>CM035116.1:93966786-95344427 GCA_020205555.1 Panax stipuleanatus | reverse complement strand
TATTAAAACTCACAGTTTATGCGTGGTCGTATTATGCATGACAGAGTAATAGTTGTAAATAGGAAGTTTGTATTTGAATTTTGTAGCTTGTATTTTGGCGACTCAGAATGGGTTGTGTAGACCTATTTTGGGGGCGTCACAGTTGGTATCAGAGCTTAGGGATATGGTCTCTGGCGGAGATCTGAGACTAGAAGTAGGAGTGGAGAGACGAGTAATATCCTTTGCTAATGTGTGTCCTAACTAATTTGAATTTTCTAACTTAATAAGTTGACAAATTATGATACGTCAATTAACCTTTGTTTTGAAGCTGTATTCTGGAATGATATCTGAAATCCAAGAGATGAGAAATGGAAAAATCTTGATACAGAGGAAATGACGGGGAATATAGAATCTGAAATGAAAGTAAGGTATCCTCACCTCTTCGAATTATCAAGTACATAAATTTCGGGGACGAAATTTCATAAGAAAGGGAGAGTGTAGGACCCCAAATTTTATGAAATAAAAGTATTCAATTTTTCTTATAATTATTATTCTATTCAATAAATGGTTAAATTGATGAAAGGTTAAAGTTAAGGGTAATATGTGCAAATTTTACAAAATAAGCAAGTTGTCATAAAATATTCGTTTTGTCAGGGAATATTCGTTTGGTCGGAGAATATTCTTTTTATCGAGAAATATTCGTACGACAATGCAATCATTGGTGGACCCCACAACAGAATAACTGTCGGATATATAAAGCAACAGATATAACTTTTTTATAAAAATAACGACAAAACGTTTACCGTTAAACTGTTGAAATACCCGATGATAAAAGTACAGTAATACGCGTTGTTACACAGTAGCACACAGTATTGAACAATATCTTTGATTATTGATGCTTATATAAGAAGTCACTCAGTTTCATTTAATAATTCTCACAGTAGTTGCTGCATAGTATCTCATGTTATTGATTCAATTATTGTCACAGTATCATCTACACAATACTTTATATTATTAAATCAATAATTGACATGACACATTTACTCATATTATTATTAGCATTACTGATAATGTCTAGAAACATGACCAGAGTACTATTTATCCGGAGTACTATTCATCCAATGTACTATTCATACCGGGGTACTATTCACGACGAAATTTAGTTTCTTTTCTTTGTCCAATTATCTTTTATGAAACTTCTTGAAGTTGAATCCATGTTTATATCTTCATGTTGACAATTTGGACATAATTGAACTCTGGATAAATTGAATTATAAATCTCTAATATTTGTCCTTGATCTCACTTGATTCTGTAACGATTGTGATTTTATATAATAATTTTAAATATTTATTGAGACAAATAAATATTTTATGTGATTTATTTATGGAGTTAAATAAATAAATTATGTGATTTATGGAGTGATTTAATTAAGTATTATATATTAATTAAATGAATATTTAATATTTATTTAATTAATGTATATTAATTTTATATTGTAGTTCTAATTTAATTGAGAGAATTAAATTAGATGAATTGTGTGTTAACAGTTACATGAATTATAATTAGCGAGTAATTATAATTATGTGACAAATATTTATGTGGTTAATTAATTTTAAGTGATTAAATAAGGATGTTAAAATATTTAATTAATTAAAATATGACATTTAAAATATGTGTTAAAAGATTTACTAAATAGATGACAAAGGATTTTAAATAAACAAAGCCTTGCATTTGTTTTTAAATATATTTTCCAAACAAGGCCTTAGCTAATAATCTGTTTTTAAATAAAGGGTTTGCCAAACATGGCCTTAGGGCTATTCAAATTCAAATTTTATAACTATTAAATTAATTAAGTTATTAAGTATTAGTTAATACGTATATTATTGATACATCAGTTATATATCTATATACTACGTGAGGAAAAACTACGTTATTATATCCTAAGTCTAGCTAAAGAACAAAGAGAGAAAAAGAACAGAGAAAGAAAGGAAGAACACAGAAGAGACGAAGAGGAGAAAGAAGGGAAAACTTGTGTGAATCAAGCAAGCATCATCATCTTCTTCACTTCTATTAAGCAAAAAAGTATTTTATAGTTTTAAGACTTTGTTAAGTTTATTCGTATTTTGACTTCTCTGTGAATATGAAAGTTCATGGAAGTAATGTAAACTTGATTACATTTGTAGAAATTGTATTACTATGTTGTTCATAGTTGAATTATATGCCATGTACAAGTTTTAGAAATTAAATTGTGGTAAAAAATTGAGTTTTCATGGAAAGAGTTTCGTTTACCTGAGTTTATATATTATGGTTGGTTTTACATTGAGAAATTGGTATATGTTAGTATATTGTTTAGAATTGTCTATGATGTTATCTTCAATTTTGTATATAATGCATGTATATAAAGTTGAATTGCTTGAGAAATTTTATTACAGTAGATTATTTTATGAAAAATATGAGTTTTGTGAAAATAGCCAAATTTGATTTCTAAAGCTCTTGATTCTTGTGGTTTAGATGACTTTTGTGTTTTAGAAACATGTTATATATATGTATTATTGAATAGGTATGATTTACAATGTTTAAGTTATTGTGAATTGGCGTTTGTTGGCTTGTTTGGGTTAATCGGTGAAGTAGAGTATCGTGGATGTCTGCTTCTGTCTGTGCTCCTGCGCAGCTGCGCCGGTAGTACAGCCAAAGGCAGCGCAGCTGCGCCGCATGCCTTTCCCAGATTCGACCCATGCGCAGCTGCGCCGGTACCAATGCCGCTGGCTGCGCAGCTGCGTCGCTGGCTGTGTAGAGACAGTGAGTTGGCTTGATTAGATTGTGCAGTTTTTATTATAGCTTAAGCTAAATGGTTATGATGATGAGCATGTATTCAGTGACTATAACATATGATTAACATGAAGTTGGCAATTTCATAATTTGAGAAAAAGAAGTTTTGAAAACCTTAATATAGTATTTGAATTAAGCTATAATTGCTTAATTGTAAAATAAGTTACTTAATTATAATTTGTTTAATTATAATTAAGAGTAAATATTTAATTTAAATTATAATTCTGTGAAATTATAATGTATAGAAGTTGATTTATTTTAATCAATTATATGTTAATTTAAATTATAATTTATGTAATTATAATTTAATAAATGCATGATTATTATAGATTATAATTGATAAATACATGATTAATTATAATGCATGATATAGTTTAATTAATTATTAATTATGAATTGGTGATAATTTAGGAGGTAATTATAATTGAGTAATTATAATTAGATTAATTGTTTAAATTATAATTGTTTAATTATAATTTAGCTAAATACATAATTAATTTAATTATGTGAGTATGTGTGTGATGTAATTAACTATGTGATAGTTGATTATTATTATTTATTTGGTTAGAGTGAGTTAACCATGAGGGTTAACCACTTATGTGAATTAGTTACATGTTAATTAATTTAGGTTATTGTGATTGAATATATATGTATGTAGGAAGTGTTAAAGTACATGATTGAGTTAAGTAGCTTGCGCTTGAGCTTGAGATAATTTTTTTAATCCCTGATCTTGTATTAATTTTTATGCAAGTATTCTAACCCTAAACTTGTTAATTCTATATAATTTCTTGAGTTCATATAATCATTGTTGAGAATGTCGTTTTCATTTCTGTATTAGACAATTGGTTATTTAATTGAAAAGATCTTGACTTATTGTTCAAGTAAGATCCAGTTATTATTTTAAATGCTTTAAGTTTACTTCTAAAGCATATATTAATTCATAATTCTTTTATTTATGAATTATTGAAAGTCGATTCAACTAATCCTTAGTTGATGAACGTGAATTCTAAATTACCATTGTAAGCTTATCCAAACCAAATTTTCTTTAATGCAGACTTGAATTCAAATTATTGAGTTGAACAACCCTAATTATTAGGGGAGGTTATTACGCATAGCGTTAAGATGTTTGTGCACAATACATGATACGAAGGGCTGATCCCCCTAAGTACGAGTTAAGGTCCATAGTCTTATTGACTGTTAAAGGTTTAAATAGAAATATTTATAACCTAGGACAAGAGTTCAAAGGTCTTATGACCCTCAGACAAATTCCATATTCGAATTTTAATGTTGATAGAGAATTATTATTATTCAATTCTTTATTATTGAAGCAAGCTAAGTTGTTCAGATTCTTTAAAAGATATTCTTTCATGTAATTATTATTGTTAAACTCCAGTGAGCTGTTGTTTGCTCACTCTTGCATTAAATAACAATTGCAGTTAAGGTTGATAACGTTCTGTCTACGAGTAAGGGCAAGGCAAATCAAAGCAAGTGAAGTCAAGTTTTTATTATTTTGAAATGATTGTAATAAGACTTTTATGTCATGTTTTTATACCGCACTTTATTGTTTATGTCAAGGTTAGAGTAACCCTGTGATTGAGTTTTGAGAAGGTTGTAACCCTTGTTTTAAGGGAGATTTTATTATTTTGAATAAAGATTGTAATTTATTTTGAGATATATTGGGTAGATGTTTGTTATAGTTAGAAAGTGAACACCAAATCATGTGGAAACGAAGTACCCGGATTTGGGGGTGTCACAGGTTGGTATCAAAGTTGTAGGTTATGAAATCTTAGGTGGGGAAAAACCTTAGGTGGTAGCCTTATAGGTAAGATCGAAAAGATAGAAGTGATAGGTAAAAGATAATAAACTACTTTATGTGCTATGTGTTTACATTTTAGTATTCGAAGAGTGACGATTCGTTATCACGTAATAATGAACTTTAAAATTATTTTGTCAGGATGTCGAACGTTGGAGAACGTAATCAGGCTAGAGAGGATGTACCTCAGATGTCTAGAGAGGAGGAGCCCCGTGACATACATATTGTCTAGGAGCGGCTGGTTAGGAGAGAGCCATCTCCAATGATCACCGTAGCTGGTCAGGAGCGTGAGCTGACACCTATTCCAGAAGAAGAGGACGAGGACGAGGACGAGTCTGAAGAGGAGGAAGAGGAGGAAGAGGATCCCGAAGAGGAATTCCCACCTCACTCTTCTAGTGCTGAGATGTACGAGGCAGTCTAGGACAGCAACGTGGAGCTTCATGGTCGAGTCAGAGAGCTCGAAGAAACCATTCAGCAGTGAGACGAGACGATCGAGGAAATGGCAAGTGACCTAGGAGATGCATAGTGGAACCTGATACATATGGAGGTTGATAGAGATGCTGCTCTATTTGAACTGGCAAAGCTGAAGCAAGACATCCAGGAGGAGTCGAGGAAGCGTGCCAGAGCTGAAGAGTCAAGCTTGAGAGCTAATCAACGAGCCGATCGAGCTGAAGGTGAAGCTGAAGCCAAGAGGGCCAAGTTGAGGGAAACAGAGTATGCTTTTCACACAGCTATAGAAAGAGCTCAGGACCGTGTTTTCTTCTACCCAGCTCAGTTCCAAGGTTTACCGTGGTATGTGGTGGACCGAAGAACGGCATTTTGGGTATTGGAAGAGGAACGCAGAGAGGCTGTGCGACGTATTAATATGCCTAGGCAGTAGCAGTAGCAGTAGCAGTAGCAGTAGCAGTAACAGTAGTGGCAGTAGCAGTAGTAATAGAGCTTTTGTTTATGTGTTGCTTTTTGTAGTAAATAAAGTAAATCCCGTAATTTGAGATAAGAATGGCATAAGTTAATAATGTAATCCTGCAACTTTTCCAGTTCAAGAAGGATGATGTAAATGACAGAAATGCTATCTGATTGGTGTTTTTAAACTACGACTAATGAATAAAAGAAGTTTATTGATGTGCTATGTGTTCTATGTGAACTAAGTTATTCGAACGTTTAAGTATGAACTTGAATACTTAATAGTTGAATAAAGGGTCTAATAATAATATTTTCTTAACAGAAAATGCCTCCTAGAAGAAGAACAACATGTTAAAACCCAGGGTTCGACGAACAACAACAATAACGATGGGACGAATCCCAACTCGGTTCAGCAGTTTTTGAATCTATTTACCGGAGCTCTTACGAATTAGCCACAAGTGCAGGGTACTACGTTCAAGGAATTCAAGGCAGTAGGACCGCCTGAATTTAAAGGATTGACTAACCCTATCGAAGCTCAGACATGGGTTATGGAAATGGTGAAGGTATTTGACGTGGCTAGGGTAGGGGAAGACCAGAAGACAGCATTCACGACTTTCATGTTGAAATCGGATGCTAGCTTCTGGTGGCAGGCTAATAAGACCCGGGAGGGAGAAAGAGTCATAACGTGGGAACGTTTCAAGGAAATGTTCTACGAAATGTACTTCCCAGAGGACCAGATGGAGGTCCAGTTCCTAGAGCTTAAGCAAGGAGGGATGACGGTGTCCGAGTATGCCGCTAAGTTAAACGAGTTGGCCAGGTTCGCTACATACCAGGTCAGCACTGATGCTAGGAAGGCGAGAAGGTTTGAGTGGGGACTGAAGCCCTGGCTCTATAGCTAGGTTTCCATGTTCCAGCTGAACACATTTGCGGCTGTGCTAGAGAAGGCCATACTTGTTGAGGGAGGAAGCGAAGCGTTGACGAAGTTCAACCAAGATAAGAAGAAGAAGAATGAGGTAGAAACCAAGGCTGGGGGTAGCAGCGCTGTGAACCAGAAGAGGAAATGGAATGACAACACCTCTGCTGGGAGTCAGCAAGGAAGCCAGCAGAAGAGGAAGTTTGAAGTATGTGCTACATGCGATAAGAATCACACTAGCGTGTGCATGGAGGGGAAGCGGGTGTGCTTCAACTGTGGTTAGGAAGGCCACATTTCACCTAATTGCCCAAACCCAAAGAAGGGAGCTTGTTTCGCATGTGGATCCAAGGACCACATGGTTCGCAACTGCCCGAAGAAGCTGATGGCAGGGTCAACAAGGAGCGAAGGGAATGGAAGTGGCAGTTCCGTGACTATCGCTGCACCATTGCAAGCTGTGCGACCCACTGCACGGACATTTAATATGACGGTGCAGGATGCTGGGCAATCAAAAGACGTGGTGTCAGGTATTATTCCGATCAATAGTATAAATGCATATGTATTATTTGATTCGGGTGCTACTTGTTCATTCATATCTGATGATTTTGCTAAAACCCTAGACTTACCTGTAGAAGAGTTAATTTTCCCCTTGAACAAAGAGATTGCAAATAGGGAAGTTATTCTTGTTAGGAGCGTTTATAAGAACTGTAGATTGGACATTAAGGGTCAGGAGCTTAGAGGAGATTTGATTCCGATAAAACTTGGGGAATTCGACGTCATACTGGGTATGGATTGGTTGTTCAACCATGGGGCGATAATCGACTGTCAGAAGAAGTCGGTAAGCCTTACGACTCCGTCGAAGTTAGTGTTCTATGGTAGCAAATTGCCTAGACAAGCGAGTTGTCTGACGGTTATGCAAGCCAAGAAACTTCTGACGCAAGGCTGTGTGGGATATCTAGCCTACATAGTAGATACACGTAAGGAATGCCCGAAGGTGGAGGAGATATCGGTAGTTAAGGAGTTTGTGGATGTTTTTTCGAGCGATTTGCCAGGACTTCTGCCAGATAGGGAGACAGAGTTCGTGATCGATCTAGCGTCGGGAACTGCTCTGATTTTGAAGGCTCCGTATAGAATGGCTCCAGTCGAGATGAAGGAACTGATGGTTCAACTGCAAGAATTACTGGACAAGAAGTATATTCAACCAAGCATTTCACCGTGGGGAGCGCCTGTTTTGTTTGTGAAGAAGAAGGATGGATCGATGCGTCTTTGCATTGATTATAGGGAGTTTAATAAAGTTATGATCAAGAATAGGTATCCTTTACCTAGGATCGATGACTTGTTTGATCAACTGAAGGGTGCGAAGTACTTCTCAAAAATTGATTTAAGAAGTAGGTATCATCAATTGAAGGTGATGAAGGAAGATATACCTAAAACGGCTTTTAGGACTCGATATGTACGAGTTCTTGGTGATGTCTTTTGGTCTCACGAATGCCCCAGCTGCATTTATGGACTTAATGAACAGGGTGTTCAAGCCATTTCTAGACAAGTTCGTGGTATTATTCATAGATGACATCCTGGTTTATTCCAAGACCGTGGAGGAACATGCTGAACACTTACGACTAACCTTAGAAGCCCTGAGACCAGAGAAGCTTTACGCTAAATTCTCGAAATGTGAATTCTGGTTGGAACGTGTGCAATTTCTTGGCCACATAATCGACAAGGATGGTATTTTGCTAGATCCGTCGAAGGTTGAAGCGGTAATGAATTGGGATCAGCCGAAGACGTCGTCTGAAGTGAGGAGTTTCTTGGGATTGGCAGGTTATTATCGTAGATTTATCCAAGACTTTTCTAAAATCGCAACTTTTTTAACGAATTTGACTCGTAAAACGGTTAAATTTGTTTGGACGGAGAAATGTGGGGAAAGTTTTTAAGAGCTAAAGAAGAGGCTGAGTACTGCTCCTGTATTGTCTTTACCGGATAGTTCGGGGAATTTTGTAGTATATAGTGATGCCTCACATAAAGGATTAGGCTGTGTGTTGATGCAGAGCGGCAAAGTCATTGCCTATGCGTCACGTCAGCTAAAGGATTATGAGAAGGGGTATCCGACCCATGATCTAGAATTGGCGGCAGTAGTGTTTGCCCTAAAGATTTGGAGGCACTATTTATATGGAGAAAAGTGTGAAATATACACAGATCACCAGAGTCTGAAGTATATATTTACCAAGAAGGATTTGAACATGCGCCAAAGAAGATGGGTGGAACTGATTAAATACTACAATTGCGAGATACTTTACCATCTGGGTAAAGCTAACGTTGTCGCCGACACTTTGAGCAGGAAAGGTCGAGAGAAGCTGAATGTGTTAACTGATCAGGATCGGTTAATAGAACAGATGGCTAGATTGGAGTTGGAGGTGAAGCTTCCGAAGGAATCGGATGAGATGTTGTTTTAAGTAACCACTAGTTCTACTCTAGTAGACAAGGTGAAAGATGCACAACTTCATGATGAAGAATGTAAGAAGATTTGGAGGAGGATAACCGATGGCGAAGAGTTCAAGTTCAAGATCGATAATGAAGATCTGTTACGGTTTGAAGGTAGAATCTGGGTACCGCCAGTACCTGAGGTCAAAGAGGAGGTTTTGAGCGAAGCTCATAGTTCTAGATATTTTATTCACCCTGGGAGTACAAAAATGTACCAGGATCTCAGGAAACATTTCTAGTGGCTGAATATGAAGAGGGATGTGGCTGAATGCGTTGCAAAATGCTTTATGTGCCAGAAAGTTAAAGTAGAACACCAGAGACCGAGTGGTTTGCTATAACCGTTAGAGATTCCAGAGTGGAAGTGGGAGCACATCACGAACGATTTTGTGGTAGGTCTTCCAACGACTCAGAAGGGATTTGATGCGATATGGGTTATAGTGGATCGACTTACGAAGTTAGCCCACTTTCTGTCGATCAGGGTTAAGTACAACCTGGGTAAGCTAGCAAAGCTATACATGAAGGAAGTTATTTCTAGACATGGTGTTCCGGTGTCAATTGTGTCCGACAGAGATCCACGTTTTATGTCTAATTTTTGGAAGCGATTGCAAGAATGTCTGGGAACGCAATTGTGAATGAGTACAGCGTATCATCCTCAGACTAATGGACAGAGCGAAAGAACGATTCAGACGCTTGAGGATATGCTGAGAGCTTGTGTGATGGACTTCAAAGGAAGCTGGGAGGATCATCTATCGTTGGTGGAGTTCGCCTACAACAATAGTCATCATGCGAGTATTGGCATGCCGCCTTACGAAGCATTATATGGCAGAAAATGCAGAACTCCTTTGTGCTGGGATGAAGTCGGTGAACGTCAATTGTTGGGACCAGAATTGGTATAACAAATCTCCGAAATTGTGAAGATGATCAAAACGAGATTATTTGATACTCAAGACAGACAGAAGAAGTATGCCGATCTTCATCGACAAAACCGAGAATTCTTATCAGGAAGTTTCGTGTTCCTGAAAGTATCTCCATGAAAGGGGAAGATTCGATTTGGTAAGAAGGGAAAGCTGAGTCCCGGATTTATTGGACCTTTTGAGGTGTTGCGAAAAGTTGGCGAGGTAGCTTATGAGATTGCATTACCTCCGGAGCTCGAGAATATAAATAATGTCTTCCATATTTCTGTGTTAAGACCTTACAAGCATGATTATAAACATGTAATATAATATGAACCTTTATAATTTGATAAGGACTTAACATATGAAGAAGTGCCTGTTCAAATAGTTGATAGAAAGGAACAAGTACTTAGGAATAAAGTGATACCTTCTGTTAAAGTAATCTGGAGGAACCATAGTGCTGAAGAAGCTACGTGGGAACTCGAAGATGTTCTGATGAAAACTTATCCGCATTTATTTGCTTAGTTTTGTGTAACCCCTTATGTACTGATTTTGGGGACAGAATCATTTTAAGGGGGGAAGAATGTAACAGACGAGAAATTTTTTTATGTGTGATTCTGGGGACAGAATCCTTTTAAGGAGGAAAGATTGTAACGATTGTGATTTTATATAATAATTTTAAATATTTATTGAGATAAATAAATATTTTATGTGATTTATTTATGGAGTTAAATAAATAAATTATGTGATTTATGGAGTGATTTAATTAAGTGTTATATATTAATTAAATGAATGTTTAATATTTATTTAATTAATGTATATTAATTTTATATTATAGTTCTAATTTAATTGAGAGAATTAAATTAGATGAATTATGTGTTAAGAGTACCATGAATTATAATTAGCGAGTAATTATAATTATGTGACAAATATTTATGTGATTAATTAATTTTAATTGATTAAATAAGGATGTTAAAATATTTAATTAATTAAAATATGACATTTAAAATATGTGTTAAAAGATTTATTAAATAGAAGAAAAAGGATTTTAAATAAACAAGGCCTTGCATTTGTTTTTAAATCTATTTTCCAAACAAGGCCTTAGCTAATAATCTGTTTTTAAATAAAGGGTTTGCCAAACATGGCCTTAGGGCTATTCGAATTCAAATTTTATAACTATTAAATTAATTAAGTTATTAAGTATTAGTTAATACGTATATTATTGATACATCAGTTATATATCTATATACTACGTGAGGAAAAACTACGTTATTATATCCTAAGTCTAGCTAAAGAACAAAGAGAGAAAAAGAACAGAGAAAGAAAGGAAGAACACAGAAGAGAAGAAGAGGAGAAAGAAGGGAAAACTTGTGTGAATCAAGCAAGCATCATCATCTTCTTCACTTCTATTAAGCAAAAAAGTATTTTATAGTTTTAAGACTTTGTTAAGTTTATTCGTATTTTGACTTCTCTGTGAATATGAAAGTTCATGGAAGTAATGTAAACTTGATTACATTTGTAGAAATTGTATTACTATGTTGTTCATAGTTGAATTATATGCCATGTACAAGTTTTAGAAATTAAATTGTGGTAAAAAATTGAGTTTTCATGGAAAGAGTTTCGTTTACATAAGTTTATATATTATGGTTGGTTTTACATTGAGAAATTGGTATATGTTAGTATGTTGTTTAGAATTGTCTATGATGTTATCTTCAATTTTGTATATAATGCATGTATATAAAGTTGAATTGCTTGAGAAATTTTATTACAGTAGATTATTTTATGAAAAATATGAGTTTTGTGAAAATAGCCAAATTTGATTTCTAAAGCTCTTGATTCTTGTGGTTTAGATGACTTTTGTATTTTAGAAACATGTTATATATATGTATTATTGAATAGGTATGATTTACAATGTTTAAGTTATTGTGAATTGGCGTTTGTTGGCTTGTTTGGGTTAATCGGTGAAGCAGAGTATCGTGGATGTCTGCCTCTGTCTGTGCTCCTGCGCAGCTGCGCCGGTAGTACAGCCAAAGGCAGCGCAGCTGCGCCGCATGCCTTTCCCAGATTCGACCCATGCGCAGCTGCGCCGCTGGCTTTGCAGAGACAGTGAGTTGGCTTGATTAGATTGTTCAGTTTTTATTCTAGCTTAAGCTAAATGGTTATGATGATGAGCATGTATTCAGTGACTATAACATATGATTAACATGAAGTTGACAATTTCATAATTTGAGAAAAAGAAGTTTTGAAAACCTTAATATAGTATTTAAATTAAGCTATAATTGTTTAATTGTAAAATAAGTTACTTAATTATAATTTGATTAATTATAATTAAGAGTAAATATTTAATTTAAATTATAATTCTGTGAAATTATAATGTATAGAAGTTGATTTATTTTAATCAATTAGATGTTAATTTAAATTATAATTTATGTAATTATAATTTAATAAATGCATGATTATTATAGATTATAATTGATAAATACATGATTAATTATAATTTGTATAATTATAATGCATGATATAGTTTAATTAATTATTAATTATGAATTGGTGATAATTTAAGAGGTAATTATAATTGAGTAATTATAATTAGATTAAGTGTTTAAATTATAATTGTTTAATTATAATTTAGCTAAATACATAATTAATTTAATTATGTGAGTATGTGTGTGATGTAATTAATTATGTGATAGTTGATTATTATTATTTATTTAGTTAGAGTGAGTTAACCATGAGGGTTAACCACTTATGTGAATTAGTTACGTGTTAACTAATTTAGGTTATTGTGATTGAAAATGTATGTATGCAGGAAGTGTTAAAGTACGTGATTAAGTTAAGTAGCTTGCGCTTGAGGCAAGTTTTTTAAACCCTGATCTTGTATTAATTTTTATGCAAGTCTTCTAACTCTAAACTTGTTAATTCTATACAATTTCTTGAGTTCATATATTCATTGTTGAGAATGTCCTTTTCATTTTTGTATTGGACAATTAGTTATTGAATTGAAAAGATCTTGACTTATTATTCAAGTAAGATCCAGTTTATTATTTTAAATGCTTTAAGTTTACTTCTAAAGCATATATTAATTCATAATTCTTTTAGTTATGAATTATTGAAAGTCGATTCAACTAATCCTTAGTTGATGGACATGAATTCTAAATTACCCTTGTAAGCTTATCCAAACCAAACTTTCTTTGGTGCGGACTTGAATTCAAATTACTGAGTTGAACAACCCTAATTATTAGGGGAGGTTATTACGCATAGCGTTAAGATGTTTGTGCACAATACATGGTACGAAGGGCTGATCCCCCTAAGTACTAGTTAAGGTCCATAGTCTTATTGACTATTAAAGGTTTAAATAGAAATATTTATAACCTAAGACAAGAGTTCAAAGGTCTTATGACCCTCAGACAAATTCCATATTCGAATTTTAATGTTGATAGAGAATTATTATTATTCAATTCTTTATTATTGAAGCAAGCTAAGTTGTTCAAATTCTTTAAAAGATATTCTTTCATGTAATTATTATTGTTAAACTCCAGTGAGCTGTTGTTTGCTCACTCTTGCATTAAATAACAATTGCAGTTAAGGTTGATAACGTTCCGTCTACGAGTAAGGGCAAGTGAAAGCAAAGAAAGTGAAGACCTGTTTTTATTATTTTGAAATGTTTGTAATAAGACTTTTATGTCATGTTTTTATTCCGCACTTTATTGTTTATGTCGCGGTTAGAGTAACCCTGGGATTGAGTTTCGAGAAGGTTGTAACCCTTGTTTTAAGGGAGATTTTATTATTTTGAATAAAGATTGTAATTTATTTTGAGATATATTGGGTAGATGTTTGTTATAGTTAGAAAGTGAACACCAAATCATGTGAAAACGAAGTACCCGGATTTGGGGGTGTCACAGGTTGGTATCAAAGTTGTGACGCCCCCAAATTCCAGGACCGTCACGGGGTCTCTCGAATTCGGTTCATCACGTGCTCATGGTAATACATCACAATAATAATAACTAAATATCACACAATCACAGCGAAAAAATCTATTCTAGAATAATTTACAATGATTTATTATAATTATTCCCCCAAGTCTCGCAACCTACAGTACTTAATAGATTACATAATAATATCAATTAACGACTTATTACATAATCTAACTTAAGCTTAAACATAATCAAATCCAGTCTTACTACATCATCTTAATACAATATTAAAATATTTAAAACATAAAAGAGACAAGCTAGTTGGTAGCCTTGCCCTTGCCCTTTCCCTTATCAACGCCCGAAGGTTCGCCATGCTCTGCCTTAACTGAAATATTTTAGGGAAAGCAAGAATGAGCACAAATTGCTCAGCAAGTAATATACAATGAGGGTTTGTAATATAATTCTCAATTCTTGAAAAGGGTATATCAAGGTTTGATAATTCAAGGATAACAAGAATATCAACAGTTTTCAATAACAGTCGCTAAGGACAGAAGAATATCAATGTGATTCAATAATAAATCAATTTAAGATTTTAAATAACTGAATACTAAGCAGTCACTAAGGACCATGAACGTCTACTAGAATTGACAGTAATAAACTAAAAATCCAACAAAAACAGGTACAACAGGTGATCAGCCTAAAGTACCATCGTTATGCATAACAATCAATCATGCTCAAGTGTGCACGTCGGTTCTCCGACAATTATATATTCCCTTCAAAGACGGTTGTTCTTCTCAGTCAAATACAAGATCCCGCACCAATCAATTTGTTTGGGTCGCTTTTCAATAACATAAGTCTAACCGAATCAAATGGCATAGACACTTTTACAATATTCAAGAACAATACTAAGTTCAACATGAATAATAACTTTAATGAAATAAGAGTTCAAGTATGCTAATTCAATTCAAACTATTAAGTAGGAAACTAGTTCGCAATATACCAAGATAGAATACTTGCACAGTAAAAGAGTGTAAGTTAGGAAACTTGCACAATCATAGATTTCCTTGCATAAAGTAAATGCGTCGGTTAGGAACTTGCCTTTAGCGTAGTTTACTCACGTAAAGCTAGCCAACACTTTCGAATTCCTATCGTAACGTATATATATGATATTCATTAGTCATATAATTAAACTTCACATTTTATCTAGCTACACAGTCATATAGAGTATAATTTCCATCCTTAACTTCCTCTTTTCTCAAGTTGATCATATTTATACATCATTACTATCATGTGAGACTACCACAATTAGCAAACATACTCGCATATTATTAATATCACATAAGACCACAATCAATACTAAATATATTTCATTTTAGCAAGTTATGGCATTCCTCTAAGTTAACCGTCAAAATCGGATTCACATATATCACATAGTATATATACATGTTAAAGAGTCTTTTTATATTCGTATAACCTTCCCTTGTTCTAAACATATGTGATATAGGTTCTAGGTCGTCACTTGCGGTCATTCAAGGTTATGAAATTTAAAATCCTATCATTCTTGCTTTCAAAACACTTAAGGTATTTATATTAACTTGTATTAGGCATGCTCATGAGTACTCGTATAGCATATATGTAGCTAGCATTGTTATTATCTTGAAAACATGCTTCGTTTACGCTAAACTTGAATCATGGCAACTAATCATGGTATATATATACATGCATGACACATGAATGAGTCTAAGAGTACTATCACATGTGTCCATAAATATCAGAATATGAAACTTACAATAACATGTTAAGATTTACGTTCAAAACTTATACTTTCACTAGTAAAGTTCATTTAATGCGATCCACGTGCTCACGTTACCATATAAAATTTATATATGCAAGTTAACATGTATTACATGTGGTTCTAGGTCATTTAAACATGTTTGCAAAATTAGTACCTCAATGTGTCACACATATGTCAAAGTTTATTTTATAAAACTTCCATTTTCGTTCGAAATGTTTACTAATCGAGGTTTAGCATGCTCACGTTATACTATGAAACATGTATACACAAGTCATCATTCATTTCATGCATTTCTAAGCCGCTCTACCATGTATCAAAAATCAGAAGATACTCATGCTTTATAATGTTAATGATTGTTTATGAAACTTTAGGTTCGTTTCCAAACTTCATGTCGTTTTGTTAACCATGCATGCTAATATACTAAAACATGCTTACATTGCCTCATTAGGGTTATATATATGTATTAATCATGCTTCCATTCTTGTTTAAACAAAATCAAACAATTAGTACATAACAATTTTGTTGCAGGGTGCAGAAAATAGCACACAGAGGCCGGCGCTGCGGCGCAGCAACAACAGCCACAATCTGGCACTGCGGGGCGAAAACAACAGCATCAAGTTGACGTTGCGGCACGGACAATGGCGCTGCGACATGGGAACAGTTTTTGCAGTTCACACTGCAGCGGAAACCGACCCAAAACCTCCCATTTCATCGATTTCAACATACTTAGATGCTATTAGACTTCTTTAACTTACTACCACACACACACACACATATATATATATATATATATGCTTATATAACAGTCAATCGCCATTTATCAATTTCCAATTTCAGGAACTCCAACCAAATTCACGAATTTGATGTTTTACAGAAATTGCAGAGTAAAAAAATGGAAATGAAAGTCAAGAAAGCTATATAGTTGTTTCATCATGTATGTATGTTCACATAACAACAATATAAGGGTTCTACAAACCAATCATGAACCAATTTGGTATAATCAAGAATTTAAAGGAAACTTCAGAAATAGAAAACGAAAATGAAGAACAAAGAAACTGTATTATACCTTCTGCTAGAATCTGAACTTGCTGCTACTCAAGGACACTGATATATATATATATATATATATATAACTCTTAACTTACTTAGCCAAAATTCTCAGCAAATGAATTAGGAAGAGGATGGGTTATATTTATAGAAGAACTTATAATCCAGACAATGTTATTGCCTACCATTTCAAACTAACGAAAATTTGAATTACAGGGAGGTTATTAGGGGGTTGGTAATGGTGGTTGAAATCCATCATGATAGCCACACCTTTCTTCATCATTTGCTAGCCTATGTTACTGAGTTTAAGGAAGAATAGGGGAGTAGGATAGCTTGTGTATTTCACGTGAAGGAGATAGTGACTCTCCCAGCAAAACAAACGCAGCCTTCTATACTACACTTAAATCATTATACACATATGTATTAAATACTTAGACTATCTACACATATATATATTTTATACATATGTCTTTAATTGAAATGTCACACTATAATTTACATAATGTAGTAAGTGTCACTTATACACATATAATCCAGGTATATTTTTATCATACTGGTATAATTTTCTCAGATATAATCACATCACATTATTTCCTTTAGTATTAAATTGTATTAATCAACAATTATTTATAATATATCCATGATACATTATTTTAATGTCCACACACTCACATAGTCACATGGGGATTATCATGTAGCTCTCATAATTCAATAAACTTTACTATATAGTTTATATATATAATATAGTCACATAAATGTTGCACCACATTATATAATATAGTTGTATTCCATATACTTTACATTATTAATTATTGCATGTTTGCACATAATAATTAATATAATCTTATTATATTAATAACTTACTTATTTGTCAAATAAATAAATTATTTATCTCATTGATTAATTAACAATAATATTAATTAATCTATTCCTCGTTGATTATTAATTTCCATAATAATCGATTAACACTTATATGATTAAATATCACATTAAATGAATATAAATCTTATTATATTTATAAACACGTTGCTCATTATTATTATTATATTTCTTGCAATAATAATAATCACATATGATTAATCAATCACAGTTAATATTCCACAATAATTAATTAATATTCTACGATAACAATTAATTAATATTATACAATAGCAATTAACAATTAATATAGATTAATTGTTTACTTAATAATTCATTCGTTAATTAATATAATCATTAATAATCCTCATCACTATGCCACACAAGGCTATCAACGAGTTTATCGCAAACTCCATCAATTTCTCAATTATTATAATTATTCAATTTAATATAATTGAATTAATCATTCTCATAACACAAAATCATTTATATTCTAATAAATTCTCATTTCCATTAATATATTCATTTAATAATATTAGGAAATTCTCGGGTATTACAAAAGTTGTAGGTTATGAAACCTTAGGTGGGAAAAAACCTTAGGTAGTAGCCTTATAGGTAAGATCAAAAAGATAGAAGTGATAGGTAAAAGATAATAAACTACTTTATGTGCTATGTGTTTACATTTTAGTATTTGAAAAGTGACGATTCGTTATCACGTAATAAAGAACTTTAAAATTCTTTTGTCAGGATGTCGAACGTTGGAGAACGTAGTCAAGATAGAGAGGATGTACCTCAGATGTCTAGAGAGGAGGAGCCCCGTGACATACATATTGTCTGGGAGCAGCTGGTTAGGAGAAAGCCATCTCCAGTGATCACCGTAGCTGGTCAGGAGCGTGAGCTGACACCTATTCCAGAAGAAGAGGACGAGGACAAGTCTAAAGAGGAGGAAGAGGAGGACGAGGATCCCGAAGAGGAATTCCCACCTCACTCTACTAGTGCTGAGATGTACGAGGCAGTCTACGACAGCAACGTGGAGCTTCATGGTCGAGTCGGAGAGCTCGAAGAAACCATTCAGCAGCGAGACGAGACGATCGAGAAAATGGCAAGTGACCTAGGAGATGCAGAGTGGAACCTGATACATATAGAGGTTGATAGAGATGCTGCTCGATTTGAACTGGCAAAGCTGAAGCAAGACATCCAGGAGGAGTCGAGGAAGCATGCCAGAGCTGAAGAGTCAAGCTTGAGAGCTAATCAACGAGCCGATCGAGCTGAAGGTGAAGCTGAAGCCAAGAGGGCCACGCTGAGGGAAACAAAGTATGCTTTTCACACAGCTATAGAAAGAGCTCAGGACCGTGTTTTCTACTACCCAGCTCAGTTCTAAGGTTTACCGTGGTATGTGGTGGACCGAAGAACGGCATTTCGGGTAATGGAAGATGACCGCATAGAGGCTGTGTGACGTATTAATATGCCTAGGCAGTAGCAGTAGCAGTAGCAGTAGCAGTAGTGGCAGTAGCAGTAGTAATAAAGCTTTTGTTTATGTGTTGCTTTTTGTAGTAAATAAAGTAAATCCCATAATTTGAGATAAGAATGGGATAAGTTAATAATGTAATCCTGCAACTTTTCCAGTTCAAGAAGGATGATGTAAATGGCAGAAATGCTATCTGATTGGTGTTTTTAAACTATGACTAATGAATAAAAGAAGTTTATTGATGTGCTATGTGTTCTATGTGAACTAAGTTATTCGAACATTTAAGTATGAACTTGAATACTTAATAGTTGAATAAAGGGTCTAATAATAATATTTTCTTAACAAAAAATGCCTCCTAGAAGAAGAACAACATGTCAAAACCCCGAGGGTTCGACGAACAACAACAATAACGATGGGACGAATCCCAACTCAGTTCAGCAGTTGGTGAATCTGTTGACCGGAGCTCTTGCGAATCAGCCGCAAGTGCAGGGTACTACGTTTAAGGAATTCAAGGCAGTAGGACAGCCTGAATTTAAAGGATCGACTAACCCTATCGAAGCTCAGACATGGGTTATGAAAATGGAGAAGGTATTTGACGTGGCTAGGGTAGGGGAAGACCAGAAGACAGCGTTTGCGGCTTTCATATTGAAATCGGATGCTAGCTTCTGGTGGCAAGCTAATAAGACCCGGGAGGGAGAAAGAGTCATAACATGGGAACATTTCAAGGAAATGTTCTACGAAATATACTTCCCAGTGAGTTCCCAGGACCAGATGGAGGTCCAGTTCCTAGAGCTTAAGCAGGGAAGGATGACGGTGTCCGTGTATGCCTCTAAGTTCAACGAGTTGGCCAGGTTCGCTACATACCAGGTCAGCACTGACACTAGGAAGGTGAGAAGATTTGAGCGGGGACAGAAGCCCTGGCTCTACAGCTAGGTTTCCATGTTCCAGCTGAACATATTTGCGGCTGTGCTAGAGAAGGCCATACTTGTTAAGGGAGGAAGCGAAGCGGTGACGAAGTTCAACCAAGATAAGAAGAAGAAGAATGAGGTAGAAACCAAGGCTGGGTGTAGCACCGCTGTGAATCAGAAGAGGAAATGGAATGAAAATACCTCTGCTAGGAGTCAGCAAGGAAGCCAGCAGAAGAGTAAGTTCGAAGCATGTGCTACATGCGGTAAGAATCACACTGGCGTGTGCATGGAGGGGAAGCGGGTGTGCTTCAACTGTGGTCAGGAAGGCCACATTGCACCTAATTGCCCAAACCCGAAGAAGGGAGCTTGTTTCATATGTGGATCCAAGGACCACATGGCTCGCAACTGCCCGAAGAAGCTGACGGCAGGGTCAACAGGGAGCGGAGGGAATGGAAGCGGCAGTTCCGTGACTATCGCTGCACCATTGTAAGCTGTTCGACCCACTGCACGGACATTCAATATGATGGTGCAGGATGCTGGGCAATCAAAAGACGTGGTGTCAGGTATTATTCCGATCAATATTATAAATGCATATGTATTATTTGATTCGGGTGCTACTTGTTCATTTATATCTGATGATTTTACTAAAACCCTAGTCTTACCTGTAGAAGAGTTAGTTTACCCCTTGAACATAGAGATTGTGAATAGGGAAGTTATTCCTATTAGGAGCGTTTATAAGAACTGTAGAGTGGACATTAAGGGTCAGGAGCTTAGAGGAGATTTGATTCCGATAAAACTTGGGGAAGTCGACGTCATACTGGGTATGGATTGGTTGTTCAACCATGGGGCGATAATTGACTGTCAGAAGAAGTCGGTAAACCTTACGACTCCGTCGAAGTTAGTGTTCTATGGTAGCAAATCGCCTAGACAAGCGAGTTGTCTGACGGTTATGCAAGCCAAGAAACTTCTGACGCAAGGCTGTGTGGGATATCTAGCCTACATAGTAGATACGTGTAAGGAATGCCCAAAGGTGGAGGAGATATCGGTAGTTAAGGAGTTTGTGGACATTGATATCTTTGGCCCGTAGTGCAAAGATAGATAATTTATTGGTATGATCATGACCATTGTTGTTACATTTGAATGTAGTTGGAGTAGGGTGTAAAGACGATATGATTATTGAGTGTCTTTAGCCTTTGTGGAAAGGATATTGAGTGAAAGTTATATTAAGCCTTTGTGGCAAGGAGAAACTATTGATTTATATGATTATCAACATGAATTATAAATTAATATAACCATAATCTTTGGTGTTACTGGTAAAGACAGGTGATGAAAATTATTTTCGTCCTGAGTGCGAAGAGAAATTTATCAACATAATTGTGATCATGAACTATTTGCATGATTGTGGACAGGAACTGTTGATTGATGTTACAGGAAAAAAATATTGTTGGTGGACTTTTAACACTGAGAAGATAATAGACATTATGGTCTATTTGACTCTTCTAATGAATTGTTCGTTCCACTGCAGTAGTTGATCTAAACCTTGTTGTCTATTATATTCTGTCAGTATTTCACTGTTGAAGACTAAGGATAATTTATTCTTTATTATCTTAGTCATGATATTCTTTACTAGGCTAGTTAAGCTCACCCTTTTCCTTTTGGTTCCATTGTTCTTCTCAGGAAATGAGAGTGAAGCTGGGACTAGTCGGGGAGTGAAGTAATGATCCAAGTTAGTAACCATAATGTTTTGAGTTAGTGGTTGTTCTCATCAGATTATAAGATAGGATGGTAAACTGATAGGTGCCATTGTGAGGTACTATCCAAGGTTGGGATATGAGTCACAGTTGAAGGAGTGTGTTGCCACTATCTTACAAGATGTCTAACCACGTATAAATTAGTGTTATCATAAGATATAGTTATGCACATCCATTTGCTGATTATATCTATGAGCACTACCTATATAATCTTGGAGTATGGTTGGAATATAATCATCAATTTGAGACAATGGAGATAATTATATGGCAAGAAGATACACATCATTGGAATGAACAGGATAGTAATCTTCTCGTTCTTCTTTGGGGTCTATTGGGTCAACCAAGGTTAATTATCTAGTCTTATGATATTTATTATAACTTAGAAGCATGGCCTCCCATGTTCGAAGGTTTACTTGAGTATTTTTCAAAGATTTTAATTCCTAAAACAGTTATTGACTGTACCTTTATTTAACGTATCATTGATAAGCAGTATGAGTGCTATTTTTTGTATTAAAACTCATAGTTTATGCGTGGTCGTATTATGCACGACAAAGTAATAGTTGTAAATAGGTAGTTTTTATTTGAATTTTGTAGTGTGTATTTCGGTGACTCAGAATAGGTTGTGTGGACCTATTTTGGGGGCGTCACAGTTGGTAACAGAGCTTAGGTATATGGTCTCTGGCAGACATCTGAGACTAGAACTAAGAGGTGAGAGGCGAGTAATATCCTTCGCTAGTGTGTTTCCTAACTAAGCTGAATTTTCTTACTTAATAAGTTGACAAATTATGATACGTCAATTAACCTTTGTTTTGAAACTATATTCTGGAATGATATTTGAAATCCAAGAGATGAGCAATGGAAAAATCTTGATACAGAGGAAATGACCGGAAAGATAGAATCTGAAATGAAATCAAGATATATCGTCACCTCTTCGAATTACCAGGTATGTAAATTTCGGGGACGAAATTTCATAAGGAAGGGAGATTGTAAGACCTTGAATTTTATGAAATAAAAGTATTCAATTTTTCTTATAATTATTATTCTAATCAGTAAATGGTTAAATTGATAAAAGGTTAAAGTTAAGGGTGATATGTGCAAATTTTACAAAGTAAGTAAGTTTTCATAAAATATTCGTTGTGTCGGAGAATATTCGTTTTGTCGGGAAATATTCTTATTGTCGGGAAATATTCGTACGACGACGCAATCATTGGTGGACCCCTCAATGAAATAACTGTCGGATATAGAAAGCGACAGATATAACCTTTTTATAAAAATAACGGCAAAACTTTTACCGTTAAACTGTTGAAATACCCGGTGATAAAAGTACAGTAATACGGGTTGTTGCACAGTAGCACACAGTATTGCACAATATCTTTGATTTTTGACGCTTACATAAGAAGTCACTCAGTTTCATTTAATAATTCCCACAGTAGTTGCTGCATAGTATCTCATATTATTGATTCAATTATTGTCTCAATATCATCTACACAATACTTTATATTATTAAATCAATAATTGACACGACACAGTTACTCATATTATTATTAGCATTACTAACAATGTCTAGAAAGTTCTGTCAAGAAAAGGGGTTAGGTTATTTAATTGCGCGCTAGTAAGTAGAAATCTTTATCAAAAAGTCCCCTCTTTCTTGGGAACGATTTGGTTGTCAATATTGTGAGTTATAATATTAATGATGAAGTATTGATAAAAATATTTACATTGTGTTGGGAATATTAATGTTAGTGGAAATCGACATTTATTTCGATAATAGTTGATTTCTGGATATTAAATTGACCAAGTGGAAAATTAATTGGATAAAAGAGCAATTAATTACTATTGGTTCACATGCAAGGAACTATTGGTTCACATGCAAGTACTATTAGGGGATGTTATGCAAGATTGATAATATTTGAGGGACTAAATTAAAAATAGAGGTAAAGATGAAAGTACTAAAGTATAATTAACCTTGTAATTTTTCACCTTTTCCTAGCTTATAATTACTCCTCCATCCATTCATTATTTGATACCATTTTTGAAGAGCAAAGTTATAATCATAAGATATAGTGAGAGAAAATATAGAGAGAGAATAAGAAAGAAAGAAGAAGAGTATTCTGCTACTACGCTATTGCAGTATACAAACTTCTACTAAGGTAAGGAGTATTATTTCTTTCATATTCGTAAAGAATGTTATTTTCTTTCAATACTCGTATGGATTGTCATCTTATTCCTTGTTAAGCTATGGGAAGAATCTGTCTATGCGGATTACCGCATTTCTGGTGAATATCGTATTCATTCTTTGTTAATATGTGGGAATAACATGTCTACGCGGACTACCGCATGCCTGGTGAATAACCCTTCGTATTCATTCTTTATTAAAGTTGTAGAAATGATCTCTCTATGCGGATTACCGCATGACGGGTGAAAATCCATTTGCAGTTTCGTATATTATTTCATTTCATATTCCTAAATCTAAACTTACTATTGTAAGTATTGCTTCTATAATTCCTAAAATAATTAGAAATTCTTTAAGATTTGCGCTTCATCTATTATTATTTCACTAGAATATTGGTTTGAACTTTCTTATTGAAATTTTAATCTTTTCATGTCTGGGTACTATTCATTCGAGTTACTATTCATGATTGGGTATTCACGACAAAATTGGTTTTTTTTCTGTCAAAATTATCTTTTATTCATACTAGAGTACTATTTATCCAGGGTACTATTCATCTGGGGTACTATTCATGTCGGGGTACTATTCACGATAAAATTTAGTTTCTTTTCTTTGTCCAAATTATCTTTTATAAAACTTATTCTTGAAGTTGAATCCATGTTTATATCTTCATGTTGACAATTTGGACCTAATTGAACTCTGGATAAATTGAATTATAAATCTCGAATATTTATCCTTGATCTCACTTGATTCATTCCATATATCATTGTCATAATCCTCAGACTTAAATTGCGGTTAAAGTTATCTTTGGCCCGTAGTGCAAAAATGAAATATTGATTGATATCTTTGCCCCATAGTGCAAAGATGAACTGTTGATTGATATCTTTGGCCCGTATTGCAAAGATGAACTGTTGATTGATATCTTTGGCCGTAGTGCAAAGATGAACTATTGATTGATATCTTTGGCCTGTAGTGTAAAGATGAACTGTTGATTGATACCTTTGGCCCGTAGTGCAAAGATGGACAGGTGTATGGCAGGATAATGACCACTGATGATATAGTTGAATATCTTTGGCCCGTAGTACAAAGATAGACAATTTATTGGTATGATCATGACCATTGTTGTTATATTTGGATGTAGTTGGAGTAAGGTGTAAATACGATATGATTATTGAGTGTTTTTAGCCTTTGTGACAAGAATATTGAGTGAAAGTTACATTAAGCCTTTGTGGCAAGGAGAAACTAATGATTTATATGATTATCAACATGAATTGTGAATTAATATAACCATAATCTTTGGTGTTACCGGTAAAGACAGGTGATGAAAATTATTTTCGTCCTGGGTGCGAAGAGGAATTTAGCAACATAATTATGATCATGAACTATATGGATGATTGTGGGCAGGAACTGTTGATTGATGTTACAGGGAAAAAATATTTTTGGTGGACTTTTAACATTGAGAAGATAATAGACATTATGGTCTATTTGACTCTTCTAATGGATTGTTCGTTCTGCTGCAATAGTCGATTTAAACCTTGTTGTCTATTATATTCTGTCAGTATTTCACTGTTGAAGACTAAGGATAATTCATTCTTTATTATCTTAGTCATGATATTCTTTACTGGGCTAGTTGAGCTCACCCTTTTCTTTTTGGTTCCATTGTTCTTCTCAGGAAATGAAAGTGAAGCTGGGACTAGTCAGGGAGTGAAGTAATGATCCAAGTTAGTAACCATAATGTTTCGAGTTAGTGTTTGCTCTCATCAGATTATAAGATAGGATGGCAAACTGATAGGTGCCATTGTGAGGTACTATCCAAGGTTGGGATATGAGTCACAGTTGAAGGAGTGTGTTGCCAGTATCTTACAGGATGTCTAACCACGTATAAATTAGTGTTATCATAAGATATAGTTGTGCACATTCATTTGCTGATTATATCTATGAGCACTACCTATATAATCTTGGAGTATGGTTGGAATATAATCCTCAGTTTGAGACAATTGAGATAATTATATGGCAAGAAGATACACATCATTGGAATAAACATGATAGTAATCTTCTCATTTTTCTTTAGGGTCTATTGGGTCAACCAAGGTTAATTCTCTAGTCCTATGATATCTAATATAACTTAGAAGCATGGCCTCTCATGTACGAAAGTTTCCTTGAGCATTTTTCAAGGATTTGAATTCCTAAAACAGTTATTGACTGTACCTTTAGTTAACGTATCATTAATAAGCAGTATGAGTACTTTTTTTGTATTAAAACTCATAGTTTATGCCTGTGACACCCCTAAATCCGGGTACTTCGTTTTCACATGATTTGGTGTTCACTTTCTAATTAAAACATACATCTACCCAATAATAAAGAATTGCAAAGTAAATTACAACCTTCATAAAACTTAAATAAAATCTTCCTTGATAAAGGATTACAACTTGTCCAATATAAAATCCCAGGGTTAACCAAACCTTAACATCAATCAAATAAATGCAGAAATAAAACATAATCAACTAAGTCTCATTACAAAAGTAACTTGAAAATAACAAGACTTCATTTGCTCATCTTTCCTTTTCCTTTACTTGTTGACGGTATGTCAACATTCTTGTTCTCAACTACAAGTGGTGGTAAAGCATGCAAGAGTGAGCAAACAAAAGCTCACTTGGAAATACAACAGTGATATGACATATATGAATAGTTTCAAAAGAATTTGAATAACTTTACTTTCATCAAAATAGAGAATTGAATTATAATTCTTTCATTAATACATAGAATTCGAATATAGAATCATCTGAAGGTTATAAGACCTTGAACTTTTTGTCCTAGGTTATAAATATTTCTATTTAAACCTTTAACAGTCATTAAGACTATGGACCTTTAACTCGTACTCAGGGGGATCAACCCTTTGTACCATGAATTGTGCACAACCATCTTAACGCTTTCACATAATTGTCCCCTAATAAATAGGGTTGTTCATTCTCAGTAATTGAATTCAAGTCCACACGAAAGAAAGTTTGGTTTGGATAGATAAGGAAACTTTGGAGTTTCAACTATCATCAACTAGGAGTAGTTGAATCGACTCACAGTACTTTAATAGTTCAATAATACAAGAATCATGAACCAATTATAAGATATGACAATAAACTTCATAATAGATAGGCATGCTTTAGAAGTAACTCAAAGCAATTGAAAGAATAAGTAGATCTTGCTTGAACAACTAAGACAAGATCACAATGCTTCAATAATATTTCAAAACTTGTTCCATAAGAATATTAGAATATAACAAAGCTTGTACAATATAAGTAACAAGTTTCGAAATAGAAAACTTGCTTAACGTAAGAGAATAAAGATTAGAACACTTGCACAATAATAAGTTTAGAGATAGGAAACTTGCCTCAAGCGCAAGCTACACTTTAATAACTATAACCACTTCCACAATTACCCTACACATATACATTACGTTCAAAACATCTATTAGTATCCAAATACAACATATAAACCGTCGAACTTCATATCCAAGTCCAACTCATAATGTAATTTATCACATTGGTTGCTAACTAGTCAAGTACGTGAGTCTATACTCACGACATACATTCGTAAGCTTATAGCGCTATCAATCGTGTTGTGTACCTAAGGAAAGTAACACACACACATACATGTAACATACTCACATAACACTTCAATCAAATTCAAACACATCAAAAACATGTTAACTTATTATATATTTCACTTATCAAGTTATAGAAATAAGTTAGCGAAACAAACGGGGCATGAAAACTCAAAAACCTAAAAACTAACTTTTTTGACCAGCAAGCTAACCCGCTGGGGCGGGTCCTATAGGCCTAGAAGCCCCGCCGGTCACCCCCTGGTGAGGGTTATGGTTCGCGAACTGGTGGAGAAATAAGCCAATTTGGCTCATTCCTTCACACCGAATTCGTTTTTTCCCAACATGATAAACATGAAACTTGATACAAACAATATTTTAAACTTATTAACATGCTTATAACATTTAAAATCCATATAACACATAATCAAAATCAAGGTTTCATGATTTTCGAAGAAAATATAATTTTAAGCATTCTTGGAGAAAATTGTTATCACGAATTCGTTTTTTAATCAATTCAATTAATTCCAATTGTAATCACTTCTATTCTTAATATACTAACATAATACATGATCAATTTCAACAATAAACCATAATCAAACCTCAATTTGCTAGTTTCAAAAGCCATTGTTCAGAAATTCATTTAAAGAAAATCACTATGCACACAATTCCTATTGTTTATCAAAAATTCATGGTTTGAATTGCTAACACAACCATATAACTCATATATAATCATATTATATCATATATTACACATATCTCATGCTCACATCAAGGATTTAAGAATAAGTTTCAACATAACTTCTTAAAAGAGTACTATGAACATGATTTATAGTGTTCATCATATACTTGTGAATTAAAACTCTTAACAACTATAAAAATCTCATATAAGCGTATATATATATATATATATATATATATATATATATATATATATATATATATATATATATATATATATACTCATACATCCCATTCTCATATCAAAATTATGAAGTTTCACCAAGAGATTTTTACATAGAATTCTAAAACATAGAAGAGCATAACTTTAAAACTTATTTTTACAACAATTGAAATATGAAAATCCTTTCATGGCATACAATTTCATATGAAAACATACGAAATTCATATATACATATAAATTCCTAATCATGAAAACCTAATTTGACAAAGAATACAATAGTTATACAAATTGATTCTACAATTAGAAAAGTTAGGGTTATAACCTTACTAGTTTTGATTTAAGAGAGAGATGGAGATGATGATGATAGGACTTGCTTTGTCTTCTCAAAGCTTTCCCTTCTTCTTCTTCTTCTTCTTCTTCTTCTTCTTCTTCTTCTTCTTCTTCTTCTTCTTCTTCTTCTGATAACTCTCTCTAACTCTCTTCTTCTTTCTTAGTTTAGACTTAGGCTTTAGAAAAACTAAAGTACTGGTAGTATATACATATAATATATAATACAAGTAATATATAATATATGTAACTCCTATATATTAAATATATACACTAACTACTGTTTAATATATAAGTTACAAGAATTTGAAAAGTATAAGGCCATGTTTCGCTAAACAAAATCTTTTTAAAAACCATTCTTTTATTAGCTAAAGCCTTGTTTGGATAAAATAGATTTAAACAAATACAAGGGCCTCATTTGGTAAAACCACTTTAAAACCCTTTTCTATTCTTTTAATAACTCTTTAAATCAATAGATTAAGCAGTACACTTATTTAATTAATAAAAACACATAATACCAAATTGTTACACAATTGTAATTCCTTTATTAAACATAATTCATGTAACAAATTATTATTAACACTTAGCACATAACATTAAATCTAATTGAACTATTCTACACTAAATTAGAATTATGCTACAACATATTAATTTAATTAAATATTACTCTTAATTAAATCAATCCACACAATCACATAATTCATTTATTTAACTCAATAAATAAATCACATATAATATTTATTCACTCAAAAAATATTAAAATTTAATATATAAAATCTCAATCGTTACAATCTTCCCTCCTTAAATGGATTCTGTCCCCAGAATCACAATCATAAAAAAAATTCTCATAAAAATTTCCATCTGTTACATTCTTCCCACCTTAAAAGGATTCTGTCCCCATAATCGATATATAAGGGGTTACACAAATTAATTAAGCAAATAATTGAGGATAAGATTTCCTCATTACATCCTCGAGTTCCCACGTGGCTTCTTCAGCACTGTGGTTCCTCCAAATTACCTTAACAGAAGGTATCACTTTATTTTTAAGTACTTGTTCCTTCCTATCAACTATTTGAACAGGAACCTTTTCATAAATTAAGTCTTTATCAAATTGTAAAGGCTCATATTCTATTACATGTTTATAGTCGTGTTTGTAAGGTCGTAACACCGAAATATGAAATACGTTGTGTATATTGTCAAGCTCTAGAGGTAATGCCACTTCGTAAGCTACCTCGCCAACTTTTCGTAGTACCTCGAAAGGTCCAATAAATCGGGGACTCAGCTTTCCCTTCTTTCCAAATCGAATCTTCCCCTTTCAGGGAGATACTTTCTGGAAAACGAAGCTCTTTGGTAAGAATTCTCGGTTCTGTCTATGTTGATCGGCATATTTCTTCTGTCTGTATTGAGCAGCAACTAATCTTGCTCTGATCAGCTTCACGATTTTAGCAGTTTGTTGTACCAATTTCGGTCCCAACAGCTGACGTTCACCGACTTCATCCCAGCACAAAGGAGTTCTACACTTTCTGTCGTATAATGCTTCGTAAGGCGGTATGCCGATACTCGCGTGATAATTGTTGTTCTAGGTGAACTCCACCAATGGTAGATGATCCTCCCAGCTTCCCTTGAAATCCATCACGCAAGCTCTCACCATATCCTCAAGCGTTTGAATTGTTCTCTCGCTCTGGCCATCGGTTTGAGGATGGTATACTGTACTTATTCGCAATTGCGTTCCCAGACACTCTTGCAATCGCTTCCAGAAATTCAACGTAAAACGCGGATCTCTATCTGACACAATTGACATTGGAACACCGTGTCAAGAAATAATCTCCTTAATGTACAACTTCACCAATTGTTCCAAGTTGTACTTAATCTTGATGGGTAGAAAGTGGGCTGACTTCGTCAGTCGATCCACAATGACCCAAATTGCGTCAAATCCCTTCTGAGTCACTGGAAGACCAACCACGAAATCCATCGTGAGATGCTCCCACTTCCATTCTGGAATTTCCAAAGGTTGTAACAATCCGCTAGGTCTCTGGTGTTCTGCCTTGACTTTCTGACAAGTTAGACATTTCACAATGTATTTAGCGACATCCCTCTTCATATTCGGCTACCAGAAATGACGCCTAAGATCCTGGTACATCTTCGTACTCCCAGGGTGAATTGAATACTTCGAACTATGAGCTTCACTCAAGATCTCCTCCTTAACTTTCGGTACTGGCGGTACCCAAATTCTACCTTCAAATCGTAGCAGTCCCTCACTGTCGATTCTGAATTTAAACTCTTCGCCATTGGCTATTCTCTTCCGAATCTTCTTGCATTCTTCATCGTGAAGTTGTGCTTCTTTCACTTTGTCTACCAGAGTAGAACCAGTAGTTACTTGAAATAACTTCTCATTTGATTCCTTCTGAAACTTCACTTCCAGTTCTAATCTAGCCATCTGTTCTATTAGCTAATCCTGATCAATTGACATATTCAGCTTCTCCTAACCTTTTCTGCTTAATGCGTAGGTGACAATGTTAGCTTTACCAGGATGGTAAAGTATCTCGCAGTTGTAGTCCTTGATCAGTTTCAACCATTTTCTTTGGCCCATGTTCAAATCCTTCTGGGTAAAAATATACTTCAGACTCTTGTGATCTATGTATATTTCACACTTCTCTCCATATAAGTAGTGTCTCCAAATCTTTAGAGCAAACACTACTGTCGCCAATTCTAAGTCATGGGTCGGATACCCCTTCTCGTAATCCTTCAGCTGACGTGATGCGTAAGCAATAACCTTGCCACTCTGCATTAACACACAGCCTAAACCCTTATGTGAGGCATCACTATATACTATGAAATTCCCCGTACTATCTGATAAAGACAACACAGGCGCAGTACCCAACCTCTTCTTCAATTCCTGAAAACTTTCCTCACACTTCTCCATCCAAACAAACGTAACTGTTTTACAAGTCAAATTCGTCATCGGAGTTGCTATCTTGGATAAATCTTGGATAAATCTAAGGTAATAAACTGCCAATCCCAAGAAAGTTCTCACTTCAGATGGCATTTTTGACTGATCCCAATTCATTACCGCTTCCACCTTTGACGGATCTATCGAAATACCATCCTTGTCGATCACGTGGCCAAGAAATTGCACAAGTTCCAACCAGAATTCGCACTTCGAGAATTTTGCATAGAGCTTCTCTCATCTAAGCGATTCTAAGGTTAGCCTTAAGTGTTCAGCATGTTCCTCCTCGGTCTTGGAATAAACCAGGATGTTATCTTTGAACACCACTACAAACTTATCCAGGAATGGCTTAAACACCCTGTTCATTCGGTCCATAAATGCAGTTGGGGCATTCGTTAACCCAAATGACATCTTCAAGAACTCGTAATGGCCATACCGAGTCCTATAAGCCGTTTTCGATATATCTTCCTTCCTCACCTTCAATTGATGATACCCGCTTCTCAAATCAATTTTCGAGAAGTACTTAGCACTCTTCAGTTGGTCAAATAAGTCATCGATCCTAGGTAAGGGATACCTATTCTTGATCGTAACTTTGTTCAACTCTCAATAATCAATGCAAAGACGCATTGTTCCATCCTTCTTCTTCACGAATAAAACTAGTGCTCCCCACGGCGAAACATTCAGTTGAATATACTTCTTGTCTAGCAATTCTTGAAGTTGAACCATAAGTTCCTTCATCTCAACTGGAGCCATTCGGTACAGAGCCTTCGAAATTGGAGCAGTTCCCGGCGCTAAGTCGATCACGAACTCTATCTCCCTATCTGGCAGAAGTCTTGGCAAATCGCTTGGAAAAACATCCACAAACTCCTTAACCACTGATATCTCTTCTACCTTCGGGCTCCCCTTACGCGTATCTACTATGTAGGCTAAATATCCTACACAGCCTTGCATCAAAAGCTTCTTAGCTTGCATCACCATCAGACAACTCGCTTGTCTAGGCGATTTGCTACCATAGAACACTACTTTCGATGGAGTCATAAGGTTTACTGACTTCTTCTAACAGTCGATTACCGCCCCATGGTTGAACAACCAGTCCATTCCCAATATGACATCGAATTCCCCAAGTTTTATCGAAATCAAATCTACCCTCAGCTCCTGACCCTTAATGTCTAATCTACAGTTCTTATACACTAACCTAACAGGAATGACTTCCCTATTCACAATTTCTATGTTCAAGGGGTAAGATAACTCCTCTATAGGTAAATCTAGAGTTTTAGCAAAATCATCATATATGAATGAACAAGTAGCACCCGAATCAAATAATACATATGTATTTATACTATTGATTAGAATAATACCTGCCACCATATCTTTTAATTGCACGACGTCCTGCACTGTCATGTTGAATGTATGGGTAGTGGGTCGAACGGCTTGCAATGGCGACGGTCCGGCAATAGTCAGAGTGCTGCAGCTGCCATTTCCTCCATTCCCTAATGACCCTGTCGCTGGCTTCTTAGGGCAATTACGAGCCATGTGATCCTTGGATCCATATGTATAGCAAGCTCCCTTCTTCGTGTTTGGGCAATTCAGCGCGATGTGGCCTTCCTGACCACAGTTGTAGCACACACATTTCCCTTTCATGCACACTCGAGTGTGAGTCTTCCCGTATATAGCACATGCTTCAAGCTTCCTTTTCTGTTGTCTTCCCTGCTGACTCCCAGCAGAGGTGTTGTCATTCCACTTCCTCTTTTGATGCATAGCTACGCTACCACCAGCCTTGTTTTCCGTCTCAATCTTCTTCTTCTTATTTTGGTTGAATTTAGTCACGGCTTCGCTCCCTCCTTCAGCTAGAATGGCCTTTTCCAGCATAACTGCAAACGTGTTCAACTGGAACATAGAGACCTTGCTGTAGAGCGAGGGTTTCAGTCCCCGCTAAAACCTCCTCGCCTTCCTAGCGTCCGTGCTGACCTGGTAAGTAGCGAAACCTGGCCAACTCGTTGAACTTTGTTGCTTATTCCGACACTGTCATCCTTCTTTGCTTCAGCTCTAAGAATTGGACCTCCATCTGGTCTTGCGAACTCACTGGGAAGTACATTTCGTAGAACATTTACTTGAAACGTTCCCACGTTATGACTCCTTCTCCCTCTCGGGTCTTATTCGTCTGTCACCAAAAACTAGCATCTGCCTTCAACATGAAAGTCGCAAATGCTGTCTTCTGGTCTTCACCGACCTTAGCCACGTCAAAGACTTTCTCCATTTCCATAACCCACGTCTGTGCATCTATCGGGTTCGTTGATCCCTTAAATTTAGGCGGTCCTACTGCCTTAAACTCTTTGAAGGTCGTGGCCTGCACTTGCTGCTGATTCGCCATCGCTCCTGTCAGCAAGTTCACTAACTGCTGAACCGAGTTAGTGTTTGTTCCATCGTTATTGTTGTTGTTCGTCGAACCCTCGGGGTTTTGAAGTGTTGGTCTTCTTCTAGAATGCATTTTCTGTTAAGAAAATTTTATTATCAGCTCCTTTATCTAATTCTTAAGTATTCAAGTTAAACTTAAACAATCGAATAACTCAGTTCACATATGAACACATAGCACATCAATAAACTTCTTTTATTTATTACTCGTAGTTTAAAAACATCGGATAGATATCATTTCTGCTATTTACATCATCTTTCCTGAATTGGAACAAGTTACAGGACTACATCATCACTTTATCCCATTATTATCTCAAATTATGGGATTTACATTTATTTATTATAAAAAGAAACACATAATTTAAAAGCTCTAATGTCTAGGTGTAACGATTGAGATTTTATATAATAATTTTTAATATTTATTGAGTTAAATAAATATTTTATGTGAATTATTTATTGAGTTAAATAAATAAATTATGTGATTTATGGAGTGATTTAATTAAGTGTTATATATTAATTAAATGAATGTGTATATTAATTCTATATTATAGTTCTAATTTAATTGAGATAATTGAATTAGATGAATTATGTGATGAAGTGTTACATGAATTATAATTAGCGAGTAATTATAATTATGTGGCAAATTTTATGTGATTTATTAATGTTAGATTTTAATTGATTAAATTAGTTGTTTAATATTTAATTGATTAAAATATGACATTAAAGTATGTGTTAAAATAATTTATTAAAATAAAAGAAAATTGATTTTTAAAAAAACAAGGCCTTAGCTAATAATCTGTTTTTAAATAAAGAGTTTGCCAAACATGACCTTAAGTTTTAAATTCAAAATTTTGTAACTGATATTAGACTTAATATAGTTATAATGTTTTGTAAGTTATATTATATAATTAATCCTATATCTATTACTACGTATTATATTATACGTTAGCTTACGTTAAGTTAGTCTAAACTAAAGAAGAAGGAGAGAACTAACAGAGAAGTTGAGAGAAAAAGGAAGAAGAGAAGGTAAAGGAAGCTTGGGAAAGGCTAGAGTTAATCTTCATTTTCTTCTTCAAATCGTCTAATAAGAGGTAAAGTCATTATCCAATGCTTTTAAAACTTTACGTAGTTGTTTTCCTTATGATGAGTTCTATGTGAAAAAAAATTTCTTCATATAATGTGATGTTGGTGTGGATATGCAAGAATTGGTTAATTACATGCTATACGAATTGAAAGATGTTGCAATCCATTACATGTATGCTATCAATGATTTGTTTTCAGAAATTAAACTACTGTTAAAACAAGTTTCATGGAAAAAGTTTTTCTCATATGGTTTTATATGTATTGATTGGTTTTAGAATGGAAAATTTAGGAATTGATGTGTTATTATGCCTAATTAGAATTGGTTATGATGTTATATTCAATTATGAAGAGATTGCATGTGTTGTAACTTGAAGTGGTTGAGAATTGAAGTTACAGTGAATGGTTTTTGGGAAATATATGAGTTTTTGTAAAAATGTCAAAATTGGGTTTTTAAAATCTTTGATTTTCATTATTTGGACAAATTCAGTGATTGGTAGTATAGATAGCATGTGCATTATTGCATACGTATGATTTTCAGTGTCTGTGTTGCTATAATTTTTTGTTTGTTGGCTTGTATGGGTTAATCGGTGAAGCAAAGTGTCGTGGCTGTCTGCGTCTGTCCGTGTACCTGCGCAGCTGCGCCGGTAACATGGCCAGAAGCAGCGCAGCTGCGCCGGTTGCCTTTCGCAGGTTGAGCACCTGCGCAGATGCGCCGGTGCCAAGGTCTGTGGCTGCACAGCTGCGCCGTGCCCAGTGCAGAGGCAGTGAGTTCTAGTTGATTAATTGTGCAGTTTATTTTAAGCCTTAGTTTAATTGTTCCATGATAATGTGTATGCATCCAGTTGCTATAACATTTCGTTAATATAAATTTGACAAATTATATATAGTATTTAAATTATGAATTTTAATTGTTTAATTGGAATATGAATTATTTAGTTATAATTTGAATAATTATAATTATGATTAAATGTTAATTTAGTTAAATTATAATGAATAAAGGTTGATTTATTAGATGTTAATTTAAATTATAATTTATGTAATTGTAATTTAATAAATGCATGCTTAATTATAGATTATATTTGATAATTGCATGCTTAATTATAATTTGAGTAATTATAATGCATGATGTAGTTTAATTGATTTTAAATTATAATTGTTGATAATTTAAAAGGTAATTATAATTTAAGTAATTATAATTAGATTAAGTGTTTAAATTATAATTATTTAATTATAATTTAGTTAAACACATAATTGATTTAGTTATGTGAGCATGCATATGTGATGCTTAATTGTTATTTAATTAGAATGAGTTAACCATGAGGGTTGACCAATTATGTGAGTTAGTTATGTGTTAACTAATTTAGGTTATTGTGATTAAATATATATGTGTAGGATGTGTTAAGAACGTGATTGAGTTAAGTAGCTTGCGCTTAAGCCAAGTCTTCTAAACCTAAACTTGTTAATTCTATACAATTTCTTGAGTTCATATATTCATTGTTGAGAATGTCCTTTCCATTTCTGTATTGGACAATTGTTTATTTAATTGAAATGATCTTAATTTATTGTTCAAGTAAGATCCAGTTATTATTTTAAATGCTTTAAATTGATTCTAAAGCATATGTTAGTTCATAATTCTGTTATTTACGAATTATTGAAAGTCGATTCAACTAATCCTTAGTTGATGAACGTGAACTCTAAATTTTCTTGTAAGCTTATCAACTAATCCCTTAGCTGATAAATGAGAATTCTAAATTACCCTTGTAAGCTTATCCAAACCAAACTTTCTTTGGTGCGAACTTGAATTCAAATTACTGAGTTGAACAACCCTTTTATTAGGGGAGGTTACTACGCATAGCGTTAAGATATTTGTGCACAATACATGGTACAAAGGGCTGATCCCCATAAGTACGAGTTAAGGTCCATAGTCTTATTGACTGTTAAAGGTTTAAATAGAAATATTTATAACCTGGGACAAGAGTTCAAAGGTCTTATGACCCTCAGATAAATTCTATATTCGAATTTTAATGTTGATAGGGAATTATTATTCAATTCTTTATTGTTGAAGTAAGCTAAGTTATTCAGATCTTTATAAAGATATCCTTTCAGGTATTTATTATTGTTAACTCCAGTGAGCTGTTGTTTGCTCACTCTTGCATTAAATAGCAATTGTAGTTAAGGTTGATAACGTTGATGCCCCGTCTACGAGTAAAGGCAAGGGAAAGATGAACAAGTGAAGACTTGTTTAATTATTTTGAAATGATTGTAATAAGACTTTTATGTCATGTTTTTATTCCACACTTTATTGTTTATGTCAAGGTTAGAGTAACCCTGGAATTGTTTTTAAGGTTGTAACCCTCATTTTAAGGGAGATTTTATATAAAGATTGTAGTTTATTTTGAGATATGTTGGGTAGATGTTTGTTATAGTTAGAAAGTTAACACCAAATCATGTGGAAACGAAGTACCCGGATTTGGGGGTGTCACACTAGGCATATTAAGACATCGCACAGCCTCTCTACGTTCTTCCTCCATCACCCGAAACGCTATCCTTCGGTCCACCACATACCATGGTAACCCTTGGAACTGAGCTGGGTAATAAAAGATACGGTCCTAGGCCCTATCTATGGTCGTATGGAAAGCATACTCTGTTTCCCTTAGATTGGCTCTCTTGGTTTCCGCCTCGTACTCAGCTCGATCGGCTCGTTGAGTAGCCCTCAAGCTTGTTTCCTCAGCTCTGGCATGCTTCGTCGACTCCTCTTGGATAACTTGCTTCAACTTTGCTAGCTCGGTTCGTGCCTCGTCTCGATCATTCTCTATGTGGACTAGCTTCCACTGCGCTTCTCCTAGGTCACTAGCCATATCCTCAATAGTCTCGTCCCGCTGATGGATGGTTTCTTCGAGTTCTCGAACTCGACCATGAAGCTCCACATTACTGTCGTAAACTGCCTCGTATATCTCAGCACTAACAGAGTGAGGTGAAAATTCCTCTTCGGGATCTTCTTCCTCCTCTTCCTGCTCTTCAGACTCGTCCTCGTCCTCTTCCTCTAGAATTGTGACAACCTGAATTTTAAAAAATTTATTATAATAAGAATTTAATAAATAAAATTCTTATTACGAGATGTTTTGAGTTTGGATATGTGTATATATGTGTTATATGTGGTGAAGTATATGATGTGGTGTGAATATAGAAGATATATATATATATATATATATATATATATATATATATATATATTCATATGTTGGAGGAATGAGGTTTAGTAGTTAATTTATTTTAACTATTAAAGAAGAAAAATGAAATTGTTTGAAAAGGAAAGTATGTTAATTTAATTAAGTTGAAAGTTATATTATTGAATAATATAATTTGTTGGTTATACCTTGTTGGCTATGGAAATTCTTGAATTAAATTCATGAATAATGTGAGTAATTCACTTAATTTAAATAGTGAATTAATATAATTGTTTTAATAAAATGAGAAGGCAATATATTGCATAAAAATGTACTATGTTAAAGTATTACGATACTGAATTTCGTAAATAGTAAAATATTTATTAAGTGAAATAAATATTTTAGTTGAAATATTTATGGAATAAAATGAATATTCAATGAAAATTATTAGAGAATAGTTTATTTTAAGTACGATATGATTGATTATATGAATTTATAATCAGTACGTTTATTACGCTAATGGAATGGAAATAGTCTAATTTAATTAAATAATTAAATTAGAGGATTAATGATTTGTTAAACAAATTATAATTGTATTAGCTAATTAAATATTGTATTGGCTAAATAAAGATTATGGTTAAATAAAAAGAAGTGTGACATTTGGTGCAACTTATAATAGGAATAATATTAAAATAAATGGATAACGAGGTTAGGGCTTTGCCTTTGTAACAGATGGGAGCCCTTGGCATATTTTTAACTAATAGACCAAATAAATAAATAAAATACGTTAAGTAGTGCTAAGTCTAAGAGAGAAGAATTGAGCAGAGAAGAGAGAAAAGGAGAATTCTCTGAGAATTGGAGAAGAGCTTTGAAAACAAGAAGAAAAGAACCTGGTTCATCATCTAATTGGGTTAAGAAAGAATCAAAAGGTATTAATCCAACATTAAAACTCTCTACTCTTGTTTGCCTCAAATATTAGGTTTCTATAAAATTAGTTTGGGTTGATGAAGGATAAGTATATTTTTGTTTATAGGTGTGTATATTCTGTGATATGCCATCTATAAACGATTTTAGAGTTATCAAATTCATGTAAATATGTTTTTAGAATAAGGAATTTTGTTATGGCTTAGTATATGTATTTTGTTCTATTTTAAGGCTTAAATTGATGGTTAAATCATTTGTGTAATCTGAAATTGATTATAGATGTTGTTAGTATGTTGAAAGATGAAAACAATGAAGTTTAAACGGATTGATTTGGTTAAGAATCGAATTCGTGGTGAATGATTTCGCTAAAACATGTTAAAACATATAATACTAATATGAACATGAGTTTTGAGTAAAAATTTAGGTTCTTAATGTTTCTATAAATTATGGATATCCTTGCTATGTCGTAGTTCTATGAATTACGAATCCATAGAGTCAAAAACGGACTCAATTGGATGTGTATAACTCAATTTATGAATATGGGAAAGATGAAAGGGTTAGAAAATTCACCAGAACCACAAACTAGAAATAAAATTCGCATAGCACGCTGCCAGGGGCGCAGCTGCGCAGGGAACAGTGTCAGTCTGGGACTATTTTGACCTCTTGTGGTAAAATAGCCATAACTTTTTCATACGAACTCCGATTGAGGCGATTCAAGATGATCCAGAACGAGCACAAGTAGACCTACAACTTGTATTCTTTAAGTTTTTTAATTTGAGGTCAGTAGAAGGGGTCAAAATGGTCATTGTTGGGACTAATATATTTTTAGAGGCAATCGGGGGGCGTCGGGCATGCACGTATGCACATGTCATGCTCCCGACTATGTAAAATGGTGTTCTAATTTCCATAACATGACTATTATGTATTATAATGATACATAACATTAATCCTTGAGTATTAAACAATTCGTAGGGCGTGTTAAGCGTGCGTAAATGCGTGTCGTTTGGGCCTTCGAATAGGCAAGTTTGACGTACGGACGTGCAAGTGTCGCAGCGCCGTAACGAGTGTGTATGATCTTGTTTAATATTATGTTTTCAATAAGAATGAAATATTATAGAGTAATGTAACCCAATATAGGAGCATGCAAAGCACATGCAAAAGAGGCGAGTTAGGCGTGTGACGTATAAACGTCGAAATGCCGTGTAACGTGGTAATACACGTAAATAGTGTTTTGATTCTAATGAAACGAACATTATTATATATAAAATGTGGTTAATATAAAATCACTAGGTAGTCCTAGCAGGACTTAAGCACTTGAATGAATTTTGAATGTTACTAAAAAAGAAATATAGTGAGATATAAGTCGAAAGTTAACACAATCAAATTGAATGTTGTGTATTGACAATAGGAAGGGTTATGAGATGTAGAGTAAAGTTTACATTACAACTGATATGCATTGCTATGTGACTAATAATTGATGTGTATGATTATATAATTGTGTAGGACACGTGAAGTGCAGATATCTGTAAGCTGTTAAACTGTTATTGGTAAACAACGATCAAGGCAAGTCTTTCAGTTCCTATTTTCTACGTGAACTTGATGATGAACTGTTTTATTTTTTTTTGCAAAGAGCATGATATGTTTTATATATGTTGTAAGCCTAAAATGTTAAAGTCAATTTATGACTACATTGCTTGATTAAAGAATGTTGATTGAGTAAGGAACTCAATCTTTATATTTGTTATTTGAAGTAAAGCATGTATGCCATGTTACTTTAATTATTATGAGATGTATGTTGAGCATGTATTTATGTGTTACGTGATGCATGAAAGCTGTTAGATCTTGCTGAGCTGTCGAGCTCATTTTTGCAAATAATCACCTTTGCAGGTCAAGGATTCAAGGTAACGCTATGTGCTACTTGAAAGAAATGTATCAGATGTAATGCATGAAGACTTATATACCTTGGCTGAATTATTATTATTTTGGATCCTGTTTAAGGTTTCAGATAATATATTTGATAATGTATGGTTGTTAACAGATGTTGAGTTGTAAAGTTTAAATTTTACCCGATGTATAAGGATTATTGAATGTGGTTGTAAGTTTTAGTTTATAATAACTCTGACGAAGTGATTCATGAAATAAAGTTGACTCAAAGTTATGTAACGATAAAGGTTGAGATTCAGGGAAGTAAAGAAGGAGTAATATAAAAGTTTTAAATATTCCATATTTTTAGTGATTATATCATTGATTAATGATGTAAAGTCTGAATAAGGATGTATTGTTAACGACCGATGTCGAGAGTTGTATTGTATGAATTTTGGGGTCGTTACAGGAATAGGTGTCAGCTCACGCTCCCGACCAGCTACGGTGATCACTGGAGATGGCTCTCTCCTAACCAGATGCTCCTAGACAATATGGATGTCACCGGGCTCTTCTTCTCTAGGCACCTGAGGTATATCCTCCCTAGCCTGACTGGATTCTCCAATGTTCGTCATTCTGACAAATGAATTTTAAACTTTATTATTACGTGATATCGAGTTGTCACTCTTTGAATACCTAAACACAAAGCACATAAGGTAGTTTATTTTCTTTACCTATCACCACTATCTTTTGGATCTTCCTATAAGGCTACTACCTAAGGTTTTTCCCCCACCTAAGGTTCATAACCTATAGCTTTGATACCAACCTGTGACACCCCCAAATTCAGGTACTTCGTTTCCACATGATTTTTTTTTCACTTTCTAATTAAAATATACATCTACCCAATGATAAAGAATTGCAAAGTAAATTACAACCTTCACAAAACTTAAATAAAATCTTCCTTGATAAAGGATTACAACTTGTCCAATATAAAATTCCAGGGTTAACCAAACCTTAACATCAATCAAATAAATGCGGAAATAAAACATAATCAACTAAGTCTCATTATAAAAGTAACTTGAAAATAACAAGCCTTCACATGCTCATCTTTCCTTTTCCTTTACTTGTTGACAGTATGTCAACATTCTTGTTCTCAACTACAAGTGGTGGTAAAACATGCAAGAGTGAGCAAACAAAAGCTCACTTGGAAATACAACAGTGATATGACATATATGAATAGTTTCAAAAGAGTTTGAATAACTTTACTTTCATCAAAATAAAGAATTGAATTATAATTCTTTCATCAATACATAAAATTCGAATATATAATCATCTAAGGGTCATAAGACCTTGAACTTTTTATCCTAGGTTATAAATATTTCTATTTAAACCTTTAACAGTCATTAAGACTATGGGCCTTTAACTCGTACTCAGGGGGGATCAACCCTTTGTACCATGAATTGTGCACAACCATCTTAACACTTTCGCATAATTGTCCCCTAATAAATAGGGTTGTTCATTCTCAATAATTGAATTTAAGTCCGTACCAAAGAAAGTTTAGTTTGGATAGATAAGGGAACTTTGGAGTTTCAACTATCATCAACTAGGAGTAGTTGAATCGACTCACAGTACTTTAATAGTTCAATAATACAAGAATCATGAACCAATTATAAGATATGACAATAAACTTCATAATAGATAGGCATGCTTTAGAAGTTACTCAAAGCAATTGAAAGAATAAGTAGATCTTGCTTGAACAACTAAGACAAGATCACAATGCTTCAATAATATTTCAATACTTGTGCCATAAGAATATTAGAATATAACAAAACTTGTACAATATAAGTAACAAGTTTTGAAATAGAAAACTTGCTTAATATAAGAGAATAAAGATTAGAACACTTGCACAATAATAAGTTTAGAGATAGGAAACTTGCCTCAAGTGCAAGCTACACTTTAATAACTATAACCACTTCCACAATTACCCTACACATATACGTTACGTTCAAAACATCTATTACTATCCAACTACAACATATAAACCGTCGAACTTCATATCCAAGTCTAACTCACAATGTAATTTACCATATTGGTTGCTAACTAGTCAAGTACGTGAGTTTATACTCACAGCATACATTCGTAAATTTATAGCGCTATCAATCGTGTTGTGTACCTAAGGAAAGTAACACACACACACACATGTAACATGCTCACATAACACTTCAATCAAACTCAAACACATCAAAAACATGTTAACTTATTATATATTTCACTTATCAAGTCATAGAAATAAGTTAGCTAAACAAAAGGGGCATGAAAACTTAAAAACCAAAAACCAACTTTTTTGGAAAGCAACCTAACCCGTTGGGGCGGGTCCTATAGGCCTAGAAGCCCCACTGGGGTGCGTCACCCCCTGGTGAGGGTCATGGTTCGCGAACTGGTGGAGAAATAAGCCAATTTGGCTCATTCCTTCACACCGAATTCAATTTTTTCAAACATGATAAACATGAAACTTGATACAAACAATATTTTGAGCTTATTAACATGCTTATAACATTTAAAATCCATATAATACATAATCAAAATCAAGGTTTCATGATTTTTGAAGAAAACACAATTTTAAGCGTTCTTGGCGAAAATTGCTATCACGAATTCGTTTTTCAAGTAATTCTAATTGTAATCACTTCTATTCTTAACATACTAACATAATACATGATCAATTTCAACAATAAACCATAATCAAACCTCAATTTGCTAGTTTCAAAAGCCATTTTTCAAAAATTGATTCAAAGAAAATCACTATGAACACAATTTCTATTGTTTATCAAAAATTCATGGTTTGAATTGCTAACACAACCATATAACTCATATATAATCATGTTATATCACATATTACACATATCTCATTCTCACATGAAGGATTTAAGAATAATTTTCAACATAACTTCGTAAAAGAGTACTATGAACATGATTTCATAGTGTTCATCATATACTTGTGAATTGAAACTCTTAACAACTATAAAAATCTCATGTAAGCGTGTATATATATATATACTCACACATTCCATTCTCATATCAAAAGTATGAAGTTTCACCAAAAGATTTTTACATAGAATTATAAAATATAGAAGAACATAACTTTAAAACCTGTTTTTACAACAATTGAAATATGAAAATTCTTTCATGGCGTACAATTACATATGAAAACATATGAAATTCATATATACATATAAATTCCTAATCATGAAAACCTAATTTGACAAAGAATACAATAGTTATACAGATTGATTCTACAATTATTAGAGTTTGGGTTATAACCTTACTAGTTTTGATTTAAGAGAGAGATGGAGATGATGATGATGGGGCTTGCTTTGTCTTCTCAAAGATTTCCCTTCTTCTTCTTCTTCTTCTTCTTCTTCTTCTGATAACTCTCTCTAACTCTCTTCTTCTTTCTTAGTTTAGACTTAGGCTTTAGAAAAACTAACGTACTGGTAGTATATACATATAATATATAATACAAGTAATATATAATATATGTAACTCCTATATATTAAATAGATACACTAACTACTATTTAATATATTAGTTACAAGAATTTGAAAAGTATAAGGCCATGTTTGGCTAAACAAAATCTTTTTAAAAACTATTCTTTTATTAGCTAAAGCCTTGTTTGGATAAAATAGATTTAAACAAATACAAGTGCCTCGTTTGGTAAAACCACTTTAAAAACCTTTTCTATTCTTTTAATAACTCTTTAAATCAATAGATTAAACACTATACTTATTTAATTAATAAAACACATAATACCAAATTGTTACACAATTGTAATTCCTTTATTAAACATAATTCATGTAACAAATTATTATTAACACTTAGCACATAACATTAAATCTAATTGAACTATTCTCAACTAAATTAGAATTATGCTACAACATATCAATTTAATTAAATATTACTCTTAATTAAATCAATCCACACAATCACATAATTTATTTATTTAACTCAATAAATAAATCACATATAATATTTATTCACTCAATAAATATTAAAATTTAATATATAAAATCTCAATCGTTACAATGCGTGGTCGTATTATGCACGACAAAGTAATAGTTGTAAATAGGAAGTTTTTATTTGAATTTTGTAGTGTGTATTTTGGTGAATCAGAATAGGTTGTGTGGACCTATTTTGGGGGCGTCACAGTTGGCATCAGGGCTTAGGGATATGGTCTCTGGCAGAGATCTAAGACTAGAACTAGGAGGGGGAGAAGTTTAACGGTTACATTACGTTTACAATATCAATTAGTTCCTAACCATTATGTTTAACCGTTGAACTTCTTACTGAAGTTCAAGTTAACAACGTGGTTTACAACTTAACTTGCTAACTAACCACATACGTGAGTCTAAACTCACAACATATATATTATACACGTATAACACTTTAAACTATCATATCGTATTATATGAAAATAATATCCAAGTGCACACATAACATATTAATATGAGACCTCAAATTGTCTTAAACATGTTAAAAATATGTTATCTTATTGTTTAATACACTTAACATGTCATCACATTAAGTTAGCTAATCATGTACTGCATAAAAACTACTCGGAACCAAACTAATATTTTTGGACAGCATGTAGCCCCGCTGGGGTGGGGGTTTCTAGGTCAACAGCCCCACTGGGGCGGGGCCCCCCACTGGTGGGTTCCCCGGCTAGTGAACTATGCAGAGAAAAAAGCTAATTTAGCTTATTTTTTCGCACCAAAGTCTGATTTTAACTAACATAATGCATATGAAACTCTATGAAAACAATATCTTAAACTTCTAACATGATTTTTGAAAGTAGTATGCATACAAGCCAATCATGTATGATGATAAAGCATATACTTTGGAGACAATCTTATTTATTTATTAATAAAAATATTCATTTATTAAAGGCATTTAATTATCTACATGGTGCTGTTTTTAATAATATATAAATAACCCATAGTTTGAAGCAATGATTTTAGAATCATGATGAGATCATCCTAATGAGATCTAAATTCTTAGAAAGCTTAAAAACTAAAATAGTTCCCAATTGCGGATTTACTAAAATGGGGATTAGTAAATCCGGATAGATTGGTACATATGTTGCTTGCTCATTGGATGAGGATGACTGATCTCATGGTCATTTGTGTGGAGACACTAAAGCAAGTATGTAGGTGCTTATTGGAGAATAAGTTCACTGAACGTGACTCGCTATGGAATACCTAATGAAGTTTTACTCGCCTATCAATAGGAATTCCTAATGTGATTGTAGTACAAGTGATCCTTGGACTTGAGATCATCATAGTATCTTGTATGTAACAAATTATACTTTGACTTATTCCTTAAGGCCTTTTAAGGCATATATAGGGTATGCTTGGGTATAATGAGTTGCATATAGAGATAATGTATGATCAATAAAGAATCTACCACCTCTAGTAAAAGAGGAGATATGTCATATGTGATTCATTAAATGACAACCCAGGAATCCTTGGCCAAGGTAGAATGAAATTAGAAAGAGGTTTCTAATTTGCATTATTTGGAGTTGTGCATTTTCTAATCGAAATACATATAATTAAATAAAATAAGACTTGACAGTAAATCCATGTCTTATATTTAATTGGGACATTGTATGGTGGAATGATTGAATTGTACGGTAACTATTTACTCACAGGTTCTTTTATGATTAATGTTGAAATCTATATTATTTGGAAAGCCGTTGATCGCTAGGGAGGCTTATCCCTATTGTAGAATAAATATTATTTATTTAAATAGATTATTAGTTTAATTTATTTATTTAAATAAGATTGGAATTATTCTAATTGATTTATTCACAACCGATTTAATATGGAGAACCTAAAGGGTCACACCATAAAAGGAAGAATAATTATTTAAGAAGTTGATGACATAATCGTAATAATGCATTAAGTATAATTAATTCAATCTATGGTGATAGAATTAATTAAATAGCTTAATGTTTAATATTTAATATTTTGAAAATATTAAATATAAATTAATAAGAGATGTCTTATTAATATTATTACAATTATTATTATTTTAATTTCTAAAAGGGTTTAGTAATTAATTTAATATTAGTACTCTCATTTATTCCTAATAAGATTATGAAACAAATTAATTAAATAAATTTAATTAATTATTCCCAATGTGGTGGGAAGCCTAAATTAATTAAAGGAGTTTAATTAATTAAATAAAATCCCATGTCTAATAGGATTAGAAGGGTTGGCCAATATCTATATAAGAGGAGTCTTATAATAGATATCGGATGATGCAATTCCAATTGTTAGATAGTACTCCTTCTCTATAGAGGATAGAAAACTAAGGTTTAGCCAAACACCCTCCTTCTTGATAATTCCTCTTCCTTGGTGGATCACCTCTAGAGGCCAAACACTTGGGTGGCTAACGTTGATCAAAGAAAGGATTCTAACCCGAAAATTCAAGGAGATCACGAAGAACAAGGAGTTGAACCTAGTACCTGTGGAAGCTTCGTTCTACAAGGGTATGATTCCATAAGTTCTTATTTATCGTTTTAAATTAATAATTTGCATAAAGAATGATCCGGATAATGGTTTTGTAGAAATTTTTTTAAACTCTGATATACCATGCTTCCGCTAATTTTTGCAATTTGATTGCGTCACGATTTCGTACAAACCCAATAGTGGCATCAGAGCCAAACTTTTATGCAATTATTAATTTATTTTTGATTTCATATACATATTGGTATGTATTTAGAATAATTTATTGGGCATAATTTTATTGTATAAAATTAATTTTTTAAGAAAAAAAATGGCGTTTTTTTTTGGGACGAATCACAATTTTTTTTTGGGCGTTAATCTTGAATTATGCAAAGAAAAGGCGTTGTCTCTTTCTTACTCCAAAAAAAAAGGTGACCCATCAAGAAAGGACTCTTTTAATAAACCTGCAAGACTCTTTTAATAAAAGAAGGTGACTTCCTTTTAAAAAATAAACGTGAATTTATATTATATATATATAACCTGATTCGTTATATATATATAATATATATACAGTAATATCAAATATATATATGATATATATATATATATATATATATTTTAAATAATTTTATAATTAAAATAAAGAGTTTATTTTAATCTTGAAATTGGATTTCATGCAATTTAAAATTGTCCATTAAATGATACTCATATATATATGGAATGTTTTAATTCATGAGATGGATATTTATTTATTGATATATATGGTGATATGTATGATAATAAATAGGGATTGATTATGGACTATTTGACCAATGTGATTGGATTTTATTTTAGTTGAATGCTTGAATGAATGGATTTTATTAAATGGGTCTGCGTACATCGTCTTCTCTGATTTTTCTTGATGTAAAATTCTATCTCTCTCCTATGTACTTTCCCTTGACTGCTAATCAAGGTTTCTATTTAAATTGAAAATAGTTTATGCAATAGGATTAGTTAGAATTATTTTGAAGAAATTAGAGACCAAAGAGCAAGGAGCGCGTGAAGACCCATTTGTATGGAGCCTGGGATTTAAATGTAATAGTTATATTTAAATTTAATTCTTGCACTCCTAGGTTTGACCTCTTGGTTCACTTGGTGGCTCTAGTGAACCAAACTAGAATAACAGTCCATAATCAATCCGGGTATAATATAATATTCTATATTGCATGCTAAATATTATATATATTATATTTTATGCAAACATGCTTCGCATGTTTAATAAAATAACGCGTATTTTATATATATATGTGCATGCGCGCTAAACAAGATGAGACAAATAATAACAAATCCCTCAAAGAAACAAGATTAAGTCCGAAGCGTTCAAAGATATTTGGAATATCGAACGTCGCCTTCTAGCATGATAAATTAATAGAGTATTAAATATTTAATATGAGCTTGTTGTGCTATCCACAAGGCGAGTATTGAGTATTTAAGATGTTAATTAGTCACATTTGATGCTTATCAAGAAAATTGAACGATCTAGTCTTGTTATGCTATCCACAAGGACGAACATTTTTCTTTTTTGAATTTATGGAAGTGCTAGGCTGGACTTAACTTAAATCATTTTAGTTCGGATGTGCACACACTTGACCATTATGATTTAAGAGGCAAAATAAAAGGAGTTATACGGTGATGTAATTGACAAGAGTTGTCTACCTATTTATTTGTATATCGCTTGTTGTGCTATTCACAAGGTTATATACATTTGAAATGAGATTCTTATTCTCACTAGCAAATCTTTAATTAGATGTTGCCGAACTATATAAGTGAGGGTAATATAGTTTGATAAAAATAGTGGGAGATACCAATTTAAAATAAAGACCTAAATTTATTTTGGTATGCAAAATTAATTAAATGAATGTTTGCTAAAATATTGTCTTTTCACATACAGAAATTTAAAAAATGTCAAAATCACTAATTTCACTGCGTAGCATACTTGATGCTAATAAACTAACCGGACCAAATTATACGGACTGGTTAAGGAATCTGAGAATAGTTCTCACTGCTGAAAAGATTTTTTATGTTCTAAATGTGGTGGGAAGCCTAAATTAATTAAAGGAGTTTAATTAATTAAATAAAATCCCATGTCTAATAGGATTAGAAGGGTTGGCCAATATCTATATAAGAGGAGTCTTATAATAGATATCGGATGATGCAATTCCAATTGTTAGATAGTACTCCTTCTCTATAGAGGATAGAAAACTAAGGTTTAGCCAAACACCCTCCTTCTTAATAATTCCTCTTCCTTGGTGGATCACCTCTAAAGGCCAAACACTTGGGTGGCTAATGTTGATCAAAGGAAGGAATCTAACCCGAAAAGTCAAGGAGATCACGAAAAACAAAGAGTTGAACTAGTACCTGTGGAAGCTTCGTTCTACAAGGGTATGATTCTATAAGTTCTTATTTATCGTTTTAAATTAATAATTTGCATAAAGGATGATCCGGGTAATGGTTTTGTAGAATTTTTTTTAAACTCTCATATACCATGCTTCTGCTAATTTTTGCAATTTGATTGCGTCACGATTTCGTACAAACCCAATAATTTTAACATACATAAACACTACAACACATAATCAAAACACTAATTTTCATGATTTTGAAGAAAACACTATTGTTAAGCGTTATTTTTGTTTTTAAACCAAATCAAACAATTCAAACCATGTTATTTTTGTTTCTTGATGTATTATCATAATCTATGATCAATTTACATAATATATCACAATCCAACACGAATTTTGATAATTTAAAGACTATTTTTCAAAACTAGTTCACTGTAAATTGCTATGAACATGATTTCTTCATATTCATCATATTTACATGAATTGAACCATCTAGATTATCACATAACACCTATATAATAGTATATATATATATAATACAACCTATATACATCATAATCACATAGATTTCATGAAAACTAATTTTCAAAGGACTTAAAACATGAAAACACTAAAGAACAAAAATTTAAAAATCATGGAATTAGGATTGTACCCTTTCTAGCTTTCAAGGAAGATGATGATTGTGATTCTTTGTTTACAAAATCACAGAGCTTCTTCTTTCTCTTCTTCATTCTCTCTTTTCTCTCTTTTCTTTTTCTGTTCTCTGTTTTCTTTCTAACACAGACTAACTTTGTTTTGTTCTTCTAAACTAATGTATATACATATAATATAACTTACAAATATTATACATATAATATGTAAATATAAAATATATAACTGCCAATACATAAGTTACAATATTTTGAATTTTAAAAGCCATAAGGCTTGTTTGGCAAAACAGCTTATTTAAAAACAGGTTTTTAGTAGTTAAGGTCTCGTTTGGCAAAACGGAATTAAAACAGGTGCAAGGGCCTTGTTTGGCAAAACTCTTTAAAACCCTTTTCTTTATTTTCATAACTCCTTTTAACACATAGCTTAAATGTTACACTTTATTTAATTAAATTCTAACATTCTAATTTAATTAAATACATGCTAGCATTCATTAATTAATTAAAATTGCACATAATACTAAATTACTACACAATTTTAATTCTCTTATTAATCATAATTCATGTAACAAATTAGTAAATCATTATAAACACTTGGCACATAATATTCCACTAATTTAATTATTCTCAATTAAATTAGAATTATACTACACCATTACTTACACATCAATTTAATTAATTTTACTGCACTTAATTAAATTACTCCATAACATAATCACATAAATTATTTATTTAACTCAATAAATAAATTAATTAAAATATTTGTTTAATTCAATAAATATTAATAATGAAATATACAAAATCTCATTCGTTACAATATTCCCTCCTTAAAAGGATTTTATCCTCTGAATCACAATAAAAAAACTCATTCGTCACATTCTCCTCCCTTAAAAAGATTTTGTCCTCAGAATCGGTATACAAGAAATTACACAAATAGTTGGGGATAAGTTTTCATTATAACATCTTCGAGTTCCCACGTAGCTTCTTCAGCATTGTGGTTCTTCTAGATTACCTTAACAGAAGGTATCACTTTATTTCTAAGCACTTGTTATGTTCTATCAACTATTTGTTTAGGCACTTTTTCATATGTTAGGTCTTTATCGAATTGTAAAGGCTCATACTCTATCACATGCTTGTAGTCGTGTTTGTACGATCGCAATACAGAAATATGGAAAACGTTGTGTATATTATCTAGCTCCGGAGGTAACGCAACCTCGTAAGCCACTTCGCCAACCCTCCGTAGTATCTCGAAAGGTCCAATAAATCGGGGACTTAGTTTTCCCTTCTTGCCAAATCGAATCTTCCCCTTTCAGGGAGATACTTTTAGGAAAACGAAGCTTTCTACTACAAACTTTTGATTCTGTCGATGATGATCGGCATACTTCTTTTGTCTGTCTTGAGCAGCTACCAATCTCGTTCTGATTACCTTGACGATCTCAGCAGTTTGTTGCACCAATTCTGGTCCCAACAATTGTCGTTCACCAACCTCATCCCAGCATAATGGAGTTCTGCATTTCCTGCCGTATAACGCTTCATAAGGTGGCATGCCGATACTCGCATGATAACTATTGTTTTAGGAGAACTCCACCAACGGTAGATGATCATCCCAGCTTCCTTTGAAGTCCATAACGCAAGCTCTCAGCATGTCCTATAGCGTCTGAATCATTCTCTATCTATTGCCGTCAGTCTGAGGATGGTACGCCGTAGTCATTCGTAATTTCGTTCCCAGACATTCTTGTAAACGCTTCCAGAAATTCGACGTAAAACGCGGATCTCTGTCGAACACAATTGACACCGAAACACCGTGTCGAGAGATAATTTCCTTAACGTACAGCTTCGCTAACTGATTTAATTTGAACTTAATCTTGATCGGTAGGAAATGAACTGACTTCGTCAGTCGATCCACTATCACCCATTCCGCATCAGAACCCTTCTGCGTAGCTGGAAGACCAACCACGAAATCCATCGTGATATGCTCCCACTTCCATTCCGGAATCTCCAGCGGTTGTAGCAATCCACTTGGTCTCTGATGTTCTGCTTTGACCTTCTAGCACGTTAGACATTTCGCAACGCATTCTGCCATGTCTCTTTTCATATTCGGCCACCAGAAATGCTATCTCAGATCTTGGTACATCTTCGTACTCCCAGGGTGAATCGAATATCTCAAACTGTGAGCTTCGTTCGAAATCTCCTCTTTGACATCTGGTACTGGCGGTACCCAGATTCTCCCTTCAAATCGTAGCAGTCCTTCACTATCTATCTTAAACTTGATTTTTTCACCATCAGTTATCCTCTTCCAGATCTTTTCGCACTCCTTATTATGAAGTTGTGCCTCTTTCACCTTGTCTACCAGAGTTGAACCAGTAATTACTTGAAATAACTTTTCATCCGATTCCTACGGATACTTGACTTCCAGCTCTAACTTATCCATCTCTGCTATCAACTGATCCTGATCAGTTAACATATTCAACTTCTCACAACCCTTCCTACTTCAAGCGTCGGCAACAACGTTAGCTTTACCCGGATGGTAAAGAATCTAGCAGTCGTAGTCCTTGATAAGTTTCAACCATCTCCTCTAGCGCATGTTCAAATCCTTCTGGGTGAAGATAGACTTCAGACTCTTGTGATCCATGTATATCTCACACCTTTCTCCATATAAATAGTGTCTCCAAATCTTCAGAGAAAACACTACTGCCCCCAATTCTAAATCATGGGTCGGATACCCTTTCTCGTAGTCCTTCAGTTGGCGTGATGTGTATACAATAACTTTGCCGCTCTGCATCAGTACACAGCCTAATCCCCTATGTGAAGCATCACTGTATACTACAAAATTTTCTGTACTATCTTGTAATGACAACACAGGTGCAGTACTTAGCCTCTTCTTCAGTTCCTAAAAACTCTCCTCACACTTTTCTGTCAAAACAAACTTAACTGTTTTACGAGTCAAATTTGTCAACGGAGTTGTGATTTTGGAAAAGTCTTGGATAAATCTCCGGTAATAACCTGCCAATCCCAAGAAACTCCTCACCTCAGATGGTGTCTTCGGCTGATCCCAATTCATCACAGCTTCAACCTTCGATGGATCTACCGAAATCCCATCTTTATCAATCACGTGGCAAAAAAATTGCACACGTTTTAACCAGAATTCGCACTTCGAGAATTTCTCATATAGCTTCTCTCGTCTCAGCGATTCTAAGGTCAGCATTAATTGTTCATTGTGTTCCTCAGTTTTGGAATAAACCAGGATGTCATCTATGAACACTACTACGAACTTATCTAGGAATGGCTTAAACACTCTTTTCATTAGGTCCATAAATGCTGCTAGTGCATTTGTTAGACCAAATGACATCACTAAGAACTCGTAATGACCATACCGAGTCCTAAAAGCCATTTTTGGTATATCTTCCCTTCTCACCTTCAACTTATGATATCCACTTCTCAAATTAATTTTTGAGAAGTATCTATTACCTTTCAGTTGGTCGAGCAAGTCATCGATGTGACGCCCCCAAATCCACGTTCCTTCGAAACTTCGGATTCGATGCAGTCACGATACTACTATCGCAGAACTATTACATCTTTTAATCATTACTAAAAGAATATAATTTTGCTTATTACAATTTAGAATATAAATTCTATTCATATATAGGATCTTGTATGATGACTCCAAACTATTACAAGTTTCAAAATCCGGTCATATACCATCCCTGTCTAAACATCACATTCGATGTTACTAAAATGCGAAATAATTTAAACTTTTCAATATCCTTTGAATAAATTCTTCTTGTTGATTCCATAACTTTGAATCAATTACAATTCTTGAATCAACTATATAATATGATTCACTATATTCGAATTATCGTATAAAGGTTTACAACTCAACTCGATATCCTCTATGTATTAACTAATACATCTTTACAATGCAACAAGTATTAAACATTGTAAGTATATATCAAGCACACTCCTAGAACCTAAACGTGGTTCAAGTAATAATCTAAACAGTATTCTTCATTGCGATACTATCTATCTTTATCAATCAAGAAGCATGAAATCTTTACCGTGAATCCTTAACCTACAAAAGTGGTTATTTGCAAGAGTGAGCTCGACAGCTCAGCAATTCTAACAGTTTTCATGCATCATATAGCATACAACATCATACTCAGTTCATGCATTTATAAACAATTTATATTTACTACGCATGTTACTTTCACATAACAAGTATATCATCAAAAATCATCTTTCAATCTCATTTATATCTCATATACAGTTCATATATAAGTTCACATTATCACAGCATAATATAATTCAACTAATAGTTATTGAATTCATATATCAAATAGGAACTGAAAGACTTGCCTGATGCGTAGTTTAACAACTACGACTTAACTGCTTAAGAATCTCTACACTTTGTGTAATCCTACACAGTTATATTAACCATAGAGATCACACTCATTAGTTATATGTATCCACACATTCTCAATGTAATAATAAATGTTACATTGTTGTCTAACTTGGTTCTTAGAACCTTGTTTCACTTTCCTATCATACGCTTAGTATCGTTAGGTACGTATAGTTATATCTTAACCATACTCAATATCAATATTAACACACTTAACTATTTTAAGTGTTCGACACATATTTAAAACTCATAAATCTATAATCCATACTACTCTTATATTTCTCAAACCTTATCGAAACCATCACATTCAAACTTTCTAAGTTTCACCTTTTAAAATCCTTGTCATACTTAAACTAGTCATGCAAGGCTACTATGTTCATCATGCATACATGTGAGATGTCATAGTATTATAAATATGCATGTTCACAAATATTCTCATCATATATGTATAACTAGCATCTTTTGTTGCTTTAAAACATGTCTAATTGATGCTTAACTAACTTTTATAGTGTTTATCAAGGTGTGTGCACATACATAACATCTAAGTGATGTTAAAAGCACTAGCATGTATGCTCAAGAATGTTAGAACACTAATACACTATGATCATGCAACTTAGTTTGCAAAAAGTCCAAGTTTTACTTTTGAAATCATTTGAATCTTTCATTAATGTATGCTAGTGTAATCATAACACTTTAGACTAACTTTTCATGCTTAACCAACCATATAAACATGCTTGCAAAAATTAGAATATAGGTATGGTACATACATGCCAAGGTTTACTTTCAAAACTTACATTTTCGATGAGTAATTATTCACTAACAAGGTTCAACATGCTCATGTTACATTATGAAACATATGTGCATAGGTCAACATGCCTTTCATGTATTTCTAAGTCATCTAAACATGCTCGCAAAAAAAATCAGAATGTATTCATGACATTTACGTGCCGAGGTTCACCTTTGAAACTAACATTTTTGTTAGAATTGTTTAATAGTGGGGTTTGCATGTTCAAATTCCATCATAAGACATATATACATTAATTAACATGCGTTTCATGCCTTCATAGGTCATATTAACATGTCTCAAAAGTCAGAATATAACCATGATACTTCTATACTAAAAGTCCCTTTTTAAAACTCAACATTCATTTTGAAAACCACAAGTTGTTCCATCAATCGTGCATGTAAACATAGCAACACATGTGCATGTCATGTTAATATACTCATATAGGCATGTTAAATCTATTAGTATGCTTGCTTAAGCTATCTTAGCCACTATCCCTTAACAGAATCTGCAACAGACTGCAGGAAAAATTTTCAAGTCTCAGGGCCCGGCGCAGCTGCGCCGCTGGCCTGCCAGAAACAGACATGGCTGCTTCAGCAGTACAGCTAACCCAACTCAGAAATTCTCAACAAAAATCATTTCAATCATGCTATAATGTAATTCTAACATGTTTATAATCTTATATAACACTAACAAACTTATTCTAACTCAACAATTAATCCATCCATACTCAATTTCAAGAATTGAAACTTGACAGTAAACATTAATGAAGAACAAGAAGCAATCTTATACCGTTGGAATTAGCTAATTGAACTTGCAACTATACTCCCACTCACAATGCTGCTATACTACTCCTTCTTAACTCAAGGATGCTTATCACATATATATATATATGCTCTCAATTCTCACTATAACAACTTATTCTCAGAAAATGAAAACAAGAAGGGGAAGAAGCTTTATATAGACAAAGTTTTACCCAGACAATGCTCTTCTTCCTTAAATCAAACCAAAGGAAAATTGGATTAATTGATGGTTTAGGAGGAGTTGGTGAACTTCATCATGATTCCCACACCCCTTGTAATCATGTGCTAGGATTGTTGATTTTGAGAAGAGTAAATTGAGTAGATAGCCATGTGGCTATACGCGTGAAGAAGAAATGGGCTCTTATTATGGAACAAACAATAAATCTCAGCAAAAGCAACTAGCAAGTGTATATCATGTATGCCAAATACTTAGTTTATACACTTCTACATGTAATATACACACTAAGGTTATATAATATGGGTATACATTCCATCCCATATAACTTAGGTTATAATGAACTAGAGTCACAATGACATTATCAATGAGCAACTAAGTAATTCAATGTATCAAGTAGGGTACATATATATCATCATATAATCTATATACATTTTCTCAACACCGAATATATTTTGATCGGATAGTATCACATTATATTGTCTCCTTTATTAAATTTTATTAATTCAATAATTGTTTACAAAATATCCATGATATATTATTTTATTGTACACTCATATACATATTGTCACACACATTTCATGTACCTCTTACAACTAAATAAACTTTACTATATAGTTTATATTCATAAATAACATAGTCGCATTGCACTTTACACTTAGTATAACATATAGTTAACTATCATACGTTATACTTTTAATATCGCATGGTTGCACATAGAAATTAATAAATTACTTATCTTATCAATTAATCAATAATAATATTAATTAATCCATTTCTCATAAATCAATTGAATTATAATTTCCACACTAATTGATTAACACTTTATATGATTTATTATCACGTTAAATAAATATAAATCTTATTATATTTATAAATCATTTACTCATTAATCTACATATTATCACATAATTACTTGATAATTGTATATTGTCTATAACAATAATTAATATTATAAGATAATTTACCTCATTCCTTATCAACTTAATAATTACAAATCCGATTATACTTATAATCGATTTCTTATTATTATACTATCACTAGCCATAATAATAAATCCACATACTATAATAACAATTAATATAGATTAATTATTTAATTAATAATTCTTCCATCCTTGAATTAATTAATCGTCGGATTTATTATCGTGCCACACAAGACATTTCTCACAAGCTTGCATTAAGCTTATACTTAGTCTTAATAGTTATTCATTTCCGCCACACTACTTGTCCACCACATGTTTAATTTATTTAGAACTATTAAGTCACAGGTTCATATATATAAATATATCGTGAATGGAAATATTCCAATATTCTATATAACTTTTACGGTAATATAATAACTCAAGCTATTAAAATGCTAAACTACTTCAATTAATTATACTTATAATAAGTATAACCTTTATGCTTATAATAATTAATATATATTCTATTAATCATTATAAATAATAATATACACGATAAAATAATAACTTAAGTTATTTAATAACTTAGTTTTCTTCCATTAATCAAACTCCCTTGAAAATATATTATAAATTATGTATTTAGCCATAACATAAAATATTATATTTTCTCCAAATAAAGACATTCATTATTAGAAATAATTTACTTATTGTCTTAAGATATTATTCTTAATATAATATCTATTAAAATAATTACATGTACGGCACATGTACATATATTATATATAGAAAATAGATAATAAGTTTATTTTCTATTATAATAAATTATTTTCATCAATTTATTTACTTATAGCAATACATTTAATATATTTACTATATTAATTAATCATACCTATCATCTCAAATATATAAGGTAATATTATTATTCAAAAATAATATTTCCTTCATTTATTAAAATAATTCAATATTAAAAATTATTTTAATATCCTTTATTAAAAATATATACTAATTATTTCCCTTCCCTTTCAATAAATTGTCTCCAAAATAATTTCTTTAAATCTATACATTTAACCATATCCCAAATATTAATGATTCATTTAAAGATATAATGATTTTCATCTCCCTTTAATAACGTATATATATTTATTAACGCTATTCGCACGTCAAACTTTCTCACATATTACCACTCTAAGTAATATATATAAAAAGTATCAACTATAATTACATATTCAACACACATATTAATTCACTCCTTTACTTAAGTAAATTAAACACTGTACTATATCATCATAGTTAATTAAGATTCAATACTCACATTATATTGTTCCATAATATAACTCCCAACTTAAATTAACTAATATGTATTCTTATTAGTTAATTCCTTAACTAACTCATGCTTCACTATCCAAACCTATTCACGGATAGCTTAAGTGCTATTAATAACCTATATTATAAACATACTAGTTATTAATACAAATACACAAGAATATGGTGATTATACATTAAGGATATTTAATGTCACCAACTTACTATGATAAAATAATTCTATAAATTATTTAATATCGATAGGAATTTATCCACTTCCTTTACCTCAATAGAATCGTCTCTAAAATAAATAACAAATATATATTAATAATATATTTATTAATCATAAAAACACATATTACATAGTCCATATTACCCTATGTAATATAATACCACATACCTCATATCACACATATATACTCTTATTCGAACCCATCTCACAGTTTAAGAATTTTATTTATTAAATCCTTAATTAATAATATCTAAAAATTCGGGTTCTTACATCCTCTTCCCCTTATAAGGATTTCGTCCTCGAACTCACCGAAACTTCCTCTACTCTGTGCTATTCCGAATATTACATATTCTCTTGAATACTTTTATTCATTCTCTTTTCGTAAGTTTTATTATAACTTGCTCACTTGCATTCTACCACATTCTCCTTTCTAAGGAACATTCTACTTACTACTTTCATCATTCAGAAGAATAAGAATCTTTCACGATTTTTCAATAATCGGGAAGTAGTATGAATAACTCAGATTCCAATTTATGCTGAGGGGTCACAAGACCGTGAACTCTTCTCTAGGTTTACTAGTGCTTCAACACAATCCTTCACACTGCAAACCAGAGTGTTTATCAATCACAAAGACTGAAAACACCCTCCACACGTACACTAGGTGGCCAGCCTATTGTACTACTACATTGGGCCGCAACGTAGCACGTTGTAACGACTATATGCGTTATATTCGTGACCACTGTCTCTAAAAATATGTTTCCGCTATAGGGTTGTTCACCTCAGCTTTTCAACTTCTAAATCCGCACCAGAGCAATTTGATTTGGCATAAATACACAAGAATGCTTGAATTCTATAATCTCTTTTCAACAGTCGCCTAGCCGAATCAAATAGCTTAGACTCTCATCAATAATTAGGTCATCAATCGAAATAATTTAGCCAACTTAATTGACCTTCTTCATAATTTACAAGAAAACCAAAAATTCTTTTATGACGTCATGATACCATACCAGATTAGTAGTACGTTGAGGATTCCGCCATTTTATGACTTTGTCATATTACATCCTACCATAGTGGGCTGACGATCTTTCGATCACAACCAACACTAGGTTCGACTGCATTGATGATTCCATCGTTTACCATTTTCTACACCATATCAAATGATGCACATGGTCAAAATACATTTTAAAAGATTTTCAAATTTATTTTTGTCTTAGCCGAAACAAATAGCTTAGACATTCGAATAACGGTGTCGTTTTTTTTTTTAAAACTCATTGGTTCAGTCATTTGATCTAATGTTTTTCTCGAGAAAATCGAAGTGCAAACACTAGCACGAAGTCAATAAATATTGAAAATCTAGCGTAGCTAGAAGATTTAGGAAAATCCAATTTCTCCATCACTTCAATCTCTTACCACCATCATGCTCACTATTCCAAAACTCTTATATAATATATCTATTCTCAGTTCAGTTCACCAACTTACCACACCATGGAAGCTCAGGAACTTACCACAATCATATGGGTTGAGAAACTTATCCTAGTCAGTCCAAAATCATCCATTCGCTGAGGGGTCCCACCATACAATTATGAGTCACGAACTTGTCATAGGCATGAGTCTTAAGAACTCGCACCTAATCTTAATATTATCTAATTATATCTTAGAAATCTCTATCTATCAAAATAAATATGAGAAAAGAATCACCTGTCCACCATATGTAGAATGATATCGCGACACTTACATTCCAACGATTATCAATGTGATGCACTTAGTGCAAGCACAAAACCTCTGCCCATACAAAAGTTTGTACAACTAAGCCATCACATGAGTCCTCAATGGAAGTCCAACACTTAACTCTATCTTACTCACTCACTTCCTCGTTACGAACTTTATAGGTTTCACCACATACAACTTGTGACGCCCCCAAATTCCAGGACCGCCACTTGGTCTCTCGAATTCGGTTCATCACGTGCTCATGGTAATACGTCACAATAATAATAACTAAATAACACACATCACAGCGAAAAATCTATTCTAGAATAATTTACAATGATTTATTATAATTATTCCCCCAAGTCTCGCAACCTACAGTACTTAATAAATTACATAATAATATCAATTAACGACCTATTACATAACCTAACTTAAGCTTAAACATAATCAAAATCAGTCTTACTACATCATCTTAATACAACATTAAAATATTTAAAAACGTAAAAGAGACAAGCTAGTTGGTAGCCTTGCCCTTGCCCTTATCAACGCCCGAAGGTTCGCCCTGCTCTGCCTTAACTGAAATGTTTTAGGGAAAGCAAGAATGAGCACAAATTGCCCAGCAAGTAATATACAATAAGGGTAAGTGATAAAATCCTTAATTTTCGAAAGGGTATAACAAAGTTTGATAGTTCAAGGATAACAAGAATATCAACTGTTTTCAATAATAGTCGCTAAGGACAGAATAATATCAATGTGATTCAATAACAAATCAATTCAAGATTTCAAGATAACTGAATACTGAGCAGTCGCTAAGGACTATGAACTTCTACTAGAATTAACAGTAATAAACTGAAAATCCAACAAAAACAGGTACAACAGGTGATCAGCCTAAAGCACCATCGTTATGCATAACAATCAATCATACTCAAGTGCGCGCGTCGGTTCTCCGACAGTTATATTTTGTTCTTCTCAGTCATATACAAGATCTCGCACCAATTAATTGGTTTGGGTCGCTTTTCAACAATATAAGTCTAGCCGAATCAATTGGCATAGATCTCAACAACTATAAATTTAATTTCAAGATTTAAGTCCGAAGAATATAGTTCGACTTTTATCTTATTCATGAAGTATATGATTCATAATATCTGAATTTAATCTCAAGAGTTTACTCGTATAACAATAATAGCATAAGTCAATTGAATGTTCAATAAAGAGTAGAGTTAGGAACTTGCTTACCACGTTCCTTGAATACAGCAAACACAAAGGTCTAAGATACTTGCACTTATAAATGAGTGTAAGTAAGGAAACTTGCACTTTAAAAGAGTGTAAGTTAGAGAACTTGCCTTTAGCGTAGTTTATCCACGAAAAGCAAATCAACACTTTTGAATTCCTATCGTAATTACAGTTACGTATATATATGATATTCATTGGTCATATAATTTAACTTTATATCTCATCTCGTACATACGATAATCACATAAGCTAAGTCTTAACCTAGCTACACAGTTATATAGAATATAATTTCTATCCTTAACTTCCTCTTTTAGAGTTTAAACACATTCTCGTATCATATAAGATCGCAACAATTAGCAAACATACTCACATATTATTAGTATCACATAAAACCACAATCAATACTAAATATATTTCATTTTTAGCAATGTAGGCATCATATAAGCTATCTGTCCAAAATCAGATTATCAAACTGCATGGCTTCTGATTCTAGGCCGGCGCAGCTGCGCCATGGCTAAGCCTAGGTCCAGCGTAGCTGCGTAGCCCTTTGGCTAAGCCAAGGCTGAGCTGTACCTTATGGTTTCTGTCCGGTCATGCAAGCCAACAACACCACATAGCATATAAACATATTAAAGGATACTTTTATGTTTGTACAACCTTTCCTCGTTTCAAATATATGTGATATGGATTCTAAGTCAATACTTTCAATAACTTAAAGCCATTCAAGGATACGAACTCATATGGTCTAACATGCTCGCTTTTTAAACACATAACATATTCATATAACTTGTATTAGGCATGCTCATGAGTACTCGTATCGTATATATGTAGCTACCATTGTTATTATCTTGAAAACATGCTTCGTTTATGCTAAACCTTAATCACGGCAACTAATCATGGTATATATACATGCATGACACATGAATTAGTCTAAGAGTACTATCACATGTGTCCATAAATATCAGAATTTAAATCTCCATGTATCGTGTCAATGCTCACGTGCAAAGCTTGTATTTCCATTAGTAAATCTTACTAATAGGGCCTAACATGTTCATGCTTCCTTACGAACCATATAAACACAAGTTAAGGGTTCATTCATGCATTTCAAAGTTATCTAAACATGCTCATAACATCAGAATGTATATATAGCATTTACATGATCATATCCACCTTCAAACTTACATTTTTGTTAGGAATGAGCACTAGTTAGGTTGACATGTTCATATTTTATTACGGAACCAATATAGATAAGCTAACATGCACTTCATGTGTCTCTAGGTGGTACTAACGTGCTTGCAAGGTTAGTATATAAACATGACACACATAATATCGAGTTCACTTCTAAAGTTCTAAATTCATTTCAAACTATACGCTTTTGGTAACCATACATGCTAATATAGTATAACATGCTCAAATTAGATCAATATACTCATATATATACATTACCCATGCTTACATACTTACCTAAGCTTATAGTAATTCATTACACTTAGCAGCTTTTTAAACAGAAGACAAAACTGCAGCAGGGTGCCGGCGCAGCTGCGCTGCATCCCAGGCTAAAACCTGCGCAGCTGCGCCACTACTGGTTCGCACCAGACAGCAGGCAGCCACGGCAGTTTCTTGCCCAACTCATGAAATTACCTCAAGAACTTGATTGTGATCAGTCACATTGTCTCATTAACACATGTATAAGACTATATAACAACTAAATAAACATCCTTTAATCCAATTGCAATCTAATTCATCATAGTCAAGAATTTGGATTTTGAAAGGAACAAGCAATGAGGTTTTGACAGAGAATGAAAATGAAGAACATGAATCATGTCATTATACCTTTCCTAGAATCTGAACTTGCTGCTACTCAAGAACACTGATATATATATAACTCTCAATTTATCAAACTCAAGCAATTCTCAGCAATTAGAGATATGAAGGAGAAGAGTTCCTATTTATAGAGAAATCCTTACACAGGCAATAAGATTATACCACAAATCAAACCAACGTAAACTTTAATTGTATAGAGGTTAATGGAGAGTTGGTAAGGGTTGTTGAATCAAATCATTGTGCCCACTCCCCATATAATTATGATCTATGATTGAGCTTGGGAGAAGAATGAGGAAGTAGACTAGCCTTTGAGGTTTTCACGTGCATGAGAAGAAGGAGAGTGACTATTATATTGGGACAAGACCATATATCAGCATTCTAGAATTTGTATATACACAACACTTATGCCAAAACATGTTACATGTATATATACTATATAATTAGGCCACAATTATAGTTACAATGTAATTCTAATGATACTAACATGGATTCACATAATGTAGTAAATGTGACTTGTACACATATAATCCATGTACATTTTTATCATACTGGTATAATTTAATCGGATGTTATCACATTACATTATCTCATGTATTATTAAATTGTTCACCATATATTCATGATGTCTCACTTTATTAAAATTAATAGTTTACAATATGTTCATGATATATTATACAAGTCCACTTAGATTATATAATATATACTTTTAAGTCACAACATACTTTTAACATAGCAATGTGGTACAATTAATTTACACATATATAATCCATGTCATATTATTTTACTGTATACTCACATGTCATATAGGCATTATCATGTAACTCCCATAATTCAATAAACCTTACCATATAATAGTGTTATATTACACTTCACATAATACATAGTTAGCTACTATATGTTACACAGTTAATTCGCATGCTTGCACATAGAATTACTCATCTTATTAATTAAATATTAATTAATAATATACACACATCCTTCATCAATCAATATAATTGTTAATCTCCATAACAATTTAATTAACCCTTATATGATTAATCATTACTTTAATATAAATCTTATTATATGGTCACACTACACTTTACATTATGCATAACATATAGTTAGTTACTATACATTTAATTCGCCTGCTTGCATATAGAAGTAAATGATTTACTTATCTTATTAATTAATTTAATAATAATATCAATTAATCCATTGCTCATTAATCAATGCAATTATCAATGTCCACAATAACTGATTAACACTTACATGAATAAATGTAAATCTTATTATACTTATAAATACGTCGATTATTATTATTATATATTTCACACTAATAATAATCACATATTATTAATTAATCACCATTAATATTTTATAACAATTAATTAATATTCTGCAATAACAGTTAACAATTAATATAGATTAATTGTTTACTTAATATTTCATTCGTTAATTATTATAATCATTAAAAATCCTCATCACTTTGCCACACAAGGCATTTCATCGAGTTTATTATAAACTCCATATTTTTCTCAATTGTCATAAATATTCAATTTAATATATAATTGAATTAATTATTCACATAACACAAAATCATTTATATTTCAAATAAATTCTCATATCCATTAATATATTTATTTAATAATATTAGGAAATTCTCGGGTATTACACAACTCCTCATGAGTTCATCTCGTACTTTTATAGTACATTCACTTATAGCATCAAGCTATACACACTTAGTCGTTACAAACTATCTATCATTTCATAGTTCAATCTGATCACGTCGTGATCATCACTATACCTTAGGGTTCTTTCCCTATTATCAACCAAACTCCATCTGAGTTTATTCTCACTATCTTTATCATATTCATATTATAGACATCATCTTATACCGGAGTTAGGAAACTCCTGATTCTCATTCTCTAGACATTTCGAGATTCTTCTTTGAATCTCCACTTAGATATATTTTAATCTTATCTTTTCTTCTCTCAAGTTATAGTCTAAGGTACACTTACCTAAGGTTTATAACATACAGCTTTGATACCAACCTGTGACGCCCCCAAATTCACATTCCTTTGAAACCTCGGATTCGGTGCAGTCACGATACTACTATCACGGAACTATTACATCTTTTAATCATTACTAAAAGAATACAATTTTGCTTATTATAATTTAGAATATAAATTCTATTCATATCTAGGATCTTGTATGATGACTCCAAACTTTTACAAGTTTCAAAACCCGATCATATACCATCCCTGTCTAAACATCACATTCGATGTTACTAAAATGCGAAATAATTTAAACTTTTCAATATCCTTTGAATAATTTCTTCTTATTGATTCCATAACTTTGAATCAATTACAATTCTTGAATCAACTATATAATATGATTCACTATATTCGAATTATCGTATAAAGGTTTACAACTCAACTCGATATCCTCTATGTATTAACTAATACATCTTTACAATGCAACAAGTATTAAATATCGTAAGTATATATCAAGCACACTCCTAGAACCTAAACGTGGTTCAAGTAATAATCTAAACAGTATTCTTCATTGCAATACTATCTATCTTTATCAATCAAGAAGCACGAAATCTTTACCGTAAATCCTTAACCTGCAAAAGTGATTATTTGCAAGAGTGAGCTCGACAGCTCAGCAATTCTAATAGTTTTCATGCATCACATAGCATACAACATCATACTCAGTTTATGCATTTATAAATAATTTATATTTACTATGCATGTTACTTTCACATAACAAGTATATCGTCAAAGATCATCTTTCAATCTCATTTATATCTCATATACAGTTCATATATAAGTTCACATTATCACAGCATAATATAATTCAACTAACAGTTATTGAATTCATATATCAAATAGGAACTGAAAAACTTGCCTGATGCGTAGTTTAAAAACTACGACTTAACTGCTTAAGAATCTCTGCCCTTTGTGTAATCCTACACAGTTATATTAACCATAGAGATCACACTCATTAGTTATATGTATCCACACATTCTCAATGTAATAATAAATGTTACATTGTTGTCTAACTTGGTTCTTAGAACCTTGTTTCACTTTCCTATCATACGCTTAGTATCGTTAGGTACGTATAGTTATATCTTAACCATACTCAATATCAATATTAACACACTTAACTATTTTAAGTGTTCGACACATATTTAAAACTCATAAATCTATAATCCATACTACTCTTATGTTTCTCAAACCTTATCGAAACCATCACATTCAAACTTTCTAAGTTTCACCTTTTAAAATCCTTGTCATACTTAAACTAGTCATGCAAGGCTACTATGTTCATCATGCATACATGTGAGATGTCATAGTATTATAAATACGCATGCTCACAAATATTCTCATCATATATGTATAACTAGCATCTTTTGTTGCTTTAAAACATGTCTAATTGATGCTTAACTAACTTTCATAGTGTTTATCAAGGTGTGTGCACATAAATGATATCTAAGTGATGTTAAAAGCACTAGCATGTATGCTCAAGAATGCTAGAATACTAATACACTATGATCACGCAACTTACTTTACAAAAAGTCCAAGTTTTGCTTTTGAAATCATTTGAATCTTTCATTCATGTATGCTAGTGTAATCATAACACCTTAGACTAACTTTTCATGCTTAACCAACCATATAAACATGCTTGCAAAAATTAGAATATAGGTATGGTACATACATGCCAAGGTTTACTTTCAAAACTTACATTTTCGTGAGTAATTATTCACTAACAAGGTTCAACATGCTCATGTTACATTATGAAACATATGTACATAGGTCAACATGCCTTTCATGTATTTCTAAGTCATCTAAACATGCTCGCAAAACAAATCAGAATGTATTCATGACATTTACGTGCCGAGGTTCACCTTTGAAACTAACATTTTTGTTAGAATTGTTTAATAGTGGGGTTTGCATGTTCACATTCCATCATAAGACATATATACATTAATTAACATGCGTTTCATGCCTTCGTAGGTCATATTAACATGTCTCAAAAGTCAGAATATAACCATGATACTTCTATACCAAAAGTCCCTTTTTAAAACTCAACATTCATTTTGAAAACCACAAGTTGTTTCATCAATCGTGCATGTAAACATAGCAACACATATGCAAGTCATGTTAATATACTCATATAGGCATGTTAAATTTATTAGTATGCTTGCTTAAGCTATCTTAGCCACTATCCCTTAACAGAATCTGCAGCTGACTGCAGAAAAATTTTCAAGTCTCAGGGCCCGGCGCAGCTGCGCCGCTGGCCTGCCAGAAATAGACATGGCTGCTTCGGCAGTACAGCTAACCCAACTCAGAAATTCTCAACAAAAATCATTTCAATCATGCTATAATGTAATTCTAACATGTTTATAATCTTATATAACACCTAACAAACTTATTCTAACTCAACAATTAATCCATCCATACTCAATTTCAAGAATTGGAACTTGACAGTAAACATTAATGAAGAACAAGAAGCAATCTTATACCTTTGCAATTAGCTAATTGAACTTGCAACTATACTCCCACTCACAATGCTGCTATACTATTCCTTCTTAACTCAAGGATGCTTATCACAGATATATATGCTCTCAATTCTCACTATAACAACTTATTCTCAGAAAATGAAAACAAGAAGGGGAAGAAGCTTTATATAGACAAAGTTTTACCCAGACAATGCTCTTCTTCCTTAAATCAAACCAAAGGAAAATTGGATTAATTGATGGTTTAGGAGGAGTTGGTGAACTCCATCATGATTCCCACACCCCTTGTAATCATGTGCTAGGATTGTTGATTTTGAGAAGAGTAAATAGAGTAGATAGCCATGTGGCTATACACGTGAAGAAGAAATGGGCTCTTATTATGGAACAAACAATAAATCTCAGCAAAACAATTAGCAAGTGTATATCATGTATGCTAAATACTTAGTTTATACACTTCTACATGTAATATACACACTAAGGTTATATAATATGGGTATACATTCCATCCCATATAACTTAGGTTATAATGAACTAGAGTCACTGTAACGATCGAGAATTTTAAATGTTAATTGTAAATATTTATTGAAGTAAATAAATATTTTATGGAATTTAATTGTGAAGATAAATAAATAAAGTGTGCGAGTGTTGTGGACAATTTAATTAAGTGCTATATGATTAATTAAATTGATATGTTAGCAATGGTGTAGCATCATTTTAATTTAATTGGGAATAATTTAATTAGGATTAATGTGATGTGCTAAGTGATAATAATTTGTTATACGAATTATGTTTAATAAAGGAAATTCAATTGTGTGACAATTTGGTATTATGTGAATATTAGTTTATTTAATTGAATTAGAGTGTTGTAATTTAATTAAATAAGTTTAATATTTAATCTATGGATTTAAAAAGTTGTTAAAAGACTAGAAAAGGATTTTAAAGTGTTTTGCCAAACAAGGCCCTTGTACTTGTTTAATCTTATTTTACCCAAACAAGGCCTTAGCACTAAAAACCTATTTTTCTAAGAGGTTGCCAAACGTGGCCTTACTCTTTTCAAATTCTATAACCTATGTAATTAATAATACTTATTATGGTTATAAATATTATACTTATTATTTATAAGTTACATATATGTATATGATTATATGTATAATATTACATATGTCAGTTAAAAACAAAGTTACGTTAGTTTTATAAAACAAAGAAAGAAAAGAAGAAGAGGGTTAGAGAGAATTGTCAGAGAATTCTCAGAGAAGAAGAAGAAGAAGGCAAAGCAAGCCCAAGTTCATCTCTCTCTTAACCTAAAACTAGTAAGGTTATAATCTTAACCCTAGAACTAATTCTAATGTGTTGTGTTTTCTTCTTTGCCAAATTAGGTCTTTACAATCATGAAATTATATGTGTTATATGATGTTATATGTTTTCATATGAAATTGTATGCCATGAAAGGGTTTTCAAAATACAATTGTTGTAAAACAAGTTTTCAAAGCATATTCTTTTATGTTTTCATGATTTTAGAACTCTATGTGAAAGTCTCTTTGTGAAAGCTATTTATTTTGATATGTGAATGGGATATGTATGTATATATATATATATATATGTTTACATGAGAGTTTCATAGTTGTTTAAGAATTTCAATTCACAAGTATATGATGAACACTATGAAATTCATGTTCATAGTGTTAGATTATGAAGTTATGTTGAACATTTCCTTAAATCCTTGAGGTGAGCATGAATTATGTGTAATATGTGATATAACATGATTATATATGAGTTATATGATGATTCTAGCAATTCAATCCATGAATTTTTGATAAACAATAAGAAACATGTTCATAGTGATTTTTGGTGAAACTATTTCTGAAAACGGCTTTTGAAACTATCAAATTGATGTTTGATTTTGACTTATTGTTAAAATTAATCATGTATTATGTTAATGTGTTAAGAATATGAGTTAACACAATTGGAATCACTTGAATTGGATAAAAAACGAATTCGTAGTAGCAATTTTCGTCAAGAACGCTTAAAATTGTATTTTTCTTTGAAAATCATGAAATCTTGTTTTGGATTATGTGTTTTATGGATTATATATGTTATGAGCATGATAATAAGTTTAAAATATTGTTAGTATCAAGTTTTATGTTTATCATGTTGGGAAAAATCGAATTCGGTGTGAAGAAATAAGCCAAATTGGCTTAATTCTCCACCAGTTCGCGAGCCGGGCGCTGTGGCAGGGGGAACACCCGCCCCAGCGGGTGTTTTGCACTGGGAGGACCCGCCCCAGTGGGTGGGGCTGCTGCCAAGAAAATCTAGAATTTTGGTTTTGAGTTTTTATGCCCCGTTTGTTAAGCTAACTTGTTTCTAAGACTTGGAAAGTGAAATGTATAATAAGATAACATGTTTTTGATGTGTTTAAGTTAGATTGAAGTATATTATGAATATGTTACATGTGTGTGTTTGTGTGTTGCTTTCACGAGGCACACAACACGATTCATTGAAGTATAGGCTCATTAATGCATGCCGTGAGTATAGACTCACGTACTTGACTAATTAGTAACCAATGTGGTAAATTATACTATGAGTTGGACTTGGATATGAAGTTCGATGGTTTAAATGTTGTAATTGGATACTAATAGATGGTTTGAATGTAATATAAATGTGTAGGGTGTTTGTGAAGTGCGTATAGTTGTTAAAGTGTAGCTTGCGCTTAAGGCAAGTTCTCTTACCCTTATTCTCTTATGTTAAACAAGTTTCTAAACTTGTTATTTATATTGTGCAAGTTCTTTAATCTACTCTTGAATGCTATACAAGCCTATTCATTGTATATTTTCATTGTGCAAGTTTCCTAACCCTTGCTCAATAAATCATGAAAGTTCATTCACTTGTTATATGTGGTACAAGTTATACCATACTCATAAAGCGTAAGTATTAAAGCGTTATTTTAGTAATATGATCTTGACTTAGTTGTTCAAGTAAGATCTACTTAGTCTATCGAATGCTTTAAGTTGTTTCTAAAAGCATGCCTATCTATTATGAAGTTTATTGTCATATTTTGCAATTTGTTCATGATTGAACTGTAAAGGACTGTAAGTCGATTCAACTACTCCTAGTTGATGATAGTTGAACTCTAAAGTTCCCTTATCTATCCAAACCAAACTTTCTTTGGTGCGGACTTGTATTCAATTTCTGAGAAGGAACAACCCTATTAATTAGGGGAAATTTATGCGAAAGCGTTAAATGGTTGTGCACAATTCATGGTACAAAGGGTTGATCCCCCTGAGTACGAGTTAAGGGTCCATAGTCTTATTGACTGTTAAAGGTTTAAATAGAAATATTTATAACCTAGGACAATGGTTCAAGGTCTTATGACCCTCAGATGATTTCATATTCGAATCCGATATATTGAGGAAAGAATTATATTTCAATTCTTTATATTGATGAAAGTAAAGTTATTCAAACTCTTTTGAAACGATTCACTTATGTCATATCACTGTTGTATATCCAAGTGAGCTTTTGTTTGCTCACTCTTGCCTGCTTTACCACCATTTGCAGTTGAGACCAAAAATGTTGACATACCATCAACAAGTAAAGGATAAGGAAAGATGAATAAGTGAAGGCTTGTGACGTCAAGTTGCTTTTGTAATAACACTTAGTTGGTTATGTTTATATTTCCGCATTTACGTTATTTGAATGATGTTAAGGTTTAGATAACCCTGGGATTTTTTTGTTGAACAAGTTGCCATTCTTTCTAGAGGAAGATTTTATTAAGGTTTTATAAAGGTTGTAATTAGTTTGAAATTTTATTTGGGTAGATGTATGTTTTTAATTAGAAAGTGAACACCAAATCATGTGGAAACGAAGTACCCGGATTTGGGGGTGTCACAGTCACAATGACATTATCAATGAGCAACTAAGTAATTCAATGTATCAAGTAGGGTACATATATATCATCATATAATCTATGTACATTTTCTCAACACCGAATATATTTTGATCGGATATTATCACATTATATTATCTCCTTTATTAAATTTTATTAATTCAATAATTGTTTACAAAATATCCATGATATATTATTTTATTGTACACTCATATACACATTGTCACACACATTTCTTGTACCTCTTATAACTAAATAAACTTTACTATATAGTTTATATTCATAAATAACATAGTCGCATTGCACTTTACACTTCGTATAACATATAGTTAACTATCATACGTTATACTTTTAATATCGCATGGTTGCACATAGAAATTAATAAATTACTTATCTTATCAATTAATCAATAATAATATTAATTAATCCATTTCTCATAAATCAATGGAATTATAATTTCCACACTAATTGTTTAACATTTTATATGATTTATTATCACGTTAAATAAATATAAATCTTATTATATTTATAAATCATTTACTCATTAATCTACATATTATCACATAATTACTTGATAATTGTATATTGTCCATAACAATAATTAATATTATAAGACAATTTATCTCATTCCTTATCAACTTAATAATTACAAATCCGATTATACTTATAATCGATTTTCTTATTATTATACTATCACTAGCCATAATAATAAATTCACATACTATAATAACAATTAATATAGATTAATTATTTAATTAATAATTCTTCCATCCTTGAATTAATTAATCGTCGGATCTATTATCGTGTCACACAAGGCATTTCTCACAAGCTTACATTAAGCTTATACTTACTCTCAATATTTATTTATTTCACCACACTACTTGTCCACCACATGTTTAATTTATTTAGAACTATTAAGTCACAAAGTTCACATATATAAATATATCGTGAATGGAAATATTCCAATATTCTATATAACTTTTACGGTAATATAATAACTCAAGCTATTAAAATGCTAAACTACTTCAATTAATTATACTTATAATAAGTATAACCTTTATGCTTATAATAATTAATATATATTCAATTAATCATTATAAATAATAATATACACGATAAAATAATAACTTAAGTTATTTAATAACTTAGTTTTCTTTCATTAATCAAACTCCCTTGAAAATATATTAGAAATTATGTATTTAGCCATAACATAAAATATTATGTTTTCTCCAAATAAAGACATTCATTATTAGAAATAATTTACTTATTGTCTTAAGATATTATTCTTAATATAATATCTATTAAAATAATTACATGTACGACACATGTACATATATTATATATAGAAAATAGATAATAAGTTTATTTTCTATTATAATAAATTATTTTCATCAATTTATTTACATATAGCAATACATTTAATATATTTACTATATTAAGTAATCATACCTATCATCTCAAATATATAAGGTAATATTATTATTCAAAAATAACATTTTCTTCATTTATTAAAATAATTCAATTTTAAAAATTATTTTAATATTCTTTATTAGAAATATATACTAATTATTTCCCTTCCCTTTCAATAAATTGTCTCCAAAACAATTTCTTTAAATCTATACATTTAACAATATCCCAAATATTAATTATTTATTTAAAGATATAATGATTTTCATCTCCCTTTAATAACGTATATATATTTATTAACGCTATTCGCACGTCAAACTTTCTCACATATTACCACTCTAAGTACTATATATAAAAAGTATCAACTATAATTATATATTCAACACACATATTAATTCACTCCTTTACTTAAGTAAATTAAATACTGTACTATATCATCATAGTTAATTAAGGTTCAATACTCACATTATATTATTCCATAATATAACTCCCAACTTAAATTAACTAATATTTATTCTTATTAGTTAATTTCTTAACTAACTCATGCTTCATTATCCAAACCTATTCACGGATAGCTTAAGTGCTATTAATAACCTATATTATAAACATACTAGTTATTAATACACATACACAAGAATATGATGATTATACATTAAGGATATTTAATGTCACCAACTTACTATGATAAAATAATTCTATAAATTATTTAATATCGATAGGAATTTATCCACTTCCTTTACCTCAATAGAATCGTCTCTAAAATAAATAACAAATATATATTAATAATATATTTATTAATCACAAAAACACATATTACATAGTCCATATTACCCTATGTAATATAATACCATATACCTCATATCACATATATATATACTCTTATTCGAACCCATCTCACAGTTTAAGAATTTTATTTATTAAATCCTTAATTAATAATATCTGAAAATTCGGGTTCTTACAATCGATCCTAGGTAAAAGGATACCTATTCTTGAACGTGACTTTGTTCAATTCCCTATAATCAATGCATAGTCACATCGATCCGTTCATCTTCTTCACGAATAATACTGGCGCTCCCCACGGTGAAACGCTCGGTTGAATATAATTCTTGTTCAATAATTCTTGCAGTTGAACCATCAACTCCTTCATCTCGACTGGAGCCATTCTGTATGGAGCTTTCAAAATCAGAGCAGCTCCCGGCACTAAGTCGATTACGAACTCTATCTCTCTATCTGGCGGAAGTCCTGGAAAATTGCTTGAAAATACGTCCACAAACTCCCTAACCACTGATATCTCTTCTATCTTCGGGCTCTCGTTACGAGTTTCGATTATGTAGGCTAGATATTCTACACAGCCTTGCGTCAAAAGTTTCTTGGCTTGCATGGTCGTTAGACAACTTGCTTGTCTAGGCGATTTGCTATCATAGAATACTAATTTCGACCGAGTCGTAAGGTTTACCAACTTCTTTTGACAGTCGATTACCGCCCTATGGTTAAACAACCAATCCATACCCAGTATCACATCGAATTCCCTAAGTTTTATCGGAATCAAATCTACCATCAATTCCTGACCCTTAATGTCCAATCTACAGTTCTTGTATACAAACCTAACAGGAATAACCTCCCTATTCGCAATCTTTATATTAAAGGGGTAAACTAATTCCTGTTTAGGTAAGTCTAGGGTCTTAGCAAATTCATCAGATATGAATGAACAAGTAGCACCCGAATCAAATAATACATATGCATTTATACTATTGACCGGAATAATACCTAACACCACATCCTTTGACTGCATAGCATCCTGCACCATCATGTTGAATGTTCGAGCAGTGGCTCGAACGGCCTGCAGTGGTCCAGCGATAACCAAAGTGTTGCCGCTGCCATTTCCCCCGCTCCCTGTTTACCCTGCTGCTAGTTTCCTCGGGCAACTTTGGGCCATGTGATCCTTGGATCCACATGTGTAGCAAGCTCCCTTTTTTGGGTTCGGGCAATTCGGCGCAATGTGGCCATCCTGACCAGAATTGAAGCACACTCGCCTCCCCCTCAGACACACTCTAGTGTGATTCTTCCCGCATGTCACACATGCTTTAATTTTCCTCTTCTGTTGGTTTCCCTGTTGACTTCCAGCAGAGGTGTTGTCGTTCCACTTCCTTTTCTGGCTGATAGCCCCGCTACCACCAGCCTTGGTTTCTGTCTCATTCTTCTTCTTCTGATTTTGATTGAACTTGGTCATCGCATCGCTTTCACCTTCATTGAGGATGGCCTTTTCCGATACAGCTGCCAACGTATTCAGCTGGAACATGGAGACTTTGCTTTAGAGCCAGGGCTTTAGTCCCCGCTCAAACCTTCTCGCCTTCCTTGCGTCAGTACTGACCTGGTATGTAGCGAACCTGGCCAGCTCGTTAAATTTCATGGCGTATTCTGTGACACCCCCAAATCCGGATACTTTAATTCCACGGGATTTGGTGTTCAATGTACAAATATCATCTATCTATCTACCCATAATAAATGCAAACCATGCAATAGATAGAAATAAATCCTTCCCTTATGGGGTTACAACATCTAAAAATAAATACAATCCCAGGTCATACTAACCTTAAACATATGTGCGGAAACATAAACAAATAAAAAAGTCTTTAAACAAAATCAAGTCTTATCAACATTCTTAAATTAAATAACAAGTCTTCAACACTTGTTAACTTTCCCCTTTCCTTTGCTAGTGGAAGGCTCGTCAGATCTTTCGTTCTCAACTACAATGTTATTATTATGCAAGAGTGAGCACGATTGCCCACAAGTATAACAATATGACAATAATATAATAACATGCGAGTGAATCAAAGACATCTAAATAATAAAAACTCGACTTTTGACTCAAGAATGAATAACAAGAATCAAAAGAACATCTGAGGGTCATAAGACCTCGAACTATGTCCTAGGTTGTAAAGTATTTATACTTTAAACCTTTAGCAGTCATAAGACTATGGACTCTACTTCTCGTACTTAGGGGGATCAGGCCTTAGTACCATACTGTGCACAATATCTCAACGCTAAAGTTTAAATAATCTCATATACAGGGTTGTTCATCTCAGTTTGACATCAGAGTCCGCACCAAAAAAAGTTTGGTTTGGATAAACTCAATAATAATTCTAGAATTTAGAACACTCATCAACTATGAACTAGTCGAATCAATAAGGGTTCGCTAGTCTTACAAGGTTCAACAATAAATGATATTCAAATTGAATAATAACTTCTCAAGAGTATACAATCGAATAAGTATTGTATAACTGGAATCATGCTTTTAAAGGTAATATAATATCTCATATGAAATCTCAAGTTGACTAACAAGTATAAAAACTTGTATCATGATAATATTTCAAGAATAGAAAACTTGCTCAATAAAAGTAAACTTTGATTTTAGTAACTTGCTTGACATAAGAATAAGGAATAGAACGCTTATTCAACTTAAAGAGTTTAGATAAAAAAACTTGCTTAATGATAATGAGTTAGGGATAGAATACTTGCCTCGTGCGCAAGCTACAAATCTAGTTACAATTCAATCCTCAACGTCCTACACATTACATTATGCATATGATGTCGATTAGTTTCATCACTTCTATGTTCAACTGTTGAACTTTTCATTTAAGTCAACTTACAACTTGTTTCATAGCGTTAACTTATTAACTAACCACATAACATGAGTATGAATTCACAATATGTGTATCATATAGGTATAATCATTCAAACAATCATAATCAAGTTCGCACTTAGTTTGTTAACTTAAACCTTCACATTATCTTATACATGTCAACAACTTAGTTTATTAACATGAACTTTAAATCATATAATATGTGTTAATAACATGTTATAGCATAGCATTACATGTTCATCAAGTCCTCAAGTAGGCTATAGCATAGTATTACATTTGGCACCACGTTTCGACGTTCATTCGTCGCACGTCCGACTCGTCCCTCTTGCGCACGCTTAACATGTTTATGTAATTTGTCCAACACATCATTGATTAATGTTAAACATTATTATATTTCATAATATTCATGTTTTATAACTTATAATAACATCTTTTATCGTCGAGAGCACTACACTTGCGTACGGGCATGTCCGACGCCTTCTGATTGCCTCCGAATACGTATTAGTCACAGAGATGACCATTTTGACCCCATTTAACGACTTCAAATCGAAAAACCTAGAAAATGAAAGTTGTAGATCTACTCGTTATCTTTTCGAATCATCTTGAATCGCATTAATCGGAGTTCGTATGAAGAAGTTATGATTATTTTACTAAAGAAGGTACAAACAGTCTCGGAAATCAAAAACACTCCCAGACAGCACCCACCCCGCTGGGGCGGGGCTTTAAGCCTATGAGGACCAGCTGGGGCGGGGCCCCCTGCTGGTGTATGTTCTGGTTTGTAATTTTGACAGTTCGTTGACCCAATTACTCCAATTAAACTAACACCGTGATTTTTATGAAGTATAAACTTCATAGAAACATCATACAATGTTACTAACATGTTTTTAACATCTTAAATCATGCAATTACTTGAATCAAATAGTGAAATTTCACTGTTCTTGGTGTTCTTGACGATTTTGAAGAAAAACATAAAATTTGACGTCACGGATTCGTTATAACTCCGAATCCGTCAGTTCAAAGTTTGTTTTCGTTCTTTTAACATGTATTATCATAATCTACTGTCAAATTTAAGTTAAAAACATCATTCATGGCATACAATTGTTCGCAAGGGCCATAAGAGTCATATATACAACTTTTATACACTATAGTCCATGAAACTCCAATTGAAACATAATTACATGATGTTGGTCACTGTAATTCATGTATGCATGATATAAAACATGTTATTAACATATAATAGCATACATGTGATCATATCTTAAGTAAATCATAAAAATCGTTCTTCATAGAGAACTTTTAAAACATGTTAATGGAAAATTCTGAAAAACTTAATTAAAACATATTCACATGGATTTGATTGTTTTACAACATGCATAGATGGTAGAAATCATGTTATAATCATTTAGAATCACATACTTCGTCAATCCATGGCTTAATCACAAAATAGGCTTTTTACAGAGAACTTGAAAGTACGTAATGAAAACTAAGAACATGAATATAAATTTGGGCTGAAGAATATACCTTTGTTTTCTCTGACTAAGGTGATATGAATTTTCCTTTTGAATCTTCAATTTTTCTATCAATTCTCTTAAGTTCTCTCTCTTAATTTCTCTCTAGTTTTCTTAACTGATGAACATATGAACTGATATAAAATATAAGTATAGTTATAATACGTATAAGATATTTAAGCGTAATGGGTGAGTGGTTGTCCATTAATCCCATAATGGGTTAACTGGCTCCAACCCCCACTAAGGCCATGTCTGGCTAGTTCTTATTAATCCTTTTCCCCTTAATTTAATTAATCACTTATAATATAGTTAAATAATGTCACACCCAATTAATCATATAATCTTATTTAAATCAATTAAATAAAATAGAATAATTCCAATTTAAATCACATAGTCACATAATTAAATTTCTCATTTATTAATTATGTCAAATCATTAAATCTCTAATTAATTATTAAATTAATTAGACTACATTATGCTTATTTAAATAATTCATTTAATAGAATAAGCTCAATTAAATATATACTTTGAATAATAAAATTCTCCACATTAATTTAATCACTGTAATACATATAATTAAATTAATCTACCATAAATTCATCAATTAATTATTTAATTTAATAATTAAATCATCAAAAAATATTTATTTAATTCATTAAATATTCAAATTAAATTACAAAATCTCGTTCGTCACATCTTTCCCCCTTAAAAGGATTCTGTCCCCAGAATCACGATTCAATTAAAAATTTCGTCCTGTTACATTCTCCCCTCCTTATAAAGATTCTGTCCCCAGAATCACTTACACATAAATTACGTAAATAACTGTAGGTAATTTTTTATCATATGCTCTTCGAGTTCCCACGTAGCTTTTTCAGCATTAAGGTTCCTCCAAATTACCTTAACAGAAGGTATTACTTTATTTTTGAGAACTTACTCTTTCCTGTCAACAATCTGGACAGGAATTTCTTCATAGGATAATTGTGACGACCCTAAATCCGGGTCCATCAATTACCTCGGATCCGGTCCGCCACGATACATCTATCGCGGAACTATTACCTCTTTTATTCAAAACTTAATGAATAATTTCACTTATTACAAAATAGAAATATAATTTCTCTTCATATCCAAGATCTTGTATGATGACACTAAACCTTTATAATTTTTCAAATCTTGGTCATATACCACCCCTGTCTATACATCATAACTGATGTTACAAAAATGCGGAATAACTTAAAATTTTCTATTTCATTTGAATAACATCTTTCATTGAATTTCAAATTTTTGAATCAATTACATAACCTTGAATCAATTATAAAATATGATTCACTATGTTCGAATTACCGTATAAATGTATACATCTCATTTTGAAATCCCTATGTGTTTTCATAACACAACTTACAATTTCAACATGTATAAAACATTGTAAACTACTATCGTATACATTTTTTTTAGAACCTAAGCATGGTTCAAGAACATATATTTAAATAAACTAAAATCTTCAAACTCTATCACGTAGCACGTAACTTTTATCATGAATCCTTAACCTGCAAAAGTGGTTATTTGCAAGAGTGAGCTCGACAGCTCAGCAATTCTAACAGTTTTCATACATCACATAGCATATAACTTCATACTCAGTTCATGCATTCATAAACAATTAATAGTTACTAAGCATGTTACTTCTCACATAACAAGCATTTCATCAAAGATCAACTTTCAATCTCATACATATCTCATATACAGTTCATATATATAAGTTAACATCATCATGGTATAATATAATTTATCTAACAGTTATTAAATTCATATATCAAATAAGAACTGAAAGACTTGCCTGATGCGTAGTTTAACAACTACGATTTAACTGCTTAAAGATATCTGCGCTTCGTGTATTCCTACACAATCATACAATTATGGATTCATACATATCAGTTATATGCATCCATACAATCTTAATATAATAACAATTGATTACATTGTTGTCTAACTTGGTTCTTAGAACCTTCGTTTTACTTTCTCATCATATTCTTAGAATAACTATGTACGTATAGGTATACCTTAACCATACATACTTACTATCATCTTTCATATACATGTATCACACACTTAGCTAAAGGTGTTCGACATATATTTAAAACTCATAGATACATGATCTATATTACTCTTACATTTCTCAAACCTTATCGAAATTATAATTTCCGGGTTTTATATAACCATTACGTTTAAACTTTCTAAGTTTACCTTTCAAAATCCATGTCACACTTAAACTAGTCATGCAAGGCTACTATGTTCATCATGTATACGTGTGAGGTATCAAAATAATGTTAAGACGCATGCTCACAAATACCTTTACCATATACGTATAACTAGCATCAATAATTGCTTTAAAACAAATCTAATTCATGCTTAACTAACTTTCATAGTGTCTAGTAAGGTGTGTGAACATACATGACATTTAAAAGCACTAACATGTATGCTTAAACATGTTAGAACACTAATACATTGTGATCATGCAACTTAGTTTGCAAAAAGTCCGAGTTTTGCTTTTGAAATCATTTTCAATTTAAACAATGTGTTCTAGTGTGTACTCAATACCTTAGACCCACATATCATGCATATCTAAACCATATATCATGTTCAAAAAGGTCAGAATATAAACATGATATGTATACGTCAAAGTTCATTTCAACACTTCTACTTTCTTTAGTAAACGCTCACTAATGAGGTCAAACGCGTTCATGTTATGTCAAGGTACTTATTCATACATGTTAATTTTGACTTCATGCATGTCTAAGTCATTTACAAATTTCAGAATACATATATAGTATGTTCATGACAAGTTCACTTTAACAAGTTCTAAGTTCATTTACAAACTATGAAGCTTTTCATCAATAATGTATGATAATGTGTGGTTAACACTTTAAACATGTATTTCATGTCAATATAAACCATACTATCGGGTTCACAAAATCAGAAGGCACATGTGATACACATATGTCAAAGTTAATATTGAAAACCATAAGTTCATTTCAAAACATACATTCTTCCCTAACGTATACTAATATGGTTGAAATCATGCATGTTATAACAAGAAACATATATCATGAGTTAATTCTAGTTTTCATGCTTGCCTAATGATATATCACTTGCTAGCAAATAACAGCACTTAACAGGTTCTACAACAGAAATCGAAGTCCAGAAACTGGTCCTGGCGCAGCTGCGCCGCTGGCAAGTACAAAACTGGAGCAGCTGCGCAGGTGGCCGGCTAGAGATAGAAGTGTTCTGCTTCGGCAGAAACTTTAGCCCATCTCAAAAATCGTTCAGCAATTCAATTCTTAACATATAATATTGCAACCCGAACATGTTTACTAACTCTTTAAACACTTAAGAAACATATTCCAATCACTTAACCAATCAATTCATAATCAATTCAAGAATCAAAAACTTAGAAAATTACAGAAAATGAAGAATATGAATATATCTGATTATACCTCTGCAATTGAAGGATTTGCACTTGCTGCTATCTTAACTCCTTTTTAACTCAATAATGTTTATCATAGAGAAATGGACTAGCTCTCTATTCTAACTTAAAGAAATCTCAGCAAATGCAATGAAGAAGGAGAGCCTTATTTATAGACCAAGCTAAACACAGACAATGGTTTTCTCCATCATTTTAAACCAACGGGTTGGGCAAGAATTTGATGGTTAACAAGAAGTTGGTGAGAAGTTGGTGAGGAGTTGGTGGAATCCATCACGAATCCCACTCCACTTATACTCATTAGCTACATTTGTTGAAATTGAGAAGAGAATAGTATAGGCTAGGCTTCCCGTGAGAAGAAGTTGAGCACTCAGCAACTTGCAAATGTAATACACTATACTAATGTAATATATATATCATGCTTACTAAGGCTACATCATGCAGGCATATTTTATTTCATATACTTGATTATATAATATATGTACACTTTTCATTTCCTTTCACTTAGGTTATAAATGAATTACAAATTAAATTTTTAATTTCAATGTATCAAGTAGGGGTACATATATACCAACATATAATCCATGTACATTATCCTTAATACCAACTATAATTTAATTGGGTATTATTATTACTCATTATCACAATGGTTATAATTTCAATTATAATAACTTATTGAAGTACTCATCAATTAACAATTGTTTACTCCTTAAAATATCCATATGGTACTAAATAAGGTTCACCCACACATGTAGTCACATAAACATTATTATGTAACTTACATAATACAATTAACCTTACTATATAGTCTATAATATATAGCCTCATTAATGTGCCACATTGCACTATATACAATATAGATAACTACCATATATTAAAGGTTAAATTATTGCATGCTTGTATAAAATAATAAATCAAGTAAATATAATCTCATTATATTTATTAATACTTTGCTCATTAATATATTATTTATTCAAAATAATAATTAATCAACATATTATCAATAAATTTCTCGATAATTAACTATCCTTTCTAATCACAATTAGTCCTTTACACACTTATGTTTTATTATTCTCAACAACAATAAATTCATACGTTATCGATTAATTATCCAAAATATTAATTAATCAATCACGTTTAAACCTCTACACTATATTCGAGTAATTTGAATATTTAATTACTAATCATCTTATCAATTCTTTTGAGATAAAGCTTAGGGTTAGTCCACTAATTTAAAACACTATTAGTGACTCCCTTTAAATTAATCCTAACAATTATTCGCAAAGGTACTAACTCACATATCATGTATATTTGCACTAAAGCAATAATTCTTATAATATATCAATTAATCCCATTTAATCATTCCTTCATAATAAGTTTCATTATATAATATATCATTTTCAGTAGGGGCATTAATCATAAAAATGACTTACTCATTTTCTCAAGATATTATTTAAATATAATATCTAAGTATTTGTTAAATTAACTATATGTACAACATATGTATACTTTCTATATAAAAAATAGACCATAAGTTATTTCCTATCAGTATATTACATATAGCAAATATGTTTCAATATATCTACCCTCATTCATATTACCTAAGTCAAAGACATACAAGATATTATTATTATTATTTAAAATAACATTCCCCCTTTTTATTAAAATAATATAAGAAATTATTTTAATAATCTTTATTAGAAATTTGTAATAATTATTTCTCTTTCCACCAATCCACATAATTCAAGATATATGTATATAACACATATATACATTCCTTTAATCTACACTTTTCGTTGTGTATTCAATTAATTCATAATTCTCAAACCAATACATATTTAACGATACATATTGATTTCTTTTCTCTCTTTAACAACGTACATATATACAAGTCTAAACCTAGCACACCCCGTGTCTTTACTAGTAGTCTATATAGTACACTGAGTGATTTTTCATAAATAATCAAAAAATTAGTTTCTGTCTCGTCTACACTATTTTCACAGTGAGTTAGATCGGTTACTAATTCGTATATACCTCTGCTCACTGAAGAAATCGTTTAGCCCAGCTCCTATATATCAACCATTAAAGGGTACGGTTGCACTGTCGTAAACCTAATACTTGCACGTACATATACTCCAGAAAATGGTGACTATAAAAATATTTAATATCATCATCTTACCATGATAAATAATTCTATAAATTATTTAATATCGATAGATAAATATTATCCATCTCCCTTACTAATTTATCCCTATAAAGTAAAACAAATATATAATATATCTTTATTAAACTAAAAAAAATACATATTACGTAGCTCATATCACCCTATGTAATTCAATACTACAAACTTCATATCACATATATGTATTCATATTCGAATCTATCTCATGCTTTAAGAATTTTATTTATTAAATTCTTATTAATAATGATTCTTGAAAATTCAGGTTCTTACAATCACCATTTCTTCTAAGAATTTCGTCCTCGAAATTACAGTCTACAAATCTCTACTCCTTTTATTCATCAAAACTAGGTTTTCAAGTAAACATTTACTGATCATGCTCAAGTTAATGAGTACATACTGTAATAGACGAGATTATTATTTTTTTTTTTGTGATTCTAGGGACAGAATCCTTTTAAGGAGGGAAGATTGTAACGATTGAGATTTTATATTTAAAATTCAAATATTTATTGAATTAAATAAATATTTTATGTGATTTATTTATTGAGTTAGATAAATAAATTATGTGATTTATGGAGTGATTTAATTAAGTGTACATACTAATTAAATGAATGTGTAATATTTATTTAATTAATGTATATTAATTTTATATTATAATTCTAATTTAATTGAGATAATTAAATTAGATGGCATATGTGATGAGTGTTACATGAATTATAATTAGCAAGTAATTATAATTATGTGACAATTTTATGTGATTAATTGATGTTAGATTTTAATTGATTAAATTAGTTGATTAATATTTAATTAATTAAAATGTGACATTAAAGTATATGTTAAATGATTGGTTAAAATAAAGAAAAGGATTATTTTGTATATTATTTTGCCAAACAAGGCCCTTGTATTTGTTTTAAACCTATTTCTACCAAACATGGCCTTAGTGACTAAAATCTGTTTTTAAATTAAAGAGGGTTGGCCAAACAAAGCCTTAAGGCTTTGTTTTGAATTTTGAAACTTATGTAACTGCTAATTATTTAATTTAGACATTATATATTTGTCAGTTATGTTGCATGTTATTATGTCTATTATATACGTATATTATCATATAACAGTTATATTTTCCTAAACTACGTTAGTTTTTCCTAAGTCTAAACTAAGAAAAGAGAAGGAGAGGAAAAGAGAGGAAACACTGTGAAATTTTTAATAAAGAAGGTGGAGAAGAGTTGGAATTCTGAGAATCAAAGTAGAATTATCAGAGCTATTCTTTCCTCTATCAAAGCTTAATCAAGAATTAAGGTAATAAGTCACCTCTTGTTTTTAATTATTGTATTCTTGAGTTTTTGATAAATAATTGGGATTGTAATTGATAAATTATTTTTACATGTTATATGAATTGAGGGATGTTGTAATCCATTACATGTATGCTATCAATGATTGTTTTCAAAATCAAAGTACTGTAAAAACAAGTTTTATATGTGAAAATAGTGTTCTTATGGAAATTCATGTGGTTGGTTGATTTAGAGTAGAAATTTATGAATTATATATGTGAATTGTACAAATTGGTAGTTGTTTACATTACTTGCTTCTATAACAGAAATAATGTATGTATATAAAGTTGAATTGCTTAAGAGAAATAGTTATAGTGGATTATTTTGGAAAATATATGAGTTTCATGAAAATGGCCAAATTGGATTTTTAAAACTTGTGATTATTGTTAGTTGGATGGTTTTGTGTTTTGGAAACATGTTATACATATGTATTATAGAATATGTATAAGTTACAGTGTCTATGGTACTGTATTTTTGCATTTGTTGGCTTGTTTGGGTTAATCGGTGAAGCAGAGTATCGTGGCTGTCTGCGTCTGGCCGAGTTGCTGCGCAGCTGCGCCGGCAGCAAGGCCAGGAGCAGCGCAGCTGCGCCGCTTGTCTTTTCCAGATTCTCACCCTGCGCAGCTGCGCCGGTTTCAAGGCAGCTGGCTGCGCAGCTGCGCCAGGCTCTGTTCAGAGGCAGTGAATGCTAGTCATTTGTGCAGTGTTGTTTCTAACCTAGTTTAATTATGCTATGACAGTGAGCATGTATCTAGTTGCTACAATATGTTGTTAACATAAATTTGACAAATTTATATTTAGAAAAGAAAAGAGGTTTGAAAACCTTAAAGTATGATTTGAATTATTATTTAAATGTGATATATGATTTAAATAATTATAATCAAAAGTAAATGTTTATTTTAAATTATAATTTTGTTAAATTATAATGAATAAAGGTTGATTTATTAAATATTAATTTAAATTATAATTTATGTAATTATAATTTAATAAATGCATGTTTAATTGTGGATTAAATTGATAATTACATGATTAATTATAAATTGTGTAAAATGCATGTTATAGTTTAATTAATTATTAATTATAATTGATAAATACATGATTAATTATAAATTGTGTAATTATAAATGCATGAATGTGGTTTAATTGATTTTAAATTATAAATTGTTTATAATTTAAAAGGTAATGATAATTTAAGTAATTATAATTTGATTACGTGTTTGAATTATAATTGTTTAATTATAATTGAGTTAAATACATAATTAATTTAATTATGTGAATATGTAGGTGATGTAATTAACTATGTGATGATTGAGTATTATTACTATTTAATCAAAATGTGAGTTAACCATGAGGGTTAACCACTTATGTGAATTAGTTACGTGTTAACTAATTTAGGTTTTTGTGATTGAATATATATGTGTAGGAAGTATTAAAGTACGTAATTTTTGTTAAGTAGCTTGCGCTTGAGGCAAGTCTTCTAAACCCTAAACTCGTTAATTTTACACAAGTTTTCTAAACCCTAATCTTGTATTAATTTTATATGATCTCTTGAATTCATATATTCATTGTTGAGAATGTCCTTTCCATTTCAGTATTGGACAATTGTTTATTTAATTGAAATGGTCTTAACTTATTGTTCAAGTAAGATCCAATTATTATTTTAAATGCTTTAGGTTTACTTCTAAAGCATATGTTAATTCATAATTCTTTTATTTTGAATTATTGGAAGTCGATTCAACTAATCCTTAGTTGATGAACGTGAATTCTAAATTACCCTTGTAAGCTTATCCAAACCAAACTTTCTTTTGTGCGGACTTGAATTCAAATTACTGAGTTGAACAACCCTATTTACTAGGGGAGGTTACTACGCATAGCGTTAAGATGGTTGTGCACAATACATGGTACGAAGGGCTGATCCCCCTAAGTACGAGTTCAGGTCCATAGTCTTATTGACTGTTAAAGGTTTAAATAGAAATATTTATAACCTAGGACAAGAGTTCAAAGGTCTTATGACCCTCAGATAAATTCTATATCCAAATTTTAATATTGATAGAGAATTATTATTCAATTCTTTATTATTGAAGCAAGCTAAGTTGTTCAGATTTTCTTAAAGATATTCTTTCATGTCTATATTATTGTTAAACTCCAGTGAGCTGTGGTTTGCTCACTCTTGCATTAAATAACAATTTCAGTTAAGGTTGATAACGCTGATGCTCCGTCTACAAGTAAGGGCAAGGGAAAGCAAAGCAAGTGAAGACTTGTTTTTTTTATTTAATTGAGAATGATTGTAATAATTGAATGTTATGTTTTATTTCCGCACTTTATTATATTCATGTCAAGGTTAGAGTAACCCTGGGATTGATTTTGAGAAGGATGTAACCCTTGTTTTAAGGGAGATTTAGTTATTTTAATTTAAGTTGTAGTTTATTTTGCATTATTCATTATGTAGATATATGTTATATTAGAAAGTGAACACCAAATCATGTGGAAACGAAGTACCTGGATTTGGGGGTGTCACACATACTGCTTCCTTTCACGAGGAGCTCAGCTATCATAAAACTTCTCTTTAAGGAGTTAAAACTTTTCATATCTGGCTAAGGGGTCATATAGACAGTGAACTCTCAGGTTGAACAGTATTTACCATAACCAAATTTGTTAACCATGCTGAACTTGGTATGTTTACAATCACGAAGAAGGTAAACTTCCAATACTGGTATGTTAGGTGGTCAGTCAATTGTACCTTAGTTCTTAAATTGGAATATATCATCCAACTAATATATCTCCATTTTTCAGGGTTGTTCCCCTCAGTCTTACTATCAAAGTCCGTTCCAAAACAATTTGGTTCGGGATAAATTCTCAAAGAGATACTTGAATCTTTATAAACATTTGTCTAGCTGAATCAATTAGCTTAGACGTATACCAATAATTTGAATATCAATCGAAACATGCATCTGGCCAAATTACTTGGCATCTGACTTTTCTTTTAAAGTTCTGAAAATCATTTTATGACTTTGTCATACTACATCGTACCATAGTGGGCTTAAATCAAATCCCGCACCAGGTAATTCTGCATTGATAACTCCATCACTTTTATCATTTCCGCATCAGGTTTCATGATGGATTGATGATATACAAAATACATTTTGATATCTCAAATTAATTTTGTCTAGCCGAAACTGTAAGAACTCGAATTTTCAGAAATTATTAAATAAAGATTTAATAAATAGTATTCTTAAAGTGTGAAATGGGTTCGAATAAAAATATTTATATGATACAAGTTGTGTAGTATTGTGTTACATAGGGTTATATGAACTATGTAATATGTGATTAATAAATATATATTGTTATTTATCGTAGAGACAATTGAGTTGAGGTAAAGGAGGTGGATAAGATTTTCTATCGATATTAAATAATTTATAGAATTATTTTATCATAGTAAGTTGGTGATATTAAATATATTTAATGAATAATCGCCTTTTTCTTGAATAATATATGTACTAGTGAATAGTATGATGTAATATAGATTATTGTTAGTAATTAAGCTATCCATGGATGGATTTGGATAGTGAAGCATGAATTAGTTAAGAAAATTAACTAATAAGAATAAATATTGGTTAATTTAAGTTGAAAATTATATTATGGAATAATATAATATTAAAACCTAAATCAACTATGGTGATTTAGTAAAGGGGGATTAATTCACTTGAGTAAAGGGGTGAATTAATATAGGTGTTGAAAATGTAATTATAGTTAGTACTTTCTATATATTACTTAGTTGGTAATATGTGAGAGAGTCTAATGTGCGAATAACATTAATAAATATTAATTAGAAAATTAATTAATATTTAGGATATGGTTAAATGTATAGATTTAAAGAAATTATTTTGGAGACAATTTATTGAAAGGGAAGGGAAATAAATATTATATATTTCTAATAAAGAATATTAAAATAATTTCTAATATTGAATTATTTTAATAAAAGAGAGAATGTTATTTTTAATAATAATATTACCTTATATGTCTTTATATGAGGTAATAGGTAAGATTAATTAATATGGTAAATATATTAAAATATATTTGCTATATGTAAATAAATTGATAGAAACAATTTATTATAATAGAAAATAAACTTATTATCTATTTTCTATATATAATATATGTACATGTGTCGTACATGTAATTATTTTAATAGATATTATATTAAGAATAATATCTTAAGACAATAAGTAAATTATTTTCTAATAATGAATGTCTTTATTTGGAGAAAACATAATATTTTATGTTATGGTAAAATACATAATTTCTAATGTATTTTCAAGAGAGTTAATTAATGAAAGAAACTTAAGTTATTTTAATGTATTAAATAACTTAAGTTATTATTTTATCGTGGATATTATCAGTTAAATAATTAATAGTGTATATGTGACACCCCCAAATCCGGTATCTTAATTTCCACAGGATTTGGTGTTCACTGTTCCAATATTATACAACTATCTACCAATAAATAATAAAATTCATTTATTAGATAAACAAATTATCATCTTACATCATCTGAAATAAAAATACATCATAAATCCAAGGTTAAACTTAACCTTAAATCTCTGTTGCGGAAACGTAAATAAATAAGTCTTAAGTCATCACACATAAATCTTGAACTTTAACATTCTTAACATCAAAACAAGTCTTCAACACTTGTTAGCTTTTCCTTTGCCCTTGCTACTAGAAGGTACATCACTTCGTTCATTATTATCTGCAATGTTATTATGTAAGAGTGAGCACAAATGCCCACAAGTATAAAAATATGACAGAATAATAACATGCGAGTGAAAGAATTCTGAATAACAGAAAGCTCAACATTTGAATTAAGAATATTAATCAAGAGTCAAATTACTTCTCAACTTTTGAATCAAGAATATTAATTGAGAGTCAAATTACTTCTGAGGGTCATTAAGACCTTGAACCGAGTCTTAGGTTATCAAGTATATTAACATTTCTAACCTTTAACAGTCATAAGACTATATACTTTACTTCTTGTACTTAGGGAGATCAGCCCTTTGTACTGATACTGTTCACACTATCTTAACGCTTAAAGCATCTTCATTAATCCCCTATATTAGGGTTGTTCATCTCAGTTTGACATCAGAATCCGCACCAAATAAAGTTGGTTTGGATAACTCATTAAATGATATTCAAATTGAATATTAACTTCTCAAGGTATACAATCGAATAAGTATTGTATACTTAAATGATACTTTTAAAAGAATCATAGCATCTCATGTGAAATTCTAAACTTGGATATTCAAGAGTAAGAATTTGCTCAACAATAGTAATTAAGCATAGCAATTACTCAATTTAAAGAGTTTAGCTTAGGAAACTTGCCCAACAATAATAGTAAGTTAGGGATAAAAAACTTACCTCGTGCGCAAGCTACAATTATTACTCACTTCTTTAATTACTCTTACCTATCACACATTTACAATATCAATTAATCACAGGTTCGATATGATTATGGATTTACAATAGTATTCTTCGAACTCATTATTAGGTTTTTTTTTTCAATAATGGTTCACGTTGATTAATTAATCACATAACTTAAGTTATTAACTTGTATTAACAACTTATTACATACATAACATGTCTTCATGTTTATATCACATTATTTAAACTTTACAAATAATAGTTTAAGTCACATAATTAATTTATTAATTAATCACGTAACATAAATTATTAAACTCATAGTAACATCTTATCATATATACAACATGTATTCATGTTTATTGGATTCAAAACACATTTCACAAAATTCCAACACTTAATATTTTTTTTTTCAAAATTTCAGGCCTGGCGCGGCCGCGGGCCGTTTAGCCTTGCACTCGACGCGGCCGCGCGGTTGCGTTTTTCCAGAATTTCTGGTTCGCTAAGAACACAGAAATTCGGCCACTTTCTTCAATTTCACACCAATACACTGATTAATAATGTTACCTATGAAGTATAAACTTCACAAAAACATTATATATCACCTATACCATAATCTTAACATTCCAAGTCATGTAATTATACAATTCAAGACATTAATTCTCACTGTTCTTCAAAACTTGTAAAGTTTTTATGAAAAATATATAATCTATCATTACGGATTCGTTACTACACCGAATACGTTCATTTTAATTCCATTCTCTTTGTTTAAACATATACAATCATATTCATACGTCAATTTTAATACAATTATATGAATTAATCATGAATTAGACCCATATGGGTTATTTACCCATATTCAATACTCTATAATTTCATAAACCCAATTATTAACAAAATTACTTGGTGTGATCAGTGTAAATCTTGGATACATGATCCAACACATAATACTAACATATACGGTCACATATATAATAACTTCACAAGTGATTATCATTCAGACTCCCAAGTGAGTCTTCCCACAGGTTGGGCATGGTTCTAACTATTTTCGTTTATGATTATTAGTTCCCCCTGTGTGATTGCCACTAGCCTTATTGTTTTCTTCACTATCATTCTTCTTCTTCTTTTGATCCTGATTGTACTTAGACACCGCTTCGCTTCCACCTTCAGCGAGAATGGCCTTCTCCAGAACTCCAGCAAAAGTGTTCAATTGAAATATTGACACCTTGCTATACAACCAGGGTTTCAGTCCCTGTTCAAAATGCTTAGCCTTTCTTTCGTCAGTATGCACCTGATATTGGGCAAACCTAGACAATTCGTTAAACTTTGCCGCGTAGTCGGGCACAGACATATTCCCCTGCTTCAACTCCAGAAACTACACCTCCATTTGATTCTGGGAGCTGGTCGGGAAATATATCTCGAAAAACATTTCTTTAAACCTTTCCCAGGTTATTACACCTTTTCCTCCCCTGATCTTATTTGCTTGCCACCAGTAGCTGGCTTCTGATTTTAACATAAATATCGCGTAGGCGGTCTTCTGGTCCTCCCTAACTCGGGCGACCTCAAAAATTTTCTCCATTTCCATAACCCAAGTCTGAGCTTCTATCGGGTTCGTGGAACCCTTAAAATCTGGCGGTCTCACTGCCTTAAAGTCTTTAAATGAGGTGTTCGGTGGAGCTTGAGGCTGATTGTTCATCGCTCCAGCCAACAGATTTACCAACTGCTGAACGGGGTTCACATTGGCATCATTGTTGTTATTGTTTTTGGTTGACCCATCTTGGGCTTGTCGACGATTTTGTCTCCTTCTTGGCGGCATATTTCTGTTAAGAATATACGCTCATTAGATCTTTATTCAATCTCTTAAATATTTAAGTCTTAACTCAAATATTTAACATAACCACTTTAACTCTTTTCTTTTCAAATAACCCATATCATCTTGAACAAACTTTATTATTTTATTAAAACCAAAAGCTTTTAATACAATACGATAGCATTTCTGCCATTTACATCAACTATACTGAAATAAAGTTTCTATAGGATTTACATTATCATAATATTCCTTTGTTTATAATCACATTGGAATTTACATTATTTACGATTATTTAAACATTAACAATATCATATTGTCCTATCACGGCCTACTAAGGCGTCGGACAGCTTCGCTACGCTCCTCCTCTATAATGCGGGACATAGTCCTGCGATCTAACATATACCCAGGCAGTCCCTCGAACTGAATTGGATATCTCATAACTCGGTCCTGGGCCTCATCCATTGCCCTCAGAAACGTGTAGCACGTCTCTGCAACCTTAACTCTCTTCGCACGCGCATCATCCTCTGCCAGATCTGCACGTCGTGCATTTCTCACCCAAGCTTCTTCCACTATGGCGAGTCTTTCAGATTTCTCTTTTAACTCATTCTTTAAATTTTCTATCTCCTCTGTCTTCTGCTCAGTTTGGCCCTTCTCATGAACCAAATCCCACTCCACATTGCCAAGACGGGTGTGGAGTGTCTCAATCTCACCACCCTGAGCAACTGACTGCTCCATCAACTACTGAATTGTATCTCGTAACTCTACGTTGCGATCATACAATAAATCATACATATCAGCACTGACAGAGTTCGGTGGGAACTCCTCAAGGTCTTCCTCCTCTTCTTCCTCCTCCTCGGCTGCCTCAGCCGAAATCTCAACCTCTTCAGGGTCCTCCTCTGAGTCCATCTCTGGCTCATGCTCCTGACCAAAATCTGGAATCACAGGAGATGGCTCTGGCTGTACTAACTGCTCCCAGACAGTATGTATGTCCCAGGGCTTCTCATCTCTAGTCCATAGGGGTACAACATCCCTGGGCTGACTAGCTCCTCCAGTATCTGACATCCTAACAAAATAAGTTTTAAGTCTTAGTTTTTACGTAATGCTAATCAATACTCTAACAAGCATGAACACATAAGCACATAGCACATAAGGTAATTTTATTATCTTTCTTAGAACTCAATCAGAGTTATCATTACTATCTTCACGAAGGCTACTATCCTAAGATTTTTCCCCCACCTAAGATCATAACCTACGGCTTTGATACCAACTTGTGACACCCCCAAATCCGGTATCTTAATTTTCACAGGATTTGGTGTTCACTGTTCCAATATCATACAACTATCTACCCATAAATAATAAAATTCATTTATTAGATAAAAAAATCATCATCTTACATCATCTAAAATAATAATACATCATAAATCCCAGGTTAAACTTAACCTTAAATTTCTGTTGCGGAAACGTAAATAAATAAGTCTTAAGTCATCACAAATAAATCTTGAACTTTAACATTCTTAACATCAACACAAGTCTTCAACACTTGTTAGCTTTTACTTTGCCCTTGCTACTAGAAGGTACATCCCTTCGTTCATTATTAGCTGCAATGTTATTATGCAAGAGTGAGCACGAATGCCCGCAAGTATAAAAATATGACAGAATAATAACATGCGAGTGAAAGAATTCTGAATAACAGAAAGCTCAACATTTGAATTAAGAATATTAATCAAGAGTCAAATTACTTCTCAACTTTTGAATCAAGAATATTAATTGCGAGTCAAATTACTTCTGAGGGTCATTAAGACCTTGAACCGAGTCTTAGGTTGTCAAGTATATTAACCTTTCTAACCTTTAACAGTCATAAGACTATAGACTTTACTTCTCGTACTTAGGGAGATCAGCCCTTCGTACTGTTACTGTTCACACTATTTTACGCTTAAAGCATCTTCATTAATTCCCTATATTAGGGTTGTTCATCTCAGTTTGACATCAGAATCCGCACCAAATAAAGTTGGTTTGGATAACTCAATAAATGATATTCAAATTGAATATTAACTTCTCAAGGTATACAATCGAATAAGTATTGTACACTTAAATGATACTTTTAAAAGAATCATAGCATCTCATGTGAAATTCTAAACTTGGATATTCGAGAGTAAGAATTTGCTCAACAATAGTAATTAAGCATAGCAATTACTCAATTTAAAGAGTTTAGTTTAGGAAACTTGCCCAACAATAATAGTAAGTTAGGGATAGAAAACTTACCTCGTGCGCAAGCTACAATTATTACTCACTTCTTTAATTACTCTTACCTATCACACATTGACAATATCAATTAATCACAGGTTCGATATGATTATGGATTTACAATAGTATTCTTCGAACTCATTATTAGGTTTTTTTTTTCAATAATGGTTCACGTTGATTAATTAATCACATAACTTAAGTTATTAACTTGTAATAACAACTTATTACATACATAACATGTCTTCATGTTTATATCACATTATTTAAACTTTACAAATACTAGTTTAAGTCACATAATTAATTTATTAATTAATCACGTAACATAAATTATTAAACTCATAGTAACATCTTATCATATATACAACATGTATTCATGTTTATTGGATTCAAAACACATTTCACAAAATTCCAACACTTAACATTTTTTTTTCTTTCAAAATTTCAGGCCTGGCGCGGCCGCGCGCCGTTTAGCCTTGCACTCGGCGCGGTCGCGCGGCTGCGTTTTTTCAGAATTTCTGGTTAGCGAAGAATACAAAAATTCGGCCACTTTCTCCAATTTCACACCAATACACTGATTAATAATGTTATCCATGAAGTATAAACTTCACAGAAACATTATATATCACCTATACCATAATCTTAACATTCCAAGTCATGTAATTATACAATTCAAGACATTAATTCTCACTGTTCTTCAAAACTTGTAAAGTTTTTATGAAAAAATATAATCTATCATTACGGATTCGTTACTACACCGAATCCATTCATTTTAATTCCATTCTCTTTGTTTAAACATATACAATCATATTCATACGTCAATTTTAGTACAATTATATGAATCAATCATGAATTTGACACAGATGGGTTATTCACCCATATTCAATACTCTATAATTTCATAAACCCAATTATTAACAAAATTACTTGGTGTGATCAGTGTAAATCATGGATACATGATCCAACACATAATACTAACATATACGGTCACATATATAATAACTTCACATTTTAATTTCCCAAAAACAAGTACTGACAGAGAAATTTTACAATATCATAGAAAACTCTGTAACTTTTCGAAAAACCAATTAAGGCCAAATTATATAAAATTGATTACTTTAAAACATGTTTATACGTTAGAAAACATGTTATAATCACATACCCATACAGATAAAGCTATATCATAACCCAATTGGGAAACCCAATTTTCACAGACTTTAGAATACGTATATGAAAAACTTTGGAAAACTTAATTTTAAAAACTTTGAAAGAAGATTACCCTTTGTTAGTATGAAGATAAATCTAATACAACACTCAGGATTCCTCAAATCTCTTTCTCTCTTCTTCTTCTTCTCTCTGAAAATTTCTAAGTGTTTTTTTTCTTTCTTTGACTTTGAACAAAATGAAAACAATTCCGTTTAACAGAATAATATACGTATATATAATATATCCGTTGTATAACAAACGGACTAACTCCCCTTAAGGCCTTGTTTGGCTACACCCTTAATTACTTTTTAATTTATTTTAATTAACTAGTTTAGTAGATAGTTAATTGTAACACTTTAATTAATCAATCAATTTTATTTAAATCAATTAAATATAATATAATAAATTTTATATTAAATCATATTGTCACATAATTAATATTTTTATTTATTAATTATGTCAATTCATTAATTCTTTAATTAATTATTAAATTAATTAAAGTAACATATGCTTATTTAATTAATTCATTTAATCAAATAAACTCAATTAAATATATTCTTTGAATTATTAAATTACTACACATTAATTTAATTAATGTAACACATATAATTAAATTAATCTACCACAAATTCATGAATTAATTATTTAACTCAATAATTAAATTATTAAAAATATTTATTTATTTCAATAAATATTCAAATATCTTTACAAAATTTTCGTTCGTCAAAGTATATATTATAAGCGTAAAGGTTATACATATTATAAATGTATAATTAATTAAGGTAGCTTAGCATTAAAATGCTTGAGTCACATAAACATTATATTAAAGGAATATTAAGTGTGGTAAAAGTGATAATAAGCCTAAGATTTAGCTTGTGAGAAATGCCTTGTGTGGCACAATAATAGATTTGATGATGAATGAATTATTTAAGGATGGAGGAATTATTAATTAAATAATTAATCTATATTAATTGTTAATTTTTATTATAATGGTATGTTGAATTATTATTATTGCGAGTGATAGCATGATAATAAGTATATTGGTTATAAATATAATAAGATTTATATTTATTTAATGTGATAATTAATCATATAAATGATAATTAATTGTTATGGAGATTAATAATCATATTGATTGATGGAATGGATTAATTAAAATTACTATTAATTAATTGATAGGATAAGTCATTAATTAATAATAATATATAAACGAGCAGATTATATTACTCAACTAGTTGATATGTGCAAAGGATGTGATGATTTAAAAGTATAACATATAGTAATGACACATGTGTTATATTAAGTGTAGTGCAACACTTAAGTGTGACCATACAGTTATATATAAACTATATTATAGAATGCAATGTGACGCATTAATGTGGCTATATATTATATATATAGACTATATCGTAAGATTAATTTCATTACGTGAGTTACATAATATTATCGCTTATGTAACATAATAAGGATTTCAATAATTTAATTTAATGGAATACATCATGATGTATGTGACAATACGAGATGGGTGGATACATTAGGGTGTACATATGTGTTTGTGTATATGTACATATGACTTATATTAATGTGTCAATATTAAGTAAGTCTAATGTGAATTATAATGTCCAAAGGGATATAACCTAAGTTTACAATTATACATTGATGTAGGAATATAAATAATATATATATGCATGTTGCACAAAGGAATACAATGCTGAGTTTATTAAGCCTTGTCCCATGATGAGAGGCACATTTTCTTCTCACGTGAATAACTCAATTGCTAGTCTACTCCCTATATTCTCAAACTTAGCAAACTAGATGGTAATGATCAATGGGGAGTGGGTCTCATGATTGATTTCAACTACCAACTACCAACCCCCCATTATCTTCATTCAATCCTTGATTTCCATTAGTTTGATTTGGGAGATAAATACATTAATCGTGTATTGGTTTTGCTATAAATATGAGCTCTCTCCTTCACAAATTCATTTGTTGAGAAATTCTAAGTAAGAAAGAATAGAGAGTAACCATTCATATCAGTTGAGGAAGGAGTGAGATATCAGCAAGTTCATATTGCATTTAGCAGAGGTATAACTCCTTTCTTGTTCTTCATCTTTGTTTTATGAGAATTTTTAATTCTTGAATTTAGTATGAAATTCATGATAATGTGATCAAGAATTGTTTGTTAGTTGATATGTGAGCTGATATATATGTTAGTATGGCTAGGTAGCTTGTCTGGAATCAAATTCGATAAAAATTTTGGTAATTGGGCTGGAAACTGCTGTAGCTGCCTGCTGTCTGGTGCGGACCAGTGGTGGCGCAACTGCGCCGGTTTAGCACTGGGATGCCGCGCAGTTGTGCCGGCACCCTGAACCAGTTTCCTATTTTCTGCTAAAGGCTGTTATGTGCTAGATTAATAACACTACTTAGACAAACATGGGAACATGATTGACATGCCTATATAAGTACGTTAAGACAATGAAACCATGTTTTATTAAGATTTCATGCAAGAATGATAAAGTTATAGTTTTGAAAATAAACTTAAGGTTTTATAAACGAATTTTGGCGTATATAAGTCATGTTTATATTCTGACTTTTGAGACACATTAGTATGGTTTAAGAATGCATGAAAGGCATATTGATTTGCGTACATATGTTTCATAGTATAACATGAGCATGATGAACCTCACTAGTGAACATTTTTAACCAAAATATAAGTTTTAAAAGTGAACTTTGACATATAAAGATCATATATGTATTCTGATTTTTTTTGGGCATGTTTATATGGCCTTGAAATGCATGTCAGACATATTAACTTACGGATATGAATTTCATAATGAAGCATGAACATGTTGGACTTGTTAGTGAGCTTCACTAATGAAAATACGAGTCTTGAACGTGAAAGTTAATATGTTACCCTAAGATTTGGATTTTGATGTTTATGGACATATGTGATAGCGCTCTTGGACTCTCTCATGTATCATACATGTATATATACCATGACTACATGTCGTGAAACCAAGTTTAGTGTAAACGAAGCATGTTTTCAAACTAATAACTATGATAGTTACATGCATGAAATATGAATATTCATGAGCATGCCTAACACGAGTTACATGATTACCTTATGTGCTTAAAAGACAAGCATGATAGACTTTGTGACTTTATAACCTTGAAGGGAATTAAGTTATTAAGGGTATTAATTTAGAACCTATATCATGTAAATTGAACGTGAAAAGGTTGAACGAGCATGAAAGTATCCTTTAATATGTATACATGCTATGTAAGATCATATGTTAATACTTGAATTCGATTTTGACGGTTAATAGAGTATGTTTGCTAATTGTTATGGTCTTATGTGTTAGTAATGATATATGATTAACTCAAAGGATGGATTACACTAGCTATATGTAAATAGATTAGTGGTAGGTGAGCATGTGTATATGAAGAATGGTAGTAAGTACGTACGGTTATAGTATACTTATACGTACATAGTTATTCTAAGAATACGATAAGTAAGACGAAGGTTCTAAGAATCAAGTTAAAAAATAATGTAATACTAATTATTATATTGAGAATGTATGGAAGTGTATAACTGATAAGTGTGATCTCTATGATTAATATAACTGTGTAGGATTACACGAAGTGCAGATATTCTTAAGCAGTTAAGTCGTAATTATTAAACTACGAATCAGGCAAGTCTTTTAGTTCCTATTTAATATATGAATTCAATAATTGTAAGTTGAATTATATTATGCTATGATGATGTGAACTTATATATGAACTGTATATGAGATATATATGATATTGAAAGTTGATCTTTGATGATATGTTTGTTATGTGAGAAGTAACATGCATAGTAAATATAAATTTTTTATAAATGCATGAACTGAGTATGATGTTATATGCTATGTGATGCATGAAAACTATTAGAATTGCTGAGCTGTCGAGCTCACTCTTGAAAATAACCACTTTTGTAGGTTAAGGACTTACGATAAAGACTTCGCGCTTCTTGATTGATAAAGATAGATAGTATTGCAATGAAGAATACTGTTTAGATTATTACTTGAACCACGTTTAGGTTCTAGGAGTGTGCTTGATATATACTTGCGATGTTTAATACTTGTTGCATTGTAAAGATGTATTAGTTACATAGAGGATATCGAGTTGAGTTGTAAACCTTTATACGGTAATTCGAATCATATTATATAGTTGATTCAAGAATTGTAATTGATTCAAAATTATGGAATCAATAAGAAGAATTTATTCAAAGGATATTAAAAAGTTTAAATTATTCCGCATTTTAGTAACATCGAATATGATGTAAAGACGAGATCTTGGATATGAATAGAATTTATATTCCAAATTATAATAAGCAAAGTTGTATTCTTTTACTAATGATTAAAAGATGTAATAGCTTCACGTTAGTATTTGGTTAGTAGTATAATGACTGCACTGGATCCGAGGAAAGAGAGGAACTCGGATTTGGGGGCGTCACATAAACAATTAGCGTAGACTCTTCTTTAAATCGTTCAAAAATCATTGCAAATCATTTTTGATGTTATCATGTCGCACTAGGTAATGATGTGTTAATGACTCAGAGTCCATTTCCACACCCTTGTCACCTTGTTTTAAGGATAACAAAATTCATTTTGTTCGAAAGGCACATCAGTGCGAATTTAGCTTGATGTCAAAATTTTGAAGTCTAGCACAGCTAGAAGATTAGGAATACCTATGCTTCCATCATCAACTTCAATTGTTCTAATAATCAATTGCTTAATAAGAAAAGAAATCCTCAATTCTTCATCCATAATTTTTCTATGCCCACAGTACAGTTCATCAAACATATCACACGTTAGGAGTTCAGGAACTTTCCACAATCATATGTGTTTAGAAACTTATCCTAGTAAGACCAAAGTCGTCCATTCGCTGAGGGGTTCCATCATACGATTATGAGTCACGAGCTTACCATACGTATGAGTTTAAAGAACTCGCACCTAATTTTAGTAATATCTATCTATCAGAATAAATATGAGAAAAGAATCACCTTTCTGCCATATGTATAATGATAGTGCGACATCGACATTCCAATGATTATCAATATAAGAAGCCAAGTGGTTGTCGAACCAAACACAATCCCCTACCCATACAAGGAACTGGTCAAGTCAGCCACTAAACAATATAGAAAGCTAAGTGGTTCTAAACCCAAGCATAAAATCCCCGCCCATACAAGGAACCATACAACTTAACTGCTAATAAGAGTCCTCAATTGAAATCCAACACTTAACTATATCTTATTCTTAACTTGCTCTTTGCTCATTGCAAAATTTCTACATTTTGTCACATACAACTCCTCAAGAGTTCATCTCGTATAGCATCAGGCTATAATTACTTAGTCGATACAGACCATATATCATTACATTGTTCAATCTGATCACGTCGTGATCATTGACTTAACTTAAGGTTCTTTCCCTAATATCAACTGAACTCCATTCGAGTTCATTCTCATTATCTCTGTCATATTCATCTTATAGACATTGTCTTAAGATTTTTATCACCGGAGTTAGGAAACTCTTGATTCTCATTCTCTAGATACTTCAAGATTCTTCTTTGAATCTTTATGTATTTATTTTAATCTTTATCTTTCTCTTTCCCAGGTTATAGTCTAAGGTACTCTTACTTAAGGTTTATAACCTACAACTTTGATACCAACCTGTGACGACCCCAAATCCGGGTCTCTCGATTACCACGGATCTGGTCCGCTACGATACATCTATCGCGGAACTATTACCTCTTTTATTCAAAACTTAATGAATAATTTCAATTATTACAAAATAGAAATATAATTTCTCTTCATATCCAAGATCTTGTATGATGATCCTAAACCTTTATAAGTTTTCAAATCTTGGTCATATACCACCCCTGTCTATACATCATAATTGATGTTACAAAAATGCGGAATAACTTAAACTTTTCTATATCCTTTGAATAACATCTTTAATTGAATTTCAAAATTTTAAATCAATTACATAACCTTGAATCAATTATAAAATATGATTCACTATGTTCGAATTACCGTATAAACGTATACATCTCATTTCAAAATCCCTATGTGTTTTCATAACACAACTTACAATTTCAACATGTATAAAACATTGTAATCTACTATCGTATACATTTTTTTAGAACCTAAGCATGGTTCAAGAACATATATTTAAATAAACTGAAATCTTCGAACTCTATCACGTAGCACGTAACTTTTATCATGAATCCTTAACCTGCAAAAGTGGTTATTTGCAAGAGTGAGCTCGACAGCTCAACAATTCTAACAGTTTTCATGCATCACATAGTATATAATTTCATACTCAGTTCATGCATTCATAAACAATTAATAGTTACTACGCATGTTACTTCTCACATAACAAGCATATCATCAAAGATCAACTTTCAATCTCATACATATCTCATATACAGTTCATATATATAAGTTAACATCTTCATGGAATAGTATAATTCATCTAACAGTTATTAAATTCATATATCAAATAAGAACTAAAAGACTTGCCTGATGTGTAGTTTAACAACTACGACTTAACTACTTAAAGATAGCTGCACTTCGTGTATTCCTACACAGTTAAACAATTATGGATTCATACATATCAGTTATATGCATCCATACATTCTTAATATAATAATAATTGATTACATTGTTGTCTAACTTGGTTCTTAGAACCTTCATTTTCTTTTCTCATCGTATTCTTAGAATAACTATGTACGTATAGGTATACCTTAACCATACATACTTACTATCATCTGTCGTATACATGTATCACACACTTAACTAAAGGTGTTCGACATATATTTAAAACTCATAGATACATGATCTATATTATCTCTTACATTTCTCAAACCTTATCGAAATTATAATTCCCGGGTTTTATATAACCATTACGTTTAAACTTTCTAAGTTTACCTTTCAAAATCCCTGTCACACTTAAACTAGTCATGCAAGGCTACTATGTTCATCATGCATACGTGTGAGGTATCAAAATAATGTAAAGATGCATGCTCACAAATACCTTTATCATATACGTACAACTAGCATCGATAATTGCTTTAAAACATATCTAATTCATGCTTAACTAACTTTCATAGTGTCTAGTAAGGTGTGTGCACATACATGACATTTAAAAGCACTAGCATGTATGCTTAAACATGTCAGAACACTAATACACTGTGATCATGCAATTTAGTTTGCAAAAAGTCCAAGTTTTGCTTTTGAAATCATTTTCAATTTAAACAATGTGTTCTAGTGTGTACTCAATACCTTAGACCCACATATCATGCATATGTAAACCAAATATCATGCTCAAAAAGGTCAGAATATAAACATGATATGTATACGTCAAAGTTCATTTCAACACTTTTACTTTCTTTAGTAAACACTCACTAATGAGGTCAGACGCGTTCATGCTATGTCAAGGTACTTATTCATACACGTTAATTCTGACTTCATGCATGTCTAAGTCATTTACAAATATCAGAATACATATATAGTATGTACATGACAAGTTCACTTTAACAAGTTCTAAGTTCATTTACAAACTATGAAACTTTTCATCAATAATGTATGATAGTGTGTTATTAACACTTTAAACATGTATTTCATGTCAATATAAACCATACTATCGTGTTCATAAAATCAGAAGGCACATGTGATACACATATGTCAAAGTTAATATTGAAAACCATAAGTTCATTTCAAAACATACGTTTTTCTTCCCTAACGTATACTAATATGGTTGAAATCTTGCATGTTATAACAAGAAACATATATCATAAGTTAATTCTAGTTTTCATGCTTGCCTAATGATATATCACTTGCTAGCACATAACAGCACTTAACAGGTTCTGCAACAAAAATCAAAGTCCAGAAACTAGTCCTGGCGCAGCTGTGCCGCTGGCCAGTACAAAACTGGCACAGCTGCGCAGGTGGCCGGCCAGAGATAGAAGTGTTCTGCTTCAGCAGAAACTTTAGCCCATCTCAGAAATCGTTCAGCAATTCAGTTCTTAACATACAATATTGCAACCCGAACATGTTTACTAACTCTTTAAACACTTAATAAACATATTTCAATCACTTAACCAATCAATTCATGACCAATTCATGAATCAAGAACTTAGAAAATTACAGAAAATGAAGAACATGAATATATTTGATTATACCTCTACAATTGAAGGATTTGCAGTTGCTTCTATCTTAACTCCTTTTTAACTCAAGAATGTTTATCACAGATAAATGGACTAGCTCTCAATTCTAACTTAAAGAAATCTCAGCAAATGCAAGAAAGAAGGAGAGCTTTATTTATAGATTAAGCTTGACACGGACAATGGTTTTCTCCATCAATTCAAACCAACAGGTTGGGCAAGAATTTGATGGTTAACAAGAAGTTGGTGAGGAGTTGGTGGAATCCATCATGAATCTCACTCCCCTTATACTCATTAGCTATATTTGTTGAAATTGAGAAGAGAGTAGTGTAGGCTAGGCTTCCCGTGAGAAGAAGTTGAGCACTCAGAATTTGCAAATGTAATACACTATACTAATGTAATATATATATATCATGCTTACTAAGGCTACATCATGTATGCATATTTTATTTCATATACTTGATTATATATTATATATATACACTTTTCATTTCCTTTCACTTAGGTTATAAATGAATTACAAATGAAATTTCTAATTTCAATGTATCAAGTATGGGTACATATATACTAACATATAATCCACGTACATTATCCTTAATACCAACTATAATTTAATTGGGTATTATTATTACTCATTATTACAATGGTTATAATTTCAATTATAATAACTTATTAAAGTACTCATCAATTAACAATTGCTTACTCCTTAAAATATCCATATGGTACTAAATAAGGTTCACCCACACATATAGTCACATAAACATTATTATGTAACTTACATAATACAATTAACCTTACTATATAATCTATAATATATAGCCTCATTAATGTGCCACATTGCACTATATACAATATAGATAACTACCATATATTAAAGGTTTAATTATTGCATACTTGTATAAAACAATAAATCAAGTAAATATAATCTCATTATATTTATTAATCCTTTGCTCATTAATATATTATTTATTCAAAATAATGATTAATCAATATATTATCAATAAATTTCTCGATAATTAACTATCCTTTGTAATCACAATTAGTCCTTCACACGCTTATGTTTTATTATTCTCAACAACAATAAATTCATACGTTATCGATTAATTATCCAAAATATTAATTAATCAATCATGTTTAAACCTCTACACTATATTCGAGTAATTTGAATATTTAATTACTAATCATCTTATCAATTCTTTTGAGATAAAGCTTAGGGTTAGTCCACTAATTTAAAACACTATTAGTGACTCCCCTTAAATTAATCCTAGCAATTATTCGCAAAGGTACAAACTCACATATCATGTATATTTGCACATAGCAATAATTCTTATAATATATCAATTAATCCCATTTAATCATTCCTTCATAATAAGTTTCATTATATAATATATCATTTCCAATAGGGGCATTAATCATAAAAATGACTTACTCATTTCCTCAAGATATTATTTAAATATAATATCTAAGTATTTGTTAAATTAACTATATGTACAACACATGTATACTTTCTATATAGAAAATAAACCATAAGTTATTTCCTATCAGTATATTACATATAGCAAATATGTTTCAATATATCTACCCTCATTCATATTACCTCAGTCAAAGACATACAAGGTATTATTATTATTATTATTTAAAATAACATTCCCCCTTTTTAATAAAATAATATAAGAAATTATTTTAATAATCTTTATTAGAAATATGTAATAACTATTTCTCTTTCCACTAATCCACATAATTCAAGATATATATATATATATATATATATATAACACATATATACATTCCTTTAATCTACACTTTTCGTTGTGTATTTAATTAATTCATAATTCCTCTAACCAATACATATTTAACGATATATATTGATTTCTTTTCTCTCTTTAACAACGTACATATATACAAGTCTAAACCTAGCACACCCCGTGTCTTTACTAGTAGTCTATATAGTACACTGAGTGGTTTCCCACAAACAACCAACAAATTGGTTTTCGTCTCGTCTACACTGTTTTCACGGTGAGTTAGATCGGTTACTAATTCGTATATACCTCCGCTCACTGAAGGAATCGTTTAGCCCAGCTCCTATATATCAACCATTAAAGGGTACGGTTGCACTGTCGTAAACCTAATACTTGCACGTACATATACTCTAGAAAATGGTGACTATAAAAATATTTAATGTCATTATCTTACCATGATAAATAATTCTATAAATCATTTAATATCGATAGATAAATATTATCCATCTCTCTTACTAATTCATCCCTATAAAGTAAAACAAATATATAATATATATTTATTAAACCCAAAAAAATCACATATTACATAGTTCATATCACCCTATGTAATTCAATACTACAAACCTCATATCACAGATATGTATTCATATTCGAATATGTCTCATGCTTTAAGAATTTTATTTATTAAATTCTTATTAATAATTATTCTTGAAAATTTGGGTTCTTATAATAAGTCTTTTTCAAAATGTAGGGGTGCATATTCAATCACATGTTTGTAATCAGGTTTATAGGGTCATAAAACTGAAACATGGAAGATGTTGTGGGCATTCTCGAGCGCCGGAGGTAAGGCTACCTCATACCTAACTTCTCCAATCCTTCGCAGTACCTCAAAGGGTCCAATGTACCTTGGGCTCAATTTCCCTTTCTTACCGAATCTGATCTTCCTTTTCTAGGGAGAGAGTTTCAAAAATACATAGCTACCCAATTCAAACTCAACATTTTTATGATGTGGATCGGCGTATTTCTTTTGCCTATCTTGAGCTGCTATCAGTCTCATTCGGATCACTTTGACTATCTCTATTGTCTGCTGTATCAGTTCTGGACCTAGTAATTATCTCTCGCTAACTTCATCCCAGTATAGCGGAGTTTTGCATTTTCTTTCATACAATGCTTCATAAGGCGGCATGCCAATACTAGCATGGTAACTGTTGTTGTAACCGAATTCAACAAGCGGTAGGTGGTCATCCCAATTGCCTTTGAAATCCATGATGCATGCTCTTAGCATATCTTCCAATGTCTGGATTGTTCTTTCACTCTGCCCATTTGTCTGAGGGTGATAAGCCGTACTCATTCTTAACTGTATCCCCATGCACTCCTGTAGTCGCTTCCAGAAGTTCGATGTAAAGCGCGGATCCTTATGGAAAATAATTGACACTAGAACTCCGTGCCTCGAAACAATCTCTTTCACGTATAACCTGGCCAGCTGGTCTAAGTTGAATCTGATTCTGATTGAAAGGAAGTGTACGGATTTTGTCAATCGGTCAACGATAACCCATACTGCGTCGTATCCTTTCTGAGTTGTTGGAAGGCCAACCACAAAATCTATTATAATATATTCCCATTTCCATTCTGGGATTTCCAGGGGTTGTAGCAAACCACTCAGTCTCTGATGTTTTGCTTTCACTTTCTGACACGTTAGATACTTTGCAACGCACTCAGCAATATCTCGTTTTAAATTCGTCCACCAGAAATGTTGTCAAATATCCTGGTACATCTTGGTACTACCTGGGTGAATCGAATACCGTGACCTATGAGCCTCGCTCAAAATGTCCTCCTTAATCTCTGGCACTGACGGTACCCAAACTCTGCTTTCAAATATCAGTAGTCCCTCACTGTCTATCTTGAATCTCGGCTCGGTTCCTTTAGATATCTTCTTCTTCACCTTCTCACATTCTTCGTCCTGAAGTTGAGCTTCCTTAACTTTATCCAGCAAGGTTGTACCAGCTTGCATCTGGATCAGATTCTTGTCAATCTCCATCGGATACTTCACTTCCAATTCCAGCGTATCCATTGCTGAAATTAGCTCCTCCTGAGCAGTCAACATCATCAATTTCTCCTGACCCTTTCTGCTTAAGGCGTCGGCAACAACGTTTGCTTTACCCGGATGGTATAAAATCTCGCAGTCAGTCCTTAATTAACTCCACCATCTTCTCTAGCGCATATTCAAGTCCTTCTGTGTAAAAATATATTTTTAGACTCTTGTGGTTTGTATATATTTCACACTTCTCCACATAAAGATAGTGTCTCCAGATCTTCAAAGCAAATACCACTGTGGCTAACTCCAAGTCATGGGCCGGATACCCATTCTCATAGTCCTTCAATTGTCATGACGCATATGCAATGACCCTGCCATTTTGCATAAGCACACAGCCTAGTCCTTTATGCGACGCATCACTTTAAACCACAAAATTTCTGGTGTCATCCGAAAAAGATAACACAGGTGCTGAACTCAACCTTTTCTTAAGCTCTTGGAAGCTTTCCTCACACTTCTTCGTCCAAACGAATTTCACCGATTTCGTAGTCAAATTCGTCAGCGGAGTTGCGATCTTGGAAAAGTCCTGAATGAATCTTCTATAATAACTCGCTAATCCAAGAAAACTTCTCACTTCCGACGACATTTTCGGCTGATCCTAGTTCATCACATACTTTGACTTTAGAGGGATCTACCGAAATTCCATCCTTATCGATCACATGTCCAAGAAATTGCACCCTTTCAATCCAGAATTCAGATTTAGAAAATTTGGCATACAACTTCTCTCTTCTCAACGCCTTTAGTGTTACTTTTAATTGCTCTACATGTTCTTCCTTGGTCTTCGAGAATACCAAAATGTCATCGATAAACACCACTACGAATTTGTCCAAAAACAGCTTGAACACTCCATTCATTAGGCCCATGAATGCTACAGGAGCATTAGTTAGACCAAATGACATTACCAGAAATTCGTAGTGACCATATCGAGTCCTGAACGCTGTCTTCAAAACATCCTCCGGCTTCACCTTCAGCTGATGATAACCACTTCTCAGGTCAATCTTTGAAAAGTATCTTACTCCCTTCAACTAATCAAACAGGCCGTCGATCCTCAGTAATGGATATCTATTATTAATGGTGACCTTATTCAGTTCTCTGTATTTGATGCAGAGCCGCATCGTCCCATCCTTCTTCTTCATAAACAACACCGGCGCTCCCCACTGCTATACGCTCGGTTGGATGTACTTTTTGTCCAGTAATTCTTGCAGTTGTACCATCAACTCTTTCATCTCTACCGGAGCCATTCGGTATGGTGCCTTCAAAATTAGAGCCGTTCCTGGGGCCAAATCGATCACAAACTCAACCTCTCTGTCTGGCGAAAGTCCTGGCAGATCATTTAAAAATACGTCTATGAAGTCCCTCACGACTGGTATATCTTCCAATTTTGGGTTCTCTTTACCGACTGTCGACAATATAAGCTAAATATCCTACACAACCTTGTCCTTAACAACATCCTGGCCTGCATCATCGTCAGACAAATCGCTTGTCTAGGTGACTTGTTGCCATAAAACACAAAATTTGACGGAGTTATAAGGTTAATACATTTCCTCTGGCAATCAATTACAGCCCCATAATTGAATAACCAATCCATTCCCAGAATAACATCGAATTCCCCAAGTCTAATCAGGATGAGATCTACATTTATAATTTTACCCTTAATAGCCACCCTACAGTTCTTGTGTACGTATTTAACAGGGATCACTTCTCTATTCACAATCTCTATGTTCATGGGGTTTTCTAACTCATCCTTAGGCAATTCTAAGTTCTTAGCAAAGTCATTGGATATAAATGAACAAGTATCACCCGAATCAAATAGTATATAAGCATTAACTTTATTGATCGAAATGATACCTGACGCCATATCTCGAGACTGCACAGCATCTTACACTGTCATGTTGAAGGTGCTGGAGGTCGGTCGGTTGGTTGCGGTTGGTTCCGTGATAGTTAGAGCATTGCCTCCGCTGCCTCCTCTATTCCCTCCTGGTCCTGCCCTTCCAGATCCCTTCTTGGGACAGTCCCTTGCCAGATGGTCCTTTGAGCCACAAGTGAAGCAGACACCCTTCTTTGGGTTAGGACAGTTAGGTGCTATGTGGCCTTCCTGACCACAATTATAGCACACTCATTTTCTCTTCATACAGACCCCCAGGTGAGCTTTCCCGCAGGTCGAACATGCTTCGATCCTCTTCATCTGACCTCCTTGTTGATTTTCAGTTGATGAGTTGTCATTCCACCTCCTCTTCTGATTGTTACTTCCTCCCGTGTTGCTGCCACTAGCTTTGTTATATCCTTCACTTTCATTCTTCTTCTTCTTCTTCTGATCCTGATTGTACTTAGTCACCGCATCGCTTCCACCTTCAGCGAGTATGGCCTTCTCCAGCGGGTATGGCCTTCCTCTCATCGGTGTGCACTTGATACGTGGCAAATGTAGCTAATTCGTTGAATTTCACCGCATAGTCTAGTACGGACATGTTCCCCTGCTTCAGCTCTATAAACTGGACCTACATCTGATTCTGCGAGCTTGTCAAGAAATACATCTCGAAGAACATCTCTTTGAATCTTTCCCATGTGATCACACCTTTTCCCCCACGGACCTTGTTTGCCTGCCACCAATAGTTGGCCTCTGATTTCAGCATGAACGTTGCGTAAGCGATTTTCTGGTCCTCTCTGACTCTGGCGACATCAAAGACTTTTTCCATCTCCATAACCCAAGTTTGAGCTTCTATCGGGTTCATGGAGTCTTTAAACTCTGGCGATCCCACCGCCTTGAAGTCCTTAAACGTTGTGTTCGGTGGATCTTGAGGTTGATTGTTAATTTCTCCAGCTAATAAGTTCACCAACTGATGAGCGGGGTTAGCATTGGCATCGTTGCTGTTGTTCGTTGACCTTCCTGGGACGGTTGACGGTTTGGTCTTCTTCTTGGCGGCATATTTCTGTTTAAGATATACGCTAATTAGATCTTTATTCAATCCTCTAAATATTTTAGGCTTAACTTAAACATTTAAACATAATCACTTAACAGATTATCTCAAATAAACTCTGATATTTTATTGAATCAAAAGTTTTAACATAATATGATAGTACCTCTGCTATTTACATCAACTATCCCGAGATAAAGAATCTACAGGATTTAAAACATCAAAATATTCCTCTGTTTATAAACACATCGAAATTTACATTATTAACTACCAGATAGGTTTTCAAATAATTAAACTATTCCTATCACTGCCAGCTAAGGCGTTGAATAGCTTTGCTATGCTCATCTTCCATAATGCGGGACATCGTCCCGCGATCTAGCATATATGACGGTAGTCCTTCGAACTGAATTGGGTATCTCATAACCCAATCCTGGGCCTCATCAATTTCATTTTAAAGCGTATAGTGCGTCTCCTCAAGCTTGGCTTTCTTCGCCCGTCAGTTATCTTCTGCAAGATCTGCACGTCGTGATTCCCTTACCCAGGCCTCCTCTGCTATGGCCAGCCTTGTTGATTTCTCTTTCAGTTCATTCTTCAACTCCTCTATTTCCTCTGACTTCTGCTCGGTTTGGCACTTCTCGTGAACCAAATCCCAGTCTACATTTCCCAGACGTGTGTGAAGAGCCTCAACCTCTCCATCCCTCTGCTCGATGGTAGATTGTTGAGTAACCGTCCGCTCCCTCAGCTCCTGAACAGTATCTCGTAACTCTATGTTACGGTCATATAGCTCGTCGTACATCTCGGCACTGATAGAGTTCGGTGGGAACTCTTTAGGTTTTTCCTCCTCCTCTTCGGCTGTCTTAGCCTGAACCTCAATCTCCTCAGGGTCTTCCTCTGAATCAAACACCGGCATATGCTCTTGACCAACAACTGTGATCAAGGGAGATGGTTCTCGTCAAACTAACTTCTCCCAGACTATGTGAATGTCTCGGGGCTCCTCCTCTCTAGCCTCTTGGGGTACAATGTCCCTAGGCTGACTAGGTTCTCCAGCATCTGTCATCCTGACAAATCAAATTTTAAGTCTTAGTTATTACGTGATGCTAATCGATACTCGAGTACATAAGTATAAACACATAGCACATAAGGTAAATTATTATCTTTCTTAGAACTCGATAAGAGTTATCATTACTATGCTCTCGATCTCTTAAAAGGCTACTACCCTAAAGTTTTTTCCCCACCTAAGGTTCATAACCTACGGCTTTGATACCAACCTGTGACACCCCCAAATTCGGGTACTTCAATTCCACGGGATTTGGTGTTCACTTTACAAATATCATCTATCTATCTACCCATAATAAATGCAAACCATGCAATAGATAGAAATAAATCCTTCCCTTATGGGGTTACAACATCTAAAAATAAATACAATCCCAGGTCATACTAACCTTAAACATCTGTGCGGAAACATAAACAAATAAATAAGTCTTTAAACAACATCAAGTCTTATCAATAAATATTCTTAAATTAAATAACAAGTCTTCAACACTTGTTAACTTTCCCCTTGCCTTTGCTAGTGGAAGGCTCGTTAGATCTTTCGTTCTCAACTGCAATGTTATTATTACACAAGAGTGAGCACGATTGCCCACAAGTTTAATAATATAACAATAATATAATAACATGCGAGTGAATCAAAGACATCTGAATAACAAAAACTTGACTTTTGACTCAAGAATGAATAACAAGAATCAAAAGAACATCTGAGGGTCATAAGACCTCGAACTATGTCCTAGGTTGTAAAGTGTTTATACTTTAAACCTTTAGCAGTCATAAGATTATGGACTCTACTTCTCGTACTTAGGGGGTCAGCCCTTAGTACCATACTGTGCACAATATCTCAACGCTAAAGCGTAAATAATCCCCTATACAGGGTTGTTCATCTCAGTTTGACATCAGAGTCCGCACCAAAGAAAGTTTGGTTTGGATAAGCTCAATAATAATTCTAAAATCTAGAGCACTCATCAACTATGAACTAGTCGAATCAATAAGGGTTCGTCAGTCTTACAAGGTTCAACAATAAATGATATTCAAATTGAATAATAACTTCTCAAGAGTATACAATCGAATAAGTATTGTATAACTGGAATCATGCTTTTAAAGCTAACATAATATCTCATATGAAATCTCACCTTGACTAACAAGTATAAGAACTTGTATCATGATAATATTTCAAGAATAGAAAACTTGCTCAATAAAAGTAAACTTTGAGTTTAGTAACTTGCTTGACATAAGAATAAGGAATAGAATGCTTATTTAACTTAAAGAGTTTAGATAAGGAAACTTGCTTAACGATAATGAGTTAGGGATAGAATACTTGCCTCGTGCGCAAGATACAAATCTAGTTACAATTCAATTCCTCAACGTCCTACACATTACATTATGCATACGATGTCGATTAGTTTCATCACTTCTATGTTCAACTGTTGAACTTTTCATTTAAGTCTACTTACAACTTGGTTCATAGTGTTAACTTATTAACTAACCACATAACATGAGTAAGAATTCACAATATGTGTATCATATAGGTATAATCATTCAAACAATTATAATCAAGTTCGCACTAAGTTTGTTAACTTGAACCTTCATATTATCTTATATATGTCAACAACTTAGTTTATTACCACGAACTTCAAATCATATAATATGTGTTAATAACATATTATAGCATAGCATTACATGTTCATCAAGTCCTCATGTAGGTTATAGCATAGTATTACAATTGGCACCACGTTTCGACGTTCATTCGTCGCACGTCTGACTCGTCCCTCTTGCGTACGCTTAACATGTTCATGCAATTTGTCTAAAACATCATTGATTAATGTTAAACATCATTATATTTAATAATATTCATGTTTTATAACTTATAACAACAACTTTTATCGTCGAGAGCACTAAACTTGCGTACGGGCATGTCCGACGCCCTCTGATTGCCTCCGAATACGCATCAGTCACAAAGATGAGCATTTTGATCCTGTTTAACGACTTCAAATAGAAAAACTTAAAGAATGAAAGTTTTAGATCTACTCGTTATCTTTCCGAATCAACCTGAATTGCCTTAATCGGAGTTCGTATGAAGAAGTTATGCTTATTTTACTACAAGAGGTCAAAACAGTCTCAAAAATAAAAAAAAACACCTGGACAGCACCCACCCCCTCTGGGGCAGGGTTTAAAGCCTATGAGGACCTGCTGGGGCAGGGCCCCCTGCTGGTGCATGTTCTGGTTCGCAATTTTCATAGTTCGTTGGCCCAATTACTCCAATTAAATGTAAATTAAACTAACACCGTGATTTCTATAAAGTATAAACTTCATAGAAACATCATACAATATTACTAACATATTTTTAACATCTTAAATCATGCAATTACTCAAATTAAATTGTGAAATTTCACTGTTCTTGATGGTTTTGAAGAAAAACATGAAATTTGACGTCACGGATTAGTTATAACTCTGAATCCGTCCGTTCAAAGTTTGTTTTCTTTTTTTAAACATGTATTATCATAATCTAATGTCAAATTTAAGTTAAAAACATCATTCATGGCATACAATTGTTCGTAAGGGCCATAAGGGCCATATATACAACTTTTATACTCTATAGTTCATGGAACTCCAATTGAAACAAAATTACATGATGTTGGTCACTGTAATTCATGTATGTATGATATAAAATATGTTATTAACATATAATAGCATACATGTGATCATATCTTAAGTAAATCATAAAAATCGTTCTTCATAGAGAGCTTTTAAAACATGTTATTGGAAAATTCTGAAAAACTTAATTAAAACATATTCAGATGAATTTGATTGTTTTACAACATGCATAGATGGTAAAAATCATGTTATAATCACATACTTCGTCAATCCATGGCTTAATCACAAAATAGGCTTTTTACAGAGAACTTGAAAGTACGTAATTAAAACTAAGAACATGAATATAAATTTGGGCTGAAGAATATACCCTTGTTTTCTCTGACTAAGGTGATATGAATTTTCCTTTTGAATCTTCAATTTTTCTATCAATTCTTTTAAGTTCTCTCTCTTAATTTCTCTCTAGTTTTCTTAACTGATGAACATATGAACTGATATAAAATATATATAAGCGTAATGGGTGAGTGGTTGTCAGTTAATCCCATAATGGGTTAACTGGCTCCAACCCCCACTAAGGCCATGTTTGGCTAGTTCTTATTAATCCTTTTCCCCTTAATTTAACTAATCTCTTATAATATAGTTAAATAATGTCACACCCAATTAATCATATAATCTTATTTAAATCAATTAAATAAAATAGAATAATTCCACATTAAATCACATAGTCACATAATTAAATTTCTCATTTATTAATTATGTCAAATCATTAAATCTCTAATTAATTATTAAATTAATTAGACTACATTATACTTATTTAAATAATTTATTTAATAGAATAAGCTCAATTAAATACATACTTTGAATAATAAAATTATTCACATTAATTTAATCACTGTAACACATATAATTAAATTAATCTACCACGAATTCATCAATTAATTATTTAATTCAATAATTAAATCATCAAAAAATATTCATTTAATTCAATAAATATTCAAATTAAATTACAAAATCTCGTTCGTCACATATTCCGACACCGTCATCCCTTCCTGTTTAAGCTCTAGAAATTGGACCTCCATCTGGTCATGTGAGCTAACAGGGAAGTACATTTCAAAGAACATCTCTTTGAAACGGTCACATGCTATAACTCCTTCTCCTTACCTCGTTTTATTGGCCTGCCACCAAAAACTAGCATCCGACTTCAACATGAAAGTTGCGAAATCCGTCTTCTGGTCCTCGCTAACTCTAGCTACGTCGAAGACCTTTTCCATCTCCATTACCCATGTCTGGGCATCTATCGGGTTTATCGTTCCCTGAAACTCCGGCGGTCCTATTGCCTTAAATTCCTTAAACGTTGTACCCTACACCTGCGGCTGATTCGCAAGTGCTCCCGTCAGCAGGTTCACCAATTGTTGAACCGAATTGGAATTCGTCCCATCGTTATTGTTGTTGTTATTATTCGTCGAACCCTCTGGGTGTAGATGTGTGGGTCTTCTTTTAGGAGGTATTTTTCTGCTAAGAAATACTTTTATTAAATAATTTACTCATTTCTTAAATATTCAAGTTCAATTTAAAAATTTAATTAAACTCAATTCGCACTTGAACACATAGCACGTTAATAAACTTCTTTATTTTATTCATTCGTAGTTTTGAAAAACATAGAATAGATAGCATCTCTGCTATTTACATCATCTTTCCTGAACTGAAAAAGTTACAGGATCACATTATTATCTTATCCCATTATTATCAAAATTATGGGATTTACATTTATTATATATAAAGAAACACATAATTAAAGACTCTACTATCTAGGTATGTTAAGACGTCGCACAGCCTCTTTACGTTCTTCCTCTATCACCCGAAAAACTGTTCTGCGATCCACCATGTACCATGATAAACCTTGGAACTGAGCTGGGTAATAGAAGACACGATCCTGGGGGAGCTATCTATAGCCGTATGGAAAGCGTATTCCGTCTCCCTCAACTTGGCCTTCTTCGCTTGAACCTCGTCTTCAGCTCGATATGCTCGTTGAGTAGCCCTCAAGCTTGTTTCCTCTGCTCTGGCACGCTTCATTGACTCCTCCCAAATGTCTATTGTTATGAATTATACTTGGTTCTTAACTCTTGTATTATTGAACTCTTTAAATATTGTGAGTCAATTCAACTACTCCTTTGTTGATGATAGTTGAACTCCAAATTTCCTTTTAAGCTTATCCAAACCAAACTCTCTTTAGTGCAGACTTGTATCAAACACTGAGATGAACAACCCTAGTAATAGGGGATTACCATGCGAAAGCATTAAGATGTTTGTGCACAATACATGGTACAAAGGGCTGATCCCCCTAAGTACGTGTTAAGAGTCCATAGTCTAAACGACTGTTAAAGGTTTTAAATAGAAATGTTTATAACCTAGGATATAGTTCAAGGTCTTCTGACCCTCAGATGATTTCAATATTCGAAACTCTAAATGATGATGAAAGAATTATTATTCAATTCTTTATTATTGATGAAAGAAAAGTTATTAAAATCTTTTGAAGCTATTCAGTTTATCTCATTATTATTGTTACACTCCAAGTGAGCTTTTGTTTGCTCACTCTTGCAATTAAATAACCATTGCAGCTAAAATCGAGAACGTTGACGTACCGTCAACGAGTAAAGGGAAAATCAAGATGAACAAGTGAAGACTTGTTGTGTTTTGATTATGATGTTGTGTATGATATGCATGTTGTGATTTTAGACTCACGTATATGGTTAGTTAGTGAGTTAAGTTGTAAACCACGTTGTTAAGTTGAACTTAAGTAAGAAGTTCAACGGTTAAACGTAATGGTTAGGAACTAATTGATATTGTAAACGTAATGTAATGTGTAGGACGATTGAGAAAGTGATTTGTGTATTGTAAAGTGTAGCTTGCGCTTGAGGCAAGTTTTCTAAACTCAAACTTTACTTGAGCTATCTTTATTGATTATAATGATGCAAGTTATTTGTATTCTTTATAAATTTCATATTGAGCAAATATCTTATCAAAGTTTATTATTGAATTAACGTGACCTAGACTTAATCGTTCAAGCAAGGTTTATCTATCTTTCAAATGCTTTAAGTTATTTCTAAAGCATGCCTATTTAATATGAAGTCTATTGTTATGACTTATACTTGGTTCATAATTCTTGTATTATTGAACTCTTAAATTATTGTGAGTCAATTCAACTACTCCTTAGTTGATGATAGTTGAACTCTAAATTTCATTTTAAGCTTATCCAAACCAAACTTTCTTTGGTGCGGACTTGTATCAAATACTGAGATGAATAACCCTAGTAATAGGGGATTACCATGCGAAAGCATTAAGATATTTGTGCACAATACATGGTACGAAGGGCTGATCCCCCTAAGTACGAGTTAAGAGTCCATAGTCTAAACGACTATTAAAGGTTTTAAATAAAAATATTTATAACCTAGGACATAGTTCAAGGTCTTATGACCCTCAGATGATTTCAATATTCGAAACTCTAGATGATGATGAAAGAATTATTATTTAATTCTTTATTATTGATGAAAGAAAAGTTATTCAAATCTTTTGAAGCTATTCAGTTTATGTCATTATTATGTTACATTCCAAGTGAGTTTTTGTTTGCTCACTCTTGCAATTAAATAACCATTGCAGCTAAAGTCGAGAACATTGACGTACCGTCAATGAGTAAAGGGAAAGGCAAGATGAACAAGTGAAGACTTGTGTTTTGATCCTAAGACCTTGAATTATATCTTAGGTTATAAACATTTCTATTTAAAACCTTTAATAGTCGTTTAGACTATGGACTCTTAACTCGTACTTATGGGGATCAGCCCTTCGTACCATGTATTGCGCACAAACATCTTAACGCTTTCGTATGGTAATCTCCTATTACTAGGGTTGTTCATCTCAGTATTTATTTAAGAGTCCGCACTAAAGAATGTTTGGTTTGGATAAGTTTACAAGGAAATTTGGAGTTCAACTATCATCAACTAAGGAGTAGTTAAATCGACTCACAATAATTAAAAGTTTAATAATACAAGAATTATGAACCAAGTATAAGTCATAACAATAGACTTCATATTAAATAGGCATGCTTTAGAAATAACTTAAAGCATTTGAAATATAGATAAACCTTACTTGAACAATTAAGTCAAGGTCACGTTAATTCAATAATGAACTTGATAAGATAACTATTCAATATATAAATTATAGAGAATACAATATCTTGTATATGAATAACAAGTTAGAATATTAAACTTGCTCAAGGAAAGATTATAATTAGAAGACTTGCATAAACGTAAAAGAAAGGTTTAGGAAAAACTTGCCTCAAGCGCAAGCTACAATTTACAATCACTTCCACAAATATCCTACATATTACATTACGTTTACAATACCAATTAGTTCATAACCATTACGTTTAACCATTGAACTTCTTACATAAGTTCAACTTAACAACGTGGTTTACAACTTAACTAGCTAACTAACCACATACGTGAGTCTAAACTCACAACATGGATATCATACGCGTATAACACTGTGAACTATGATATCGTATCCTATGATAATAATATCCAAGTACACACCTAACATATTAATATGAGACCTCAAATTATCTAAAACATGTTAAAAATATGTTCTCTTTTTGTTTAATATACTTAACATGTCATCACATTAAGTTAGCTAACCATGTACCGCATAAAAACTACACAAAGCATAAAATAATTTTTTGGACAGCCACAAGCCCCGCTGGGGGGGAGTTTATAAGAAAAAAGCCCCGCTGGGGCGGGGGCCCCCCACTGGTGGGTTCCCTGGCTCGCGAACTGTGCAGAGAAATAAGCCAATTTGGCTTCTTTCTTCGCACCAAAGTTCGATTTTAACTAACATAATGCATATAAAACTTTATGAAAACAAAACCTTACACTTCTAACATGATTTTAACATACATAAACACCACAACACATAATCAAAACTGTGACGCCCCCAAATTCCAGGACCGCCACTTGGTCTCTCGAATTCGGTTCATCACGTGCTCATGGTAATACATCACAATAATAATAATTAAATATCACACGATCACAGCGGAAAATCTATTCTAGAATAATTTACAATGATTTATTATAATTATTCCCCCAAGTCTCGCAACCTACAGTACTTAATAGATTACATAATAATATCAGTTAACGACTTGTTATATAATCTAACTTAAGCTTAAACATAAACAAATCCAGTCTTACTACATCATCTTCACAAAATATTAATATATTTAAAACATAACAGACATAAGCTAGTTGGTAGCTTTGCCCTTGCCCTTATCAACGCCCGAAGGTTCACCATGCTCTGCCTTAACTGAAATGTTTTAGGGAAAGCAAGAATGAGCACAAATTGCCTAGTAAGTAATATACAATAAGGGTGAGTAATAAGATTCTCAATTCTCGAAAGGGTATAACAAGATTTGATAGTTCAAGAATAACAAGAATATCAACAGTTCTCAATATCAGTCGCTAAGGACAGGATAATATCAATATGATTCAATAATAAGTCAATTCAAGATTTCAAATAATTGAATACTGAGCAGTCACTAAGGACTATGAACTTCTACTAGAATTGACAGTAATAAACTGAAAATCCAACAAAAACAGATACAGCAGGTGATCAGCCTAAAGTACCCTCGTTATGCATAACAATCAACCATACTCAAGTGTGCACGTCGGTTCTCCGACAATTATATATTCCCTTCAAAGAAGGTTGTTCTTCTCAGTCAAATACAAGATCCCGCACCAATCAATTAGTTTGGGTTGCTTTTCAATAACATAAGTCCAGCCGAATCAAATGGCATAGACACTTTCACAATATTCAAGAACAATACTAAGTTCAACATGAATAATAGCTTTAATGAAATAAGAGTTCAAGTATGCTAATTCGATTCAACCGATTAAATAGGAAACTAGTTCGCAATACACAAGATAGGATACTTGCATAGTAAAAGAGTATAAGTTAGGAAACTTTCACAATTATAGATTTCCTTGCATAAAGTAAATGCGTCGGTTAGGATACTTGCACTTTAAAAGAGTGTAAGTAAGAGAACTTGCCTTTAGCGTAGTTTATCCACGAAAAGCAAATCAACACTTTCGAATTCCTATCGTAATACAGTTACGTATATATATGATATTCATTAGTCATATAATTTAACTTCACATTTTCTCTTTGAATATACGATCAACACATAAGCTAAGTTTTACCTAGCTACACAGTTATATAGAATATAATTTCTATCCTTAACGTTCCTTCTTTAGAGTTTAAACGTATTCTCATATTATATAAGATCTCAACAATTTGCAAACATGCTTGCATATTATTAATATCACATCAAACCACAATCAATACTAAATATATTTCATTTTAGCAAGTTACGTCATCTCCTTAAGTTAACCGTCAAAATCGGGTTCAAGTAACATCATATAATATCACGTAGCATGTATTCATATTTAAAGGATACTTTCATGCTTGTATAACTTTTCCAAATCCAATCGTACATGGTATAGGTTCTTAAGTTAATACTTAAAGCCATTCAAGGACACGAACTCATATGGTCTAACATGGTCGCTTTTAAACACATAAGATATTCATATAACTTGTATTAGTCATGCTCATGAGTACTCGTATTGCATATATGTAGCTAGCATTGTTATTATCTTGAAAACATGCTTTGTTCATGCTAAACTTTAATCATGGCAACTAATCATGGTATATATATATACATGACACATGAATGAGTCTAAGAGTACTATCACATGTGTCCATAAATGTCAAATTCTAATTCTCGTCATAACATACCAACGTTCACGTTCAAAGCTTATACTTTGTTAGTATAGTTCATTAATAAGGTCTATCATGTTCATGCTTCCTTATGAAACCTATATATGTAAGTTAACATGCTTTTCATGTATTTCAAGGCTATCTAAACATGCTCATAACATCAAAATGACTATATAGCATTTACATGATCATATCCACCTTCAAACTTCTATTCTTGTTAGGAATGAGCACTAGTTAGGTTCACATGTTCATATTTTATTACGGAACCAATATAGATAAGCTAACATGCACTTCATGTGTCTCTAGGTGGTACTAACGTGCTTGCAAGGTCAGTATGTAAACATGCTTCATATATGTTAACGTCGTTTATGAAACTTTAAATTCGTTTCCAAACTATATGTCGTTTGGTTAATCATGCATGCTAATATACTAAAACATGCTCACATTACCTCATTAGGTTTATATATAAGTATTAATCATGCTTCCATGCTTGTTTAAACAAAAATCAAACAATTAGTTCATAACAGTTTTGTTGCAGAATACAAAAAACTGAACACAGAGGCTGGCGTTGCGGCGCGGCACAGTAGCTCACTACTGGCGCTGCGGCGCGAGTGGCGCTGCGTGCGGCGCTGCGGCGCGGGCTGCGGCGCGTGTGGCGCTGCGGCGCGGGCTGCGGCGCTGCGGCGTCGAGGCAGTTTTCTGCGGTTCAGACGGCAGCGAAAACCGACCCAAAACCTCCTATTTCATCGATTTCAACATACCCAGACGCTATTAGACTTGTTTAACTTACTAACACATACATATATGCTTATATAACAGTCAATAGCAATTATCAATTCCCAATTTCATGAACACCAACTAATTTCACGATATTTGATGTTTTTACAGAAATCTCAGAAATGGAAACACCAAAAATGAAATTGAAGAGCAATGAAGCATATATAGTAATTCTAATCACATATATAAGTCCTTTAAACAACTAATTATTATTCTCAATTCACAAAACCATAACTTCCAACTGAAATCAAGAATTCACGAATAGAAATTTTGACAGAAAATGACAATGAAGACACGAAGAGGATTTATACCTCTGTAAATGATTTAAGCTTGCTGCTATCTCAATAACACTGATATATATATATATATATATATATGCTCTCTAGTCTCACTTAGCCAAAATGCTCAGCAAAAGAACTGAAGAATGAGGAGAGCTTATTTATAGAGAATCCATTATTCAGTCCATAGCTTTGCTCATCATTTTGAACTAACGGAAGAGAGGATTGCATGGTGGTTATGGGAGAGTTGGTATTTAGCAGTTGTCTTACACTATTGAGGCCACTCCCCTTGCAATGATCATTGCTATTTTGCTGAGTTTGAGAAGGTAGGAGTAGGCTAGCTTCATGATGCATTTCACGTGTGAAGAGATAGTGACTATCATATTGGGACAAGCCAAGCAAATCTCAGCATTCTTACAAATGGACTATATGCTACACTTATGTTATGTATTATATGTACTCTTAGGTTATAATTACAATGTTCTCCCCATAATGTAATAAATGCAATTTGAATACATATAATCTATGTACATTTTATCTTACCGATATAATACAATCGGATACTATTACATTACATTATATCATATATTATTAAATTGTATTACTCAACAATTATTTATAATAGATCCATGATACATTATTTTAATGTATATCCACACATCATTTGCCACCTACACATATCATAACATATAGTTACTATACATTTAATTCGCATGCTTGCACATATAATTTCTCATCTTATAAATTGAATATTAATTAATAATATACACATATCCTACATCAATCAATATAATTTTATTATATTAATAACTTACTTATTTGTTTTATTATTCATAATGTCAAATAAATAAATTATTTATCTTATCAATTAATTAACAATAATATTAATTAATCCATTCCTCATCGATTGTTAATAACACCTAATTAATAATCATAGGATTCATTATCACATTAACAAGTATAAATCTCAGCACAATTATAAACAAGTGGTTTATTATTATTATATTTCTTGCAATAATAATAATCACATATTATTAATCAATCCTCATTAGTATTTTATAACAGTTAATTAATATTCTTCGATTAACAATTAATATAGATTAATTGTTCGCTTAAATTAATATAATCATTCTTATATTACGTCACTGTGCCACACAAGACAATCAACGAGTTTATCACAAACTCCACCAATTTCTCAATTATTATAATTATTCAATTATATATAATTGAATTAATTCATCTCATAACACAAAATCATGTATATTCAAATAAATTCTCATTTCCATTAATATATTTATTTAATAATATATGGAAATTCTCGGGTATTACAAAAACACTAATTTTTATGATTTTAAAGAAAACACCATTGTTAAGCGTTCTTGACAAAAATTGATACTGTGAGTTTGTTTTTAAACCAAATCACGTAATTTAAATTGAATTAACCTTCTTTCTAAACATATTATCATAATCTATGATCAATTTTCATAACAAAGCATATCACGATGGAGAGCTACAGCCGCTGGAGATTCTAGAATGGAAGTGGGAGCATATCACGATGGATTTCGTGGTTGGTCTTCTAGCAACTCAGAAGGGTTATGATGCGATATGGGTGATACTGGATTGACTGACGAGGTTAACACATTTCCTACCGATCAAGATTAAGTTCAACTTGGATCAGTTAGCGAAGCTATACGTTAAGGAAATTATCTCTCGACGCGGTGTTTCGGTATCGATTGTGTCCGACAGAGATTCGCGTTTTATGTCAAATTTCTGGAAGCGTTTACAAGAATGTCTGGGAACGCAATTACGAATGAGTACGGCGTACCATCCTCAGACCGATGGCCAGAGCGAGAGAACGATTCAGACGTTAGAGGAGATGTTGAGAGCTTGCGTGATGGACTTCAAAGGAAGCTGGGATGATCATCTACCATTGTTGGAGTTCACCTACAACAATAGTTACCACGCGAGTATTGGAATGCCACCTTACGAAGCGTTATACGGTAGGAAATGCAGAACTCCATTGTGCTGGGATGAGGTTGCTGAACGACAACTGTTGGGACCATAATTGGTGTAACAAACTGCTGAGATCGTCAAGGTAATCAGAACGAGATTGGTTGCTGCTCAAGACAGACAAAAGAAGTATGCCGATCATCATCGACAGAATCGAGAATTTACAGCGGGAAGCTTCGTTTTCATGAAAGTATCTCCCTGGAATGGAAAGATTATATTTGGCAAGAAGGAAAAGTTGAGTCCCCGATTCATTGGACCTTTCGAGATACTACGGAGGGTTGGCGAAGTGGTTTACGAGGTTGTGTTACCTCCGGAGCTAGATAATATACACAACGTTTTCTATATTTTGGTATTGCGACCGTACAAACACGACTACAAGCATGTGATAGAGTACAAGCCTTTACAATTCGATAAAGACTTAACATATGAAGAAGTGCCTAAACAAATATTTGATAGAAAAGAACAAGTGCTTAGAAATAAAGTGATACCTTCTATTAAGGTAATCTGAACCACAGTGCTGAAAAAGCTACGTGGGAACTAGATAATGTTATTACGAAAAATTATCCCCAACTATTTGTGTAATTTCTTATATACCGATTCTGGGGACAGAATCTTTTTAAAGGGGGGAGAATGTGACGAATGAGTTTTTTTATTGTGATTCTGGGGACAAAATCCTTTTAAAGAGGGAATATTGTAACGAATGAAATTTTGTATATTTAATTATAAATATTTATTGAATTAAATAAATATTTTAATTAATTTATTTATTGAGTTAAATAAATAATTTATATGATTATGTTATGGAGTAATTTAATTAAGTGCAATAGAATTAATTAAATTGATGTGTAAGTAATGGTGTAGTATAATTCTAATTTAATTGAGAATAATTAAATTAGAGGAATATTATGTGCTAAGTGTTTATAATGATTTACTAATTTGTTACATGAATTATGATTAATAAGGGAATTACAATTGTGTAGCAATTTAGTATTATGTGCAATTTTAATTAATTAATGAATGTTAGCATGTATTTAATTAAATTAGAATGTTAGGATTTAATTAAATAAAGTGTATCATTTAAACTATGTGTTAAAAGGAGTTATCAAAATAAAGAAAAGGGTTTTAAAGAGTTTTGCCAAACAAGGCCCTTGCACCTGTTTTAATTTCGTTTTGCCAAACGGGGCCTTAACTACTAAAAACCTATTTTTAAATAAACTGTTTTGCCAAACAAGCCTTATGGCTTTTAAAATTCAAAATATTATAACTTATATATTAATTGCAATTATTATATTTATTAAGGGTCATTATATATTGGTAGTTATATGTATAATATTTGTAAGTTATATTATATGTATATATGTTAGTTTAGAAGAACAAAACAAAGTTAGTTTGTGTTAGAAAGAAAACAAAGAACAGAGAAAGAAAAGAGAGAAGGAAGAAGAGAAAGAAGAATCTCTGTGATTTTGTAAACAAAGAATCACCATCATCATCTTCCTTGAAAGCTAGAAAGGGTATAATCCTAATTTCATGATTTTTAAATTTGTGTTCTTTAGTGTTTTCATGTTTTAAGTCCTCTGAAAATTAGTTTTCATGAAATCTATGTGATTATAATGTATATAAGTTGTATTGTATATATATATATATATATATATATATATATATATATATATATATATATACATACTTTTATATAGGTGTTATGTGGTAATCTAGATAGTTCAATTCATGTAAATATGATGAACATGAAGAAATCATGTTCATAGCAATTTAGAGTGAACTAGTTTTGAAAAATCGTCTTTAAATTATCAAAATTCTTGTTGGATTGTGATATATTATGCAAATTGATCATAGATTATGATAATACATCAAGAAATAAAAATAACATGCTTTAAATTGTTTGATTTGGTTTAAAAACAAAGTCACAGTGTAAATTTTCGTCAAGAACGCTTGACAATGGTGTTTCTTCAAAATCATGAAAATTAGTATTTTGATTATGTGTTGTGGTGTTTATATATGTTAAAATCATGTTAGAAGTTTAAGATTTTGTTTTCATAGAGTTTCATATGCATTATGTTAGTTAAAATATGACTTTGGTGTGAAGAAATAAGCCAATTGCCTTATTTCTCAGCACAGTTCGCAAGCCGGGGAACCCACCAGTGGGGGGCCTCGCCCCAGCGGGGCTTTTGGCCTAGAAACCCCCGCCCCAGCGGGGCTACATGCTGTCCGAAAATGTTAGTTTAGTTCCGAGTAGTTTTTATGCAGTACATGATTAGCTAACTTAATGTGATGACATGTTAAGTGTATTAAACAATAAGATAACATATTTTTAACATGTTTAAGACAATTTGAGGTCTCATATTAATATGTTATGTGTGTACTTGGATATTATTATCATAGGATACAATATGATTGTTTAAAGTGTTATACGCGTATGATATGCATTTTGTGAGTTTAGACTGACGTATGTGGTTAGTTAGCGAGTTAAGTTGTAAACCACGTTTTTAAGTTGAACTTAAGTAAGAAGTTCAACGGTTAAACGTAATGGTTATGAACTAAATGGTATTGTAAATGTAATATAATATGTAGGATAATTGTGAAAGTGATTATAAATTGTAGCTTGCGCTTGAGGCAAGTTTTTCCTAAACCTTTCTTTTACGTTTATGCAAGTCTTCTAATTATACTCTTTCCTTGAGCAAGTTTCATATTCTAACTTGTTATTCATATGCAAGATATTGTATTCGCTATAATTTATATATTGAATAGTTATCTTATCAAGTTCATTATTGAATTAACATGACCTTGACTTAATTATTCAAGCAAGGTTTATCTATATTTCAAATGTTTTAAGTTATTTCTAAAGCATGCCTATTTAATATGAAGTCTATTGTTATGACTTATACGTGGTTCATAATTCTTGTATTATTGAACTCTCAATTATTGTGAGTCGATTCAACTACTCCTTAGTTGATGATAGTTGAACTCCAAATTTTCTTGTAAGCTTATCCAAACCAAACTTTCTTTGGTGCGGACACGTGAATAAATACTGAGATGAACAACCCTAGTAATAGATGATTACCATGCGAAAGCGTTAAGATGTTTGTGCACAATGCATGATACGAAGGGCTGATCCCCCTATGTACGAGTTAAGAGTCCATAGTCTAAACGACTGTTAAAGATTTTAAATAGAAATATTGATAACCTAGGACATAGTTCAAGGTCTTATGACCCTCAGATGATTTCAATACTCAGAATTCTAAATGTTGATGAAAGGATTATTATTCAGTTCTTTATTGATGAAAGAAAAGTTATTCAAATCTATTGAAGCTATTCAGTTTATGTCATTATTATTGTTGTATTCCAAGTGAGCTTTTGTTTGCTCACTCTTGCAATTAAATAACCATTGCAGCTAAAGTCAAGAACGTTGACGTATCGTCAACGAGTAAAGGGAAAGGCAAAATGAACAAGTGAAAACTTGTTGTGTTTTGATTATGATTGTAATAAGACTTTGTTTATGTTATGTTTTGTTTTCCACACTTATTGTTTATGTTAACGTTAGCAAACCCTGGGATTTATTCAATTAAGTTGTAATCCTTTTATAAGGAAGATTTTTATTTAATGATAAGGTTGTAATTTATTTTGCATTCCTTATTATTGGGTAGTAGTTGGATGTTATAGTTATATAGTGAACACCAAATCAAGTGGAAATGAAGTACCCAGATTTGGGGGGTGTCACATGCACTACTCAAAAACACCTGAAACAAGAAGTAAAAAGAAAATTACAATTAAAGAGAGTATATGCCTAAATTAAGATGAACACCCTAATTAACTAATCCATTATATCTCTATGTGAAATACAATTAAAGAGAGTTTAAGCCCAAATTCTTTATCAGATTACATGCGATGCACATGTATATCTTTATCCTAGGTATAAATTATGAATTCCAATGTTATACAGAAATCACAAACACATGCTACTATGATTAGATCTCAACCTATACTCCGTCTCTCAATTTCATATAGGTTATCACAGTAATTACTGGCAAGGCAATTAAACAATTAAATGTAAACCATAATAGACAATCCAATAATAACCATTTTTAACTTAACATAGAAACATGTCAATCGCAGTTATGCAAAAAGATCCATTGTAGCCTTAAATAGGAATTTAGTTCAACATGATTGAATTAATAACCAGAATCCACAAATAATTAAACATCCAAAATTACAAAAGAAAGAGAATAAAAATTATCACTGTAATCCTCCTCCAAGCTGGCCCTCCTTTGCAATCCTCGTGCACAATCCACTACTTTAATTCTCCAACAATCCAATTTAAACTAGGAATGGAGTAATAGAATAAAATCTCTAAGATAGAATCTAAATTACAACTGATAAAACTCTAAGTTATAAGTTTTCTACAAATCCAACTCCAATTATGAAAAGAATACGTGAATGACACTTTAATTGCAACACTCAAGTAAAAAGTCAAAACTGGTCAAAGTCGATCCGGCACGACCGCGGTGTGCATTCTTGGGCGTAGCCGCGCAGTCTGACAGTGCTCCAACTCTTCTGCTGCTGCTGTATCAAACCACTTGCCATCATGTTCATTCCTCTAAGCCATCAATTTCCTCCAATTAGCCATCAAGTGCCACCAATTCAGTTCCCAAACATGCAATCTATAAAACAAACCAACAATATATGAAAAGCGACTTAAAACACAAGAAACGACCAATAATTCCTAGTGAGATGATATTGAATCGTATGTATAAAACCTACTCATCATAGTATAGTCAGCAGAGTTATCTACATGTGCTTGAAGAGAAATATAATTAATGTAGATTTGTATAAGTGAGTTTTGTAAAGTCCTTTCAAAAGAATTGATGTATAAGGACTTAGATTAGAAAGATCAAATAATGTTAAGGTGATCTTATTGAAATTGATCTGATGTATAGATGATAGGAAGTCGTTGATCGTAAAGTCACTTTGCCAAATTGTAGTGTGAAGATACATTGTAGAGTTAACTTTATTCGCAAAGCCTCAGAAGAATCGTAGAGTTCACTGCATCTCGTTAACAAAGATTAACTCGTAAAGTAATCAGATGATCTTAAAGCTGCAAGGCTATCACAGAGTTATAGAAGGAGAAGAAGAAGCTGTTACATATTGAACATCACCTAGCAAAGTCACGGTCAACTTACAGAGAGATCAGTGAATCATAAAGTCAAGTAAGACTTGTTCAGTAAATGCTAATAGTAGAATACTCCAAGCAGGCACTGAATGAAAGTAAATCGTAAGATAACTCCAAGGTTGTTCAATGAAGTTAATATCGCAAAGTCAGCCTCAAAATTGTAAAGCTTTATTTCTAAAACTGACCATAGAGTCAAAGGAGATTAGAAAGCTTATGTTGTGCCATGGATATAAGGTTAAGATCACACAAGAAGAAGCATATAGCAGAATAATATACTCTAATGATATCTGAGTATAGTTCTCACCGGAAGAAATCTTCAAAATGAATCTATAAAGGTCACGTTGCAAAGGTATTGTGCCTGATCGTAAAGTTCGTAATAGTTCGCAGAGAAATCAGGATTTCATAGAGCATCAGCTGGCACTTGAATGAAAAAAGGGACAACTAATTCAGGAAGTTGTTTTCGTCTTCAAAGAACAGCTAAAGTATTAAGAGAACGAAGAAGAGTCTGCACATCAAGTCCAAGAATTATAAAGCAATTAAAAAGCATAATAGAAGCTTAAGTCATAGTAGCAGTGGTAATTCACAGCACAAGTTTACGATCTCCATCACTCTACTATCAACAGATAGAAGAACATAAAGTTCAAACATAACGTAGAGCTCAACCCTACAATTGATTAATCACCAGATCGTAGAGTCAAGTCAAGTCTGACAAGAGGACTGACAAATGGAATGTTGTGAGGAAAAGATCCCAAGGTATAACACAATATCTCTGGGATAAATCAAAGGTGTGTCCACTGGTAAATTGGCCGAAAGCGATTTGTAAGAAAAGTAAGAAAATGCTCAGTTTCTATTAACTCAAAATGAACTAAAGATGTATTGAAGATGAATGGGAAAGAGCTACTCAAACAATGAACTAAGCCGTAGAGTGAAAGTTTAAGTCATCAAGTCAACAGTTGACTAAGGAAGTCAAATAGATCAAATCTCAGGGAAGTGAGGCTCACGCTCTTCGAATAAAAGTGAGTGTTGCAAACTGTTACATAACTACTGAGGTGTTGCAATTATTGAAGAGATGTGCATGAAATAAAAATATAACATGTGTCCCACTTCACAATATTAGAGGGAACTGGGATAAATAATTTCAAAATTTATCTCTTATCTTTCAAATCAGCTGTCTATCTCCTCACCTCATCAGACGTTACCTACCTAAATCTCTAAACTATCAAATCTTCTCAATCCTAAAATCACTCTACATAATCTCATTCTGAGCCAAAAAGCCTTCATATCTCTCAAAACCGTCTATACTTCTTCACAACTTCAAAACCCTAAAAACCAAATCATCTCTACACCATCTACATTCCTTTTATTGGATTACCATCGACAACCAAACTATTTATCATGAAGGATACTCAAGTCATCTCTGGTATTCAACTTGGCTTTAACAAGTTTGATTCCTCTAAAAACAAGTTCAAAAATATTTTATTAGCCGTGGAAGAAGCTGGATTCTTTGAATGTCTAAATGTTGACACCAAAGTATAATGAGAGTTAGTTAAGGAATTCTATCTTCATGTTGTGGTTAGCAATGGGGTTGTTGCCACAAAAATTATGACGAATGAGAATTTTATAATTTAATTTAAATATTTATTGAATTAAATAAATATTTCGATGATTTATGTATTGAGTTATCGATGTTTTAATTATTGAGTTAAATAATTATTTGATGGAATTGTGGTAGATTAATTTAATTATGTGTTACACTGTTTAAATTAATATGGAGAATTTTTATAGTTCAAAGTATGTATTTAATTGAGTCTATTCGATTAAATGAATTATTTAATAAGCATAATGTTATTCTAATTAATTTAATAATTAATTAGAGATTTAATAATTGGACATAATTAATAAATGAGGATCTTAATTATGTGATAATGTGGTTTGATGTGGATTAGCATGTTTTATTTAATTAAATTTAAATACGATTGTTTGATTAATTAAAGTGTGACAATTAAACTATATATTAACACTTTAATTAAAATAAGGAGAAAGGAAGAATAAGGGAACAACCAAGCATGTCCTTAAGTTAGTGGGAGCAGTTAATCAGATATGGGAATTAACTGACGACACTAACTAGCAGTTATATACATTATATATTATATACGTATATTGTATATCTAAACTATTATATATCATATCAGTTTTCTATTTCGTATCTTTCCATCAAAGAGAACTTAGAGAAAATTTAGAGAGAATGTTTGAGAGAGAGATTAAAGGTTGGAGAAAACAAAGACAAGATTCTAGCAATTTGAACCAAGAAGCAAAGGGTAGTTCCGTTATCTGAGTATTAAATTCATATTTCTCCATTAACGTATTTTGAAGTTCTCTGTGACTAACTATTTTGGTGATTAACGCACGATATGATTATATATGAGTTATTATATGTTTATAACATGATTTCCATCAATCATGTATACTTTAATGAAATCAATTTCATGTAATTATGTTCTATTTAAAAATTTGAAAGTTACAGAGCATGAAGAACATGAATATGGCCTTTATGTACAAATTTTCATGCTTTAGTTGTCTATTTAACTTAAAATTTATAGTTGATTATGATTATGCATGTTTAAATAAATAAAACAAAATTCGAACGGACAGATTTGGAGTTATAACGAATCTGTAATGTTGAATTTCATTATTTGTCGCGAAACTTTGCAAAATACCAAAAACAGTGAATTTAAGTGTTTTAATTTGAGTGATTATGTGATCTAAAGTGTTAAAAACATGTTAGAATCATTGTTTGGTGTTTCTGTAAAGTTTATACTTCACGGGTAACAATAAGAATCACTGTATTAGTTTAATTTGAATTTATTTGGCTTTCTCTACGATTTTTCGCTAACTGCAACTGATCCAGTCGAGGTACCCCGCCCCAGCGGGCTCTAGCCCCGCCCTAGTGGGCCTCATACCGAACCCACACCCGCCCCAGCGGGCCTAACCCCCTCCGTAGCGGGGGGTACAGAGAAAAATAAAAATTTTTGGTTTTATTTTGTGTGTTGATCCATAACATGACAAATTAGTTTAACATACTGAACCTAATGAGCCTAATAGCATGATGAGCATGTAATTCAGTGCTTTAATGTTTCGTTGACATGTATAAGATAATTTGAAGCTTCATGTTAACTAGCTATGTGGGAACCTGGATATTGTTGTCGTAAGGTTGATTATGATCGTTTAAGAGTCATATTAGGTGGTATACATATTGTAATTCAAATTCCTATTATGTGGTTAGTTAACAAGTTAAGATTTATAAACCAAGTTGTTAAGTTGAACTTAAGTGAGAAGTTTAACAGTTAAATGTAGTGGTAATGGAAATAATTGATGTTGTAAACATAATGTAATGTGTAGGACGTTGAGGAAGTGAATTGTAATTATATTTATAGCTTGTGCACGAGGCAAGTTTCTAAACCCTACTTTTACGTTACGCAAGTTTTCCTAACTATACTCTTTAAACTGAGCAAGTGTTCTAACCCTAACTTTACTTTCATTGAGGAAGCATTCTAAACTCAAATCAGTTAGTGAATAAGCTTTCTATTTTGAACTATTATCATGATGCAAGTTCTTATTCTTCTTCATTCAAGTTAAGTTTCATATGTGATATTATAAGTTCTTTAAAGTATTGCTTCAATTATACAATACTTATTCGATTGTATACTCTTAAGATTTATTATTCGATTTGAATATCAATTATTGTTGAACCTTGTAAGATTAGCGAACCCTTATTAATTCGACTACTCCATAGTTGATGAACGTTCTAAATTCTAGAACTGTTATTGAGCTTATCCAAACCAAACTTCCTTTGGTATGGACTCTGATGTCAAACTGAGATGAACAACCCTGTTATAGGGGATTAATTACGCTTTAGCTTTGAGATATTGTGCACAGTATGGTACTAAGGGTTGATCCCCCTAAGTACGAGTAGTAGAGTCCATATAGTCTTATGAATAATAAAGGTTTAAAGTAGAAATACTTGACAGCCTAGGACATAGTTCATGGTCTTATGACCCTCAGATGTACTTTTGATTCTTGTTATTCATTCTTGATTCAAAAGCCGAGCTTTCTATTATTCAGAACTCTTTGACTTATTCACATGGTATTATTACTATTAAATTGTTATACTTGTGGGTAATCGTGCTCACTCTTGCATAATAACATTGTAGTTAAGAACCAAAGGTCCGACGAGCATTCCACTAGCAAAGGCAAGGGAAAAGTTAACAAGTGATGAAGACTTTTTATTTTATTTGAGAATATCTGTTAAGACTTATGTTATGATGTTTAAGACGTATTTGTTTATGTTTCCGCATTGAGATTTAAGGTTATATCAACTTGGGATTTATGTACTTATTATTCAGATGTTGTAACCCCATAAGGGGAGGATTTCTTTCTATATATTTCATGGTTTGTATTTAATATGGGTGGATAGATATGTGATATTTGTACAGTGAACACCAAATCCCGGCTAATCGAAGTGCTCGGATTTTAGGGTGTCATAAGTTGGTATAAAAGCTGTAGGTTATGAACCTTAGGTGGGGGAAAACCTTAGGGTAGTAGCCTTCGATAATATAGTAATGATAACTCTTATCGAGTTCTAAGAAAGATAATAAATTACCTTATGTGCTATATGTTTATATTTATGTACTTGCGCGAGTATCGATCAGCATCGCGTAATAACTAAAGACTTAAAATTTTGATTGTCAAGATGTCGGATGTTGGAGGATCCAATCAGCCTAGGGAGGTTGTACCCAAAGTGGCTATTGAGGAGGATCCCGAGACATTGATACAGTATGGGAGCAGTTGGTTCGTAGAGAGCCATCTCCTTTGATCACAGTTGTTGGTCGGGAGCATGAGCCAGTGTTTGACTCAGAGGAACACTTTGAGGAGATTGAAGTTGAAGCTGAGGCAGCTGAGGAGGAGGATGAAGACCCTGATGAGTTCCCACCAAAATCTATCAGTGCTGAGATGTACGACGAACTGTATGACCGTAACATAGAGTTACAGGATACTGTTCGAGAGCTGAAGGAGCAGACAGTTACTCAGCAGACTTCCATCGAGCAGAAGGATGGTGAGGTTGAGACTCTGTATACACGCCTTGGAGATTTGGAGTGGGAGTTGGTTCATGAGAAGGGCTAAAGTGAGCAGAAGTCAGAGGAGATAGAGAAGCTGAAGAATAATTTGCGAGATGAATCAGCGAAGCGTGCCACAACAAAAGATGCTTGGATGAGGGCTTCACGACATGCAAATCTTGCCAAGGATAATGATCGGGCAAAAAAGGCTAAGATCGAGGAGACAGACTATACGTTTCAGACTTTGATTGATAAGGCCTAGGATTGGGTTATGTGCTATCCAGTGCAGTTTGAGGATCTATCTTGGTATATGCTGGATCGCAGGACGATGTTCCGCGTTATGGAGGAAGAGCGCAGCAAAGCTGTTCGACTCCTTAGTAGGCCGTGATAGGAACATTATGATTATGTAAATATTTCATGGTAGTTAAATAATGTAAATTCCAATGTGATTATAAATAAAATATTATTTTTATGACTTAAATCCTGAAGATTCTTTATCTCGGGATAGTTGATGTAAATAGCAGTGATGCTATCTTGTTTTGTTTAAAACTTTTGATTAAATAAAATATTAGAGTTTATTTGAGATGGTATGTGTTAAGTGTTACTTTAAAATGTTTAAGTTAAGTCTTAAACATTTAAAGAAATGAAAAAAAATCTAAGAAGCATATATTTTAACAGAAATATGCCACCGAGAAGAAGCCCTAATCGTTAACCAACCCAAGAAGGGTCGACTAATAATAACGACGTCAATGCCAACGCCAGCCCCGTCAAGCAGTTGGTGGATCTTTTGACTGGAGCTCAGAACAACCAGCTGTAAGCTCCACCAAATACGTCATTCAAGGACTTCAAGGTGGTGGGACCGCTGGAATTTAAGGGATCCATGAACCCGATTGAAGCACAGACTTGGGTCATGGAGATGGAGAAAGTTTTTGACGTCGCTAGGGTCAGCGAGGATCAGAAGAATGCTTACGCAACGTTCATGTTGAAGGCGGAGGCTAATTATTGGTGGAAGGAAAACAAGATCCGGTGAGGACAAGGTGTGATCACTTGGGAGAGGTTCAAAGAAATGTTTATCGAGATGTACTTCCCTACAAGCTCATAGAACCAAATAGAGGTGTAATTTCTGGAGCTAAAATATGGCAATATGTTTGTACCAGATTACGCTGCAAGATTCAATGAGCTGGCTAGGTTTGCCACATACCAAGTGCACACTGATAAGAGGAAGGCCAAAAGATTCGAACAGGGACTGAAGCCTTTATTGTATAGCAAGGTGTCGATGTTCCAGTTGAACACCTTTGCAGGAGTATTGGAGAAAGAAATCATCGCTGAAGGTGGGAGCGATGCTATGACCAAGTACAACCAAAAGTTGAAGAAGAAGAAGAAGAAGAGTAAAGGTGAAGGAAATAAGGCTAGTGGTAGCAACATTGGGGGAAACAACAGTCAGAAGAGAAGGTGGAATGACAACCCATTGACCGAAAATCAGCAGGGAAACCAGAAAAAGAGGGTAGAAGTATGCCCGACCTGCGGGAAGAACCACCTGGGGGTCTGTATGAAGGGAACATGAGTTTGCTACAATTGTGGTCAGGAAGGCCACATAGCACCTAACCGCCCTAACCCTAAGAAAGGCGCCTGTTTCACATGTGGGTCTAAGGACCACTTGGCAAGGGACTGTTGCAAGAAAGTATCTGGAGGGGCAGGAGCAGGTGGGAATAGGGGAAGCAGTGGTGGCAACGCTCTGACGATTACAAGACCGACTTCAACAAACTGACCTACAGCTAGGAAATTCAACATAATAGTGAAGGATGCTATGCAGTCTCGCGATATGGTGTCAGGAATCATTCCGATCCATAAAGTTAATGCTTATGTATTATTTGATTCAGGTGCTACTTGCTCATTTATATCCGATGACTTTTCTAAGAACCTAGAACTGCCTAAGGACGAGTTAGAATACCCTATGAACAGAGGCATTGCGAATAGGGAAGTGAATCCTGTTAAGTATGTACAAAAGAACTGTAGGGTGGACATTAAGGGTAATGTGATGAATGTAGATCCTATCCCGATTAGACTTGGGGAATTCGACGTTATCTTGGGAATGGATTGGCTATTCAATTATGGAGCGATAATTGATTGCCAAAGGAAGTGTATTAACCTTATAACTCTGTCAAAAGTTATGTTTTATGACAGTAAGTCGCCTAGACAAGCAAGTTGTCTGACGATGATGCAGGTCAGGATGTTGTTGAGACAAGGCTGTGTAGGATATTTAGCCTACATAGTCGATAGTCGTAAAGAGAGTCCGAAGTTAGAGGAAATACCAGTCGTGAGAGACTTTGTGGACGTATTTTCGGACGATTTGCCAGGACTTCTGCCAGATATGGAAGTGGAGTTCATAATCGATTTGGCGCCAGGAACTGCTCCAATATCGAAGGCCCCGTACCGTATGGGCCCGGTAGAGATGAAAGAATTGATGGTACAACTACAAGAACTTTTGGACAAAAAGTATATTCAACCGAGCGTATCGCCATGGGGAGCGCCGATATTATTCGTTAAGAAGAAGGACGGAACGATGCGGCTCTGCATCGATTATAGAAAGTTGAACATGGTCATAATTAAGAACAAGTATCCATTGCCTAGGATTGAGTGAGGTACTTCTCGAAGATAGACTTGAGAAGTGGTTACCATCAATTAAAGGTGAGGACAGAAGATGTTTCGAAGACAGCGTTCAGGACTCGATATGGTCACTACGAATTTCTGGTGATGTCATTTGTAATGACCCCAAAATTCTTACAATATAATTCTCATTCTCAATCGTTAACAATACAACTTTATTCTAATTTTACATCATGATTCGATATTAAAATCACTAAAAATGCAGAATATTTAAAACTTTTATATAATTCTTTCTTTATTGCCCTGAATCGCAACCTTTACCTTACATATCTTTGATTCAATTCTATTACATGAATCACTTCCTCTAAGTTACTATACAAAGTCTTACATTACAATTATTATCCATATACATCGGATAACTCAACTTACAATTTAACAATCATGTTACATTTAAAACAATTACATTACGCATCTAGAATAAATAATTTCTTGCATCGCTATTAATCTCAATTAAAGTTTAACTAGCATGTATCATTACATTGCATCCTTGACCTGCAAAAATAATTATTTGCAAGAGTGAGCTCGACAGCTTAGCAAGTTCTAACAGTTTTCATGCATCACATAGCACATAATATCATGCTCAACATACATCTCGTAATAATTAAAGTAACATGGCATACATGCTTTAATTCACATAACAAATATAAATATTGAGTTCTTTACTCAATCAACATTCTTTAATCAATCAACGTAGTCATAAATTGACTTTAACATTTATGCTTACAACATATATAACATATCATGCTCTTTGCAATACAATTTAAAACAGTTCATCAAGTTCACGTAGAAAATAGGAACCGAAAGATTTTCCTGGCTCGTAGATTACCAATTACCGAAAAAAGCTTAATATAATCTGCACTTTGTGAATCCTACATAAGGTATTACCATACGCATCAATTATTAGTCACCTATCAAAACACCTAAATAATTTATACTTTATACTTCCTAATTCTTTCCCATTCATTTGACACACTGTCAAATTATATGTATAATTAACGATATAAGTTAATTACCACATAGCTAATCATCATAGTTAGTTAACCACTTTAGGTTAACTAATTCCTCTTTAACTACGAAGTTAATAATTAATCATTTCACATAATCACATTACGTAGTCATATAACTTCTCACATAATTAATCAACTAATAATTACATACTCATATTAAATTGTAATTAAACGAATTATAATTTAAACATCCACTTTAATCAAATTATAATTAAACCAATTATAATTTAAATTAAACAATTACTTAGATTATAAACAATCCATTTCAATTCATGCACTCATTAAATTATAATTAAATAGATTACAATTTAAATTACACTTTTACCTTAATTATAATTATTCCAAATTATAATCACATATCATATTAAGTTATAATTAAACAAATTATACTTTACGTTAAACATTTACTTTGATTAATCAAACTATATTATTATAATTTAACAATTATAATTTAAATTATACATTTACTATAATTATAATTATTCAAATTATAATTACACATTATATTATTAATATAACTCATTACTATTATTTAACATTTTAAGGTATGCTAACATGTCATTAATTATCACATAAACTTAGCTTTTCAAAATACACGAAAAAAAACAAAGCTTTCTCTTCTGCATACCCCCCTCCGGGCGGGCCCCCTCCAACGATTTAAGTTTTGCTCGCGAACTGTGCAAAGTAAAAGTCAATTTGACTTATTTCTCCACACCAAATTTCACTTTCAGTCAACACCATTCATATAACTTTAGAGAAAACATAAATTTTAAGTTTCTAACAAGTTCTAACATATACAATCATCAATTCACACAATCAAAACTCTCAAATTTCATGATTTTTGAAGAAAAACCATTGATAAGTGTTCTTGATGAAATTGAACACTGTAATTTATTTTCTAATTCAAAATACAAAATTCAAAGTATATTGAATTCGTTTATAACCATATTAACATAATCTAACATCAATTTAAGCAAAAACTAACAATCAACCATAATATTTTGGTTTTCAAAGAAAACTATATATATATATATATATATATATATACATTCAAAAATACTTTCACTGTGACTTTTTGATGAACATAAATTCTTCACGTTCATCATGTCTTCATAAATTAGACAACCAACATCATCATACAATTCATTCGTAAATAACTTATGAACACGTTATGTATATATAATCATGTATATACCAATTTTCATAAAAGTTCAATTAACAGAGAACTAACAATGAAGAACATAAAACATAATCTTTAAAATACAAGGGTTAAAATCATACCCTTTGTTTAGTGAGGAAGAAGATGGTGAGGTTTAGCAATGACTTTCTCAAGGCCTTCCTCTATTCCTCTTCTTCTTCTATCTTCTTCTTCCTTCTTTTCTCTCTAGTGTACTCTGTATTTTCTCTTCTTTTCTAACTGACTAACACTATAACTCTTCTAACTAACGTATATTATAATTCTATATATATAATATACATATACCATATATACATAATATGTAACTTATAATATATTTATGTATATAATAACTCCCACAATAAAGACATAGGTTACAACTTTTTAAAAACCAAAAGCCATAAGGCTTTGTTTGGAAAACTCCCTTTAATTTTAAAAACAGATTATTTAATAGTTAAGGCCTTGTTGGGTAAAACATGATTAAAACAAAAGTAAGGGCATAGTTTAGTAAAACCTTTTTAAAAACAGTTTTAAGGGCCTTGTTTGGGTAAAACTAATTTAAAAGCCTTTTTTATTCTTTTAATAAATCCTTTAACACATCTTTTAACGTTATTCTTTAATTAATCAAATCTTAACATTCTAATGTAATTAATTAAAAGTCTAACATCAATTAATCACATAAAATTGTCATATAATTATAATTACTCGCTAATTATAATTTCATGTAACAATTACCATATAACCTCATCTAATTTAATTATCCCAATTAAATTAGAACTATAACATAAAATTATTACATCAATTAAATTAAATATTAAATATCCATTTAATTAATATGTTACACTTAATTAAATCACTTCACCATAATCACATAATTATTTATTTAACTAAATAAATAGTTCAATTAAAATATTTATTTACTTCAATAAATATTAAAATTAATATACACAATTCTCTTTACATCAATATATGACACGTATACCCATACTCGTACTTAAACATCTTAAAATAAGAATTTTATTTATTAAATTATTATTTATAATGTCTTAAAAATCCGGGATGTCACATCATTTGGTCTAACGAATGCTCCTGAAGCATTTATGGACCTAATGAAAAGAGTGTTCAAGCCATTTTTGGACAAATTCGTAGTGGTGTTTATCGACGACATTTTTGTGTATTTGAATACCAAGAAGGAACACAAAGAGCATCTGAAGGTGACGTTAGAAGCATTGAGAAGGCAGAAGCTGTATACCTAATTTTTGAAGTGCGAATTCTGGATTGAGAGGGTACAATTTCTCAGACATGTGATTAATAAGGACGGAATTTCGGTAGATCCATCCAAGGTCAAAGCTGTGATGAATTGGGATCAGCCGAAAACACCGTCGAAAGTGAGAAGTTTTCTTGGATTGGAAGGTTATTATAGAAAATTCATTCAGAACTTTTCCAAGATTGCAACTCTGCTGACGAATTTGACAAGGAAATTGGTGAAATTCGTTTGGACGGAGAAGTGTGAGGAAAGCTTCCAAGAGCTTAAGAAGAGGCTGAGTACGGCACCCGTGTTATCTCTTCCGGATAGCACAGGAAATTTTGTGGTGTATAGTGATGCGTCGCATAAAGGACTAGGCTGTGTGCTTATGCAAAATGGCAACGTTATTGCGTATGCGTCACGACAGTTGAAGGATTACGAGAAGGGGTATCCAACCCATGACTTGGAGTTGGCTGCAGTGGTATTTGCTTTGAAGATCTGTAGACACTATCTCTATGTGGAGAAGTTTTTAATATATACAGACCACAAGTGTCTGAAATATATTTTTACATAGAAGGATCTAAATATGCGCTAGAAAAGATGGTTGGAATTGATAAAGGATTATGATTGCGAAATCTTATAACATACAGGTAAAGCGAATGTGGTTGCCGATTCCTTAAGTAGAAAGGGTCGGGAGAAGTTGATGATGTTGACTACCCAGGAGGAGCTAATTTCAGCAATGGAGAAGATGGAATTGGAGGTGAGATATCCTATAAAGACTGACGAAAAGCTGTTCCAGCTAGGAGCTGGTATAACCTTGCTAGATAAGGTTAAGAATGCCAACTTCAGGATGAAGAATGTGAGAAGATAAAGAAGAAGATATTCGAAGGAAATGAACAGAAACTCAAAGTAGACAGTGAGGGACTGTTAAGATTTGAGAGCAGAGTTTGGGTACCGCCAGTGCCAGAGATTAAGGAGGAAATTTTGAGCGAGGCTCATAGCTCATGATATTTGATTCACCACGGGAGTACCAAGATGTACCAGGATCTCCGACAACATTTTTGGTGGCCGAATATGAAACGAGATGTTGCCGATTATGTTGCCAATTACCTGACGTTTCAGAAAGTAAAAGTAGAACATCAGAGGCCAAGTGGGTTGCTTCAACCACTAGAGATCCCAGAATGGAAATGGGAACATATTACTATGGATTTCGTAGTTGGCCTTCCGACAACTCAGAAAGGCTCCGACGTAGTATGGGTTATCGTTGATCGACTAACGAAATCAGCACACTTCCTTCCGATCAAGATCAAATTCAACCTAGATTAGTTGGCAAAACTGTATGTAAAGGAGATTGTTTCAAGGCATGGAGTTCCGGTGTTGATTATTTTCGATAGGGATCCGCGCTTTACATCGAACTTCTGGAAGCGATTGTAGGAATGCATGGGTATGCAGTTGAGAATGAGTATGGCATATCACCCTCAGACTGACGGGCAGAGTGAAAGGACGATCCAGACATTAGAAGATATGCTGAGAGCATGCATTACGAATTTCAAAAGAAATTGGGATGATCACCTACTGCTTGTGAAATATGGTTACAACAATAGTTACCACGTAAGTATTGGCATGCCGCCTTATAAAGCGTTGTACGGTAGAAAGTGCAGAACTCCATTGTACTAGGATGAAGTCGACGAACGACAATTTCTAAGTCCAGAATTGGTACAACAGACAGCCGAGATAGTCAAGGTGATCCGAACAAGATTGGTAGCGGCTCAGGATAGGCAGAAGAAATACACCAATCCACACCGCAAAAATGTAGAATTTGAATCGGGTAGTTTTGTATTCTTGAAGGTCTCTTCTTGGAAGGGAAAGATCAGATTTGGCAAGAAGGGAAAATTGAGACCGAGCTTCATTGGACCTGTAATACCTGAGAATTTCCATCTATTATTAAATGAATATATTAATGGAAATGAGAATTTATTAGAATATAAATAATTTTGTGTTATGAGAATGATTAATTCAATTATATTAAATTGAATAATTATAATAATTGAGAAATTGATGGAGTTTGCGATAAACTCGTTGATAGCCTTGTGTGACACAGTGACGTAATATAAGAATGATTATATTAATTTAATCGAACAATTAATCTATATTAATTGTTATCGTAGAATATTAATTAATTGTTGTGGAATATTAATGGTGATTAATTTAATAATATGTGATTATTATTATTGTAAGAAATATAATAATAATAATAATCAATGTATGATATTTAATCATATAAATTAATAATCAATGAGGAATGGATTAATTAATATTATTATTAATTAATCAATGAAATGAATAATTTATTTATTTGACAATATGAATAATAAAATAAATAAGTAAGTTATTAATATAATAAGATTATATTGAATGTTATGTGCAAATGTGCAAGAATTAAATATAAAGTATATGGAATACGACTATATTATATAGTGTAGAGAAACACTTAGGTGTGACCATGTAAGTATACATAAACTATGTTATATAGTGCAATGTGAATACATTACACATAGAGACCATGTATTAAGATTGATTGAACTATATAAGCTACATGTTTATGCTTGTGTGACAATAAATATGTGGGTATACATTGTATAATATATCATGAACATATTGTAAACTATTAGTTTTAATAAAGGAGACAGTGTAATGTGATAACATCCGATTAGATTATATCCGGTATTAACAAAATGTACATGGATTATATGTGTCAATTTACACTTACTACATTATGTGAATTATTGTGACATTTTAATTAAAGACCTAAGTGTCTAAATATGTGTGTATGTATAACCTAAGTATTAACACTAGTTTGTTTACAAATTGGAAATGCTGAGATTTCTATGCCTTGTCCCATATTAATAGATACAAACCTTGTACACGTGAAATGAATCATGAAGCTAGCCTACTCTCTTCTCTCAAACTCAGCATTCTAGCAAATCATGATATGGGGAGTGGGCACAACAGTGTTCTTCAACCACTCTACCAACTCTTCCTTAGCTGATATACAAAGCTTCAATCTATTGGTTCAATTTAATGGACAATTGCATTGTCTGTGTAAGGATTCTTCTATAAATAGCAGCCATGTTTCTTCGTTTTCAATTTGCTGAGAGTTTGCATAAGTGGTGAGTGAAAGCAATATACATATATCAGTAGGAGAAGTTGGATTAGCAGCAAACTCTATTTGAATCCTAGCAGAGGTATAATCGCTCTTCCTTTGTTCTTCATTTTCGTTTTCTGTTTCTGAAGTTTCCTTCAAATTCTTGATTATGCCAAATTGGTTCATAATTTGTTTGTAGAACTCTTATATTGTTGTTATATAAACATACATACATGATGGAACCACTAAATAGCTCTCTTGACTTTCATTTCCATTTTTGCTCTGTAATTTTTGTAAAACATCAAATTCGTGAACTTGGTTGGAGTTCATGAAATTGGGGATCGATTGGGCGATTGACTATTATATAAGCATATATATGTGTTAGTAAGTTAAAAAGGTTAGTCTAATGGCATATGGGTATGTCAAAATCGATGAAATGGGAAGTTTGGGGACGGTTTTGGCTGCAGCGTGAACTGCAGGAACTGAGTCTGCATCGCGGCGCCGCAGTACCTCCCGCACCGCAGCACCAGATTGTGGATGTTGTTGCCTTGTTGCCGCGCCGCCGCGCCGCAGCGCCGGCCTCTGTGTGCTGCTTTCTGCATCCTGCAACAAAACTGTTATGTACTATTTATTTGATTTTGTTTAAATAAGCATAGAAGCATGATTAATACATATATATAAACCTAATGAGGCAATGTAAGCATGTTTTAGTGTATTAGCATGCATGGTTAACAAAACGACATGAAGTTGGAAACGAACTTAAAGTTTCATAAACAATCATTAACATTATAAAGCATGACTATATTCTGATTTTTGGTACGTGATAGAGCGGCTTAGAAATACATGAAATGAATATTGATTTGTGTATACATGTTTCATAGTATAACGTGAGCATGCTTAACCTCGATTAGTAAACATTTCGAACGAAAATGGAAGTTTTATGAAACAAACTTTGACATGTGTGTGACACATTGAGGTATTGATTTTGCAAACATGTTTACATGACCTAGAATCACATGTAATACATGTTAACTTGCATATTTAGATTTCATAAGGTAACGTGAGCACGTGGATCGCGTTAAATGAACTTTACTAGTGAAAGTATAAGTTTTGAACGTAAATCTTGACATGTTATATCGAAGTCTAGATTCTGATCATTGTGAACATGTTGGATAATGTTTTTAAACCTCACTAATGTGCCATACATATATATACATGTGTACATACCATGCTAGGTGCCATAAAGACTAAATGAAGGATGATTTCAAAACCAATAGCAATGCTAGTAATATGTATGTGGTAAAGATATTCATGAACATGCCTAGAACACGTTACACGACCACCTTATGTGTGTACATGACAAGCATGATAGCTTCGTGGTCTCATGACCTTGAATGACCGTAAGTCGTCAAAACTATTAACATAGAGCCTATATCCTGTAAATTGGTTGTGAAAGGGTTGAACGAATATAAAAAGACTCTCTAACATGTATATATACTATGTGATATAGGTGAATACGATTTTTGACAGTTAACTTATGAGAATACCATAACTTGCTAGAATGAAATATATTTAGTATTAATTGTGGTCTTATGTGGTAATAATAATATGAGGGCATGTTTGCTAATTATTGCTATCTTATATGATATGAGAATGTGTTTAAACTCAAAATGAGGAACGTTAAGGATAGAAATTATATTCTATATAACTGTGTAGCTAGGTTAAAACTTAGCTTATGTGTTGATCATATATTTGAAGACAAAATGTGAAGTTAAATTGTATGACTAATGGATATCATATATATATATATATATATATATATATATATATATATATATATATACGTAACTATGTTACGATAGGAATTCATAAAGTGTTGGCTAACTTTACGTGGATAGACTACACTTAAGGCAAGTATCCAAAACCCTTGCATTACTTTATTCAACGGATATCGTAAGTGAGTATCTAAACCTTATCTCTTTGGATGCAAGTATTTTATCCTTGTATATTGCGAGCTAGTTTCCTACTTAATTGTTTGAATTGAATTAGCATACTTGAACTCTTATTTCATTAAAGCTATTATACATGTTGAACTTAGTATTGTTCTTGAATATTGTGAAAGTGTCTATGCCATTTGATTCGGCTAGACTTATATTGTTGAAAAGCGACCCAAACCAATTGATTGATGCGGGATCTTGTATTTGACTGAGAAGAACAACCTTCTTTGAAGGGAATATATAATTGTCGGAGAACCGACGTGCACACTTGAGTATGATTGATTGTTATGCATAACGATGGTACTTTAGGCTGATCACCTGTTGTACCTATTTTTGTTGGATTTTCAGTTTATTACTGTTAATTCTAGTAGAAGTTCATAGTCCTTAGTGACTGCTCAGTATTCAGTTATCTTGAAATCTTGAATTGATTTGTTATTGAATCACATTGATCTTATTCTGTCCTTAGCGACTATTATTGAAAACTGTTGATAATCATGTTATCCTTGAACTATCAAACTTTGTTATACCCTTTCGAGAATTAAGAATTATATCACTTACCTTATTGTATATTACTTGCTGAGCAATTTTTGCTCATTCTTGCTTTCCCTAAAACATTTCAGTTAAGGCAGAGCATGGCGAACCTTCAGGCATTGATAAGGGCAAAGGCAAGGCTACCAACTAGCTTGTGTCTTTTATGTTTTCAAATATTTTAATATTGTATTAAGATGATGTAGTAAGACTGGATTTGATTATGTTTAAGCTTAAGTTAGATTATGTAATAAGTCGTTAATTGATATTATTATGTAATCTAATAAGTACTGTAGGTTGCGAGACTTGGGGGAATAATTATAATAAATCATTGTAAATTATTCTAGAATAGATTTTTCGCTGTGATTGTGTGATATTTAGTTATTATTATTGTGATGTATTACCATGAGCACGTGATGAACCGAATTCGAGCGACCCCGTGACGGTCCTGGAATTTGGGGGCGTCACAGGACCCTTTGAGTTGTTGAAAAGAATCAGGGAAGTTGCGTATGAGATAGCCTTACCTCCTACGCTAGAACATGTCCACAATATCTTCTATGTGTCAGTGTTATGACCATATAAACCCGATTACAAGCATGTTATTGAATATGAAACCCTATAATCTGAGAAAGACTTATCCTATGAAGAAGTTCATGTTCAGATTGTTGACAGGAAAGAATTAGTTCTCAGAAATAAAGTAATACCTTCTGTTAAGGTAATATGGAGGAACCACAACGTTGAAGAAGCTACGTGGGAACTTGAAGAACATATGATAAAGACTTACCCACACTTATTTGCTTGATTTATGTGTAAACGATTCTGGGAACAAAATCTTTGTAAGGGGGAGAATGTAATGGGACGAATTTAAACGAATTTAATTGAACCGTGATTCTGGGGATAGAATCCTTTTAAGGGGAAAAAGATGTGACGAACAAGAATTTTGTAATTTAATTTAAATATTTATTGAACTAAATAAATATTTTGATGATTTATGTATTGAGTTATCGATGTTTTAATTATTGAGTTAAATGATTGTTTGATGAAATTGTGGTAGATTAATTTAATTATATGTGTTACATTGATTAAATTAATGTTGATAATTTTTATAGTTCAAAGTATGTATTTAATTGAGTCTATTAGATTAAATGAATTATTTAATAAGCATAATATTATTCTAATTAATTAGAGATTTAATAATTGGACATAATTAATAAATAAGGATCTTAATTATGTGATAATGTGGTTTGATGTGGATTAGCATGTTTTATTTAATTGAATTTAAATAAGATTATTTGATTAATTAAAGTGTGACAATTACACTATATAATAACACTTTAATTAAAATATGGAGAAAGGAAGAATAAGGGAATAACCAAACATGGCCTTAAGTTAGTGAGAGCAGTTAATCGGATATGGGAATTAACTAACGACACTAACTAGCAATTATATACATTATATATTATATACGTATATTGTATATCTACACTATTATATATCATATCAGTTTTCTATTTCGTATCTTTCCATCAGAGAGAACTTAGAGAAAATTTAGAGAGAAAGTTTAAGAGAGAGATTAAAGGTTGGAGAAAACAAAGAGAGAATTCTAGCAATTTGAACTAAGAAGCAATGGGTAATTCCCTTATCTGAGTTTTAAATTCATATTTCTCTATTAACGTATTTTGAAGTTCTTTGTGAATAACTATTTTGGTGATTAACGCACGATATAATTATTAATGAGTTATTATATGTTTATAACATGATTTCCATCAATCATGTATGCTTTAAAGAAATCAATTTCATGTAATTATGTTATATTTAGAAATTTGAAAGTTACAAAGCATGAAAAACATGAATATGGCCCTTATGTACAATTTTTCAAGCTTTAGTTGACTATTTAACTTAAAATTTATACTTGATTATGATTATGCATGTTTAAATAAACAAAACAAAATTCAAATGGATAGATTCGGAGTTATAACGAATCTGTAACGTTGACTTTCATTATTTGTCTCGAAACTTTGCAAAATACCAAAAACAGTGAATTTAAGTGTTTTAATTGGAGTGATTATGTGATCTAAAGTATTAAAAACATGTTAGAATCATTTTTTGATGTTTCTGTGAAGTTTATTCTTCATGGGTAACAATAAGAATCACTATATTAGTTTAATTTGGATTTATTTGGCTTTCTTTGCGATTTTTTGCGAACTGCAACAGAACCAGCCGAGGCACCCCCGCCCCACCGGGCTCAAGCCCCGCCCCAGCGAACCTTCTACCTAACCCACACTCGCCCTAGTGGGCCTAACCCCCGCCCCAGCGGGGGGAACAGAGAAAAATAAAAATTTTCTATTTTCTTTTGCATGTTGATCCATAACATGACAAGTTAGTTTAACATATTGAACCTAATGTGCCTAATAGCATGATGAGCATGTAATTCAGTGCTTTAATGTATCGTTGACACGTATAAGATAATTTGAAGCTTCATGTTAACTAGCTATGTGGGAACCTGGATATTGTTGTCGTAAGGTTAATTATGATCGTTTAAGAGTCATATTATGTGGTATTCATGTTGTGATTCAAATTCCTGTTATGTGGTAAGTTAATAAGTTGAGATTTTTAAACCATGTTGTTAAGTTGAACTTAAGTGAGAAGTTCAACAGTTAAACGTAGTGGCAATGGAACTAATCGATGTTGTAAACGTAATGTAATGTGTAGGACGTTGAGAAAGTGAATTGTAATTATATTTATAGCTTGTGCACACGGCAAGTTTCTAAACCTTACTTTTACGTTACGCAAGTTTTCCTAACTATACTCTTTAAATTGAGCAAGTGTTCTATCCCTAACTTTACTTTTATTGAGCAATCATTATAAACTCAAATCAGTTAGTGAACAAGCTTTCTATTTTCGAACAACTATCATGATGCACGTTCTTATTCTTGTTCATTCAAGTTAAGTTTCATATGAGATATTATAAGTTCTTTAAAGTATTACTTCAGTTATACAATACTTATTCGATTGTATACTCTTGAGATTTATTATTCGATTGGAATATCAATTATTGTTGAACCTTGTAAGATTAGCGAACCCTTATTGATTTGACTAGTCCATAGTTGATGAACGTTCTAAATTCTAGAATTGTTATTAAGCTTATCCAAACCAAACTTTCTTTGGTATGGACTCTGATGTCAAACTGAGATGAACAACCCTGTTATAGGGGATTAATTACGCTTTAGCGTTGAGATATTATGCACAGTTTGGTACTAAAGGCTGATCCCCCTAAGTACAAATAGTAGAGTCCATATAGTCTTATGACTGTTAAAGGTTTAAAGTAGAAATACTTAACAGCCTAGGACATAGTTCATGGTCTTATGACCCTCAGATGTACTTTTGATTCTTGTTATTCATTCTTGATTCAAAAGCCGAGCTTTTTATTATTCAGAACTCTTTGACTTATTCGCATATTATTATTACTATTAAATTGTTATACTTGTGGGCAATCGTGCTCACTCTTGCATAATAACATTGCAGTTAAGAACGAAAGGTCTGACGAGCCTTCCACTAGCAAAGGAAAGGGCAAAGTTAACAAGTGCTGAAGACTTGTTATTTCATTATAGAATATCTGTTAAGACTTATGTTATGATGTTTAAGACTTATTTGTTTGTGTTTTCGCATTGAGATTTAAGGTTAGATCAACCTGGGATTTTTGTATTTATTATTCAGATGTTGTAACCCTATAAGGGGAGTATTTCTTTCTATCTATTTCATGATTTGTATTTATTATGGGTAGATAGATATGTGATATTTGTACAGTGAACACCAAATCCCGGCTAATCGAAGTACCCGGATTAGGGGGTGTCACAAAAATAAAGGGAATTAATCTAAAGATAGGAAAAGCTAAGATCAACAAGTACTTCGGCTTTATAAATGAAGGTCTAATTACTCTTGAAAATGTAGATATAGAAGAAGGTAGAAGGATGATGAAGTACGAGAAAAACCCAAATCTGAAGGGTATGAAGAAAAAGGAGTTTCCAGAAGAGTATGAAAAATTTGAAATAAATAGTGGACAAGTGCATGTAATGCAAAGACTTGGCACATGACACTGCCAGTGATTACATATGCAGGTCATGAATGCCATATTCAAAGGATTAAATGTTTTTTAGGTCACTGTACTATAGTTCAACTTATAAATGAGTCACTAATTTTTTTTTCCTTATAATCAACTCACTGAACTTTTGTTTACTAACAAAACGTTTGAAAATCTGTTAGCGACTAATGGAAGTGTAACATGGCAGCTGACATGGACTTTTAAGTTATTATTTTATTCGTATTATTATTATTATTATTATTATTATTATTATTATTATTATTGTAGACACTAGAAATTTTGTATTCCTATTACTAACCCTGCAGGAGGGGAAAATCGTCAGTTCAGCCCCAGTCTCAATACCGGGATGTCAACTCAGCCCCGGTCTCAATACTGGGATGTCAAATCAGCCCCGGTCTCAACACCAGGATGTCAAATCAGCCCCGATCTCAATACCAGAATGTCAAATCAGTCTCGATCTCAATACCGGGACGTCAACTCAGCCCCGGTTTCAATACAGGAATGTCAACTCAACCTCGGTCTCAATACCAAGATGTCAACTCAGCCCTGGTCTCAATACCGGGATGTCAACTCAGCCCCGGTCTCAATATCGAGATGTCAAATCAGCCCCGTTCTCAATACCGGGATGTCAAATCAGCCCCGATCTCAATACCGAGACTGTCAACTCTGCCCCAGTTTCAATATCAAGATGTCAACTCAGCCCCGATCTCAATATCAAGACGTCAACTTAGCCACAGTCTCAATACTGGGAAAACAAATCAGTCCCGGTCTCAATACCGGGATGTCAACTTAACCCAATCACAAACCAGGAAGATAGGTCAACCCTAGTCACAACCCGGTAGGTACAGGTCAATCCCGGTCATAACCCGAGAGGTACAGGTCAACCCCGGTCACAACCTGGGAGGTACAGGTCAACCCCAGTCATAACCCGAGAGGTACAGGTCAACCCTGGTCACAACCAGGAAGGTACAAGTCAACCCCGATCACAACTCGAGAGGTACAGGTCAACCCCGATCACAACTCAGAAGGTACAGGTCAATCCTGATCATAACCCGGGAGGTACAGGTCAACCCCGGTCACAACCCGGGAGGTACAGGTCAACCTCGGTCTCAACCCGGAAGGTCAGGTCAAGCCCCGATCACAACCCGGGAGGCCAAATCAACTTCGGAGACAACCCCAAAGCATCACATCATCCCAAGAGACAACCTTGGAGAAATCAAGTCAGCCTCGGAGACAACCTTGAGGACAAACAGAGTCGGCTGGATGCAAACCTCGGAGACAACCCCGGGAGATCAGCCGAAGACCATGCCAGTACAGGAGACAACCCCTGGAGGGGAAAATGGTTATTATACCAACTTGAAGTTGATTAAATCAAAACCAAGCCGAATTGATGCCATCAAGGTTAGAAAGAACTATAACATTGATCCCGAGTGAAAATAGCGCAAGACAGCTCAACGGATAAACTACGGGAAAACAAAGACCCAGTTATGGACCCGTCTTCTTGGACTCAAAAAATGTTTAGTTCCATGTCATTGTGACGTGCTCGGTGAGTGCTTTTTGGAAAGGTATAACACCCCTTAAACGGACGATCCGATCAAAAGATAGAAAGTTTCGAATCTGACCTCATGTTGCTCAGAGTGCACGTACTTCAAAGCGACGAGACCCACCACCCGGGCCCTACCAAGTGGCTCCACAGGTAGACTCGCGGCTGCCTCTGATAGAGCCGCTTCCGTCAGGTCTATAAATATAAGTGTACCCTCAAGCCAAAATTAATTCAGAAACGCTCTGGAACTCTGCCCATTTCGTTTCCTAGACCGACTTCTAGTACTCCAAACCCAGAATTTATCTCTCTAACACGTAGGTATACTCATATACTATCACATACTAAAAATTAACCGGTGGATACGGACGTTTGAAGCCTACCAAGTGGCAAAAAGCCCGTGTAGTAGTCCACTGTAAGTATTTTTACGATCAGAAAGTTCATACTACTCCATTGCACATTTATACACTTGCACGTTAAGTTTCAGTTTTCTGATTATGCCCGAAACTCTTATCCGTGGCCATTTTTGCTTACGTTGTCGTATATTTTAGTACATAAACACGTTTTCTGGCATTTCCACATCCCGGATCGTCGATCCGCGGCTTTTATTAGCTTTTATATATACATTTATATGTATATATGTATACTTGCCCTTCGCCAGACTGGGTTATCTTCCCAGTCCCGGTTTGACTTTTTTTTTTGTATATATTTAACTATATATATACTAACTTTTCAATTCTGTCAAGCCCGGGGATGTCAAATCTGTGGTAGTTTACTACTTCTATATATATAACTATATATATATAAATTTTTCTGACTTATTTGGGCCTGGATTTTTACTTTGTTGCCTTTTATTGCTTTAATATATATATACTAACTGTATATATATATATATATATATATATATATTAACATTTACATTCCAGTTTGGCCTAGATCATTTCATGGGCGTTTTACCGCTTTTATAAATATATATATATATACATACATTCCTGTCTGGGCATAGGATTGCAAATTCGTCGCCTTTTACAGCTTTTTATATATATATTTCAATTCTGTCATGCCTGGATCATTTCGTTGCTCTTTTACAGCTTTTATATATATATATAAATATTTCAATTCTCTCAAGCTTGGATCATTCCGTGGCTCTTTTATAGTTTTTATATATATATTTCCATTCTGTCAAACCTGGATTACTTCGTGGCTTTTTACAGCTTTTATAAATATATATATATTTTTTCATTTTAGTCTTAGCATAGGATTTGAAATTCGTCGCCCTTTATTGCTTTTATATATATATATATATATATATATATATATATATATATATATTTCCAATCTGTCAAGTCTGGATTATTCCGTAGCTTTTTACAGCTTTTATAAATATATATATTTACATTCCAGTCCGGGCATCGGAGTGAAAACCCATCGCCCTTTACAAGCTTTCATATATATATATATAACTATATATATATATATATATATATATATCTTTTATTCATTGTGATTAAATTACTGCTGTAAATATTCATTTGATATGAATCGGTGCTTACATCTATTTTGGCTAGATTTCTTTAAATCTCGCCAATTCTATCTTTCAAACGGTTCAAAATAGGTTTAGACAGAATCGAGAAGCTAGAATGACTGAAATTTACTTAAATCTAACAGTTTTTCTAGTTTTATTCATTTTTAAGCAATCTCGCGACCCTTAGATCGCTATCTAGTGGGAACGAGAAGCTTTGGCTATGCGCATGCCAGGATTTACTGATGAATCCTTGGTTCTTGCGACATCTGGATGTAAATACATATTTTATGTGCATATTTGAGTTGTACAGGTTTTCTTAACTACTTCTCTGTGAGCCTAAGAATCGTGGGATTCATGATCAAACTAATCAGAATCTTATTCCCACGATGGACAAACTCCACTTTACAAATTTACCCTACCAGTTTTTCTGTAAAAAATGTACATCCGAAAGACCTTAAAACGGTTATCCGGGTTTAAGGTCTCAACATAATGAAATAATGGTTTGTCGCGCTAGAGTCACTCCGATGGCTGTCATGCCCATGAGAAGACCGTCACTTGTATATATTTTGTGGTCGAGGATGCTTTGCAGCCCGACAATCACCATTCAAATTGAGCCTAAAGGCCGAAAAGATAATATGGAAGTATCAACATGCTTCTATTCTTATGAGAGCTTAAGGGTTTGAAAACCGGCTTTCAAAACATCATTTTAAATATCTTGTCTAAAAAAGGACTTTTGCAAATCAAATCAAATCTTTCGTATATAGGTTCAACGAAGCAAAGCACTACTTTCAATCAAACAAGCGTAGGCCCAATTTCTTCCAGCATTCACACACACATATTGCAGATAAAAAGGGAAATATTGAAAAGATGTTGTACCGTGTTTTCACGGGAGTTATGGGGTGCCTAACACCTTCCCCACACTTAACCAAGCCCCCGAACTTAGAACTTTGGTTTCAAAGATTTCGTTTCGACAGTGTCCATCAAATTGGGCCTACTTTCAAACAAAACTCGGTTGAGTTGGTACAACCATTTTCAAACCTATCAACTGGCGACTCTGTAAAACGTTCAAATCGTCGACATAATACATGTTGACCTTTTCCTAAAAACCCATTCACCCTTTTTCATAAAAAATATAATATAAGGGTAGAAACAGAACTTAGGAAAAGAGAGAAAGATTCGGGTTCCGACTCGACCCACGCATTTTTTCTTCCCGACTTCAACAGGTGGCGAATCTGCTGGGGACAGTAGAGGGCTTAGGCAGTGCTCAAATCTTTTCAACATTTCCCATTTCTATCTGCGTGTGTGTGAAATGCTACGTCTTTACATTGAATAAATGTGAAAGATTGCTATCCTGCTTTATATTAGTGCTTCGCATAATGTCATCATTTCATACGATGAGACGCAATGTATGTGAATGTATGTTATGTGATTCCTCCACCAGGAGGCAAACCCGTCGGTGTTTGAGTAATGAACTCAAAGGCAACTAAGTCTGCGAGGCTCATGAAACGCACCACTCAAACCCGCTCCAATTAAAAGATCGAATTAATTTCCTCTCTAGTAGATTGCGATGATCTGGTGACCTTTATGCCGAAAAGCCGTAAGAGTAACCTAAGATAGGTTAGGCTCTGATTAACCAAATACGAAGAGAAGCTTCTTCATGTCTTCCTCTTTAAATTCAATGCCAAGTTTTCAATTCCAATGTAAATATCATAATATACATTCCATATCTTATAAATCCTGTCATATTATCCTGTCATTAAAACAACTGACCTTTGTTTTGCAGGATAAGATTAAAAAACCTAGTAAATAAACACATTACATGGCATGCATCCGACCAACAACTACATCAGGAGATTAACACACCTACGTTTGTTGTAGGTAAAAATTGATCCTGCCACCATCTAAATATAAGAAAGCACTAGGCCCATCTTCAGAAATGGCTTCAAGTGCTCAACCAAAATCCACCCCTGTCCCTAGGGAAGAATTTGAAGGATTGAAGAACCAGACAGCCGAATTGGCCATTTTCTTGAGAGAACAAAGTAAAGCTCTTAAAGGGAAACAAACACAGTGTCATACAGAACCAGGTACACCCGGTGGTAGTCAAGAGACTGAAAAGAAAGTGTTGGTCGTTTTACCGATCAATATATTCCTGCAAGTATACACGATCAACAAGTAATAAAGAGTAAGTAAAGACCGGTCCCACGGAGAATTAATAGATAAAGGGTCGCCAAAGCACTAGCTCATACTCATCTCAGTCTTATTTAAACCGATGGTAAGGAGAATGAATTAAAACTACGTTAACTAGGCAAGAATTAAAACATGCAATAACTAATCCTAGGGTAAATTCAGATAATGAAGGCATGGGATTACAATTTCCCCCAACACTTCGTTCGAATCTCTCAACTCTCTCACTTAGAATAATAAGCACCTAGAATTGACAACCGAGAAATCACGATTACATAATAGCCTCTTTCGATGGACAACTATGAATCTTCCTAATGCGACATGTAGGTAAATGTCTATCCTACACACTATCACGTAACTAATATCCAGAACAATTAACAAGACACATGTCACGGAAAATCTCGTTAATTACTCTATCAATTACCAACTTTCTTATAAGAAGTCATTACGATTAGATTCTCAAATGATTGCATGCGGCATTTAGGTAAATTTCTATCCTAAACACTAACAAATTATCAACTCTTCAGGACAATGAATGAGACACACGTCACATAATCTTATAGATTACCCGCAAGAATCTCTAACTTTCGCATGTTATCATAACTAGGTCTAAACCTATAATCCATTTATCAAGTTCATACAGGTTCACAAGAAATCAATCTAAAATCACGAGTTATTATAACCAATTCATAATAATAGCAAAGAGAGAGCAATCAATACAAACTATGTGTTGGGTTCCATTGAAACCCCAAAATATAAACTAAGTCATAAATAACTTGAATATATTATCCACAAGGTTCATAAACATCATTCAAATATATAATGAATACAATGAGAATTAAGAGATAAAAATTGCAAATCTTGAGTCTTTCTCCAAGTGTGGATCTTTGTTGTTTATCCCCTGCTTCAATCTTCAAGTTCAAAAGAAACCCTAGAATCTACTAACTACACTAATCTAACACTAATCTATACTAATCTACTCCTAAGCTAACTAAACAAGAATTGAAAGAGAAAGAAAAGGAAAACTAGCTAGGGCTTGAACTCCTAATCCGAGGATTCTCGGCCAAATGAGGGCTTTTGCCCTTATATGATATGCCTCAACCGTTCCTGCAAGTGAAAGTCAACTCTGGCTCGATTTAAGACTAGCGCTGCCGCGCGAGTAATAGGCTTGAGGAGGGCGCGGCCGCGCGGGATGGAAATCTGAGGCTCTGGCTCTGGGGATCGGCGCGGGCGCTGGCTGGCTGGCTTCACACGGCGCGGTCGCGCGGGCTGTGAACCTGCTGCATTGCTTTTGGCTTCTACTGCATTTGATTTCTTTAGCACAATCTTGCCATCTTGCATTCTTTATAGCTCTTTTGCCTCATCACAACCCCCATTCATCTGCTTGACTCCATGCTTTGACCTATCATGCCATTTTAGGTCATCTTTGGTCCTTTTACGCTCAAGTTGCACTCGGAGAGTTTCTAAACATAAATAATGCAAAACAAAGGAAAAACATATTAAAAGCACATGAATACTTGAGTTTAAGCAACAAAATGAGTTAGAAAGGATCTGAATAAGCGGTCATAAAAACCACTAATCAAATACCCCCAAACTTAAACGTTGCTTGCCGTCAAGCAACCAAAATAAAACAAAACACAAAATGCAATGCAATATTTACAATGTATGCACCCTACACTACCATGAATGCGAATCCATGCCTCAGTCAGTATTGAAATTTTCAAAGCAGTGCCTCAGAAAAATCACAAGATAATCAAATAGATAAGCTACCCAAGACAAGACCATAAGGTATATTCTGCAAATCCAAAACTGTCAGCAGTGATGTATTGTGCGTTGTGTGCATAGCAGCCATTAGACATGCATTCAGATAAATAACTCACATACTATGCTTCTTAGGGGAAAAACAAGATTTAACTTAAGAAAAACAGTAAATCATATAAGTTTTAACTAAGACCATGCATTACTAGAGTTAAGGGTCAACACGGGGTTTTTCATTAAGCTCTTATTACTCACGAGGGCGTATTCGCACTTTCCCGTGTACACTATCAATCTTGCAATGCCTAGTTCTCTTAGGCTCTTCAATGATATCCATGTAGCGAGCTTTCGACCAAACGACTCCCAGACCAGACTGGCCTTAGGGCGCTGGGTGTAGAGACACCCCTAGGGCTTACTTGCTCGAATATCAAAGGCCACAGAACTTGACGTAGCCGAAGTGTTTATTCTATTTTTTTCTTTTTCTTAATCTTTTCTGCAAGGGAGTACGTCTTACGCTCCATCTCCCCGCATAAATCATGCATGTCCCTGTTTCCCCCAAACTTAAGCTTTTAACAGTCTAGTTATTATTATATGCGAACTGAAACTCTTTTATTAAAACATAGTTTTTTCCACCAAAAGACAAGTATGCAAACATTTAAACTTAGCATATCATGGTGTTTACTCTATCGTGCTTACTGGTTACACAGTATCTGACAGGTAAGGATTTACATATATGATCATGAAATCAGGCTTAAGTCTCAAATCAGTTCAACAATCAAGTGATTTCAGTTTCTTCATAGGCCACATACATAACTCACCAACTGAAACTGGATTCATGAAAAATGTCCTAACACAGAATGCAAAATAGAATGCAAAAATTTTAAAATTTTGACAAATTTTAACAAAATACAACCTACATGCAGTACATGAACTGACACTACATGAAATGAACTAACTATATGCAAAAACAAAACCAATACCCCCAAACTTAAAATGTTCAATGTCCTCATTGAAGGTAAAGGTCAAAAGAAACTCCCCTATTCTGCTTCTGATGCTGCATGAAATGAATTGGCACCCTCTCAAAAGTTTCCCCGCCTCTCTCTCTGCTCTGACAAAATAGACCCCGCTCAACACTATACTAAACGAACCAACCCAGCTCCATATCAATCTTGCTCTACTAGAGATCCCACACTCACTATCCCAATTAATCAGGTTGAGAGGATGAGGCGGATGAGAATTGGTACTTTGGATTGAGGAGGTAGGAGGTTTTAAAAACTAAGGCTTGTAGTGGGGGGATTGAATGAGAGGGAAGAGATGGGAGATTGCATGAAGGAACTTGAGGGTTTGGGATTAGAGGGGCTGAGGCTTGAGTGCTGTTGATAATTGATATGAATTGGTGCCCCTCAAAATCTGCAAGTCAGACCCAGTCTGCATGTGGCGCGACCGCGTGTGGTAATGCCTTGAATTAGGCGCGGCCGCGCGGGCCATCAGATTTTTCTGCTACTGATTTTTGCTAGGCAATGAGGTTGGCTTTGAGCTTGCATTCTATCCAGCAACTTTGACCTGAGAGAAAGCATAACATCTTTATTAAGCCCTTTTATACTAACAAAAGTATATTAACTATTTACATCAAGAGAATTAAACATGGAAAGATATATGCATTCAAATTCCCAAAAAATTCTCTAAGTGCGTATACACAATGTGCAAGTGTATCAAAATATGTGCCATAAGCTTCATGGTCCCAAAAAGATATGCACTAATGCCTAAGTTCAAAAATGTAGGCAGGGAACTCCTAATCTACGAGCATTCAAAAATTTTAAACTAAATACTAAACTAATAAGAATTAAACAAGGGGGGAAGTATGATAGAAAGAAGGAAATGGAGAATTAAACAAGGAGGGAGAAAGAGAAATGATGGGGTGCCTCCCATCGAGCGCTTGATTTATAGTCCTCTAGCTGAACTGTGTCTGAACACTGCTATTCCGACCCCCCGATGATATTAGAGAACCCCTCCATCCATCAGAATTACTATATGCTTTTGGAGGCTTCCCAATAGAGGAGGACTCGGAATTAAACTACCTAGCACATGATATGAACAAGAATTCCCCATACAGAAGGTAGGGGAGCTAGGCAATGGTCCGTTGTGTATGTGAAATAATCTGGGCATGGAGGCATAGAACACACAACGGACTCTTCTTCTATTCTCTTTTCTTCTGACCACCATGGTGTCATGACTGCGGAATCTCTCGTGTCATCGGGATCCGTCTCTGTGATGTGGATACCAAGGGGGCAAGGATGTGCAAACTTGACTGGCTTATTCCACTCAGGCGGAGGAGGCTCTTGGGGGATTATCACTGTTGGTTCACATTCATACTCCACAGCCCCAATTGGTTCCTAGATATCCATTACCTTTCGCTCATCCAGTTCCAAGTGCACCTCTGGCTCTTCATCAGTATCTGCATCCATCTCATAGCACCAATCTTTTTGAGGGTCATAACTCATGGCTTCAGTCATTGGAGGCACAGAATCATGCACTGTTGTCTCTTGTCCGCATACCTCCTCCTTCATTAATACCGTGCTAATCTGCTCCACCCAAATCTGAAGATCCTCAATCGATTGCTCTTGCTCAATCAAGGTCTCCTCTGTCGATGCTATGGAATTCCCCCACATAATTTCCAATCCTTCCTTTTCTATTTCAGCCTCGGGCTCCATGTACTGATGCTCATTGGTAGGAGTGTTGTGGATTAGGGCCATCTGATTCTGGAAGTTCTGGCTTGATTGCTCTTGGCTCCTAAGCCTCTCCTCTTGGCTTTCTAAGCTCCTATACATGAATTCCATTGGAGACTGTTCTCCTTGTAAACATGGGGATTGATATGGGGGTTCTGGTTCATAAGTTGGACTTGGCTCATATTGTTCTTGATAGCTCACAGTATGGTTTTGCATCCCTTGTTCATCCTCTATCATCAAGGCCTTGCTAATCTGCTCTGCCCAGTTCTGAATACTCTTGAATGACTTCTGTTGCTCATTCAAGATGTCCTTTAGTGATTCTATGCCACTTCCTTCCTCCAAGCTTGCATTTTCTGTGTCACCCTCAAAATTATGTTGAGGCTCGTAAACTGGAGTCTGGAATGTGCATTCTGGGGCGTATGCGGGATTTGGATCCCAGTGTTGGTCTTGATAGTAGTCTGATGAAGGGTTTGGGTGATACCCCCAATCTTGTTGATAAGTTGGATAAGGTTCGGTGTAGGAATAACCACCCCCATACTGCTCCTGTCGATGATTGATAGGCTCCTGATGGCTCGTGTAGCTCCCAGCACCGTAGTCATAGGTCACGGCCGTCTCTCGATTCTGCTGAACTGAGACAGTATCCAGCTTCCTAGAGAGAACCTCTAGCTGTGCTGAAAGTGTTGCAATTGGGTTGACGCCATCAGTGTATGCTTCCCTTGGTTGCTCTTGCATTGTACCATTCCATGGATAGAAATTTAAGTCCATTGTACCTGAAAAAAGAATATAAGAAGAGAATTAAACAAAAATAAAAATAAAAAGTTTAAAGTAAGACTAATTTGATTTAAACTAATGTTGGCAAACAGTTATCCAAATAATTCCCCGGCAACGGCGCCAAAAACTTGTTGGTCATTTTACAGATCAATATATTCATGCAAGTATACACGGTCAACAAGTAATAAAGAGTAAGTAAAGATCATTCCCACGGAGAATTAATAGATAAATGGTCGCCAAAGCACTAGCTCATACTCATCTCAGTCTTATTTAAACCGATGGTAAGGAGAATGAATTAAAACTACGTTAACTAGGCAAGAATTAAAACATGCAATAACTAATCCTAGGGTAAATTCAGATAATGAAGACATGAGATTACAATTTTCCACAACACTTCGTTCGAATCTCTTAACTCTCTAACTTAGAATAATAAGCACCTAGAATTGACAACCGAGAAATCACGATTACATAATACCCTCTTTCGATGGACAACTATGAATCTTCCTAATGCGACATGTAGGTAAATGTCTATCCTACACACTATCAAGTAACTAATATCCAGAAAAATTAACAAGACACATGTCACGGGAAATCTCGTTAACTACTCTATCAATTACCAACTTTCGCATAAGAAGTCATTACGATTAGATTCTGAAATGATTGCATGCGGCATTTAGGTATATTTCTACCCTAAACACTAACAAATTATCAACTCTTTAGGACAATGAATGAGACACACGTCACATAATCTCATAGATTACCCGCAAGAATCTCTAATTTTTGCATGTTATCATAACTAGGTCTAAACCTATAATCCATTTGTCAAGTTCATACAGGTTCACAAGAAATCAATCTAAAAGCACGAGTTATGATAACCAATTCATAATAATAGCAAAGAGAGAGCAATCAATACAAACTATGTGTTGAGTTCCATTGAAACCCCAAAATATAAACTAAGTCATAAATAACTTGAATATATTATCCACAAGGTTCATAAACATCATCCAAATATACAATGAATACAAGGAGAATTAAGAGATAGAAATTCCAAATCTTGAGTCTTTCTCCAAGTGTGGATCTTTGTTGTTTATCCGCTGCTTCAATCTTCAAGTTCAAAAGAAACCCTAGAATCTACTAACTACACTAATCTAACACTAATCTATACTAATCTACTCCTAAGCTAACTAAACAAGAATTGAAAGAGAAAGAAAAGGAAAACTAGCTAGGGCTTGAACTCCTAATCCGAGGATTCTCGGCCAAATGAGGGCTTTTGCCCTTATATGATATGCCTCAGCCGTTTCTGCAAGTGAAAGTCAACTCTGGCTCGATTTAAGACTGGCGCGGCCACGCGAGTAATAGGCTTGAGGAGGGCACGGCCGCGCGGGATGGAAATCTGAGGCTCTGGCTCTGGGGATCGGAGCAGGCGCGCGGGCTGGCTGGCTTCACACGGCGTAGGCCGCTCGGGCTGTGAACCTGCTGCATTGCTTCTAGCTTCTGCTGCATTTGATTTCTTTAGCACAATCTTGCCATCTTGCTTCCTTTATATTCCTTTGCCTCATCACAACCCCCATTCATCTGCTTGACTCCATGCTTTGACCTATCATGCCAGTTTAGGCCATCTTTGGTCCTTTTACGCTCAAGTTGCACTCGGAGAGTTCCTAAACATGAATAATGCAAAACAAAGGAAAAATATATTAAAAGCACATGAATACTTGAGTTTAAGCAACAGAATGAGTTAGAAAGGATCTGAATAAGCAGTCATAAAAACCACTAATCAGAACGACACCCAGATTCTTAAAACACAGAACCAGGATACTACCAGCAAAACCCCTGAAATCACCACCCTCAATAAAGAACAGGAAGTTGATGATATTCTGAAGAAAGTCCAACAAATAGAAGAGACCATCCGGTCCATCAAAGGGACTGGGGAATTTGGGAGTGTCAATTATTCAGACTTATGCATATTCCCTGGGGCTCGTTACCCTAAAAAATTTCAAGTCCCTGATTTCGAGAAATACGATGGATTAGGTGGCCCCTACACTCACTTGAAGGTATGCATTGTAGAGCTTGGATCCTACGTAGAGGACGAAATGTTTAGAATGCAATTATTCTAGAAGAGTTTAACTGGAGAGGCTAGAGCCTGGTATGCCCAATTAGATAATTTCAAAATTCACAGCTGGGAAGAGCTGGCACATGCCTTGCTCAATCAGTACAGCTTTCAATCCCAAATGGCTCCAAACAGATACCAGATCACCAAAATCAAGAAATAAAATTCTGAGTCATTCAGAGAATATGCCCAACGTTGGAGGGGGGTGGCAGCACAAGTTACCCCGCCTATAACTGAGTATGAGATAGTCATGACCTTCATTAACATCTAAGAAGCTCCGTATTACGAAAGGGTCCTAGCAGGCATAGGAAAAATATTCTTGGAGATGATCAAGCACGGAGAAATGGCTGAAATGGGGCTGAAATCTAGGAAGATAAAAGATCTTACCGCCTTGGAAGCTGTTGCCGAGTATATCCAATTCGGGAGTTACGGGAGTAATCCTCGGAGAGTACACAAGAAGAAAGACGAAGAAGTGTCCTTAGTATTGCAAGGACAGAATCAAAGGAGCAAGTCGAGAAGTATGCCCATTCAAAAGAGGAACTATTCCCCTTTTCAAGCTCCAGCCCAACCTTCTAACCCTCCATTTCAGAAAAATTTGGAGGCCAGACGTCAAAGAACATTTACCCCTTTAGGGGATTCATTCGAGAACGTGCTGAAACTATTAACAGCACAGTTGTTCAGCTCCTTCCACCAACCAGTACCAGTGGACAGAATTTCAACCCAAGTAAGAAGTGTGCATAACATTCCGGATCTCCGGGCCATGATACACAGGACTGTTGGTCTCTTAAGCACAAAATCCAGGACTTGATAGACAATGGAGAGATTGTGGTGTCTAAACCGGAGCAACCCTATGTGCAGGATAATCCCCTCCTTCAGAACAAAGAGGAGAGTGTCAATATGATATCATAAAGAATGGAGACGGATCTGAATACCTCCGGTATGTCGGAGAGTCAACTCAATCCAGCAACAATAGCCCAGACAGTTGGGAGTTATCAGAAAGGCGGTTCCTGATAGAACAGGAGATCAGGTCTATCAAGGAACAGATTGGTCAGTTAGCGGATCTGATCGTATATCAGCATCAGGTGACCAGGAAGCTGATAAACTAGTCTAACCAGTTTGAAGCAAGTCCTCCTCCACCGAAACTTAACCCCATCGCTATGAGGGATCACTACCGATTTCATGAACATTAACCCTGGGCCGACAAGGTGGCCAAGGAGGAGAAATTTCAAGTAAATAGGGAGTTTGCCTTTCAGAGGAACTTCACTAATTTGAACCAGCCAATGAACAAAATCCTCCAGATGTTGATCAATGAGGGGATGGTTACAGATTTGTTACCCCCGGTAAACCCTCGATCTAGGAAATTCAAACCTGACAGGATCTGCCAGTATCATTCTAATGCACCCGGTCATGATACCGAGGAATGCTGGGGACTTTGTCACCTGATTCAGAATATGATTGAAAGTGGTGAGCTGATAAGGGGGAATCAAGATTATGGCCTCCCTGATGAGGAAACACTCTTTATTCCCACGGCATGGAATCAGAGAACAGTGACTGTTATTTCCTGTGAGAAGGAGCTAGCCAGAACACCCTTAGTATTGCCAGGGAAAGGGGTCCAAGAAGCATTTAATCCTGTGAAGGTAGCTGCGCCATAGCCTTTAATCTTGCCTTTTAGACCCCAGTATCCAGTGATTAGTCTGAAGAGAGTCCCATGGAACTATGGGAATGATGAAGGTTCAACCTCAAACAACATTACCAGTATATCTAAGGAGAATCCATTGTACCTGCCTCAGCGGGTAATCAATCTAGTCACCAAGGCTAAAGAGAGATTGGCTGAAGAGAAAGTCAAAGAATTCCTTAGCAAAATAGGGCATAACGAGATCAAGGTGGTGAAAAGCCTAAAAGATGCACCCAAGTAGATGTCCATCCTAGATCAGGTCTTATCGTTGGTGGATCATCGTAACATTCTGGTGAAAGTATTGGAAGAAGCCCATCGGCCAAAGACAGTGGATATTGAGAAATTTCATCACGTGATAGAACACATTTTCAACAGCAATGTGATATCCTTCACTGACGATGATATACCTGCAGAGGGGACTGGCCACCGCAAGTCCCTGCATATAGAAGTGATGTCATCCGATATATGATCAGAGGTGTGCTAATAGATGGAGGATCGTCCCTAAACATATGTCTATACGATACTTTGGAAAGAATGAAGATCAATCCAAATCGGATTAGAACCAGTCATGTGGTTATCCGGGCTTTCGATGGGTCTTACCGAGAGACTGTGGGAGAGATTGAACTTCCACTGGTGATTAGTCCCCACACTTTTTATGTATCCTTCCAGGTACTCAACATTACCATCGGATACAACTTGTTGCTGGGAAGGCCATGGATCCACATGGCAGGAGAAGTTCCATCCACCCTCCATCAGTAGCTCAAGTATATTATCAATGGCAACCTAATCACGGTGAATGCTGAACCGAAATACCCTATCTGCATACAGGGAGACATGCTAGTAATCAGCCTGGATGCAGGGATTGAACCTGCATTAAAGCATTGGAGGTGAGCAATACTCAGTACCTACCTGTCGGGGCACCAGCTCTGAAACTAAAGGTTTCTTCCGAAGTAATGATAGTGGGCCAGGAGATGGTATCTTTGGGTTTCTGCCCTGGAGAAGTGTTAGGAAAGAATCAACAAGGTATCAAGAGTCCGGTGCAAATCCTGAGTCAGTCAGGGAAAGCCGGATTGGGCTACGCGTCCGGGTCAAACCACCGGAACCCACACAAGAATCCGAAGGCTCATGCTTCCACTATACTATTGCCAAACCTCACTGACGCAGGGTTTGTGAAGCCAATGTGGAAAATTCTTGTTGTTATGTCGACCATGTTGTTTCCTCTAATCATACTAATAAGTGAGAGAAAAGCCTCAAAGCCTGAGGGGGAAAGCCAAAAGGGAAAAGAAAAGATCCTGTATAAAGGACGAGACCCATTTGCTAACATATGTGTTCCCATACACTATGAAGGTATGAATGATGATATCCCAGACAGTGATAAACAGGATCAGATCCAAATTCCTCACATCAAGAAGGGAAAGGGGGCAGTTCATAGAAAAACCCCGGCTCTGATCTGTAGGATGTCTTAGTCATCATCCGAGATGAGGCCGATGAGCACAAATTTTTTATCCTCCCTATTCATGATGATATGACTCTGGACAACTGGAGCAGCGTCCCTTGCCTCATTCAAAAAGGGTAAAAGGGTAGAGAGTCCATCTGCCCTATAACATGGTTTCATTTACTACTTATTTTATTGTACAGCTATAGCAGTAACTTTTGTTATGCTTTGCTAAAAGCTTTGTATATTTAAGTAGTTGCATATATTAAAGCGAAAGCATTTTGTTTTTAGGACTCCAAGATTGGATTTGTTTGTCCCTGCTGATAAGATGCCAACCTGTCATAATGACTATAACTTTGATGTAGAACTGAACTTCGACTTGATGGAGATAGATCAAGAGGAGGAAGATGACTATGAGGTACCCGAGGAGATCAAAGAATGGGTCAAAGACAAACCCAAACCAAACCTCGACCAAACCACCACTGCCAATATCGGGACCTCAGAAAACCTCAAAGAAATACAGATAGGCCTAGACCTCACACAAGACCAAAAAACTGATCTGATTGAACTACTAACATAGTTTGAGGATGTGTTTGCATGGTCGCATAAAGATATGATTGGCCTGTCTACTGACATTGTCCTCCACCGACTTCCCATTAAGGATGGATTCAAGCCAGTCAAGCAGAAGCTCATGCGATTGAAACTTGAGTGGAGTCTGCAAGTCAAAGAAAAGGTTGTCAAACAATTCAAAGCCGGCATCATTACGATATCAACATACCTGGAGTGGCTGTCGAACATAGTTCTCATGCCTAAGCCCGGAGGGAAGGCACGAGTATGCGTGGATTACAGGGATTTGAACAAAGCATGTCTCAAGGATAATTTTCCTATACCTTTTATCCACATCTTGATAGACAATACGGCACAGTACGAAATATATTCTTTCATGGAATGCTTTGCTGGTTATCATCAAATCATGGTCACTGAAGAGGACAGGGAGAAAATAGCTTTCATCACTCCCTGGGGAACCTTCTGTTATATGCAATTGTCCTTCGGCCTTATCAATGACGGGGCCACGTATCAGCGAGCCATGATGGCCCTATTTCATGACATGATGCATAAGGAGATAGAGGTTTATGTGGATGACATCATCGTCAAATCCCGAAAGGAGGACTATCACATCAACCATCTTAGGAAGCTGTTCAACAGGTTGCGTAAGTACAACCTTAAGCTAAATCTAGCCAAATGTGCTTTTGGTGTCAAATCGGGCAAGTTGTTGGGATTCCTAGTGAGTAATAGAGGTATTGAGCTGGATCATGCCAAGATTAAAGCCATCACGGAGATGCCCGTACCACGAACAGAGAAGGAGATACGCGGGTTCCTGGGGAGGATCAATTTTATAAGCCGATTCATTTTTCAGCTCACAGCGACTTGTGAACCCATCTTCAAGCTGCTAAGGAAGAATTCCTCCACAAAATGAAATGAGGATTGCCAAAAAGCCTTCCTTGCCATCAAGAAGCAGCTGATCGAAGTGCCTGTCTTGGTACCCCCGAGGGATGAAGTTCTCCTGTTCATGAACCTGTCTGTCAATACCAACGCAATAGGCTGTATGCTGGGACAGAAAGATGATAGTAGTAAGGAGAGAGCTATCTACTAAATCAGCAAAAGATTCAGTAGTGGAGAACAGAAGTACACACTGATTGAGAAAACATGTTATGAGTTAGCATGGGCCGCCATGAGGTTACAACATTATCTATATGGGCACACGACCTATCTTATATCCCACATGGATCCACTAAAGTATGTATTCAACAAGCCAATGTTGAATTTTTGATTGTCCAAATGGCAATTGATCCTCCAACAGTTCGACATTGTATACCTGACTTAAAAGTCCACCAAAGGTCAATGCATTGCAGATCAACTAGCCGAGGAACCATCAGGAGGGTTTGAACCTTTGGAGACTTATTTCCTGAATGATGGGATCATGACAATTCAACAAATCCGACAGGAAAATATAGTCCAACCATGGAAAATATATTTTGATGGAGCGGTGAACATGGAAGGTGCCGGAGCTGGGGTAGTCCTCATCTCTAGTACAGGAGAGCAATATCCTGTGGCTACCAAGTTATAATTTGTCAACACCAACAACACAACTCAGTATAAAGGCTGTATAAAGGGGTTGAAATTAGCCCAATCCATGGGTGTCAAGCATCTATTGGTCTTTGGAGATTCTGAGTTGGTTATCAGACAAGCCACTGGGGCGTATCATACCAAAGAATTGCATTTGCTGCCCTATCACCTGCAGGTCATCAGCATATCCTTGGATTTTAAAGAGATCACCTTTATCTATATCCCTCGAGGAAGGAATGTGTGATGCCCCCCAGAATAGGTCCAGTCAACCCAACCCATTCTGAGTCGCCAAATACATGGTACAGAATTCAAATACAATCTTTATATCACACGGTCGTGCAAAATACGACCACACAACTGTGAGTATCAATACAAATATATACAAAATATTAACATTCAAACTAAGTCCTCATTACAATTATTATCACACTATTTTTCAGAAATAGTGAGGACTACTACAGTTCTAACTCGGACCATCACTCTGTCCCCCGACTAGTTCCCGCAACATTCTCATTTCCTGAAGAGGACAATTGATGAAAAGGGTGAGCTCAACTAGCCCAGTAAAGAATATTATGACTAAGATAATGGAAAATAAATTATCATTAGTCTTCAATAATTCAGATAAAATATTATTGACAACAAGTTTTAGATCAATATTCGCAGCGGAAATAACCATTCATTAGAAGAGTTAAGTAGAGAATGAAGTCTACTATCTTCTATGGTTTAAAAGTCCATCATCAATATTTTATCCCTGTAACATCAATCAATATACATCTCAAATCAAATATTCATCTTTATACTACGGGCCAAAGATATTCATTTGTATCACCAGTGGTCATGTTCATCTCACACCTGTCCATCTTTGCACTACGGCCAAAGATATTCATCAGGTAATCATTCATCTTTGCTCTACAGGCCAAAGATATTCAGTTATATCACATTTTAGGACTGAGGATGATGAAAAATATTATAAACAACGAATTCCATGAGATAAAGGACAAAGATTAAGGATTCGTATTTTAGTTTATCCAATTCAAAAATACTTCGTAATAATCAATTGTGGAGCAATATTCAAGAACAAAGCTCAAAACTTAGATCCAATCGAAGATAGGAACCTTAACAAACAACTTGGACAAATAGAAGAAAATTTAATTTTTTTCGTGAATAGTGCCGTATACGTGAATAGTAATCCCGACGGAAAAAGTAAGAATTTCATAATAAAATTCATGACAATATTTTGGTATAATGATATTGAAAAGAATAACATCATTTATGAAAGAAAATAACATCCCTTACCTCAAAAGAATAGTACTTCTAGCTGGAATATCGGATATAAGGCTGAAGAAAACTTGCACCGAATAACAACACTCAAAGTATCTAAATACTCACAAAAATACACTCGATATTATAGAGAGAGAAAACTTCTAATTCTGGTGTGATTTTCAATTCTAACCTAAGCACCCTATTTATAGGAAAAGCTTAGGATTTCAAAGTAGACTTTTTAATAAAATAATATTTGTTAAAAAAAAAAAATTCCGGCCGCCTCGTGAAAAAATTCAGCATTTTCCAAGAAATGACAAAAGTGGGGCCCACCATTTTATTTAAAAATATATTTATTTTCGAAAATTCAATAATTCATAATAAATAGCCCTTCAATCAGAAAAATACAAATGATATGTCTTTTTCATAGGAAATTTAATTCTCTACAACTTTGTAGAAGAAAGTTTTTCCAAATTCCAAACATAAATTATCCGAATTCCATAAACGGATGATTTTTCACACCAAAATACTGATAAAAACACATCAGTACTAATTCCTTCTTTTATATCCACAAAATAAATATTTTCTTATCATATAAATCAATAATTAATTATTCACAAATAATATTACAGAACTACAATATTGGCAACCAGGTCGTTCCTAGGAAAGAGGGGGCCTTCCTATAAGGACTTCTCCTTACTGGCGGGCAATTAAATAACCCCTCCTAGACAGAACTTCCTTAGACATTGTCAATAATGCTATCTAATTATATTATTCAATAATATGAATTATTGAGTTGATAATGTGAAATACTGTGCAGTGACAATTATTGAATCAATAATACAAAATATCAACGATAGCAATTATTGAATCAATCATATAAAATAGCAACGTAGCAATTATTGATATAAAATATCAACGTATGAATTATTGAATCAATAAAATATCATGCAATTATTGAATTAATAATATAAAATATTAAACAGTAATTACTGTAACAATAATTGAGTAAGTGCCTTCTTATGTAAGAATCAATAATTCAAAATACTGTGCAATACCGTGTGCTACTGTGCAACACCGCGTATTACTGTATTTTAACCACCGGGTATTTCAACAGTACTAACGGTAACAACTACGCCGTTATTTTATAAAAAGGTTATTTCTGTCGCTTTCTATATCCGACAGTTATTTTGTTGTGGGGCCCACTAAATAGCTGCGCCGTTGTACGAATATTCCCCGACAACAAGAATATTCTATGACCAAACGAATATTCCCCGACAACAATGAATATTTTATAACCACTTGCTTATTTTGAAATATTTGCACATTTCACCCATAATTTTTCACATTTATCAAATCAACACCTTACTATTTCGAAATAATATATAAAGAAAATTAAATCTTTATTTATAAAATTCGGGGTCTTACAGACTGACTTTGCGGACAGCATTAGCAAATTTGGCTTCCCTGATCAACGTATCGGGTAGGGGGGAATTCCCGACATCAAATTCATAAACTAAAAGGCCCCGACATAAGGGAATTACATTGGAGAAGTATCAGATGAATTACCTCCTACCAAACAGCCTTGGTATCAAGATATCAAGGAATATCCCCGAGATGGATCTACACCCGCTGGGGCAAGCCAATCAGAGCGAAAGCAGATTCATAAGATGGCTATGAAGTTCTATCTGAGTGGAGACGCACTCTACAAGAGGGATGCTGGAACAGGCCTCTTAAGATGCCTCAATAAAGAGCAAGCCCATAGATTAATGGATGAAGTCCACTGTGGAGTCTGTAGTCCACACATAAGCGGTCATCTACTGGCCAAGAAGATATTAAGAACCGAGCATTACTAGATCTCTCTTAAAGCTGACTGTGATGATCACATCAGGAGATGCTATCAATGCCAAGTCCATGAAAATGCTATTCATGCTCCTCCAAATGAGCTGCACAATATGATTTCGCCATGGCCTTTCTCCATGTGGGGAATGGATGTGATCGGGCCAGTAGAACCCAAAGCCAGCAACAATCATCGTTTCATCTTCACTATGATCGATTACTTCACCAAGTGGGTTGAAGCTGCCTCTTTTCCCAAATTCACCCAAGAGGTAATCATTGGTTTCATCAGAAACAATGTTGAATGTCGATATGGACAACCGGAGGTGATCTTATCAGGTAATGCCAAGAACCAAAACAATTAGATGATGAGAGATTTATGCAGCAAGTTTCATATCAAGCATCTCAATTCCGTCATCTACCAACCAAAGATGAATGGTGCTGTCGAAGCGGCCAATAAGAACATCAAGAAGATCATGCAGAAAATGTCCGCAAATCACAAAGGATGGTCTGACCTGTTGCCTCTGACTCTATTAGCATGCAGGACGTCAATGCGTACCTCTACTAGGGCTACCCCTTATTCATTGGTCTATGGCATGGAAGCAGTACTTCCTATAGAAGTAGAGATGGAGTCTTTGTGAGTGTTCATAGACGCTCAGATGGAAGAAGATCAGTGGTTGCAAGAGCGGTACCACCAGCTATCCCTGATAGATGAAAAGAGGGCTGCATCCATTTTCAACGGGCAGTCATATCAGCAAAGGATTGCTCGATCATACAACAAGAAACTCTGAATTCGGCAATTCAACGAAAATGACCTAGTGTTGAAGAAAGTTTTGGCCAATCAAGATGAAGCCAAAGGAAAGTTCGCCCCAAATTGGGAAGGCCCTTTCATTGTCAAAGAGGTGTTGACAGGAGGAGCTATCAGATTGCAAGAAATGGATGGGAGAGAATTTTCCCAACTTATCAACTCAGAAACCATAAAAAGGTACTACGTCTGAAACACATGCCAGCCATCATCCTGGTCCTGCAAATCAGTCAAATCAGTTTCGGTTGTCATTAGAAGATCGAACTACGAGTGACCTGATCTCCCTCAACCCGGGAGTACGTAGGCATCCATTCCTGGTGCGGTCAAACTAAACAAAAAATTCAAAAACCTATCATACCAAACTCAAAAGATACATTTCTCAAACCCCTCACACAAAAAATTAAACTACGAATGAACTGATCTCCCTCAACCTGGGAGTACGTAGGCAGCCATTCACGGTGCGGTATGACCTTCAAAGAAAAATAAAAAACCAATAAAAACCAGTCCCACGACATCGAAGCCCTATAGAACCCAAATTCTATCAAGCTTCCCTGGTCAACAGGTCCGCCTAAGGTACTCTCCGACATCTCACTGTCAATCCATCAAGGAGAAGCTCATAATACATCAACAATAGCAAGTCATGAAAGAAGTGGTAATCACTCAGCAATAAAAATATATATCTGTAGGGTTTTCGGCACATAAACGCAGCGGAAATTAAAAAATTTCGAAACCCTAAAACAGGATCCATGCGAAAACATATTAATTCAGAGGTTAAGATATGTTTTACCGATTATTCAAGCCTGAAAGGAGACGATAGAGATTCTGGAACTGCTTCGAATCCTCAACGCAATCCAACAGAACTGCGCCTCTATGGTATCCACACGAACGTCCCGCGAATCGTCACACGATCTGCAGCAAGGAAAGCTGCGGTACTAGCCGCCAAGGATCTGGATTTTTCGAAATTTTTCTCTCTAGTCTCTCTCTAAGAGCGGCTAGGGTTTTGATATCGATAATACCCTAAACGGCTGATATATCATATATATAGCAGTTAAAGGAATTAACCAAAACTAATCCAATTAGAAATATAAAATCCGAATTTATATATATATATATATATATATATATATATATATATATATATATATATTAATTAAGTCTTACTTAATTAATATACATATATATATATATATATACAAATTATCCTATTAATTTAAATTCATAATTTAAATACTATCAATCATATTGATATATTTAAATCCATACAATTTAAATTAATTCCCTTTTAATTACGTTCTAAGTGTGTGACCCTATAGATTATTATTATGTTGGCAATAATTTTAAAATCATATTATAAAATTATAAACAGTGAGCGGCATCTAGTAATGCATCACTGCTACCCAAATAATAATAAGATCGGTGATTCGATACAACCTTTTCGTGGCCAATGTTTCAATGTAATTTAATCCTTTTAACCTTGACATCCTAGATTAAACTCGAGGCATGGAATGTGTTATCCTCTTCATAATTTAATCTGAGTTTTCTTGATCGATGAGTAGACTATATGAAACAAATCACTATTTGAGCATGGCCATGCATTTCATAGTCCTACTCAATCAAGAGGCCTATGGATATCACCCCTAATATATAGGAGGGTTAAATTCCATCTAGATCACTCATATTCCTCACACGATTCATGATATACCCAATAATCACCTTTATCGTCCACCTATTAAAGGTGGCCTTTGATGATATCAAAGTACATAAATTCTCGTGTAGTAATATAGTGATTTCAGGTCGGAGGATCATTACATCATTGTCACTATGAGAATTACTTATGACACTTTGCATAATGCTCCACGTAGAATTCTCATGGTGGGTTTGCCCAGTACATTGTTCTCTAACATGTACCTATGCATTGACTCAATATCTCATATATTTATGACCAATGAGATTTGGCCATCAGTCAATCCACATACTAGTCTCAATGTATCATTGTTGTCCCATTAACAATGACACTTGACTAGGGACATTTAAGAGTAATGATACTAATTGTAACTATATGATCTCATGTTCAAGTCACATACTTGAAGCCATATAATTTGTATCACTATTCTAAGGACTTTTATTATGTTAACATTTATATAACGCAGTAAATAAAACCATAATAAAATAATTCATTTATTCAATCAAATATAATATCAAAAAATGTTTAAACAATTACATCAAAGAATTAGCCTCTAGGGCATAAACTCTAACAGTCTCCGACTTGCACTAGAGCCAATCACTCATGTATCTAATACCCATGGAACTAGTGTGACCTTCATACTTATGCTGCGACAAAGCTTTGGTCAGTGGATCTGCAACATTATCATCTGTTGGCACTCTGCTTATATGTACATCTCCTCTATCAATGATTTCACGGATGAGATGGTACCGCCTAAGTATATGCTTAGATCGTTGGTGAGATCTGGGTTCCTTAGCCTGTGCAATGGCTCCATTATTATCACAGTATAGCTCAATCGGATCAACAATGGTTGGAACAACACCAAGTTCAGTGACAAACTTTTTAATCCATACAGCCTCCTTGGCCGCACTAGAAGCAGTAATATACTCAGCCTCTGTTGTAGAATCGGCTACTGTCTCTTGCTTCGAACTTTTCCAGCTAACAGCACCACCATTAAGGCAAAACACAAAACCTGACTGAGACTTATAGTCATCTGTGTCAGTCTGGAAACTAGCATCTGTGTAACCCTTTACTGTCAGTTCGTCTTCACCTCCATATACCAAGAATGAATCCTTAGTCCTTTTCAGGTACTTGAGGATATTCTTGACTGCTGTCCAGTGACCTTCACCTGGATTCGACTGGTATCTGCTCGTCATGCTCAAAGCATACGAGACATCCGGACGAGTACATATCATTGCATACATGATAGATCCAATTGTCGAAGCATATGGGATCTTTCTCATACGCTCCTCATCATCATGTGATTTAGGACATTGGGCCTTAGAGATCTTAACACCATGAGACATGGGTAAGTGTCCTCTTTTTGCCTCTTGCATGCTGAACCGTTTCAGCACTTTATCAATATATGTACTTTGACTTAGGCCGAGCATTTTTCTCAATCTATCTCGATAGATCTTGATACCTAAAATGTAGGTTGCATCGCCCAAATATTTCATGGAGAAACATTTTCCTAACCATGTTTTTACAGCCTGTAAGGAAGGAATGTCATTCCCAATAATTAATATGTCGTCAACATATAATACCAGGAATACAATGTGACTCCCACTAACCTTCTTATATACACAAGGTTCATCTTCATTTTTTATGAAACCAAACTCTTTGACTGCTTCATCAAATCGAAGATTCCAACTCCGAGAGGCTTGCTTCAATCCATAAATGGATCGCTGCAGCTTACATACCTTTCCAGCATCCTTTGGATTGGCAAAACCCTCAGGTTGTGTCATATACACATCCTCAAGGAGATTTCCGTTAAGGAAAGTAGTTTTGACATCCATCTGCCAGATTTCGTAATCATAAAAGGCTGCAATAGCAAGTAAGATCCTGATGGATTTAACCATTGCCACTGGAGAGAAGGTTTCATCATAGTCAACACCTTGAACTTGTTTGAAACCTTTTGCTACCAGTCGACCTTTATAGGTTTGTACATTACCATCCATGTCGGTTTTCTTCTTGAAAACCCACTTGCACCCGATTGGTTTTACCCCTTCGGGTGGATCAACCAAAGTCCATACTTGGTTAGTATACATGGAGTCCATCTCAGATTTCATGGCTTCAAGCCATCTCTCAGAATCTGGTCCATTCATAGCTTCTTGGTAGGAAGCAGGTTCATCATGATCTATGAGCATCACATCGCCGTTTTGAGTCACAAGAAATCCATAATATCTCTCGGGCTCTTGGCGTGTCCTACCAGATCTACGAATGCCTCGTGTAATTTGAGCAGGTTCACTTTCCACAATATCTTGTGGTTCCTGCTCATGTTCCAACTCAGGTTCAATGATATTTTGTGGTTCTCGAACTTCTTCGAGTTCTACTTTCCTCCCACTGTTTTCTTTAAAGACAAATTCTCTTTCTAGAAAAATACCAGTTCGAGCAACAAATACTTTGTTCTCAGAAGGTTTGTAGAAATAATACCCTTTTGTTTCCTTTGGGTATCCCACAAAATTACATTTGTCAGATTTGGGTCCGAGCTTGTCAGAAGCCAGACGTTTTACAAACGCCTCGCAACCCCAAATCTTCATGAACGACATACTAGGACGTTTCCCAGTCCACATCTCATATGGTATCTTATGAACCGTCTTTGTAGGAACACGGTTAAGTGTGAATGCAGCTGTCTCTAAGGCATGACCCCAGAAGCTTATTGGAAGATCTGCATGACTCATCATCGATTGTACCATGTCCAACAAGGTGCGATTCCTCCTCTCAGACACACCATTCCATTGTGGTGTTCCAGGTGGAGTGAGCTGTGATATAATACCACACTCCTTTAGAAGGTCATCAAAGTCTTGGCTTAAGTATTCACCTCCTCGATCGGATCGAAGGGCTTTTATGCTTTTGCCAAATTGGTTTTGAACTTCATTCTTGAATTCCTTGAACTTTTCAAAGGATTCGGATTTGTGTCTCATAAGATACACATATCCATATCTACTGAAGTCGTCAGTAAATGTAATGAAGTAATAAAACCCACCTCTTGCTAACGAACTCATGGGTCCGCATACATCACTATATATAAGTCCCAATACATCGCTAGCCCGTTCACTGTGTCCAGTGAAAGGGGCCTTAGTCATCTTGCCTAATAAACAAGACTCGCATGTCTCATATGATTCAAAATCAAATGAATCCAAAAACCCATCTTTATGGAGTTTGGATATGCGTTTCTCATTTATATGGCCTAAACGACAGTTCCAAAGATATGTCGGATTTGAATCATTTGATTTAAATCGTTTTGTATTTATGTTATAGATAGGCATTTCTAAATTAAGAATATAAAGACCATTAAACAATTGTGCAACACCATAACATATTTCATTTAAGTAAAATGAACAACTGTTGTTCTTTATTAAAAATGAAAAACCTTTCTTGTCCAAACAAGAAACAGAAATAATATTTTTGCTCATAGCAGGCACATAATAACAATCCTCTAATTCTAATACTAGCCCAGTGGGCAAAAATAAATGATAAGTTCCTACGGCTAGTGCAGCAACTTTTGCTCCATTCCCAACTCGTAGGTCAACCTCGCCTTTCGCCAAAGTCCTACTCCTTCGGAGTTCCTGAACATTAACACAAATGTGAGAACCACATCCAGTATATAATACCCATGATGTAGAAGTGGACAAATTGACTTCTATAACATATATACCTGAATCAGAAGTCATACTTCCTTTCTTTTTCTTCAGTTCTTCCAAATAAGCATGACAATTCCTCTTCCAGTGTCCAGATTTTCCACAGAAGTGACAATTACCTTCTTTAGCCACCCCACCTTTAGGTTTTAAAGCCTGTTTAGTTTTGGGATTGGGTTTGGCAGATTTAGATCCTATCTTCTTCTTGCCTTTTCCCATTCCCTTAGCATTCCCCTTTTGCACCATCATTATGGGAGCGGGTCCTGTCTTTTTCATGTTGTTCTCGGCAGTTCTTAACATGCTCAACAACTCAGTAAGTGGTTTCTCAATTTCATTCATGAGGTAATTCATAACAAATTGAGAGTAGCTGCTGTTCAAAGATTGCAAAACAAGATCAGTTTGGGCTTCCGGAGTAATCGGAAAACCCAACCTACCAAGGTACTCAATATACCCAATCATTTTCAGCACATGTGGACCAACTGGATCACGTTTCTTGCAGTGATACAACGCCTTGCTTGTATCATACCTCTCCTGTCGAGCATGCCCTTTGAACAATTTCTTGAGATGCTCGATCATCTCATAAGCATCCATTAACTCATGTTGCTTCTGAAGCTCAGAGTTCATAGTTGCTAACATGAGACAACTCACGTCTAGAGCATCATCTTGATGCTTCTTGTAAGCATTATGCTCTACACGTGGTGCAGTGTTAGCTGGTGCTGCAGGAATGGGCCCATCAAGGATATATAACTTGCGCTCCTGTTTGAGGACAATCCTCAAGTTCCTATGCCAGTCTAGGAAATTAACTCCACTCAGCTTTTCCTTCTCAAGGACTGATCGTAGTGAAAGACTATTTGTGTTGTTGTTTGCCATTGATATCTACAATTTATAAGTGCAAAAAATAATAAGTCAAATTGCAGAATTTTGATATTATGTAATTGATAATAGTACATTCAAAATATACCTCCCACTATTTTATTCAAATTAATAGCCCTCACCATTAATTCGGAAAGCATTTTTCAATTAAATCTTTCTAGTGAGCTAAGATCCATATTTCATTATGCCTTAAGTTAGCTTTGGCTATTCTCTCAAAACATAATTATTTAGGTAGACAACCCTTTGTCAATTATATCATATATAACTCTTAGATAGTTTGGTGAACAACATTTGTTTCTAGTCCATCTAATGGTACCTACCAAACTCTATGCCTCTAAGTCCACAATCCTATTGTGATAACTTAGTTAAGTCTGGCCCAATGATTTTAACAGTTTGGATATCATAATTATCCTATCGCATCTTACCAAGATAAATGGGGTACTTTACTTTGGCAAACCTACATCCATCGGTCAAGGTCTTGATGAGTGTTATTCATTGGAACATCTGATTTAGACTTAATAATTTTATGAGGGATTTTAATAATTAATTTAGATCTCACCAATTTTAATCTTATTAAACATGCACATTATTTATCATATCATATCATATCGTATACAAGCATAAATAAAGTGCAAAATTAAATGTGTCACAGTTATGGCCCCAACCCTATGCCAATCTTTTCAAGCTAATGAAAAGATTGAAGGTCAGTCTAAGGTGGTAAAAGGTCTTCAAAATAGTAGCTTCCTTGGACCTTCCTCATGCATGTGTCTCCTCTCCATCATCATCTTGTCATCTTGATAGGTTACAATTGTACATTACATGACATAAAGAAACCTCGAGTTATATTCGAGGGGATTTAGATGAGAAGAGAATATTACATCAGAATTTATAGAAAGGCACGACATGCAAGCCGTATTTCAAAACTAAAACCACTAACCTATGGGTCAAAAGGGCCATAACTGTGCACCATGAATATCACAATAAGCACATGACACAATTTATAAAGAAAACTATATACAAAATATTGGGGTCACGACCATCGTGCGCTACGACGGGGGGGTCCAAGGGGGGGGCTCCCCCCCCTGGCGGTGGTCCGCTAACACAATCCGCTAACACACTCATACTAACAATACACCAGAACATATCATATATGTCCAGTTTCGATTAATCATATTAAATCGAATCTTCATGTTTCTAATCCAATTAGAACAGAAGTTGAATTGTTATTCCACCTTCTAGGATACAAATATCAGAACATCATATACATGCATATATATTACAGATTTCCAGAATACGCATATATGCAGAATATCATATATTCAATTTCAGATCGGTAAACATGCATCATCATATATCATATATAACGAATACAATTAAAACACGTAATCTGAATTAATCGTTTCGCAAGTAGCTCTGATACCACTGTAGGGTTTTCGGAACATAAACGCAGGAGGAAATTAAAAATTTTTGAAACCCTAAAACAGGATCCATGCGAAAATATATTAATTCAGAGGTTAAGATATGTTTTACCGATTATTCAAGCCTGAAAGGAGACGATGGAGATTCTGGAACTGCTTCGAATCCTCAACGCAATCCAACGGAACTGCGCCTCTATGGTATCCACACGAACGTCCCGCGAATCGTCACACGATCTGCAGCAAGGAAAGCTGTGGTACTAGCCGCCAAGGATCTGGATTTTTTGAAATTTTTCTCTCTAGCCTCTCTCTAAGAGCGGCTAGGGTTTTGATATCGATAATACCCTAAACGGCTGATATATCATATATATAGCAGTTAAAGGAATTAACCAAAACCTAATCCAATTAGAAATATAAAATCCGAATTTATATATATATATATATATATATATATATATTACATTAATTAAGTCTTACTTAATTAATATACATATATATATATATATACAAATTATCCTATTAATTTAAATACTATCAATCATATTGATATATTTAAATCCATACAATTTAAATTAATTCCCTTTTAATTACGTTCTAAGTGTGTGACCCTATAGGTTATTATTATGTTGGCAATAATTTTAAAATCATATTATAAAATTATAAACAGTGAGCGGCATCTAGTAATGCATCACTGCTACCCAAATAATAATAAGATCGGTGATTCGATACAACCTTTTCGTGACCAATGTTTCAATGTAATTTAATCCTTTTAACCTTGACATCCTAGATTAAACTCGAGGCATGGAATGTGTCATCCTCTTCATAATTTAATCTGAGTTTTCTTGATCGATGAGTATACTATATGAAACAAATCACTATTTGAGCATGGCCATGCATTTCATAGTCCTACTCAATCAAGAGGCCTATGGATATCACCCCTAATATATAGGAGGGTTAAATTCCATCTAGATCACTCATATTCCTCACACGATTCATGATATACCCAATAATCACCTTTATCGTCCACCTATTAAAGGTGGCCTTTGATGATATCAAAGTACATAAATTCTCGTGTAGTAATATAGTGATTTCAGGTCGGAGGATCATTACATCATTGTCACTATGAGAATTACTTATGACACTTTGCATAATGCTCCACGTAGAATTCTCATGGTGGGTCTGCCCAGTACATTGTTCTCTAACATGTACCTATGCATTGACTCAATATCTCATATATTTATGACCAATGAGATTTGGTCATCAGTCAATCCACATACTAGTCTCAATGTATCATTGTTGTCCCATTAACAATGACACTTGACTAGGGACATTTAAGAGTAATGATACTAATTGTAACTATATGATCTCATGTTCAAGTCACATACTTGAAGCCATATAATTTGTATCACTATTCTAAGGACTTTTATTATGTTAACATTTATATAACGCAGTAAATAAAACCATAATAAAATAATTCATTTATTCAATCAAATATAATATCAAAAAATGTTTAAACAATTACATCAAAGAATTAGCCTCTAGGGCATAAACTCTAATAATATCCAACAGGGAAGTGAATCAAAATATATTTCTCTGATATATAATACTATTTGATATATACATGGTGTCTTGTACATGACAAAAATGGCTGATCTAGTATGTGCAGGAAAAATAAAGCTAGTCTATGGACCCAATGACAAACGGGACAACAATGCCAACATGGCATCTCTCTCTGAAGATGAAGGAGCAGCTGCAAGTGCAATACCCTCAGCCTCCATACGAGCAAGGACGTCCACTGCCATCTGCATGGTCTTGCAGTGGCCATCTATAAATGCACTCATCTCTCCAACCAGGCTGTCTGTATATGACCTGAGGGCTGTGTTATCCGCAATATATACATCTCGGGTGGCTATGACCTCGTCCCTCTCCACAAAAGCAGCATCTCTGGCAATCAAAACCTCCTCAATCTCCTCAAAGGCAGCATCTCTGATAGATCGGACCTCATCTCTCTCCTCAAGAGCTGCATCTTGGATAGACAGAGCCTCGTCTTTCTCAAATAATGCTGCATTCCGAGTAGCTCGAGCCTCATCTCTGGCGGCAAAAGCTGTATCTCTGCCAGATAGAGCAGTCAACATCAATGCCCTAGCCTGATCCCTCTCGAAAGTTATCATAGCTAGTGAATCGGCAATAGTGGGATCTGTACCGGCAGGAATGATCGGAGGGTCACTAACTAAAGCCACTGTCAAACCAGTGAACAACTAATCCTCCGTGGGAGAATCAGGATCCTCTATAGGCTCTTCCTCATCTGACTCTATGATCGGAGCTGCTTGGATAACCGTAGCTGCTGCTATATCAGCATCTAACCACGCTGAATACTCCGGAGAGCAATCCGGATGGCTAGTAGAGAAATCAGCCCTCTCCCTATAAGTCCAACACTCATAAATCCTAATCAGGTCAGCTGTTGATAGAGATGAAGCTGATATCTGTTGGTCAATAACCCCCTCAAATTGGTGTAGGCTCTGGAACTGATCAAACTGACCCATAACTGCCAATGGATGGTAAGTAGTCACCCCTCTCAATCCCGCAAGGGGCAAATAATCCAAGCCAACTGTATGGGTGATGAAGCTATAAGGGGATACCAGTCCTGAAATGGCAGAATCGAAAAGGGATGCTCAATATCTAACAAAAAAGCCAACCATGTCGCTGCATCCGAACATTTCGCTGGCTGGAAGGAGTAGGCCAAGGCTATCTCATGGGTAAAGCAGTACACACGGTGTCTAAAAGTGCCAATTGGATGCAAATGGGTCATGAGCCATACATAGAGCAGGACAGAGCTACCTCTAAAAAACCCCTCTAGATGGGTGCTGCAATAGGTAGCCGACCTCAAGGTCTCGGTCAGTATCATCGACAGAATGGTACTACCCTGTCTAAGGGCACGGACCACGGCCATCAAACCAATATCTAAATGGTCCAAGTATAGTGGCATGTATACGTAGGTCGTGACGCATATCAGTATGACGTCTATCCGGGCCGAATGCCACTCCTCTGCCGAGATAATAAAATCCCCAGCATGTCGATCGTAGCTATCTAGACTGCCATAGCGATCGATTAGGAAGTCGATAGAGATCGCATGTCCTGAAATGATCTCATCTGTGACTACTCTATGTCGCGGACCTGACGTACGTATAAATGGTCTCCTCATGTCGCTAATAGTTGTGCGAGCGCAAGGTAGGTCCAGTGCTAAACCTATAAGCCGCTCATACTCCTCCAAGGTCGGTGTCAACTCATGCCGCCCAAAGCGGAAAACCTGTCGCTTAGGCATCCAACAGGATAGAATGCCATCTACAAATCCGTATGGAACCTAGAAATCTACAAGGGCCGATGAATGCCCCAACATCCGATCTACTATCCCTCTGGCTGGGAAGGGAAGACTATCGTACCACGACCTCAATGACGATGCTACCAAGGATGGTGGTAAATGCTCGATGCGGCTAACAGTCGATGACGACATCTGTATCACCATATCACAAGACCATCCGGGGTCAAATCTAAACTCATCTGTCTAAGTGCATATCCATGACATAATATATGCATAATGATAATAATAAACATGATGCAATGGATAGAAAATATCATGCATATCTAGAATAAACTATCTATTGCAAGCATCATCTCTGTTTGATCATACAATCCAAAATAAAAAGTATAGGGATATGGGGCACAGCCGCCCAACTACTAATAGAGGCCTATCAAAATAGGACACAGCCGCCCAATAGCTAAACAATGGCCTATCAAAAGATATAGCGAGGGAAGCTATCAAAAGAGATCCAGAATATCTGGCTCCAGGCTATCAACCTGCTCCAGCTCCTCTTGAGACACAAAATCTCGGCCAATGGGAATGTCCGGTAGATATAAGGGAGGATCAGCATCGGCAAAACTATTAGAAAATGGACCTGTGGAAGGGCCAGCTTCAGAGCTGGAAGGACCAAAAGAAGCTGCCTCTGATGGATCTCGGCCAAGGTGCCTGATAAACAGATGTGCCCTCTCCAACTACTGGGTCAATCCTATGATCTGGTCCAAGTGAGTCGGATCTCGCAGGCAAGCTATCCAGTGTGTCATCATCATAGACCCTGGCACAATATCTGCCATGAACTGGGTAGCACGAGTTTGAGCCCCAATAGTGCGAGGAAACCACCAACTATGAAATGCCTCTTAGCTGTACGGACCCTCAGACAGGGTGAAGCCATCTATGCCCTCCATAGGAATGTCTGTAAATGGCTGAGCTAGTGGCTAGTGATGCCAAGCAGAAGGAACAAAGGGAATACGAATCTCCCCTGTGATGCTCCTAATAGCACGCTCTCCTAAATAGAGCTCCCAACCTCCCTCTTTCAAAAATGGGACTATGCGGGTGGACAATTTAAACTCCCACCCAGTGGGAAAATCGCCCTCGAACACGACTATCAAAAAGTCTGAGGTATACGGGACCCACGAGATCGATCCGGCCGTCAATAGCCCAAGCTGCAGGCGGGAGTAGGTGAATCCCTCAGCTAAAGGGACCTCCGTCAAAGTGGAGTGGTGCCAACGCCGTCCCCGAGGATAGGTCTCCAGGCCCAAAGTAGTGGCGGGACGTAGGCAATGAAGCCTCTCATATGCCAAAACTAGCCATGCAAATATCAAAAGTCCTTAGTGATCAAGACTGACAAATATAAATGAGGCAATCAAAAAGGTACAAGAAAGATGTACTAACCAGTAGGAATGGGTAAAAGCCTAACCAAGCCTCCGTCACACCCTCCGAGCGTATGCGCATCCCTCGGAGGAAATAGGCAAAGGTATAGGTACCCCAATCGAAATCACTGAGGCGCTCCACGTACCTAATGGCACTAACCAGGGGAAAGGACAGAGTCAAAGAGTTATCCGTAAGGAAATAACCCCTGATGATCACCAAAAATAGTCGCCTCAGGATGCGATCTTTAACCCTCTGATCATCAAGCGGAGGCTCAATCAAAGCCCCACTCTGGGCATCTACGCTCAAGGGACCAGAATGGACTATCCGACCCTTGAAACCCAGATAACCGTTTTAAGGTCTTTCGGATGTACATTTTTTACAGAAAACTGGGAGGGTACATTTGTAAAGTGGAGTTTGTCCATCGTGGAAATCAGATTTTGATCAGTTTGATCATGAATCCCACGATTCCTAGGCTCACAGAGAAGTAGCCAAGAAAACTTTCACAACTCAAATATGCACAGAAAATATGTATTTACATCCAGATGTCGCAAGAACCAAGGATTCATCAGTAAATCCTGGCATGTGCATAGCCAAAGCTTCTCGTTCCCACTAGATAGCGATCTAAGGGTCGCGTGGTTGCTTAAAAATGAATAAAACTAGAAAAACTGCTAGATGTAAGTAAATCTCAGCCATTCTAACTTCCCGATTCTGTCTGTACCTATTTTGAATCGTTTGAAAGATAGAATTGGCGAGATTTAAAGAAATCTAGTTTGCCCAAATAGATGTTAGCCCCGATTCATATCAAATGAATATTTACAGCAGCAATTTAATCATAATGAATAAAGGATATATATATATATATATAGTTATATATATACAAAAGCTTGTAAAGGGAGATGGGTTTTCACTTCGATGTCCGGACTGAAATATAACTATATATATATATATATATTTATAAAAGCTGTAAAAAGCCACGGAGTAATCCAGGCTTGCCAGAATGGAAATATATATATATAAAAGCAATAAAGGGAGACGAATTTCAAATCCTATGCCCGGACTGGAATGAATATATATATATATATATATATATTTATAAAAGCTGTAAAAAGCCACGAAGTAATCCAGGCTTAACAGAATGGAAATATATATATAAAAACTGTAAAAGAGCCACGGAATGATCCAGGCTTGAGAGAATTGAAATATATATATATAAAGCTGTAAAAAAACCACGGAATGATCCAGGCATAACAGAATTGAAATATATATATATATATATATATATATATATATATATATATAAAAGCTATAAAAGAGCCACGGAATGATCCTGGCATGACAGAATTGAAATATATATATAAAAGCCTGTAAAGGGCGACAGATTTGCAATCCTATACCCGGACATGAACGTAAGTATATATATATTTATAAAAGTGGTAAAAAGGCTATGAAATGATCCAAGCCAATCTGGAATGTTAATGTTAATATATACAGTTAGTATATATATATATTAAAGCAATAAAAAGGCCACGAAATAAAAATCCAGGCCCAAATAACTCAGAAAATATATATATATATATATATATATATAAGCAGTAAACTGCCACGGATTTGACATCCGGGCTTAACAGAATTGAAAAGTTAGTATATATATAGTTAAATTATACAAAAAAAAAGTCAAACCGGGAATGGAAAGATAACCCAGTTCGGTGAAGGGCCTGTATACATACATATATATATATATATATATAAAAGCTAATAAAAGCCGCGGATCAACGATCGGGGATGTGAAAATGCTAGAAAACGTGTTTATGTACTAAAATATACGAAAACGTAAGCAAAAACGGCCATGGAACTGAGTTCCGGGAATAATCAAAAAACGAAACTTAACGTACAAGTGTATAAATGCGCAACAAAGTAGTATGAACTTTCTGATCGTAAAAATACTTACAATGGATTGCTACATGGGCTTTTTGGCCCTTGGTAGGCTTTAAACGTCCGTATCCACCTGTTAATTTTTGGTATGTGGTAGTATATGAGTATACCTACGTGTTAGAGTAATAAAATCTGAGTTTGGAGTACTAGAAGTCGGTCTAGGAAATGAAATGGGCATAGTTCCAAAGCGTTTCCAAATTGATTTTGGCCTGGGGGTGCTCTTATATTTATAGACCCGATGGAAGCGGCTCTACCAGAGGTAGCCGCGGGTATAGCTGCGGCGCCGCGTGGCAGGGCCCGAGTGGTGAGTTCTGTCACCTCTAAGTACGTGCACTTCGTGCAACGTGAGGTCAGATTCAAAATTTTTTAACTTTTGATCGGAGCATCCGTTTGAGGCATGTTATACCTTTTCGAAAAGCCCTCGCCGAGCGCATCACAATGACATGGGATTAAATATTTTTCGAGTCCAAGAAGATGGGTTCATAACTGGGTCTTCGTTTCCCCGCAGTTTCTTCGTTGAGCTGTCTTGCGCTGTTTTCACTCGGGATCAATGTTATGGTTCTTTCTGACCCTGATGGCATCAATTCGATTTGGTTTTGACTGAATCAACTTTAAGTTAGAAAAATGACCATTCTGCCTATCCAGGGGTTGTCTCCTGTACTGGCATGGTCTTCAGCTGATCTCCGGGGGTTGTCTCCGAGGTTTGCATCCAGCCGACTCTGTTTGTCCTCAGGGTTATCTCCGAGGCTGACTTGATTTCTCCAAGGTTGTCTTTGGGGATGATGTGATGCTTCGGGGTTGTCTCCGAAGTCAATTTGGCCTCCCAGGTTGTAACCGGGGCTTGACCTGACCTTTTGGGTTGAGACCGGGGTTGACCTGTACCACCCGAGTTGTGACTTGGGTTGACCTGTACCTCTTGGGTTATGACCAAGGTTGATCTGTACCTCTCGGATTGTGACTGGGGTTGACCTATACTTCCCAGGTTGTGACCGGGGTTGACATGTACCTCCCAGGTTATGACCGGGGTTGACCTGTACCTCCTGGGTTATGATCGAGGTTGACCTGTACCTCCCGGGTTGTGACCGGGGTTGACCTGTATCTCCCGGGTTATGATCGGGGTTGAACTGTACCTCCCGGGTTGTGACCGGGGTGGACTGTCTTTTCGAGTTGTGACCGGGGTTAAGTTGACATCCCGGTATTGAGACCAGGGCTAATTTGTCTTCCCGATATTGATATCGGGGCTGAGTTGACGTCCTGATATTGAGAACGGGGCTGAGTTAACATCTCGGTATTGAAATTGGGGCTAAGTTAACATCCCAGTATTGAGACCGGAGCTAAATTAACTCAATTATATTAAATTGAATAATTATAATAATTGAGAATATATGGAGTTTGCGATAAACTCGTTGAATGCCTTGTGTGGCACAGTGATGAGAAATATTAATGATTATATTAATTAATGAAGGAATTGCTATGTGAATAATTAATTAAATATTAATGGTTATTTAATTGTTATTATGAAAGATGGAATATTAATGGTGGTTAACAATATGTTGATTATTATTATTATTACAAATAATAGAATAATAATAAGAAACTTGTTTATAAATATAATAAGAGTTACATTTATTAATGTGATAATTAATCCTATGAATATTAATTAAGTGTTATTAATGATTACATTGATATATGAGGGATGAATTAATTAATATTTTATTAATTGATTAATTGCCATTATGAATGATAAAACAAGTAAGTAAGTTATTAATATAATAAGATTATATTAATTGTTATGTGCAAGTATGCAAAAATTAAACATAAAGTATATGCGATACAACTATATTATATAGTGTAGTGCAACATTTATGTGACTATACTATATATAGAAATCATATATTAAGATTAATTAAACTATGTAAGCTATATGGATAATGCCTATGTGACAATGTGAGTATGTGGACATTAAAATAATACATCATGGATATATTGTAAACAATTATTTTTAATAAAGAAGATGATGTAATGTGAGAATATCCGGTTAAATTATATCGGTAAGATAAAATGTACATGGATTATATGTGTGCAAATTACACTTACTACATTATATGAATTACATTATGTCAGTAAAACTACAACCTAAGCATGTATTATATGAATACAACCTAGGTATATAACATGTGCAAAGTAACATAAGTGTGTGTATACATGAATGTTGCAACAAATGCTGAAGTAGATTTGCTTGTCCCATATTGATAGTCACAATCCTTGCACACGTGAAATACTCAAGGCTAGCCTAAACCTATCTATTCCTTAAACTCAGCATTCTAACTCATGATTATGGGGGGAGTGGGCATGCTGATGAACTCCAACAACTAAATCACCAACTTCTTCTTACCCCCCCATGCAATCCTACATTCCCGTTAGTTTAATTTAGAGTGCAATTGCAATATCTGTGTATTGGTTTTGCTATATATATGGCCTCTCCTCTTCCTAATTCATTTACTGAGAATTTTGTTTAAGAGTTGGGTGAGAGCATATATATCAGTGTTAAGTATTCTAAGAGTTGAGAATTCAGTTAACAACAATTGCATTACAGAGGTATAATTCCATTTCCTTGTTCTTTATTTCGTGGACTCCATTTCTTGTTTTCTGCCAAGTTCAAATTCTTAATTTTAGATGGAATTCATGATTTTGTGATTTGAGGATGTTAATTGATTGTTATATAAGCTAGTATATGTGTTAGTAAGGTAATGTAGTTGGTTTGATAGCAATTTCATAGGAAATTTCTGTGTTTAGGTTTGTAGTTTGCCGTTGCTGGCTGTTGTCTGGTGAGAACCAGTTGCTTGCTTGCTGCTTGATTCTGTTAAGTGTAGTTGATTATTATAACTTAGACAAAGCATGCTAGCATGAGTAATACATATATATGAATATATTGAGACAATGTAAGCATGTTTTACTAAGAGTTGCACGCATACTTATAGCTTTGAAATAAACTTAGCATTTTATGAACAAACCTCAAATTTTGGAAATGAACTTTGATGGGATTTATGTTCTACAAGTTCTGAACTTGATGATATATATACATGACTGATTTCGTACATAATGAGCATGATATATGATTTATAGCTCCTTTGTTTATGACCAACCTTGTTAGGCTTTGTATTAGAGAACTTTTTCAAGAAAAGCTTGTCGTATCAAGAAAAATATGCATGAATACTACATGATGTACATTCTGATCTTGAGAAGATGTTAATATAACTTAACTACACATAATAAGAGCTTTAAAGTTGTCTTGTATGTGTTGAATTGCATCATTCAAGTTTAAGATGATTTCAAAGGCAAACTTGAATATGTTTTCAAACATATTACATTAGTATAAGTAATTAAGTTCTGAAGAATCTAAAATAACGTGTTTACATTCATTATGTCTCTGAACATAGTTCTTATGTGGTTAATATAAGGGTAGTAGACCAAGCATGAGTTTGAAGCATGTTTCAAAGTACTAAACGATGCTAGTTATGAATAAATACTATAAACACTATGAGCATGTCTAAATCAAGTTATGTGATCAGTTCACATGTTTACATGACAAGTATGATAACTTACGTGAATTCATGGCGTTGTATGACCTTAAGTCGTTAGAAACCATGATTTAGAACTATAGCATGTATGATTGAACTTGGAAAGGTTGAACAAACATAGAAAGACCCTTTAACATGTATATATGTTATGTGATATAATATGTTGATACTTGAACCCGACTTTGACGGTTAACTTACAACAATGCTATAACTTGCTAAAAAGAGTATGTTTGCTATTCGTTGTGATCTTATGTGATAATGACGATATGTAAACTTGATTAACCCGAAAAGGGGAACTTTAAGGATAAAAGATAATGTAAGTTATGTCAATCTAGAGTTATGAAGTAATATAGTACTATGCGTGATATATGACGGTATAGTAAGATTAAAGACTTAACTTATATGTGGATGGTATATATAAGGTAAAGTATGATGTTAAACTATATGACTAATGAATATCATATATACGTAACTATATTACGATAGGGATTCAAAAGTGCTGATTAGCTTTACGTGGATAGACTACGCATAAGGCAAGTATTCTATCCTTGTATTTACTTTATCCAAGGAACGTTGTAAGCAAGTTCCTAACCTTACTCTTTATTGAGCGTTCATAAATCTTGTGCTATTATTGTCGTGCAAGTAAATCTTTGAGATTGTAAGTCATGTATTATAAACTATATACTTCATGAATAAGATAAAAGTTGATTCATATTCTTCGAGCTTTAAATCTTGGGATTGAACTTATAATTGTTGTGATTTATGCCATTTGATTCGGCTAAACTTATATTGTTGAAAGGCGATCCAAACTAATTGATTAGTGCGGGATCTTGTGTTTAACTGAGATGAACAACCTTCTTTGAAGGAAAATTATACTTGTCGGGAGACCGACGTTCGTACTTTAGTACGATTGAACGATATGCATACCGTAGGGTACTTTAGGTTGATCACCTGTTGTACTTGTTTTATTGGATTATCAGTATATTTCTGTTAATTCTAGTAGAAGTTCATAGTCCTTAGTGACTGATCAGTGGTCAGTTATCTTGAAATCTTAAATTGATTTAGTATTGAATCATATTGATAGTATTCTGTCCTTAACGACTGTTATTGAGACTATTGATATTCTTGCTATTTTTGAACTATTATACCTTGCTATACCCTTTTTGGGATTCGAGAACTATATTACTCACCCTTATTGTTATATAACTTGTTGAGCAAACTTGTTGCTCATTCTTGCTTTCCCTAAAATATTTCAGTTAAGGCAGAGCAGTGCGGACCCTCGGGCACAAACAAGGGCAAGGGAAAGGCTACTGGGTAGCTTTTATTTATGTAGAACTTATGATTGTAATAAGAACTCATTTTATTATGTATTAGTTAGGGTTATATATGCTTAAGGTATGTTTAAGCTATGTAATCACTTTTTAAGTTTCGAGACCTTGGGACGTGAATAAATTATATTAATTAAATATAATTTATTCAGTAGTAGTTGTGTATTATTCCTCTGTGCGATGTGACATTTAGTCGTAATATTTATTGTGGTGTTAGATTTTAGAACGTGACAAACTGAATTTGAGTAACCCTGTGGCGGTCCGAATTTGGGGGTGTCATAGCCCCTCTTTATCATATTTATGTAGTGCAATGGAATGAACAGGATAAAGATTGCTAGACACTAGAAATATGATAAATGTAAATGTAATGTAATGCATGACAGGATATGTTATGAATGTTAGATACCTTTGATGGGGTAGGGTTATGACTGGTTAATCACATTATTTTTTGTTGGGGATAACATTATCCGTGGTAACCCTTGGTGATAGGCTATCATTATTTGTTTACGCCATTTTCTGCTGGGGATGACATTATCTATAATAGCCTATTGGGGAAGATTTTCTCTTGGCTGATGCCGTGGGACATTCCTGAGATTAACGTTAGGGCGGTCGCCTATGTCTCGTGTCTCCAATAAAGTTTTCTGACTTTTCCTCCTTTGGGGATGTTCTTCTTTTGCTGAGTTACCTCATTAGAGATTCCCGAGGACTACCCTGATGATAACTGATACTGGTTTACATCATCGAACCTTCTCGACACCTACTCGAACGGTAGTTTGCAAGGCTTGACCATTATCGAACCTTTTCGATGCTTCCTCTGAGGATTTGTATAACAGATTCCATCATCTGTCTTTTGTGGGGATAAATTGATACACTATTTCTGTCACTAGTTCATTCCTGATGCTTCGCTGGGGTTGTCGCCAACGGCTAGACTGTCGGGCAATCTGACCTTCACTGAAGTAGCCTTCAACGGTTGATGCCACTGGACTATTCCCGATGCTTCGCTGGGGTTATGCCAACGGCTGAGTTGTCAGACGAACTGACCTTCGCTGAAGTAGCCTTCAACGGCTGAGTGTCACCGGTTCATTTCCGATGCTTCGTTGTGGTTGTGCCAACGGCTGATAGTGCCAGGCAATCTGACCTTCGCTGAAGTAGCCTTCAACGGCTGAGTGTCACCGGTCAGTTTCCAATTCTTTCCTGGGGTTGTGCCATCGGCTGATAGTGTCAGGCAATCTGACCTTCGCTAAAGTAGCCTTCAATGGCTAAGTTTTACCGGTTCGTTCTCGATGCTTCGCTGGGGTTGTGCCAATGGTTGAGTTGTCAGGTAATTTGACCTTCACTGAAGTATCCTTCAACGACATAGTGTCACCAGACCGTTTTCGATGCTTCGTTGGGGCTGTGCCAACGGTTGAGATGTCGAATCTGATCAATCTCGATGTGGGGGTGCTCTTTCTGACAAACCACACCCTCGGATAAATCTGGATACCTTGATACATTTAGAATCTGCCGTTTATATCGTCGGACCTTCCCGATGCTCTGACAGCGGCAGTTTTCAGCAGTTTTTCGCAGTATTTCAGCAGTTTTTTTAGCAGTTCTCATCATTGATCCCCGGATATCACTTTGGAATGATAACCAATGGCTTTAATGAAGTTCTTCTTTTCGTCAGTATCCTGTCGCACATACGCAAGATTTCAGGATAATCTGCTTAATTGCGTAGCAGTTTTTTCCAGGATTTGACTTTTCAGCTTCTCTAAACTCCGTTTCCACCCAAACTGAACCAAGTTGGAGGGGATGGGGCCCACCCTAGGGAGCCGTAGGTCGAGTGGAGGTAGCCGCAGGTGGGCCCGCTTCCTCCTGCGAATTTATAATGGGCAACAGGGGCTCTCAGAAGTCATTTTTAGTTTTGAGTTCTAATAAAAATCCTATTTTCTTTTTCAGATCTACGGAGTTCTGGTAGCTTTTTTCAGATATTGTCAGCGCCTATGCGTTCTGCACGTCTCAGGTGACGTTTACATTCTTTCTTTTCTAGTTTTAACTAGTAGAATTGTTTAAACCATGTAGGGTACTTTTGAACGCAATGTATCAAAAATGTATGCTTATATGACTTGATAAAAGTTTTCCGACTGCATAAGAATGCATATTTTACTATGATGCACGTTTTGATATAAGAAAATTTGAATTTTGAGACAGTCAATTAACGCCCTTTCTGATCAGTTTACTCATCCTTTTTGAGGCTTAGCGAGCCTAGATTTTCAACTAAAAATGTTCATGGTAATTTAGCTGCCATGCAAATTTTATTTTTGATTTTTTTTCATAAAAATGAACTGTTTCTATTTTTGGGTAGGTGTGCTACTAAATGGCCACCTAGACATGCCTATGTGCATGCGGACAATCCATTTTACAAAGGAGACTCTGGCGAAATTTTTTCAAAAGTCTAAGCATGCAATTTTGACTCTACTGGGGATTTTGGTTGACCCATGCATGTTTTAGGACTTAAAAATGCATAAAATACTAATTTAAATTAATAAGCCACAGGTTTTAGGCTTACCTCACCCTTTCTAAGGTGATTTAGAGACTTTGTCCAGGTGATGGAGCTAGATAAACCAGGCAGTGTAAGCAGGGTCATCCCAGGAGTTAGACGGAGGAGAGTCTCCGATGTTCCTCAGCTACGGCCAGCTCGGCCTCCTCATAGATTGGCTGAGTCGGTGATTCGTCCTGTCCGAGTTGATCCATCGATCGATGTAGACGACGAAGAGGCTCCATTTGTTGATCCTGCCCCAACTCAGGCTCCACGTGCTGAGCTCCCAGGCATCGTGGTGCCACTTCAAGAGCTACTGGGAGATTTGAGGCGTTATTCATATAGATTCCTTCATTCCAATGAGGTGACTGATGTTTTCCTTCTAGATTCTCTTTCTTCCTTTCTTTTGCCATTTCAGGGCACATGTTTGATATGAATTATCCTTCTGATGCAGGTTCTCGGCTTTACGCAGCCCAGAGGGAACTGGTTTAATGTGCATTTTCTATACCATACTTTGCATTCAGATTATAGGGCAATTGTAGATACCTGTGGGTTTCAGGCATTCTTTTCTATCCCTCCCCGCCGTTTCCCCTAGGGTTATTTGAGGGTATTATCTGAGCGCTGGTTCCACCAGATTCAGTCTCTCTATTTGTTGGATTGCGAGGTGATGATGACGCCTATAAACTGGAGGTTCATCACTGGGATAGAGTTTACAGGTGAGCCAGTGCCTGTCATTACGGACATTTCACCTACTGCCGTTCAGTCCCTTTTGGGAGTTCCTGCGACGACTATCAAGGTCTCAATATAATGAAATAATGATTTATCGTGCTAGAGTCACTCCGATGGCTGTCATGCCAATGAGAAGACCGTCACTTGTATATATTTTGTAGTCGAGGATACTTCGCAGCCCGACAATCACCATTCAAATTGAGCCCAAAGGTTGAAAAGATAAAATAGAAGTATCAACAGGCTTCTATTCCTATGAGAGCGTAAAGGTTTGAAAATCGGCTTTCAAAACATCATTTTAAATATCTTGTCTATAACAGGACTTTTGCAAATCAAATCAAACCCTTCGTATATAGGTTCAACGAAGTAAAGCACTACTTTCAATCAAACAAGCGTAGGCCCAATCTCTTCTAGCATTCACACACACACATTGCAGATAAAAAGGGAAATATTAAAAAGATGTTGTACCGTGTTTTCACGGGAGTTGTGGGATGCCTAACACTTTCCACACACTTAACCAAGCCCCCGAAATTAGAACTTCGATTTCAAAGATTCGATTTCGACAGTGTCCAGCAAATTGGGCCTACTTTCAAACAAAACTCGGTAGAGTTGGTACAACCATTTTCAAACCTACTAACTAGCGACTTTGTAAAACTGTTCAAATCGTCGACATGATACATGTTTGCCTTTTCCTAAAAAAACCGTCACCCCTTTTGATAAAAAAAATAAAATAAGGGTAGAAACAGAACTTGGAAAAGAGAGAAAGATCCGGGTCCCAACTCGACCCGCGCATTTTTTCTTCCCGACATCGACAATTATTATTATTATTATTATTATTATTATTATTATTATTATTATTATTATTATTATTATTATTATTATTATTATTATTATTATTATTACTATTACTATTAAATGTATTTTAGGTCATAATAATAATAGTAGTAGTAATAATAATAATAATATCAATAATAATAATAATAATAACTTAACAGATAATAATAATAGTAATAGTAATAGTTATTATTATTATTATTATTTTTATTATTATTATAGTTATTATTATTATTATTATTATTATTATTATTATTAGTAGTAGTAGTAGTAGTAGTAGTAGTAGTACTATTACTATTATTATTATTATTATATGTTAAGTTATTATTATTATTCGTATTATTATTATTATTACTATTAAATGTGTGACACCCCCAAATTCGGGTACTTTGTTTCCACACGATTTGGTGTTCACTTTCTAAATAAAATATACATCTACCCAATAATAAGGAATGCAAAATAAATTACAACCTTATAATTAAATAAAAAACTTCCTAGTAAAAAGGATTACAACTTTGTCCAAAATATCCCAGGGAACTTTAACTTAAACATCAAATGCGGAAAATAAAAACATAACATAAAGTAATCCAGTCTTGTTACAATTCATAATTAACAAATAAAGCAAGTCTTCACTTGTTCAGCTTGCCTTTGCCCTTACTAGTTAACGGAGTGTCAACACTTTCAACTTTAGCTGCAGTGGTTATTTAAATTGCAAGAGTGAGCAAACGAAAGCTCACTAGAAATATCAATAATATAACATAACTGAATAGTTTCAATAGATTTGAATAATTTTTCTTTCATAAAGAATTGAACAATAATTCTTTCTTCAATGTTTAGAATCTCGAATATTGAAATCATCTGAGGGTCGTAAGACCTTGAACTTTGTCCTAGGTTATAAACATTTCTATTTAAAACCTTTAACAGTCATATAGACTATGGGCTCTTAACTCGTACTTAAGGGGATCAGCCCTTCGTACCATGTATTGTGCACAAACATTTAACGCTTTCGCATAGTAACCCCTAATTAATAGGGTTGTTCATCTCAGTATTTGAATACAAGTCCGCACCAAAGAAAGTTTGATTTGGATAAGCTTAAAAAGGTAATTTAGAATTCAACGTTCATCAACTAAGAAATAGTTGAATTTACTTACAATAATTTAGAATAATCCATCAATAAGGAATTACGAAATAATTTATGCTTTAAAAATAACTTAAATCATTTGAAAGACTTAATAGACCTTACTTGAACAATTAAGTCAAGGTCACATCAATTCATAAATGGACTTCGCTAAGATATTTATTCAATATATAAATTATAGAGAATACAATAACTGACATAAACGAAATCAAGAAATGATAGAACAACTTGCCTTGAGCGCAAGCTACAGTTACTATCACGTTCCTTAAAAATTCCTACATATATATAATTAACAATAATAATATAAATTAGTTATCATGTAACTAATTCACATAATTAGTTAACTCATTAGGTTAACTCACTCCTCTTTAATTATTAAGTTAATAATTAATTATAACATAATTAATCACATCACGTATTCATATTACATGTTCACATAATTAATCAAATAATAATTATGTACTCATATTAATTAAATTATAATTAAACAAATTATAATTTAAATTAAACATTCATTTTAATTATAATTAATTAAATTATAATTATATCTTACATTAATTAAATTATAATTAAACAAATTATAATTTAAATAAAATATTTACTTTAATTATAATTAATCAAATTGTAATTACATTTTAAATTTTAATCAAACAAATTATAATTTAAATTAAACATGTACTTTGATTAAAATTAACCAAACTAAATTTATGCATTTATATTAATTAAATTATAATTATACCATTTATAATTTAAATTAAACAATTACTTTGATTATAATTAATCAATTTCAATTCATGCACTAATTAAATTATAATTAACAATTTATAATTTAAATCACACATTTTCTTTAATTATAATTATTCAAATTATAATTACATTTTATATTTTATAAATATAATTCATTACTGTCCATTTAACATTTTAATTTTGTTAACATGCTTTATAATTTATTACATATTAAATCTTATAATTTTGTACAATTAAAAATAGTTTTCTGCCCAATCTGCAGGATCAGCGCGACCGCGCTCCAAATGGCCTTCGGAGCGGCGCGGCCGCGCCATTGTGCAGACTGGTCTGACAGTGTTGCGAACTTTGCAGATAAAAAACCAATTTGGCTTATTTCTCCACATCAAGTTCCAAATTCAGTTAACATAATTCATATAAACTTTACAAAAAATATAATTCTAACTTTCTAACATGTTTTAACACATAAAGACATTAAATTACATAATTTAAAACACTTAATTTTGTAAAAATTTGAGAAAACTATTTTTCAGTGTTCTTGATGAAATTGAACACTGTGAATTTGTTACTCAATCAAAATACCCAATTCAAAGCACATTGAATTCATATCTCAACATATTAACATAATCTAAAACTAATTTATACAACAATTAACAATTAAACTCAAATTTGATTTTAAAATAGCCATTTATCAAAACCAATTCACTGTAACTTTTGATGAACATGATTTCTTCATGTTCATCATGTTTTCATAAATTAAATTGCTAATTTAGGCATACAATTCATATATAAATATGTTATGAACACAGTATAACATATAGACATCAAAATCATAATTTTTCATGAAGAATTATTTTTACAGAGAACTAAAACCATAAAAACAATGAAGAACGTAAGATAAAAATTAGTTATACGTTTACTTTGACTAGGAGAAAAGATGAATATGATGATGGTGGTGTGTTTGATTCTCTCAAACTTTCTCTTTCTCTTTCTTCTTTCTCTATTCTTCTTCTCTTTTCTCTCTAACTCTCTGTTCTCTGCTTTTCTTTCTAACACAGACTAACATCTAACTCTTTGTTTTTAACTAACGTATATTGATATATTATACATATATAATATATACATAACTGACATCATATATTAATTGTAATTTATTTCTTTAATAAATTATCGATTTTGTGTTTTTGAAATCTAAAAGCCATAAGGCTTTGTTTGGCAAAAACTCCTTATTTTTAAAAACTAGCTTTTTGAACTTAAGGCATTGTTTGGTAAAAATTCATTTAAAACAAGTGCAAGGGCCCTGTTTGGTAAAATCCTTTACAAATAGTTTTAAGGGCCTTGTTTGATAAAACTAATTTAAAAACCCTTTTTATTATTTTAATAAATCCTTTAGCACATATTTTAAAATGTTACACTTTAATTAATTAAATTCTAATATTCTCATTTAATTAATTAAAAGCCAACATCAATTAATCACATAAAAATGTCACATAACAATTATAATTACTTGCTAATTGCAATTTCATGTAACAATCATCACATAAAATTCATCTAATTTAATTATCTCAATTAAATTAGAACTATACTATAAAATCATTGCACATCAATTAAATTAAATATTAAATATTAAATTAATTAATATATTATACTTAATTAAATTACTCCACAACAATCACATAATTTATTTATTTAAATCAATAAATAAATTAATAAATCAATTAAAATATTTATTTAATTCAATAAATATTAAAATTAATATATTAAAATTCTCATTCGTTACAATCTTCTCTCCTTCAAAGGATTTTGTCCCTAGAATCACACAAAAAAAATTTATCATCTTTTACAAAATGTATTTTAGGTAATAATAATAATAATAACAACAACTTAACAGATAATAGTAATAGTAATAGTAATAGTAATAATAATAATAATAATAGTAATAGTAATAGTAATAATAATAATAATAATAATAATAATAATAATAATAATAATAATAACTTAACAGATAATAGTAATAGCAATTGTCGACGTCAGAAAAAATCTTTGGGGATCCCTTTTCCTATGTGGTTCTACCCTTGTTGTTTTTTATTTGATTTGTTTAATCTGAAGGGTGAATTTTAGGAAAAGGCCGACATATAATGTCGACGATTTGAAAAGTTTGATTTTACAGAGTTACCAATTGGTATGTTTGAAATGGTTGTACCAACTCAACCGAGTTTTATTTGAAAAGTTTTGCAAGTAGGCCCAATTACTGGACTCTATTTAACTTGGCCTTGGAAACTGAGATTCTTAGAGTTCGGGGGCTTGATTAAGCGGGGGGAAGGTGTTAGGCTCCCCTCGACTTTAGTGAAACACGGTCACCGTGTTTTTTCAATTTTCCTAATTTATTTGCAATGTGTTTGTGTGTGTGTGCTTGCAGTAATTGGGCCTAAGTGCTTTATTTGAAAGTAGTGTTATGCTGCGTTTGACCTATATACGAAGGGTTTAATTTATTGGAAAAGTCCATTTTTAGATGATATATGAAAATGATGTTTTGAAAGATGGTTTTTCAAACCCTTTCGCTAATATAGGAATTGAAGCCTTTTAATACTTCCATTTTTATTCTGCATTCGGCTGCTTTTAATTTTATTGTCGGGATGTGAAGCATTCTCGACCAAATAATATATACATCTGTGTCGGGCTCCTTGGGCATGAAAGCCATCAAAGTGACCCGAGCACTACAAATCACAATTTATTATGCTGAGACCTTAAATTCGGATAACCGTTATAAGGTCCCTCTAATTTACATTTACAAAAAGACAGGCAAGCCGTATTTACAGTTTAAATTTGTTCATTGCGGGAATCGAATCTAGATCCATGTGGTTAATCGTAGATCACGTTATTCCTAGGCTCACAGAATATTATCAAAAAGCTTGCAAAGCAGATATATTGAAATAAGATGCAAATTAAAATCTAGACGTCGCAAGATAAAAGATTCATAAGTTAAATCTTTGCATGCGCGTAATCAAAGCTTCTCGTTCCCTCTAGATACGGATCTAGGGTCACATAGTTGCTTTAATATTTATAAAACTAGAAAGAAAACTAAATTTAAAGAAATCATAGTCATTCTAGCTTAACGGTTCCAGGTTTACAGCTTTTGAACCAATTGAAAGTTAGATATGGCTAGCTTTAGATAAATTTTGTCAATAAACTTTACATTAGAATAAATTTACATCAAATGAACAATTAAAATAGATATTTAATCACATTGAATAATAAATATATATATATATATATATATACTTATTTATATATATATATATATATATATACAAAAATTGGAAAGAGCCACGGATTTATAATCCAGGCGTAACTGATGTGACGCCCCCAAATTCTCTACAGTCCCTGTAGCAGATTTGGTGCTCACGTAAATATTCCATAAGATAATAACTTCTATCAATCTAAAATTCACAGTATCCTATAACAAATAGTAGTTCTCTTCAGAATAATTACTGTATATGGATACCCTCACTTGGATGTATAGATTTATAATCTCATGGATATTTCTTTCATATCAATAGGTCCTATCTATCTGACATTCACAGTATTAATGATAAGATTGTTCCTGTAACTGAGGGGAGCAACCTCAATTCTTACAGAACTCTCAAGATCATTCAATACCCTCATTTAGATGTATAGTTCATATAGATACTGTACTTCTTTCTAACTTCTTAAAGAATGTAAAAGCTAAGATATTGACAAAAGTTAATATTATATTTCATATTTTAAAATTCGATTACATAGAGTAAAACTTAAAACTAGTAGAGTCCTTCTGTCCACAAGAGTGAGTACAATAACATTCGGGATTATCATTCGACACTACAAAGGAAAAGAATATTTTGCAAGGATGAGCTACAAAAGGCTCATCAAGTTTTAAACAAGTTATATTTTAAACTTACACTGTATCTGAATTGAATGAACATGTAGTTCAAGATTTTTCCACATATATACATCATTTTGGCCTCTATCAGTCATAAAAACTTAGAACCCAGAGATTGATCTGTTCAATCGGACATAATAATCACTTCTAGAGGTCATATAGACTTAGGAGTCATTAACATCATTCTGGCTTCTATCAGTCATAAAGACTTAGAATCTCGAGATTGATCTGTTTAATCGGACATAATATGCATATTCCAAAAAGGTCGGTGCTATAACGGCATATAACCAGTCAGTACTATAACTGCCGGTTCTAAATAGTATCAGTATATATATCTGTACCAAACAATATTGGTTTCATCACAGTTTATGCTTTGATATCAAATCAAACATATTTTACGCAAATAACAGTTCATATGGTTTGGTTATGCTTGAAAAAGAAACAATAACCCTTTTAATAACAGATATCACAAATAACGTTTAAAACAAGTTCACATATCATCAATTTAAGATTTACATTTAATACAAAAATTATATGTAGTTGAAAAACTTGCCTGATTCGCCTCTACCGTTTACGCTAATTTTTCGTCTCTCGGTCCATCTATACAATTATAAGTTCATATAAACTAATTAAGCGTTTAACGATTAAATCTTTTAAATTTTATTTCAGGTATTATAACCGATTATAAATAAGACTCCTTGTACTATACATGAAATAATTTCGGTATTATAATTTCTTATAAAATGAATATTCATCAACTATATTTAAAATAAATTGAGCATTTTAACTGCTTGTAAAATGAATATTCGTTTACTATATTTGAAATAAATCGAGCATTATAACTGCTTATAAAATGAATATTCGGCTATTATATTTGAGATAATTTCAGCATTATAACTGCTTATAAAATGAATATTCTTACTAAATACTTGAAAAAAATAGGACATAGTAACTGCTTATAAAAGTTTATTTTCTATTTTATAAGAGAAATAAATCGGACATTATACTTGCTTGTAAATAGGACTTTTGTGCTATATACTTAAAATAATTTGGGCATTATAACTGCGTATAAAAATATATTTTTACTAAATATATAAAGAAGAATAAAAATAATAACCACTAGAGTAAATACCTCTTGAAGTTGCAAGCTTTAACTAATCCTTTGCAATCTTGAAATTAATCTAAATCACAAGAATTCTCTCTTTATAATTCTTGATTATAACCTTGCTTTGTAAATTGGTAAAGAATATGAAGAGAATGACTTACTATTTATAGGATTTTCAAAGTTAGGGTAAAATGGTCTTTTTCCTAATTTTCATGGCTAATTACACATTTACACTTGGCATATTCTTCGAATACGCCATTCTTAACTTTTAAAATGGAATATGCTTGGAACATACTTTTCTTAACTTTTAAGTTTCCTTAATTTAACCACACCAAACTAAAAATGGTTAAAAACTAACTCATGTGTGGTTAGTTGATGGGAAAGTAGAAAATCTAGCCACTTTTGTGGACTAAGACTTTTTGATTTTAATTTTTCGTATTTGCATCGTATAATTTTTGTTTTATACTCTTATTATACTCCGTATTATTTTTTTATTATACGACGTATTATAATTCGTATTATACTCATATTCTTGTCGTATAATTCGTATTATACTTGTATTATTCTTTCGATTTAATTGACTTTTTGATAATTAAGCTAGATTCAATGAATGTTTTGTGTTTAGGTGTCCATTTGTGGCTGGCATGGGGTTTTTTTAAGCACATGGAAAATCTTCATGTTGTGAGTCACTAAGATTTAGCCTTATCTTTTATTAAAAGATAAGATAAATGGTATTTTGGTCATTTCACACATACTAAGTGTAATTTGGTAATTTCATAATTAAATTTAAGAGTAATTTAGTCATTTCACATGTCTCCCTTAAATTTTTAAATATCATCTAATAATACATTTATTAAGAATCTTGACTAATAATTCTTATTAGGATTTAATAATTGAATTACGGTTTAGGGTTTCCAAATCCTAAATTAGGGTTTCATAATTAAGTTTAGGATTTCTAAATTTAATTCACAATTATTATATCCCATTTATTGTTATATAACAATACTTAATATTAATCACATAATACACATTATCCCAAGTATACTTATAATAATTAATGTATTACTATTCATAATTTCTATTAATAATCCTGATTAGGGTTCGGATTATTACATTCACTCTCCCTTATAAGAATTTTGTCCAAAAATTAAGATACATTTTACAAAAACAAATGTGAGGAAATCTTTTCGCATTTTATCCTTGAGCTCTCACGTAGCTTCTTTAAATATTTTGATGTTTCCAGATCACTTTAATGAATGATATTACTTTCCTTGTTCCTTTCGAGTGATTATCTGAACAGGAACTTCCACATAAGATACATCTTTCTTAATCTGGACAGGTTAGTAGTTTATAACGTTTTTATGATACAGCCGTAATATCTAAAATGATTAAGTAAATCTTTTACTCAATTTCCTCTCCTTACCAGAACGTATCTTGCTCTTCAACGGAAACACTTTCAAAAATACATGACTCTCGACATTAAACTCTCATTTAACGTTGACTCCCTTCACATAACTGTAAGTCCTATCACAAAATTTGTAATGATATACTCCCATTTATCATTTAGAAATTTCTAAAAAATTTCATCGATTAGTCTTGACTTTCTTCTCTTAGCTTCAACACTGTTGGAACTCAAATTCTTCCTTCAAATTTTAATAATTTTCTAACTTTTTACCTTTTGGTAATTCTTTGACTTTTCTTTTTGTATTTTATATCTTTGAGATTATGCCTTTTTCATTCTTCAATTTTTATACTAAATTGTGACTTTCATGGTATTTTAACCATAACACTTCACAATGGTACCTATTAGTTTACCACCGACCAACTCGGCGTCCCCTATGGAGAGTTTGGCTTTAGTGCATCCCTTTATAATTTCTCATCAAATTCTTTCTTTGTATCTTAGTACCTCCATCTCTATCTACTCTAAATTTCATATTATTTTTTATGAGTTATCTTAGTTTTATACTTTTGATACTCTTTATCTTTCTACTGTATTTCTTTGTCTCTGTTTTATTAATGTCAAACCATTCTCTATAACTTATGGATAGAGTTAGTTGGAACTTTTATATCAATCTCATGTTTATTAAACTCTTTTATCAATACCTCGTTGTTATGTTATTACAATTAATTTTCCTTGATTCTTCCGACTTACACTCTCTTTCTCGATAATAGGAATATCTTAATTATCAGCAAACATTATCTTGTATTTCTATATAAACTTAAAGTTTAGCATTTTCTTAATCTAACTCTTCACCATAGTTTACTAATTCATTCTTATAATTTCTTCAACTCTTATAACTACAAAGGATAAGGTTTACTAGAATTTTGTGTTCTTTAATCACTATACAATAATTTTTATGTTTTCTTTTAACGAAATTTATTTCTTTGTTAGCAATTATCTACCCTGGAAGGTAACTTTATACCTTCACATGCCATTTTTTTTCCTAGCAAAATCAATAGATGTAAACAAACAAGTAGCACCAGAGTCGAATAACACATAAGCATTTACAATATCGATTTGGGATAATACCTGTCACCACGTCCTGTCCAGCAACAACATCCCTTACCGTCATGTAAAATGTTCTAGCATTTGAATGACTCTGGCCCACAACTCCTGCTACTCCTGGCTTGGGGTTATTATTGAAATTTTAGTTTCCCCCTATATTCGGATTTTTGGGTTTTGTACAAAACTTAGCAATGTGCCCCTCCACCTCGCAGTTAAAACATTTATTATGTTTGGTCTGATTATTATTACCGTTCTTCTTTTGTGAACACACATTTGAGTAGTGCCCCTCTTCTCGACAAGTAAAACACTTAATCCCACTCAATTTGCATACTCCACCATGATTCCTCCCACAAATATGACAATGCTCATTTCTTTGATTTGTGTTGTTATCTCCTCCCTTGTTGACATTGTTGTTGAAATTATAACTTCCTTTTCCAGAGTTATTATAAAAAGCGATATCCCATCTCCTTTTGTTGTTGTTGTTTCCACTTGTGTTTCGTCTCCCTTCAGTATTATTCTTCTTTTCCTTATGAAATTTTTGTAAAGCCTCTCCCTCTTTCTCAGCTATGATAGCTTTTTCTAGAATCTCCGAAAACGTTTTAACTTGAAAAATTGATATCTTACTTCGGATTTGTGGTTTTAACCCCTCTTCAAACCTTCTAGTTTTCCTTGCTTCAGTATCCACTTGATATGATGCGAATCTAGCCAACTCATTAAATTTGGCTATATATTGAGATACCATCATTTCTCCTTGTTTCAACTCCAAAAATTGAACCTACATGCGATCCCTCATTGAACTCGGGAAATAGTTTGCAAAGAAAAGTTCTTTAGACTTATCCTAAGAAATGATCCCTTCTCCAGCTTGACTTTTATTAGCTTCCCACCAATAATTTGCTTCCTCTTTCAGAAAGAAAGTAGCAAAGTTAGTCTTTTGCTCTTCATTTACTTTAGTCACTTTGAACACTTTCTCCATTTCAGTGATTCATGTCTGAGCCTTTATTGGTTCATCAGTCCCTTTAAAATCTGGTGGTCCAACTAACTTAAAGTCTTTAAACTGGGTAGTATTTGAGGTATTGGGTGCGACTGGTGGTGGGTGTCCTGGCCTCCCTTGTAAAGTTCCTAACAAAAGATTTACTAAATGTTCAGCTGGGTTTACCTCTATTTGTACAACTTCAATTTCTACTTGTGGTCTCCTTTGCGGTGCCATTTATCTAAAGATAACAATTAACTAGGTATAAATACCATATAATAAGTGAACACTTTGTTTTAGCAAATAGGAATTTGTATTTCACATATAGGAGATTTCATATTTAAATAGTGATTTATCTAATATCACCCGATACACACAAAATAAAATATATAACTGACTAGTGATATACATCACTAGTTACACACGAGGATTCCCTTATTCCTATAACACATTGTGAATACCATAATATTTATATATCACAGTTCATCTTATAGCTGCTGCTATATACATTACATATCCCGTCATTACAGCCAGGAAATAAAATTTACCATTATTCCCTATCTTATACAAAATTTTGGAATTTACATACTATTCTAATATGTATTCATATATATATTCATTTTCATTTATAAGATTTTATCTTATTATTCTCACCTTTACAAACTTCATTTTATGTATTTCCACTACTTTCCCTGCCTTCTTATTAGAACAATACCTTGCTAAATGATCTAATGATTCATACCTTCTGCCTTTTCTACAAACTTCTATATGCATCTTTCCACAGTTCTTCTATTCTATTCTTAAAGTTTCCTTGTTTACTTTCTGAGATTCCAAAATCACTTTTTATTCCATATTTTCTTTCCCTTCATTACTTCTGAGATTTATATTGTATTTAAATCTTATTTCCTTAACCTATTTCCTAAACATATCATGTTCCTCTGTTTCTCCTTCTTCTGTTATCCCTTCTTCCGTCTCTATATAAGCCTCGTTAGGATTTGAGTCTCCCTCTTCACTTAGTTCCAACTCTGGTTACTTTTCATAATTACCTTCTAAATATATCATAAGTTCTTCTTCTACAGTTTCACGTGTTTTGTTGTAAACTACTTCAATTGGCACTTCTTCTATAATATCATGTGGATCATTCTACCGATTCCTGCTCAGGTACTATCTTAAACAAAACAATCAGTTCCTCAGTCACTATGAAAATATCTTTAAATTCTTTACTTCATGATATCTATAATTAATATATAGTCCTAATTTGCACTATAACAACACTCATAATAAACATGATTTATTTTATGTTATTTTTAATCAACTTCTTCTGATGAATTTCCTTAATTCATCCCCTATAAACTCTTTTTGAGTTTATCTTTTTACTATCTTCTTTACTGCTCTAATTCCTCCAAGGTTATAGCCTAAGGTGTTCTCTCCTAAGGTTTCTAACCTATAACTTTGATACCAAATTGCGACGCCCCCAAATTCTCTACATTTCCTGTAGCATATTTGGTGCTCACGTAAATATTCCATAAGATAATAACTTCTATCAATTCCAAATTCACAGTATCCCATAACATATAGTAGTTCTCATCAGAACAATTACTGTATATGGATACCTTCACTTGGATGTATAGATTTATAATCTCATGGATATTTTTTTCATATCAATAATTCCTATCTATCTGACATTCACAGTATTAATGATAAGATTGTTCCTGGAACTGAGGGGCGCAACCTTAATTCTTACAGAACTCCCAGGATCATTCAATACCCTCATTCAGTTGTATAGTTCATATAGATACTGTACTTCTTTCTAACTTCTTAAAGAATGTAAAAGCTAAGCTATTGACAAAAGCTAATAATATATTACATATTTTTAAATTCTATTACATAGATCCAAATTTTACATTATTATTATTACATCAAAATCTGTAAAGATATAACCAAGTCTAACACAGTAAAACTCAAAACTAGTAGAGTCCTTCTATCCACAAGAGTGAGTACAGGAACATCCGGGATTATCATTCGACACTGCAATGGAAAATAATATTTTGCAAGGATGAGCTACAAAAGGCTCATCAAGTTTTAAACAAGTTATATTTTAAACTCACACTGTATCTGAATTGAATGAACATATAGTTCAAGATTTTTCCATACATATATACATCATTCTGGCCTCTATCAGTCATAAAAACTTAGAACCCAGAGATTGATCTGTTCAATCGGACATAATAATCACTTCTAGAGGTCATATAGACTTAGGAGTCATTAACATCATTCTGGCTTCTATCAGTCATAAAGACTTAGAATCTCGAGATTGATCTGTTTAATCGGACATACTATGCATATTCCAAAAAGGTTAGTGCTATAACTGCATAAAACCAGTCAGTACTATAACTGCCGGTTCTAAATAGTATCAGTATATATATCTATACCAAACATTATTGGTTTCATCAAAGTTTATGCTTTGATATCAAATCAAACATATTTTACGCAAATAACAGTTCATATGGTTTGGTTATGCTTGAAAAAGAAACAATAATCCTTTTAATAATAGATATCACAAATAACGTTTAAAACAAGTTCACATATCATCAATTTAAGATTTACATTTAATACAAAAATTAAATGTAGTTGGAAAACTTGCCTGATTCGCCTCTACCGTTTACTCTAATTTTTCGTCTCTCGGTCCATCTATACAATTATAAGTTCATATAGACTAATTAAGTGTTTAAGGACTACATCTTTTAAATTTTATTTCGGGTATTATAACCGATTATAAATAAGACTCCTTGTACTATACATGAAATAATTTTGGTATTATAATTGCTTATAAAATGAATATTCATCAACTATATTTAAAATAAATTGAGCATTATAAGTGCTTGTAAAATGAATATTCGTTTACTATGCTTGAAATAAATGAAGCATTATAACTGCTTATAAAATGAATATTTGACTATTATATTTGAGATAATTTCAGCATTATAACTGCTTATAAAATGATTATTCTCACTAAATACTTGAAAAAATAGGACATAGTAACTGCTTATAAAAGTATATTTTCTATTTTATAAGAAAAATAAATCGGACATTATAACTGCTTGTAAATAGGACTTTTGTACTATATACTTAAAATAATTTGGGCCTTATAACTGCGTATAAAAATATATTTTTACTAAATATATAAAGAAGAATGAAAATAATAACCACTAGAGTAAATACCTCTTGAAGTTGCAAGCTTTAACTAATCCTTTGCAATCTTGAAATTAATCTAACTCACAAGAATTATCTATTTCTAATTCTTGATTAAAACTTTGTTTGTAAATTGGTGAAGAATATGAAGAGAATGGCTAGCTATTTATAGGATTTTCAAAGTTAGGGTAAAATGGTCTTTTTCCTAATTTTCATGGCTAATTACACTTTTTCCCCTGGCATATTCTTGGAATATGTTATTCTTAACTTTTAAAATGGAATATGCTTGGAATATAGCTTTCTTAACTTTTTAGTTTCCTTAATTTAACCACACCAAACTAACCATGGTTAAAAACTAACTCATGTGTGGTTAGTTGGTGGGAAGGTAGAAAAATCTAGCCACTTTTGTGGACTAAGACTTTTTGACTTTAATTTTCAGTATTTGCACCGTATAATTTTTGTTTTATACGCGTATTATACTCCGTATTATTTTTGTATTATACGACGTATTATAATTCATACCATACTCGTATTTTTGTCGTATAATAATTCGTATTATACTTATATTATTCTTTCAATTTAATTGACTTTTTGATAATTAAGCTAGATTCAATGAATGTTTTGTGTTTAGGTGTCCATTTGTGGCTGACATGGGGGGTTTTTATGTACATGGGAAATCTTTCTGTGCTGAGTCACCAAGATTTAGCCTTTTCTTTTATTAAAAGATAAGATAAAGGGAATTTTAGTCATTTCACACATACAAAGGGTAATTTGATAATTTCACAATTAAGTTTAAAGGTAATTTAGTAATTTCAAATGTCTCCCTTAAATTTGTAAATATCATCTAATAATACATGTATTTAAGAATCTTGACTAATAATCCTTATTAGGGCTTAATAATTGAATTAAGGTTTAGGGTTTCCAACTCCTAAATTAGGGTTTCCTAATTAAGTTTAGGATTTCTAAATTTAATTCACAATTATTATATCCCATTTATTATTATATAACAATACTTAATATTAATCACATAATACACAAAATCCCAAGTATACTTATAATAATAAATGTATTACTATTCATAATTTCTATTAATAATCCTGATTAGGGTACGGATTATTACAACTGATCAATGTAAATATATATATATATATATATATATATATAGTCTATTTCTAAGTCACTTAACTTGTTAAAATGTAAAACTTCTCATTTAAAGTTTTTAAAACATGAAATTATGTACAAACAGGTTGAAGACCTTCTTTTAAGTGAAAAGATACAAGATAAAATTGAAGAACTTCGTTTATTCATGGTTAAAAATTTGTGTGCCGATTCTCCTAATGCTTTTTGGCATCGTAGGAAACATGTTGTTAAACTTCCTTACGCTAAAGAATTTAAAGAACATCTTATTCCTACTAAAGCTAGACCTATTCAAATGAGTCACCAACAAATGGAACTTTGTAAGCAAGAAATTAACGATTTACTTGCCAAAGGTTTAATAAAACATAGTAAATCTCCTTGGTCTTGCCCTGCCTTTTATGTTAATAATGAAGCAGAAAAGGAGAGAGGTGTCCCTCGTCTAGTCATCAATTATAAGCCTCTTAATAAGGTCTTAGAATGGATCAGGTATCCCCTTCCCAATAAAGAGGACCTTCTTAGTCGTCTTAGTAATGCTACCATTTTTAGTAAATTCGACCTTAAGTCTGGTTTCTGGCAAGTCAGTATCCATCCTAGTGATAGGTACAAAACCGCCTTCACCACCCCTTTTGGTCATTATGAATGGGTTGTTCAAGCATTTGGCTTGAAAAACGCTCCTAGTGAATTCCAAAATATTCTCAATGAAATTTTAAATCCCTTTAGTCATTTCATTATTGTCTATATTGATGATATCCTTGTTTTTTCTAAATCTATCGACGAACATTTCAAACATTTGAATTCGTTCTTCAAAGCTATCAAAGTCAATGGTTTGGTTCTGTCACCAACCAAATGTTCTCTTTTCCAAGTTAAAGTTAAATTTCTTGGCCATGATATTCATCGGGGTTTGGTTCGTCCTATTCAAAGAGTTATTCAATTCGCTGATAGATTTCCTGATAAAATCCTTGATAGAACTCAACTTCAAAGGTTCCTAGGATCTCTTAATTATGTTGGCAAATTCTATAAAAATTTACGGAAAATCTGTAAACCTTTGTTTCTTCGTTTACAGAAGAATCCTCCTCCCTGGACTGATGAGCATTCTGCCATCGTTCAGCAAGTTAAAAAATATGTTAAGGTCCTTCCCTGCCTTGGCATCTCCAATGAATCAGCCTTCAAAATAGTTGAAACTGACGCCTCCGAAATTGGCTTCGGCGGCATTCTGAAGCAGAAATTAACTCCTGCTTCTTCTGAACAAATTGTTCGATTCCACTCTGGCGCGTGGAATCAGGCACAATTAAACTACAGCACTATTAAAAAAGAAATTTTAGCTTTAGTTTTCTGTGTCAGTAAATTTCAAAATGATTTATTAAATCAAAAATTTTTGGTTCGTATTGATTGTAAGTCTGCTAAATATATTTTAGAAAAAGATGTTAAAAACATCGCTGCTAAACATATTTTTGCCAGATGGCAATCTATTTTAAGTATTTTCGATTTTGACATTGAATATATTAAAGGTAGTGATAATTCCGTTCCTGATTTTCTAACTCGGGAATTTATTAATTCAGGTACCCCTCAGGTTCAAAATGAGTGTGAGAGGGAAAGATAAAAATGTTCGGCCCTTGGGTCCTCCAAGCCCAAGCCCACCTAGTCAGAAGCCCGTGGGAGCTATAATCCCTCATCCTGTTACTCCCCTTACTGTAGTTAATAGGTTCACTCCTTTGGTTTCTAGCTCGAAACCCTATAGTTCATGTGACGCCCCCAAATCCACGTTCCTTCGAAACCTCTGATTCGGTGCAGTCACGATACTACTATCGCCAAACTATTACATCTTTTATTCATTACTAAAAGAATATAACTTGCTTTATTATAATTTAGAATATAATTTCTATTTATATCCAAGATCTCGTCTATACATCATATTCGATGTTACTAAAATGCGGAATAATTTAAACTTTTCAATATCCTTTGAATAAAATCTTTTTATTGATTTCATAACTTTGAATCAAATACAATCCTTGAATCAACTATATACTATGATTCATTCTATTAGAACTACCGTATGAAGGTTTACAACTCAACTCGATATCCTCTATGTATTATCTAATACATCTTTATAGTACGACAAGCATTAAACCTCGTAAACAAATATCAAGTACAACTACTAGAACCTAGACATGGTTCGAGTAATAATCTAATCAGTATTCTCCATTGTGATACTATTTATCTTTATCAATCAAGAAGCACGAAGTCTTTATCGTAAGTCCTTAACCTGCAAAAGTGGTTATTTGCAAGAGTGAGCTCGACAGCTCAGCAATTCTAACAGTTTTCATGCATCACATAGCATACAACATTATACTCAGTTCATGCATTTATAAATAATTTATATTTACTACGCATGTTAATTTTCACATAACAAGTATATCATCAAAGATCAACTTTCAATCTCATTTATATCTCATATACAGTTCATATATAAGTTCACATTATCACAGCATAATATAATTCAACTAACAGTTATTGAATTCATATATCAAATAGGAACTGAAAGACTTGCCTGATTCGTAGTTTAACAACTACGACTTAACTGCTTAAGAATCTCTGCACTTTGTGTAATCCTACACAGTTATATTAATCATAGAGATCACACTCATCAGTTATATGTATCACACATTGTCAATGTAATAATAAAGGTTACATTGTTGTCTAACTTGGTTCTTAGAACCTTCGTTTCACTTTCTTAACATACTCCTATAATAGCTAGTATAGGTATAATTTTAATATCAACATTCATACACCTTTACTCGACTCGCTATGTGTTCGACACGTATTTAAAGCTCATAGATACATGATCTATATTGCTTTCAAGTTTCTCAAACCTTATCGAAACCATTACATTCAAACTTTTCTAAGTTTCACCTTTCAAAATCCTTGTCATATTTTAAACTAGGCATGCAAGGTTATTATGTTTATCATATAGTCATAAACCAGTAGGGGTCAGACCATGATTTGCAGTTTAAGTAATAATACAAGTCTACTACAAAATCAAGAACAAACAGACTGCACAAATCCTGAAAACAGGATGGCGCAGCTGCGCAGGTATTGGCCTTAAGAGTGGCGCAGCTGCGCCACTCATTGGTCAAACCAGAAATGACATTTCATGCTGCTTGGACAACCCGAGTTCAATCAATATCATTCAAGTTACTGATATTAATCAATACGTATGCTCTATGGTTATAATTTCAAGTTCGAAACCTAGGATGCTCATCCTAATCCAATTAAGGCCATATGCCGATAAACTTTAAACAAATCAAGCCCATGTTATTAATGGTCCATTACTAAAGTCATATCAACACACCACGAGGCTAAACAATACTAAGTATGCATGCTCGTGCGTATATCACACATGTATATGTTAATCACATAGTTTATGCTTTAGAAATTCATTTTCTATGAATATGCGTGCATAGGTGAAATCCATGTTTCATCACATGATGCTTATGTCAACATGTCTATAGGCACAATGAAATCCCAATATACATGCTTGCATGTTCATAACGTAAGTTCACTTAGTACTTGATGATATTAGTTTTCACATTCAAATCTTTCTTTGAAAAGTACACTAATCTTAGTACATGCAAGGCATCTCAACATATAACTCATGTGCACTCGAAACACATAAATGTATTCAAACGGTCAGAAATTACAAGACCTAAATCTTGGTCAAGTTCACTTCGAAAAGTCCTTAAGTTTCACCTTTGAAATCACTTGAATTTATCAATCACGTATGCTAGTGTGTTCAACACCTTGAACATACATTTTATGTCAATAAAAACCATACGGTCATGCTCACAAAACTCAGAATATACAATGGAACATATATGCTCACGACAAGTTTACTTTAAAAATTATAAGTTCATTTTGTAAACTTTAAATCCTTTCTTCAATTGAGTGTACTCACATAGTTATACTTGTTCACACTACGTTATTGCACTCATGTATGTATTTTAATCATGTTCCTATACTTGCCTAATAACATGCCATAAGCTAGTACATAACAGAACCTGCAACAGAAAATGAAATTCCAGAATCTGGAACCGGCGCAGCTGCGCAGCTCCCCAGTTCAAAACTGGCGCAGCTGCGCAGGGCCTTGCCCAACTCAAGTCTGGTACCGGCGCAGCTGCGCAGCTCCCCAGTTCAAAACTGGCGCAGCTGCGCAGGGCCTTGCCCAACTCAAGTCTGGTACCGGCGCAGCTGCGCCGCTGGCCAGTACAAAACTGGCGCAGCTGCGCAGTTGGCCGGCCAGAAACAGAGCAGACTGCATCGGCAGTACTGTAATCCCATTCACAAATTTCATACGAATTCCTTTCTAGACATGCTACATTATAGAGCTAACATGCATAGTAACTTATATAAGACTCAACAAGCATTTATCAAACAAATTATCAGTCAATACATGCTTACTTCAAGAATCAAGAATTTGAAATTCAAGAATATAAAGTTTGACAGAGAACAAAGATGGGAAGTTTATACCTCTGCTATCTCAATTTTGCAAAGCTTGCTAAATGGTTTCTACTACACTGCCATATTGCTTTCTTCAACTCACTAGAAAATCTCTTTCAATATACTTACCCAATTTACTTCATTTTGAATTCTCAGCAAATTAAAAAGAGAAGAGAGGAGCTTGCATTTATAGACAATCCATTACCTAGTCCATGAATTTACTCACCATTTCAAACTAATGGAAGGAACAAGAATCTAGTGGTTCATGGAGATTAGGTAGAGGGTTGGTAAATCACATCATCAAACCCACATCCCTTGAAATCATTGGCTATAATTGTGAGGAAAATGAGAAGAAGAGTAGTGTAGACTAGGGAGTTCACGTGAGAGGAAATTGAGGGGTGACTCACAATTAGGGACAAGAAATAATCTCAGCTTTGCATTCCTTTGGGCAATACACAAATGTATATTATATATATCAATGTATAATTGTACACTTAGGTTAAAAATGGGGTTACCATGTAATCCTAATAAATAAATACTACTATCATGTAGTAAATTTTAACTCACACATATAAAATCCATGTACAGTTCATCCCACCGGATATAATTCTATCGGGTATCATCACAGTGTATTGTCTCCTTTATTATTAAATTCAATAATTGTTTACAATATATCTATGATATATTATTTTATTGTATACTTAATATACACATTGTCACACCCACATTTCATGTACCTCTTACAACTCAATAAACTTTACTATATAGTTTATATTCATATATAACATAGTCGCATTGCACTTTATACTTCGCATAACATATAGTTAACTATCATACGTTATACTTTAATATCGCATGGTTGCACATAGAAATTAATAAATTACTTATCTTATCAATTAATTAATAATAATATTAATTAATCCATTTCTCATTAATCCATGTAATTATAATTCCCACGCTAATTGATTAACACTTTATATGATTTATTATCACGTTAAATAAATATAAATCTTTTTATATTTATAAATCATTTACTCATTAATCATATTATCAAATAATTACTTGATAATAGTATATTGTTCATAACAATAATTAATATTATAAGACAATTTATCTCATCACAAATCCGATTATACTTATAATCGATTTCCTTATTATTATACTATCACTAGCCATAATAATTTAACATACTATCATAATAACAATTAACAATTAATTTAGATTAATTGTTTAATTAATAATTCCTCCATCATTAAATTAGTCAATTCATTACTGAATCTATTATTGTGCCACACAAGGCATCTCTCACAAGCTCAAACTTAAGCTTATCATTATTCTCATCACTTACTCATCTCTCACCACATTACTACTCATAACCTGTTCAATTAAATTAGAACTATTAAATCCAAGGTCCACATATAAATAGTTTACAAATCGAATATTCAAATATTATATATAACCTTTACGAAAATATAATAACTCAAGCTATTAAAATGTTAAATTACTTCAATTAATTATACTTATAATAAGTATAACCTTTACGCTTATAATAATTAATATATACTCTATTAATTATTCCAATAATAATATTCACGATCAAATAATAACTTAAGTTATTTAATATATTAAAATAACTTAGTTTCCTTTCATTAATTAAACTCCCTTGAAAATACATTTAAAATTATGTATTTAGCCATATCATAAAATATTATGTTTTCTCCAAATAAGCACATTCGTTATTAGAAAATAATTTACTTATTGTCTCATGATATTATTTTTAATATAATATCAAATAACTATATGTACGACACATGTACATATATTATATATAGAAAATAGATAATAAGTTTATTTTCTATTATAATAAATCGTTTCCATCAATTTAATTACATATAGCAAATACGTTTTAATATATTTACTATATTAACCAAACACACCTCATATAAAAACATATAAGGTAATATTATTATTCAAAAATAACATTTCCTCCTTTTATTAAAATAATTCAATATTAGAAATTATTTTAATATCCTTTATTAGAAATATATAATAACTATTTCTCTTTCTTTTCTATAAATTGTTCCCCAAAATAATTTCTTCAAATATTCATTTAAAGATATAATGATTTCCATCTCCCTTTAATAACGTATATATATTTAACGTTATTCGCACATTAGACTTTCTCACATATTACCACTCTAAGTAATATATATAAAAGTACCAACTATAATTACATATTCAACACACATATTAATTCACTCCTTTACTTAAGTAAATTAAACATTGTACTATATCATCATAGTTAATTAAGATTCAATACTCTCATTATATTATTCCATAATATAACTCACAACTTATATTAACTAATATTTATTCTTATTAGTTAATTCCTTAACTAACTCATGCTTCACTATCCAAACCTATTCACGGATAGCTTAAGTGCTATTAATAACCTATATTATAAACATACTAGTTATTAATACACATACACAAGAATATGGTGATTATACATTAAGGATATTTAATGTCACCAACTTACTATAAAATAATTCTATAAATTATTTAATATCGATAGGAATTTATCCACCTCCTTTACCTCAATTGAAACGTCTCTACGCTAAGTAACAAATATATATTAATAATATATTTATAAATCACAAAAACACATATTACATAGTCCATATTATCCTATGTAATATAATACCACATACCTCATATCACATATATACATTCTTATTCGAACCCATCTCACGGTTTAAGAATTTTATTTATTAAATCCTTATTTAATAATATCTGAAAATTCGGGTTCTTACAGTTCAGCTCTGGTTCAACCCCCTTTAATGGTTGATCCTTACGCTTCCTCCAGTAATCCTCCTGCTGGTCAGCGTGTTCATACTGAATACGTCCCTGTTTTCAGCACCAATTTATTTCATATCGAACGTCATATGAAATCAATTGATGATCCAGTCAAATTAGCTGCCCAGTTCTTCCCAACTGGTTGGCATTTTATTCCTTCTGCTCCTTATAAATCTCTCATGTACTATAAGGATGTCCTTTTGCAAACTCAGTCAATCGCTATTAAACCTATTTTACTAAACGTTGTTCTTGATCTTCTACTTCTAGTCATTTTTAAAATCAAAAGTTTTGATCTTTCTTTGTTCAAGAAGTCACCTAGTCTCTTTGTATAAACCACCCTCCATCGCCATAGGTCCCTGTCCAGCCTTTGTAAGTCTCGAGTGTGTGAGCAGTTTCGGCTTTCTGGGAATCACTAGATGATAGGGTATGTGTTTATGTTAAGCAAAGAAAGGGGTATGTACGGAAGAACACAGATTAATTAAAACTTTAATTTTAACTATGAGTAGATTGTTTAGATCTAGTTCGTCGGTTAGTAATAGATCTTCTCTTCCTTCTGTTCCTAATATAGTTAATCAAGAAGAACAAAGTTATGAAAATATTAACCAAACTCTTAATAACTGAAATATACCTAGTGTATCTCCTAAAGAAATTTATCAGTCAACCTTCATCGATAATTTCAAAACTGATTACAATGTTAAAACTGTTGAACGTGTGTATGCTATTAATAAAGAATATGAAAATTGTAGTCTTCTTTCTCCCGATGTCATTAATAAACATCGTAAAAAGGGTTATAATTTTATTCATATTGGTTTGGTACAAGTTGCAGTTAAACCATTAACTATTAAAGGAATAAACTCAAGCGTATTTTTATGCTTAAGGGATGCTCGTTATCTAAATTATGCTCCTAGTATTATTGGAATCATGGAATCTAGTTTACATGATGGTCCTATTCATTTTAATTGCTTTCCTGATCTTCCTTTAAGTCTGTCTGATATTAATTTACTTAAGGCTTTAACTTTGAATATTAAAACTGCTGGAGAGATAACTCAAATGATTGAGGGATCTCAACCCTTAGCTTTAATCTTTAGAATTTATTATAAAGTTATGAAAACTAATTTAAATATTCATGCTCTTAATAAAAGTCCTAAAGATCATACTGTTTTAATACAGAGTAGCACTAGTAACGCCAATATTCAAACACCTAAAACTATTCTTTGGAAAGATGTCACGTTACCTAGCCAATGGATTCTTCCCCAGGAAGTTCCACAAAAACCAGTTAATAATAATTTGTTAAATTTAGAAAATATTAAGCAATTTTCTGATGGTACTGTTCGAATTAGTTTTGAACGTACTAGAAGACCTTTTATTATTGAAGAATTTACCAGTTCCTCAGTCCCTTCTACCTCTAGAAGAGACACTGAAGTCTTAAGTGACTTTTCTATTCCTGATGTTAAACTGAAAGGCGTGTTGAATCAGGGTCAAACAAGTCATCCTTGTTATACTCCTGCCTTTCAGACTGATGGAGAACATGAAGATGTCTCTCCTACTGTGTCGGTCGGACCTTCTCCCTCTGACTTTGATGCCCCAATTAATCACCAATTAAGAGTCCTAACTAAAGTCTCTAAATTGGATTGGGATAGCCTTGTTAATGATTTTAATTCTAAAACTAATCAAGCTAAACGTCATGCTTTTCGTAATATGCATGAAAAGATTGATAGAGATAAAATTGTTCATAATTGGAAAAAATTTGTTAAACTTACTAGAGAGAACCTTACATTTTATGACTGGTATGATAGAAATCATTGTAAAGTTCTTACTAAATCTCAATGGATAAAAGAAGATAAGTCCAAAACTTTAGCTTCTCATCCTCCCCTTGAAACTGTTCTTTTACAAATCAAAAATAACTCCGTTGTTAAAACCCCTGATAAGAAACTTGATCAGCCTTTGATAACTCTTCCTGATAATAGAGATGGCAAGGGATTGCCTAGTAAAGATTCTGATTTAGTTAAAAGTATTGATAAACTTATTAAAAAGATTGGTTCGAGCTCTGGTGAAGCTAGTGGAACCGTGGCCATCATTGATCAGATTCAAGAATCTGGCAGTGATTACAATAGTGACTCAGATGAGGTATCTGAGGTCGCTTCTGTTCCCGACCTTACTCAACAATTGAAAAAGTTAACTTTTAATAACGCTAGTATTACAAAAAATTGGTATACTAGACCCACTCCCCCTGATCTTCAGTTCGAGGAAAAGAATCTTGACAATCAATTTTCGGTTTCCTCCAATAAAATTTATGAATGGAATATTGATGGCTTCAGTGAACATCAAATTCTTACTAAAATGAACCACATGTCTATGGTTGCTAATAGTTACATCACTGCTTTTACTAATCTTACTCAACCTGAAATTGTTGAAATCTTAACTAATGGTTTTTCGGGAGTTCTTCGCTCTTGGTGGGAAAAACACCTTGATGAAGATGCTAGGAACTCTATTATCCATGCTTATCAACTTGATGACAATGGTCAACCTATCTTCCGTGAAGATATTGGTTTTGGTGTTCCTGATGGTATTAATACCCTAATTTTCACTATAATAAAACATTTTATTGGTACTCCTAGTAATATTACTGAACGTATCCATGATCAACTTAGTAATCTTACTTGTCCCACTTTAAGTGATTTTAGATGGTATAAAGATGTTTTTATTTCGCGTGTCATGCTTCGTAATGATAGTAACAAGCCTTTTTGGAAGGAAAAATTTGTTAATGGTCTTCCGTCTTTATTTGCTCATAAAGTCCGTGAAGAACTTAGTAAAACATTAGGCTATATTGATTATGATAACCTCACTTACGGTGACATTGTTAGTTATATTCAAAAAATTGGCCTAAAAATGTGTATTGATTTCAAAATCGCTAAACAAGCTGCCAAAGATAAAAAGAAAGCTAAATATGAGCTTAGCATATATATATATATATATATATATATATATATATATATATATATTGAAGCTGAAAAAGCCACGGATTAGCAATCCAAGCCAAACGAGTTAGTATAAGTATGTATATATATATATATATATATATATATATATTAAAGCAAGAAAAAGTCACGGATTAGCAATCCAGGCTAACGGGGTTAATAGAAATATATATATATATATATATATATATATATATAGTTATATATATATACATAGTTATATATATAAATATACTAAAGTAGAAAAAGCCACAGATTCATAATCCATGCATGACTAAGTTAATGTAAATATATATATATATATATATATATATATAGTTATGTATATATTAAAGCCGAAAATGTCACAGATTAACAATCCATGCTAAATAACACTTGTAAATATATATATATATATATATATATATATATATATATATTTATATTTATGTTAAAGCGATAAAAGCCACATATTTACAATCCAGGTCGAAATAGCACTTATAAATGTATATATATATATATATACTTATATATATATAGCTTGAAGCCAGAGAGGCCACGGATTTGAAATTCAGGCGAAACTAGAAGCTATAAATATACATATATATATATATATATATATATATATGTTAAAGTAGTAAAAAGCTTCAAATCACAAGAAATCTTACAATGTATAGCGTTATGGGCTTTAAACCACTTGGTAGGCTTGAAAACTCCGTTTTCACCGGTTAAAACTTGATATGTTAGTGTATATATGTATATAAGTGTTTTGGAAGAGTAAAATTGAAGTTTGGAGCACTGTAGGTAGGGTTAAAAGCTAAAATTGGCAGAATTTCCTCTCTTTTTCTTTCTTTTTTGGATGATGGGGGGTCTTATTTATAGGTCCGATTAGCCACGAGTGTACCTGCAGCAGCCGCGGGTCTACCTGCGACTATTTCTGATGGGTCCAGCCTGTTGGGCCCTGCTATCTCGAAGTACGTGCACTCCGACCAAAGCGCAGTCTGCTTGAACCTTCATAACTTTTGATCCGGGAGTCCTATGGAGACGTGACATATCATTCCGGAAAGCTCTTTCCTAGAGCTACGCAATGGCATGAGACTTGACCTTTTCTGAATCTGGGAAAATTGGTCCAAAACCAGATCTTCAAGTCTTCGCAGTCAGTCCGTTGAGCTGTCTGGCGCAGTTTTTACTCAGGATTTGTTGTGCTGGTTCGGTATGACCTTTTCCATGGTAATTTGATCTGATTTGATGTTTAGTTGACAAAATTTACTCTTTTGCCCTTTTGGGTTGGTTTTCGGGCTTGATGGGGCTTTCAGCTGTCTCTCGGGGTTGTCTCCGGGGTTTGATTGCAGCCAAGTTTTCTTTTCCTTAGGGTTGATCTCCAAGGTTGATTTGATGTTCCACAGGGCTGTCTCTATGGTTTGATTTGATGTTGTAGTCCTCCAGGGTTATCTCTTGAGTGTGAAAAAGATAATTTTGCTTTCCTGCATAGTTAGTAACAAGAAAATAAAATTTTGAGTGTCTACAGATGCCCCTCTTTATCATGTTTATGCAATGCAATAGAATAAACATGATAAAGATTTACTAGACACTTGAAATATGACAAGATATATGCCCCTCTTTATCATGTAATGAATATTAAAATGTTTTCGCAAATAGCATTTTGCACTTCGCAAATCGCATATCGTATTGAAAATCGCATCGCATATCGCATCACAAATTACTTACCCTTATCGGTCATGGATGAAGCCTGTGTTGGGGCTGATTTCAATGGTTGACTTTCATCAGTGCTGCTGATGTCTATGCTGGTGTTACTCTAACGATTTGATTTCTATCGGTGTTGACGATGCTTGTTTGATGAAGATAAACTGAAATGTTTTCTACTTTTTTGTTGTGGATGATGTTCTGAAATCATCGGATCTTATCGATGTTTACATTGGTAGTTTACAACAGTGCCTACCCTGCTGGTAGTTGACAACAATGCCTACCCTGTTGGTAGTTAACAACGGTGCCTACCCTAATGGTAATTGACAACGGTGCCTACCCTGATGGTAGGGACAATGGTTGATCACCGGACTGTCTCGATGCCTACTCGAATGGTAGTTTTCAAAGCTTTATCTCACCAAACTGTCTCGATGCATACTCTAACGGTAGTTTTCAACAGCAAAAATTTTCCTCGAGTCTGGGTATTTAATGTGTCTGCATATTTAACTCTACTGGGTATGCATGCTTAACTTTTTAATGGAGATGTGCGCTGATATAGCGTTTATTGCACATGTACAGACCAGGCCTGATGTGATGATCTTAATTTATCCTAAGTTGATGCATATGCTTAATTGAATTGATGTAGAACCATACCTCACCCTTTCTGAGGCAATTTAGATTTTCTTTTCAGGCATGGATTTTGATAGGCTTAGTAGCTCTAACTCCCGTATGACTTCCTTTGGCATTCGCGTGGTAAATTCGGATGTTCCCCTTTCATACTACGTCTTGGTGGGGATCTCGCAGAGGCTGCTATATTTTTGTGGATCTGGATCTTGTGTTGGTCCCTCTGGCTGTCCAGACACTGATGGCTTTATTAGGAGATATCCCGATATCTTTGCTGAAGTAGTGTTCAACGGCTTACATCACCGGATCCTTCCCTGATGCTATATTGGCTTGATGTCAATGGTTTAATTATTGATTATAAAAAGGGGCGAGCTCTTTACTTGTGACCCTGCTGGATTAGATGCTGGCTTGACTGATGACCCGAGTGTTGCTGACATTCTGTAGGATGTGGCCCGTTCTTTCACTGCCTAGATTTGAACTTCGATGTAGAGGCCTCGACTTGTTAGGACTTGGCCCAGGTTGACATGTTTGATGATATAGATTTCATTTGCCAGACCTTTTGTCATTGAGCATCTATTTTTTCAAGTTAAGGACTCTCTTGAGAATTCCTTTCTTTTATCGGGGCAAGCTTATGTTGCCGTGATTTCTTTTAGGAATCCTCCCTTTGCTTTTGATAAGAGGCTTAATCTCGCCTTAGATCCCTTCTATTTTTTGGAATCAGAAAAGGCCCCAGCTTTTACGTACGTTGTTACCTGGGATTCATATAAGAAACTCTCTTTGTTGACCAAGTCGAGAGTGAGCAATATCCTACACATCAAACGAATAATAGAATGCGCAAAATCTTGACAGCTTGGGCCATCAGGGTTAGTATAATCTTGATGCATTTGAAGTTTATGAAATTTAATGCTTGTATTCACTGAGCTTTTATCTTATCGCTAAAGATCTTGAAATTGAGTATGAAAATGAATTTTTCTTAAGGAAACTGAAATTTTCATTTGACAAGTTATGACATCGCAAGAAAACTTTTAAGCATCCACGGTAATTGTTCATGGGTAGGATCAGATTCAAAAGACTAATCTCCCTTCATCAGAGATACTTCATCTTCGCTCTAGACACTGCTCTTCACAGAATTAACATCATATGACATGTGCACTATGAGTGACGCAACCCTTAGTAGGGGTTTCTTTTCTATGACTTTAGATGATCTCATTTCTATCTTGCAAATTTTTCTTTGCTATCCTCGCTTAACTTTGTCTCGTTTTCTTAGGCTATTCAGGGTTATCCATGTAACGAGTTTTGGACCAATAACTCCTCAACCAGATGGCTTTAAGGCATTAGGTGTTAAGACACCCCTTCGGGTTTACTGGCTCGAGTAACAAAGTCTATACTTCGAGACAATTCAGGTGGTCTACTTTATTTGGCCCTCGCCTGAGCTTGTACAAGATTTGTTTCTTAGGCTCTAAATTACCCGTGTAGCAAATGTTGGGCCGGTGACTCCCAAACCAGATGGCTTTAGGGAACCAGGTGTAGAGACACCCCTCGGGCTTAATTACTTAAGTAACCTAGGCCACGATTTGGATCTGCTCAGATTTTGCCTTCTTCTTCTTCAATGCTCGTTCTCTTAGGCGCTAATTTACCCGTGTAGCGAGTGTTGGGCCGATGACTCCCAAACCAGACTGCTTCAGGGCACCAGGTGTAAAGACACCCCTCAAGCTTAATAACTCGAGTAACCCAGGCCACGATTCGAGACACTAGGCTGGCTACTTATCTTTTATCCTCTCATTAATTGCCATTTTCGTCGCCTAAGTTTCGTATCCCACAACTAAGATTCAGGTAACTACAATGTGCAGACACGCATATGAGGTTAATTCTACTACAAACAACACTGTAAACTAGAATTTTGATTTTTTTTAAATTTTTTGATCGTTCCCAAGATTCTTACTCCACGGACGCTCATCGAAATTAATCCAATTCATAACAAGTTAAACGAAATCTCTATTTCTTTTTTTAAACCTTTTTTTGAGATTCTAATGCAAGACTTATCTATACTTATCATGTATATTATCGCTAATGCATGTAAATGGAAATTGAAAGCACATAAAGAGATGAAAGAGTCGTACCTCATTCGTGGATTGCAATATTCTAAGAAAATTATGTTTGGAAACGACCGATTGATCATACCGGATCGCCAATAATGAAAGCTTTGATGATGACAAACCATGCTGATGGTGCCGACCAGTGCATTTTCATTGGATAGTTAATAAATGCCCCAATGTTGAGTTATCGCGATTTCCAAAAATTGCCCCAGTCTTATTGTAAGGGTCCCAACATCAGGTTGTCGTTGATTCAGAACTTGCTCGGGTCTTGCTTGTCATATGGGGTAATTGCTTTGTTATATGTTTGACCGATGGGATGATAAGATGCCGAAATCGTAATAGTCTTTTTCCTCATGACCCACATGGTGAACGGGTAGTGGATTTTTGACATTTGGTTTATCCCAATCTTTGTTTTGACTTGTAGGCGCAATTGGCTTTAATTATTTTCTACTTCTAATTTAATAAAGGTTTTAGATTAAGGATATCAACTCTTTGAAGGTCCTTGCTGATGATCATGCTTGATATATCGATGTGTTGTTGTTCCAACTTTGATGATTGATATCGAGATGCAATGAATTGGACCTAAGAGCTCAGCTTGGTTGGTGATGTGATGGCTTCAACCAGATTTGGTTTGATCTGTGAGGATTAATCCGTAGCCTTTTGCTCAGGGACCAGGTCGTCGGATATGGGATAGACTTTGCCACGACGGTAGCCCATGCACTTCTGTGGGTCTAAGGAGATTAAGTCTTCTCACACTTCAGGAGTGATAAGTTGCTGACAGGTTACATCTTATGATGATTGCCATTTTGTCCATGTGACTGGTCGTCTTGATGTATCGCTACCTCTTCCATTCCGGGACTTGTGCCAGATTTGATGGAATGACATTGAGGTGTCGTTGGGTCTTCTCAACATGGCTCGCCAACCTTGAAGGTTTTTCTTGGGTATAGGCTTTTCAGGTTTGATTTTGGTGTCTTGAGACTGGTCTTTGGGTTTACGTTTAGGGTTGGATTTTGGTTTAAATGTTTCTTTTGAGGGTTAGACTGCACCATAAATGGCTGCCTACATACTCCCGAGGATGGGGGAGATCAGATCATTCGTAGTTCATATTTGGCCTGAACAGTTTGAGAAACGGTTTTTGTTTTTGTTTGGTTTGAATGAGCTTTTGGGTTTTTTGTTTGGTTTGATCGCACCAAAAAATGGTTGCCTACGTACTCTCGTGGCTGATGGGAGATCAGGTCTCTCGTAGTTCAGGCTTGACCTGAATGGTTGAAAAGTGTTTATTTGGGTTTGAGCTTGGTTTGAGGTACGTACTCCTGTGTATTGGGGAGATCAGGTCATTCGTAGTTCATACTTGGACAAGATCTGATTGATTTGATTTTGATTTTTTTGATTTTTTTTGATTTTTTGATTTTTGGATTTTTTGGATTTTTTTATTTTTTTGATTTTTTTTCAATATTTACATGCATGAAAAATAAAAGGCATAACACTAAGAAAGTGATAACGTCCCAATATCTCCTGGAACTCGTAACTTTCCTCTAGATCTACGTTTTATTGGCTACTTGAGGCCTGATAGTCCAGTTGTCAGTAGTTATGTTACCTTCGAGGCTCGTGATAGAGGTTACCTCCTGGTCATAAATATCTTTAATCACGACCATAACTTGATCGCCTCCTAAATTAGCATATCCCTTAAGGAGGCTCAAACTAGACTCGTCGCAAAAAGGGATGAACTCTAGATTCCTCGATGGGTTGGCTTCCCTGACAACTTCACCACTTTTTTCTTTATCTGTTCCTTTATCTTTTTCATGGGCTTGAGAGGATTTGACTATGAAATCACTCTCGAACTATTGTTGTATTTCTTGCATGGAACTTTCCTTTTTTTGGCTTTTTTCACACTGGGAAGGATCAGTATTTCCTCCTCATCATCCAAGAGGGTAAAATCAGGAATGTGGTTGCTGGCTTTGGACAACAAGATATTTTATGGTGGCGGATGAATTTCCTTAGAGGACTCTCTTGTCTCTTCTGTCACTCCCAGCTTTAAGATCAGTCCACCTTGTGTTATGCCAGGATTGGTGCTTACAGTTGTCACCTCCTTTGAACTGCCTGTCTCGAGTGGACATCTTAAGCTCTTTATTTCTATTTTGCCCTTTCTAGTGATGGGGACTTCAATATTCAGTTCTCTATTTTCAATGAGATCCTGGATTTTATGCTTTAGAGACCAGCATTCCTCAGTTGCATGTCCAGGTGAGTTAGAATGATATAGACATATCTTGATGGAATCATAACTTTTTATCTCAGGATTTGCATGAGGCAGCAACTCAGTAATCATTTTCTGCACAACCAACAATGCTAACACATTTTCCAATTAGTCCTCCAAAAGCGTGAATACCCTTCTCCGCCTACTCTCCCTGACTCTAGATGCCGTAGGATTTCGAGGGTTTTCTAGTGTTTGGAATGTTGCTTGATATTTTCTTTTTGGGAATTGTCATTCCTCCGGACGATTTTTCCTTTGGCAAGATCTTCTAATAATTTTATCATTCCACCTTTCTCGTCCATTCAGCATGCTTTGATCTTCTTTATTTAGCTGGCTGGTCTTGGAGGGCGATAGGCTTACATTCTGAATAACATCTTTTTTCTCTTAACTTTCTAATAGTTGAGTGAAAAGCTGCCTTGTATCCTAATGTTGGCGCACTATCAGATTAGCCAACAGAGTTACTTGATGCTAGATCTTATCCAATTTTTGCATCACTGTCATACGCTCCTCTAAATTTTCCAACTTTAGGACATTTATTCTGTTCCTTTGGGGGTATTCCTCCATCCTTCGTATGTATTTACGATTTGGACACATTTCGACGCTTCTTGACCCAATCATGTTCACTTCCGCCGTATCATGCTGTAACAGAAGGTTGGTGTTGACATTTGGATGGTCAGGTTGTTAGGCCACAACTTCGCCTCTTTCGATCAGATTTTGGATTTTATGCTTTAAGGACCAACAATCTTGTATATCGTGTTCCGAAGACCCTGAATGGTAAGCATATCTCAGTCTTGGATTGTATCTTTTGCTTTTTGGATCTAGAGGTGGAGCCAATTCGGTAATTTTCTTCAGCTTGATTAATATCTCCAATATATTTTCTAGGGAATCGCCTAGTAGAGTGAACACCCGATTTTTCGTTCTTTCAAATTTTCTCTTTCTGTCCTGACATTGGTTGAAATACGGCCTGTTGTTGAAATGATAAATTGCTTTCCCTCTTCTAAATGGGGGGACTATGGTTGGGTCTCCTAGCTTGCCCCTGTAAAACGAGGGATATTTCTTCATCGCCTTTCTTGGGTACCCTATTGGGAACTTTCGCATAGTTGATAGTCTGTATATGCTAGGTGACTGCTTCCACGGAAGTGAGATCTTTAATCTTGCCTGCTTTCAGGCCTATCTCTGCCATTTCGTCGTGTTTGATCATCTTTGAGAATAACTTTCCTATTCCAGCTAGGATCCTCTCATAGTAAGGTGCCTCTTGGATATCTATGAAAGTCATCACCATTTCAGTTTCTTTCATAGGCGGGCTGACCTGTGCTGCCATACGCCTCCATCTTTGGGCATATTCAAGGAAAGACTCAGTACTCTGCTTTTTGACTTTAGTCACTTGGTATCAATTCGGTGCCATTTGTGACTGAAAACTGTACTGATTTAGGAAGGCGTGGGCTAACTCTTCCCAGCTGTAGATTTTGGCATTTTCAAGTTGGGCGTACCATATCCTAGCCTCTCCAGTGAGACTTTTTTGGAAAAGCTGCATTCTGAGGCTTTCATCTTCAGCATAAGACCCTAGCTCGCCAGTGTATACTTTCAGGTGTGTATATAGATTGCCTGCCCCATTGTACTTCTCAAAATCCGGGACATGGAACTTCTCTTGATAACGAGCCCTTGGGAATATGCAGAGATTTGTATAGTTAACACTTCCAAATGATCCAGTTCCTTTTATAGACCGGATGGTTTCTTCCATTTGTTGGACTTCCTTTCTTATATCCCCAGTTTCTCGGTCTTCCCTTAGATTTGTGATTTCAGGGATTTTATTGGTTCTTTGACTGGATCGAGGTTCAGGTATCTATATTTCCCCCATTTTGTCAGCACTTTGGCTGCCACCCTGTGAGGACTCTATTTGATTGGGCGTTGTCTGGCCCTGAGTGCTTTTACTTTGTTCTTTTAGGAGAATAGCCAACTCTGCTATTTAATTCTTAAGTCCATCAAACTCCTTTCGAGATACTGAACCTGATTCGTGTTGGGCACTTTCAGCCATGTCGGTGGATAGGCTTTGTGCATTGTTAGATTTTAACCTGGTAATGGGACTAATCTTGCCTACAAGGAGAGTAGGTAGTTTAGTCTTGATAAGCATTAATAACATGCGTTGATGCAATGTATTAATTTTTTATGGGGTTTTAATATTTTCTTGCAAAACAAACGTTAGTTGTTTTGATGACAGGATGGCAGGATTTGATATATGTACAATAATAAAATTGACGGGAAATAGAATGATATTTACATGGAATCGATATTTACATTGAATTGAAAGGGAAAGCATGAAGAGACTCCCCTTCGGATTTGGTTTATCAGAGGCTAACCTATCATAGGCTACTCTCGCGGCTTTTTGGCTTGAAAGTCCCCAGATCATCGCAATTTACTGGATGGGAAGTTAATACGATCTTTCAATTGGAGCGGATCTGAGTGGCACATTTCCTGAGCCTCGCAGGATTAGTCTCCATTGAGTCCAGTAATCAAACGCCGACGGGTTCGCCTCCTGGTGGAGGAATCACACAACATACATTCAAATACAACGTGTCTCACCGTATGAAATGATGACATTTGTGTGAACCACTAATATTTAAAGTAGTAAAACATTTATTTACATCCATTCAATGTAAACACAACATCCACATACATGCAGATAAAAAAAGAATATTTGAAAAGATTGAAATGCGGCTTAGGCCCTCTACTGTCCCCATCAGAGTCGCAACCTGTCGACGTAGGAAAAAATCTTTGGGGATCCCTTTTCCTATGTGTTTCTACCCTTGTTGTTTTATATTTGATTTGTTTGATCTGAAGGGTGAATTTTTAGGTAAAGGTCGACATATAATGTCGACGATTTGAAAAGTTCGATTTTACAGAGTCGCCAGTTGGTATGTTTGAAATGGTTGTACCAACTCAACTGAGTTTTATTTGAAAAGTTTTGCAAGTAGGCCCAATTACTTGACTCTGTTTAACTTGGCCTTGGAAATTGAGATTCTTAGAGTATAGGGGCTTGATTAAGCGGGGGGAAGGTGTTAGGAACCCCCCGACTTCGGTGAAACACGGTCACCACGTCTTTTCAATTTTCCTAATTTATTTGCAATGTGTGTGTGTGTGTGTGCTTGCAGTAATTGGACCTAAGTGCTTTATTTGGAAGTGGTGATGTGCTTCGTTGGACCTATATACGAAGGGTTTGATTTATTGGAAAAGCCCATTTTTAGACAAGATATGAAAATAATGCTTTGAAAGATGATTTTTCAAACCATTTCGCTAACATAGGAATTGAAGCCTTTTGATACTTCTATTTTTATTCTACATTCGGCTGATTTTGATTTTATTGTCGGGATGCAAAGCATTCCCGACCAAATAATATATACATCAGTGTCAGGCTCCTTATGGGCATGAAAGCCATTGAAGTGACCCAAGCACTACAAACCATAATTTACTATCCTGAGACCTTAAATCCGAATAATCGTTTTAAGGTCCCTCTGATTTACATTTATAAAAAGACAAGCAAGCTGTATTTACAGTTTAAATTTATCCATCATGGGAATCGAATCTAGATCCATGTGGTTAATCGTAGATCCCGTTATTACTAGGCTCACAGAATATTATCAAAAAGCTTGCAAAGCAGAGATATTGAAATAAGATGCAAATTAAAATCTAGATGTAGCAAGACAAAGGATTCATCAATTAAATCCTTGCATGCGCGTAGCCAAAGCTTTCCGTTCCTTCTGGATACGGATCTAGGGTCGCGTAGTTATTTTAATATTTACAAAACTAGAAAAGAAACTAGATTTAAAGAAATCTTAGTCATTCTAGCTTAACGGTTCCAGCTTTACAGCTTTTGAACCAATTAAAAGTTTGATATGGCTAGATTTAGATAAATCTAGTCAATAAACTTTACATTAGAACAAATTTAAATCAAATGAACAATTAAAACAGATATTTAATCACATTGAATAAATAATATATATATATATATATATATATATATACTTATATATATATTTATATTAAAGTTCGAAAGAGCCACATATTTACAATCTAGGCGTGACTGGTCAATGTAAATATATATATATATGCTTATATATATATATATATATATATATATATATTGAAGCTGAAAAGGACACGGATTAGCAATCTAGGCCAAACGAGTTAGTATAAGTATATATATATATATATATATATATATATATATATATATATATATATATATTAAAGCGAGAAAAAGTCACGGATTAGCAATCTAGACTAATGGGGTTAATAGAAATATATATATATATATATATATATATATATATATTAAAGGCAAAAATGCCACAGATTAACAATCAAGGCTAAATAACACTTATAAATATATATATATATATATATATATATATATACACACACTTATATATATATTAAAACGATAAAAGCCACAGATTTACAATCTAGGCCGAAATAGCACATATAAATGTATATATATACTTATATATATATAGACTGAAGCCAGAAAGGCCACGAATTTGAAATCCAGGCGAAACTAGAAGCTATAAATATATATATAAAATATATATATGCTTATATATATCTTTTAAAGCAGTAAAAAACTTAGATCACAAGAAATCTTACAATGTATAGCACTATGGGCTTTAAACCACTTGGTAGGCTTGAAAACTCCGTTTCCACCGGTTAAAACTTGATATGTTAGTATATGTATGTATACAAGTGTTTTGGAAGAGTAAAATTGAAGTTTGGAGCACTATAGGTAAGAGCTGAAATGGATGAAATTTCCTCTTTTTTCTCTTATTTTCTTTCTTTTTTGGCTGATGGGGGGTCTTATTTATAGAGCCGATCAGCCGCGGGTCTACCTGCAATTGTTTTTGGTGGGTCCCGCCTGGTGAGCCCTGCTATCTTGAAGTACGTGCACTCCGACCAACGCGCAGTCTGTTTGAACCTTCATAACTTTTGATCCGAGAGTCCTATAGAGACGTGCTATATCATTCCGGAAAGCTCTTTCGGAGAGCTACGCAATGGCCTAGGACTTGAACTTTTTTGCTTAAAGCATCGGCGATGACGTTAGCTTTACCCGGATGGTAAAGTATCTCGCAGTCGTAGTCCTTGATCAGTTCCAACCATCTCATTTGGCGCATGTTCAAATCCTTCTGGGTGAAGATATACTTAAGACTCTTATGATCTGTATATATCTCACACTTTTCTCCATATAAGTAGTGTCTCCAAATCTTCAGAGCAAACACTACTGCTGCTAATTCTAAGTCGTGGGTCGGATACCCCTTCTCATAATCTTTTAGCTGACGTGACGTATAGGCAATGACTTTACCATTCTGCATCAGCACACAGCCTAATCCCTTATGTGACACATCACTGTATACTACGAAAATTTCCCGTACTATCTGGCAAAGAAAACACAGGCGCAGTACTCAACCTTTTCTTTAATTCCTGAAAACTTTCCTCACACTTTTCCGTCCAAACAAACTTAACTATTTTACGAGTCAAATTCGTCAACGGAGTTGCGTTCTTGGAAAAGTCTTGGATAAATCTCCAGTGATAACCTGCCAATCCCAAGAAACTCCTCACTTCAGACGGCGTCTTCGGCTGACCCCAATTAATCACGGCTTCAACCTTCGACGGATCTACCGAAATCCCGTCTTTATCGATCACGTGGCCAAGAAATTGCACACGTTCCAACCAGAATTCGTATTTCAAGAATTTTGCGTATAGCTTTTCCCATCTCAGCGATTCCAACGTCGGCCTTAAATGTTCGGTGTGTTACTCCTCGGTCTTAGAATAAACCAGGATGTCATCTATGAACACCACTACGAAATTATCTAGGAACGGCTTGAACACCCTATTCATTAAGTCCATAAATGCAGATGGGGCATTCGTTAGACCAAATGACATCACTAAGAACTCGCAATCTCCATATCGAGTTCTGAAAGTCATTTTCGGTATATCTTCCCTTCTCACCTTCAATTGATGATACCTGCTTCTCAAATCAATTTTTGAGAAGTGTTTAGCACACTTCAGTTGGTCGAATAAGTCATCGATCCTAGGTAAAGGATACCTATTCTTCATCGAAACTTTGTTTAATTCCCTATAATTAATGCAAAGCCGTATCGATCCATCCTTCTTCTTCATGAATAAAATTGGCGCTCCCCACGGTGAAAAGCTAGGCTAAATATACTTCTTGTCCAGCAATTCTTGCAGTTGAACCATCAATTCCTTCATCTCGATCGGAGCCATTCAGTATGGCGTTTTCAAAATTGGAGCAGTTCCCGATGCTAAGTCGATCACGAACTCTATCTCCCTATCTGGCGAAAATCCTGATAAGTCGCTCGAAAATACGTCCATAAACTCCCTAACCACTGATATCTCTTCCATCTTCAAGCTCTCCTTATGCGTATCTACTATGTAGGCTAGATATCCTACACAGCCTTGCGTCAAAAGTTTCTTGGCTTGCATAACTGTCAGACAACTCGCTTGTCTAGGCGATTTACTACCATAGAACACTACCTTCGACGGAGTCGTAAGGTTTACCGACTTCTTCTGAAAATCGATTACAGCCCCATGGTTGAACAACCAGTCTATACCCAGTAGGACATCGAATTCCCCAAGTTTTATCAGAATTAAATCTACCCTTAGCTCTTGACCCTTAATGTCCAATCTACAGTTCTTGTAAACACATCTAACAGGAATAACCTCCCTATTCGCAATCTCTATGTTCAAGGGGTAAACTAATTCCTCTATAGGTAAGCTAGGGTTTTAGCAAAATCATTGGATATGAATGAACAAGTAGCACCCGAATCAAATAATATATATGCATTTATACTATTGACCGAAATAATACCTGCCACCACGTCTTTTGATTGCACAGCATCCTGCACCGTCATGTTAAATGTCTAGGCAGTGGGTCGAACAGCCTGCAATGGTGCAGCGATAGTCAACGTACTGCCGCTCCCATTTCCTCCGCTCCCTGCTGACCCTCCAGCTATCTTCTTAGGGCAACTACGGGCCATGTGATCCTTGGATCCACATGTGTAGCAAGCTCCCTTCTTTGGGTTCGGGCAATTCGGTGCAATGTGGCCTTCCTGACCACAGTTGAAGCACACCCGCTTCCCCTTCATGCACACTCCAGTGTGATTCTTCCCACATGTAGCACATGCTTCGAACTTCCTCTTTGGCTGGCTTCCCTGCTGACTCCCAACAGAGGTGTTGTCATTCCATTTCCTTTTCTGGTTGATAGCCCCGCTACCACCAGCCTTGGTTTCCATCTCATTCTTCTTCTTCTTATCCTGATTGAATTTGGTTAACGCGTCGCTTCCTCCCTCAGCGAGTATAGCCTTTTCCAGCACAGCTGCGAACGTGATTAGCTGGAACATGGAAACCTTGATGTAGAGCCAGGGCTTCAGTCCCCGTTCAAACCTCCTCGCCTTCCTAGCGTCAGTGCTGACCTGGTATGTAGCGAACCTGGACAGCTCGTTGAATTTCACGGCATACTCAGACACCGCCATCCCTCCCTGCTTAAGCTCTAGAAACTGGACCTCCATCTGGTCCTGCGAACTAACAGGGAAGTACATTTCAAAGAACATCTCTTTAAAACGTTCCCACAGTATGACTCCTTCACCCTCTCTGGTCTTCTTAGCTTGCCACCAGAAACTAGCATCTGACTTTAACATGAAAGTCGCGTATGCTGTCTTCTAGTCTTCACTGACTCTAGCTACGTCAAAGACCTTCTCCATTTTCATTACCCACGTCCGGGCATCTATCGGGTTTACCGATCCCTTGAACTCAGGTGATCCTACTGCCTTAAACTCCTTAAAAGTTATGCCCTGCACTTGCGGCTGATTCGCAAGGGCTCCCGTCAGCAGGTTCACGAACTGCTAAACCGTATTGGGATTCGTCCCATCATTATTGTTGTTCGTTGAACCCTCGGGGTTTTGACATGTAGGTCTTCTTCTAGGAGGTATTTTGTGTTAAGAAAATATTATTATTGAAAGTAGTATGCATATAAGTCAATCATGTGTGATGATAACGCATATACTTTGGAAAAAATCTTATTTATTTATTAATAAAAATATTCATTTATTAAAGGCATTTAATTATCTACATGGTGCTGTTTTTTTATAATATGTAAATAACCCATAGTTTTAAGCAATACTTTTAGAATCATAATGTTGATCATGCTAATGAGATTTAAATTCTTAGAAAGCTTAAAACTAAAATAGTTCTCAATCGTGGGATTACTAAAAAGGGGATTAGTATATCCGGATAGATTGGTACATATGTTGCTTGCTCATTGGATGAGGATGATTGATCTCATGATCATTTGTGTGGAGACACTAAAGCAAGTATATAGGTGCTTATTGGAGAATAAGTTCACTGAACGTGACTCGTTATGGAATACCTAATGGAGTTTTACTCGCCTATCAATAGGAATTCCTAATGTGATAGTAGTACAAGTGATCCTTGGACTTGAGATCATCATAGTATCTTGTATATAATGAATTATACTTTGACTTATTCCTTAAAGCCCTTTAGGGTATATAAAAGGGTATGCTTGGGTATAATGAGTTACATATGGAGATAATGAATGATCAATAAAGAATCTACCACCTCTAGTAAAAGAGGAGATATGTTCTATGTGATTCGGTAAATGACAACCTAGGAATCCTTGGCCAAGGTGGAATGAAATTAGAAAGTAGTTTCTAATTTGCATTAAATGGAGTTGTGCATTTTCTAATCGAAATACATATAATTAAATAAAATAAGACTTGACAGTAATTCCATGTCTTATATTTAATTGGGACATTGTATGGTGGAAGGATTGAATTGTACGGTAACTATTTACTCACAAGTTCTTTTATGATTAATGTTGAAATCTATATTATCTTTAAAGTCGTTGACCGCTAGGTACTTCATTTTCATATGATTTGGTGTTCACTTTCTAAATATAACATACATCTACCCAATAATAAATACTTACAAAACAAATTACAACCTTTATAAATACTTAAAATCTTCCTTATCAAAAGGATTACAAATTTTCAAAATAAATCCCAGGGTTTAATCTAACCTTAACAAAAACATTCAATGCGGAAATAAAAAACATAACTTAAAAGTCTTATTACAATCAACAATTAAAACAAGTTTTCACTTGTTCAGCTTTTCTTTGCCTTTACTAGTTGACGGGGCGTCAACACTTTCAACCTTAGCTGCAATGGTTATTTAATATGCAAGAGTGAGCAAACACATCTCACTAGAATACAACAATAACAAAGACATAAAAGAATATCTTTGTAAAGGTTTAAATAACTTTTTCATCAAAAATAAAGAATTGAATAATAATTCTTTCATCAACATTTAAAAATTCGAATATTAAATTCATCTGAGGGTCATAAGACCTTGAACTTTTGTCCTAGGTTATAAACATTTCTATTTAAAACCTTTAATAGACATTAGACTATAGACCTTAACTCGTACTTAGGGGGATCAGCCCTCCGTATCATATATTGTGCACAAACATCTTAACGCTTTCACATAGTAACCTCCTCTAGTAAATATGGTTGTTCATCTCAGTATTTGAATACCAGTTCGCCCCATAGAAAGTTTGGTTTGGATAAGCTTAGAAGGTAATTTAAAATTCAACGTTCATTAACTAAGGAATAATTAAATCGACTTACAACAATCAAGAATAATTCACAAATAAAAGATTATGGATAACTTATATGCTTTAGAATCAAACTTAAAGCATTTAAAAGATAATATAGACCCTGCTTGAACAATTAAGTCAAGGTCATGTTAATTCAATAATAAACTTTGATAATATTTACTCAATATGAAATTTATAAAGAGTACGAATAATTAGTATCATTATGATCAATAAAAATAACTCAAGTAAGGTTTGAGTTTAGAGGACTTGCACAATATAAGAATTAAAGAACTTGTATATAATTGACGAGTTTAAGGATAGAAAACTTGCCTCAAGTGCAAGCTACTAATACAATCACGTTCTTTAACACTTCCTACACATATATATTTAATCACAATAATATAAATTAGTTAACACGTAACTAATTCACATAATTGGTTAACCCATATAGGTTAACTCTTTCTAATTTAATTAATAAGTTAATAATTAACCGTCACATAATTAATTACACCACATAGGCATGCTCACATAATTAAATTAATAATAATTATATGTTTCATATTAATTAAATTATAATTAAATGAATTATAATTTAAATATTTAATCTAATTATAATTACTCAAATTATAATCACATCTTATTTTAATTAAATTATAAATAATTTATAATTTATAATTAATTAAACTACATCATGCATTTACTAAATTATAATTAATCATGCAAATATTGAATCATAATACACAAATTATAACTTATAATTAATCATGCATTTATTAAATTATAATACTTGATTAAAATAAATCAAATAACATTCATTATAATTTAACAAAATTATAATTTAAATTAAACCTTTACTCTAATTATAATTATTCAAAATTATAATCGCACTATATATTTTATTAATATAATTTGTTAATATTCATTTAGCATTTTAATGTAATTATAACATGCTATCACATACTCACATTAGGTTAACTTTCATGACCTAAACAACATGCACACAAAAAATAAAGCATCCTTACTTTCTGCATACCCCCCGCCGGGGCTGGGGTTTTACTCTTGACAGGCCCGCCGGGGCGGGCCCCCTTCAGGGTCGGCAGACATGCTTGCGAACTGTATAGAAAAAGCCGATTTGACTTATTTCTCCACACCAAATTTCAATTTCAATTCCAATTCATACAATTCATATCAATTTATAGAAAACATAAACTTAGAGCTTCTAACATGATTTTAACATACATAAACATTATAACACATAATAAAATCACAGTTTTCATGATTTTTGAAGAAAACACAATATCAAGCGTTCTTGACGAAAATTGCTATTGTGAATTCGTTTTTAAGCCGTTTCATGAAATTCCAATTGTACTAACTCTATTCCTTAACATATTAACATAATCCATGATCAATGCAAACAACAATTGATAAACACCTAACAATTTTGATGATTTAAAGATTATTTTTAGAAAAGCAATTCTCTATAACTACTTGATGAACATGAATCTCTCATATTCATCATTGATGCATGAATTAACAATTAAACCAAGCATACAATCATACATAGACATGATATAAACAAATTATACATATAGAAACCATGGTCATGCAATTTTCATAAGAATTCAATTAATAGAGAACTTAAAGTTTATAAAGAACACAATTTCTAACAACTAAAAGATGAGAGTTATACCCTTATGCTTAGTGGATTGAAAGGAGAGGATGATGATGATAATCTCAAAGCTTTTCTTCCTCTTCTTCTTCCTTTCTCTTCTTTTCTCTCTAGACTAATTTGTATTCTCTCTAACTTTTCTCTGTTCTTTCTTTCTTTGTTTTCTTAAACTAACGTACTATTGTATATACTGATATACATATAATACATATAATTATATAGAATATATAACTGTTATATATTAATTACATATACTAACTACTAGTTAATACATAGGTTACAAAATTTTGAATTTAAAAAGTCCTAAGGCCATGTTTGGCAAAACAACATTATTTTAAAAACTAACTTTTTGAGCTTAAGGCCTTGTTTGAAAAAATAAGATTAAAAGAGATGCAAGGGCCTTGTTTGGCAAAACTCTTTAAAAACTCTTTTCTTTATTTTAATAAATCCTTTTAGCACATATTTTAATGTTAAACTTTAATTAATTAAATCCTTAACATTATAATTTAATTAATTAAAAGCTAACATCAATTATCACATAAAAATGCCACATAACAAATTATAATTACTCGCTAATTATAATTCCATGTAACAATTATCACATAAACTCATCTGATTTAATTATCTCAATTAAATTAGAAATATACTATAAAATCAATACACATCCATTAAATTAATTATTAAATATTCATTTAATTAATATATAACACTTAATTAAATTATTCCATAATCATCACACAATTTATTTATTTAACTCAATAAATAAATCAAATCAAATATTTATTTAATTCAATAAATATTTACAATTAATATATAAAATTCTCATTCGTTACACCAGGGGCCAGTGCAGCTGCGTCGCCCTTAGGCTTGACCATGGCGTAGCTGCGCCAGTCTAGAAACAGAATTAATGAAGTCTACTTAATTCTGATTGTGTTAGTTAGCACATAATATTGCTTGAAGTTGCTTAACATGGTTTGACCTCTACTGTTATATGATTATATAAGATGACATTATAACATGACAATGTTTAATTTATAAACGGAACACCGTGAATAAGAAAGACATAATTGAATTAGTGTTATGAATTGCTATAATGCCATACGTGATACAACTATGTATTTGATTTCGTAACGACTTAGATACTGATTTTGTGTAAGTATATGTGCGAGTACGTAGCGACAAACGTATAAGAGATTATATGACTAAAGAAGAACCTTATGTATAGTTAACTTTCTTATTGAGCTGTGTACCGAATGTGTTTAGCTAATGAACATCCTATACATGTAATACATTATAAATAGGATTCGAAAGTGTTGATTAACTTTACGTGGATAGACTACGCTTAAGACAAGTATCCTAAACTCTTGTATTACTTTGTTCAACGGATATTGTAAGCAAGTACTTGAACTCTATTCTTATTGAATACGTATTAAGTTTATTTTTGTGCAAGTGAGTTATTCAAATTATGACTTATTGCGTCATAGTTACGATAAAGTCGATTATATTCTTTGAACTTTAATGTCAAGTATTGAACTTATAAAGAGTGGTCTATGCCATTTGATTCGGCTAGACTTATATCATGATGAGAAAGCTATCCAAACCAATTGATTGGTGCGGAGTCTTATATTAACTGAGATGAACAACCTTCTTTGAAGGGAAAATATATATTGTCGGGAAACCGACGTGCGCACTTGAGTACGATTGAATGTTATGCATAATATAGGGTACTTTAGACTGATCTCCTATTGTACTTGTTTTTATTGGATCATCAGTATATTCTGTTAATTCTAGAAGAAGTTCATAGTCCTTAGTGACTGCTCAGTATTCAATTATCTTGAAATCTTAAATTGATTTAGCATTGAATCATATCGATATTATTCTGTCCTTAGCGACTGTTATTGAGAACTGTTGATATTTCTTGCTATTCTTGAATTATCATATCCTGTTATACCCTTTTGGGATTCGAGAACTATATTACTCAGCCTTATTGTTATATTACTTGCTGAGCAAACTTGTTGCTCATTCTTGCTTTCCCTAAAAACATTTCAGTTAAGGTAGAGCAAGGTGGACCTTCGGGAGTCGATAAGGCCAAGGGCAAGGCTACCGACTAGCTATCCCCTTTTATGTTCTAAATATTATGATGTTATATTATGTCTAATAAGATGATGTATTAAGACTGATTTTGAACTATGTTTAAGCTTAAGTTAGATTTTGTAATAAATCGTTATTTGATATTATTATGTAATCTATTAAGTACTGTAGGCTGCGAGACTTGGGGGAATAAATATAATAAATTATTGTATATTATTCTAGATCTTCCGCTGTGATTGTATAATTTTAGTTATTATTGTGAGAACGTGATGAACCGGATTCGAGAGACTAGTGGTGGTCTGAATTTGGGGGCGTCACATCTATGCTAATTGCTTCAGCTAGACAAAAATGATTTAAAATTTTCAAAATATATTTTATATATTCTATGCATCATTTGATATGATGTAGGAATAATAGTCGAGGAAGTCATCAATGCGGTTAAACCTAGTGTTGGATGTGATCGTAGGATCGTCAGCCCTACTATGGTATGATGTAGTATGACGACGTCATGTAATGACGAAATCCTCAACGTAGGTATCAAGATATTATAAAAAGATTTATTTATTTTTAGTTTTCTTAAACTATAAAAAAAATTATTGAGTTGGTTAAAGATATATATATATATATATATATATTTCGTTTGATGTCCGAATTGTTGTTAGAAGTCTATGCTACTTGATTTAGCTAGACAAGTATTGAAAGATGTTTATGAAATTCGAGCGTTCTTGGTCCAACTATGCCAAACCAAATTGTTTTGGTGCGGATTCAGATGTTAAGAAGCTGAGGTGAACATCCCTATTAAAGGGGACATGTTATCGGAGACAATAGTTCCGAGTGTAACGCATATAGTCGTTACGATGTACTACGTTTGTGCACGACGTAGTGGTGCGATAGTCTGATCACCTAGAGCACCGATGTAGGATGTTTACAGTCTGTGTGATTGTTAAACATTTTTGTTAGGAATATACATGAGAATGTTATTCCTATTTTATATAATTTGATTATGATATAAATGAATGATTATACAAGTATGCTTGCATTAATAAAAGCTGTAAAGTCCTTTAATAGATAATAAGAATATATGTACAAGGACTTAGACTGAAATATTCAAATATGTTAGGTTGATCCTACATAAGCAAAAAAACTTTGTAAAGTCCTTAAAGAGAAATGATGTACAAGGACTATAAATATAGAAAGATCAAGCTTGTTAGGTTGATCTTATAAAGTGTAATAGATAGGCTTGTCTGATCGTCGAGCACTGCACCAGCATCGTAGTCTGCCAGGAGAGACAAGGAAGACTCGAGAACTATCATGGCGGAATCGTAGTCTGAAAGATAGTAGATCTTGAAGTTCGTAGTCTGCCAGGAGAAACGAGGAAGGATCATAGTGTGTCGAGAAGAACTTTCTCATAGCCGTAGTCTGCTGAGGAATTCATGTTCAGAATAGTAGAGACAGCCTGTCTATGAGCCGACCGAGCATCTGCCAGAGCTAAGTCAAGAATTGTAGATCACACTTGAAGTAGTGGAGTCTGCTGATCATATCAGAGGCAGAGATCTTAGTCGAGCCAGATCAGACGAGGACAGCAAGCATGAAGGCAGAAATCGTAGTCTATCAAGATCTGATCTTGAAGTCGTAGTGTCTGCAGAAACAAGGCTAAATCGTAGTCTGCAGAACTAAGGCAATCACAGAGGTTGCTCACAATGCCAAGGTAGAATCGTAGTGTCAACACGATTCTCAATAAACTAGCACTCCCTTATAATCCAAAGATGAAGCCTCTGGTCTGAGCTGCAAAGATACATTCCACTTAAAGGAAACCAGAGAGCACTCAAAGCATGGCAGGCAAGCTAACAGAAGATCTAAGCACCAACTCAATCAACATTCAGATTGAGTTGTGAAGCCATTCAAGATGAAGTCTTCCACAAGCCGATCAGAAGAAGACTTCAGATAAAGTAACTGACTAGAGAAAGTCAGCAAGTGCAGTAACTGTCAAGAGAATAGAAGACAACGGTCTTGGGATTAACCAGGATCGTAGTGTTTGCCAAACGAGCAGGAACTGATGCAGTTTACACAGAGATACTGGCCAGCTTATGAAGAACAGGACAGGAGTGATTAAGCATGGGTCAGACCATTGTTGATAGGTGAACGGGAGATCACCAGGAGAAAGAGAGATGGGTATGCCATAAATTTGATGTGGAGGCTAGAAAGACAAGTCAAGCTATCAGTTCCTGAGATCAGTCAAGGCAAGCAGAAGCATTGAAGCACTGCACAAGAGAAGAGAGAGGTGTTCTACATTGCATATCTAAAGAACACTCTTCAGAATTGAAGTGTTGTCTCAACCAGTCAAAGAAGTAACATTCAATAAGACACTACGATCAAGGTCCAAGAACATCTGCATTAAAATCGTGGAGTTCGGGCATCTGAATGTTAAAGCACTGGCAACGTCTCAATATGAAGAATGACATCCGAACGTTGCTATTTGAGAGCATTGATGCAAAAGGATAACTCTTATAGATTCAAATCAGAGAATTAGAAAGGAGATATAAAGACTACTACCAGTCTGACACGAAACAGTGACATCTCTGAGGCGGTAGGTGAGAAAGCAGACAGCTGTGTCAGTAAAGTCAAAAAGGAGCTGTCACATCACATCAGCAGTCTGCACCAAATAACTCGAGATCTGCGAAGCAATTCAAATAGCTTCCAACAGCTACTTTCCAACGGGAAGATCATGGAAGGGTATTTAATGGACAGAGCTTGAAGGATAAGAGTTGTTGCTGCGTTATAGAATCGCTGAGTTGTTGGAATGCTATATTGTGACTCTACGAGTTCCACCAGAGCTGAACAGAACAAGTCTTAGTGGCAGTGAGACTACGAAGGTGGAAGTGAAGCAGATTTAAAGAAGGACTTGAACAGACTAAAGCTTCACTCGATAAGGATGAGAATGCCATTGAAGATGGAAGCTAAGCTGAGAGCCGAGAAGGCCAAGAAGATAGCATTCAGGAAAGTGGCTGAGCATAAAGAATATCAGAAGAGCCACTCTACATATCACCATGAAGAACCAATAGCTGAAAAGGAAAAGATGCAAAACCATGTCTACTTATCTATCAAGAAGGGTTCAAAGGCTGCTAAGGACCAGAAGAAGATGACCCACAATGAAAAGCCTTAGCAGTCCTATGTGGTGATGGTGCACAGCTGACATCAGAAAAAAATGAGCTGAACAGAATGAAGATCAGCTGCACCTGAGAAAAAGAGGTCCAGACTGGAAGCAAAATGCTGAGGACCAAGCCAAGTTTCTAAGAACAAGAGATGATAAAGCTTCAAGTCATCTTAGCAGCAAAGCAACAATAACAACAACTACAACAACGAGTAGCCAGGGCCTGAGGGGTCCTTTTCCGGAGGGACTAAATGAGTTCCAAGGCTGTTGGCCTTGAAGAGTTCTTAGTGAACTAGAAGAGTTCCACGCCTGCTGGGCTTGAAGAGTTCTTAGTGAACTGAAGTTCCAAGGCTGTTGGCCTTGAAGGAATCTTAGTGAGTCAGGGTGCTGCCCTTCCTTAGTGGATTTCCTGCGAGAGTGCAGAAGAGTGGATTAGGAGCTTGAGTATCTGAACCACTTAAAACCCTTTGTGTCTTTTACATTCTGTCATTTACTTATTGTCATTTAAATTATGTACCTAACTGCGATAACTGCTATGTATGTATTACCTACTTACAACTAAACTAATTCCATGAACAATGTATAAATGTTTATGAATATCAATGAAGGGGATCTTTTACTTATTCCGCTGTGCTTGAAAAGATTCTTATGTTTGTCATGTGCTAATTCATTAGCAATATAAAATAAACTGGAAAAGAGTTTAAAAACCAAAGGATCTATTCAACCACCCCCCCCCCCCCTTCTAGATTTATTGTGTGCTTACTGGTAACTAACAATTGGTATCAGAGCATGTTCTCTTGCTATATTCTAAAGTTAATCGCTTTGAGTCTGATCCTAGGCACAAACATTGTTCTAAACTTAGTTTAGTGGTAAGTAACTTGTAAATACAGATAAGCTCACACGTTGGAAATAATCTATACAGGTAAATGTGTATATACATCTAAAGCTGCTCAAATTGGTCCAGGTTCTTAAATACCATAGCATCAAGACCAATCCTTGTCCACAGTCAATCTTGTAGTCTGAAGACCATAGACGAGAAGTCAAGAGGCATCAACAACAAAGAATCAAGCATCCTCCATTCTGAAAGATGAAAGGTCATACATGCTATGAAATGCTTATCCAGAGGAGAAAGAAGAATTTCTCAAATATATATTTGGCTAACCAGTAGTTGCATGTGAACCCTGAGGCTCAAGATGATCAAAGAACTAAAGATGTCAAGACTTTCTTAGCCTACCTCTTCAAGGCTATGACTGATTGATCGAATGACAACTGGAGCAATAAGCTGTCAGAAATAAATGTAAAGATATGCACATCAATGCCTAACCTCATTATAGCAAAGTAAATGACTATCAAGAGACTGACAATGTAAAGGTACAGTTCCTCATTAATATAAATGTATACATCATGCTGCAACACCTTATGTACTATAACAGTATTCTATCAAGAGACCATACTCTACCTAAAAAGGGGAAGAGAGAAAGTACATTAAGGTTGGAAACTTAATTGCTAACAAACTTTCTCTCCATCCAAGGTTTAGGTCGAAGATAACATCTTGAAAGAAGTCTGAAATAGGTCATAAGCATATCAAGAATTAATTAAGTTTAAGAGGAGTAATCCTTGCTAAAGGGTTAGTATATATGTACAAACCTATGTTCTAAGTTTTTGATAATACGTAGAGTATGATCAGTTCTAGAGGAGTATCTTGAAGATTCTTAGAAACTGATCATCTCCATGAATCAACCAGATACAAATAAGTAATAGAGTTAATTCCTACTCTGCGAACATTCAAAATCTGTGAACATAACCAAGCAAAGGGTGAAACCATCAAAGAAAAAGAGTGTTATATTAAAATGATTAATCCTACACACACTCACTAGCATGCATGATATATATCACATCTATATCTGTTACATGTATAGATATGATTATTGTTGCTAAAGTTGATGAAAAATCTAGTATATGAGGAATAAGGGTTTTGAGAAACTAACCTAGCAGGACCCAATTAACCATGGGTACCAAAAATATAAACTTATCTAACCTGCAGGTACTTGGTCTAACCGATCACACTAAGGAATGCTGAAGCAGATGGCTTCAGTTATGAAGATTCAACCAGCTGGAGGCTCAAGACATTTTAGCAATGTTCTTGTCAAGATCATTCTATGCCAAGGCCGATTTCTGAAGACTTACTGAGCTAAACGTAAATGAAGCTCACAAGATTGTTAATCTCCATATAGAAGCTGACCATTCATGTCAAGATGAAAAAGACCCTCTATGCCTATTCATACAAAGCATGCCAACTTAGAAGGAATATTGAAGGAGCTCACATTAAAGGATCATCAATTATTAATCACGAGGAATGCATCATAGAAGAACTCCACGAATGCAGTCTATCAAAGAGCACAAGGAAAATCGTAGTGTCCTCTACGATCAAGACTGTGCCAAGCTTGTGCAAGCCAACACACAACGATTATGTCACAATGACCATAATCGTAGTATTCCTCCAGTCAGCATCAAAGATTGTAGTACTGATGAAGGGAGGAAGAGCAACAAATGAAAAAAGGCTTATAACCATGGATAATTTGATAGTCCAAATGTTTCCATATTCATCGTTAGTTCAAATCGAAGAAGCGTATTGAAGAAGCTAAGGAAAGGACTACAAACCTATTGAAAATACCTATTCAGGTATCAGACAAAGAAGACTACGTTCGTAGTCCTGTCAATAATTTTGGAGTGATCAATCTCGAAGATTCAAGGAGGCTTATATGATAATAATAATAATTCCAGTCAAAAGGAAGTATGCAAGGCTGCCTTCTGATACATATGAAGAAGAAGAATTCATCCCTCCTTGACGAAATAGCATCATCTATGAGGAGAAGTGATCTGCTAAGAAAAGTGGTCACAGAACAAAGGAGTTCTCACTCACTACGATTGAAGAAGTGTCACCAATCGAAGAATCCAGACAAACTATGACTGCAGATGGAGAAGCTGCAATAGCCTATTAGCCTGAACAATTATCAGGACTGAATCTGAAGGAAGTACAAAGCCTGTGTCCAAATCAAAAAAGAGGACTAGGAGATTTATCAAGAAGTTTGATCTAAAATATGAGGAAGATAATCAAAGAATTGCTTTCGAAAAGGCTAAACAAAGCAATCAATCTCAAGCATCTGGTCCAACTAAGAAAGAAACCAAAACCTTAGGAGATCAGGTCATGATCAGTCATACAAAACACTACTGTACCTGATCAAACTGTGATCTATGATGAGAAAGAGAAAAGTTGAAGATTATGGAAGAATAGATGAGGATATGGAGATGATGAAGCTCAGGGAGCAAAATAAAGAAACTGAATTCTAGCCAAGAGTTATGAGTTAAACAGGAGCTAACCTAAAATAGAAAGATTCCAGTTACAGAGTCCCAAAACTCTGTGACTGATGAACCAAATGAATATCCATCATAGTCAGTAATAATGTCCCAAAACATGCTACTGATAACCATATCAGCCACCCACCTCAAAATCGTGAAGTGCCCATGATCAACCATCTGATCATAATAAAATAGCAGGACACCATAATTACACCTTATACGAAAACCAACACCAATGAAAATCCAGAGTTGGTAGATGAACTCCCCAGCAGAGAGGTAAAATATGATGTTAGTACTAATCTTATCTAAAGTTTTTCATCTAGTAAGCGCCTCAGAGACAAACCTGACCCTTAACATTGAGCTAAGAGGTTGGCCCTTCCTGAGCTACCTTTTGTCAGAAGGAATACTAATATGGAATGCATCACAAGAATCTTTGCTGAAGTAAGCAGCATCTCATCAGAAGATTACTAGCTGCAAATGAGAATTGCCAATCCCTCAAAGTCTAATGGAGAAGTTGTCTATTGAAGCATGACCACAGACTAAGATCATCGAAGAAGAAGCAAAGGTTGTAGACCAGTCTGGGAAATCATGGAGTACTGAGCTAAGACATAAGTCACTCCACGAATTTAAGAAGTCAATAGTCAACAAAAGAAAAGTCAAATCTAATTAACTAACACGATGGAGAAGTTACAAATTGGGACCTATCAACGTCTTACAACTGTCCCACTAAGAAACGTGAAAGGAACAGTTACAAAAGGGAAATTCAAATAATTGGCAGTTTCATTTTAGCGGGTTCATCAAAAGCTGCAAATCTATCAAATCCACACACTCATCATCTCAAGTCAAAACCTAAACTTCTAAACAACAAGATCTTCTCAAACAGCTATCAAATCTTGAATCGCTTCCTGATATCTCACAAGATTATCACACAGTCATAAACTCAATAAACCTAACTCTCCAAATGGCAAACTGGCGAGTAATCACTGGTATCCAGCTCGGAACCAAGACGTTCGAAAAATCTGAGAAGAAGTTTAGAGATATTCTTGAACTAGTGAAGAGGGATGGATTCTCAGAATTCCTTAAGTCAAATACTCCTATTTATGTTGACTTGGTTAAAGAGTTCTACTCCAACATGACTACGAATTCTGGAACTCTTTCCACCAAAGTAAAAGGTCAAATTCTGAAGCTGAAATCTTCTGACATCAATCAGTGCTTAGGTTTCTCTGACCTAGGACTGAAAAGCCTTAATGAAGTTGACATCGAAGGACCCAAGGAGATTATGGGATACAAAAGAAATCTTAGCATGAAGGATATGAAGAAAAAGGAGTTTCCTGAAGAGTTTGAGTTCCTTGCAGAGATTGTAGGCAAATGTATACTATACAAAGACACTACACATGACACTGTGAGTGATCAACAGCTGAAGATCATGTCTGCAGTAGTTCTTAAGAAGCGTATCAACTTTGGAGTTATTCTGCTCGACCAAATGTCCAAATGGCTAGATAAGGCAGAAAAGAAGAGGTTAACAGGGAAACCACTCACAAAGGTTTTCCATGGAAGGCTATTGAGTATTATTCTGTAGAAGAAACTGAAGAATAAGATTAAGGATCATGAAGGTGAAGTCCTAAACAGTCATAAGATAATGACTACACAGCTGTTTGCAAACTGGAAGAAGAACCCAATGGAGAACAAATGGCTAACACATGGCAGCAGCAACAAAAGTACTTCAAGGAAGAGGAAGACAAGTGCTATAAAAGAAGAAGAGTCTTCATCCTTTGAAGGTGCATGTGACATCCCAGATTTTTGAAGAATTAATAAATGAGAATTTAATAAATAAAATTCTTATTTTAAGATGTTTAAGTACGAGTATGTGTGTATGTGTTATATATTATAAAATATATGATTTGGTGTGAAAAGAATTTATATATTTATTGAATTAAATAAATATATTAATTGAATTATTTATTGAGTTAAATAAATAATTATGTGATTATTATGGAGTAATTTAATTAAGTGTTATATGTTAATTAAATGAATATTTAGTATTTAATTTAATTGACATAATGATTTTATGTTATAGTTCTAATTTAATTAGAATAATTAAATTAGATGAGTTATGTGGTGAGAGTAATATGAAATTATAATTAGTGAGTAATTATAATTATGTGATAATTTTATGTGATTAATTGATGTTAAACTTTTAATTAATTAAATTAATGTTGAGTTTTAATTAGTTAAAGGATAACATTAAAAAGTATGTGTTAAAATAATTTATTAAAAGAGTTTTCAAAACTATTTTCCCAAACAAGGCCCTAGCACCGTTTTTAAATTCGTTTTGCCAAACGGGGCCTTAACTATTAAAACTTGTTTTTAAAATGATGAGTTTTACCAAACAAGGCCTTTGTACTTGTTTAATCTTATTTCTTCCAAACAATGCCTTAAACTCAAGAAGTTAGTTTTTAAAAATAATGTGGTTTTGCCAAACATGGCCTTGGGCTTTTCAAATTTTGTAACCTATGTAATAAGTGGTAGTTAGTATAGCAATTAGTATATTATTTATTAGCTATATTAATAATATAAGTTACATATATTGTATATGTATATTGTATATTGTATAATATATGCTAAGTTAAAAGATACGTTAGTTTTCTAAAAGCCTAAGTCTAAACAAAACAAAGAAAGAAGAAGAAGAGGGTTAGAGAGAATTGTCAGAGAAGAGGAAGAAAAGCTTGAGAAGGCAAGAGAGGATCATCATCTTCATCATCTCTCTCTTAAGTCAAAACTAGTAAGGTTATAATTTTAACCCTAGAATTAATTCATATGTGTTGTGTTTTCTTCTTTATCAAATTAGGTTTTTACAATCATAAAATTATATGTATATATGGTGTTCATATGTTTTCATATGTAATTGTATGCCATGAAAGGGTTTTCAAAATCAATTATTGTAAAAACATGTTTTCAAAGCATATTCTTCTACGTTTTCATGGTTTTAGAATTCTATGTGGAAGTCTCTTTGTGAAACTTCATAATTTTGTTATGAGAATGGGATATGTATGTATATATATATATATATATTTACATGAGAGTTTCATAGTTGTTTAAGAATTTCAATTCACAAGTATATGATGAACACCATGAAATTCATGTTCATAGTGTTAGATTATGGAATTATGTTGAAAATTCTTTAAATCCTTGATGTGAGCATGAATTATGTGTAATATGTGATATAACATGATTATATATGAGTTATATGGTTGTTCTAGCAATTCAATCCATGAATTTTTGATAAACAATAGGAAATGTGTTCATAGTGATTTTATGTGAAGTAATTTCTGAAAAATAACTTTTGAAACTATCAAAATTGATGTTGATTATGAGTTATTGTTAAAATTGATTAAGTATTATGTTAGTATGTTAAGAATAGAAGTGATTACAGTTGGAATCACTTGAATTGATTGAAAAACGAGTTCGTAGTAGCAATTTCCGTCAAGAACGCTTAAAGTTGTGTTTTTCTTCGAATTCCATGAAATCTTGGTTGTGATTATGTGTTTATATGAAATTTTTATGTTATGAGCATGTTAATAAGCTTAAAATATTGTTTGTCACATGTTTCATGTTTATCATGTTGGGAAAATTCGAATTCGGTGTGACGGAATAAGCTAAATTGGCTTATTTCTCCACCAGTTCGCGACCCAGCACCTCCACCAGCCCCTGGACCAGCCCCAGCGGGTGTTTATGCCTTGGGGGACCCGCCCCCATGGGTATACTTGATGCCCGGGGTAGTTTAGTTGTCATAATGCAAAACTGTTTTGACCTCTGTTACTAAAATGGCCATAACATTTTCATACGAACTCCGATTGAGGTGATTCAAGATGATTCGGAACGAGCGCGAGTAGACCTACAACTTTTGTGTTTTTGACTTTTTGATTTGAGGTCGTTATCTAGGGTCAAAATGGTTATTTTTGGGACTGATACGTATTCTGAGGCAATCGGAGGGCGTCGGTCATGCGCATACACAAGTATAGTGCTATCGACGATATTAGATGTTGTTATAAGTTATAAAACATGAATGTTAGTAAAAATATAATTATGTTTAACTTGAAATGTAATTTGATTGACGTAAGATGTAATTATAATTGGTTAATTATGTGAAATGTAATATGATTATGTGAGGTGATTAAATTACGTTGTGATTAATTATTAACTTATTAGTTAATGAAGAATGAGTTAATCTTAATTGGTTAACTAACAATGAAGATTAGATATGTAATAATTATACATATGATTTGACAGTGAGTGTCAAACGAGTGAATGAAAGAGAGTTACGAAGTGTAAATTAGAAAGTGTAAATTAGAATTTACTTAGATGTTTGATAAGCGTTGCTAAGTGACTAATAATTGATGCATATGGTGATACGTTATGTAGGATCATGAAGCAGATTATATTAAGCAGTTTTTCGGTAATTGGTAATCCACGAACCAGGCAAGTCTTTCGGTTTCTACTTGTCTACGTGAATTTGATGAACTGTTTTAAATTGCAAGCGAGCATGATATGTTATACATGTTGTAATCATGAAATGTCAAAGTCAATTTATGACTACATTGTTTGGTTAAATAATGTTGATTGAGTATGGAACTCAATCTTTATAATTGTTATGTGAATTAAAGCAGGTATGCCATGTTACTTTAATTATTATGAGATTTATGTTGAGCATGTTTATTATGTGATACGTGATGCATGAAAACTGTTAGAACTTGCTGAGCTGTCGAGCTCACTCTTGCAAATAACCATTTTTGCAGGTTAAGGATGCAAGGTAATGATACGTGTTAAGAGATTTATAGAGATCAATGTTCAAAAATATTAGTTATGTTCAATTTCAAATTGTAGTTAATGTTTTGAATGAAATATGTCGCAGAGTTATAAGTAGAGTTATCCAATATAGATGGATATTGTTTTATTATGTAAGACTTTGTATAGTCATTTTGTTGTAATGATTCATGATATAGATTTGAATCAAAGAGATGTAATGTAAAGGTTGCGATCAGGGCAATATAGAAAGAAAGTTTATAAAAGTTTTAAATATTCCGCATTTTTAGTGATTTTTAATATCGAATAATGATGTAATGAGAGATTAAAGTTGTATTATTAATGATCGAGAAGGAGAATATTATTGTATGAACAAGTGAAGGCTTGTTTAATTTATTTTGAATGAAATTATAATCAGACTTTATGTGGTGTTTTTATTTTCCGCAGTTAATGTTATGTCAAGGTTAGAGTAAACCCTGGAATTTATTTTGAAAAGTTGTAATCCTTTTTATAAGGAAGATTTTATTATTTATAAAGGTTGTAATTTACTTTGCAATTACTTTATTATTGGGTAGATGTATGTTATATTTAGAAAGTGAACACCAAATTATGTGAAAATGAAGTACCCGAATTTGGGGGTGTCACAGGTTGGTATCAAAGCTTTTGGTTATGAACCTTAGGTGGGGGGAAACCTTAGGTAGTAGCCTTACAGTAAGATCGAAAAGATAGATGTGATAGATAAAGATAATAAACTACCTTGGGTGCTATGTGTTTACGTTATAGTATTCGAAGAGTGACGACTCGATATCCCGTAATAATTAAACTTTAAATTCTTTTGTCAGGATGACGAACGTTAGAGAACCTAGTCGGGCTAGAGAGGATATACCTTAGGTGCCTAGAGAGGAGGAGCCCCGAGACATCCATGTTGTCTGGGTGCAGCTGGTTAGGAGAGAGCCATCTCCAGCGATCACCATAGCTGGTCGGGAGCGTGAGCTAACACCTATTCCAAAGGAGGAGGATGAGGACGAGTCTGAAGAGGAGGAAGAGGATCCCGAAGAGGAATTACCACCTCACTCTACTAGTGCTGAGATGTACGAGGCAGTCTACGACAGTAACGTGGAGCTTCATGGACGAGTCGGAGAGCTCGAAGAAACTATCCAGCAGCGAGACGAGACGATCGAGGATATGGCAAGTGACCTAGGAGATGCACAATGGAACCTGATACACATGTAGAATGATAGAGATGATGCTCGAGCTGAATTGGCGAAGCTGAAGCAGGACATTCAGGAGGAGTCGGGGAAGCGAGCCAGAGCTGAAGAGATAAGCTTGAGGGCTACTCAATGAGCCGATTGAGCTGAAGATGAAGTTGAAACCAAAAGGGCTAAGCTGAGGGAAATAGAGTATGCTTTCCACACAGCTATAGAAAGAGCCCAGGACCGTGTTTTTTACTACCCAGCTTAGTTCCAAGGTTTACCGTGGTATGTGGTGGACCGAAGAACGGCGTTTCGGGTAATGGAAGAGGAACGCAGAGAGGCTGTGCGACGTATTAATATGCCTAGGCAGCAGTAGAGCTTTTATTTATGTGTTGCTTTTGTATTAAATGATGTAATCCCATAATTTAATATAAGAATGGGATGAGTTAATAATGCAATCCTGCAACTTTTCCAGTTCAGAAAGGAGGATGTAAATAGTAAAAATGCTATCTAATTGATGTTTTTAAACTACGAGTAATGAATAAAAGAAGTTTATTGACGTGTTATGTGTTCTATGTGAACTGAGTTATTCAAATGTTTAAGTATGAACCTGAATATTTAAAAAATTGAATAAAGGATCTAATAATAATATTTTCTTAACAGAAAATGCATCCTAGAAGAAGACCAACGCGTCAAAACCCCGAGGGTTCGACAAACAATAGCAATAACGATGAGATGAATCCCAACTCGGTTCAGCAGTTGGTGAACCTGTTGACAGGAGCTCTTGCAAATTAGCCGCAAGTGCAGGGTACGGCTTTCAAGGAATTTAAGGCAGTAGGACCGCCTGAGTTCAAGGGATCGACTAATCCTATCGAGGCTCAGACGTGGGTTATGGAAATGGAGAAGGTCTTCGACGTAGCCAGAGTAGGTGAAGACCAAAAGACAGCGTTTGCGGCTTTCATGTTAAAGTCGGATGCTAGCTTTTAGTGGCAGGCTAATAAGACCCGAGAGGGAGAGGGAGTCATAACGTGGGAACGTTTCAAGAAAATGTTCTATGAGATGTACTTCCCAGTGAGTTCGCAGGACCAGATGGAGGTCCAGTTCCTAGAGCTTAAGCAGGGAGGGATGACGGTATCCGAATACACCGCGAAGTTTAACGAACTGGCCAGGTTCTCTACATACCAGGTCAGTACTGACACTAGGAAGCCAAGGAGGTTTGAGCGGGGATTGAAACCCTGGCTCTACAGTAAGGTTTCTATGTTCTAGTTGAACACATTTGCAGCTATACTGGAGAAGGCTATACTGGCTGAAGGAGGAAGCGACGCGGTGACGAAGTTCAACCAAGACAAGAAGAAGAAGAATGAGATAGAAACCAAGGCTGGTGGGAGCAGCGCTGTAAACCAGAAAAAGAAATGGAACGACAATACCTCTGCTATGAGTCAGCAAGGAAGCCAGCAGAATAGGAAGTTTGAAGCATGTGCTACATGCGGTAAGAATCACACTGGCGTGTGCATGAAGGGGAAGCGGGTGTGCTTCAACTGTGGTCAGAAAGGCCACATTGTGCCTAATTGCCCAACCCCAAAGAAGGGAGCTTGCTTTACATGTGGATCCAAGGATCACATGGATCGCAACTGCCCGAAGAAGCTGACGACAGGGTCAACAGGGAGTGGAGGGAATGGAAGCGACAGTACCGTTACTATCGCTGCACCATTGCAAGCTGTTCGACCCACTGCACGGACATTCAATATGACGGTGCAGGATTCTATGCAATCAAAAGACGTGGTGTCAGGTATTATTCCGGTCAATAGTATAAATGCATATGTATTATTTGATTCGGGTGCTACTTGTTCATTCATATCTGATGATTTTGCTAAAACCCTAGACTTACCTGTAGAGGAGTTAGTTTACCCTTTAAACATAGAGATTGCGAATAGGGAGGTTATTCCTGTTAGGTTCGTTTATAAGAACTGTAGATTGGACATTAAGGGTCAGGAGCTGAGAGCAGATTTGATTCCGATAAAACTTGGGAAATTCGATGTCATACTGGGTATGGATTGGTTGTTCAACCATGGGGCGGGAATCGACTGTCAGAAGAAGTCGGTAAACCTTACGACTCTGTCAAAGTTAGTGTTTTATGGTAGCAAATCGCCTAGACAAGCGAGTTGTCTGATGGTTATGCAAGACAAGAAACTTTTGACCCAAGGCTGTGTGGGATATCTAGCCTACATAGTAGATACGCGTAAGGAAAACCAGAAGGTGGAAGAGATATCAGCAGTTAAGGAGTTTGTGGACATGTTTTCGAGCGACTTTCCAGGACTACCGCCAGATAGGGAGATAGAGTTCGTGATTGACTTATCGATGGGAACTGCTCTAATTTCGAAGGCTCCGTATCGAATGGCTCCAGTTGAGATGAAGCAACTGATGGTTCAACTACAAGAATTACTGGACAAGAAGTATATTCAACCTAGCGTTTTGCCGTGGGGAGCGCCAATTTTGTTTGTTAAGAAGAAGGATGGGTCGATACGTCTTTGCATTGATTATAGAGAATTGAACAAAGTTACGATCAAGAATAGGTATCCTTTACCTAGGATCGATGACTTGTTTGATCAACTGAAGGGTGCGAAGTACTTCTCGAAAATTGATTTGAGAAGCGGGTATCATCAGTTGAAGGTGAGAAGAGAAGATATACCGAAAACGGCTTTTAGGACTCGATATGGTCATTACGAGTTCTTGGTGAAGTCATTTGGTCTCACGAATGCCCCAGCTGCATTTATGAACTTAATGAACAGGGTGTTCAAGCCATTTTTGGACAAGTTCGTGGTAGTGCTCATAGATGACATCCTGGTTTATTCCAAGACCGAGGAGGAATATGTTGAACACTTATGACTAACCTTAGAAGCGCTGAGATGAGAGAAGCTTTACGCTAAATTCTCGAAATACGAATTTTAGTTGGAACGTGTGCAATTTCTTGGCCACGTGATCGACAAGGATGGTATTTCGGTGGATCCGTCAAAGGTTAAAGCGGTAATGAATTGGGATCGACCGAAGACGCCGTCTGAAGTGAGGAGTTTCTTTGTATTGGAAGGTTATTACCGAAGATTTATCCAAGGCTTTTCTAGAATCGCAACTCTGTTGACGAATTTGACTCGTAAAATAGTTAAATTTATTTGGACGAAAAAGTGTGAGGAAAGTTTTCAGTAGCTGAAGAATAAGTTGAGTACTGCGCCTTTGTTGTCTTTACCAGATAGTATGGGGAATTTCGTGGTATATAGCGATGCCTCACATAAAGGATTAGACTGTGTGTTGATGCAGAGCGGCAAAGTCATTGCCTATGCGTCACGTCAGCTGAAGGATTATGAGAAGGGGTATCCGATCTATGACTTAGAATTGGCGGCAGTAGAGTTTGCCCTAAAGATATGGAGACACTACTTATATGGAGAAAAGTGTGAGATATATACAGATCACAAGAGTCTGAAATATATTTTTACCCAAAAGGATTTGAACATGATCCAAAGAAGATGGTTGGAACTGATCAAAGGCTACGACTGCGAGATACTTTACCATTCGGGTAAAGCTAACGTCGTCGCCGACGCTTTGAGCAGAAAAGGTCGGGAGAAGCTGAACGTGTTAACTGATCAGGATCGGTTGATTGAACAGATGGCTAGATTAGAGCTGGAAGTGAAGTGTCCAAAGGAATCGGATGAGATGTTGTTTCAAGTAACTACTGGTTCTACTCTGGTAGACATAGTGAAAGAAGCACAACTTCACGATGAGGAATGAGAGAAGATTCGGACGAGAATAGCGGATGTCAAAGAGTTCAAATTCAAGATCGATAACGAGGGACTGCTACGATTTGAGGGTAGAGTCTGGGTACCGCCAGTACCAGAGGTCAAAGAGGAGATTCTGAGCGAAGCTCATAGCTCAAGATATTCTTTTCACCCTGGGAGTACGAAGATGTACCAGGATCTCAGGCAGCATTTCTGGTGGCCGAATATGAAGAGAGACATTGCTGAATGCGTTGCGAAATATTTGACGTGCCAGAAAGTTAAGGCAGAACACCAAAGACCAAGTGGTCTGCTACAACCGTTAGAAATTCCAGAGTGGAAGTGGGAGCACATCACGATGGACTTCGTGGTGGGTCTTCCAGCGACTCAGAAGTGATTTTATGCGATATGGGTTATAGTGGATCGACTGACGAAGTCAGCCCACTTTTTACCAATCAGGATAAAGTATAACTTGGATCAGCTGGCGAAGCTGTATGTGAAGGAAATCATTTCTTGACACGGTGTTCTGGTGTCAATTGTGTCTGACAGAGATCCACGTTTTAAGTCAAATTTCTGGAAACATTTGCAAGAGTGTCTGGGAACACAATTGCGAATGAGTACAGCATACCATCCTCAGACTGATGGCCAGAGCGAGAGAACAATTCAGACGCTTGAGGATATGCTGAGAGCTTGTGTGATGGACTTCAAGGGAAGCTGGGATGACCATCTACCGCTGGTGGAGTTCGCCTACAACAATAGTCACCGTGCGAGTATTGGCATGCCACTTTACGAAGCATTATACGATAGAAAATGCAGAACTCCCTTGTGCTGGGATGAAGTCAGTGAATGTCAACTGTTGGGACCAATATTGGTACAACAAACTGCCAAAATCGTGAAGCTGATCAGAACAAGATTAGTTGTTGCTCAAGACAGACAGAAGAAGTATGCCAATCTACATCGACAGAACCGAGAGTTCTTACTAGGAAGCTTCGTTTTCTTGAAAGTATTTCCCTGGAAGGGGAAGATTCGATTTGGTAAGAAGGGAAAGCTGAGTCCCAGATTTACTGGACCTTTCGAGGTACTACGAAAGGTGGGCGAGGTAGCTTACGAGGTTGCGTTACCTCTGGAGCTCGAGAATATACATAACGTCTTTCATATTTATGTGTTAAGACCTTACAAAGACGATTATAAACATGTAATTGAATATGAGCCTTTACAGTTTGATAAAGACTTAATATATGAAGAAGTACCTGTTCAAATAGTTGATAGAAAGAAACAAGTACTTAGGAATAAAGTGATACCTTCTGTTAAGGTAATCTGAAGGAACCACAGTGCTTTAGAAGCCACGTGGGAACTTGAAGACGTTATGATGAAATCTTATCCGTAATTATTTGCTTAGTTTTGTGTAACCCTTATGTACTTATTCTGGGGACGGAATCCTTTTAAGGGGGAAGAATGTAATAGACGAGAATTTTTTTTGTGTGATTCTGGGGACAGAATCCTTTTAAGGAGGGAAGATTGTAACGATTGAGATTTTATATATTAAATTTTAATATTTATTGAGTAAATAAATAAATTATGTGATTTTGTGGAGTGATTTAATTAAGTGCTATATATTAATTAAATGAATATTTAATAATTTATTTAATTGATGTATATTAATTTTTAGTATAGTTCTAATTTAATTGAGATAATTAAATTAGATGAATTATGTGTTAAGTGTTACATGATTTATAATTAGCGAGTAATTATAATTATGTGATAATTTTTATGTGATTAGTTGATATTGGATTTTAATTGATTAAATTAGAATGTTAAAGATTTAATTAATTAAAGTGTAACATTAAAGTATGTGTTAAAATAATTTATTAAAAAAAAGGGTTTTAAAAAAAAGGGTTTTGAAGAACTGATACCTTATTGAACAGCCACGGCTTCAACCCTTGTTCGAAGAGTCTAGCCTTTCTCTCTTCATCACCAACTTGGTGCTCCGCAAATCGCGCTAGTTCGTTAAACCTAGCCGCGTATTGCGCCACCGTCATCTCACCTTGTTTTAACTCTAGGAATTTCACCTCCATCCTATTCTTCATGCTTTTCGGGAAGTAATTTTCAAAAAATAGCGTCTTAAACTTATCCCAAGCTATTATCCCTTCTCCAGCTCTTTGTTGATTAGCCTCCCACCAGTAGTTTGCTTCTCCACTCATCATGTACGTGGCAAACACCGTCTTTTGATCTTCGCCTACGCTAGCTATAGTGAAAGCTTTTTCGATCTCTTTGATCCAGGTTTGTGCGACGATTGGGTTGGTAGTTCCCTCGAACTCCGGGGGTCCTACACTCTTAAAATCTTTAAAGGTTGTTACTGGCACAGTCTGAGGGTTTGGGCGAACGAGTTCATTGTTCCTTCCCCTTAAGGCCTCTCCTAACAAGTCTACCAGTTTCTGGATCGAGTCTACTTGTTCCCTCTCATTGTTAACAGATTCTTCGGGTGCAGTCAATCTACGTCTGGGCAGCATTATCTGCATCACAATTTTTCATTTTATTATTATTTAAGTATATTATTTAAGTATTTCTTTTAATACAAAAGAATAAATTTATAACACATTTCTTAAATAAACTTCATTTATATTCATATGCCAAATCGTTTCATTACATGATTTCCCTAGCATACTGCTATAAATGTTATCATATATTTCCCCTAATATCACAAAAGACGGGGAATATACCAACCTACTACCAAACTACCCCTCTATCAAAAGCTAACTCGGGGTTCACATCACTATCCCACATCTTACACAAAAGATTGGGATTACAACATAGAATGTACAACACATAAAGATAAATTCTACTAAACTACTACTAGACTGACTAAGGGAATCTCATCCCATCATCCCGCGCTCCACTGCGCTCTTGTACTCCAACTGTGCTATATAAGCAACCAGCTCTCGGCTCATAGTGTGTAGGGTCTGTCCCTGCTCTGTCGGGTAGTGGTACACGACATCAAGTACCCTCTCGAATGTCGAACGGAACACATACCCCATCTTGTTCATCTTTCTCTTCTTGCATTTGACCTCATCTTCCAGGTCGTCTGCTCTCTCATGGGCAGCCCCCCACTTCTCCTCGAAGTGTATCCTATCCATCACCTCTAATTCTAGCTGAGTACGGAGTGCCTCTTTCTCAGTCTTCTCACTCAATTCTCTCTATTCTAGTTCTTCCAGCTTTCCTGCTATATCCACATTCCTAGCCACTGACCTGTGAAACAGAGTCCCCATCTGGATCCCTGCCTCCCTACGATAGGCAATCTCCACCTCTAACTCCTGCATGGCCAGCTTCTTCTGGTGGTCCTCGTCCCTCAGTTTCTGGAACTCAGACTCTCTCTCTTGGGCCTCTGCCTCCAGCTCCTGAACCCTGCAGTCTAACTCTAGGATCCGCTCCTCATACTCGCCTAGCATCTGCTCCTCTACAGTAGCCTCATCAGAGTCCTCTACTGACTCATCCTCCATCGGCTCGTCCTCCATCGGCTCCTCCTCTGGATCAGACTCTATCTCAATCTCGTCTTCGTCGTCAGACTCGAACGGTGCAACAGCCTGCACTGGTGTAGCCTCTAGAGGTGCCTCGTATACTACATGTATATCCCTGGGCTCCTCCTCTGCCACTCTACTAGGTACCCCTGTGTCTGTCATCCTACAATCACAAACAAAAGACAAACAAATAGCAACTCCATTAGAATGTTAAATAAAACATAAGTTCATTGTATAGAATGAAGTTACATTTCATAACAGACTAAGTCTCTCAAGGAAAACTCTACATGAGTTTTATCTCCTTCCTAACTTCTAAGTTCGCCTAAGTTATAGTCTAAGGACACTCGTTCCTAAGGTTTATAACTACGGCTTTGATACCAACCTGTGACGCCCCCAAATTCTAGGACCGCCACTTGGTCTCTCGAATTCGGTTCATCACGTGCTCATGGTAATACATCACAATAAAAATAACTAAATATCACACAATCACAACGAAAAATCTATTCTAGAATAATTTACAATGATTTATTATAATTATTCCCCCAAGTCTCGCAACCTACAGTACTTAATAGATTACATAATAATATCAATTAACGACCTATTACATAACCTAACTTAAGCTTAAACATAATCAAAACCAGTCTTACTACATCATCTTAATACAACATTAAAATATTTAAAAACGTAAAAGAGACAAGCTAGTTGGTAGCCTTGCCCTTGCCCTTATCAACGCCCGAAGGTTCGCCCTGCTCTGCCTTAACTGAAATGTTTTAGGGAAAGCAAGAATGAGCACAAATTGCCCAGCAAGTAATATACAATAAGGGTAAGTGATAAAATTCTTAATTTTCGAAAGGGTATAACAAAATTTGATAGTTCAAGGATAACAAGAATATCAACAGTTTTCAATAATTGTCGCTAAGGACAGAATAATATCAATGTGATTCAATAACAAATCAATTCAAGATTTCAAGATAACTGAATACTGAGCAGTCGCTAAGGACTATGAACTTCTACTAGAATTAACAGTAATAAACTGAAAATCCAACAAAAACAGGTACAACAGGTGATCATCCTAAAGCACCATCGTTATGCATAACAATCAATCATACTCAAGTGCGCACGTCGGTTCTCCGACAGTTATATTTTGTTCTTCTCAGTTAAATACAAGATCCCGCACCAATCAATTGGTTTGGGTCGCTTTTCAACAATATAAGTCTAGCCGAATCAAGTGGCATAGATCTCAACAACTATAAATTTAATTTCAAGATTTAAGTCCGAAGAATATAGTTCGACTTTTATCTTATTCATGAAGTATATGATTCATAATATCTGAATTTAATCTTAAGAGTTTACTCGTATAACAATAATAGCATAAGTCAATTGAATGTTCAATAAAGAGTAGAGTTAGGAACTTGCTTACCACGTTCCTTGAATACAGCAAACACAAAGGTCTAAGATACTTGCACTTATAAATGAGTGTAAGTAAGGAAACTTGCACTTTAAAAGAGTGTAAGTTAGAGAACTTGCCTTTAGCGTAGTTTATCCACGAAAAGTAAATCAACACTTTCGAATTCCTATCGTAATTACAGTTACGTATATATATGATATTCATTAGTCATATAATTTAACTTTATATCTCATCTCGTACATACGATAATCACATAAGCTAAGTCTTAACCTAGCTACACAATTATATAGAATATAATTTCTATCCTTAACTTCCTCTTTTAGAGTTTAAACACATTCTCAGATCATATAAGATCGTAACAATTAGCAAACATGCTCGCATATTATTAATATCACATAAAACCACAATCAATACTAAATATATTTCATTTTTAGCAATGTAGGCATCATATAAGCTATCTGTCCAAAATCAGATTATCAAACTGCATGGCTTCTGATTCCAGGCCGGCGCAGCTGCGCCATGGCTAAGCCTAGGTCCAGCGCAGCTGTGCAGCCCTCTGGCCAAGCCAAGGCTGAGCTGTGCCTTATGGTTTCTGTCCGGTCATGCAAGCCAACAACGCCACATAGCATATAAACATATTAAAAGATACTTTTATGTTTGTGCAACCTTTCCTCGTTTCAAATATATGTGATATGGATTCTAAGTCAATACTTTCAATAACTTAAAGCCATTCAAGGATACGAACTCATATGGTCTAACATGCTCGCTTTTTAAACACATAAGATATTTATATAACTTGTATTAGGCATGCTCATGAGTACTCGTATCGTATATATGTAGCTAGCATTGTTATTATCTTGAAAACATGCTTCGTTTACGCTAAACCTTAATCACGGTAACTAATCATGGTATATATACATGCATGACACATGAATGAGTCTAAGAGTACTATCACATGTGTCCATAAATATCAGAATTTAAATCTCCATGTATCGTGTCAATGCTCACGTGCAAAGCTTGTATTTCCATTAGTAAATCTTACTAATAGGGCCTAACATGTTCATGCTTCCTTACGAACCATATAAACACAAGCTAAGGGTTCATTCATGCATTTCAAAGTTATCTAAACATGCTCATAACATCAGAATATATATATATAGCATTTACATTATCATATCCACCTTCAAACTTACATTTTTGTTAGGAATGAGCACTAGTTAGATTCACATGTTCATATCTTATTACGGAACCAATATAGATAAGCTAACATGCACTTCATGTGTCTCTAGGTGGTACTAACGTGTTTGCAAGTTCAGTATATAAACATGGCACGCATAATATCGAGTTCACTTCTAAAGTTCTAAATTCATTTCAAACTATACGCTTTTGGTAACCATACATGCTAATATAGTATAACATGCTCAAATTAGATCAATATACTCATATATATACATTACCCATGCTTACATACTTGCCTAAGCTTATAGTAATTCATTACACTTAGCAGCTTTTTAAACAGAAGACAAAACTGCAGCAGGGTGCCGGCGCAGCTGCGCCGCATCCCAGGCTAAAACCTGCGCAGCTGCGCCACTACTGGTTCGCACCAGACAGCAGGCAGCCACAGCAGTTTCTAGCCCAACTCACGAAATTACTTCACGAACTTGATTGTGATCAGTCACATTGTCTCATTAACACATGTATAAGACTATATAACAACTAAATAAACATCCTTTAATCCAATTGCAATCTAATTCATCATAGTCAAGAATTTGGATTTTGACAGAAAACAGAAATGGAGTTTTGACAGAAAATGAGAATGAAGAACATGAATCATGGAATTATTCCTTTGCTATAAATTAAGCTTGCTAAATTTGAATTCCCAACTCTCTGTGAATTCTCTTGCTACCAACTCACAGTATGCTCTCAATCCAATACTTAGACAAAAATCTCAGCAAATGAATAGAGAGGAGAAGAGCCATTATTTATAGAAGAAGTTCATAACCAGACAATGCAATCTACCCATGAATCAAACCAACGAAAAATTGATTTGTATGGAGGTTAAGAGATGGTAGGTAATTAGTAGTTGGAACTCATCATCATGCCCACTCCTTTGCTCATTATGAACTATAAAGCTATGATTTGTTTGCTGAAATTGAGAATATAGAGTAGCTTGTATGCTACACACGTGAAGGAGAATGGGTCTCATATAATGGGACAAGCCAATTTCATTCTCAGTATTCTAGCAATTGTACAATGACATGTTATAACATATATCATACACTTAGGCTATTACATATATATTCATACTATATATTATAATTAACATTATAATGTAAGTCACATGCTTAATATTTCAAGGTAGTAGATGTGATATGGTAATGTAACATATATATAATCCATGTACATTTATTAATACCGGATATAATCTACTCGGATATAATCGCATCACATTAACTCCTTTATTAATTTCATTATTACATTATATAAATAATCATCAATTATTTTTTATATACATGATACACTATTTTAATGTATACCCACACATCATTTGTCACCTACACATATCATAACATATAGTTTCATAAATCTTAATATATGGTCACACTACACTTTACATTATGCATAACATATAGTTAGTTACTATACATTTAATTCGCCTGCTTGCATATAGAAGTAAATGATTTACTTATCTTATTAATTAATTTAATAATAATATCAATTAATCCATTGCTCATTAATCAATGCAATTATCAATGTCCACAATAACTGATTAACACTTACATGAATAAATGTAAATCTTATTATACTTATAAATGCGTCGATTATTATTATTATATATTTCACACTAATAATAATCACATATTATAAATTAATCACCATTAATATTTTATAACAATTAATTAATATTCTGCAATAACAGTTAACAATTAATATAGATTAATTGTTTACTTAATAATTCATTCGTTAATTATTATAATCATTAAAAATTCTCATCACTGTGCCACACAAGGCATTTCATCGAGTTTATTATAAACTCTATATTTTTCTCAATTGTCATAAATATTCAATTTAATATATAATTGAATTAATTATTCTCATAACACAAAATTATTTATATTTCAAATAAATTCTCATATCCACTAATATATTTATTTAATAATATTAGGAAATTCACGGGTATTACAGTGATGGTTCTTTGTAAATATGAATTGTTATGAAAACTTTATAAATATGAATTATATGTATAATTTGTGTTTATAGCATACTTAGATATGAATTCTATGCTTAATTAATGGTTTAGTCCATATATATGTGATGAATGTGAGGAGTCCATGATCATCAGTGAGTTAGTGAAAGTATTTTGAATATATATATATGTATATAGTTTTCTTTTAAAATCAAAGGAATTCATGTTTGATTGTTCATCTTTGTTTAAATTAATTGTAGATGATGATAGCATGTTTAAGAATTGATTTACTATAATTGAAATTGGGTGAATTGGTTTAAAAACAAAAGTGCAGTGTTCAATTTTATGAAGAACACTTATCTATGGCTTTTCTTCAAAAATCATGAAATTGATTGTTTTGATTATGTGTTATAATGTTTATGTATTTTAGAATCATGTTAGAAGTTTTAAGTTTATGTTTTCTATAAATTTTTATGAATTGTATGAACTGAAATTAGAATTTGGTGTAGAGAAATAAGCCAAATTGGCTTTTTCTCTGCACAATTCGTGAACTTGCCTGAGTTCGTTGGAAGGGGCCCGCCCCGGCGGGCCTATCAAAAGGAAAACCCCCGCCCCGGCGGGGGGGTGGCAGGGAAAAAGGAAACTTGTTCTTTCTTTTTTTTGTATTTTATAAAGCTAATTTTATGTAATAACTTTTATAGCATGATTAAACCTATATTAAAATGCTAAATGAATATTAATAAATTATATTAATCAAATATAATTTGTGATTATAACTTTGAATAATTATCATTAGAGTAAAGGTTTAATTTAAATTATAATGATTATAGTTGATTAATTTTAATTAATTGAATGCTAATTTTAAATTATAATTTATGTAATGCATGATTAATTATATATTATAATCTTGTGTATTATAATTCAATATTTGCATGATTAGTTATAAATTATAATTTGTGTAATTATAATTTAGTAAATGCATGATGTGGTTTAATTAGTTATAAATTATAAATTTGTTTAAAATAAGGAGTAATTATAATTAGATTAAATATTTAAATTATAATTTATTTATTTAATTATAATTTAATTAATGTAAAATACATAATTATTATTTGATTTAATTATGTGAGCATGCCTATATGATGTAATTAAATTATGTGGTTATTAATTATTAACTTAATAATTAAATAAAAATGAGTTAACCTAGATGGGTTAACTAATTATGTAAATTACTTACGTGTTAACTAATTTAGATTATTGTGATTAAATATATATGTGTAGGAATTGTTAGAACGTGATTTTATTAGTAGCTTGCGCTTGAGGCAAATTTTCTAAACCCTGATCTTGTATTAATTTTTATGCAAGTCTTTTATTCCTGAACTCGTTAAATTTTATACAAGTTCTTTAAGTTCTATATTCATTGTTTGAGATTGTCCTTTTTATTCTGCAATGGACAAGTATTTAATTTAAGTTCATGATTTAATGTGATCTTGACTTATTGTTCAAGCAAAGTCTATATATTCTTTTTAAATGCTTTAAGTTTAATTCTAAAGCATATATTAATTCGTAATTCTTTTATTTATGAATTATTCTAAGTTATTGAAAGTCGATTCAACTATTCCCTAGTTGATGAACGTTGAATTCCAAATTACCCTTTTAGTTTATCTAAACCAAACTTCCTTTGGTGCGAACTTGTATTCAATTACTGAGTTGAACAACCCTATTTACTAGGGGAGGTTACCACGCAGAAGCGTTAAATATAGTGCACGTACATGGTACAAAGGGCTGATCCCCCTAAGTATGAGTTGAGGTACATAGTCTTAATGACTGTTAAAGGTTTAAATAGAAATGTTTATAACCTAGGACAAAAGTTCAAGGTCTTATGACCCTTAGAAGAATTCTATATTCAAATTTTTAATGTGGATAGAGAATTATTATTCAATTCTTTATCGTTGTGAAAGTAAAAGTTATTCAAACCTTTTCAAAGATATTCTTGTATGTCTTATATATTGTTGTCTTCCAGTGAGCTATTATTTGCTCACTCTTGCATTAAATAACCATTGCAGCTAAGGTTGATAATGTTGCTGCCCCGTCAACGTGTAAAGGCAAAGGGAAGATGAACAAGTGAATGCTTGTTTAAATTATTTTGAATGAAATTGTAATCAGACTTTATGTAGTGTTTTTATTTTCCGCAGTTAATGTTATGTCAAGGTTAGAGTAAACCCTGGGATTTATTTTGAAAAGTTGTAATCCTTTTTATAAGGAAGATTTTATTAGTTATAAATGTTGTAATTTACTTTGCAATTACTTTATTATTGGGTTGATGTATGTTATATTTATGAAGTGAACACCAAATCATGTAAAAATGAAGTACCCAGATTTGGGGGTGTCACAGAGCGTCTTCCAGAGCTAAGTCAAGAATCGTAGATCACACTTGAAGTAGTGGAGTCTGCTGATCATATCAGAGGCAGAGATAGTAGTCGAGCCAGATCAGACGAGGACAGCAAGCATGAAGGCAGAAATCGTAGTCTGTCAAGATCTGATCTCAAAGTCATAGTATCTGCATAAACTAAGACTAAATCGTACTCTGCAGAACTAAGGCGTTCACAGAGGTTGCTCACAATGCCAAGGTAGAATCGTAGTGTCAACACGATTCTCAACAAACGAGCACTCCCATATAATCCAAAGATGAAGCTTTTGGTCTGAGCTGCAAAGATACATTCCACTTAAAGGAAACCAGAGAGCACTCAAAGAATGGCAGGCAAACTAACAGAAGATCTAAGCACCAACTCAATCAACATTCAGATTGAGTTGTGAAGCCATTCAAGATGAAGTCTTCCACAAGCAGATCAGAAGAAGACTTCAGATAAAGTGACTGACTAGAGAAAGTTAGCAAGTGCAGTAACTGTCAAGAGAACAGAAGACAACGGTCTTGGGATTAACCAGGATCGTAGTGTTTGTCAAACGAGCAGGAACTGATGCAGTTTACACAGAGATACTGGCCAACTTATGAAGAATAGGACAGAAGTGATTAAGCATAGGTCAGACCATTGTTGATAGGTGAACGGGAGATCACCAGGAGAAAGAGAGCTGGGTATACCACAAATCTGATGTGTCTTACTATTCAGAAGGAGGCCAAAAAGACAAGTCAAGCTATCAGTTTCTGAGATCAGTCAAGGCAAGCAGAAGCATTGAAGCACTGCACAAAAGAAGAGAGAGGTGTTCTACATTGCATATCTAAAGAACACTCTTCAGAATCGTAGTGTTGTCTCAACCAGTCAAAGAAGCAACATTCAACAAGACACACTACGATCAAGGTCCAAGAACATCTGCATCAGAAACGTGGAGTTCGGGCATCTGAATGTTGAAGCACTGGCAACGTCTCAATATTAATACTGACATCCGAACGTTGCTAATTGAGAGCATTGATGCAAAAGGACAACTCCTGTAGATTCAAATCAGAGAATCAGAAAGGAGATATAAAGACTACTACCAGCCTGACATAAAACAGTGACATCTCTGAGGCGGTAGGTAAGAAAGCAGACTGTTGTGTCAATAAAGTCAAAAAGGAGCTGTCACGTCACATCATCAGTCTGCACCAAATAACTTGAGATCTGTGAAGCAATTCAAATAGCTTCCAACGGTTACTTTTCAACAGGAAGATCATGGAAGGGTATTTAATGGACAGAGCTTCAAGGATAAGAGCTGTTGCTGCGTTGTAGAATCGTTGAGTTGTTGGAATGCTATATTGTTGACTCTACGAGTTCCACCAGTGCTGAACAGAACAAGTCTCAGTGGCAGTGAGACTACGAAGGTGGAAGTGAAGCATATTTGAAGAAGGACTTGAACAGACTAAAGCTTCACTCAACAAAGATGAGAATGCCATTGAAGATGGCAGCTAAGCTGAGAGCCGAGAAGGCCAAGAAGATAGCATTCAGGAAAGTGGCTGAGTATAAAGAAGATCAGAAGAGCCACTCTACAGATCACCATGAAGAACCAGAAGCTGAAAAGGAAAGATGCAGAACCATGTCTACTTATCTATCTAGAAGGATTCAAGGGCTGCTAAGGACCAGAAGAAGATGACCCACAATGAAAAGTCCTAGCAGTCCTATGTGGTGATGGTGCACAACTGACATCAGAAGAAGATAAGCTGAACAGAATGAAGATCAGATGCACCTGAGAAGAAGAGGTCCAAACTCGAAGCAGAATGTTGAGGACCAAGCCAAGCTGATAAGAACAAGAGATGATAAAGCTTCAAGTCATCTTAGCAGCAAAGCAACAACAACAACAACAACAACGAGTAGCCAGGGCCTGAGAGGTCCTTGTCCGGAGGGACTAAATGAGTTCCAAGGCTGCTGGTCTTGAAGAGTTCTTAGTGAACTAAAAGAGTTCCAAGCGTGCTAGGCTTGAAGAGTTCTTAGTGAACTGAAGTTCCAAGGCTGCTGGCCTTGAAAGAATCTTAGTGATTCAGGGTGCTGCCCTTCCTTAGTGGATTTCCTGCGAGAGTGCAGAAGAGTGGATTAGGAGCTTGAGTCTCTGAACCACTTAAATTGTGTCTTTTATATTCTATCATTTACTTACTGTCATTTACATTATGTACCTAACTGCGATAACTGCTATGTATGTATTATCTACTTACAACTAAACTAACTCCATGAACAATGTATGAATGTTTATGAATATCAATGAAGGGGATCTTTTACTTATTCCGATGTGCCTGAAAAGATTCTTATGTTTGTCATGTGCTAATTCATTAGCAATACAAAATAAACTAAAAAAGAGTTTAAAACCAAAGGATCTATTCAACCCCCCCCCCCCCCTTCTAGATCTATTGTATGCTTACTGGGAACTAACAATTTTGTTAGAGCGATTTATAGTGTGAAGTATCGGGGGTGAAGCACTATTAAACCTAGAGATGAGTTTAAGGTCTTATGACCCCCCAACATGATTTAGAATCTTTTAAATTCGTGAGTAATTTATATCGCTTCCCAATTATTAAATAATTGTGGAAGATTTTTATTATTCTGAAGAAGAATGTGGCAAGAAGGATATTTAGGAAGAAGTAGTTGTGGAACGCAACATTTCAGTGCATAAAGATTAACGTAAAATCTATTTTGATAGATTGATATAATAAAAATTGTGAGGACGAAATTCTTAGGAGAAGGGGTGAATGTGATAACCTGAATACTTATGAGATAGTGAATTATGAAGTATATGAATTCGACGAATAAAGCATGTGGTACTGATCCTTAGAAAGGAAATAAACGGGTTAAAGAATATATATAATATTTGATATAATTGTGTTTAATTGAAGGTTATGTAATAAAACCTAAAACTTGTTGAAGGAATGAATGGAGTAGTATATATATAAAACTTTTGTTGAGATAATGTGTTAAAGTTATTCAACAATAAAATTTTGAAAGAGATTTTGTGGAAAACCAAGTAAGAGAGGTTTCGTTGATTCCAAGGACGGAATCCTTATAAGGAGGGAAGGATGTGGCAACCAGGATTTTTCAGAATTAATAATTGAGAATTTAATATATAAATTTTTTATTATAAGGTGTTTCGAATTTGAGTATTTGTATATGTGTTATATATTGTGAAATATGTGATTTGGTGTGAAGAGAATTTTATATATTAATTTTAATATTTAATAAATTAAATAAATATTTTAATTGATTTATTTATTGAGTTAAATAAATAAATAATGTAATTGTTGTGAAGTAATTTAATTAAGTGTAATATATTAATTAAATAAATATTTAATTTAATTAATATGTAATGATTTTATGGTATAGATTCTAATTTAATTGGGATAATTAAATTAGATGAAGTTATGTGGTAATTGTTACATGAAATTATAATTAGCGAGTAATTATAATTGTTATGTGGTAATTTTTATGTGATTAATTGATGTTAACTTTTAATTAATTAAATTAGAATGCTAATATTTAATTAATTAAAGTACAACATTAAAAATATGTGTTAAAGGATTTATTAAAAGAATTAAAAGAGTTTTTAAAATATTTTTCCCAAACAAGGCCCTTGCACCGTTTTAAATTCGTTTTACCAAACGGGGCCTTAACTACAAAAAACTTATTTTTAAAAATAATGTTGTTTTGCCAAACAAGTCTTAGGGCTTTTAAAATTCAAATTGTAATTTATATATATTAATTGCAATTATGGTATTAATTGGGTGGTTTAAATACTTGAGAGTTATATATATTATATAATTATATATATCATATTAGTTATATGTTAAAACTACGTTAGTTAGAATTAGCTAAGTATTAGTCAGTTAGAAAAGAAGAACAAAATAGAGAAAGAAATACAAAGAAAGAAAAGAGAAGTGAGAGAGAAAAGAAGAGAGAAGAAGAAGAAGAGGAAAGGAGGAAGGCTTTGAGAGAAAGTCCTTGTTAAACCTCATCATCTTCTTCCTCATTAAGCAACATGGGTATAATCTCAATTCCTTATTTTTAAATATGTTTTTATGTTCTTCATGAGTATTAGTTCTCTGTGTATATGAATTAACGAGAAATTTATATAAACATGATGTATATGTATGAATTGTGTCAATATATGCTTATAATTGAATTGTATGCATAATTGAGTTGTCTAATTCATTAAGACATGATGAACATGAAGAATTCATGTTCATCAAAAGTTACAGTGATATATATATATATATATATATATATATATATATATAGTTTTCTTTAAAATCAAAAGAATTCATGTTTGATTGTTAATTGTTGTTTAAATTAAGTATATATAGTGATAGCATGTTTAGAAGCTAATTGATTATACTTTGAATTGTGTATTTTGAATTAGAAAATAAATTACAGTGTTCAATTTCATCAAAAACACTTATCAATGACTTTTCTTTAAAAATCATGAAATTGGTTGTTTTAAATTGTGTGTTTTGATGATTCAATGTGTTAAAACAAGATAGAAGCTTTAAATTTTGGTTCTATAAAGTTTGATATGCAAATTGTTGGCTGAATTTAGAACTCGATGTAGAGAAATAACCCAATTTGACTTTTTCTCTGCACTGCTCGCGAACATGTCTGCGGCCGTTGCAGGGGTTCCGCCCCCGCGGGCCTTGCAAGGCCAAATATCGCGCCCCGGCGAGACGCGCCCCGGCGCAGATTCTGCATGTAAACCGCGCCCCGGCGCGAATTGCAAAAAGTAAATATTAATTATAAATTGTAATATGTTTAATTATGATTTAATAAATGCATGATATAGTTTGATTAATTATGAATTATAATTTATTTAATTATAATTCAATTAAAATAAGATGTTATTATAATTTGATTATTATAATTAAAGTAAATGTTTAACTTAAATTATAATTTATTTAATTATAATTTAATATGTGATTATAATTTGAATAATTATAAGTAAGGCAAATGTGTAATTTAAATTATAATTTATTTAATTATAATTTATTTAATGAGTGGATGAATTAAAATTAATTAATTATAATCGAAGTAATTGTTTAATTTAAATTATAATTGGTTTAATTATAATTTAATTAATATAAATGCATAAATTAGGTTGATTAATTTTAATCAACATAAATGTTTAATTTAAATTATAATTTATTTAATTATAATTTAATTAATATAAAATACAATTATAATTTGATTAATTATAATTGAGGAGAATATGTAATTTAAATTATAATTAATATGAGTACGTAATTATTAGTTGATTAATTATGTGAAAATGTAATATGATTATTGTGATGTGATAATTAATTATTAATTTAATAATTAAAGAAGAATGAGTTAACCTAAATGGGTTAACTAATTATGAGAATTAGATATGTGATAATTAATTTATATTATTAATTATACATATAATTTGACAGTGTGTTAAACAAATAAATGGGGGATAATTATGAAATATAAAGTAGAATTTACTTAAATGATTGCTAAGCGTTGCTATATGACTAATAGTTGATGTGTATGGTAATACGTTGTGTAGGATTCATGAAGCAAATTATTATAAGCTATTTTTCGTTAATTGGTAATCTACGAGCCAGGCAAATCTTTCAGTTCATATTTTCTATGTGAACTTGATGATGAACTGTTTTAAATTGTATTGCAAAGAGCATGATATGTTATATATGTTGCAAGCATGAAATGTTAAAGTCAATTTCTGACTACATTGAATGATTAAAGATTGTTGATTGAGTAAGGAACTCAATCTTTATACTTGTTATGTGAATTAAAGCATGTATGCTATGTTACTCTAATGATTATGAGATGTATATTGAGCATGTTATTATTTGCTACGTGATGCATGAAAGCTGTTAGATCTTGCTGAGCTGTCAAGCTCACTCTTGCAAATAACCACTTTTGTAGGTCAAGGATGCAAGGTAATGATACGTGCTAGTTGAATGTTAAGATCAATAGCGATGCAAGAAATTATTTATTCTAGATGAGTAATGTATTTGTTTCCTTAATTATAACATAATTGTTGAGTTGTAAGTTAAGCTATCCGATGTATAGTGGATATTGCTTTGAGATGTAAGACTTTGTATAGTAACTTCGATGAAGCAATTCATGTAATAAATTTGAATCAAAGATATGTAATGGTAAAGGTTGAGATTCAGGGCAATAAAGAAAAATTATATAAAAGTTCTAAATATTCCGCATTTTTAATGATTGTATCATCTAATAATGATGTAAAGTTAGAATAAAGTTTTATTGTTAACGATCGAGAATAGTAATTATATTGTATGAATTTTGGGGTCGTTACAGTAACTAACCTTAATATAATTTACATACCCTTAGTTATTCAAAAGGTTTAAATAATTAATTTATATAATGTAACATAACCATTAAATGTCAATTATAACTACTCTTGAGCCTTGCCTTTGCCCTTGTCCCTATTAGAACCTTTTACTACCTCGGTCTTAGCTGAAATATTTTATTTAAGCAAGGGTGAGCAACGAGTTTTCTTAGCAAGTTAAAGCATACAATAAAGGATATATATCAGGAATAGAAGAGTCTAGCTTCTATTGAACTTCAACAATAATCAAAGGATTTCGAAGTAGCTGAATAATAATTCATTCTCAATAACAAAACTTTCTTAAATTTCATGCTGAATAACATATCGAGGATGAAAGAGTAAAATTCTTTCAAAGGTTCAATCATATTCAAGTGAACAAGAAGAATTAACAATACTGCAACAATGTTCAACAAAGTGGGATATTCCCAGATTTCATGCTGAGTGATCACAAATAGATCATGAACTAATAGAGGAATCATTAGTTATTAAAACTAAATTACCTCAAGGATATAAGTTAGTTATAAAAACTAAAATATATTCCTCTGCAAATACTTGAAGCGGCCAACTCCATTGTACCTTATATTATGCATAATACTCAAAAATAACGCATGGGTCGTTTTACAACAATAAAGTTTGTTCATATCAATCTTACATCATGAGTCCGTACCACAACAATAAGGTTTGGATTGCTTTCAAAGAAATACTATGATTTCAACATATAATATCAATATTGATCTAGCCGAATTCAATGGCATAGATCTTTCAATAATAAATTAATTCATAATAAATAGAAAGTTTCATGTTTTAACAAATATTAGTCTCGCCAAAACAACTAGCTGAGACATGGCTCATAAACAGTTCCAATAATAGAACAAAAATCAGTTGCACTATGTGCGAAAAACAATAATCATTATAGATGTGAATAACTATCAATAATTATTCACTAATCACGCTTTGAAATTAATAACTCAAGTTGAGTTAGGAAACTTGTAATAAATGCGAATATTCAATAATAATCTTAAATGTGGAATAATCAACAATAATTATCCACTACCATACTTGAAAAATAATAACTCGAGTTTGAGTTAAGGAACTTGTCTGATTTGTTGACTACTGCTACACAATTTACTTCTTCTGTAAGACCTATCATTAATAAGATCGATCTCTTAATTAGCATCACATATCTTACTTATAGTAATTTATCTAATATGTAATCACATAATCAAACATTAGATAACACCTTAACATTATATGTATTTACAAGTCTAAACCTAGCACACATCGAATCTTTAATAGTATTCAATATAGTATACTGAGTGGTTTTTCACAAACAACCAACAAATTAGTTTCCATCTCGTCTACACTGTTTTACACGACGAGTTAGATCAGTTGCTAATTTGTATATACCTCAGCTCCCTGAATGAATTGTTTAGCCCAAATACTATACATCAACCATTAACGAGTACGACTGCACTACTTTAGATTTAACACTTACTCGTTTATTTTATAAGTTCTTATTATAATTCAAAAAATTGTTTACAAATTCAGCAAACCGAATACATCAATTCAGCAAGCTGAATCCAAACTGTATTCCCTTTCCTAACATATTCAATTTCCAATCCAGCAACCTGGATTGACAAATCCTGCAAGTTGGATTACCCTTTTCAGCATATTGCATGTCCAATCATACTATATACATAATATAGTCCATGAAATGTCTAATTCAACAAACTACATTTAAAGTAACTTTATTTCTTTTAAATATTTATTAAACAATTTATTTTAATTATTTTCACCTTATTAATTAACTCATTCAATCATTTTAAAAGGCCATACACCTAATATCATATCACAAATGACCAAAAACCCCATCAAAAATATGCATAAACCATATCTAGGGTTTTTAAGTCATAACATCCTATTTTTCATATTTTTTAACATTACATAACATATTTAATTCATTAATTCATAATTAAATCATTTCTATGAGAAATACCAAATCATCTTATTATTTTTTTAACTTTTGTCCATACATATATACATATATTCCATACACAAAAATAATTTTTCTGGAATTTTTTAATTTTTTTTAGTATTTTTCAAAAGTCCGCTTTTAGTTCGTAACATAAGAAAAGTAGCTATATCATGCTCCACTCCAACAATTCCCAACTTTTGATAGAATCTTGCACGTATTAACATGAATTTCCAATTTAAATTTTGTGGCCATCGGAGTTATAGAACTCCAGGTATAGTGGTTTTTGTCAAAAAAACTCAAATATTGAAATGACCATAACTCGGGCGATTTAAGTCGGAATAAGCTCATATTTTGACAGGAGATACTTTATATCATATATTTTTATGTCCCAAAAGGTTTGAATTTATTTAATTAATTAAGTTGTCAAAACTGCCCCTGAAAATTTTGGGCAGATTACTATTTGATTTTTTTTAGATTTTGCCTACTTTGCTAAAAACAGTCCACACGAAAATCTACAACATTTTTTTTAGTGATTCCACTTGGAGATATTAGAAGACTCATAAATATAACTCTAGTTCTCTTGACCACACTCAAATATTCGAAATACAATGAGAGATATGGTCGTTTGAATTTTATACTTTATTTTCTCAAAAATCTGATTTTCTAACCTTTATGTTTTGTAAGAAAACTTCCATGATCTCTAACATTAACCAACATAAACCATCATAATACATACTAATACTTCTTAAGATCAAGGATCTATCATGATCCATGATCTATTTCATCAAACATTCACCAAACCCAAGCAAAAAATAATCTATGCTAAGAAAAAATAAGGTTTCCTAACTTTTGAAAACCTAGTTTTCATTTCTTGCTTTAGATCCAACTTTTGATCCTCAAAAGAGTTAGATCTAAACAGATAACAGTTATAAACACATAGATCTAAGGTTTTAAACCTCAAGATCATAACTTTACATCAACAAAAATTAAATCAAACAAAAAGGAGTTAGACTATATTAAGTAGGAACCTTTTATACCTTAGCTTGTCCTTCTCTCTTCTTCTTCCTAAAATTGATTAAGGAACTATGAACACACCAAACACTCTCCCTCTCTCTTCTCTCTTGTGGCCGAAAGTTACCTCTTGGCTCTCTCTCTCTCTTGCTTTGCTAGTTAATGAAATGAAATAAAAGATGGAAGAGAAAGAAATTTGGTGTTAGTAAATTTGTGTAGATATATTTAGTATATCTATAATCATATACCAATAACTCTTGCTCCTTCTCTATCTTCAATCACTAAGATGTTGCTTGCAAGCTTGGTAATAGGTTTCTTGCAAGTTTGGTGAAATGTGTTTGTTAAATTGAAAGAGTGACACATGGGCTTGAGTATGGGAGTGGGTTAACCAAAATGGAAAATAAAATGATTACCTCACATACTTAACACTCCCTCTCATTGTCGCCCCTCTCTTTACTTCTAGCCCAACATTTGATTTATTTTTAATGCCAATTTGCTTAATCAAATGACTAAAAAGTCCCTTAACCAATGGGCTAAAAATTGGGCCACTTAATTAATTCTTTTGGGCTTCCTAAGCAATTATTTGGACCATGTAAATTAGGTTAGGTCCAATGCTTTTAATTTTATCTTTCCCTAATCATTTAATTAGGGTTTTTATTACACACATTTGTAAATAAATTCCTTACTCATTTACATTTAATTTCATAACCTAATTAGACTTGCTTTACTTAGGTTATAAAATTAATTAATTGAGATGTATAAAATAAATCTCTTAAGTTTAGTATATATTTTAAATACTAATATTCTCCCATATTATAATCTCTTAGGTTATTTAATTATCATACTTAATATGTGTATTAGGTTACATAACTTTATTCTTAATTCTATTTATATACAAAATAAATATATACACATTATATAATGTATATTTATTTAATCACGTACATAATCCACATAAGTCAAAATATATTCCACTAGTGTATTAATTTAATAGCCCTAATTGGCTTAATAAGTTATGACCACTCACATAATCACTATATATAATTCATATCAATAATTAATTACTTAAAGATTGTAGATCTTTTTAATTTACCATTCAAGGTTAACATTCAAGCTATGTTAATTTTTAACATAACTTATCTTACTCTTCCTTAATCAAAATGATTAAGTATTCATCTTAGTTAATAAATAAATTAACTATCTAGCTTAATTCACATTTTCACTTATATGGTTCAAGTACTTTTTAAAAAAAAATATTCGTAAAAATTACACATATAATCATGTAAAATTCTCAGTCCTTACATTCTCCCCTCCTTATAAGGATTCCATCCCTGAAATCACTATAACCTTATATACAAATTATGTCTATCCTTAGGCACTTATATTTTTAATCAATCAATTATTATTGAATTACTCTCATCGTATTTATTATTTCATTTATTCTTTCATATCCCCATTTAGGGCGGAAAATATGTGCTTAATTCAAGTCTCATTTGACTTGGCATAGCTCATATTTACCTATTATATTTAGGCCTCAACATCTTATTCACAATGAAAGTCCTTTAAAATATTAAGTAACTTATGCTTTCTCTCACTCTACTATGGAACCTCTAAGGGTTACCACATATCACATGGACATACTCATGTTCTAATAACTTTTTAAAGTTGTATCATCAATTCCTTCATTTTTATATACGCGATATCAACCTATGACTCGGATACATAAAGAAATAGTACCTCGCAATGATATCTATCAAATAAAACGTACACGATTATATTACTAAGTGAAATCTTTACCTGTCACCACTTCCTTTGCAGCCACTGTGTCTTAAACTGTTATGTTAAACGTGCGTACCGTCGATCTTCCGGGCTGAGCAGGTCCTTTGATCGCAAGTGTCCCACTGATGTTTCCTCTATTGTTGCTTCCTCTCTCTGCATTCTTCTTTGGATAGTTACGAATTTGATGATCAAGCGATCCACACGAAAAACAACCTTGTATCTTCTTTGGATTGGGACAATTGGGAGAGATGTGTCCCTCTTGTCCACAGTTAAAACACACTCCTTTTCCCTTCAAACATACTCCTTGATGATTTTTACCACAAACTGCACACGGCTCACCTCTCTTCCTACTATCTCCTGACTTGTTTCCCGATTGGGTATTGTCCTTCCACTTTCGCTTATTGGGGCTACTTCCTCCACTGCTACCTCCTTCATTCGTCTTTTTCTTCTTCTCTGATGATACCTTGACACGACTTCACATCATCCTTCGACGATGATTGCTTTTTCCAACAGGGCCAAAAATATATTAATCTACAACACAGCTACCTTGCTAAATATCCTTGGCTTCAGTCCATTCTCAAACCTTCGCGCCTTTCGTACCTCAGTGTCCACTTAAATCGGAGCGAATCTCGTTAGTTAGTTGAATTTGGCGGCGTATTCTAAAATCGACATATTCTCCTACTTCAACTCTAAGAAGCTTACCTCCATTCTTGCTTGCATACTTAATGAGACAAATTCTAGAAAAATAATTCCTTAAACCTTGTCCAGGTTACTATTGTTATCCCGGCTCTAGCCTGGTTTGTCTCCCACTAGTAATTCGCCTCACCCTTTATCAAATAGGTAGCAAAATCTGTCTTTTGCTCCTCCGCTACTCTAGCAATAACAAAAGCTTTCTCCATCTCTTTTACCCATGTCTGGGCTTCTATAGGGTTAGTGGTTCCCTTGAATTCTGGCGATCCTACATCCTTAAAATCTTTAAAGTTTGCCAATCGATTACCTTGTCGATTTCTTGTTGCTGGTGCTCTAGTATGCATAGCTTGAGCTAATATGTCTACGAAGTTCTGCATTGGGTCTGCTTGCTCTCCTTCATTATTCACAGACCATTCCTCCCTTTGGTTATAGTTTTGTCGTCTTGGAGGCATTATCTGATTAAATAAAGACTTACATTAATCCTTTGTCTTTATACCACATCTTATTAGTAGTATAATAAGAATTTAACACACAATTTTAAACTTAGACTAATTCAGCTTACTGGATTAACGAATTCAGCTTGCTGATTCAACGAATTCATCAGATAAACATCTTAAAATTTTAATTCTCAAAATTTATTTACTTATTCAAACATATATTCATATCACTGCATTCATATTCATATTCATTTAAATAGTACTTAGTATTTTTCATCATACAGTGCATATTGCTACAAATATTTGCTATCATTTTGTGACATAAGTCGGGATTCATTACTACAAATTTATACAAAAAATTGAGACATACAAAAGTTATCTTTATATTCATATAAAAGTGAGGATTTCATTCATATAGATATATAGTTACATATACCTACTCATTGTCTATGATACTATATTCCTAACATATTATCTTACTTCAAAAGGTCCTACCTCTCATACTTAATCTTTTTTTCGTCCACTTCCTTCACCTGTCTTCTTCTTAGGACAATTTTTAAACCTATGACGAGTTCCACCACATGAAAAACATCCTCCCTTCTTTGGCTTAGGACAATTTGGTGATATATGTCCTTCCTGACCACAATTGTAATACACATTCTTTCCTTTCATACATTTTCCCAAATGGTTGTTTCCACACTTGCCACATGCTTGTTTCTTCTTTGAATGTGAATTCCCTGAGTTGTTGTTACTGTCATTGTTCCTTTTCCTTTTATTATCCTTCTTTTTCTTACTTACATCTTCAGACGATACACTGTACTCAACCCTCCTTCTATCGACTTGTGCCTTCAGATTATTCTGTTCTTCTGTTATCTCGCGTAATGCTCTTTCCATCTTCCACAATTCCTCCAGGAGAAACACCTTAGTCCTTAATTCTTGAACTTCCACAGATGCTTGACCTTCTTCGATTACTACTCTGCCTTTTTCTCCATCTTTGACCTTTATTTCTGGCTCCAACTTATTTTCTTTGGAATCTACTTCTTCCTCTTCATTCTGCTCCATCTCGGGGTATTCGTCATAATCGCTTCCTAGATTTACTGTAGGTTTGTCTTTTAAAACTTCTTCAACATACTCACTCTGAGCTGGCACCTCGGTTAATGGCATTGGTGCAGCTGCTAACACCTCCGTAACCATCTCATCATCTCCTGACATCCTACAATCAGTTTTAAATAACTTAATTAATACATCACCATTAAATACAATCCATAAACACTAAGTGTCCACATATCTTACTATTAACGAATTTCCTTAATCCATCACTTAGAACTCCAAATGAGTCTTCTCTATCCTTCTTATGGTTATACTCCTAAGGCTTTTCCCCTCACCTAAGGTTTATAACCTACAGCTTTGATACTAACTTGTGACGACCCCAAATTCGGGTTCCCTAACCTCGGGTTTGGTGCTCACGATCCATCAAAGATATCACTTCTAACTACCCATTCATTAATGAAATACATCATTCATTACACGTCCTTAATAAAAACATACTTTAAAACATAATTATATCATCATCCCAGGTTAACTAACCTTAATATAACTTATATACCCTTAGCTATACTTAAGGTTTACATAATTAATTTACATAATGTAACATAACCATATGTCAGTAATAACTACTCTTGAGCCTTGCCTTTGCCCTTGTCCCTGTTAGAACCTTATGCTACCTCGGCCTTAGCTGAAATATTTTATTTAAGCAAAGGTGAGCAACGAGTTTTCTCAGCAAGTTAAAGCGTACAATAAAGGATATATATCAGGAATAGAAGAGTCTAGCTTCTATAGAACTTTAACAATAATCAAAGGATTTCGAAGTGGCTGAATAATAATTCATTCTCAATAACAAAACTTTATTAAATTTCATGCTGAATAACATATCAAAGCTGTCGTTTAGCACTCCAAAATTAACCTTACTCCTATTCTACTAACTCAAGAATTAGTATAGTAATAAGCAAGGATCAATCCCACCAGAGAGTGTTTTGTTTTATATCTATCTAAGTATTTTATAATGAATTGGGGGTTTTGGTTTGAAAAGTTGAATTATCGAAAGTGAATTTAAAAGAAGTATCAATGGGTAAAAAGCTTCAATTCTTCAGTTCAGTATCGCCTTTTCCAATCATGGATTAACCAAGTTTTTACAATATTTATCCTTCAATGAGATTAACAATCCTAGATAACCGCGATCGCTAGTTATCTAAAATTCTCCTTATGTGTAAATCTAATGCAACAATCGCCAACAGAAGATCCTAACTGTCATATAACCTAGAACTATCAGTCTAAATTTAATATGATAGAAGCATGAAGAATGAGAATTAGATTGTTCCAAGCAACAATTACACAATCAGAAATTATTTAACTTATCTTCTGAAAATCTTAATAATATCCAAAAGTTTGACCACAATCAAATATCATTAATTGCTACTTATGATCAGACATACATCATTTGCTTAATATATATCTTAATCTAGCAGATAATATCAATTTACTAATTTAATCCTGCAGAAACTAAATTAGTCAATTGAATAGCATACAAGAAAGTTTATGTAGATAATCAGAATAAATCTCACATACGAAAGAGTAAATAAAGTAAACTTGCTCAAGCCGTTAATTATGAATAAGATTCAACATCCCTTCAGAATTGAATTGAGTAGTTTAGCTTGACATGCATTGATTCTCCAAAACTAGGGTTTGCATGAATGTAGAAGATGATATGAGATGATATATGATGATATAAGATGTTCCCTTTTATATTGGGTCTTACATGTCTTTATAAAGTCTAAAACAATCCCTGAAAATCTAAAAGTTCGCAATCCAAATCGTATTAGAAGTTTGCCTAAAACTTCCCAAAACTTAAAATTACTGTTTTCTTGCCGACAATCTCGCCGGGGCGCATTTTCCTTCATAAAAACTCGTCGGGGCGAAGTTTGGCAGAGAAAACTCGCCTAGGCACAGTTTTCCTTCATAAAATCTCGCCTAGGCGAGTTTTCATTTTCTGTTCCAACATCCTTTGATAAAATGAGCATAACTTTTGATCCAGGAAGAGTTACGAAGCCTACCTATCAAAGAAGCTCTCGATGAGATCTACAATTTTTATTCTTTGAGCATTAACAGATTCTGATTGGATCAAAGTTGAAATTGGCTCCAAGTGACTGCTATGTAAATTGCAACTTCTAAACTTTGAGGTTTCAACTTTCGCTTGGTAAAAAGGTCATAACTTTTTCATATGAACTTCGATTGAGATGATTAAAGATGTTACGGGAAGCTAAGGAATAGGTCTACAATGAAATCTAAGTCCCAAGCCAAGACCATGAATCCAACATAGCATTAAAAACCCAATAATCTTCCTATTTTCCTCATTTCAGCTCCATTTTAACCTGAAACCCATAATTAAAACCTATTAAGCCCTTGTTAACAACCAAACATGCAATAGACTACGCATAAAGGAATATAAATAAATGAATATCATGCACTCGTCAAATTCCCCCACACTTAGCTTTTATACGTCTTCGTGTAAACCAAACCCAAGGTTGTGTTATCATTCACATAATTCTATCCAACCATAGTATCAAAAAGTTCAAGTTAAAATTATCGAATATCAATACTTATCAACAGAAACCCGATTAGCATCTCATTAATCAATTCACGACTACTAACCTTATCACCTCACCAATGAATTTTATCAAATCGAACTGTATCCACATAAGTATCTATCCCACAATCCACATACTCACCCAACTTAGTTATCATGGAGAAAAAACCACGCACACTAACTCATAACTCAAAACAAATTTTCCTGCACTTTGCCTTGCTTTTTGTAGAACCTTCTTTATATCCCAGATGACTATATTTTGATGTTTTCTTGTATTCTTCCTTTTCTTGACATGTGCAATGTCTCCTTTTCTTATGCTTTTCAGTGCTACCCATGTAACAAACTTTCCACCAACGACTCCCAAACCAGATGGTCTTAGGGCGCTGGGTGTAAAGACACCCTTAGGGCTTACTCATTCAAGTAACAAAGGCCACAAAAGTCGACTAGTCAAGCTGCTTTTATCCATCACACTTTTTAGCATGAATACCGATGCTTCCCAAGGCTTAGATACCCAGTTAATTCGTATAATGGATATTGAAGCATATTTTCATTATTATTTTTTTTAAACATTAATTTCATCATCATTTTTTTTCACTATTCATTCATTGTTCTTTTCACAAGGTTGTTTTATTGACATAAGCAGTGAAAACAGTTTTAAAGCAAGAAATTGGTACACATAGACAACTCCACATAGAACTTAGTCAAATAAGCATGTTTCACATATTCAAGTACTCACATATCAACAAATTCAATTCGAATCGAGTACACTGGTTAACGACTTAGTTTTCATCATTCATTGATCAACTAAATACCACATATCTTTAAATTAAGCATCAATTTTTAATCCGTGACTCTAACTCTTCAACACTTAGGCGAATAAAATCATGGAACCAAGCAAAAATTTCAGCAGATTTCCAAATTCTAGCAAATTTTAGACTATTATACCTAAAAAAACAAAGAAAACTAAAATCTAAAATTCCCTTCCCCACACTCAAACCTTACATTGTCCCCAATGTAAGAAAATCATGCAAAGTAAAAAACTACTACACCTAACAAATTAAAAAGAAAAGTGATAGAAAGATTAAATCTTAATTCTTGGGCTGCCTCCCAAGCAGTTGCCCTTGTTTAACGTCGTTAGCTCGACTGCAATCCACTCAATCATCCGGAAGCCGGATCCATCATTGTCAACATCTCAACTTCCTCAACCTGACTACTATCCAAAAATGGCTTCAACCTATGTCCGTTCACCTTGAACACATTCCCTGTCTTTGGATTTTGTATATCTATAGCACCATGAGGAAACACATTAATAACAACAAATGGACCCTCCCAACGAGAACGCAACTTACCTGAAAATAATTTCAATCGTGAATTATAAAGGAGAACTTTTCGCCCAATAGTGAAATTCTTTTGCAGAATCTGCTTATCATGAAAAGCTTTCGTCTTAGCCTTATACAGTTTAGAACTCTCATATAATTCAGTACGCAACTCCTCGAGTTCTTGTAACTGCAACTTCCTATGGCAGCCAGCTTGATCCAAGTTCATGTTGCACTGTTTGATCGCCCAAAAAGCTTTATGCTCTAGCACCACAGGTAGGTGGCACAGTTCCCCGAACACCAGCCTATAAGGCGATATACCAATTGGAGTTTTATATGCCGTCCTATATGCCCATAGTGCATCATCTAATCTAAGACTCCAATCTTTCCTGCTCGAGTTGAATCTAAGACTCCAATCTTATATAAACTATTGTTTGTTATGTGTATATATTATGTACTAATCAAGACAATTTGTGTATAGATGTCAGGAAGGAAAGGATTAGAAGACTCTCATGTCGTAAAGGAGGAGCAAATCACTCCGCCTGAAAGTAACCAAGATGAAGTAATCATTTTGGAAAACATAGAACCAGAACCAGAAATGTTGTTATTGACAGATAGTGATTCTGACACTGAAGTTGGAGCTGGCCAAGCATCAACGGAAGTATAGAAGCTAAAGAATAAGTTGTTATATTTGGAAAGGTCGTTGGAAATGGAAAGGCTATTAAATAGCCAGTTGCAAAAGGCATTAATCAAAATAATGGAAGAACAAGATAAGTTGAAGGTACAAATTAAACAGATGTGAGCTAAATGCAGCAAATCATGTGTAGCTCCAAGACAAAAAGGGAAAAGAAAAATGAATGACCGTGATTTAGGAAATTTTGATTTTAAACATGGGAACTTCAAGAAAGTAGGAACGTGTGCAAAGTGTAATCGGAAACATAAAGGCGTATGTATGAAAGGACATAATGTATGCTATAATTGTGGACGTGAAGGACATATCTCATCTCATTGCCCTAATCCGAAGTAATGCGTATGTTTTGTATGTGGATTGATAGGTCATCAGGCAAAGGCTTGTCTAGGATCTAGGGAAGGCGTAGGAAAGGAATAGGATAAGTAAAATAGGATTATGTATGGAATGTGATATGGTATGTATAGGTGTGAAATGTATTACTTTTGCATAAGTATCACAATGAATCCCGACTTTTGTTACCACTAAAGGATAGTAAGTAACTATGGCAATCTGTGCTGTGTAATGAAAAATACTATGTACTGTTTGGATGTATATAAATGTTATGATATTATTATATGTCAAGATAGTATGGTGATTAAATGACAATTTGTTAATTCGGCAAGCTGAATTTGGGAATCCAACAAACTGAATTGGTCTAAATTTAGAATTTTATATTCTGTCTTTTATGATACCATTAATAATGGTATATGAATGATAAGATAAAAACTTTAAGATTTTGTTTAACCAGATAATGTCGCCAAGAAGACGAAACCGAAACCAAAGGGTAGAAGAACCTGTTAATGATGGAGGAGGTAATGTAGACCCAATGCAGAATTTTGCTAATATGTTGGCACAAGTAATGCAGTCTAGAGCCCCAACAGCCAGAAATCGTCCAGATAATCAATTGGCGAACTTCAAAGACTTCAAGGCAGTAGAACCGCTTGAATTTAAAGGAACGACTGACCCTATAAAAGCCCAAACTTGGGTAAAGGAAATAGAAAAAGTGTTTGTTATTGCTAGGGTAGCGGAGGAGCAAAAGACAGTTTTGCTACCTACATGATGAAAGGGGAAGCAAACTTCTGGTGGGAGGCTAATCAAACTCGAGCCGAAACAGAAGTGGTGACATGGAAAAGGTTTAAGGAACTGTTCTTCGAGAATTACTTCTCGTCCAGTATGCAGGATAGGATGGAGGTTAGATTTCTAGAATTGAAACAAGAAAATATGACCGTCTCAGAATACGCCACAAAGTTTAACGAATTAGCTAGGTTCACTCCACAACAAGTGAATACTGAAGAAAGGAAGGCACGAAGGTTCGAACATGGTAGTGCTGCAGATTAATTCTTTTGGATCGTTATTAGAAAAGGCTATCATTGTCGAAGGAGGAAGTGAGTCCATGAGCCTCTATAACAAGGAAAAGAAGAATAAGGGTAAGGTCGAAGAAAAAGTTAAGGTGAAATAAAACAGTGGAAGTGCAAGTGGGAAAAGAAAGTGGACAAATTCTGGAAGTACTGGTAATAGTCAAGGAGGAATAAGGAAAAAGGTTGAACCGTGTGGAAATTACGGGAAGAATCACTCAGGTGAGTGTCTTAAAGGAAAATTTGTGTGCTACAAGTGCGGGCAGGAGGGACACATCTGTCCTAATTGCTCCAATCCAAGAAAGAATAGTGGTTGTTTCATCTGCGAATCAACTAATCATATGGCAAAGGATTGTCCGAAAAAAAACGCCGATGGGGGAAATGTGAATGCTGGAAAAAGCGGTGGAAAGCTGGCAATCACTTATCCAACTCCGACCAGCAAGCCAACTGCGAGGACCTTCAATATGACTGTTCAAGATACGGTAGCAGTCGGGGATGGAATTCCAGGTATTATTCGAATAAATTTTATTTTCTTATATATGGTTTTCTTATAAATAATAAATCATTTTATTAAGGAATTTTGAAGGAGAAATTTGAGTTCTATTAGAAATCAAATTTTCGTTTAAATCAGATAAACAAGCTTTCTGCTGAAAAAGTTAAAGATCAGTTCGATCGAATCTGATCGAGATCTACTTGCAATGAATGCATATGTTATTTATCCTTGTGTGTATAAGTTTTGAAACGGTGATTCTGGGGACGGAATCCTTATAAGGGAGGGTGAATGTAATAACCTAAGATTTTTATATAATTAAATAAGAAATTTTGCGTATAAATTTTTTTATATTATTTTTATAAAAATAAATGTGGGAATATGGGCAAGGTAAAGCATATGTGTATATGTGATAAATATATATATATATATATATATATATATATATATATATATATATTGCATGAATGATTTCAAATATATTTTTCGAAAAAGGAATTGTTGATTATTATAAATTATATTCTTATAATAAATTAATTTCGTACAAAAAATTTTTTATTATTTATTTTTCATGAAAATATGATTAATGTATTATTTATATAATTTATGAAACAATTCTTAGAATTATTGTAATGATTATTATTTTATTATATGAATTTATTAAGGTTAGTTAAGTTAATTATATTAACTTAACTAAGAATGGTATATGATGTAAAGTGTGATTATAGATCAAAACCCTAATTTGATCTATGATTATGGATTTTAATGACTAATACAATTATTGTTCTAATTGTATTTAAAAAAGGAAAGTATATTTGTATTATGAATAATAAGAATTTATTTTTTTAACGAAATTCGAATATTAAATATAAGTATTGATTATATTTATATTTGAATGTATGTATGTACATTATGTGATTAATGTTAAGTGGTTACTAATTGATATAAATTATAAATAGTGAATATGTGAGTGGTCATAACTTATTAAGCCAATTATAGCTATTAAGTTAATAAACTATTGGAATGTATGATGACTTATGTGGGTTATGTAATTGATTAAATGAATATACCTTATATAATGTATATATATTTATTTTATATATAAATTTATGCAACCTAATATATATTAGGTATGGTAATTAAATAACCTAAGAGATCTATTTTATACATCTCAAATAAGTGATTTTATAATCTAAGTAAAGCAAGTCTAATTGGGTTATGAAATTAAAGATATTTGATTAAAAAATTTATTTACAAAGGTATGTAATAGAAATCTAATTAAATGATTAGGATGAGATAAATAAATAAAAGTATGGGACTAAGTTTTTTTTATGGCCCAAAGAATTAAATAAGTAGCCTAATGGTTTATTTAAGCATTGGACTTGTAGCTAATTGATTTAAGGAACAATTACATATTCTAGTATATTTTTAGAAATAATTACAACAACAGTATATAGATAAAATAATTACAAAAATAATATATTTTTTCATGTTTATTTACAAAATTAATGCAATTAGGATTCCTTTAATTTAGGTGGGTGAATCGTCATTCTCTGTCTCTCGCAACGGACTTATCCTCATTCTCGCTCTCTCCATTCTCTCTCTCTCTCTCTCCATTCTCCTGCGCTGCTGGATTCAATCTATCTTTTTATAGTCATCCTCTGATAGTGCCCACTCAAAGATCTCCAGGTTCTCCTTCATTCTCTCCTTATTGAAGCTCTTTACCAAAAGACTCACCCCTTGTTTATATACCCATCTTAATGCAACTTGTCAGAAGCAATACATACACATCATCATATACTTATATGAGGGATCTTAATATGCCTACATGAGTATTCATTCATTGTTCTTGGTTATTTACTCCATTCAGAGGATACTTTCAAGAAAATGTGGTCGAACCTGAGCAACTGTTTTTCCTCTCTCTCTCTCTGGCAATCTCGTGCAGGACTTCACAATCCATAACTTGATTGGTCCCCCAGTGAGCTCTCTTTGCTCCCAAAGGTGAATAAACAGTCACAGTAATACCATTAGCAGCGCAGAAGTCCCTGAGCATGTATTGCACTTTCACCTTGTATTGGTTGAAGTATCAAGTTTAGTTGGTAACCAAACCTTCATATCAAGGTAACCAAACTTTCATAACAAGGTAACCAAACCTTCATACCAAGGTAACCAAACATTCATACCAAGGTAACCAAACCTTCATGCCAAGGTAACCAAACCACCTCCACACCTGCAATTTTTGTAAGACCCCAAATTTTATGAATAAGATTTAATTTTCTTTATATATTATTTTGAAATAGTAAGGTGTTGATTTGATAAATGTGATAAGTTATGGGTGAGATGTGCAAAGTTCACAAAGTAAACAAGTGGTTATAAAATATTCGTTGTGTCGGGGAATATTCGTTTGGTCGAAGAATATTCTTTTTGTCGGAGAATATTCGTACGACGTCGCAGTCATTGGTGGACCCCACAACGGAATGAATGTCAGATATAAAAAGTGACATAAATAACCTTTTTATAAAATAACAGCGTAGTTGTTACCATTAGTACTGTTGAAATACACGGTGGTTAAAATACAGTAATACGCGGTGTTACAAAGTAGCACACGGTATTGCACAATATTTCAAATTATTGATTCTTACGTAGGAAGACACTTACTCTATTATTGTTACAGTAATTACTGTTTAATATTTTATATTATTGATTCAATAATTGCATAATATTTTATTGGTTCAATATTTGCTACGTTGATATTTTATATCAATAAGTGCTACTTTACTATTTTATATTAGTGATTCAAGAATTGTCATTGCACAGTATTTCAAATTATCAAATCAATAATTCATATTATTTGAATAATATTATTAGATAGCATTATTGACAATGTCTAAGGAAGTTCTGTCTAGGAAATGGGTTGATTAATTGCGCGCCAGTAAGGAGAAATCCTTATCGAAAGGCCTCCCTTTTCCTGGGAACGACCTGGTTGTCAATATTGTAGTTCTGTAATATTATTTGTGAATAATTAATTTTTGATATATATGATAAGAAAATATTTATTCAATGTGGATTTTTAACGGAGGAATTTTTAGCATATGACATTGGTTAAAAGTTGGTGTTTTACCTTTTCTGATAAAATAATTCATTCAAATATGTTATTATAATATTACATTATAGTAGTATGATGTGATTATATAATAGTATGATTTTTATAATTAGAATGGTAACATTATTATAGTAAATTCATGGTATAAAAGTTAAACGAGGTGGAAGAGTACAAATTGAATTTGAACTCTTATGATGTAAACAATGATGTCATTGGAGCGATGAGGTAAGCAAGGATGTCATCGGAGCGATGAGGTAAGCAATGATGTCATATGATCGATGATGTGAGCGATGATATCATAAATTATGGTAAAAAGACTATTTTATCCTTACTCTGTCGAGCCTATAAATAGAAGCTCATTTCTTTATTATTTCTCACCAATTCACTAAAGCTATAGAAAGAGAAAGTATAGAGAGAATAAGAGAGAAAGAAGAAGAGTATTATGCTATTACACTAGTGTAGTCTCCAAATTTTTAAGGTAAGGGGTATTATTTCTTTCGTATTTATGAAGAGAGTTATTTTCTTTCAATACTCGTAAGGGTTGTTATTCCATTCTTTATTATTCTGTTGGAATAACCTGTATACGCAGACTACCGCATGCATGGTGAAATCCTGTTGTTATTCCATTCTTTATTATTCTGTGGGAATAACCTGTCTACGCGGACTACCGCATGCCTGGTGAATAATCCTTCGTATTCAGTTGTTATTAAATTGTGGAAATAATCTGTCTGAGCGGACTACCGCCTGACGGGTGAAATTCCAATTGCAGTTTCGTATATTGTTTCATTTCAGATTCTTAACTCTAAACTTACTATGGTAAGTATTGCTTCTATAATTCCTGAAATGATCAGAAATTTCTTAAGTTTTGCGCTTCATCTAATATCATTTCACTGGAATATTGGTCTGAACTTTTTTGTGAAATTTTTATCTTTTCATGTCTAGTTACTATTCACGAGTTACAATTCACGGGATACTATTCACGGCAAAAAAATATTTTTTTTCTTCCAAATCATCTTTGATTGGATCTAGGTTTTGATCTTCATTCTTGAACTATAGATAAATTCTCTAATATTTGCCCTTTATCTCAATGGGTTTGTTATTCGTATTGTTTTTCATCATCCTCAGTCCTAAATGGTGATATAACTGAATATCTTTGGCCTGTAGTGCAAAGATGAATGATTGCTTGATGAATATCTTTGGCCTGTAGTGCAAAGATGAATGATTACCTGATGAATATCTTTGGCCGTAATACAAAGTTGGACAGGTGTTGAGATGAACATGACCAACTAGTGATACAAATGAATATCTTTGGCCCGTAGTGCAAAAGATGAATATTTGATTCGAGATGTATATTGATTGATGTTATAAGGATAAAATATTAATGATGAACTTTTAAATAAAAGAAGATAGTAGACATCATTCTCTACTTAACTCTTCTAATGAATTGTTATTTTTGCTGCGAATATTTATCTAAAACGTGTTGTCCATAATATTTTATCTGATTTATTGAAGGCTAACGATAATTTGTTTTTCATTATCTTAGTCATAATATTCTTTACTGGGCTAGTTGAGCTCAACCTTTTCTTCCATTGTTCTCTTCAGAAAATGAGAATATCGCGGGTACTAGTCGAGGAATGGAGTGATGGTCCGAGTTAGAGCTGTAGAAGTCTTCACTATTTTTTTTAAAATAGTGTGATAATAAATGTAACGAGGACTTAGTTTGAATGTTTATATTTTTTATATGTCTGTATTGACACTCACAGTTGTGTGGTCGTATTTTGCACGACCGTTTGATATGAAAGATTGTATTTGGATTCTGTACTATGTATTTTGCGACTCAGAATGGGTTAAGTATTGAGCCTATTTTGGGGGCGTCACAGTTGGTATCAGAGCTTAGGGATATGATCTCTGGCGGAGATCTGGGAATAGAACTAGGAGGGGAGAGACGAGTAAAATCTTTCGCTAGTGTGCGTCCTACCTAAGCTTATTTGGTATGTAATTGGTTATTTGGAACATAGGGTTAATATGTGATAAGTTAATTTATTTGATTAACCCTTGTTTTTTTGCAGTATTTGAGAATGGCAGCTGAAAATCTAAACAATGGAGTGAATGAGACCGTTGAGACACCTTTAATCACCAACCAGGAGAACGTGCAACAGGAAGGCTATATTCCTCCTGTAAACAACCCTACCGAAGAAATGATAAATGACGGGATGTTCAGAAGCTTTTTGCAGTTCATGCAAAACTAGACGAGGGAGACTCTTGTTCATAATACAGGTGAAAATAACAACTCGCGGCTTGTCACTGCCAAGCAGTTTAAAGAGTTGGGACCACCAGAGTTTCAGGGAAAGCCTGATCCAATAAAGGCAGAAAATTGGATTAAGCAAATTATCAAGATATTTGATGTCTTGGAATGCACGGAGGAACAGAAGGTTCCATTCGCAACGTTTATGTTCCGTGGAGAGGCAGATTACTGGTGGGAATCTATGAAGCGTACCCTGCCTGCCGCACTCGAGATGTCTTAAAGGGCGTTCCAGAAACTGTTCAATGACAAGTACTTTCCAGAAAGTATTCGTCACATAAAAGAGGTAGAGTTTATCAGACTAGAATAGAATAACATGACTGTGTCCCAGTACGAAGCTTAGTTCGCGGAGTTATCCCGGTTTGCACCTCATTTGGTGGAGAATGAGGAACGTATGACGCGGATGTTTCTGAGAGGTTTGAAACCAGAAATTCGTCAATACCTCATTTCTCACAAATTTTCTCCATATTCAGATGTAGTGAACAGGGCCCAGTTATTAGAACGAGATAATGATTATGTTCAACCAAGGGACAACAACCAAGGTCGTACCGGTGGCAGCAGTCATCGGAACAATGACAACCAGCAGGGAGGAAAGTATCATGACAGAAGCGGTAAACACTCCGGTGGTAATCATGGCCATGATAATAGAAGAAGTGAGTCGGGGGGAGATTTCAAGAAGAGAAGGTACAACAATGAGAACGTGAAAGCATCGACAGCAGCACCAACATCAACTGTTTCTAGTGGAGGAGAACGACCGCCGGTCGTATGCTATAAATGCGGCAAGAGGAACACGTCTGCCCCAATTGCACACAACAATCGAAGGTGTGTTATAATTGTGGAAAGGAAGGGCACATAGCTCGAGTGTGTCCTGTAGCGAAACCAAGTCCAACAGGGATGGTGACTCCAAAAGCTATCCCTGACAAGTCAAAGTCAATGGTTCCTAGAAGAGCTTTTGTCGTGACTGCCCAACAAGTAAGGAACCAGAACGAGGTTATTACGGGTAAGCTGATAATAAACTTTTGCGAAGTTTACACTTTATTAGATACCGGTGCTACCCATTCTTTTATTTCACCTACTTATGCTCAACGTTTGAACTTGACTCCTGAGAAATTAGACTTTGACTTATCTGTTGAAACTCCGTTGGGAGAAACCTTCGTTACATCCACGGTTTACAAATCTTGCTTGATTTAAATTGGTACCCTCACCCTACCTGCTGATCTTATATCTTTGAAAATACTTGCATTTGATGTGATTTTAGGAATTGACTGGTTAACCACTTATCATGGCAAAATTGATTTTTTTCATAGGGTTGTTAGTTTTCATATCCCTAACCAACCTGTTGTGCGAATTCAAACAACTAAACCCCTAAAATCAATCAATGTTATTTCAAGTCATAAAGCTATTCGTTTATTGAAAAACGAATGTCAAGCTTTCTTAGCCCATGTCACTGATCTAAACTAGAATGCGTCAGGTTTGAATGATATTTTTGTTGTTAATGAGTTTCCTGATGTATTTCCCGAGGAAATTCCCGGTCTACCTCCAGAACGTGAAGTTGAATTCTTTATTGACCTTGAACCCGGTACAAAACCCATTTCTAAAACCCCATATCGAATGGCTCCTATTGAACTTCAGGAGTTAAAGGTCCAACTACAGGAGTTGTTAGACATCGATTTTATACGTCCTAGTATATCTCCTTGGGGTGCTCCTGTTTTATTCGTAAAGAAGAAATACGGGAGTATGCAACTTTGTATTGACTATCGGGAGTTGAACCATGTCACCATCAAGAATAGGTATCCGTTACCTCGTATTGATGACCTATTCGACCAGTTGCAAGGTGGACAATTCTTTTCAAAGATCGATCTTCGTTTTGGATATCATCAGCTGAAGATTAAAACTGAGGATATTCCGAAGACTGCTTTCAGAACTCGATATGAGCATTATGAATTCTTAGTCATGTCTTTTGGATTGACTAATGCTCCTGTTACTTTTATGGATATGATGAACCATGTATTCAAGGAATATTTGGATCAGTTTGTGGTTGTCTTTATTGATGACATCCTCATCTATTCCAAAAGCCGTGAAGATCATGAGCACCACTTAAAGCTGGTACTTCAAAGGCTTCGTGAAAACAAGTTATATGCCAAGCAGAAGAAATGCGAGTTCTGGCTTGAGGAGGTAGCATTCCTTGGGCACGTGGTATCAAAACGTGGAGTATCTGTTGACCCGACGAAGATTGAAGCAATACAAAGTTGGGAGCAACCGAAGTCGATGACCAAAGTACGTAGCTTTCTGGGCTTAGCTGGTTATTATAGGAGATTCGTGGAAGGATTTTCTCGAATCGCTACTCCATTAACTCAGCTGACTCAGAAAGATACAAAATTCGTATGGAACGAGGAATGCGAGAAGAGATTTCAAGAGCTCAAGAGGAGACTCATTTCGGCACCTATTCTGACGATACCATCTGGTTCGGATGGATTTGTCATTTACAGCGATGTTTCGGGCAAAGGGTTAGGATGTGTTCTCATGTAATATGGGAAAGTCATAGCATATGCCTCGCGACAACTCAAAGAATATGAGAGAAATTATCCTACTCATGATCTAGAGTTGGCAGCTATCGTTTTCGCGTTGAAGATCTGGAGACACTACCTGTATGGGGAGAAAGTAGAGATCTATACGGATCATAAGAGCCTTAAATATTTCTTTACCCAGAAGGAACTCAACATGCGACAACGACGTTGGCTTGAGCTGTTGAAAGATTACGATTATACCATCCAATACCATCCTGGAAAAGCGAACGTGGTAGCTGACGCGTTGAGTAGAAGATCATATACGGGAACGAATGCGATGCTTTCAAGGTCTATTTTGTGTGATTTACAAAAGATGGAGATAGAGTTCAAAACTCTGGGGACCCATGCGATGATGTCAAGTATACGTGTAGAACCAGCTTTGATTGATAAAGTTAAAGCTGCTCAAGCTACAAACCCGAAGCTGATGAATATGAGGAAGAAGGTGCAAGAAGGTACTATTCCAGAAGCAAGAATCGATGAAGAAGGAATACTTCGAGTCAACTCCAGACTTTGTATTCTTAACGATTCTGATTTGAAGTATAGAATTATGATGGAGGCACACAACACACCGTTTGCAATCCATCCCGGGAGTACCAAAATATATCGTAATCTTCAACATACATTTTGGTGGAGCAATATGAAAAGAGAGATCGCGGAGTTTATCTCGAGGTATTTAATGTGTCAACGTGTCAAGGCGGAGCATCAAGTGCCAAAGGATCCATTGCAACCACTTGAGATTCCAAAGTGGAAGTGGGAACACATTACCATGGATTTCGTTACGGGTCTTCCCAAGGTTTCTCAAAGCATTGATGCGATTTGGGTTATTGTTGATAGATTAACCAAGTCTGCTCATTTCTTGCCTATACGAGAGACTTATTCCCTTGAACGTCTTGCTCGTATGTACGTAAATGAGATTGTGAGATTGCATGGCATGCCAGTATCCATAGTTTCGGATCGTGACCCCAGATTTACTTCCCAATTTTAGGTCAGCTTGCAGAAAGCTATGGGAACGGATTTACGATTCAGTTCAGCATATCATCCACAAACGGACGGGCAATCGAAAAGGACTATCCAAACTCTTGAAGATCTATTGAGACTCTGTGTTCTAGACTTCAAAGGGAGTTGGGATAAGTACCTACCATTGGTGGAATTCTCCTACAACAACAGTTATCAGGCAAGTATAGGCATGGCTCCATTCAAGGCATTGTATGGAAGAAAATGTAGTTCTCTAGTATGCTGGGATGAGGTGGGGGAAGCAACATTGTTGGGACCGGAGTTAGTACGTATGACTACGGAAAAGATTCAAATGATCCGACAACGTATACAAATGGCACAGGATCGACAAAAGATTTATGCGGATCTTCATCGAAAGGACGTGGAATTTAAAGTTGGAGATCATGTATTGTTACGTGTTGCTCCGTGGAAAGGAGTTACAAGATTCGGGAAGAGAGGAAAGCTCAATCCACGATTTATTGGTCCATTTGAGATTCTTGACCGAGTAGGAAATGTGGCCTATAGACTCGCTTTACCACCTAGCATGTCTCGTGTTTATAACGTTTTTCACATATCCATGCTACGTAAATATGTGAAAGACCCAAACCACATTATTGAGTTAGAACCAGACGAGATAACCGAAGATTTAACATACGAGGAGGTACCTTTCAAGATTTTGGATAGGAAGGAACATGTTTTACGCTCAAAGGTTATACCTCCAGTCAAAGTTTTATGGAGAAACAGTGAAATTGAGGAAATGACCTGGGAGTTGGACTCGAAAATGAAAGCGAGGTATCCTCACCTTTTCGATAAACCAGGTACGTATGTCAATTTCAAGGACGAAATTTCATAAAGAGGGGAGGTTGTAAGACCCCAAATTTTATGAATAAGATTTAATTTTCTTTATATATTATTTTGAAATAGTAAGGTGTTGATTTGATAAATGTGATAAGTTATGGGTGAGATGTGCAAAGTTCACAAAGTAAGCAAGTGATTATAAAATATTCGTTGTGTCGGGGAATATTCGTTTGGTCGAGGAATATTCTTTTTGTAAGAACCCGGATATTCAGAAATTATTAAATAAGGATTTAATAAATAAAATTCTTAAACCGTGAGATGGGTTCGAATAAAAAGATATATATGTGATATGAGGTATGTGGTATTATATTACATAGGGTAATATGGACTATGTAATATGTGTTTTTGTGATTAATGAATATATTATTAATATATATTTGTTATTTATTTTAGAGGCGATTCAATTGAGGTAAAGGAAGTGGATAAATTCCTATCGATATTAAATAATTTATAGAATTATTTTATCATAGTAAGTTGGTGACATTAAATATCCTTAATGTATAATCACCATATTCTTGTGTATGTGTACTAATAACTCGTATGTTTATAATATAGGTTATTAATAGCACTTAAGCTATCCGTGAATAGGTTTGGATAGTGAAGCATGAGTTAGTTAAGGAATTAACTAATAAGAATAAATATTGGTTAATTTAAGTTGAGAGTTATATTATGGAATAATATAATGTGAATATTGAACCTTAATTAACTAAGGTAATATGATACAAGGTTTAATTTACTTAAGTAAATGAGTGAATTAATATATATGTTGAATATATGATTATAATTAGTACCTTCTATATATTACTTAGAATGGTAATATGTGTGAAAGTCTAATGTACAAATAACGTTAATAGATATATATACGTTATTAAAGAGAAATGAAAATCATTATATCTTTAAATAAATATTTGAAGAAATTGTTTTGGGAACAATTTATAGAAAAGAAAGAGAAATAATTATTATAAAGGATATTAAAATGAATTCTAATATTGAATTATTTTAATAAAGGAGGAAATATTATTTTTGAATAATAATATTATCCTATATGTTTTTGGTATGATGTAATAAGTGTGATTAATTAATATGGTAAATACATTAAAATATATTTGCTATATATAAATAAATTGATGGAAATAAATTATTATAATAGAAAATAAACTTATTACCTATTTTCTATATATAATGTATGTACATGTGCCATACATGTAATTATTTTAGTAGATATTATATTAAGAATAATATCTTGAGACAATAAGTAAATTATTTTCTAACAATGAATATCTTTATTTGGAGAAAACATAATATTTTATGTTATGGCAAAATACATAATTCCTAATGTATTTTCAAGAAATTTTATTAATGAAAGAAAACTAAGTTATTTCAATATATTAAATAACTTAAGTTATTATTTTATCGTAAATTTTATAATAATTAATAGAGTAAATATTAATTATTCTAGTGTAAAGGTTATACATATAATTGTTCAAGGTAGCTAAATAATTTAGCATTAAAGTGCATGTGTCACACAAACCTTATATTAAAAGAATATTAAAGTGTGATGGGAGTGATAATAAGCTTAAGGTAAGCTTGTGAGATATGCCTAGTGTGGCAAAGTGGTGGAATAAACATTCATTAAATAAATTAATGAATGAATAATTAATGGAATTAATTATTATTATTATGTGAATAAATTTCTATGTGCAATGATGTGTAATTATAAGTTATATAGTAGCTACATCTATATAATATGGAATGAAGTGTGACACTTCAAGAAAATAATATAATATAGGAAACTATATGATTAAGTGTAATAATAAAGTTACAATAATGGGGTGTGACACTACTCAATTAAAATATATTCGGTATTGTCGAATGTACATGGATTATATGATTGGGTGTATGTGTGACCCTATCATATCATATGGTAATAACATTAAGTTATTAGATATAAGCTTGCAAGTTAGTCCATGTGAGAGCAATAATGGTCAATTAAGTGGTTAGGGTACATGAATAGTGGTAGTTGGTGGGAGTTAGCCACCAACTTCCCTTTTGCCCTTTGGGTAATAACCATAGGAGAATAATAGCTTGATAATGAATAGATGCAATACATTGGTGTGTAGAGTTTGTTAATTCAATTACTACATTGTTGCTAAGAAAGCATATAATAAGAAATATAATTACACCATGAGTATGTTATAAGGTGTAATGATGAGGAAGGACCATGAATAGTAGTAGTTGGTGGAGTTAGCCACCAACTCCTCTTTGACCATTGGGTATTACCCATAGGAGGGTAATAGATTGATTATAATAGAGAACATGTAAATTAGTAATGTAATGGTATTACTTTATGAACATATTATAAGATGTAACATTGAGTATAATATTATTTTAGGAGATAATATTATTATAAACTTGTGGACTATTAAGTACTAAGTTCACATAATTATGCCTTGTGTGGCATAAATAATGAAGTTAAATCAAGGGGATTTAATTGGAAGTATTAGAAGAAAATGAATGGTTGATATTAATTATCATTATAATATTTGAGTATATTTGTGATAATAATTTTATGGAAAATGGTGGGATGATAGTACCCAACCATATTATATTTAGTCCAATTAGAATATTAACTTAACCTATGTACATGAGGTACATGATTATATATAGTAGTGTATATTCAAAATATGAGTATACCTAATTAGGTGTGAGTGTACATATTTGTAGGTTTGTATATATGTACCTATAACCTAAGTCATATGGGATGAAATGTATACATAAATTATATAACCTAAGTGTATATATTATATATAGAGTTGTGTAACCAAGTGTGGAATTACATTTGCTAATTACTATTGATGAGTTAGATTATTTGTCTCACAATGAGTGCCCAACTTCTCCTTCACGTGAATGGCCTAAGGCTAGCCTTACTCCTTCATCTCTCAACTTCCTAGCTAGCAATGAGTATGATGATTATGGGGGGAGTGGGCTTCATGATGGGATTTACTAACTATCTATTGCCCAACAATTCTTCTCTTCTTCCATTAGTTTAATTCATGGTGCAAAGCTTTGGCATGGTTAACCAATTCTCTATAAATTGGAAGCTCCCCCTCACAAACTCAAGTTGCTAAACTCTTGATAAGTTTCATATAGTGAGTGTGTTGATGAGTATTGAGGGAGAGAATTCTGAAATTCATGGGAAGCTCTACCCAAGTTGAAGCTCAAGGGGTATAATCTCTAAACTACTTTGGAATTCAATTCATAGCAATAGCATGAAATAGTAGTAATTGGTCATGTGAAAATATGCTAGCACGTTAGTTAAGTTGTATACATGTTGTAAATACTATGTAGTTGATTTCTAGCATGTTTAAATTCGAATTATTGAAGAAATTTTTGAGTTGGGCTAAGAGACTGCCGAAGCAGAAAAGCTTCTGGTTTGGAAACGGGGACGCGCGGCCGCGCTTCTCCCTAGTACAAATGGGGCGCGGCCGCGCCCTCTATAGAAACTCTTGGTTATTTTGTGTTTTCTGGTTGGTTAAGCATACTAGTTAGACTCTAATAATTTCATAAAGGGGTCTGACATGTGTACTAAGGTTGTCATGCACATAGTGAGTTGTATTAGTTGGTTTAACATAATTTCCTAAAAGAAAACGTAAAGTTTTGAAAATGAGACTTGACGAATTTTGTGTTCTTTGAGTCGGACTTTTGAGACATGTGTAAGTGTCTTGGTTATGTGTATCAATGGGTATGAAGGTAGTTGTTAATCAGTTACCTTGGCTAATAGTAAACAATTATACCTTGTTGTAGTAGAGTTTTTAATGAAAACTTAAGGTTTTATAAACAAATTGTGGCGTATATAAGTCATGTTTATATTCTGACTTTTTAAGCATGATTATATGGTTTAGATATGCATGATATGTGAGAAGGTATTGAGCATACACTAGAACACATTGTTTAAATTAAAAATAATTTCAAAAGACAAACTTAGAGTTTTTGGACATATATATAGGATGTCCACGTTCTGATCATTTGAGCATGTAAAAGTGGCTTATGTATGTGTTCTAATACGTGAGAGTCATGACTACGAGGTACTTTGCATATACTTAGTTACCTTTGTTGACTTAAAGCGATTTTTATGAAAAGTTTAGAATGTGTAAGATGATAGCATCAAACACGGAGTGAGTTATATTATGATCATACGAGCATGTATATTAGGATTCATTATGCCTATAGACATGTTGACATAAGCATCATGTGATGAAACATGGATTTCTCCTATGCACACATATTAGAGAAAATGAATTTCAAAAGCATAGACTATGTGATTAAGTATACATGTGTAGTATAAGCACGAGCATGCCTACTTAATGTGTGTGTATAATATATATCAGAATGCATGATATGTTAGGACCAAACTAAGTTTATGAAATCTAAGTTCTGGTTCTGGCAGGGAGTCGCGCGGCCGCGCCACTCCCAAGCTAAATTGCCGCACGGCCGCGCCGTGTTGCAGAGCTGCCAAGAACAGTTTGTTAACTGTCTGGTCCTAAGTTATTTTCCTTAAGGACCCTAAGGACCGAAATAGAATGGTTTCTATAGAATAAGTATGAAGGTATGATGTTGTAACATCGTGGTTATCCTAAGATAGAGTGAAACGAAACCAAGATTAGAAAACGATATACGAATTGTTATTCTATTAAGAGCATATGAAATGTATGACTGATGGATGTAAATCCATGATTATATAACTGTGTAGGAATACACGAAGTGCAGATAGCTTTAAGCAGTTAAGTCGTAGTTGTTAAACTATGAATCAGGCAAGTCTTTCAGTTCCTATTTGATATATGAATTCAATAACTGTTAGTTGAATTATATTATGCTGTGATAATGTGAACTTATATATGAATTGTATATGAGATATAAATGAGATTGAAAGTTGATCTTTGATGATATACTTGTTATGTGAAAAGTAACATGCGTAGTAAATATAAATTGTTTATAAATGCATGAACTGAGTATAATGTTGTATGCTATGTGATGCATGAAAACTGTTAGAATTGCTGAGCTGTCGAGCTCACTCTTGCAAATAACCACTTTTGCAGGTTAAGGACTTACGATAAAGACTTCGTGCTTCAAGATAGATAGTATCGAATTGAAGAAGTACTATTTAGATTATTGCTTGAATCCTGTTTAGATTCTAGAAGTATTACTTGATAGTTGTTTACACTGTTTAATACAGGTTGTGTTGTAAAGATGTATTAGTTAATACATAGAGGATATCAAGTCGAGTTGTAAACGTTATACGATAACTCAAATATAATGAATCATATTTTATAATTGATTCAAGGGTTGTAATTGATTCAAGTTATGAAATCAATAAAAGATTTTATTCAAGGAGGATTGAAAAAGTTTAAATTATTCCGCATTTTAGTAACATCGAACATGATGTAAAGATGAGATCTTGGATATAAATAGAATTTATATTCTAAATTGTAATAAGTAAAGATGTATTCTTTTAGTAATGAATAAAAGATATAATAGTTTGGCGTTAGTAGTATCGTGACTGCACCGAATCCAAAGTTTCGAAGGAACGTGGATTTGGGGGCGTCACACTTTTTGTCGGAGAATATTCGTACACGGCGCAGTCATTGGTGGACCCCACAACGAAATGAATGTCGGATATAAAAAGCGACATAAATAACCTTTTTATAAAATAACAGCGTAGTTGTTACCGTTAGTACTGTTGAAATACACGGTGGTTAAAATACAGTAATACGCGATGTTACACAGTAGCACACGGTATTGCACAATATTTAAATTATTGATTCTTACGTAGGAAGACACTTACTCAATTATTGTTACAATAATTACTGTTCAATATTTTATATTATATATTCAATAATTGCATAATATTTTATTGGTTCAATATTTGCTATGTTGGTATTTTATATCAATAAGCGCTAACTATTTTATATTAGTGATTCAATAATTGTCATTGCACAGTATTTCAAATTATCAAATTAATAGTTCATATTATTTGAATAATATTATTAGATAGCATTATTGACAATGTCTAAGAAAGTTCTGTCTAGGAAAGGGGTTGATTAATTGTGCGCCAGTAAGGAGAAATCCTTATCGGAAGGCCTCCTCTTTCCTGGGAACGACCTGGTTGTCAATATTGTAGTTCTGTAATATTATTTGTGAATAATTAATTTTTGATATATATGATAAGAAAATATTTATTCAATGTAGATTTTTAACGGAGGAATTTTTAGCATGTGACATTGGTTGAAAGTTGGTATTTTATCTTTTCTGATAAAATAATTCATTCAAATATGTTATTATAATATTACATTATAGTAGTATGATGTGATTATATAATAGAATAATTTTTATAATTAGAATGGTAACATTATTATAGTAAATTCATGGTATAAAAGTTAAACGAGGTGGAAGAGTGCAAATTGAATTTAAACTCTTATGATGCAAACAATGATGTCATCAGAGCGATGAGGTAAGCAAGGATGTCATCGGAGCGATGAGGTAAGCAATGATGTCATATGATCGATGATGTAAGCGATGATGTCATAAATTATGGCAAAAAGACTATTTTACCCTTACTTTGCCGAGCCTATATATAGAAGCTCATTTCTTTATTATTTCTTACCAATTCACTAAAGCTATAGAGAGAGAAAGTATAGAGAGAATAAGAGAGAAAGAAAAAGAGTATTCTGCTATTACACTAGTGCAGTCTCCAAATTTTGAAGGCAAGGGGTATTATTTCTTTCGTATTCATGAAGAGAGTTATTTTCTTTCAATACTCGTAAGGGTTGTTATTCCATTCTTTATTATTCTATTGGAATAACCTGTATACGCAGACTACCGCATGCATGGTGAAATCCTGTTGTTATTCCATTCTTTATTATTCTGTGGGAATAACCTGTCTACGCGGACTACCGCATGCCTGGTGAATAACCCTTCGTATTCAGTTGTTATTAAATTGTGGAAATAATCTGTCTGAGCGGACTACCGCCTGACAGGTGAAAATCCAATTGCAATTTCGTATATTGTTTCATTTCAGATTCTTAACTCTAAACTTACTACGGTAAGTATTGATTCTATAATTCCTGAAATGATCAGAAATTTCTTGAGTTTTGCGCTTCATCTAATATCATTTCACTGGAATATTGGTCTGAACTTTCTTGTGAAATTTTTATTTTTTCATGTCAAGTTACTATTCAAGAGTTACTATTCACGAGTTACTATTTACGGGATACTATTCACGGCAAAAAAATATTTTTTTCTTCCAAATCATCTTTGATTGGATCTAGGTTTTGATCTTCATTCTTGAACTCTAGATAAATTCTCTAATATTTGTCATTTATCTCACTGGATTCGTTATTCATATTATTTTTCATCATCCTCTGTCCTAAATGGTAATATAATTGAATATCTTTTATCTGTAGTGCAAAGATGAATGATTGCTTAATGAATATCTTTGGCCTGTAGTGCAAAGATGAATGATTACCTGATGAATATCTTTGGTTGTAGTGCAAAGATGGACAGATGTTGAGATGAACATGACCAACTAGTGATACAAATGAATATCTTTGGCCCGTAGTGCAAAAGATGAATATTTGATTCGAGATGTATATTGATTGATGTTACAGGGATAAAATATTAATGATGAACTTTTAAATAAAAGAAGATAGTAGACATCATTCTCTACTTAACTCTTCTAATGAATTGTTATTTTCGCTGCGAATATTGATCTAAAACGTGTTATCCATAATATTTTATCTGATTTATTGAAGGCTAACGATAATTTGTTTTTCATTATCTTAGTATAATATTCTTTACTAGGCTTCGTTGAGCTCACCCTTTTTTTTCATTGTTCTCTTCAGGAAATGAGAATATCACGGGTACTAGTCGGGGAATGGAGTTTTGGTCCGAGTTAGAGCTGTAGAAGTCCTCACTATTTTTTAAAAAAAGTGTGATAATAAATGTAATGAGGACTTAGTTTGAATGTTAATATTTTCTACATGTCTGTATTGGCACTCACAGTTGTGTGGTCATATTTTGCACGACCGTTTGATATGAAAGATTGGATTTGGATTATGTACCATGTATTTGGCAACTCAGAATGGGTTGAGTATTGAACCTATTTTGTTGGCGTCACATTTTTTTCATAATGCAGTTGGTAACCAAACCTTCATACCAAGGTAACTAATCCACCTTCACACCTGCAGTTTTTTCATAATGCAGTTGGTAACCAAACCTTCGTACAAAGGTAACCAATACAGTTTTATTAGGTTACCAATTTATTTTGAATGTGATGCATTTGGTAGCCAAACCTTCAGACAGTTGGTAGCCAAACATTCATAGCAAGGTAATCAATTCAGTTTTATTATGTTACCTTCATAGTGCAGTTGGAAACCAAACCTTCATTCCAAGGTAACCAAACATTCATACCAAGGTAACCAAACCTTCATACCAAGGTAATCAATCTACCTCCACACCTGCAGTATTTTTCATAGTGCAGTTGGTAACCAACCCTTCGTACAAAAGTAACCAATTCAGTTTTATTAGGTTACCAATTTATTTTGAATGTGATGCAGTTGGTAGCCAAACCTTCATGTAGTTGGTAGCAAAACATTCATACCAAGGTAACCAATTTAGTTTTATTAGGTTACTTTCATAGTCCAGTTGGTAACCAAACCTTCATACCAAGGTAACCAAACATTCATACAAAGGTAACCAAACCTTCATACCAAGGCAACCAAACCTTCATACCAAGGTAACCAATCCATCTCCACACCTGTAATTTTTTCATAGCGCAGTTGGTAACCAAACTTTCATACCAAGGTAACCAAACCACCTTCACACCTGCAGTTTTTTTATAGTGCAGTTGGTAGCCAAACCTTCATACCAAGATTTTATCTGATAGATTTTAACTTGGCTATGGTGAGTAATTCTTCTATTCTTGGAAATTTACCTTGTTTTTAGATTTTTTTTAGCAGTGTTATACTTTTGTTGACATAATCCAACAGTTCATGCTTTGCTCTCCACCCTTTCCTTTTCACAGGATCTGCAACATAAATATGTAACAGTAGACTGTTTCTGAAAGAGAGACGGGTGGTTATGGATTTGGCAATGGCGGATGAGGGAGGTATGGTGGGTTCGGTGGATATCGCGGCGGCGGAGGAGGAAGATGACGAAGGAGGAAGATGACGAAAAATTAATTTTTTATTTTTCATCCTTTTGATTTGAATTTAGAATTATGGATTTGTTTTAGTTGTTAGATCCCAAAAATTTAAATTTGAATTATTTATTATGGCAGCCTTGATTTTAGGTTTTCTTATTAATGTGAAATTGAATGGTTTGAATTTATTGCGTTATTTTTGTAATTATTTTGTTGATGTACTGATATTGTAATTATTTTCTAATTGTTGTATAGTACTGTAACGGACCCTTGATTTAATAGTAATTAAGTTATTAAGCTAGCCTAATATAATATGAATGGGACAAGTATTATGATGGCCCAATTTAATTATGAGTGGAAGCCCAAGTGCATTTTAGTTAGTAAGTAAATTAAGAAAAAGGTTCAAGTCCAAATTAATTAGCAAAAAGCCCAAGCTTTAAGCCCAATTGGGGAGGGGAATGTTAGTCATTTAATAAAACATTAATAAAATCAATTTGGATGGGCAAGGGCCAAAGTGGCCGGATATATATTGAGAAGGAGAAAAGGGGGAAGTATGTGATGATGTTTAGCTTTAGTTGGTAAGTTACTTTTGAGTTGTCAATTAATTAATGGGCCAACACATTTATTATTACTTGCAATCAACTCTTTACATTGATAAGGAGAGAGAGAGAGTGGGTGGAAGATTTATTAGATATATGCAAACACTCGAAATCCTCCCCACTTTAACAAACAAACATTTACTTCAATTTATTTTCTCTCACTTCCAAGCTTAGCAAATAAAAGAAACAAGAGAGAGAAGAGAGGGCCAAGGTTCGGCCATTATAGGAGAGAAAGAGGGAGAGTTTTGTGTAGTTCCATAAATCTCTAACCAAAGCTTAGGAAGAAGAAGAAGGAAGAGAAGCTATGGTATAACAAAAATCTTTACCTATATAGTCTAATTTCTTCTTGATTTGATTTGAGTTTTGATTTTTATAAAGTTTTGATCTAAGGTTTCAAATCTTTAGATTTATGTGTTTAAAAGTGTTTTATCTTTAGATCTAACCCTTTTGTGGGTTAAAAATTGGATCTAAAGCATAAAAAGGGAAAATAAGTTTTTCAAAAGTTAGAAAACCTAATTTTTCTTAGCCTTAGTTGTGTTAATCTTATGTTTGATGCTTTTTGGTGAAATAGATCATGGATCATGATAGATCCATGAGTATATTTGGTATTAGTTTGTTTTATGATGTTTTATGATGGATTTTGTTGGTGAAGGGGTAAGGATATGGAAGATTACTTAAAAATCACCAAGTATTGAAAAACAGATTTTTGTGAAAATGAAGTATGAAATGGAAACGACCATATCTCTCATTCTACTTTGAATTTTTGAGTGTGATTAATTTCTGGGGTTAGATATATAAGTCATCTAACTTTTTCAAGTGGAATCACTTAAAAATGTGTTATAGATTTTTGTGTGGACTGATTTTAGTCAAGGATGCCAAATCTGAAAATGACAAAAAGTAGGCTGTCCGGAATTTCCAAGGGCTGTTTTGGCCATTTAATTTTTGAAATAAATTCCAATCTTTTGGGACATTAAAATATATGCTATAAAGTAGCTTTTGTCCAAAAATGAGCTCATTCCAACTTAAATTGAGCAAGTTTGACCATTTCAATATTTGTATTTTTTTCAACAAAAATTGCTATAACCGGAGTTCTATAACTCCGATGGCCACGAAATTTAAACTAGATGTCCATGTTAACATGTGTAAGATCCCGCCAAGATTTGGTAATTTTCGGAGTTAAGCGTGAGGTGGCTAATTTCTTAAGGAATTAACTAAAAATGGATTTTTAAAAATACTAAAGGGAGTTAAAAAATTACAGAAAAATTGTTTTTGTTTATGGATTATATGTATATATGTGTGGCCAAAGATTAGAAAAATAATAAGCTGATTTGGTATTTTTGTGGATAAGGTATTTCAGCTTACTAAAATGAACATTTCAGGATACTGAAATGGAAAACTGAAATTTTTTGAAAAGGAAGACAGTTTGGTTTCAGCTTGCTAAAATGATGTATGCAGTCTTCTGAAATCATAAATAGTTACCAAGTCATAATAAGAAACTTGTAAATGAACAAGTAAGTGTTAAGGTGTTATTTAATGTTTGATTATGTGATTACATGTTAGATAATTTTTCTTATAAAGTAATAATATTATAAAGTATAATGTGATATACTGATTACAAGGATAATCTTATTAATGATAGGTCTTTGTGTTAAAGATATAACTATATTGTGTAACAGTAAGCAGCGAATAAGGCAAGTTCCCTAACCCTATTCAAATTTTATATTAAGCAAATATCCTAACCTTTGCATTTACTTTATGCAATGGATCTTGTAAGCAAGTTTCTATACTCTTTTATTGTGCAAGTATTCTAACCCTTGTATTTACTTTATGCAATGGTTCTTTGTGTAAGCAAGTATCTCTAACTTATATATTATTAAACAAGTATTCTTGATTCGTTATTGTTTACCAGTATCTTATTACTGTCTTCATATGATTCATATATAATCAAAATTGTTGTGTTCTTTGTAAGCTAAGTTTGATTGTGCAAGTGTCCTCACTTGTATGAACTATTGTATTTGAACAAGTATTCTTGAACTCAAAATTCTTTGACATTACAAGTATTGATGCATAATATTCTCTATTGGTATGTATACATGGTTTCAAAGTTGTCTACGCTATTTGACTCAGCTAGACATAGTTTGAAATGTATCGTTGAATATTATTAGTTAGGATAGAGTTGTCCAACTGAATTGCTTTAGTTAGGACTCCAGACTGAGTATGAGCAACCCGTAATGGGGAAATTGTTTTGTACCCAAGGCGAACAGAGTGAACGCATTTATCGTTCAAACAGATAGTATTGATCAATACAGAACATATCGGGGCTGATCACCCTACATGTCAATAAGACCAGAGCAGTTTGCAAATGAATTTTTGTTTTAACCTTTTTGAAAATAAAAAATAAAAGTTCATGGTCTATTGACCGCTTAGTATTTATAGTCACTACGTCGTTTCAAAATTTTAAACGATTTGATATATTATTAAGAATTGTTTCAAATGACTTCACAACTGTTGATTCGTTGTAGAAGTATATCTCAATGAAAACATTTATTTTTTTCAGCAGATGTTTATTATCTGTTATTACTTGCTAAGCAATTGAATGCTCATTCTTGCTTTAAATTAAATATTTTCAGCTAAGCGTGATCAACCAGAAGGCTCTGGCAAAAACAAAGGGAAAGGAAAGCTGAAGGAATAAGCTTTATGGTATCTTGTGTAATAGTTAGACTTTATTAAGACGATAATATTTATTATCTATCAGGTAATGAAATACTTTAAAGGTCGTGTACCTGGGATTAGACAACTCTAATATGTATATTAAGTTTGTTAATTTTATTATTCCTCTCAAAGAAATGATATCGTGTAGCACCAAATTCGGGTTTCAAGTACTCGGATTTGGGGGTGTCACTGTAACGATCCCAAAATTCATACAATAATATTCTCCTTCTCGATCAATAACAATACAACTTTAATCTATCTTTACATCATTATTCGATATTAAAATCACTAAAAATGAGGATTATTTAAAACTTTTATAAAACCTTTCTTTATTGCCCTAAATCGCAACCTTTACATTACATCTCTTCGATTCAAATCTATATCATGAATCGTTACAACAAAATGACTATATAAAGTCTTACATCAAAAAGCAATAAACATATACATCGGATAGCTCAACTTACAATTTAACAATCATGTTACATTTAAAACAATTACATTACTCATCTAGAATAAATAATTTCTTGCCTTGCTATTGATCTTAACACTCAACAAGCACATATCATTACCTTGCATCCTTGACCTGCAAAAATAGTTATTTGCAAGAGTGAGCTCGACAGCTCAGCAAGTTCTAACAGTTTTCATACATCATATAGCACATAATAACATGCTCAACATACATCTCATAATAATTTAATTAACATGTCATAAATGCTTTAATTCACATAACAAATATAAAGATTGAGTTCCTTACTCAACCAACATTCTTTAATCAATCAATGTAGTCATAAATTGACTTTAACATTCATGCTTACAACATATATAACATATCAAGCTCTTTGCAATACAATTTAAAATAGTTCATCAAGTTCACGTAGAAAATAGGAACCGGAAGACATGCCTTGATCATTGTTTACCAATAACCGTTTAACAGCTTACAGCTATCTGCACTTCACGTGCCCTATACAATTATATAATCATGCACATCACCTATTAGTCACATAACAACGCATAATAGTTGTAATGTAATTTTACTCTACATCTCATAATCCTACCTGTTAATTAATACACAATGTTCAATTAGATTGTGTTAACTTTCAATTTATATCACACTATATTTCTTATTAGTTATACTCGAAGTTCATTCAAGTGTTTAAGTCTTACTAAGACTCCTTATTAGTTTTATATTAACCCCCTTCCAGATCTTATAGTGTTCATTTCAGTTGAATTGAAACACTTTTTAAGTATAATAACACTTATCACTGCGTTTCGACGTTCATTCGCCACACGCCCGATTCATCTCTCTTTTGTATGATTAGTGTGCTTATATAACTTATCTAATACATCATTTATTAATATTAAGCATCATTATATTTACTAACATTCATGTTTTATAACTTAGAACAACATTTATTATCGTCGACAGCACTATACTTGCGTATGTGCATGTTTGACGTCCTCCGATTGCCTCCGAATACGCATCTATCACAAAGATGACCATTTTTACCCCTTCTAACGACCTCAAATCGAAAAAGTTAAAGAACAAAAGTTGTAGGTCTACTCGTGCTCATTCCGGATCATCTTAAATCTCCTCAATCGGAGTTCGTATGAAAACGTTATGGCCGTTTTACTACAGGAGGTCAAAGTAGTTTTGCATTACACTACTTAAACGACTCCGGATAGCTTGTAGCCCTGCTGGGGCTGGAGTTCCTAGGCCAAAAGCTCCGCTGGGGCGGGGTCCCCTGCTGTTGGTTTTCCCGGCTCGCGAACTTGTAGAGAAATAAGCCAATTTGGTTTATTTCTTTGCACCAAAGTCCGATTTTAACTAACACAATGTACATGAAACTTTATACAAACAAAATCTTACACTTATAACATGATTTTAACATACAATAACACCACAACACATAATCAAAACACCTAATTTCATGATTATGAAGAAAACACCATTTTTAAGCGTTTTTAACGAAAATTAACACTGTTAGTTTGTTTTTAACCCAAATCACATGATTCAAATCATATTTTATCGTTTCTTGATATATTATTATAATCTATGATCAATTTACATAACATATCACAACCAAAAACTAATTTTGATATTTAAGAAACTATTTTTCAGGTTAGTTCATTGTAAATTGCTATTTTCATAAAACTTATACTTTTAACAAAATAATTCACCAAAATTTCAATTGTCAACCGATTCCATTCATAATACATGCATTGTTTTTTTTATTGAAGATAGTATTGATAGTAGTGTGCATACAAGCCAATCATGTATGATGACAAAGCACATACTTTGTAAACAATCTTATTTATTTATTAATAAAATATTTATTTAAGGAATATAATTATCTACATGGTGCTGTTTTATAATATGTAAATAACCCATAGTTTTAAGCAATGCTTTTAGAATCATGATAAGATCATAATAATGAGATCTAAATTCTTAGAAAGCTTAAAAACTAAAATAGTTCCCAGTTGTGGGATTACTAAAATGGGGATTAGTAAATCCGGATAGATTGGTACATATGTTGCTTGCTCATTGGATGAGGATGACTGATCTCATGGTCATTTGTGTGGAGACACTAAAGCAAGTATGTAGGTGCTTATTGGAGAATAAGTTCACTGAACGTGACTCGCTATGGAATACATAATGGAGTTTTACTCGCCTGTCAATAGGAATTCCTAATGTGATAGTAGTACATGTGATCCTTGGACTTGAGATCATCATAGTATCTTGTATGTAACAAATTATACTTTGACTAATTTCTTAAGGCCTTTTAAGGCATATATAGGGTATGCTTGGGTGTAATGAGTTACATATGGAGATAATGAATGATCAATAAAGAATCTACCACCTCTAGTAAAAGAGGAGATATGTCCTATGTGATTCGTTAAATGACAACCCAGGAATCCTTGGCCAAGGTAGAATGAAATTAGAAAGAGGTTTCTAATTTGCATTATTTGGAGTTGTGCATTTTCTAATCGAAATACATATGATTAAATAAATTAAGACTTGACAGTAAATCCATGTCTTATATTTAATTGGGACATTGTATGGTGGAAGGATTGAATTGTACGGTAACTATTAACTCACAGGTTCTTTTATGATTAATGTTGAAATCTATATTATCTGGAAAGTCGTTGATCGCTAGGGAGGCTTATCCCTATTGTAGAATAAATGTTATTTATTTAAATAGATTATTAGTTTAATTTTTTTATTTAAATAAGATTAGAATTGTTCTAATTGATTTATTCACAACCGGTTTAATATGGAGAACCTAAAGGGTCACACCATAAAAGGAAGAAGAATTATTTAAGAAGAAAATGGCATGATAGTAATAATGCATTAAGTATAATTAATTTAATCTATGATGATAGAATAAATTAAATAGCTTAATGTTTATTATTTAATATTTTAGAAATATTAAATATAAATTAATAAGAGGAGTCTTATTAATATTATTATTATTATTATTATTTTAATTCTAAAGGAATTTAGGAATTAATATAATATCAGTACTCTCTCTCAATCCTAATAAAGATTAGGATATAAATTAATTAAAAGTATTTAATTAATTAAATAAAACCCTATTCTAATACCTAACCAAGTAGAAGAACCTACTGTACCACACCCTGTTCGTAAATCTGGAAGAGTACCGAAGATACCTGAGAGGTATGGATTCGTTATAGAGGATGACGATGAGGTACACATCATGAATGATGATGATCCATTGAATTACGAACAGGCTATGAGTAATAAAGACTCAGGGAAATGGCTTGAAGCCATGAAATCCGAAATGGACTCCATGTATGAAAACAAAGTATGGTCTTTGGTTTCACCACCTGAAGGTATTAAACCTATTGGGTGTAAATGGGTTTTTAAGAAAAAGACTGAAGCAGACGGAAAGGTAGAGACCTATAAGGCCCGACTGGTTGCAAAAGGTTTCAAACAAAGACAAGGAGTTGACTATGATGAAACCTTCTCACCAGTAGCCATGCTCAAGTCCATTCGAATTTTGCTTGCGATTGCAGCTTACAACGACTATGAGATCTGGCAGATGGACGTGAAAACGGCCTTCCTCAATGGGAAACTTGAGGAGGATGTGTATATGACACAGCCAGAGGGATTTATTTCAAAAGTTGGAACAAATCAAGTCTGTAAGCTACAACGATCCATTTATGGGTTGAAGCAAGCTTCTCGTAGATGGAACATTCGTTTTGATGAGACAATCAAAGAGTTTGATTTTATCAAAAACGAGGATGAACCATGTGTATACAAGAAGGTTAGTGGGAGCGCAGTATCATTCCTTGTATTATATGTTGATGATATATTACTGATAGGGAATGACATTCCTATGTTACAATCCATTAAAATCTGGTTATCTAAAAACTTCTCCATGAAGGACTTGGGTGAAGCATCCTATATTTTGGGGATAAAGATCTATAGGGATAGATCTAAAAGGATGCTCGGCTTATCCCAAGGAACGTACATTGATACGATGCTAAAGAGGTTTAGCATGGAAGATTCTAAAAGAGGTCTCATGCCGATGAGCCATGGAATAAATCTCTCCAAGAAATAGGCCCCAAAGACACCTGAGGAGAGAGACCGTATGAGTAAGATCCCTTATGCTTCTGCAATAGGATCTATCATGTACGGTATGATATGTACTAGACCAGATGTTGCTCACGCACTTAGTGTAACAAGCAGATACCAATCGAATCCAGGAGAAGAGCACTGGAAGGCAGTGAAAAATATCCTAAAGTACTTGAGAAGGACTAAAGATATTTTTCTTGTCTACAGTGGGTCTGAATTAAAACTCGAGGGATTCACGGACTCAAGTTTTCAAACAGACCAAGATGACAGCAAATCTGTTTCAGGGTATGTGTTTACCTTGAACGGAGGTGCAGTGAGTTGGAAGAGTTCCAAGCAGCAAACGGTTGCTGATTCAGTGACAGAGGCAGAGTATATAGCTGCAAGTGAAGCTGCAAAGGAAGCTGTTTGGATGAAGAAGTTCATAATTGAACTTGGTGTGGTTCCTAGCATTGGAGAAGCAGTTCCCGTATACTGTGACAACACCGGAGCGGTTGCACAGGCTAAGGAACCCAGGTCTCATCAGAAATCTAAACACGTGTTGCGGCGATTTTACTTGATCAAGGAGATCATTGAAAGAGGAGACGTCACCTTGGAGCGTGTAGACTCTCAAGACAACATTGCAGATCCATTTACTAAAGCTTTAACACAACAGCAGTTTGATCGTCACTTAGAGAAGATGGGTATAAGATATCATGGCGATTGGCTTTAGTGCAAGTGGGAGATTGATAGTAGTGTGCATACAAGCCAATCATGTATGATGACAAAGCACATACTTTGTAAACAATCTTATTTATTTATTAATAAAATATTTATTTAAGGCATATAATTATCTACATGGTGCTTGTAACGCCCCCAAAATAGGTCCAATCCACCCAACCCATTCTGGGTCGCCACGAAATACACTCAACAAAAATTTCAAATACAAATCTTCAAATTCTATCTTTTAAACTGTCGTACAAAATACGACCATAATTAAACTGTGAGTTTCAATACTAATACAGTGCACATACTTCAAATCAATAATACGTTACAGAAAGGTACAGTCAATAACTGTTTTAGGAATTAAAATCTTTGGAAAATGCTCAAGAAAACCTTCGTACATGGGAGGCCATGCATCTAAGTTATAATAGATATCATATGACTTGAGAATTATCCTTGGTTGACCCAATAGACCCCAAAGAAAAATGAGAAGATTACTATCATGTTCTTTCCAATGGTGGGTCTTCTCATGCCATATAATTATCTCCATTGTCTCCAATTGAGAATTATATTTCAACCAAACTCCAATATTATATAGGTAGTGCTCATAGATATAATCAGCAAGTGGATGTGCACAACCATGTCTTATGATAACCCGAAGTTGTAGGTGATTAGACATCTTGTATGATAGTGGCAAAACACCCTTCCAAAGTTGGGTTCACCTCAGCCTATTTGGTTCACCAAAATCAACTGTTAAAATGACGTATAAAATACGACACACACATTTTAAATTCTCAATATAATTCTTCTCATACTGTTTTATGGAAAACCTCAACAGCTATAGACCATCACTCTATTCCCCTGTTATCCCTGCTCGACCCCGTTACACTCTTATTACCTGAAAGGAATTGTGAAGCAAAAGGGTGAGCACAAATAGCCCAGTAAAAAATATCATGACTAAAGATAATTATATTATCAATAGTTTTCATCAGTAATAAATCAGAGATTTAAACATATGGTAAAACTTTTCAACCATAGTTGTAGCGGAACGAGCAATCCATTAGAAGAGTCAAATAGACTATAATGTCTATTATCTTCTCCATGTTAAAAGTCCATCAATAATATTTTATCCCTGTAACATCAATCAACAATTCCTGTCCACAATCATGTAAGTTCATGATCATAATTATCTTGATGAATTCCTCTTCGCACTCAGGACGAAGATAATTCTCATCACCTGTCTTTACCTGAAACACCAAAGATCATGGTTATACCAAATCACAGTTCCTGTTCATAATCATGCTAATCAATTCATCTTTGCATTACAAGCCAAAGATATTCATCAGGTAATCATTCATCTTTGCTCTACAGGCCAAAGATATTCATCAAGTAATCATTCATCTTTGCTCTACAGGCCAAAGATATTCAGTTGCATCACCTTTTAGGACTGAGAATGATGAAAAATATTTAAAAAAAATGAATCCAGTGAGATAAAAGACAAAGACTAAGGATTCGTATTTTAGTATATCCAATTCAAAAATACCTCGTAATAATCAATTATGGAGCAAAATTCAAGAATAGAGCTCAAAACTTGGATACAATCAAAGATAGTAACCTTAACAAGTAATTTGGACAAATAGAAGAAAATTTAATTTTTTCATGAATAGTGCCGTATACGTGAATAGTAACCCCGACGGAAAAAGTAAGAATTTCAACATAAAATTCATGACAATATTTCTGTATAATGATATTGAAAAGAATAACATCATTTACGAAAGAAAATAACATCCCTTACCATCCCTTACCTCAAAAAAATAGTACTTCTGGCTGGAATATCGGATATAATACCGAAGGAAACTTGCACTGAATACTAATACTCAAAGTATTGAAATACTCACAAAAATACGCTCGATATTATAGAGAGAGAAAACTTCTGATTCTGGTGTGTTTTTCAATTCTAACCTAAGCACCCTATTTATAGAAAAAGCTTAGGATGCCAAAGTAAACTTTTGAATAAAATAATATTTTATTTTTAAAAAAAAATCCGCCGCCTGGCTGCTAGAAAAATTCAACATTCAACAAAAAGTGGGGCCCACCATTTATTTAAAAAATATTTATTTTCTGAAACTTCAATAATTCATAATAAATAGCCCTTCATCAGAAAAATACAAATTCTATGTCTTTTTATAGGAAATTTAATTCTCTACAACTTTGCAGAAGAATTTTTTTCCAAATTCCCAACATAAATTATCCGAAATCCACAAACAGATGATTTTTCACACCAAAATACTGATAAAAACACATCAGTGCTAATTCCTTCTTTAATATCCATAAAATAAATATTTCCTTATCATATAAATCAATAATTAATTATTCACAAATAATATTATAGAACTACAATATTAACAACCAGGTCGTTCCCAGGAAAGAGGGGGCCTTCCGATAAGGACTTCTCCTTACTGGCGCGCAATTAAATAACCCCTCCTAGACAGAACTTCCTTAGACATTATCAATAATGCTATCTAATAATATTATTCAAATAATATGAATTATTGAGTTGATAACGTGAAATACTGTGCAACGACAATTATTGAATCAATACTACAAAATATCAACTGTAGCCATTATTGAATCAATCATATAAAATGGCAACGTAGCAATTATTGAGTCAATAAAATATCAATGTAACAATTATTGAGTCAATAATATAAAATATCAACGTAGCAATTATTGAGTCAATAATATAAAATATTGAACAGTAATTACTGTAACAATAATTGAGTAATGGCTTCTCACGTAAGACTCAATAATTTGAAATACTGTGCAATACCGTGTGCTACTGTGCAACACTGCGTATCACTGTATTTTAACCACCGGGTATTTCAACAGTTCTAACGGTAACAACTACGCCGTTATCTTATAAAAAAGTTATTTCTGTCGCTTTCTATATCCGACAGTTATTCCGTTGTGGGGTCCACAAATAGCTGCGCCGTCGTACGAATATTATCCGACAACAAGAATATTTCACGACCAAACGAATATTCCCCGACAACAATGAATATGTTATAACCACTTGCTTATTTTAAAAAATTTACATATATCACCCTTAACTTTAAACTTTTATCAATTTAACCATTTACTAAATAGAAAAATTGAATACTTTTATTTCATAAAATTCGGGGTCTTACAGTGCTGTTTTATAATATGTAAATAACCCATAGTTTTAAGCAATGCTTTTAGAAACATGATGAGATCATGATAATGAGATCTAAATTCTTAGAAAGCTTAAAAACTAAAATAATTCCCAATTGTGGGATTACTAAAATGGGGATTAGTAAATCCGGATAGATTGGTACATATGTTGCTTGCTCATTGGATGAGGATGACTGATCTCATGGTCATTTGTGTGGAGACACTAAAGCAAGTATGTAGGTGCTTATTGGAGAATAAGTTCACTGAACGTGACTCGCTATGGAATACCTAATGGAGTTTTACTCGCCTGTCAATAGGAATTCCTAATGTGATAGTAGTACATGTGATCCTTGGACTTGAGATCATCATAGTATCTTGTATGTAACAAATTATACTTTGACTAATTCCTTAAGGCCTTTTAAGGCATATATAGGGTATGCTTGGGTGTAATGAGTTACATATGGAGATAATGAATGATCAATAAAGAATCTACCACCTCTAGTAAAAGAGGAGATATGTCCTATGTGATTCGTTAAATGACAACCCAGGAATCCTTGGCCAAGGTAGAATGAAATTAGAAAGAGGTTTCTAATTTGCATTATTTGGAGTTGTGCATTTTCTAATCGAAATATATATGATTAAATAAATTAAGACTTGACAGTAAATCCATGTCTTATATTTAATTGGGACATTGTATGGTGGAAGGATTGAATTGTACGGTAACTATTAACTCACAGGTTCTTTTATGATTAATGTTGAAATCTATATTATCTGGAAAGTCGTTGATCGCTAGGGAGGCTTATCCCTATTGTAGAATAAATGTTATTTATTTAAATAGATTATTAGTTTAATTTATTTATTTAAATAAGATTAGAATTGTTCTAATTGATTTATTCACAACCGGTTTAATATGGAGAAGAATTATTTAAGAAGAAAATGGCATGATAGTAATAATGCATTAAGTATAATTAATTTAATCTATGATGATAGAATAAATTAAATAGCTTAATGTTTATTATTTAATATTTTAGAAATATTAAATATAAATTAATAAGAGGATTCTTATTAATATTATTATTATTATTATTATTTTAATTCTAAAGGAGTTTAGGAATTAATATAATATCAGTACTCTCTCTCAATCCTAATAAAGATTAGGATATAAATTAATTAAAAGTATTTAATTAATTAATTAAATAAAACCCTATTCTAATTGGATTAGGAGGGTTAACCTAATATCTATATAAGAGAGTCTTATATCAGAAATAAGGTACGTGAATTTTTCAAGAGTTGGGAGTACACATATTCTATAGAGATAGAAACAAGGGTTAAGCCAATAACCCATCTTACTGAGTTCTTCATCTTCCTTGGTGGATCACCGTTAGAGGCCAAACATTTGGGTGGCTGACATTGATCAAGGGAAGGAGCCACTACTGAGGAATCAAAGGAATCAAAGGAGTAGAACTTGTACCTGAGGAAGCTTGTATCTTCAAAGGTATAATTCTGTTTTTCTCCTTCTTCATTCACTGATAATTGATGCACACAAGAATGATCATGGTAATGGGTTTGTATAAATTTTGAAAACCTAGTTTCTTACGCTTCCGCCCTATTTATGTGATTTGATTGCATGATTGCGTTACGTACAAACCCAACAAGTATCATGAACATCTTTCAATTTTGCATATTAACACATACTACATCATCAATTTTCATTCTAAAATCAACCAATATAATAAAAACTCATAAGAACACAATTCTTCATGTAAAACTTGTTTTCATGGATTTGATTACTTAAAACTCACTTATAACCACATAGACCAAATTATTTAAACTCACGAACCTATATTATAGATTCCTTAACAAATAAATCATAAAAATCCATTTTTATGAATACTCAAGAAATAATAAACTCGAGTTTCTAGGGCTAGATTATTACCTTCAATTCTTAGAATAGAAGATGATTAACAACTTTGATTAACAATCTTCTTCTTCCTCCTTGATTCTCAAAAATCTTCTCAAGTCCTTATAGAATTTCTTCTCTTCTCAACTTTCTCTAAACTCTCTTCTATGTTTCTCCCTTTCTCTTTTCTACTTTTAGTTTAGGCTTAGAATAACTTAGCGTAAACTCATATAACTGATAATACGTATACTAATATAATATAACTACTAATTAATTAACTCATATAATAAATATATTAATTATACTTAATACATGAGTCACAATGTTTAGAATTTAAAAAGTCCTAAGGCATGTTTGGCAAAACAAGTTATTTTAAAAATAGATTTTTAGTAGTTAAGGCCCCGTTTGGCAAAACGGATTTAAAACAATGTAAGGGCCGTGTTTGGAAAAAAGGTTTTAAAAACTCTTTTTATTCTTTTAATAAATCCTTTAAAACATCTTTTTAATGTTATCCTTTAATTAATTAAATCTTGACATTAATTTAATTAATTAAAAGTTTAACATCAATTAATCACATAAAATTATCACATAATTATAATTACTCGTTAATTATAATTTCATGTAACACTCATCACATAACTCATCTAATTTAATTATCTCAATTAAATTAGAACTATAACATAAAATTATTACATATTAATTAAATTAAAAACTAAAAATTCATTGAATTAATATAATACACTTAATTACATTACTCCATAATAATCACATAATTATTTATTTAAATTAATAAATAAATCAATTAAAATATTTATTTACTTCATTAAATATTAAAATTAATATATACTATTCTCTTCACACTAAATCACATATTTCACAATATATGACACGTATACACATACTCAAACTCGAAACATCTCATAATAAGAATTTTATTTATTAAATTCTCATTTATAAATTCTAAAAATCTGGAATGTCACATTCTTCCCTCCTTATAAGGATTCCGTCCTCGAAATCAACGACACCTCCCTTACTCGGTTTTCACAAAATCCCTTCTTAATTTTATTGTTAAATAACTTCAACACATTACCTCAACAAAAGTTTTATATACACATTCTACTACATTTTTTAGGTTTTATTTCATAACCTTCAATCAACTCAATTATGTTTCAAATATTATATATTCTTTAACTCGTTCATTTCATTTCTAAGGAACATTACCAAATACTCTACTCGTAGAATTCATATACTTCATAATTCACCCTCTATAATTGTTTGGGTTATCACATTCACCCCTTCTTCTAAGAATTTCATCCTCAAAATTTTTATTAATCTACAAAAAAGATTTTACGTTAATCTTTATTCACTAGATTGTTGCGTTCTACGACTACTTCTTTCTAAGAAATATCTTTCTTGCCACATTCATCTTCGGAATAATAAGAATCTTTCACAATTGCTCAATAATTGGGAAGCGATATAATTAACTCAAGAATTTCAAAGATTCCAAATCATGCTGAGGGATCACAAGACCTTGAACTCATCTCTAGGTTTAATACTGCTTCACCCCCGGTACTTCACACTATAAACCGCTCTAACAAATGTTTAACAATCACACAGACTGTAAACATCCTACATCGCGCTCTAGGTGATCAGACTATCGCACCACTACGTCGTGCACAAACGTAGTACATCGTAACGACTATATGCGTTACACTCGGAACTATTATCTCCGATAACATATCCCCTTTATAGGATTGTTCACCTCAGATTTTAACATCTAAATCCGCACCAGAACAACCTGGTTTGGCATACTTTGTCAAGAACGCTCGAATTTCATAAATATCTTTCAATATTTGTCTAGCTGAATCAAGTAGCATAGACTTCTAGCAATAATTCGGACATCAATAGAAATATATATATATATATATATATATATATATTTAACCAACTCAATAATTTTTTTTATAGTTAAGGAAACTGAAAAAAATAAATAAATATTTTTGTAATATCCTGATACCGTACCGTAGAAATGGTACGTTGAGGATTTCGTCATTATATGACGTCGTTATGCTACAACATATCATAGTGGGCTGGCGATCCTACGATCACATCCAACACTATGTTCAACTGCATTGATGACTTTCTCGATTATTATTTCTACATCATATCAAATGATGCATAGAATATATAAAATACATTTTGAACATTTCAAATCATTTTGTCTAGCTGAAGCAATTAGCATAGACATGTGAATAATAGCACTGTTTTAAAAATCCATTGGTTCAATATTTTTCAAAAGACTCAGAAGTACAACATCAGTACAAAGTCAATAAATTTCAAAAATCTAGCAAAGCTAGAACATTTAGAATATCAAAGTTTTCTCCATCAATATAACTCTTTACTCCACCATTACTTAATCATTCTATCAATCTTGAACAACATCAATGCTTTCTATACCATAACCTTTCTATACCCAGTATAGTTCATCGAACTTACCACACTTTGGATGTTCAGGAACTTGCCACAGTAATATGAGTTCAAAACTTGTCCTAACAATACGTAGTCAAAGAACTGATCAGAGACTGTCCATATGCTTAGGGGTTCAAAAACATATATACGATTATGAGTCACGAACTTACCATAAGTATGAGTTTTAAGAACTCGCCTAACTTTAAGATCAACTATTGTAATCTTAATATCATCTAATCTAATCTCTATTGACTCTAACTATCAAATATAATATGAGAAAAGAATCACCTTCTCGTCATAAATATAAATCAATAGCACGACACCAACCTTCCAACGATTATCAATATGATAAACCAAGTGCAAGCACAAAACCCTGCCCATAAAAAGATTTGTACAACTCAGCCACCACATGAGTCCTCAATTAAAATTCCACTTAACTCTATCTCACACAAAACTTCTTGCTCTATACTCGATACAGACTTCTGTATTCCATCATTTATAACTCCTCGTGAGTTTATCTCGTACTATATCATAGTACCTTCTCGTTATAACATCAAACTATAACTATTCAATCATTACAGACCATCTGTCTTTTACAACTTTAAAAGATCACGCCGTGATCTTATTCTATAATCATCTTCTTATGATTCTTTTTTTATCTCATTATCGTTTTGTTTTAAAAACTTCTTATCTTAACCTTTCATCATATCATACTATGAATTCATTTATTCTTTTAATCTTATAGACATTGTCTATTCATCGTTATTCGTCATCTTTATTATTGGAGTTAGGCAACTCCTGATTCTTATCTACATAACTCTTCAAGATTCTTCTTCGAATCTTCTTGTTTATTTATTAACTCTTCCTTTAAGAATTTAATATCATTCACGTTACTCAATATTTTATTTGAGTTTTATCCCTCGCCATTCTAATCTTCTTCTTATAATATTTCTAGGACTTAACTCATCCTATACATCTACGTATGTGAAAATAATCACATTTTCATTATACGTAACTTAAACTTAACTTCTTATTCTCGAAGGTCATAGCCTAAGGTACTCTTACCTAAGGTGTCTAACCTACAGCTCTAAATACCAACTGTAACGTCCCCAAAATTTATACAATAATATTCTCCTTCTCGATCGTTAACAATACAACTTTAATCTATCTTTACATTATTATTCGATATTAAAATCACTAAAAATGCGATATATTAAAAACTTTTATAAAATCTTTCTTTATTTTCCTAAATCGCAACCTTTACATTACATCTCTTCGATTCAAATCTATACCATGAATCGTTACAACAAAATGACTATATAAAGTCTTACATCATAAAGATATCCATATACATCGGATAGCTCAACTTATAATTTAACAATCTTGTTACATTTAAAATAAGTACATTTCTCATCTAGAATAAATAATTTATTGCATCGCTATTGATCTTAACATTCAACTAGCACGTATTATTACCTTACATCCTTGACCTGTAAAAATAGTTATTTGCAAGAGTGAGCTCGACAGCTCAACAAGTTATAAAAGTTTTCATACATCACATAGCACATAATAACATACTCAACAAACATCTCATAATAATTAAAGTAACATGACATACATGCTTTAATTCACATAACAAATATAAAGATTGAGTTCCTTACTCAATTAACATTCTTTAATCAATCAATGTATTCATTAATTGACTTTAACATTCATACTTACAACATATATAACATATCATGCTCTTTGCAATACAATTTAAAATAGTTCATCAAGTTCACGTATAAAATAGGAACCGAAAGACTTGCCTTGATCGTTGTTTACCAATAACAGTTTAACAACTTACAACTATCTGCACTTCACGTGCCCTACATAATTATATAATCATGCACATCAGCTATTAGTCACATAGCAACGCATAGTAGTTGTAATGTAATTTTACTCTACATCTCATATTCCTTCCTGTTAATTAATACACAATGTTCAATTAGATTGTGTTAACTTTCAATTTATATCACACTATATTTCTTATTAGTCATACTCGAAGTTCATTCAAGTGTTTAAGTCTTCCTAAGACTCCTTATTGGTTTTATATTAACCCCTTTCCATATCTTATAGTGTTCATTTCAGTTGAATTGAAACACTTTTTAAGTATATTAACACTTGTCACGGCGTTTTGACGTTCATTCTTCACACGCCCGATTATTCTCTCTTGTGTAGCTTAGTGTGCTTATATAACTTATCTAATACATCATTTCTTAATCTTAAGCATCATTATATTTATTAACATTCATGTTTTATAACTTAGAACAACATCTATTATCGTCGACAGCACTATACTTGCGTATATGCATGTCCGACGCCCTCCGATTGCCTCTGAATATGCATCAGTCACAAAAATGACCATTGTGACCCTTTTTAACGACCTCAAATCGAAAATGTTAAAGAACAAAAGTTGTAGGTCTACTCGTGCTCGTTCCGGATCATTTTGAATCTTCTCAATCGGAGTTCGTATGAAAACGTTATGACCGTTTTACTATAGGAGGTCAAAGTAGTTTTGCATTACACTACTTCAACCACTCTGGACAGCTTGTAGCCCCGCTGGGGCCGGAGTTCATAGGCCAAAAGCTCTACTGAGGCGGGGCCCTCTGCTGTTGGTTTTCCCGGCTCGCGAACTTGCAGAGAAATAAGCCAATTTGGCTTTTTTCTTCGCACCAAAGTCCGATTTTAACTAACACAATGTACATGAAACTTTATACAAACAAAATCTTACATTTCTAACATGATTTTAAAATACAATAACACCACAACAGATAATCAAAACACCTAATTTCATGATTATGAAGAAAAAACCATTTTTAAACGTTCTTAACGAAAATTAACACTGTGAGTTCGTTTTTAACCCAAATCACATGATTCAAATCAAATTTTGTTCGTTTCTTGATATATTATTATAATCTATGATCAATTTACATAACATATCACAACCAAACACTAATTTTGATATTTAAGAAACTATTTTTCAAGTTAGTTCATTGTAAATTGCTATTTTCATAAAACTTATACTTTTAATAAAATAATTCACCAAAATTTCAATTCTCAACTGATTCCAGTCATAATACATGCATTATTTTTGTTATTGAAGATAGTATCATGAACATCTTTCAATTTACATATTAATACATACTACATAATCAATTTTCATTCTAAAATCAACCAATATAATAAAAACTCATAAGAACACAATTCTTCATGTAAAACTTATTTTCATGGATTTGATTACTGAAAACTCAATTATAACCACATAGACCAAATTATTCATACTCACGAACCTATATTATAGATTTCTTAACAAATAAATCATAAAAATCCATTTTTATGAAGAACTCAAGAAATAATAAACTAGAGTTTCTAGGGCTAGATTATTACCTTCAATTCTTAGAATAGAAGATGATTAACAACTTTGATTAACAATCTTCTTCTTCCTCCTTGATTCTCAAAAATCTTCTCAAGTCCTTAGAGAATTTCTTCTCTTCTCAACTTTCTCTGAACTCTATTCTCTGTTTCTCCCTTTCTCTTTTCTTCTTTTAGTTTAGGCTTAGAATAACTTAGCGTAAACTCATATAACTGATAATACGTATACTAATATAATATAACTGCTAATTAATTAATCCATATAATAAATATATTAATTATACTTAATACATGAGTCACAAAGTTTGAAATTTAAAAAGTCCTAAGGCTTGTTTTGCAAAACAAGTTATTTTAAAAATAAATTTTTAGTAGTTAAGGTCCCGTTTGACAAAACGGATTTGAAACAATGCAATGTCCTTGTTTGGGAAAATGGTTTTAAAAACTCTTTTTATTCTTTTAATAAATCCTTCACTACATCTTTTTAATGTTATCCTTTAATTAATTAAATGTTAACATTAATTTAATTAATTAAAAGTTTAACATCAATTAATCACATAAAATTATCACATAATTATAATTACTCGCTAATTATAATTTCATGTAATACTCATCACATAACTCATCTAATTTAATTATCTCAATTAAATTAGAACTATAACATAAAATTATTACATATTAATTAAATTAAATACTAAATATTCTTTTAATTAATATAATACACTTAATTACATTACTCCATAATAATCACATAATTATTTATTTAACTTAATAAATAAATCCATTAAAATATTTATTTACTTCAATAAATATTAAAATTAATATATACAATTCTCTTCACACCAAATCACATATTTTACAATATATGACACGTATACACATACTCAAACTCGAAACATCTCATAATAAGAATTTTATTTATTAAATTCTCATTTATAAATTTTAAAAATCTTTGATGTCACAACCTTCCCTCCTTATAAGGATTACGTCCTCGGAATCAACGAAACCTCCCTTACTCGATTTTCACAAAATCCCTTCATAATTTTATTGTTGAATAACTTCAACACATTACCTCAACAAAAATTTTATATACACATTCTACTACATTCAGTTCTTCAACAAATTTTTAGGTTTTATTTCATAACCTTCAATCAACTCAATTATGTTTCAAATATTATATATTCTTTAACTCGTTCATTTTATTTCTAAGGATCATTACCAAATACTCTACTCGTAGAATTCATATACTTCATAATTCACCATCTATAATTGTTCGGGTTATCACATTCACCCCTTCTTCTAAGAATTTCGTCCTCGAAATTTTTATTAATCTATCAAAAAATATTTTACATTAATCTTTATTCACTGGATTGTTGCGTTCTACGACTACTTCTTTCTAAGAAATATCTTTCTTGCCACATTCATCTTCTGAATAATAAGAATCTTTCGCAATTGCTAAATAATTGGGAAGCGATATAAATAACTCAAGAATTTAAAAGATTTCAAATCATGTTGAGGGGTCACAAGACCTTGAACTCATCTCTAGGTTTAATAGTGCTTCACCCCCGGAACTTCACACTATAAACCGCTCTAACAAATGTTTAACAATCACACTGACTGTAAACATCCTACATCGTGCTCTAGGTGATCAGACTATCGCACTACTTCGTCGTGCACAAACGTAGTACATCGTAACGACTATATGCGTTACACTTGAAACTATTGTCTCCGATAACATGTCCCCTGTATAAGATTGTTCATCTCAGCTTTCAACATCTGAATCCGCACCAGAACAACCTGGTTTGGCATACTTTGTCAAGAACGCTCGAATTTCATAAACATCTTTCAATATTTGTTTAGCTGAATCAAGTAGCATAAACTTCTAGCAATAATTCGGACATCAACAAAATATATATATATATATATATATATATATATATTTTTAACCAACTCAATAATTTTTTTTATAGTTTAAGGAAACTAAAAAAAATAAATAAATCTTTTTGTAATATCCTGATACCGTACCGTAGAAATGGTACGTTGAGAATTTCGTCATTATATGACGTCGTCATGCCACAACATACCATAGTGGACTGACGATCCTACGATCACATCCAGCACTATGTTCAACTGCATTGATGACTTTCTCGATTATTATTTCTACATCATATCAAATGATGCATAAAATATATAAAATACATTTTGAAAATAACAAATCATTTTTGTCTAGCTGAAGCAATTAACATAGACATGTGAATAATAGCACTGTTTTAAAAATCCATTGGTTCAATATTTTTCAAAAGACTCAGAATTGCAATATCAGCACGAAGTCAATAAATTTCAAAAATCTAGCAAAGCTAGGAGAATTAGAATATCAAAGTTTTCTCCATCAATATAACTCTTTACTCCACCATTACTTAATCATTCTATCAATCTTAAACAACATCAATGCTTTCTATACCATAATCTTTCTATACCCAGTATAGTTCATTGAACTTACCGCACTTTGGAAGTTCAGGAACTTGCCACAGTAATATGAGTTAAAAACTTATCCTAGCAATACGTAGTCAAAGAATTGATCAGAGACAGTCTATATGCTTAGGGGTTCAAAAACATATATACGACTATGAGTCACGAACTTACCATAAGTATGAGTTTTAAGAACTCGCCTAACTCTAAGATCATTTAATGTAATCTTAATATCATCTAATCTAATCTCTATTGACTCTAACTATCAAATATAATATGAGAAAAGATATATATATCGATAGCGCGACACCAACCTTCCAACGATTATCAATATGATAAACCAAGTGCAAGCACAAAACCCTGCCCATACAAAGATTTGTACAACTCAGCCACCACATAAGTCCTCAATTGAAATCCCACTTAACTCTATCTCACACATAACTTCTTGCTCTATACTCGTTACAGACTTCTGTATCCCATCATTTATAACTCCTCGTGAGTTTATCTCATACTATATCATAGTACATTCTCGTTATAACATCAAACTATAATTATTTAACCATTACAGACCATCTGTCTTTTACAACTTTAAAAGATCACGCCGTGATCTTATTTTATAATCATCTTCTTATGATTTTTTTCTTATCTCATTATTGTTTTGTTTTAAAAACTTTTTATCTTACCTTTCATCATATCATACTATGATTTTATTTATACTTTTAATCTTATAGACTTTGTCTATTCATCGTTATTCGTCATCTTTATTATTGGAGTTAGGCAACTCCTGATTCTTATCTACATATCTCTTCAAGATTCTTCTTTGAATCTTCTTGTTTATTTATTAACTCTTTCTTTAAGAATTTAGTATCATTCACATTACTCAATATTTTATTTGAGTTTTATCCCTCGCCATTCTAATCTTTTTCTTATAACATTTCTAGGACTTAACTCATCCTATACATCTACGTATGTGAAAAGAATCATCTTTTCATTATACGTAACTTAAACTTAACTTCTTATTCTCGAAGGTCATAGCCTAAGGTACTCTTACCTAAGGTGTAAACCTATAGCTCTAATACCAACTGTAACGTCCCCAAAATTTATACAATAATATTCTCCATCTCGATCGTTAACAATAGAACTTTAATCTATCTTTACATCATTATTCGATATTAAAATCACTAAAAATGCAGAATATTCAAAACTTTTATAAATTCTTTCTTTATTGCCCTGAATCGCAACCTTTACATTACATCTCTTCGATTCAAATCTATATCATGAATCGTTACAACAAAATGACTATACAAAGTCTTACATCATAAAGCAATATCCATATACATCGGATAGCTCAACTTATAATTTAACAATCATGTTACATTTAAAATAATTACATTACTCATCTAGGATAAATAATTTTTTGCATTGCTATTGATATTAACATTCAACTAGCACGTATAATTACCTTGCATCCTTGACCTGCAAAAATGGTTATTTGCAAGAGTGAGCTAGACAGCTCAGCAAGTTCTAACAGTTTTCATACATCACATAGCACATAATAACATACTCAACATACATCTCATAATAATTAAAGTAACATGACATATATGCTTTAATTCACATAACAAATATAAAGATTGAGTTCCTTACTCAACCAACATTCTTTAATCAATCCATGTAGTCATAAATTGACTTTAATATTCATGTTTACAACATATATAACATATCATGCTCTTTGCAATATAATTTAAAACAGTTCATCAAGTTCACGTAGAAAATTGGAACCGAAAGACTTGCTTTGATCGTTGTTTACCAATAACAGTTTAACAGCTTACAACTATCTGCACTTCACGTGCCCTACACAATTATATAATCATGCACATCAACTATTAGTCACATAGCAACGCATAGTAGTTGTAATGTAATTTTACTCTACATCTCATAATCCTTCCTGTTAATTAATACACAATGTTCAATTAGATTTTGTTAACTTTCAATTTATATCACACTATATTTCTTATTAGTCATACTCGAAGTTCTTTCAAGTGTTTAAGTCTTGATAAGACTCCTTATTGGTTTTATATTAACCCCCTTCCATATCTTATAGTGTTCATTTTAGTTGAATTGAAACACTTTTTAAGTACATTAACACTTGTCACGGCGTTTCGACGTTCATTCGTCACACGCCCGATTCATCTCTCATGTGTATGCTTAGTGTGCTTATATAACTTATCTAATACATCATTTATTAATGTTAAGCATCATTATATTTACTAACATTCATGTTTTATAACTTAGAACAGCATCTATTATCGTCGACAGCACTATACTTGCGTATGTGCATGTCCGACGCCCTCCGATTGCCTCCGAATACGCATCAATCACAAAGATGTCCATTTAACGATTTCAAATTGAAATATTTAGAGAACAAAAGTTGTAGGTCTACTCGTGCTCGTTCCGGATCATCCTGAATCTCCTCAATCGAAGTTCGTATGAAAACGTTATGGCCGTTTTACTACAGAAGGCCAAAGTAGTTTCGCATTACACTACTTAAACCACTCCGGACAGCTTGTAGCCCTGCCGGGGCGGGAGTTCCTAGGCCAACAGCTCCGCTGGGGTAGGGCCCCCTGCTGTTGGTTTCCCCGGCTCGTGAACTTGCAGAGAAATAAGCCAATTTGGCTTATTTCTTCGCACCAAAGTCCGATTTTAACTAACATAATGTACATGAAACTTTATACAAACAAAATCTTTCACTTCTAACATGATTTTAACATAGAATAACACCACAACACATAATCAAAACACCTAATTTCATGATTATAAAGAAAACACCATTTTTAAGCGTTCTTAACGAAAATTAACATTGTGAGTTCGTTTTTAACCCAAATCACATTATTCAAATCATGTTTTGTTCGTTTCTTGATATATTATTATAATCTATGATCAATTTACATAACATATCACAACCAAACACTAATTTTGATATTTAAGAAACTATTTTTTAAGTTAGTTAATTGTAAATTGCTATTTTCATAAAACCTATACTTTTAACAAAATAATTCACCAAAATTTCAATTCTCAACCGATTCCATTCATAATACATGCATTATTTTTTTTATTGAAGATAGTATCATGAACATCTTTCAATTTTGCATATTAATACATACTACATCATCAATTTTCATTCTAAAATCAACCAATATAATAAAAACTCATAAGAACACAATTCTTCATGTAAAACTTGTTTTCATGGATTTGATTACTGAAAACTCACTTATAACCACATAGACCAAATTATTCATACTCACGAACCTGTATTATAGATTCCTTAACAAATAAATTATAAAAATCCATTTTTATGAAAACTCAAGAAATAATAAATTTGAGTTTCTAGGGTTAGATTATTACCTTCAATTCTTAGAATAGAAGATGATTAACAACTTTGATTAACAATCTTCTTCTTCCTCCTTGATTCTCAAAAATCTTCTCAACTCTTTAGAGAATTTCTTCTCTTCTCAACTTTCTCTGAACTCTCTGCTCTGTTTCTCCCTTTCTCTTTTCTGCTTTTAGTTTAGGCTTAGAATAACTTAGCGTAAACTCATATAACTGATAATATGTATACTAATATAATATAACTGCTAATTAATTAACCCATATACAAATATATTAATTATACTTAATACATGAGTCACAAAGTTTGGAATTTAAAAATTCCTAAGGCTTATTTGGCAAAACAAGTTATTTTAAAAATAGATTTTTAGTAGTTAAGGCCCCGTTTGGTAAAACGAATTTAAAACAATGCAAGGGCCTTGTTTGGGAAAACAGTTTTAAAAACTCTTTTTATTCTTTTAATAAATCATTTAATACATCTTTTTAATATTATCCTTTAATTAATTAAATCTTAACATTAATTTAATTAATTAAAAATTTAACATCAATTAATCACATAAAATTGTCACATAATTATAATTACTCGCTAATTATAATTTCATGTAACACTCATCACATAACTCATCCTATAACATAAAATTATTACATATTAATTAAATTAAATATTAAATATTTATTTAATTATTATAATACACTTAATTACATTACTCCATAATAATCACATAATTATTTATGTAACTCAATAAATAAATCCATTAAAATATTTATTTACTTCAATAAATATTAAAAGTAATATATACAATTCTCTTCACAACAAATCACATATTTCACAATATATGACACGTATACACATACTCAAACTCGAAACATCTCATAATAAGAATTTTATTTATTAAATTCTCATTTATAAATTCTAAAAATCTGGGATGTCACATCTTTCCCTCCTTATAAAGATTCCGTCATCGGAATCAACGAAACCTCCCTTACTCGATTTTTCACAAAATACCTTCATAATTTTATTGTTGAATAACCTCAACACATTACCTCAGCAAAAGTTTTACCACTACAAAAAAATAAACATTTGGCAACGATTTTTCGGATAACGATTTATAAAGTCGTTGCCAAAAATGTATGTTTAGCAAAAAAATTGTCATTCGTTGCAGTGTGTGAAAGACTTTTATTTTTTGTAACGAAATTCATGGGTGGTTGCAAAATTTCGTTACCAAATCGTTGGCGGGAAAGAAAAAAAAACCCCGCTTATTTATTTTTTGTTGCCGATGAGATTTCTCCTCATCATCGGCAACGAAAATTTTTTTGTTGCTATATTTTGTTACCTAATATGGACCGCATTCATTGTCAACAATTTTTTTCTGTTGCGTATTTTATATATTTTTTTAAACGACTAGTAAATTGTTGCTCAAAATTAAGATAAACCCAATAAGCACCTTTCAACATCTTTTTTTTCTCCCTTAACACATCATTTTATATTTTAAAATTATTATTTATTTGGATGCAAATATTTACAGTCAAATCTTTCACTCCCACTGTCTCAAAATAAATGGTTGAATGACACTTTTGTCTCTCCATGTTGCCACTCACTTTTAAAGTCGTCTCTAAAGTTTATTTTTTGCCAATTAAGTCTTTAAAATTATATTTTTGGCGTTTCCGTTTCTTTTACTCGATTTGACCCCAACCCGACTCATTTTGACCAAATTTTGACCCAACTCGACCCAATTGACCCAACCCCAATTTCAATAATTATTTATTTTAAAAATAGAAAGTTTTAAAATAATAATTATTTTTAATATTTTAAAATAAAATATTATTTTTAAATAAATATAAAGAATAATTATTTTTAATATTTTAAAATAAATTTTTTTTAATATTTTAAAATAATAATTATTTTTAATATTTTAACATAAAATATTTTTAAAAAAAAGTTTTAAAATTATTATTATTTTCAGCAAAAAATATTAGAAACTTTTATTTATTCAAAAAAGAATAAAGTTTCATAAATATAGATTTAAAAATAATTAAAGATTACATTTTTTAATTCTTAATTATTTTTATGAAAATTTACACATCTTTTAAAAAATAAAAAAATTCTATTTTTGTTTTATGAAAATAAATTTTTTTTATTTAGTTTTTTGGAATCTATAATTTATGAAACTTTACTCATTTTTTTAAAAATAAAATTTCTTTTTTTTTTAAATAAAGCTTATTTTTTTGTTTTATTTTTTTGAATCTATATTTTAAAAAAAAGTACTCATTTTTTTTAAAAATGAAAAACTTTCTATTTTTCCCTAAAAATAATAATTAATGTTTAAAAAATTATTTCCTTTTTAAAAAAGAAATTAAATAATTTTTTTTATATCTTTTATGATTTTTTGTATTTTTGATTTTAAATATTCTAATATTAAGAATGTATATAATAATGGTAAAGACATAAAAAAAAATTAGAAAATAATTTTTTAAATAAAAAATGTAAAAAATCTACTTTTTTTTAAGTCAAGTTTTATTTTCTTATTTAACTTTTTTGAATCTATATTTTAAGAAAATTTACTCATTTTATGAAAAAATTAAAAGTTTATAATATTTTTTCCTAATAATAATACTTTTTAAAAATATTTAAAATAATAAATTTTTTAATATTTTAAAATGAAAAAATTAAAAATAATAATTATTTGTTAAAATAATTTTAAACTTTTTAGTTTTTTTAAAAAATTATTTGGTGAAATTGAGGTTGGGCCAAATTGGGTTGGGTTATTTTAAAAATTGGTCAAAATAGGTCGGGTTGGGGTCAAATCGTATAAAAGGAACAAAAATGACAAAAAAATGTCACTTTAAGGACATAGTTTGCGAAAAATAAACTTTAGGGACGACTTTAAAAGTGAATGGCAATTTGGAAGGACAAAAGTTTTATTCAGCCCAAAATAAATACTCAGTTTTAATTTTTTTGGTCAGAGTTATAATTTTTGAAATTACAATTGAGCACATATAGATATATTTTTTAATTTACAAAAATTAGAGTTTGTAGTAAATTGGATATAGTTTATAATTATAATATTCGCTCACTTATAATTTTGAAAAAAAAGATAATTAATTTTTTTAAATAATTTATATGAATTTTTCCTTGTAACTCGTTGTTTTACATATATACGTTTTGACAATGGATGAGCAAGGAACCGAAATAGCACCAAAAACTGACTAAACCGCACCGATTAAGTCACACCAATGGTTCTGGCGTAGACGCTTCCTCTTCTATTAATCCATTAATGATTAACTCTTCCTTATTTCTATTATATTACAAAAAAATGGGCATCCAATGAAGGGACACATAAGAAATAGTAGATCACTCACAAGAGATTTATTGTGAAAAAAACTTTCGTTCACGCAATTTCTCGCATTAGAGCTCCTCGCTAAAAGTATCATTCGCTAAGTTAGTGATTAAATATTTTTGTGAAGGATATATTGTAAAGAATATGTTCTGCACAAATTATATAGTGTAAAAGATTATTTTTGTTTGGGATGAGATGATTTCTTCACAATTAACATTTTGAAATAACTAGTAAAAATGTCTTCCATCATAAATAACAATTTGTCAAAAACATATTTACTTTAGAAATGTTAAATTTACTTCACTAATTACATATTTTGATTTTTTCTTATTTACCGAGAAGAAATTTCTTCGACAATGCTGCTGTTAAATAATAAAATCATTGCAAATTAAAAATATTTTTAAAAATATTTATTAATTTATAATCAACATCAAATAAAACATTATATTATATAAATAACCATTTGTATACTTCACAACTAAATATGTAATAATCAAGTAACAAAATATACAAGGCTTGTAATCAAAACAAATGTAGGTGCCCCGAAGGCCATAGTACCTAAGATATTTAATCAGCTTAGTCGCTGTTTTTTTCTAATAATTTTTTTAGAATTAATTATGGTGAATATAAATTGTAATATAAATACATTAAATTTTTTACAGTAGTAAATTTATTTTTAATAACATTTTTTAAGTAACTTCTAATGTCAACTATTTCTTTTAATAAACTAAAAAATAAATAACTTTACACTACGTAAAACTTTAAAAATTTCATACATTGATAATGACAAAAAAAGATGAGAAAAAAGAAGAAGATATATAATTGTGCTCTTTAATTTGTGGAATAGAGCACAGATGCCAAAAAAAAAAGACTCTTATGATTTACAAAAAGAGTTAAGTTTGAATTTGTTCTTTAATTTATAATATATTACAATTCAAATAGTAATGTAATTAATATTTTAATAAAAAATTTATTATTAATAATAATTTTTAAGTAATTTACAGTATTAATTAAAATATTAAGTTACAGTAATTTAAAATTTAAATATTATAAATTGACAATAAACAAAATTATAATAATTATGATTTCTTTTTGTGAAATAGATTATAAATGTTAAGCTTTTGAAATAATAATTTTACATATAATATTACTTGTAAAAGAGTTTGTTTTTTTTAAATGTTATCTAACTTTTTTTTTAAAAAAAACAGATCAGTATTCCTATTTGTGTGTGGAACAGAGTCTTCAGTGTGTGCGTGCGTGGTCTGGAGAGGAAAGGAAGACATCAATTGGGTCTCTTTCTTAGCCAAAATTTGATGTTTCAACCGGATAAATGGGCTAGCTAGGTTTTTCTCTACCAATTTGGGTTTCCCCTCTTCCTTTTACTCCATTCTTTCTCGAACCGAAAGCACAATCTACTTCATAAACACACTTAGTGACCTATCCCTTGCACCTAACCCTGAGAACTTGTAGATTTAATCCACAAATCATATTTTAAGATTGTAGATCATATTGCCATGAAGCGAGGTTACCAAGAATCTTCAACTTCAAACTCATTTGGACCGCCTAAATCAAAACCTAGATTCAACCCGGAAGGTATTTTTAATTTTTTTGTTGATGTAAAACCCATACTTTTTCCATCGAATTATGTAATATCATGATTTGCACTGTTAGTTCAACATTGGGACCTAGCCAATGGGTTTTAAAGTTTAGATTGTTATGTTGGAGTTTTTTAATTTGGCGACAGATGGTGAAAGTCTTAAGCTTAAAAGTATATTAATCGATCTTATTCCTGCATTTTTCTGAACTCATGGGAAATTTTTGATCCTTATTTTGGGTACATGTGACACGCAGTTTCTAGAGGATGAGAGTACAAATTTTTTTGCCAGGAAAGTGGCTGACCATTATAGTGCAAGGACGAATCAAACTTTGGAAGAACGAGAAGCGAGTCCTATCATCCATCTAAAAAACTCAATAACTGGGCATGTTATATAATTCCCCATGAGACATTTTTCATGTTTAATTCTATATGCCTGATTTTATAATTGACTAGTGCTACTATTCTCATTGAATAGATAAAAAGTGTCCTAATTCAGCTTTATGCACGCCGAGGAGATGCAGTTCTTGATCTTGCTTGTGGCAAGGTATTATATGTTCCGAATAATTAGCAGTTAGAATATCAACAATTATGCTAGCGTATCACAGATATCCTTTTAAGTAATACTTATGATGTAGTTCTTATATTATTTTTTGATTAGGGTGGTGAACTGATCAAATGGGACAAGGAAAAAGTTGGATATTATGTTGGCATTGATATAGCTGATGGCTCGGTAAACTGTTTATCTACCCGAATCTTTTTAGTTGGCTTTTACATTTTCACATTGTGTTGATTTTGTTATTGTGATTCATGTGTGAAAGAAGTTCACTCAGCTTTATGTTATTAACCATTCATTAGTACTTTAGTGACTTGGTGCGACTACATCTTCGTGGATGAGTTACTCAACAGATCTCTATACTACCTAAGGCATGAACAAATAGACTGTAGTTACTAATTTTATAAAGTTTTCAAGTTATTTGTGATGACCAAATAAATTTGTTAGACAAGGTTGACATTTTGCATTCAGTTACATCTACTTCTTTCATTTTCTTTTATATTTTTCCAAAAAAAAGTTTTTAGGAGATGTCACAAAGTTTATGGAGTAGTTTCTTGATCTGAGTTGCAATATGCAAAATTATATTAATCCCTTTTTCACTTTTTCTAGGTCGCTATTTTTATTTCAAGAGGACATATAACCCACTTTTGAGTAACTTATGGTTTCCTGTTCTTTCCTCATCACCCCCTTTACTAAGCATATCCTATTTTCTCATTCAAAAGTTTGAGTTATCACTAAAAGTCATAATTTCCAGCCGAGAGACGCCTGATTTTACGAGCAGGTCACAATAACATTACGTTATGAAATATCGCTGGACACATTAAAGCCCTATGACAAATTCAATTAGAGTCGGTGGAGAATTTTGCATTTTGTAGGCTAATGAGTAGTGCTAATGTGGAGAAAATGTTATAAATTGAGTGTCAAGCCTAAAGTAAAAGAACACTCTGTCTGACTTCAAGTTGTTTTCAAATTTTTAATCAGGTCTACGTATGTAAAGTATTTTATTTCCTTTATCTACTTTCAAATATCAAATTGGGGCCTAGTTTTGTTAATTTATAAGTAGAAGTTTCGCATGCCATGCAAACATGCCTCAAAGCATGTATTTGATAACCATTCTTCATCACTTGTATACGTGAGTTGGGAGAAAACACAATGTTTTAGTATTGTTGTTTCAATTTTATTTATTGATCTTTATAGATTTTTCTTTTAGTGTGATCCTCAAATGGTATTGCGGTGTCACATGGACTATTATTGTATCCATAATCCTTAGAGTATGAACTCATGGATTCCTTCTGTAAAGTCTCTAAATCTCGGTCTACTGGTCTCTAGCTCCGTTTATATTGAATAGAATAAGAGCTTGGTTTTTATTATTGTTTGGAACTTGTTACTTTAGTACATTCAGTGGTTCCTATACCCGTGAATCAATATTGATTGATCCGAAATCTGGCCAATGCCTAGTTCGACTTATAATACATGAAATGGTCATGTATAACTAAGGAAACATTGGATACAAATATAATTCATTTGATAGTCATTATAAGCTATTACATTAATGTGAATACCATTACTTGAATCTAGGTACCAATACTCGACACAGTCCTGCTAGACTTCTGTAATCTTCATTTAGGACCATATGATAAATTAGTTTTCTGTTATAACCTAAATGCTCATGTAGCAGTGTGAAATAAGTACTGACATCTAAATAAATAGCAGGTTCATGAATTCAACTATCGTTATTAATAATAGTTAAAAAATAGTTTTTCATAATATCTTTTTCTACTACTTTGAAATATGTTACTTTTTCAGTATCAATTTTATGCCTCTTATGTAGACAATGTTGCTCCGTTTCTCACATGGATAAATTTTAGTGATTGACCTTTTTGTCATTTTCTTGCTTTAATAAAGGACCAACTCTGAGTGCTAATTGGACCTATCCTACAGCCTTATCATTGTACAGTTGAACGTCAATGATGTATATCTTTCATATCTTCCTTTGGCACATATCTTTGACCGCGTGATTGAAGAGTGCTTTATCAATCATGGGTCCTCAATAGGATTTTGGCAGGGGTATGACACTTTTTTTCAGGATGTCAAATTGTTACTTGAAGACATCGGAGTGCTATAGCCTACTATTTTTTGTGATGTTCCCCGAGTTCTAGATAGAATTTATTCAGGTATGGTTTAACTTACTATTGAATATTGATATATACTATTGAGTTCTGATTATTTGTGGCTTTTAAAAAGCATAGCAAAAAATATTGATATATACTATTGTTGATGTTAAAAACGTATTAAGAAAGTTTACTCGTGCTAAAGCTTAGACGAAAAATGGAGAAGAAAATGGAGAAGTTAAAGGAGGAAGGGAAGCCTATGCAAAAGAGTATGGTCGAGATATTAATTGCATTCCATTATTTTGTTCTTTCACATACCCCAACAATGATTTTAGTTTAATACATAAGGTTGAAAATTAATATTTATGAAGATAATACCCCTATGATGGAAACCAGCTATGTAGCAATGTTATTATGAAAGTTTTTTTGGTGCATATGATTATATGAGTTTTCTTTGCTAGGTGCATATTAGATGATGCAAGTATAACTTATTAACAAGGTTCAACTTTGTTGAACATTTTTTCTGTTATATCTAAGATGAGAGGGAAAGGTATCGTACTGATGTTGTATCTATTGGAAAGTGGGAAAAATATATTTTTTCGTTTTTTGAATTAATGTTTGTTAGCCTTTTATTGGAGTATAAAAATATTCTCCTGATCATTATCCTGACAAGATGTAAACACATTGCATTTTTCTTGCAAATAATTCATGTTAGATAATGTTTAATTAATAGATTTTGAAATATGATGTGAAATATGATATGAATTAAGAATTGTACTATATATATAAATGCTTCTTAATTTTCTTGTGCTTTACTTGTTTATTACTAATATCTTAAACATGTTTCATTTTTGAATGTTTATTTGTTTGGACTTGTCAGGAATTCTCAAATGAGTAGAATTTACAATATAGTTCTCCATTTTATGTCTCGGGAATACATGAAGCTAAGTCAATATTGGTCTAAATTAAGCTCTTTTTATGTATATTGAAGCTAGTAAAGCTTAGTTTAACAAGTCTGAAGGTTTTCATCCAGTTTCTTCAGTAGCACAGACTGTTCTTTTATATGCTTTTGAGAACATATTGAAAATGCTACATATTTCATGACTTACGTGACTGAAGAACTGTGGCAAGTTTAGATAGTTGATTGTAAAGATGATGAATAATTATGTAACAGATCATTTTATTTAGTTGATAATATTTGAGTTTTTTTTTGTATTTATGCCATAATTTGTGATGGAGTTATTGAGCAACAATTTATTTTATTTGTGAAATAATTTTGACATTTGTTACATAACAAGATTGCTAATAATGGGTTTGGCAATTATACAATCAAAGTCTATTTTGTTACCAAATGACAACGTATAGTGTCGTTGCTAATTAACAACTTTCGTTTCTTTCGAAAACAATTAGCATCGAATAATATCGTTACTAATTTATCATAATTATCTATAACAAAACTAATAATAACGAATAATTTTGTTGCAAATTAATATATGATCGGTTTATTTTGTACATTTAGCAACGAACATCGTTGTCAAAAAGTATACAATCAGCAACGAAAACTAGTTAAGGCAACAAATTTCATACTGTTCAGCAACGACAAATATCGTTGGCGAATGTGTATCAAACGCAACGAATTTCATTTTCGTTTACAAAAAAAAGTTTCTTTTCGTTGTCAATTAGGTAGATTTTGCAACGAAAGTTGTTTTTCAGTAACAATTTCTTAATAAATTTGCTACAAAATATTTCGTTGTTAAATGATTTATAATTTTACACGAAAACAAACCTTCGTTGTGAAATATTTCACTTTCTGCAACGAAAAAATTAATTTCGTTGCTAGACAATTAGCAACGCTCATTGCGCAACGAATGGTCCAACGACAAAAAAATCGTTGCAAATGACCTTTGACAACGAAATTTCACACATTTAGTAACGAAAATCGTTTGTTGCAAAATCACTATTTTTTTGTAGTGTATATACACATTCTACTACATTCAGTTCTTCAACAAATTTTTAGGTTTTATTTTATAACCTTCAATCAACTCAATTATGTTTTAAATATTATATATTCTTTAACTCGTTCATTTCATTTCTAAGGATCATTACCAAATACTCTACTCGTAGAATTCATATACTTCATAATTCACCATCTATAATTGTTCGGGTTATCACATTCACCCATTCTTCTAAGAATTTCGTCCTCGAAATTTTTATTAATCTATCAAAATAGATTTGACGTTTATCTTTATTCACTAGATTGTTGGGTTCTACGACTACTTTTTTCTAAGAAATATCTTTCTTGCCACATTCATCCTCGGAATAATAAGAATCTTCCACAATTGCTCAATAATTGGGAAGCGATATAAATAACTCAAAAATTTAAAAGATTTCAAATCATGCTGAAGGGTCTCAAGACCTTGAACTCATCTCTAGGTTTAATAGTGTTTCACCCCCGGTACTTCACACTATAAACCGCTCTAACAAATGTTTAACAATCACACAGACTGTAAACATCCTACATCGTGCTCTAGGTGATCAGACTATCGCACCACTATGTCGTGCACAAACGTAGTACATCGTAACGACTATATGCGTTACATTCGGAACTATTGTCATCGATAACATGTCCCCTTTATAGGATTGTTCACCTCAACTTTCAACATCTGAATCCGCACCAGAACAACCTGGTTTGTCATATTTCTTCAAGAACGCTCGAATTTCATAAACATCTTTCAATATTTGTCTAGCTAAATCAAGTAGCATAGACTTCTAGCAACAATTCGGACATCAATATAAATATATATATATATATATATATATATATATATTTAACCAACTCAATAATTTTTTTTTATAGTTTAAGGAAACTAAAAAAAATAAATTAATCTTTTTGTAATATCTTGATACCGTACCGTAGAAATGGTAAATTGAGGATTTCGTCATTATATGACGTCGTCATGCTACAACATACTATAGTGGACTGACGATCCTACGATCACATCCAACACTATGTTCAACTGCATTGATGACTTTCTCGATTATTGTTTCTACATCATATAAAAGGATGCATAGAATATATAAAATATGTTTTGAAAATTTAAAATTATTTTTGTCTAGCTAAAACAATTAGCATAGACATGAATAATAGCACTGTTTTAAAAATTCATTGGTTCAATATTTTTCAAAAGACTCAGAAGTGCAACATCAGCACGAAGTAAATAAATTTTAAAAATCTAACAAAGTTAGGAGATTTAGAATATCAAAATTTTCTCCATCAATATAACTCTTTACTCCACCATTACTTAATCATTCTATCAATATCAATGCTTTCTATACCATAATCTTTCTATACCCAGTATAGTTCATTGAACTTACCACACTTTGGAAGTTCAGGAACTTGCCACAGTAATATGAGTTAAAAACTTGTCCTAGCAATACGTAGTCAAAGAACTGATCAGAGACTGTTCATATGCTTAGGGGTCAAAAACATATATACAACTATGAGTCACGAACTTACCATAAATATGAGTTTTAAGAATTCGCCTAACTTTAAGATCATCTAATGTAATCTTAATATTATGTAATCTAATCTCTATTGACTCTAACTATCAAATATAATTTGAGAAAAGAATCACATTCTCGTCATATATATATCGATAGCGCAACACCAACCTTCCAACGATTATCAATATGATAAACCAAGTGCAAGCACAAAACCCTGCCCATACAAAGATTTGTGCAACTCAGCCACCACATGAGTTTATCTTGTACAAATTTCACTTAACTCTATCTCACACATAACTTCTTGCTCTATACTCGATACAGACTTCTGTATCTCATCATTTATAACTCCTCGTGAGTTTATCTCGTACTATATCATAGTACATTCTCGTTATAACATCAAACTAAAACTATTCAATCATTACAGACCATCGGTATTTTACAACATTAAAAGATCACGCCGTGCTCTTATTCTATAATCATCTTCTTATGATTCTTTTCTTATCTCATTATCGTTTTATTTTAAAAACTTCTTATCTTACCTTTCATCATATCATACTATAATTTAATTTATGTTTTTAATCTTATAGACTTTGTCAATTCATCGTTATTTGTCATCTTTATTATTGGAGTTAGGCAACTCCTGATTCTTATCTACATATCTCTTCAAGATTCTTCTTTGAATCTTTTTGTTTATTTATTAACTCTTCCTTTAAGAATTTAATATCATTTACGTTATTCAATATTTTATTCGAGTTTTATCCCTTGCCACTCTAATCTTCTTCTTATAACATTTCTAGGACTTAACTCATCCTATACATCTACGTATGTGAAAAAAATCATCTTTTCATTATACGTAACTTAAACTTAACTTCTTATTCTCGAAGGTCATAGCATAAAGTACTCTTACCTAAGGCGTATAACCTACAACTCTAATACCAACTGTACTGTCCTCAAAATTTATACAATAATATTCTCCTTTTCGATCGTTAACAATACAACTTTAATCTATCTTTACATCATTATTCAATATTAAAATCACCAAAAATGCGAAATATTTAAAACTTTTATAAAATCTTTCTTTATTGCTCTGAATCGCAATCTTTACATTACATCTCTTCGATTCAAATCTATATAATTAATTGTTACAACAAAATGACTATACAAAGTCTTATATCATAGAGCAATATCCATATACATCGGATAGCTCAACTTACAATTTAACAATCATGTTACATTTAAAATAATTACATTACTCATCTAGAATAAATAATTTCTTGCATCGCTATTGATCTTAACATTCAACTAGCACGTATCATTACCTTGCATCCTTAATCTGCAAAAATGGTTATTTGCAAGAGTGAGCTCGACAGCTCAGCAAGTTCTAACAGTTTTCATACATCACATAGCACATAATAACATACTCAACATACATCTCATAATAACTAAAGTAACATGACATATATGCTTTAATTCACATAACAAATATAATGATTGAGTTCCTTACTCAACCAACATTCTTTAATCAATCAATGTAGTCATAAATTGACTTTAACATTCATGCTTACAACATAAATAACATATCATGCTCTTTGCAATACAATTTAAAACAGTTCATCAAGTTCACGTAGAAAATAGGAACCGAAAGACTTGCCTCGATCGTTGTTTACCAATAACAGTTTAACAGTTTACAGCTATCTGCACTTCACGTTCCCTACACAATTATATAATCATGCACATCAACTATTAGTCACATAGCAATGCAAAGTAGTTGTAATGGAATTTTAATCTACATCTCATAATCCTTCCTGTTAATTAATACACAATGTTCACTTAGATTGTGTTAACTTTCAATTTATATCACACTATAATTCTTATTAGTCATACTAGAAGTTCATTCAAGTGTTTAAGTCTTGCTAAGACTCCTTATTGGTTTTATATTAACCCTCTTCCATATCTTATAGTGTTCATTTCAGTTGAATTGAAACACTTTTTAAGTACATTAACACTTGTCATGGCGTTTTGACGTTCATTCGTCACACGCTCGATTTATCTCTCTTGCGTATGCTTAGTGTGCTTATATAACTTATCTAATACATCATTTATTAATGTTAAGCATCATTATATTTACTGACATTCATATTTTATAACTTAGAACAATATCTATTATCGTCGACAGCACTATACTTGCGTATGTGCATGTCCGACGCCCTCCGATTACCTCCGAATACGCATCAGTCACAAAGATGACCATTTTGACCCTTGCTAATGACCTCAAATCGAAAACGTTAAAAACAAAAGTTGTAGGTCTACTCGTTCTCGTTCCGGATCATCTTGAATCTCCTCAATCGGAGTTTGTATGAAAAAGTTATGGTCGTTTTACTATAGAAGGTCAAAGCAGTTTCGCATTACAGTACTTAAACCACTCCGGACAGCTTGTAGCCTCGCTGGGGCGGGAGTTCCTAGGCCAAAAGCTCCGTTGGGGCGGGGCCCCCTGATGTTGGTTTCCTCGACTAGTGAACTTGCAGAGAAATAAGTCAATTTAGGTTATTTCTTCGCACCAAAGTTCGATTTTAACTAACATAATGTACATGAAATTTTATACAAACAAAATCTTACACTTCTAACATGATTTTAACATATAATAACACCACAACACATAATCAAAACACCTAATTTCATGATCATGAAAAAAATACCATTTTTAAGCGTTCTTAACGAAAATTAACACTGTGAGTTCGTTTTTAACCCAAATCACATTATTCAAATCATGTTTTGTTCATTTCTTGATATATTATTATAATCTATGATCAATTTACATAACATATCACAACCAAACACTATTTTTGATATATAAGAAACTATTTTTCAAGTTAGTTCATTGTAAATTGCTATTTTCATAAAACTTATACTTTTAACAAAATAATTCACCAAAATTTCAATTCTCAACCGATTCCAATCATAATACATGCATTATTATTTTTATTGAAGATAGTATCATGAACATCTTTCAATTTTGCATATTAATACATACTACATCATCAATTTTCATTCTAAAATCAACCAATATAATAAAAACTCATAAGAACACAATTCTTTATGTAAAACTTGTTTTCATGGATTTGATTACTGAAAACTCACTTATAACCACATAGACCAAATTATTCATACTCACGAACCTATATTATAGATTCCTTAACAAATAAATCATAAAAATCAATTTTTATGAAAACTCAAGAACTAATAAATTAGAGTTTCTAGGGCTAGATTATTACCTTCAATTCTTAGAATAGAAGATGATTTGATTAACAATCTTCTTCTTCCTCCTTGATTCTCAAAAATCTTCTTAACTCCTTAGAGAATTTCTTCTCTTCTCAACTTTCTCTGAACTCTCTTCTCTGTTTCTCCCTTTCTCTTTTCTTCTTTTAGTTTAGGCTTAGAATAACTTAGCGTAAACTCATATAACTGATAATACGTATACTAATATAATATAACTACTAATTAATTAACCCATATAATAAATATATTAATTATACTTAATACATGAGTCACAAAGTTTGGAATTTAAAAAGCCCTAAGGCTTGTTTGGCAAAACAAGTTATTTTAAAAACAGATTTTTAGTAGTTAAGGCCCCGTTTGGCAAAACGAATTTAAAACAATGCAAGGGCCTTGTTTGGAAAAACGGTTTTATAAACTCTTTTTATTCTTTTAATAAATCCTTTAATACATCTTTTTAATGTTATTCTTTAATTAATTAAATCTTAACATTAATTTAATTAATTAAAAGTTTAACATCAATTAATCACATAAAATTGTTACATAATTATAATTACTCGCTAATTATAATTTCATGTAACACTCATCACATAACTCATCTAATTTAATTATCTCAATTAAATTAGAACTATAACATAAAATTATTACATATTAATTAAATTAAATACTAAATATTCATTTAATTAATATAATACACTTAATTATATTACTCTATCATAATCACATAATTATTTATTTAACTCAATAAATAAATCTATTAAAATATTTATTTACTTCAATAAATATTAAAATTAATATATACAATTCTCTTCACACCAAATCACATATTTCACAATATATGACACGTATACACATACTCAAACTCGAAACATCTCATAATAAGAATTTTATTTATTAAATTCTCATTTATAAATTCTAAAAATCTGGGATGTCACATCCTTCCCTCCTTATAAGGATTCCGTCCTCGGAATCAACGAAATCTCCCTTACTCGGTTTTCACAAAATCCCTTCATAATTTTATTGTTGAATAACTTCAACACATTACCTCAACAAAAGTTTTATATGCACATTCTACTACATTTTTTAGGTTTTATTTCATAACCTTCTATCAACTCAATTATGTTTCAAATATTATATATTCTTTAACTCGTTCATTTCATTTCTAAGGAACATTACCAAATACTCTCCTCGTAGAATTCATATACTTCATAATTCACCCTCTATAATTGTTTGGGTTATCACATTCACCTCTTCTTCTAAGAATTTCATCCTCGAAATCTTTATTAATCTACAAAAAAGATTTTACGTTAATCTTTATTCACTAGATTGTTGCGTTCTACGACTACTTCTTTCTAAGAAATATCTTTCTTGCCACATTCATCTTCGGAATAATAAGAATCTTTCACAATTGCTCAATAATTGGGAAGCGATATAATTAACTCAGGAATTTAAAAGATTCCAAATCATGCTGAGGGATCACAAGACCTTGAACTCATCTCTAGGTTTAATACTGCTTCACCCCCGGTACTTCACACTATAAACCGCTCTAACAAATGTTTAACAATCACACAGACTGTAAACATCCTACATCGCGCTCTAGGTGATCAGACTATCGCACCACTACGTCGTGCACAAACGTAGTACATCGTAACGACTATATGCGTTACACTCGGAACTATTATCTCCGATAACATATCCCCTTTATAGGATTGTTCACCTCAGATTTCAACATCTAAATCTGCACCAGAACAACCTGGTTTGGCATACTTTGTCAAGAACTCTCGAATTTCATAAATATCTTTCAATATTTGTCTAGCTGAATCAAGTAGCATAGACTTCTAGCAATAATTCGGACATCAATAGAAATATATATATATATATATATATATATATATATATAACCAACTTAATAATTTTTTTTATAGTTTAAGAAAATTAAAAAAATAAATAAATCTTTTTTTAATATCTTGATACCGTACCGTAGAAATGGTACGTTGAGGATTTGTCATTATATGACGTCGTCATGCTACAACATACCATAGTGGGCTGACGATCCTACGATCACATCCAACACTATGTTCAACTGCATTGATGACTTTCTCGATTATTGTTTCTACATTATATCAAATGATGCATAGAATATATAAAATATATTTTAAAATTTTAAAATTATTTTTGTCTAGCTGAAGCAATTAACATAGACATGTGAATAATAACACTGTTTTAAAAATCTATTGGTTTAATATTTTTCAAAAGACTCAGAAGTGCAACATCAGCACGAAGTCAATAAATTTTAAAAATCTAGCAAAGCTAAGAGATTTAGAATATCAAAGTTTTCTCCATCAATATAACTCTTTACTCCACCATTACTTAACTATTCTATCAATCTTAAACAACATCAATGCTTTCTATACCATAACCTTTCTATACCCAATATAGTTCATAGAACTTACCACACTTTGAAAGTTCAGGAACTTGCCATAGTAATATGAGTTAAAAACTTGTCCTAGCAATACGTAGTCAAGAACTGATCAGAGACTGTCCATATACTTAGGGATTCAAAAACATACATACGACTATGAGTCACGAACTTACCATAAGTATGAGTTTTAAGAACTCGCCTAACTTTAAGATCATCTAATGTAATCTTAATATCATCTAATCTAATCTCTATTGACTCTAACTATCAAATATAATATGAGAAAAGAATCACCTTATCGTCATATATATATCGATAGCGCGACACCAACCTTCCAACGATTATCAATATGATAAACCAAGTGCAAGCACAAAATCCTGCCCATACAAAGATTTGTACAACTCAGCCACCTCATGAGTCCTCAATTGAAATTCCACTTAACTATCTCACACATAACTTCTTGCTCTATACTCAATACAGACTTCTGTATCTCATTATTTATAACTCCTCGTGAGTTTATCTCGTACTATATCATAGTACATTCTCGTTATAACATCAAACTATAACTATTCAATCATTACAGACCATCTGTCTTTTACAACTTTAAAAGATCACACCGTGATCTTATTCTATAATCATCTTCTTCTGATTCTTTTCTTATCTCATTATCGTTTTGTTTTAAAAACTTCTTATCTTACCTTTCATTATATCATACTATGATTTCATTTATGCTTTTAATCTTATAGACTTTGTCTATTCATCGTTACTCGTCATCTTTATTATTGGAGTTAGGCAACTCCTGATTCTTATCTACATATCTCTTCAAGATTCTTCTTTGAATCTTCTTGTTTATTTATTAACTCTTCCTTTAAGAATTTAATATCATTCACGTTACTCAATATTTTATTTGAGTTTTATCCCTCGCCATTCTAATCTTCTTCTTATAACATTTCTAGGACTTAACTCATCCTATACATCTACGTATGTGAAAAGAATCACCTTTTCATTATACGTAACTTAAACTTAACTTCTTATTCTCGAAGGTCATAGCCTATGGTACTCTTACCTAAGGTGTATAACCTACAACTCTGATACCAACTGTAACGTCCCCAAAATTCATACAATAATATTCTCCTTCTCGATTGTTAACAATACAACTTTAATCTATCTTTAAATCATTATTCGATATTAAAATCACTAAAAATGCGAAATATTTAAAACTTTTATAAAATCTTTCTGTATTGCCCTGAATCGCAACCTTTACATTACATCTCTTCGATTCAAATCTATATCATGAATCGTTACAACAAAATGACTATACAAAGTCTTACATCATAAAGCAATATCCATATACATCGGATAGCTCAACTTACAATGTAACAATCATGTTACATTTAAAACAATTACATTACTCATCCAGAATAAATAATTTCTTGCATCGCTATTGATCTTAACATTCAACTAGCACGTATCATTACCTTGCATCCTTGACCTGCAAAAATAGTTATTTACAAGAGTGAGCTCGATAGCTCAGCAAGTTCTAATAGTTTTTATACATCACATAGCACATAATAACATGCTCAACATACATCTCATAATAATTAAAGTAACATGGCATACATGCTTTAATTCACATAACAAATATAAAGATTGAGTTCTTTACTCAACCAACATTTTTTAATCAATCAATGTAGTCATAAATTGACTTTAACATTCATGCTTACAACATATATAACATATCATGCTCTTTGTAATACAATTTAAAGCAGTTCATCAAGTTCACAGTAGAAAATAGGAACCGAAAGACTTGCCTTGATCGTTGTTTACCAATAACAGTTTAACAGCCTACAGCTATCTGCACTTCACGTGTCCTATACAATTATATAATCATGCATATCAACTATTAGTCACATAAAAACGCATAGTAGTTGTAATATAATTTTACTCTACATCTCATAATCCTTCCTGTTAATTAATACACAATGTTCAATTAGATTGTTTTAACTTTCAATTTATATCACACTATATTTCTTATTAGTCATACTCGAAGTTCATTCAAGTGTGTAAGTCTTGCTAAGACTCCTTATTGATTTTATATTAACCCCCTTCCATCTATTATAGTGTTCATTTCAGTTGAATTGAAACACTTTTTAAGTACATTAACACTTGTCACGGCGTTTCGACGTTCATTCGTCACACGCCCGATTCATCTGTCTTGTGTATGCTTAGTGTGCTTATATAACTTATCTAATACATCATTTATTAATGTTAAGTATCATTATATTTACTAGCATTCATGTTTTATAACTTAGAACAACATCTATTATCGTCGACAGCACTATACTTGCGTATGTGCATGTCCGACGCCCTCCGATTGCCTCTGAATACGCATTAGTCACAAAGATGACCCTTTTTACTAACGACCTCAAATCAAAAAAGTTAAAGAACAAAAGTTGTAGGTCTACTCATGCTCGTTCCGGATCATCTTGAATCTCCTCAATCGGAGTTCGTATGAAAATGTTATGGCCGTTTTACTACAGGAGGTCAAAGTAGTTTTGCATTACACTACTTAAACCACTCCGGACAGCTTGTAGCCCCGCTAGGGCGGGAGTTCCTAGGCCAAAACCCCCGTTGGGGCGGGTCTTCCTGCTGTTGGGTTCCCTGGCTCGCGAACTTGCAGAGAAATAAGCCAATTTGGCTAATTTCTTCGCACCAAAATCTGATTTTAACTAACACAATGTACATGAAACTTTATACAAATAAAATCTTACACTTCTAACATGATTTTAACATACAATAACACCACAACACATAATCAAAACACCTAATTTCATGATTATGACGAAAACACCATTTTAAACGTTCTTAACGAAAATTAACACTGTGAGTTCGTTTTTAACCCAAATCACAATATTCAAATCATGTTTTGTTTGTTTCTTGATATATTATTATAATCTATGATCAATATACATAACATATCACAACTAAACACTAATTTTGATATTTAAGAAACTATTTTTCAAGTTAGTTCATTGTAAATTGATATTTTCATAAAGCTTATACTTTTAACAAAATAATTCACAAAAATTTCAATTCTCAACCGATTCCATTCATAATACATGCATTATTTTTGTTATTGAAGATAGTATCATGAACATCTTTTAATTTTGCATATTAATACATACTACATCATCAATTTTTATTCTAAAATCAACTTGTAAGGTCCCGAATTTTCAAGAAGTTATTAAAATGAGAATTTAGTAAATAAAATACTTAAGGCATGTATTCGGTTCGAATATATATATATATATATATGTGTGTTATATGGTAGGATGTATTATGTTACATAGGATAATATGAACTATGTAATATGTGATTTTTGTGATTAATAAATATATTATTAATATATATTTGTTATTTAATGTAGAGACAATTTAGTTGAGATAAAGGAGGTGGATAAAATTTTCTATCGATATTAAATAATTTATAGAATTATTTTATCATAGTAAGTTGGTGATATTAAATATGTTTAATGAATAATCACCTTTTTCTTGAATAATATATATACTAGTGAATAGTATGATGTATTATAGGTTATTGTTAGTATTTAAGCTATCCATGGATGGATTTGGATAGTGAAGCATGAGTTAGTTAAGGGAATTAACTAATAAGAATAAATATTGGTTAATTTTAGTTGAAAATTATATTATGAAATAATATAATATTAAAACCTAAATCAACTATGGTGATTTAGTAAAGGGGGATTAATTCACTTGAGGAAAGGGATGAATTAATATAGGTGTTGAAAATATAATTATAGTTAGTACTTTATATATATTACTTAGAATGGTAATATGTGAGAAAGTCTAATGTGCGAATAACGTTAATAAATATATATACGTTATTAAAGAGAGACGGTAATCAATATATCTTTAAATGAATATTGATTAGAGAATTAACTAATATTGAGATATAATTAAATGTATAGATTAAAGAAGTTGTGTTGGGGCAATTTATAGAAAGGAAAGAGAAATAGTTATTATATATTTCTAATAAAGGATATTAAAATAATTTTTAATATTGAATTATTTTAATAAAAGGAGGAAATGTTATTTCTGAATAATATTATTACCTTATATGTTAATATGGTAAATATATTAAAATATATTTGCTATATGTAAATAAATTGATGGAAATAATTTATTATAATAGAAAATAAACTTATTATCTATTTTCTATATATAATATATGTACATGTACCGTACACATAATTATTTTTAATAGATATTATATTGAGAATAATATCTTGAGACAATAAGTAAATTATTTTCTAATAATGAATGTCTTTATTTGGAGAAAATATAATATTTTATGGCAAAATACATAATTTATAATGTATTTTCAAGAGAGTTAATTAATGAAAGAAAACTAAGTTATTAGTTTATCGTAGATATTATTGTTTAAATAATTAATAGAGTAACTCTTAATTATTCTAAGGTTATACATATTATAAGTGTATAATTAATTGAGGTAACTTAGCATTAAAATGCTTGAGTCACACAAACCTTATAATAAAAGAATATTAAGTGTGGTGGAGATAATAAGCTTAATATTGAGCTTGTGAGAAATGCCTTGTGTGGCACGATAATAGATCCGATGATGAATTAAATTATTTAAGGATGGAGGAATTATTAATTAAACAATTAATCTATATTAATTGTTAATTTTTATTATAATGGTATGTTGAATTATTATTATTGCGAGTGATAGCATGATAATAAGTATATTGGTTATAAATATAATAAGATTTATATTTATTTAATGTGATAATTAACCATATAAATATTAATTAATTGTTATGGAGATTAATAATTACATTGATTGATGAGGGATGAATTAATTAATATTTTATTAATTAATTAACTGTCATTGAGTATAATAATATATAAACGAGTAGATTATTAATATGATTATAATTACTCAACTAGTTGATATGTGTAAAGGATGTGATTATTAAGAGTATAACATATAGTAGTTATGCATATTTATATAAAGTGTAGTGCAACATTAATGTGACTATATTATATATATAAACTATAGTGCAATGTGATTATACTATACATAGAAACCATATATTAAGATTGATTAAAATATATAAGCTACATGGTGCTTATGTGACAATAGGTATGTGAGTATACATTAAAATATTATATCATGAATATATTGTAAGCAATTGTTGATTGTAATAATAAAGGAGATGATGTAATATGATAATATCTGATAAAATTATATTCGGTATTAATAAAATGTACATGGACTATATATGTGCAATTAAATTGACTACTTGGTAATAGTAATTGTTTATCGGGACTACATTGTGACACATTAAGTTATAACTTAAGTTATATGAAATGGAATGTGTACAACTTAAATATATATGGAATGTATATATATAAACCAAGTGTTGTATTACATGTTCCAAGTTGCTGAGATTCATTTGGTTGTCCCAATATTAGAGTCACTCCTCTTCTTCTCCTTCACGTGAACACCACATGGCTACTACTCTATATTTTTTCTCAAACTCAGCAATGTATAACTAATGATCATGGGGGAATGGCCATCATGATGGGATTTACCAACCCTCTACCTAATCTCCATGAACCATTAGATTCTTGTTTCTTCCATTAGTTTGAATTGGCTAGTAAATTCATGGACTAGATAATGAATTATCTATATAATGCACCCTTCTCCTTCTCATTTTGAATTGCTGAGATATTAATGAGTAGAGCTAGTATACTGAGTTTTCTATTTGAGTTGAGAGAGATATCAGTGAGGGAGAAATTGTTTTAGCAGCTCAATTCATAGTGACAGAGGTATAATTCCCATTTTTTGTAAATTTCTTACATGCTTAATTATGCTTGAATTCATGATAGTCGATTAGAGAATGTTTATTAGTTGCTATGGTAGCTTATAAACATGTTAGAACCATTATGTAGCTGCTCAGAATTGAATTGCCGTGAAAATTTCTGAGTTTGGGTCTGTGAACTGCCGAACAGAAGGCATTTCTGTCTCTGGCCGGCCACCTGCGCAGCTGCACCAGTTTTGTACTGGCCAGCGGCGCAATTGCGCCAGGACCAGTTTCTGATTTTCTAATTCTGTTAAGTACTGAAATATGCTAATTGATTGGCATCACTTAGAACAAGCATGTGAACCTGACTAACTTGTAAATATTAGTACATTAACGTAACATGAGCATGTATCACCATGTTAGTACGTACTATGGAAGGAAAACGTATGATTTTAAAATAAAACTTATAGTTTTGGATTTGAACCTTGACGTATACATAGCATGTATATATTCTGATTTTGTGAACGTGGTCATGTGGCCTATATTGACATGAAAGACATGTTTAAAGTGTTGAGCACACACTAACATACATGATTGAAGACTACATTGATTTCAAAAGACAAACTTAGAGTTTTTGGACATATATATAGGATGTCCACATTCTGATCATTTGAGCATGTATAAGTGGCTTATATATTTGTTCTAATACATGAGAGTCATGACTACGAGGTACTTTGCATATACTAAGTTACCTTTGTTGACTTAGTGCGATTTTTATGAAAACTTAGAATGTGAAAGGTAATAGCATCAAACACTGTGTGAGTTACATTATGATCATGCAAGCATGTATATTAGGATTCATTATGCCTATAGACATGTTGACATGAACATCCTGTAATGAAACATGGATTTCACCTATGCATGCATATTCAAGAAAATGAATTTTTAAAGCATAGACTATATAATTAAGTATACATGTGTAGTATAAGCACGAGCATGCTTACTAAGTATTGTTAATCTCGTTATGTGGTGCTATGACTTTTGTAGTTGACCCTTGAGACATGAATTTGATTAGCTTAAGGTCACCAATATGAAAATCATATAACTTTGAAGTGGATATAGAATGAGCATGCTAGGTTTCAAACTTGAGTTAGTAACCTTATAAACATGAATACATGATGAACATAGTAGCCTTGCACGACTAGTTTAAGTATGACAAGGATTTTGAAAGGTGAACTTAGAAAGTTTGAATGTAATGGTTATATAAAATCCGGGAATTATGATTTTGATAAGAAACGTAAGAGCAATATAGATCATGTATCTATGAGTTTTAAATATATTTCGAATACATTTAGTTAAGTATGTGATACATGTGTATGAAGGAATGGTAGTAAGTATGTAAGGTTAAGGTATACCTATACGTACATAGTTATTCTAAAAATACGATGAGACAGTAAAACGAAGGTTCTAAGAACCAAGTTAGACATCAATGTAATCAATTGTTATTATATTGAGAATGTATGGATACGTATAACTGATATGTATGAATCCATAATTGAATGATTGTGTAGGAATACACGAAGCGCAAATATCTTAAGCAGTTAAGTCGTAGTTGTTAAACCACGCATCAGGCAAGTCTTTCAGTTCCTATTTGATATATGAATTCAATAATTGTTAGTTGAATTATATTATGCTGTGATGATGTGAACTTATATATGAACTGTATATGAGATTGAAAGTTGATCTTTGATGATATGCTCTTTATGTGAGAAGTAACATGCTTAGTAAATATAAATTGATTATAAATGCATGAACTGAGTATGATGTTATATACTATGTGATGTATGAAAACCATTAGAATTGCTGAGCTGTCGAGCTCAGTCTTGCAAATAACCACTTTTACAGGTTAAGGACTCACGGTAAAGACTACGTGCTTCTTGATTGATAAAGTTAAATAGTATCGTAACGAAGAGTACTTTTTAGATTATTGCTTGAACCATGTTTAGGTTCTAGGAGTTGTACTTGACAGTTATTTTTGATGTTTAAATACTTATCGTATTGTAAAGATGTATTAGTTAATACAAAGAGGATATCAAGTTGAGATATAAACGTTTATACAGTAATTCGAATAAAGTGGATCATAATATAGTTTGATTCAAGGATATGTAATTGATTCAAGTTATAAAATCAATAAAAGATTTTATTCAAAGAAGATTGAAAAACTTTAAGTTATTCCGCATTTTTGTAACATCAAATATGATATAAGACAGGAATGGTAAATGACCAAGATTGTAACTTGTAAAAGTTTAGGGTTATTATACGAGATCCTGATAATGAAATGAATTTATATTCTAAATTGTAATAAAGCGAAGTTATATTCTTTAAGTTATGAACAAAAGATGTAATAGTTTGACAATAGTAGTATCGTGACACACCGAATTCGAGGTTCGAAGGGACCCGGATTTGGGGGCGTCACACAACCAATATAATAAAAACTCATAAGAACACAATTCTTTATGTAAAACTTATTTTCATGGATTTGATTACTGAAAACTCACTTATAATCACATAGACCAAATTATTCATACTCACGAACCTATATTATAGATTCCTTAACAAATAAATCATTAAAATCCATTTTTATGAAGAACTCAAGAAATAATAAACTAGAGTTTCTAGGGCTAGATTATTCCCTTCAATTCTTAGAATAGAAGATGATTAACAACTTTGATTAACAATCTTCTTCTTCCTCCTTGATTCTCAAAAATCTTCTCAACTCCTTAGAGAATTTCTTCTCTTCTCAACTTTCTCTGAACTCTCTTCTCTGTTTCTCCCTTTCTCTTTTCTTCTTTTAGTTTAGGCTTAGAATAACTTAGCGTAAACTCATATAACTGATAATACGTATACTAATATAATATAACTACTAATTAATTAACCCATATAATAAATATATTAATTATACTTAATACATGAGTCACAAAGTTTGGAATTTAAAAAGCCCTAAGGCTTGTTTGGCAAAACAAGTTATTTTAAAAACAGATTTTTAGTAGTTAAGGCCCCGTTTGGCAAAACGAATTTAAAACAATGCAAGGGCCTTGTTTGGAAAAACGGTTTTATAAACTCTTTTTATTCTTTTAATAAATCCTTTAATACATCTTTTTAATGTTATTCTTTAATTAATTAAATCTTAACATTAATTTAATTAATTAAAAGTTTAACATCAATTAATCACATAAAATTGTTACATAATTATAATTACTCGCTAATTATAATTTCATGTAACACTCATCACATAACTCATCTAATTTAATTATCTCAATTAAATTAGAACTATAACATAAAATTATTACATATTAATTAAATTAAATACTAAATATTCATTTAATTAATATAATACACTTAATTATATTACTCTATCATAATCACATAATTATTTATTTAACTCAATAAATAAATCTATTAAAATATTTATTTACTTCAATAAATATTAAAATTAATATATACAATTCTCTTCACACCAAATCACATATTTCACAATATATGACACGTATACACATACTCAAACTCGAAATATCTCATAATAAGAATTTTATTTATTAAATTCTCATTTATAAATTCTAAAAATCTTGGATGTCACAGTCACAATTCGTGGTTTGGACTCCTTAGTAAGCAAGTACCTGAGAGCAGCATGGTCAGAATAAACTATCACTTTAGTACCAAGTAAGTATGATTTAAACTTATCTAAAGCAAATACAACAGATAAATGTTCTTTTTTCAGTTGTGGAATAGTTTATCTGAGCCACATTCAATGTTCTAGAAGTATAGTAGATGGCATGGACAGCTTTGTCAATCTTTTGGCCCAAGACGGCGCCGACAACATGGTTGCTTGCATCACACATTATCTCAAATGGAAACTTCCAATTTGGTGGTTGAATGACAGGGGCAGACGTCAATAATTTCTTTAAAGTATCAAAAGCCACCTTGCATTCATCATCAAAATGGAATTCCACATCTTTCTGGAGCAACTTGCATAGGGGCAATGCTATCTTAGAGAAATTTTTGATAAACCTGCGATAAAATCCTGCATGTCCAAGAAAAGAGTGTATCTCCCGCACGCTGACGGGGTAAGGGATTGCAGATATAATATCACTTTTAAACCATTAACTAACACTACATGACCAAGTACAATTTTTTGTTCTACCATAAAGTGACATTTTTTCCAATTTAGCACAAGGTTAGTTTCTAAATATCTATCCAAAACACGAGTCAAATTATCTAGGCAAGCATCCAAAGAATTACCATGTACTGTGAAATCATCCATAAAGACCTCGATGCATTCTTCTAAAAGATCGAAAAAAATACTCACCATGCATTTTTGAAAAGTACTCGAGGCATTGCAGAGTCCAAATAACATTCGTCGATAGGCAAAGGTACCAAAGGGACATGTGAATGTGGTCTTTTCCTGGTCCTCGGGTGCAATCACAATCTGGGTATAACCTGAAAAACCATCTAGAAAGCAATAATAAGTATGCCCAGCTAATCGTTCTAACATTTGATCAATAAAAGGAAGGGGAAATTAATCTTTTTTAGTTACAGCATTCAACCTGCTGTAGTCAATATACTCTCTTCAACCTGTTTGCATCCGTGTGGGCACTAACTAATTATTGTCATTCTTGACAACTGTGATTCCGGATTTCTTCAAAACTACCTGTACTGGACTTACCCATTGACTGTTAGAGATGGGGTAGATGATTCCTGCATCAAACAATTTTATTACCTCTTTCTTTACTACCTTCATCATTGGTGGATTCAACCTTCTTTGTGCATCCCTCGTGGGTTTAGCTCCGTCTTCCAGCAAAATCCGATGCATGCACATGGCGGGACTAATACCTTTGATGTCTGCTATAGTCCAACCAAACATTGTGATATGGTCCCTAAGGACTCTCAGCAACTTTTCTTCCTGCACTTTGGTTAGATTACTAGCAATGATCATAGGTAAAGTCTCATTAGTCCCCAAATATGCATATTTCAAGTGTGTAGGTAATTATTTCAATTCAAGTGTTGGAGCTTGTACAACAGAAAGTAATAGTTTTTGATGAGACAGGTAATTGAATTAAATGTACTGCATACTTATTTGAGAGTTTAGGCAATAAGTGTAGTGCAGCCACAGTTTCCTTCAATTCCTGAGTTTGCTCAAGTTCATACTCCCTATCCATGTCCAAACTGCTAGAAATAACAATCTCCAAGTTGTCTCTATGAATTTGTTCAAAAGTTTCATGCACTAAAGAGTCCCATAAATCAATTGAAAAAACTTGACTAATATCACTAGGGTACCTCATGGCATCATAGATATTAAATTGGATTTTTTCGCCATCAAACTCCATTGTTAAGGTCCCATTGTGCACATCAATTATAGTCCTCACTGTTTTTAGGAATGGTCTCCTAACAAGATGTGGGATGGGTTTAGTGATGTATTATCCACAATATCCACTATGTAAAAATCTGCAGGAAAGATTAGTTCGTTCACCTGCACCAAGACATCTTCAACTACCCCTCGAGGATATGTGTTAGTACGATCTGCCAATTGAATAATCACACCAGTATTTTTCAAAAGACCTAGATTTAGAGACTTATAAACAGATAATGGCATCACATTAATTGAAGCGCTTAAATTTAGCATGGCCTTTTCAAATCTAGTGTTTCCTATCTTGCAAGGAATGGAGAACATGCCTGGGTCTTTACATTTAGGGGGCGTTTTTCTTTGAACAACAGCTAATACATTCTCCCCAACTATGACTTTTTCATCATTTTTTAATTTTCGTTTGTTAGTGCACAGTTCCTTTAAAAAATTTGCATATTGTGGCACTTGTTTAATTGCATCAAGTAATGGAATATTCACTTCTACTTTTGCTAAAAGTTTCCAAAATTTCTTTTTCCTGTTCATCTTTCTTTGAAGTTCTAGAATTTCTGAGAGGAAAGGGAAGAGGAATATTTTTAGGCTGATTAGGAGGGTTAGGGTGTACCTTAGATTTTTTCGGTTCCTCCTTAGCTTGCTCTTTCTTAAACTCAACTGTGGCTGTAGGTGTATCCATCTGCTTCCCACTCCGCAAGGTTATAGCACTAGCATTCTCCTTAGGATTCACAACAGTTTGAGAGGGTAGCTTCCCTGAACCTTGAGAGTCCAACCGACCCACAGTAGTATCTAATTGGCTCATTTGACTCTCCAAACTATGAATGCAAGATTTTGTTTCTTGTTGAAACTGTTGTGTCTATGTAATAAATGCTTTGAACATGTCCTCCAAGGATGTTTGAGAATTGCCCGGTGCTGCTAGTTTGGGTTGGTACTGTGGCTGAGTTGGCTGAAATTGCTATTTATTTGGGTAGAACCCTTGCTCCTGCGGCCTAGCACTCCCCATAACTCATGTTGGGATGATCCCTCCATCCTGGATTGTAAGTAATGGAAAAAGAATCATATTTCCTCTACGGCTGTGCCTGGTAATTTTCCACTGCATTAGCTTGTTGTGGCTTCTCTTCCTCTTGTAATGTCGGGCATGAATCTGTAGGGTGCCTGTGACGCCCCCAAAATAGGTTCAATACTCAACCCATTTTGAGTCACCAAATACACTCAACAAAATTCAAATACAATCTTTCATATCACACGGTCGTGCAAAATACGACCACACAACTGTGAGTGTCAATACAGACATGTAGAAAATATTAACATTCAAACTAAGTCCTCATTACATTTATTATCACACTATTTTAAATAAAAAAAATAGTGAAAACTTCTACAGCTCTAACTCGGACCATCACTCCATTCCCCGACTAGTACCTGCGATATTCTCATTTCCTAAAGAGAACAATGGAAGAAAAGGGTGAGCTCAACTAGCCCAGTAAAGAATATTATGACTAAGATAATGAAAAATAAATTATCGTTAACCTTCAATAAATCAGATAAAATATTTTGGACAACAAGTTTTAGATCAATATTCGCAGCGAAAATAACAATTCATTAGAAGAGTTAAGTAGAGAATGATGTCTACTATCTTCTTTGATTTAAAAGTCCATCATCAATATTTTATCCCTGTAACATCAATCAATATACATCTCGAATCAAATATTCATCTTTGCACTAAAGGCCAAAGATATTCATTTGTATCATCAGTTGGTCATGTTCATCTCAACACCTGTACATCTTTGTACTACGGGCCAAAGATATTCATCAGGTAATCATTCATCTTTGCACTACATGCCAAAGATATTCATCACGTAATTATTCATCTTTGCACAAAAGGCCAAAGATATTCAGTTATATCACCATTTAGAACTGAGGATGATGAAAAATAATACGAATAACGGATCCAGTGAGATAAAGGACAAATATTAGAGAATTTATCCAGAGTTCAAGAATAAAGATCAAAACCTGGATCCAATCAAAGATGATTTGGAAGAAAAAAAATATTTTTTTTACCGTGAATAGTACCCAATGAATAGTAACTCATGAATAGTAACTCGACATGAAAAGATAAAAATTTTACAAGAAAGTTCAGACCAATATTCCAGTGAAATGATAGAAGCACTAATCAACCCCTTACTGGCGCGCAATTAATCAACCCCTTTCCTAGACAGAACTTCCTTAGACATTGCCAATAATGCTATCTAATAATATTATTCAAATAATATAATTTATTGATTTGATAATTTGAAATAATGTGCAATGACAATTATTGAATCAATAATATAAAATAGCAAAGTAGCACTTATTGATATAAAATATCAACGTAGCAAATATTGAACCAATAAAATATTATGCAATTATTGAATCAATAATATAAAATATTGAACAGTAATTACTGTAACAATAATTGAGTAAGTGCATTCCTACGTAAGAATCAATAATTCGAAATACTGTGCAATACCGTGTGCTACTGTGCAATACCGTGTGCTACTGTGCAACACCACGTATTACTGTATTTTAACCACCGGGTATTTTAACAGTACTAACGGTAACAGTTTTGCCGTTATTTTTATAAAAAGATTATTTCTGTCACTTTCTATATCCGACATTCATTCCGTTGTGGGGTCCACCAATGACTGCGCCGTCGTACGAATATTCTCCGACAAAAAGAATATTCCCCGACCAAACGAATATTTCCCGACACAACGAATATTTTATAACCACTTGCTTACATTGTAAACTTTGCACATTTCACCCATAACTTATCACATTTATCAAATCAACACCTTACTATTTCAAAATAATATATAAAGAAAATTAAATCTTATTCATAAAATTTGGGTTCTTACAACCTCCCCTCCTTATGAAATTTCGTCCTCGAAATTGACGTACGTACCTGATATGTCGAAAAGGTGAGGATACCTCTTTTTTATTTCCGATTCTAACTCCCAGGTCATTTCCTCGATATCATGGTTCCTCCACAAAACTTTAACTTGAGGTATGACCTTTGAGCGTAGGACATGTTCCTTCCTATCCAAGATCTTAACAAGTACCTCCTCGTATGTTAAATCTTCGGCTATCTCGTCTGGTTCTAACTCAATAATATGGTTTGGATCTTTCACATATTTACGAAGCACAGATATGTGAAAAATGTTATGAACACGAGACATGCTTGGAGGTAAGGCGAGTCTGTAGGCCACATTTCCTACTCGGTCAAGGATTCCAAATGGACCAATGAATCGTGGGTTGAGCTTTCCTCTCTTTCCGAATCTCGTAACTCCTTTCCATGGAGCAACACGTAATAATACATGATCTCCGACATTAAACTCCGCGTCTCTTCGATGAAGATCAGCATAACTCTTTTGTCGATCTTGTGCAGTTTGTATATGTTGCTGAATTATTTGAATCTTTTCCGTAGTCATACGTACTAACTCCGGTCCCAACAATGTTGCTTCACCCACCTCGTCCCAGCATACTGGAGAATGACATTTTCGTCCATACAACGCCTCGAATGGAGCCATGCCTATACTTGCCTGATAACTGTTGTTGTAGGAGAATTCCACCAATGGTAGGTACTTATCCCAACTCCCTTTGAAGTCTAGAACACAGAGTCTCAATAGATCTTCAAGAGTTTGGATAGTCCTTTCCGATTGCCCATCCGTTTGTGGATGATATGCCGAACTGAATCGTAAATCTGTGCCGATAGCTTTCTACAAGCTGACCCAAAATCGTGAAGTGAATCTTGGGTCACGATCCGAAACTATAGATACTGGCATGCCATGCAATCTCACAATCTCATTCACGTACATACGAGCAAGACGTTTAAGGGAATAAGTCTCTCGTATCGACAAGAAATAAGCAGACTTGGTTAATCTATCAACAATAACCCAAATTGCATCTATGCCTTGAGAAACCTTGGGAAGACCCGTAACGAAATCCATGGTAATGTGTTCCCACTTCCACTTTGGAATCTCAAGTGGTTGCAATAAACCCTTTGGCATTTGATGCATCGCCTTGACACGTTGACACGTTAAACACCTCGAGATGAACTCCGTGATCTCTCTCTTCATATTGCTCCACCAAAATGTAGGTCGAAGATCACGATACATTTTGGTACTTTCAGGATGGATTGCAAATGGTGTGTTGTGTGCCTCCATCATGATTCTATACTTTAAATCAGAATCTTCAGGAATACAAAGTCTGGAGTTGACTAGAAGTATTCCTTCCTCATCAATCCTTGCTTCTAGAATAGCACCTTCTTGCACCTTCTTCCTCATATTCATCAGCTCCGGATCTGTAGCTTGAGCAGCTTTAACTTTATCAATCAAAGCTGGTTCTACGCGTATACTTGATATCATCGCATGGGTTCCCGGAGTCTTGAACTCTATCTCCATCTTTTGTAAATCATACAAAATAGGCCTTGAAAGCATCGCATTCGTTCCCGCATATGATCTTCTACTCAACGCGTCAGCAACCACGTTCGCTTTTCCAGGATGGTATTGGATGGTATGATCGTAATCTTTCAACAGCTCAAGCCAACGTCGTTGTCGCATGTTGAGTTCCTTCTGGGTGAAGAAATACTTGAGGCTCTTATGATCCGTATAAATCTCCACTTTCTCCCCATACAGGTAGTGTCTCCAGATCTTCAACGTGAAAACGACTGCTACCAACTCTAGATCATGAGTAGGATAATTCCTCTCATATTCCTTGAGTTATCGCGAGGCATAGGCTATGACTTTCCCATGTTGCATGAGAACACATCCTAACCCTTTGTCCGAAGCATCGCTGTAAATGACAAATCCATCCAAACCAGATGGTATCGTCAGAACAGGTGCCGAAATGAGTCTTCTCTTGAGCTCTTGAAAGCTCTTCTCACATTCCTCGTTCTATACAAATTTTGTATTTTTCTGAGTCAGCTGAGTTAATGGAGTAGCGATTCGAGAAAATCCTTCCACGAATCTCCGATAATAACCAGCTAAGCCCAGAAAGCTACGTACTTCGGTCACCAACTTCGGTTGCTCCCAACTTTGTATTGCTTCAATCTTCGCCGGGTCCATAGATACTCCACATTTTGATACTACGTGGCCAAGGAATGCTACCTCCTCAAGCCAGAACTCGCATTTCTTCAGCTTGGCATATAGCTTGTTTTCACGAAGCCTTTGAAGTACTAGCTTCAAGTGGTGCTCATGATCTTCACGGCTTTTGGAATAGATGAGAATGTCATCAATAAAGACAACCATGAACTAATCCAAATATTTCTTGAATACACGGTTCATCATATCCATGAAGGCAGCAGGAGCATTAGTCAATCCAAAAGACATGACTAAGAATTCATAATGCCCGTAACGAGTTTTGAAAGCAGTCTTCGGAATATCCTCAGTTTTAATCTTCAGCTGATGATATCCAGAAAGAAGATCGATCTTTAAAAAGAATTGTGCACCATGCAACTGGTCGAACAGGTCATCAATACGAGGTAACAGATACCTATTCTTGATGGTGACATGGTTCAACTCCCGATAGTCAATACAAAGTCGCATACTCCTGTCTTTCTTCTTTACGAATAAAACAGGAGCACCCCAAGGAGATGTACTAGGACGTATAAAACCGATGTCTAACAACTCCTGTAGTTGGACCTTTAACTCCTGAAGTTCTATAGGAGCCATTCGATATGGGGTTTTAGAAATGGGTTTTGTACCGAGTTCAAGGTCAATAAAGAATTCAACTTCACGTTTCGGGGGCAGACAGGGAAGTTCTTCAGAAAATAGATCAGGAAACTCATTAACAACAGAAATATCATTCAAACCTTACGTATTCTGGTTTAGATCAGTGACATGGGCTAAGAAAGCTTGACTTCCGTTTTTTAATAAACGAATAGCTTTATGACTTGAAATAACATTGATTAATTTTAGTGGTTTGGTTGTTTGAATTCGCACAATAGGTTGGTTAGGAATATGAAAACTAATAACCTTACGAAAACAATCAATTTTGGCATGATAAGTGGTCAACCAGTCAATTCCTAAAATCACGTCAAATGCAAGTATTTTCAACGATATAAGATCAACAGGTAGGGTAAGGATACCAATTTGAATCGTGCAAGATTTGTAAACTGTAGATGTAATGAAGGTTTCTCCCAATGGAGTTTCAACAGATAAGTCAAAGTCTAATTTCTCAGGTGTCAAGTTCAAACGTTGAGCACAAGCAGGTGAAATAAAAGAATGGGTAGCACCAGTATCTAATAAAGTGTAAACTTTGCAAGAGTTTATTATCAGCTTACCCGTAATAACCTCGTTCGGGTTCCTTGCTTGTTGGGCAGTCACGACAAATGCTCTTCCAGGAACCACTGACTTTGACTTGTCAGGGATAGCCTTTGGAGTCACCATCCCTACTAGACTTGGTTTCGCTACAGGACATACTCGAGCTATGTGCTATTCCTTTCCACAGTTATAACACACCTTGGATTGTTGTGTGTAGTTGGGACTGATGTGTCCCTCTTGACCACATTTATAGTATACGACCGGCGGTTGTTCTCCTCCCCTAGAAACAGTTGATGTTGGTGCTACTGTCGATGCTTTCACGTTCTCATTGTTGTACCTTCTCTTCTTGAAATCTCCCCCCAACTCACTTCTTCTATTATCATGGCCACGATTACCACCGGAGTGGTTACCGCTTCTGGCATGATACTTTCCTCCCTGCTGGTTGTTATTGTTCCGATGACTGCTGCCACCGGTACGACCTTGGTTGTTGGACCTTGGTTGAACATAATCATTATCTCATTCTAATAACTGGGCCCTGTTCACTACATCCGAATATAGAGAAAATTTGTGAGAAATGAGGTATTGATGAATCTCGGGTTTCAAACCTCTCAGAAACATCCGCGTCATACATTCCTCATTCTCCACCAAATGAGGTGCAAACCAGGATAACTCTGCGAATTTAGCCTCGTACTGGGACACAGTCATGTTGTTCTGTTCCAGTCTGATGAACTCTACCTCTTTCGTGTGACGAATACTTTCTGGAAAGTACTTGTCATTGAACAGTTTCTGGAACGCCCTTTAAGACATCTCGAGTGCGGCAGGCAGGGTACGCTTCATAGATTCCCACCAGTAATCTGCCTCTCCACGGAACATAAACGTTGCGAATGGAACCTTCTGTTCCTCCGTGCATTCCAAGACATCAAATATCTTGATAATTTGCTTAATCCAATTTTCTGCCTTTATTGGATCAGGCTTTCCCTGAAACTCTGGTGGTCCCAACTCTTTAAACTACTTGGCAGTGACAAGCCTGCGAGTTGTTATTTTCACCTGTATTATGAACAAGAGTCTCCCTCGTCTGGTTTTGCATGAACTGCAAAAAGCTTCTAAACATCCCGTCATTTATCATTTCTTCGGTAGGGTTGTTTACAGGAGGAATATAGCCTTCCTGTTGCACGTTCTCCTCGTTGGTGATTAAAGGTGTCTCAACGGTCTCATTCACTCCATTGTTTAAATTTTCAGCTGCCATTCTCAAATACTGCAAAAAAACAAGGGTTAATCAAATAAATTAACATATCACATATTAACCCTATGTTCCAACCGACCAATTAAATAACAATTAAGCTTAGGTAGGACGCACACTAGCGAAGGTTTTACTTGTCTCTCCCCTCCTAGTTCTATTCCCAGATATCCGCCAGAGATCATATCCCTAAGCTTCGATACCAACTGTGACGCCCCCAAAATAGGTTCAATACTCAACCTATTTTGAGTCGCTAAATACACTAAACAAAATTCAAATACAATCTTTCATATCACACGGTCGTGCAAAATACGACCACACAACTGTGAGTGTCAATACAGACATATAAAAATATAAACATTCAAACTAAGTCCTCGTTACATTTATTATCACACTATTTTAAAAAAAATAGTGAAGACTTCTACAGCTCTAACTCGGACCATCACTCCATTCCTCGACTAGTACCCGCGATATTCTCATTTTCTGAAGAGAACAATGGAAGAAAAGGTTGAGCTCAACTAGCCCAGTAAAGAATATTATGACTAAGATAATGAAAAACAAATTATCGTTAGCCTTCAATAAATCAGATAAAATATTATGGACAACACGTTTTAGATAAATATTCGCAGCAAAAATAACAATTCATTAGAAGAGTTAAGTAGAGAATGATGTCTACTATCTTCTTTTATTTAAAAGTTCATCATTAATATTTTATCCCTATAACATCAATCAATATACATCTCGAATCAAATATTCATCTTTTGCACTACGGGCCAAAGATATTCATTTGTATCACTAGTTGGTCATGTTCATCTCAACACCTGTCCAACTTTGTATTACGGCCAAAGATATTCATCAGGTAATCATTCATCTTTGCACTACAGGCCAAAGATATTCATCAAGCTACGTACTTTGGTCATCGACTTCGGTTGCTCCCAACTTTGTATTGCTTCAATCTTCGTCGGGTCAACAGATACTCCACGTTTTGATACCACGTGCCCAAGGAATGCTACCTCCTCAAGCCAGAACTCGCATTTCTTCTGCTTGGCATATAACTTGTTTTCACGAAGCCTTTGAAGTACCAGCTTTAAGTGGTGCTCATGATCTTCACGGCTTTTGGAATAGATGAGGATGTCATCAATAAAGACAACCACAAATTGATCCAAATATTCCTTGAATACATGGTTCATCATATCCATAAAAGTAACAGGAGCATTAGTCAATCCAAAAGACATGACTAAGAATTCATAATGCTCATATCGAGTTCTGAAAGCAGTCTTCGGAATATCCTCAGTTTTAATCTTCAGCTGATGATATCCAAAACGAAGATCGATCTTTGAAAAGAATTGTCCACCTTGCAACTGGTCGAATAGGTCATCAATACGAGGTAACGGATACCTATTCTTGATGGTGACATGGTTCAACTCCCGATAGTCAATACAAAGTTGCATACTCCCGTATTTCTTCTTTACGAATAAAACAGGAGCACCCCAAGGAGATATACTAGGACGTATAAAATCGATGTCTAACAACTCCTGTAGTTGGACCTTTAACTCCTGAAGTTCAATAGGAGCCATTCGATATGGGGTTTTAGAAATGGGTTTTGTACCGGGTTCAAGGTCAATAAAGAATTCAACTTCACGTTCTGGAGGTAGACCGGGAATTTCCTCGGGAAATACATCAGGAAACTCATTAACAACAAAAATATCATTCAAACCTGACGCATTCTAGTTTAGATCAGTGACATGGGCTAAGAAAGCTTGACATTCGTTTTTCAATAAACGAATAGCTTTATGACTTGAAATAACATTGATTGATTTTAGGGGTTTAGTTGTTTGAATTCGCACAACAGGTTGGTTAGGGATATGAAAACTAACAACCCTATGAAAAAAATCAATTTTGCCATGATAAGTGGTTAACCAGTCAATTCCTAAAATCACATCAAATGCAAGTATTTTCAAAGATATAAGATCAGCAGGTAGGGTGAGGGTACCAATTTAAATCAAGCAAGATTTGTAAACCGTGGATGTAACGAAGGTTTCTCCCAACGGAGTTTCAACAGATAAGTCAAAGTCTAATTTCTCAGGAGTCAAGTTCAAACGTTGAGCATAAGTAGGTGAAATAAAAGAATGGGTAGCACCGGTATCTAATAAAGTGTAAACTTCGCAAAAGTTTATTATCAGCTTACCCGTAATAACCTCGTTCTGGTTCCTTACTTGTTGGGCAGTCACGACAAAAGCTCTTCTAGGAACCATTGACTTTGACTTGTCAGGGATAGCTTTTGGAGTCACCATCCCTGTTGGACTTGGTTTCGCTACAGGACACACTCGAGCTATGTGCCCTTCCTTTCCACAATTATAACACACCTTCGATTGTTGTGTGCAATTGGGGCAGACGTGTTCCTCTTGCCGCATTTATAGCATACGACCGGCGGTCGTTCTCCTCCACTAGAAACAGTTGATGTTGGTGCTGCTGTCGATGCTTTCACGTTCTCATTGTTGTACCTTCTCTTCTTGAAATCTCCCCCCGACTCACTTCTTCTATTATCATGGCCATGATTACCACCGGAGTGTTTACCGCTTCTGTCATGATACTTTCCTCCCTGCTGGTTGTCATTGTTCCGATGACTGCTGCCACCGGTACGACCTTGGTTGTTGTCCCTTGGTTGAACATAATCATTATCTCGTTCTAATAACTGGGCCCTGTTCACTACATCTGAATATGGAGAAAATTTGTGAGAAATGAGGTATTGACGAATTTCTGGTTTCAAACCTCTCAGAAACATCCGCGTCATACGTTCCTCATTCTCCACCAAATGAGGTGCAAACCGGGATAACTCCGCGAACTAAGCTTCGTACTGGGACACAGTCATGTTATTCTATTCTAGTCTGATAAACTCTACCTCTTTTATGTGACGAATACTTTCTGGAAAGTACTTGTCATTGAACAGTTTCTGGAACGCCCTTTAAGACATCTCGAGTGCGGCAGGCAGGGTACGCTTCATAGATTCCCACCAGTAATCTGCCTCTCCACGGAACATAAACGTTGCGAATGGAACCTTCTGTTCCTCCGTGCATTCCAAGACATCAAATATCTTGATAATTTGCTTAATCCAATTTTCTGCCTTTATTGGATCAGGCTTTCCCTGAAACTCTGGTGGTCCCAACTCTTTAAACTACTTGGCAGTGACAAGCCGCGAGTTGTTATTTTCACCTGTATTATGAACAAGAGTCTCCCTCGTCTGGTTTTGCATGAACTGCAAAAAGCTTCTAAACATCCCGTCATTTATCATTTCTTCGGTAGGGTTGTTTACAGGAGGAATATAGCCTTCCTGTTACACGTTCTCCTCGTTGGTGATTAAAGGTGTCTCAACGGTCTCATTCACTCCATTGTTTAAATTTTCAGCTGCCATTCTCAAATACTGCAAAAAAACAAGGGTTAATCAAATAAATTAACATATCACATATTAACCCTATGTTCCAACCGACCAATTAAATAACAATTAAGCTTAGGTAGGACGCACACTAGCGAAGGTTTTACTTGTCTCTCCCCTCCTAGTTCTATTCCCAGATATCCGCCAGAGATCATATCCCTAAGCTTCGATACCAACTGTGACGCCCCCAAAATAGGTTCAATACTCAACCTATTTTGAGTCGCTAAATACACTAAACAAAATTCAAATACAATCTTTCATATCACACGGTCGTGCAAAATACGACCACACAACTGTGAGTGTCAATACAGACATATAAAAAATATAAACATTCAAACTAAGTCCTCGTTACATTTATTATCACACTATTTTAAAAAAAATAGTGAAGACTTCTACAGCTCTAACTCGGACCATCACTCCATTCCTCGACTAGTACCCGCGATATTCTCATTTTCTGAAGAGAACAATGGAAGAAAAGGTTGAGCTCAACTAGCCCAGTAAAGAATATTATGACTAAGATAATGAAAAACAAATTATCGTTAGCCTTCAATAAATCAGATAAAATATTATGGACAACACGTTTTAGATAAATATTCGCAGCAAAAATAACAATTCATTAGAAGAGTTAAGTAGAGAATGATGTCTACTATCTTCTTTTATTTAAAAGTTCATCATTAATATTTTATCCCTATAACATCAATCAATATACATCTCGAATCAAATATTCATCTTTTGCACTACGGGCCAAAGATATTCATTTGTATCACTAGTTGGTCATGTTCATCTCAACACCTGTCCAACTTTGTATTACGGCCAAAGATATTCATCAGGTAATCATTCATCTTTGCACTACAGGCCAAAGATATTCATCAAGCAATCATTCATCTTTGCACTACAGGCCAAAGATATTCAGTTATATCACCATTTAGGACTGAGGATGATGAAAAACAATACGAATAACAAACCCATTGAGATAAAGGGCAAATATTAGAGAATTTATCTATAGTTCAAGAATGAAGATCAAAACCTAGATCCAATCAAAGATGATTTGGAAGAAAAAAAATATTTTTTTGCCGTGAATAGTATCCCGTGAATTGTAACTCGTGAATAGTAACTAGACATGAAAAGATAAAAATTTCACAAAAAAGTTCAGACCAATATTCCAGTGAAATGATATTAGATGAAGCGCAAAACTTAAGAAATTTCTGATCATTTCAGGAATTATAGAAGCAATACTTACCATAGTAAGTTTAGAGTTAAGAATCTGAAATGAAACAATATACGAAACTGCAATTGGATTTTCACCCGTCAGGCGGTAGTCCGCTCAGACAGATTATTTCCACAATTTAATAACAACTGAATACGAAGGATTATTCACCAGGCATGCGGTAGTCCGCGTAGACAGGTTATTCCCACAGAATAATAAAGAATGGAATAACAACAGGATTTCACCATGCATGCGGTAGTCTGCGTATACAGGTTATTCCAACAGAATAATAAAGAATGGAATAACAACCCTTACGAGTATTGAAAGAAAATAACTCTCTTCATAAATACGAAAGAAATAATACCCCTTACCTTAAAATTTGGAAACTGTACTAGCGTAATAGTAAAATACTCTTCTTCTTTCTCTCTTATTCTCTCTATACTTTCTCTCTCTATAGCTTTAGTGAATTGGTGAGAAATAATGAAAAAATGAGCTTCTATTTATAGGCTCGACAGAGTAAGGGTAAAATAGTCTTTTTGCCATAATTTATGACATCATCGCTTACATCATCGATCTATGACATCATTGCTTACCTCATCGCTCCGATGACATCATTGCTTACCTCATCGCTCCGATGACATCATTGTTTGCATCATAGGAGTTCAAATTCAATTTGCACTCTTCCACCTCGTTTAACTTTTATACCATGAATTTACTATAATAATGTTACCATTCAAATTATAAAAATTATACTATTATATAATCACATCATACTACTATAATGTAATATTATAATAATATATTTGAATGAATTATTTTATCGGATAAAATACCAACTTTCAACAAATGTCACATGTTAAAAATTTCTCCGTTTAAATCCACATTGAATAAATATTTTCTTATCATATATATCAAAAATTAATTATTCACAAATAATATTACAGAACTACAATATTGACAACCAGGTCATTCCCAAGAAAGAGGGGGTCTTCCGATAAGGATTTCTCCTTTACTGGCGCGCAATTAATCAACCCCTTTCCTAGACAGAACTTCCTTAGACATTGCCAATAATGCTATCTAATAATATTATTCAAATAATATAATTTATTGATTTGATAATTTAAAATAATGTGCAATGACAATTATTGAATCAATAATATAAAATAGCAAAATAGCACTTATTGATATAAAATATCAACGTAGCAAATATTGAATCAATAAAATATTATGCAATTATTGAATCAATAATATAAAATATTGAACAGTAATTACTGTAACAATAATTGAGTAAGTGCCTTCCTACGTAAGAATCAATAATTCAAAATACTGTGCAATACCGTGTGCTACTGTGCAACACCACGTATTACTGTATTTTAACCACCGGATATTTCAACAGTACTAACGGTAACAGTTTTGCCGTTATTTTTATAAAAAGGTTATTTCTGTCGCTTTCTATATCTGACATTCATTCCGTTGTGGGGTCCACCAATGACTGCGCCGTCTTACGAATATTCTCCGACAAAAAGAATATTCCTCGACCAAACGAATATTCCCCGACACAACGAATATTTTATAACCACTTGCTTACTTTGTAAACTTTACATATTTCACCCATAACTTATCACATTTATCAAATCAACACCTTACTATTTCAAAATAATACATAAAGAAAATTAAATCTTATTCATAAAATTTGGGGTCTTACAGTGCCCCGCCATTAAACATATTCTGTAAGCCTTTGCAACCGGCAAGTTACCTGTTGCTAATTGTTTCACCACAACAGTTAAGTCAGAAATCTGTTGCTCTAAATTACTCGTGCTTACCTCACTTAAATTTTGTGCTGGATGATCATTTCGTGTTCCATATTGTTGTGCATTGGCGGCCATATTTGCAATCAAATTCTTTGTAGCCTCCAGTGTTTTATCTACTAATGCTTCTCCACTAGCAGCGTCGATCATACTCCTATCCATCGGTACAAGTCCCCATAAAAGTACTGGATAAGGTATTGATCATCAATCTGGTGGGGTGGACAGCTGGAGCAAAGCTTTTTGAATCTCTCCCAGTATTCATACAATGTTTCACATCTGAATTGTCGGATTCCGCAAATTTCTTTCCTTATGTTGGCTACTCTTGAAGCAGGAAAGTATTTCTCCAAAAATAGCCTTTTCATGTCATTCAATGATTGTATCGATCCCGAGGGGAGATAATACAACCAATCTTTCGCTAAATCTGCCAGTGAGAATGGGAAAGCTCTCAGTTTTATCTGCTCCTCAGTAATCGTGTGTGGCTTCGTGGTTGAGCACATAACATGAAACTCCTTCAAATGCTTGTAAGGATCCTCACCTGTAAGACCACAAAAAGTAGGCAAAAGGTGAATTAGTCCAGATTTTAATTCAAATGCAGCATTTAAAGCAGGGTATTCAATGCATAGAGGTTGTTGAGTGAGATTAGGAGTAGATAACTCCTTTAAAGTCCTGTTATTATTTGACACCGCCATCTCCTCGTTTGATTCACTAGAAGAATAGTCTAAAAGTAGTGCGAGTGCGATGTTGAGGCCTAGTGATGGAACTTCGTCAGAATCTGCAAGTGTACCTTGGGATTTTCGAGGTTCCTTCCTAAGCCTTCGTGCAGTTCTCTCTATTTCTGGATCAAATTTTAATTCAAGCGAGTGGGAGGATCAAGGTATAAAAAAATTATAAAAAACAAAGAAAAAATAAAAAAAATAACACTCCCCGGTAACGGCGCCAAAATTTGGGAGCTGTCGTTAGCACTCCAAAATTAACCTTACTCATATTCTACTAACTCAAGAATTAGTATAGTAACAAGCAAGGATCGATCCCATAGAGAGTGTTTTGTTTTATATTTATCCAAGTATTTTATAATGAATTGGGGGTTTTGGTTTGAAAAGTTGAATTATCGAAAGTGAATTTAAAAGAAGTATCAATGACTAAAAAGCTTCAATTCTTTAGTTCAGTATCGCCTTTTCACAGTCATAGATTAACCAAGTTTTTACAATATTTATCCTTCAATGAGATTAACAATCCTAAATAACCGCGATCGCTAGTTATCCAAAATTCTCTTTATGTGTAAATCTAATGCGACAATCGCCAATAGAAGATCCTAACTGTCATATAACCTAGAACTATCAGTCTAAATTTAATATGATAGAAGCATGAAGAATGAGAATTAGATTGTTCCAAGCAACAATTACACAATCAGGAATTATTTAACTTATCTTCTGAAAATCATAATAATATCCAAAAGTTTGACCACAATCGAATATCATTAATTGCTACTTATGATCAGACATACATCGTTTGCTTAATATATATCTTAATCTAGCAGATGATATCAATTTACTAATTTAATCTTGCAGAAACTAAATTAGTCAATTGAATAGCATACAAGAAAGTTTATGTAGATAATCAGAATAAATTTCACATACGAAAGAGTAAATAAAGTAAACTTGCTCAAACCGTTAATTATGAATAAGATTCAACATCCCTTCAGAATTGAATTGAGTAGTTTAGCTTGACTTGCCTTGATTCTCCAAAACTAGGGTTTGCATGAATGTAAAAGATGATATAAGATGATATATGATGATATAAGATGATCCCCTTTATATTGGGTCTTACATGTCTTTATAAAGTCTAAAACAATCCCTGAAAACCTAAAAGTTCGCAATCCAAATCGTATTAGAAGTTTGCCTAAAACTTTCCAAAACTCAAAATTATTGTTTTCTTACCGACAATCTCGCCGGGGCGCATTTTCCTTCATAAAAACTCTTCGAGGCGAAGTTTGGCAGAGAAAACTCGCTTAGGCACAGTTTTCCTTCATAAAATCTCGCCTAGGTAAAGTTTGGCAGAGAAAAACTCGCTTAGGCGCAGTTTTCCTTCATAAAATCTCGCCTAGGCGAGTTTTCATTTTCTATTGCAACATCCTTTGGTAAAATGAGCATAACTTTTGATCTAGGAAGAGTTACAGGGCCTGCTACCTATCAAATCGAAGCTCTCGAAGAGATCTATAATTTTCAATTTTTGAGCATTGGCAGATTCTGATTGGATCAAGGTTGAAATCGGCTCCAAGTGACTGCTACATAAATTGCAACTTCCAAACTTTGAGGTTTCAACTTCCGCTTGGTAAAAAGGTCATGACTTTTTCATATGAACTCCGATTGGGATGATTCAAGATGTTAAGAAAAGCTAAGGAATAGCTCTACAATAAAATCTAAGTCCCAAGACAAGACCATGAATCCACCATAGCATTAAAAACCCAACAATCTCCCCGTTTTCCTCATTTCATCTCTATTTTAACCTGAAACCCATAAACAAACCTATTAAGCCCTTGTTAACAACCAAACATGCAATAGACTACGCATAAAGGAATCAAAATAAATGAATATCATGCACTCGTCAGATCATGAACTAATAGAGAAATCATTAGTTATTAAAACTAAATTACCTCAAGGATATAAGTTAGTTATAAAAACTAAACTATACTCCTCTACAAGTACCTGAAGCGGCCAACTCCATTGTACCTTATATTATGCATAATAATCAAAAATAGCGCATAGGTCGTTTTACGACAATAAAGTTTGTTCATCTCAGTCTTACATCATGAGTCCGTACCACAACAATATGGTTTGGATTGCTTTCAAAAAAATACTATAATTTAAACATATAATATCAATGTTGATCTAGTCGAATTTAATGGCATAGATCTTCCAATAATAAATCAATTCATAGTAAATAAAACATTTCATGCTTTAACAAATATTAGTCTCGCCAAAATAACTAGCTGAGAAATGGCTCATAAACAGTTCCAATAATAGAATAAGAATCAATTGCACTATATGCGAATAACAATAATCATTATAGATGTGAATAATTATCAATAATTATTCACTAATCACGCTTTGAAATTAATAACTCAAGTTGAGTTAGAAAACTTGCAATAAATGCGAATATTCAATAATAATCTTAGATGTGGAATAATCAACAATAATTATCCACTACCATGATTGAAAAATAATAACTCGAGTTAGGAAATTTGCCTGATTCATTGACTACTGCTACGCAATTTAAGTTAACTTCTTTTGTAAGACCTATTATTAATAAGATCGATCTCTCAATTAGCATCACATATCTTGCCTATAGTAATTTATCTAACATGTAATCACATAATCAAAAATTAGATAACACCTTAACACTATACGTATTTACAAGTCTAAACCTAGCACACATCGAGTCTTTAATAGTATTAAATATAGTATACTGAGTGGTTTTCCACAAACAACCAACAAATTAGTTTTCGTCTCGTCTACACTGTTTTACACAGCGAGTTAGATCGGTTGCTATTTTGTATATACCTCCGCTCCCTGAAGGAAAATTTTAGCCCAAATACTATACATTAACTATTAAAGAGTACGACTGCACTACTTTAGATTTAACACTTACTCGTTTATTTTATAAGTTCTTATTATAATTCGGTAAACTGTTTACGAATTCAGCAAACCGAATACATCAATTCAGTAAGCCGAATCCAAACTGTATTCCCTTTCCTAACATATTCAATTTCTAATCCAGCAACCTGGATTGACCAATCTAGCAAACTGGATTACCCTTTTCTAATCCATGAAATGTCTAATTCAACAGACTACATTTAAAGTAACTTTATTTCTTCTAAACATTTATTAAACAATTTATTTTAATTGTTTACACTTTATTAATTAACTCATTTAATCATTTTAAAAGGCCATACACCTAATATCTTATCACAAATGACCAAAACCCGCCATCAAAAATATGCATAAACCATATTTAGGGTTTTGAAGTCATAACATCCTATTTTCCATATTTTTTAACATTACATAACATATTTAATTCATTAATTCATAACTAAATCATTTCCATTAGAAACACCAAATAATCTTATTTTTTTTAATCTTTTCTCCATACATTTATACATATATTCCATACACAAAAATAATTTTTTTGGAATTTTTCAATTGCCTTTAGTATTTTTCAAAAGTTCATTTTTAGTTTGTAACTTAAGAAAATTAGCTATATCATTAAGAAGTAGGTTTTATACCTACTTATTGAGTATCAACTTACTATAACTATAGCTTAATCTCACGTGTTTTAGTTCTTTTTTATGCATTTTTATCTTCATTTTGTAGATTGCATTTTGGAAACTCTCTTGATGGCATAGTGGTGGAAATTGCATGGAACCGGCATGATGGCGAGCTTGAGGCTTGTGGTGGAGTGAAGGTGAGCATGGCATGTGGAAGTGGCATGGAAGTGAAAAGAAGAAAGAATATGAAAGCAGCAATAGCACACCAAAAGCACCAGCAGGAAGCTAGCAGAATCTGCAAAAAAAGCCCAGCAGCGCAGCCGCGCCCTCTTTAGGCATAACCACAGCATGCCCGCGCCACACCAGGAGCATATCAGTAGACGGCATGCCCGCGCCCCAATTGGCTTACGGGGCAGCGCGACTGTGCCAGGCTGGTCAATGGCAAATTGACTTTTTCACTTATAATCTTGTTTGCGTGTTTTTCCTTATAAGGGTGTATTTGGATGTTATAGAATTATCTTTTGAACATTATTCTTACTATTTTAGGGTTTTAGAGAGGGATAGAGAGCTTGTAGCCTATTCTTCCTAAATTTTGGCTTCTCTCTTGATTTCTCTAAGATTTTCTTACATTTTGCATATATTAGGGCTTGGATTGGATGATTAAAGAACTTGGCTCCACATTGATGGTTAATCTTTGAAGTAGAGATTTCAGATTTGCATTTCCTATCTCTTAGCTTCTCTTTACTTCTTTAATTGCTTTTCAATGTGTGAACAAGTTATGATAATGGTTTTTGCTTCAGTTATGAACTAATTTCCATTATGGGATTTTAATGGATCTTTTTGCTTGATTTCAGATTTGTATGCTTCTATGTTAAGCTCTAATTGATTATGTATGGGTTGCCTAATATGGTTTGTTTTGCTTGTTTAGATGCTTGATCACCATCTACCCGTATTAACTTGTATGAAATTGGAAAATGAATTATAAGTTGAGATACGGTCATATTAGCATATGTTCATGATGTTTACATGTGATAGACTTCATGATTTGTAATCCGGATAGACATATATTGTATTACCGCGTGGAGTTAATTGAGAGAGCTTGTACTTAAATCTGTATTGCTTTTAAGTTACATAGAAATATAATGATATAGGTAATATTGGGTGTTCACATATATTCTATCTCTTTTGTGGATTGTGTGTGATATGAGCATGGTATATCGAGAGATAGTCATGTTTTACTTTCGTGCTCTCGGCTAGCAATCCGAAATAATCAAATAAGCTTAACAAGAGGTATTTAAACTGAATGTGGCATTAAGTGAAGTTAGAATCCCATATCTTCCTTTTCTGAATCATGTACTTGATAATCAGTTAGTATTTGTTAATCTTTAATGTTAGATAAATCACATTTTGATCAATCGTTTAAGCAGCCTGAAAAAGCTACAAAACTGTTGCGTGTTAGATTATAAATATTCATTTTTCTCTATGGGAACGATCATCTGCTTACTCTATATTACTTGTTAACCGTGTATACTTGCACGTGTGTGTTTGATTTGATTAACACCGAAACAAGCCAACAATCATGCTCCACTCCAACAATTCCCAACTTTTAAAAGAATCTTGCACGTATTAACATGAACTTCCAGTTTAAATTTCGTGGCCATCGGAGTTACAGAACTCCAGTTATAGCGATTTTTGTCGAAAAAACCCAAATATTGAAATGACCATAACTCGGTCGATTTAAGTCGGAATAAGCTCATCTTTGGGCAGGAGATACTTTATATCATATATTTTCATGTCCCAAAATGTTTGAATTTATTTCATTAATTAAAGTTCCAAAACTGCCCCTAGAAATTTTGGACATATTACTTTTTGCTATTTTTTAAATTTTGCCTACTTTGCTAAAAACAGTCCACACGAAAATTTACAACACCTTTTTTAATTATTTCACTTGGATATATTAGAAGACTCATAGATCTAACTCTAGGTATTTACCATACTCAAAAATTCAAAATACAATGAGAGATATGGTCGTTTGAATTTCATATTTCATTTTCTCAAAAATATGATTTTCTAACCCTTGTGTTTTGTAAGAAAACTTCCATGATCTCTAATATTAACTAACATAAACCATCATAATACATACTAATACTTTTTAAGATCAAGGATCTACCATGATCTATGATCTATTTCATCAAACATTCACCAAATCCAAGCAAAACATAATCTATGTTAAAAAAATTAGGGTTTCCTAACTTTTGAAAACCTAGATCTAAGGTTTTAAAGCTCAAGATCATAACTTTCCATCAACAAAAATCAAATCAAACAAAAAAGAAATTAGACTATATTAAGTAGGAACCTTTTATACCTTAGCTTGTCCTTCTCTCTTCTTCTTCCTAAATTTGATTAAGGAACTATGAACACACCAAACACTCTCCCTTTATCTTCTCTCTTGTGGCCGAAAGTTGCTTCTTGGCTCTCTCTCTCTCTCTTGCTTTGCTAGTTAATGAAATAAAATAAAAGATGGAAGAGAAAGAAATTTGGTGTTAGTAAATTTGTGTAGATATATTTAGTATATCTATAATCATCTACCAATAACTCTTGCACCTTCTCTCTTCAATCACTAAGATGTTGCTTGCAAGCTTGGTAATAGGTTTCTTGCAAGTTTAGTGAAATGTGTTGGTTAAATTAAAAGAGTGACACATGGGCTTGAGTATGGGAGTGGGTTAACCAAAATGGAAAATAAAATGATTACCTCACATACTTAACACTCCCTCTCATTGTTGCCCATCTCTCTACTTCTAGACCAACATTTGATTTGTTTTTAATGCCAATTTGCTTAATCAAATGACTAAAAAGTCCCTTAACAAATGGGCTAAAAATTGGGCCACTTAATTAATTCTTTTTGGCTTCCTAAGCAATTATTTGGGCCATGTAAATTAGGTTAGGTCCAATGCTTTTAATTTTATCTTTCCCTAATCATTTAATTAGGGTTTCCATTACACATATTTGTAAATAAATTCCTTACTGATATACATTTAATTTCATAACCCAATTAGACTTGCTTTACTTAGGTTATAAAATTAATTAATTGAGATGTATAAAATAAATCTCTTAGGTTTCATATATATTTTAAATACTAACATTCTCCCATATTATAATTCCTTAGGTTATTTAATTACCATACCTAATATATGTATTAGGTTACATAACTTTATTCTTAATTCTCTTTATATACAAAATAAATGTATACACTTTATATAGTGTATATTTATTTAATCACGTACATAATCTACATAAGTCAAAACATATTCCACTAGTGTATTAACTTAATAGCCCTAATTGGCTTAATAAGTTATGACCACTCACATAATCACTATATATAATTCATATAAATAATTAATTACTTAAAAATTATAAATATTTTTAATTTACCATTCAAGATTAACATTCAAGCTATGTTAATTTTTAACATAACTTATCTTACTCTTCCTTAATCAAAATGATTAAGTATTCATTTTAGTTAATAAATCAATTAACTATCTAGCTTAATTCACATATTCACTTATAAGGTTCAAGTACTTTTTAAAAAAAAATTATTCGTAAAAATTACATATAAAATCATGTAAAATTCTCGGTGTTGGGTTTGTATGAAATTATGGAGCAATCAAATTGCAAAAAATAGCAGAAGCATGGTATATCAGAGTTTCAAAATTTCTACAAAACCATTACCCGGATCATCCTTTATGCAAATTATTAATTTCAAACGATAAATAAAAAGTTTTGAAATTCATACCCTTGTAGAACGAAGCTTCCACAGGTACAAGTTCAACTCATTGTTCTTCGCGATCTCCTTGAATATTCGGGGTAGATTCCTTCCTTTTATCAATGTTAGCCACCCAAGTGTTTGGCCTCTAGAGGTGATCCACCAAAGAAGAGGAATTATCAAGAAGAAGAGTGGTTGGCTAAACCCTATGTTTCTATCCACTATAGAAAAGGAGTACTATCCAACAATTAGAATTGCATCAACTGATATCTATTATAAGACTCCTCTTATATAGATATTAGTCAACCCTTCTAATCCTGCTAGACATTGGGTTTCATATAATTAATTAAACTCTTTTAATTAATTTAGGCTTCCCACCACATTGGGAATAATTAATTAAATTTATTTAATTAATTTGCCTCCTAATCTTAATAGAAATAAATGAGAGTACTAATATTAAATTAATTCCTAAACTCCTTTAGAAATTAAAATAATAATAATTGTAATAATATTAATATGACTCCTCTTATTAATTTATATTTAATATTTTCAAAATATTAAATAATAAATATTAAGCTATTTAATTTATTCTATCACCATAGATTAAATTAATTACACTTAATGTATTATTACGATTATGCAATTACCTTCTTAAATAATTGTTCTTCCTTTTATAGTGTGACCCTTTAGTTTCTCCATATTAAACCGGTTGTGAATAAATCAATTAGAACAGTTTTAATCTTATTTAAATAAATAAATTAAACTAATAATCTATTTCAATAAAAAATATTTATTTTATAATAGGGATAAGCCTCCATAGCGATCAACGGCTTTCAAGATAATATAAATCTCAACATTAATCATAAAAGAACCTGTGAGTAAATAGTTATCATACAATTCAATCCTTCTACCATACAATGTCCCAATTAAATATAAGACATGAAATTACTGTCAAGTCTTATTTTATTTAATTATATGTATTTCGATTAGAAAATGCACAACTCCAAATAATGCAAATTAAAAACTCATTTCTAATTTCATTCTGCCTTGGCCAACGACTACTAGGTTGTCATTTAACGAATCACATATGACATATCTTTTCTTTTGCTAGAAGTGGTAGATTTTTTATTGACCATTCAATATCTCCATATGTAACTTATTATACCCAAGCATACCCTTTGATATACCCTAAGGGTCTTAAGGAATAAGTCAAAGTATAATTCGTTACACACAAGATACTATGATGATCTTAAGTCCAAGGATCACTTGTACTACTATCACATTAGGAATTCCTATTGACAGGCAAGTAAAACTCCATTAGGTATTCTATAGCGAGTCACGTTCAGTGAACTTATTCTTAATAAGCACCTACATACTTGCTTTAGTGTCTCCACACAAATGATCATGAGATCGATCATCCTTATCCAATGAGCAAGTAACATATGTACCAATCTATTCGAATTTATTAATCCCCTTTTTAGTAATCCAACGATTGGGAATTATTTTAGTTTTAAGTTTTCTAAGAATTTAGATCTCATTAGCATGATCAACATCATGATTCTAAAAGCATTGCTTAAAACTATGGGTTATTTACATATTATAAATATAGTATTATGTAGATAATTAAATGTCTTTAATAAATGAATAATTTTATTAATAAATAAATAAGATCGTCTCCAAAGTATATGCTTTATCATCATACATGATTGGCTTGTATGCATATTACTTTCAATCTCCCTCTTGCACTAAAGTCAATTGCCATGGTATCTCATACACATATTCTCTAAGTGGCGATCAAACTACAGTTGTGTTAAAGCTTTAGTAAATGGACCTGCAATGTTGTCTTGAGAGTCTACATGCTCTAAGGTGACGTCTCTTCTTTCAATGATTTCTTTAATCAAAGTATCGCAACACATGTTTGGATTCAAGATGAGACTTAGGAACTATTCCTAGTTTTGTAATGAACTTTTCATCCGAAACATCAACTTGCAGCTTCACTTACAGTTATATGCTTTGTCTTTGTCGCTAAACCAGCAACCTTTTGCTGTTTGGAACCTTTTCAATTCACTGCACCACCTTTCAAGGTAACGACTTACCTTAAAGTGGATTTGTTGTCGTCTTGGTCAGTCTGAAAACTTGAGTCTGTTTAGTCCTCTAGTTTAATTCAGACCCATCATATGTCATAATGACATCCTTAGTGTCAATTAAGTACTTTAGGATGTTTATCATTGTCCTACAGTGATCTTCTCCAGAATTTGATTGATCAACATCAAGTCTCGTATATTTCATTGCATACATGATAGTAACTCATGCTATATCTCTTTTATTGAGAACAGTTTTAGAGAGATACACTCCATGGCTAATCATCATGAGACACCTTTTGGAGTTTGCCATGCTAAACGCCTTTAGCATCTAATGAATATAAGTTCCTTGGGTTAAACCGAACATTTTAAATCTATCTATATAGATTTATATCCCCAATGTAGGATGTTCTACCCAAATCATTCATGTAGGAATGTTTAAACAACTTTATTTTGATCGATTATAGCATAGGAATGTCATTCCCTATCAGTAATATATCATCAACATATAATACAAGGAATGAAACAGCGCTCCCACTAACCTTCTTGTACACACTTGGTTCATCCTCATTTTTGATAAAATCAAATTTTTGATTGTCTCATCAAAACGGATGTTCCATCTTTGAGAAGCTTGCTACAACCCATAAATAGATTGTTGTAGCGCATATACATGATTTGCTTCAACCATTGAAATAAATCCATCTGGTTGTATCATACATACATTCTCCTTTAATAATGTATATTTGAGGAAGGGTGTCTCCACGTCCATTTTGCCAGATTTAATAATAATAAGCTGCAATCGCAAGTAAAATCCAAATGGTCTTGTGCATTGCTTCAAAGATTCATTTTAGATTTTATGGTCATCTACTATTTCTCTAAGTCTTAATTAATCATAGCCTGTTCGTAATTCAATGGATCATCATCATTCATGACGTGTATCTCATCGTCATCCTCTATAACGAATTCATACCTTTCAGGTATCTTGGGTACTCGTCCAGATTTACGAATAGGGTGTTCTACAATAGGTGTCTCTACGTGGACAGGTTCATCCAACTGATCTGTAGTGGTTTGTGGTTCTTTAATTTCTTCAAGATCTATTTTCCTCCCACTAGCCCCTTAAAGGGTAAACTCCTTTTTTCAAGAAGGCAGTGTATTTCGCAACAAACGCCTTTTGCTCAGTAGGATTGTTGAAATAGTATCCCAAACTTTCTTTAGGATATCCCACAAACGTGCACTTATCAGATCTTATCCCAAGCTTATCATTTTGAAACCTTTTCACATAAGCTGGACATCCCCAAATCTTAACATGCTTAAGACTAGGTTTCCTCTCTGTCCATATCTCATATGGAGTCTTAGGGACGGATTTCGAGGGGACCTTATTTAGTAGATACCCAGAATGAAATTGAAAGATCGGCAAAACTCATCATGGAACGAACCATGTCTAACAATGTTCGATTTCTCCTTTCAGATACTCAATTTAATTGTGGTGTACCTGGTGGAGTCCATTGTGAGATTATACCATTGTCTTTGAGATAATTGAGAAACTCACCGCTTAAGTATTCTTCACCTCGATCTGATCGAAGAATCTTAATACTCTTGCCCGTTTATTTTTCTACTTCACTTCTGAACTCTTTGAACTTTTCAAATGATTTAGATTTGTATTTCATTAAATACACATTTCCAAATCTTGAGTGATCATCAGTGAAAGTAATAAAATAAGAATACCATCCCCGTGTATTCGTTGTTATAGGTTCACAAACGTCTGTGTAAACCAACGCTAACAATTTTGTAACTCTTTCTCCTTTTCTACTATAAGGAGATTTAGTCATTTTATCCATGAGACAAGATTCACAAGTTGGATATGATTCATAATCAAATAGCTCTAAGAGCCCATCCTCATGTAACTTAGATAATCTTATTTCATTGATATAACCGAGTCTACAATACCACATATAGGTATAATTAACATCATCTCTTTTTCTTTTCTTAGTTTGTTCTATTTGAAATATATTTTTCATGCAAGTCAAGTATGTAAAGTCCATTTCACAAATTACCAACACCATATAAAACATTGTTTCTATAAATAGAACAACTGTTGTTTTTTATTATAATTTCAAATCCATCAATATCTAATACAGAATTTGAAATAATATTTCTAATGATATTCGAAATAAAATAATAATTATTTAAATAAATGGACTTGCCCGTAGGCAGTCCTAAACAATAAGTGCCTACAGCTAATGCAGCAATCTTTGCTCTATTTTTCACTCATAGGACAACCTCATCTTTGTTCAGCTTTCTACTTCTGACCAGTCCCTGCACAGTATTATATATGTGAGAACCACAACCGGTATCCAATACCCAAGTAGAATTTTGACTTTCAGAAAAATTAATTTCAATTATGAACAAACCTTGATTGGAAGTTGAAGCTTCTCCAAACTTCTTCTCTGCCAAAAACTTCTTGCAGTTCCTCTTCCAATGACCCGGCTCGTTGCTATGGAAGCACATTCCTTTGCTAGTTGGATTAGATTTTTTTTGTTCCTTCATATTCACCTTGCCCTTAGCCTTCTTAGATTTCTTCTTTTCAGAAGATACTTTGGGCCTCTTTCTTTTCTTGGAAGAATCCACCATTAAGACATGGTTCTTCTTGGATAGGAAGTGACCTTCTGCAGTTTTCAACATGTTAAGTAAATCAGGAAAGCTGACATCTAACTTATTCATGTAGAAATTAATAACGAACTGCGAGAAGGTCTCAATGAGTGACTGCAAGACCAAGTCTTGACTCAACTCCCCATCCATGACGAACCCAAGTTGGCCAAGACGTTCAATCAGATTGATCACCCTTAGGACATGAGTCTCAACGGCAGTGCCCTCGGTCATCCGAGATCGGAAGAGCTCCTTAGATATCTCATATCTAGCAGTCCTACTTTGTTCACCATACAACTCCTTGATATGAAACAACATAGTAGGAGCATCCATGTTTTCTTGCTGACGCTGAAGCTCGTTATTCATGGATGCGAGCATGATGCATTGAGCCACAGATGCATCATCTTGCCATTTTACAATGGTGGCAATCTCTTCCTCAGAGGCTGAATCTGGAACAGTTCCAGGGACAGGTGAATTTAGGACATAAAAAATCTTTTCAGCAGTGAGAACTATCCTCAGATTCCTTAACCGGTCCATATAATTCGGCCCAGTTAGTTTATTAGCATCAAGTATGCGACGCAGTGAAATTAGTGATTTTGATATTTTTAAATTTCAGCATGTGAAAAGACAATATTTTAGCAAACATTCATTTAATTAATTTTATATACCAAAATAAATTAGGTCTTATTTTAGATTGGTATCTCCTACTATTTTCTTCAAACTATATTACCCTCATTTATATAGTTCGGCTAAATCTAATTAAAGATTTGCTAGTGAGATTAAAGATCCCATTTCAAATGTATATAGCCTTGTGTGTGCACAACAAACGATATATAAATAAATGAGTAGACAACTCTTGTCAATTACATCGACAAGTAACTCCTTGTATTCTGCCTCTTAGATCATAATGGTCAAGTGTGTGCACATCTGAACTAAAATGATTTAAGTTAAGTCCAACTTAGCACTCTATATATTCGAAAAAGAAAAATATTATCCTTGTGTATGCACAACAAAACAATATTGTTCAATTAACTTTATAAGCATCAAATGTGACTAAATTAATATCTTAAATACGCAATACTCGCCTTGTGTGTGCACAACAAACTCGTATTAAATATTTAATACTATATTAATTTATCATGCTAGAAGGCGACGCTCGATATTCCAAATATCTTTGAACGCTTTAGACTTAATATGATTTCTTTGAGGGATTTGTTATTATTTGTCTCATCTTGTTTAGCGTAGATGCACATATATATATAAAATACGCGTCATTTTATTAAAACATGCAAACCATGTTTGCATAAAATATAATATATATATATATATAATACTAGCATGCATATATAGAATACTATATTCTACCTGGATTGATTATGGACTTTTATTCTAGTTTGGTTCACTAGAGCTACCAAGTGAACCAAAAGGTCAAACCTAGGAGTGCAAGAATTTAAATTTAAACGTAAATATTACATTTAAACTCGGGCTCCATTACAAACGGGTCTTCACACGCTCCTTGCTCTTTGGTCTTCAATTTCTTCACGATAATTCTAACTATTTTTATTACATTAACTATTTAATTTAAATAAAAATCTTGATCAGCAGTTAAGGGGAGGTACATAGGAGGGAGATAGAATTTTACATCAAAAAAAATCAAAAAAGACGAGGTACGCAGACCCCATTCAATAAAACCCATTCATTCAATCTTTCAACTAAAATAAAATTCAATCACATTGGTCAATAGTCCATAATCAATCCCCATTTATTTTTATACATATCACCATACGCATCAATAAATAAATATTCATCTCATGAATTAAAATATTCCATATATATATATGAGTATCATTTAATGGACAATTTTAAATTGCATTAAATCCAATTTCAAGATTAAAATAAAATCTTTATTTTAATTATAAAATTATTAAGAATATAATATATATATATATAATATAATCGTATATCATATATATCTTATTTATATATATATATATATATGGTAACACCTTTTTTTTTAGAAATTCCTTTAAGAGGTTCGGTCACTTTATTAACTATATATATATATTATAAGCTAAGTGTACTATCCTGGCCTCCTGGGTAACTTTTTGAATTTGAATCACCCTTTTGGAATTCATTCAGGATGATATCCTGATATATAATAGTAACGTGAATACTGTATCCTTGTAACACGGATTCCAGCAGGCCACGGATCACCATTGTAGCGAAGGAAACAAAAAATTACTTTCCGTTTTTTTTTCCTTTCAAAAAATAAAATAAAATTTTATACAATTAAATATGCCCAATAAATTATTCTAAATACATACCCATATAATATGGAATCAAATTAATTAATAATTACATAAATGTTTGGCTCTGACGCCACTGTTGGGTTTGTAAGAAATTATGGTGCAATCAAATTGAAAAAATAGCGGAAGCATGGTATATCAGAGTTTAAAATTTTTTACAAAATCATTATCCGGATCATCCTTTATTCAAATTATTACTTCCTAACGATAAATAAGAAGTTATGAAATTCATATCCTTGTAGAACGAAGCTTCCACAAATACAAGTTCAACTCATTGTTCTTCGCAATCTCCTTGAATATCCGGGTTAGATTCCTTCATTTGATAAACGTTAGTCACCCAAGTGTTTGGCCTCTAGAGGTGATCCACCAAGGAGGAGAAATTATCAAGAAGTAGGGTGGTTGACTAAACCCTAGTTTTTTATCCTCTATAGAAAAGGAGTACTCTCCAACAATTGAAATTGCATCAACTGATATCTATTATAAGACTCTTCTTATATAGATATTGGTCAACCCTTCTAATCGTATTAGACATAGGATTTTATTTAATTAATTAAACTGTTTTAATTAATTTAGACTTCCCACCACATTAGGAATAATTAATTAAATTTATTTAATTAATTTGCCTCTATATATTATTAAGAATAAATTAGAGTACTAATATTAAATTAATTCCTAAACTCTTTTAGAAATTAAAATAATAATAATAATTGTAATAATATTAATAAGACTCCTCTTATTAATTTATATTTAATATTTTTAAAATATTAAATAATAAAAATTAAGCTATTTAATTTATTCTATCACCATAGATTAAATTAATTACACTTAATACATTATTACGATTATGTTATTACTTTCTTAAATAATTATTCTTCCTTTTATGGTGTGACCGTTTAGGTTTTCCATATTAAACCGATTGTGAATAAATCAATTAGAACAATTCTAATCTTATTTAAATAAATAAATTAAACTAATAATATATTTAAATAAATAATATTTATTCTAGAATAGGGATAAGCTTCCCTAGCGATCAACGACTTTTCAGATAATATAGATCTCAACATTAATCATAAAAGAAACAGTGAGTAAATAGTTACTGTACAATTCAATCATTCCACCATACAATGTCCCAATTAAATATAAGACATGAAATTACTGTCAAGTCTTATTTTATTTAATTATATATATTTCGATTAGAAAATGCATAATTCTAAAATAATGCAAATTAGAAACTCCTTTCTAATTTTGTTTTACCTTGGTCAAGGACTACTAGGTTGTCATTTAACGAATTACATAGGACATATCTCTTCTTTCACTAGAAATGGTAGATTCTTTATTGACCATTCAATATCTCCATATGTAACTTATTATACCTAAATATACCCTTTGATATACCCTAAGGGTCTTAAGAAATAAGTCAAAGTATAATTCATTACACACAAGATACTATGATGATCTCAAGTCCAAGGATCACTTGTACTACTATCACATTAGGAATTTCTATTGACAGGCAAGTAAAACTCCATTAGGTATTCCATAGTGAGTCACTTTCAGTGAACTTATTCTCTAATAAACACATACATACTTGCTTTAGTGTCTCACACAAATGATCATGAGATCGATCATCCTCATCCAATGAGCAAGCAACATATGTACCAATCTATCCGAATTTACTAATCCCCTTTTTAGTAATCCAACGATTGTGAACTATTTTAGTTTTAAGTTTTCTAAGAATTTAGATCTCATTAGCATGATCAACATTATGATTCTAAAAGGATTGCTTAAAACTATGAGATGTTTACATGTTATAAAAACAGCATCATGTAGATAATTAAATGCCTTTAATAAATGAATATTTTTATTAATAAATAAATAAGATCTTCTCTAAAGTATATGCTTTATCATCATACATGATTGACTTGTATGCATACTATTTTAAGTCTGTCCTTACAATGTTCCACGGGGCTGTCTCCATGGTTTGATTTGATGTTATAGTCCTCCAAGGTTATCTCTGGAGTGTGAAAAAGTCATTTTTGCTCTCCTGCATAGTTAGTAACAAGAAAATAAAATTTCGAGTGTCTACAGTAATAATAATATTAATAAAAAATAAAATAATAATAATAATAATAATAATAATAACAACTTAACATATAATAACAATAGTAATAGTAATAATAATAATAATAATAATAATAATAATAACTTAACATATAATAATAATAGTAATAGTAATAGTAATAATAATAATAATAATAATAATAATAATAATAATAATAATAATAATAATAATAATAATAACAACAACTTAACATATAATAATAATAATAATAATAATAATAATAATAATAATAATAATAATAATAATAATAATAATAATAATAATAAAAATGTTTTATAATTTCCTTAATTATATTTGCTAATAATTACATTAAAACTCATTTAATAATAATTATAAAAAAAATTAAATATATTTTTTTCATTTATGTTATTGTATTTTATATTTTTTTACTAAGTTTTTTGATTTATATTTTATTTTAAAATAATTTCTTTCATTTTCTCCATGAAATGTGTTCATTTCCACTTAAGCATGGCTACATCATGCATTAAAAGTCCATGTCAGCTGCCATGTCACACTTCCGTTAGTCACTAACGGATTTTTAAACGTTTTGTTAGTAAACAAAAGTTTAGTGAGTTGACTGTAAGAAAAAAAAGTTTAGTGACTCATTTGTAAGTTGACCTATAGTACAGTGACTTGGAAAATATTTAACCCTATATTCATGAAATAGAAAATCAATTGTGGAGATGTACTCATTGATTGGATCGCAAAACTGCTAAAAGAAATGAAGAGGAAAATAGCCCAAGATAAGTCGATATCAAAAATCTTCTATGACAGATTCTTAAGCATCATTCTAAAGAAAAAACTGAAGTAATTATGAAAGAAAAGAAGATGAAGAAAGGAAAGAAGAAGAGAAGTGAAGAAACAGAGAAGAGGGATGAGTTGGAATCAGGCGGAATTCATGTCCCTTAAAATGAAGAACTTATAAATTGTTATGCTCCTCAACCATCCAATACATTGCCCTCCAAAAGGATCCGAAGGAGCATAGTCCTAGAAACCTTTGAAGATTCAAATGCAGATATACTTGAGAAATGGGTAGAACATAACAATGCACAGATCCAAATGATTCCAATTGTGGAAGATCTGCTAAAAAGATTTCAAGATGCCGAACTGGATCGAACTACTATGTCGTACGATCCTGAAGGACAACAGTTGGCATCATTCTATCCTTGGATGCCCTGGCTAAAGGCTATCTCTAATGGAAATGAAAGTTTTCTTGGTTAGTGCTTATCAAACTTTCCCAACCTAAAGGTAACCTCCCATAACTTTCCAAGGGTACAATCTTTTCCAATGAAGATTATATAGGATACTAGGCACTTCAAAACATACAGAAACTTTGAAGGTGCTTACATTCCTCATTATTTGATTGACAATTTATCATCTCAATCACATGTCTCCAAGAACATGATCGTAGAGCATCATCACTCTACGAATAAGTTTGAACAACTCTCTCAATTCAATTCTACCCCTTAAACTAGTCTGCAATCATCATCCCAATTCTCTCTCATATGTAAGACCCCAACTTTTATGAATAAAAATTTAATTTTCTTTATATATTATTTCGAAATAGTAAGGTGTTGATTTGATAAATGTGAAAAGTTATGGGTGAAATGTGCAAATATTTCAAAATAAGCAAGTGGTTATAAAATATTCTTGTTGTCGGGGAATATTCACTTGGTCGTGGAATATTCTTATTGTCGGGAAATATTCGTACGACGGCGCAGCTATTTGTGGGCCCCACAATGGAATAACTTTCAGATATAGAAAGCGATAGAAATAACCTTTTTATAAATAACGGTAAAACTATTACGATTAAACTGTTGAAATGCCCGGTGATAAAAATACAGTAATACGCGTTGTGCACAGTAGCACACGGTATTGCACAGTATTTCGAATTATTGGTTCTTACGTAAGAAGTCACTTACTCAATAATTGTTATAGTAATTACTGTTCAATATTTTATATTATTGATTCAATAATTGCATGATATTTTATTGGTTCAATAATTGCTACGTTGATATTTTATATGATTGATTCAAAAATTGCTACCGTTGATATTTTGTATTATTGATTCAATAATTGTCACTGCATAGTATTTCACATTATCAACTCAATAATTCATATTATTTGAATAATATTATTAGATAGCATTATTGACAATGTCTAAGGAAGTTCTGTCTAGGAGTGGTTATTTAATTGCGCGCCAGTAAGGAGAAATCCTTATCGGAAGGCCCCCTCTTTCTTGGGAACGACTTGGTTGTCAATATTGTAATTCTGTAATATTATTTGTGAATAATTAATTATTGATTTATATGATAAGGAAATATTTATTTTGTGGATATAAAAAAAAAGAAATTAGTGCTGATGTGTTTTTATCAGTATTTTGGTGTGGGAAATCATCCGTTTATGGATTTCGGCCATTATCGGTTGGGAATTTGAAAAAACTATCTTCTACAAAGTTGTAGAGAATTAAATTTTCTATAGCAGGATATAGAATTTGTATTTTTCTAATAAAATGGTTATTTATTATGAATTATTGAAGTTTCGGAAAATAAATATTTTTTTATATGCGTGGGCCTCATTTTTGTTTTTTATGGCTTGTAAATGCTGAATTTCAAATTTCAATTGTGGTGTGCGTATGTGAGAAGCCGCCGGTAGCAATTAGTCAACTTTGGTGTTCTGGCATTTTCCTATAAATAGGGTGTTTAGGTTAGAATTGAAAATCACACCAGAATCAGAAGTTTTCTCTCTATAATATCGAGCGTATTTTTGTGATTATTTAGATACTTTGAGTGTTACTATTTAGTGCAAGTTTCTTCGGTATTATATCCGATATTTCAGCTAGAAGTACTATTCTTTTGAGGTAAGGGATGTTATTTTCTTTTGTAAATGATGTTATTCTTTTCAATATCATTATACCAAAATATTGGCATGGATTTTATTATGAAATTCTTACTTTTTCCGTCGAGATTACTATTCACGTATACAGCACTATTCACGTATACGGCACTATTCACGAAAAAAATTAAATTTTCTTCTATTTGTTCAAGTTGCTTGTTAAGGTTCCTATCTTTGATTGAATCTAAGTTTTGAGCTTTATTCTTGAATTTTGCTCCACAATTGATTATTACGAAGTATTTTTGAATTGGATAAACTAAAATACGAATCCTTAATCTTTGTCCTTTATCTCACTGGATTCGTTATTTATATTATTTTTCACCATTCTCAATCCTAAATAGTGATGTAACTGAATATCTTTGGCCTGTAGAGCAAAGATGAATGATTACCTGATGAATATCTTTGGCCTGTAGTGCAAAGATGAACATGTGTTGAGATGAACATGACCAACTGATGATACAAATGAATATCTTTGGCCCGTAGTGCAAAGATGAATATTTGATTCGAGATGTATATTGATTGATTTTATATGGATAAAATATTGATGATGGACTTTTAAATCATAGAAGATAGTAGATCTCATTCTCTACTTAACTCTTCTAATGAATTGTTTTTTTTACTGCGAATATTGATCTAAAACTTGTTGTCAATAATATTTTAGATGAATTGTTGAAGACTAACGATAATTTATTTTCCATTATCTTAGTCATAATATTCTTTACTGAGCTAGTTGAGCTCACCCTTTTCATCTATTGTCCTCTTCAGGAAATGAGAATGTCGCAGGAACTAGTCGGGGGACAGAGTGATGGTCCGAGTTAGAGCAGTAGTAGTCCTCACTATTTCTAATAAATAGTGTGATAATAATTGTAATGAGGACTTAGTTTGAATGTTAATATTTTTTACATATTTGTATTGACACTCACAGTTATGTGGTCGTATTTTGCACGACCGTGTGATAAAAGATTGTATTTGAATTCTGTACCATGTATTTGGTGACTCAGAATGGGTTGGGTTGACTGGACCTATTCTGGGGGTGTCACATCATACCTCCGGTTATTCCATCTAACATTTCATTCTCATCTCACCATGAATTCTTCGATGTCCTTACTGCTCTCGAGAACATTCACGCTAACGTGAATCAACAACCCTCTACTCAGCTAACTATCAATTCCACCCTTAGTTCAGACTTGTTAAGAAACTCTGAAGATTGTGGAAAGGCTTCCTTAGTAATAATCGAAACACAACCTACTCTTGGATATGGAGACAGTTCAGTTTATAAGGATCTGAAAGCATCTGTTGCAGAAATGTCTCTTCAACTCAATCAGCAAGATCTTATTCATCAGCAGGCTATTGAGCAAACTCGCAAAGCTTCCCTTGAGATGCAGCAAAGAACTGAGCAAAGCATAACATCTCTCTCTGAGAAACTGGCAGATCTTACCCACTCTCTCTCAATGAAAATCGAACTGAGCTAGTAGGAAGTTCATACAGAGGTCAAAAGCTCCGCATTCTTGATTGATCGGCTTATTGTTCATGTTCAACAACTCTCCAAGTTGATTGATGATAAAAAGGGAGAGAAAAAGAGAAGACGTGCTAGCAAGCTCCGAAAGAGGAAGCATCGTAAAGAAAAGTTGACTAAGGGAAAGCAACAAACATTATTTGAGGGGGAGAAGAGGACAAGGCTGATACGGCTGACATTGAGGGGGAGCAGGAAGGAGTACAAGAAGTTGTGTAGAGTCAAAAAAGCAAGACGAAAAAGAAGCACAAAAAAGAGTTCAAAAGGACAAATGAAATGGAAGGTACATTTAAAAATGTTTTGGTAAATTCTCTTAAGACTGTTTGGTTTAATTATTTTTGAGTTGTAATATTTTTAAGACTATGTGGTTATTTTTTTGTATGGATGGATGGATTTTTATGATTTTAATTATGCATGACTTGGTTAATTACAATTACTATATATATAAATGTCATGCTAAATACACATTATTTTATTCATATATGTTGGTCTAGCAATACAGTAGCTTACTATATTTAAGTCATTCATAATCATGCATATGGTCTTAATGAAATTGATTGAATGGGTTGCTATAGTATTTTTGCCATCATCAAATTAGGGAGATTGTTAGGAATCTAATTATGGATTAGAATGTTGCTTTATTAAAGGGGAGATTGATTAGAACCCTAATTAGATTCCAAATGTATATGATTTGATGATGAAGCACATAAAGTATATTTGTATGGATAAGTTTTGTACAGTACTTAACTGAGATATCTATGTACAAGGACTTAGAATAGTATGATCAAACATGTTAGGTTGATCCTTAACCTATATGCATATGTAATAGATATAATCAATTGTAAAAGCTACTCTACATGTTAGTAGTATAGTCAGCAGAGTAATCTACATATGCTTGAAGAGAAATATAATTAATGTATATTTTTATAAGTGAGTTTTGTAAAGTTATTTCAAAAGAATTAATGTATAAGGACTTAGATTAGAAAGATCAAATAATGTTAGGATGATCTTATTGAAAATGATCTAATGTATAGATGATAAGAAGTCGTTGATCGTAAAGTCACTTTGCCAACTCGTAGTATGGAGACACTTCGCAGAGTTAACTTTGTTCGCAAAGCCTAAGGAGAATCGCAAAATTCACTCCATATCGTAAACGAAAGATCAACTCGTAAAGTAATCAGATGATCTTAAAGCTGCAAGGCTATCACAGATCTGTAGAAGGAGACGAAGAAGTTGTTACATATTGAACATCACCTAGCAAAGTCACAGTCAAGTTACCGAGAGATCAGTGAATTAAAAAGTCAAGTAAGACTTGTTCAGTAAATTTTGATAGTAGAATACTCCAAGCAGACGCTGAATGAAAGTAAATTGTAAGATAACTCCAAGATTGTTCAGTAAAGTCAATATAGCAAAGTTAGCCTCAGAATCGTAAAGCTTTATTTGTAAAACTGACCATAGATTTGAAGGATATTAGAAAACTTATGTTGTGTCATGAATATAAGGTGAAGATCACACAAGAAGAAGCATATAGCAGAAGAATATACTATGATGACATCTGAGTATAGTTCTCACTAGAAGAAATCTCCAGAATGAATCTATAAAGGTCACATTGCAAAGGTATTCTGCCTGATCTTAAAGTTCTTAACAATTCGCAGAGAAATCAAGATTTCATAGAGCATCAGTTGACACTTAAAAGCAAAAAGGGACAACTAATTCATGAAGTTGTTTTCGTCTTCAAAGAACAACTAAAGTATTAAGAGAACGAAGAAAAGTCAGCACATCAAGTCCAAGAATTATATAGAAAACAAAAAATAGAACAGAAGTTGAAGTCATAGTAGTAGTGGTAATTCAGAGCACAAGTTTACGATCTCCATCACTCTACTATTAACAAACAAAAGAACATAAAGTAGAGCTCAACCCTACGATTGATTAATCACCATATCACATAGTCAAGTCAGGTCTGACAAGAGGACGAACAAATGGAATGTTGTGAGAAGAAGATCCCAAGGTAGAAGAAAATATCTCTGGGAGAAATAAAAGTGTGTCCACTGGCTAGTTGGTCGAAAGCGATTTGTCAGAAAAGTAAGTAAAGATGATGATTGATGTGATAAGTCCTAAGTCAGAAAGTACGCTGACACAAAGCTCTAGAAAGTCAACATTTGAGATATCAAAGTAATTAAGCATTAAATGTTCCAACGAATACTTCTCAACGAGAAGATTTTAATCAGACTATAAAAGGAAATATCATTTGAAATAAAATTGATGATGATGGGCAATTGAACGAAAAATACAAGAAGAGAATCATCATAGAAAAGGAATACAGTGTTGAAAGATGAAAAACATAAAGCAGGTATCACTCTACGATTAAAGATGTGTTCAAGGATTGTAAGTATAAAAAGAGAAGGAGATTCAATGCAATCTTGGCAGCACCTCATCAGACTACAAGAACCTGATGAGCACTTGGAAAAGCCAGAGCCGCAGAGAAAGAGAAAAAAGCCATAGAGCTAAAGAGCCAGAGCCGAAGAGCCAAGATAAATGAGGACATGTCAGAACTTAAAGTCTAAACATGAAGAAGCCATACAGTTGATGCTGGTAACGTGAGAGTGACAGTACCCATGAATTTTATAAATAAAATTACTATTAATATTAAGACAAATAGATGTTTGAATATATATTCAAGTATAAATATTTTTATGGCATGAGATGGGATATTTAAATTGAGTATATGATAATTGAGAGATATGGAGAAGTTAATGAAAAGCTTAATTTAAGCTTATGTAATATGCCTTGTGTTGCTTAATGGTAGATTAAGTAATTGTTTAATTAAATTAATGAGTAAATGATATGATAGACTAATATTTATTATTATTAAATTATTGCTATGTACAATAATATGTAATGTGTGATTATATGTTATAAAGTTGCTACATCCATTTAATATAAAATAAGGTGTGACATTACAATGTGATTACATGATATATAAAACTATATGATGAAATTAGGTGAATCATATAATTCTACTAAGTTACATAAATGAGCTTATGTGACAACATGATATGTGGTGGGTAAATTAAATGTGTACTTTAAATTTACGGGAGAAATTAAATTTTAATAAATAAATATTTATTATTAAATATTTATTTCAATACTTATGTGTAATTGAAATAATAAATTTTATGAAAATTATGGGTTGATAGTACTCAGCTAAGTTATATTTCAATATTATCTAGACTAACCCAATGTACATGGATTATATAATTATGTGTATATATACCCCCTAACTTACCACAATGTATTAATATTATCACATTAAAATTACATTTATACACCCAAAAAGAATTAAAACCTAAGTATACATATGTTAATTCACAAATGCAGAGTTTTAGAGGAGTTATCCCATATTCAGTTGTCCCATTTCTCCTTCATTCACGTAAATGGCCATTGGCCTATCCTACCCCTATATTGTCAAACTCAGAGAAATGCTAATGATGGTGATGATGAAGAAGGGAGTGGCCTCAATAGTGCTCCACCAACTCCTCATTGCCTAACATCTTCTTCCATCTTCCATTGGATTCAATCCTTGAGGTAAAGGCTTAACATGGTCAATAAAATCTCTATAAATTAGGCTTTTCCCTTCTCAAATCCAATTTGCTGAGTTTCTGATAAGTTAAACTTGGAGTGTGAGTATACTGAGATTAGAATAAAATCTGAGATTGGAAGGAATTTTGTTTCAAGCTTTAGTATAGGTAAAATTTTCACAGTGTTCTTAATTTTAATTTTTAAGAATTCTTGAATACTTGATAATTAATTTAGAAATAGAATGTTGTTATGTTATATGAGTTTATATGCATGTATGGAAGCAATGTGGTTGCTTGTAAGCATGTTAATGTAGAAGAATTCTAGGTTGGGTTTGAATTTTGCAGAAGTAGAGGCAGCCTGTGTCTATACCGAAGTGGCGCGGCCGCGCCACTTCCCAGTACAAACACAGCGCGGTCGCGCCGCCTAGCAGTTATGAAATCTAATTTTTGTAGCTTTCTGTTATGTTGAGCATGTTAGTTTGACTTGATTCTAGTTATAAATGTCCTTGACATGCTAACATAAGTTGCTTTACTTGTAGCCACTCACCTTAACTAGTTTTAGTTGGAGTCTTAAAGAAAACTTATAAGTTTGAAAAACAAACCTTGATGGAAATAATCTTACTTGTATTCTAATTTTTTGAGCATATGTAAGTAACTTATAAATATATGTGAATGAGTATAACATGTAATCCAAAGCCCCTTTGCATGATATGAGTTACGTGAGCTTGAATTCTAAAAAAAACATAAAGTTTTGAAATGAAACTTAACAGACTTGGTATACTTTAAGTTCTGACTTTTGAGTATGCTTATATGGCTTAGTTTCATATATAATGGCTGTGATATATGAATCCAAAGCGTCTTGCATGTTTAGTTGATTTCACATGATATTTTCAAGAAAAATGTTGAAGTTGAAAACCAACTTTGTTGGGAAATACCCTATTTATATTTTGGACTTTTGGACCATCACGATAGGACATTTTATGCATCTAGACATGATTGATATGTGCACCTATCTAGCTAAGTATGTTGCGAACTAATCAAGCATAGTTTCAAATGAGTTCTAAAGAAGTAAAGCTATGCTAATTTGGAATACATGAGTAGAATAACTTGAGCATGTATATTTAAGGTTTATTAACCTCATTATGTGATATAATGGTTAAACATGAGTAGCCTTTCGAGAATTGGTTTCATTTAGCCTTGTCGAAATAGAAATTTTTCTAAAAACAAAACCATAACATTTGAAGAATCTTGGAATGGCCATAGAAGAGACCAAACCTAATCATAGACCCCATAACATGTATGTTCTGCATGTATCATCATCAATGTATTCTAGTAAGTGAGCTAAAATTATGCAAACTAGTTTTTAGTACTGGTTTGGACAAGGAGCAGCGCGACCGCGCCACTCCCTAGTCTAAACCAAGTGTGGCCGCGCCGTAGGGCAATACAATTCAACTATTTTATTGCTAATCTGAGACTCGATGCATGTGTGTATGAATGTTCTAAACTATAATACATGAATTCACAGATGTTTTAAGTGTTCATGTATAGGTTGTCTATTTGAAGCCAAGATTTCAAAGTTATAGGATTACAAAGACAATGATGAATATATGACCATATGATTTCCATGAATAACGAATATACACTTGAATAGATAACCTTGTGTGATACGTTTATAGGATTGATTTCATATGGCTAATGAGTGTGTGTGTGTATATATATATATACATAACTACAAGATTATAGGACGTTGAAGTGAAGTTAAGCTTTAAGATTTGTAATCTACGCAAAAGGCAAGTTCCCTAACCCTCTTAACTTTACATATTGTGTAAATCTAAATCGTTGTTATATCAACCATATTTACATCGAGCAAATATTTATTAATATTCAAAAATCAATTATATATCTTGATATTGTTGCAAGTATTGAACTTATCGCCCCATGGGTTTAACCCACCCGTTAACCTATCTGTTCGATCCACGGGTTTAGTTATTAAATTTAATTCAAATTGAATCTATTAACTTCGTATAAAATTCGTATTATACATCAAATTAATTCTTGTATCATCTTCGTATTATACTCGTATAATATCTAGTATTATACTCGTATTCATTCCGTAGAATAATCATTTATTATCATACTTAACCCTATTTATCATAATGTTTTACTTTCCCTAACCCTTAAGATTTTAAGTCCTCACGCGAAAACTTCGTAAGCCATAACTAAAATATTATTAGATATTTCATTCCGTCTTTAAATCCTATCATTACACATTTTTTGAAAATTCAAAAATAATTCTAGAGCAGAAACGAATGAATAGTGATTTTATAAAAATTTCTCAGAAAACTTTTATTTTCGTCTTGAAAATTTACATCAATTATTTCTAGCACGTAGCCAGAATCCTAACCATATTTGCATTCTCTAGGTCATAGAACGACCTTTAGTTATCTTACTCAGTTTAATAAACAAATAATTAAAATTTATTCAATAAATCAAATAAAATTCATTTACATAAAAGTCCAATTTTCTCGGGCGTAACATTCTCCCCCCTTATAAGAATTATGTCCCCCGAATTTTGATAAAAGTCAGTCAAATAGATGAGGATAAGCTTTCCTCATCTTGTCTTCGAGTTCCCACGTTGTTTCTTCGGCATTGTGGTTCCTCCATATCACCTTCACCGAAGGTATGACTTTGCTTCGCAAAACTTGTTCTTTCCTATCAATAATTTGAATAGGAACTTCTTCATACGTTAAGTCTTTCTCGACTTGGATAGGCTCATACTAGATTACGTGCTTGTAATCTGGCTTATAGGGACGCAATATCGATACGTGAAACACGTTATGGATATGTCCCAACTCTGGAGGTAATGCTATTACGTAAGCTACCTCTCCTACCCTTCTCAAAATTTCAAAAGGTCCTATAAACCTAGGACTTAACTTTTCTTTCTTCCCGAAGCGTATCTTCCCTTTCCAAGGAGAAACCTTCAGGAATGCGTACAAACCAACTTCAAACTCTCTACTCTTTCGATGCGGATCAACATACTTTTTCTGTCTGTCTTGAGCTGCTACTAGCTGCGTTCATATCAACTTAACCACCTCCGCCATTTGTTGTACCATCTCTGGTCCTAACATTCGACGCTCTCCTACTTCATCCCAGCACAGTGGAGTTCTGCATTTTCGTCCATATAACGCTTCGTAAGGCGACATGCCTATACTGGCGTGATAACTGTTGTTGTAGGCGAACTCCACCAATGGTAGATGATCGTTCCAACTTTCCTTGAAATCCATAACGCAAGACCTTAACATGTCTTCTAGCGTTTGAATTGTCCTCTCAATTTGTCCATCTGTCTGTGGATGATACGTCGTGCTCAACCTCAGTTGTGTTCCCATATGCTCTTGTAAACTTTTCTAGAAATTCGATTTAAATCGTGGATCACGATCTGACACTACCGACACTGGCACTCCATGTCTTGAAATAATTTCCTTGACATAAAGTTTAGCTAATTGGTCTAAGTTATACTTGACTCTCATCGGCAAGAAATGAGCCGACTTCGTCAAACAATCCACTATTACCCAACTAGCGTCGTATCCTTTTTGCATCGTCGAAAGCCCCACCACAAAGTCCATCATGATATGCTCCCACTTCCATTCTGGAATCTCCAATGCTTGTAGCAAACCACTAGGTCGTTGATGTTCGACCTTAACTTTCTGACAAGTTTAGATCCTACTGACATACTCTGATATCTCTCTCTTCGTGTTTGTCCACCAAAAATTCTGTCGAAGGTCTTGATATATCTTGGTACTACTAGGATGAATTCAGTACCTCGAGTGATGTGCTTCATCCATTATCTCTTCCTTCAACTCCGTATCACACGAAACCCAAATTCGTCCTTCCAATCTTAATATCTCATCATTATCAAGAATTTACTTATCCACTGTACCGTTTGGAATCTTCTTCTTTATATGGTCGCACTCATTAGCTCTGAGTTGCACTCCTTTACCTTTTCCACTATGGTAGGTTGAATCTCCATTGCAAACAGCTTCTCCCCTTCCTCCCTTGGATATCTTGCTTCTATTTCCATCCTCGCCATCTCTGTTATCAACTCATCTTGAGTTGTTAACATCTACAGTTTCTCCCGACCCTTCCTACTTACAGAGTCGGCTACCACATTTGGCTTCCTTAGCTGATACAGGATTTCGTAGTCGTAATCCTTTATCATCTCCAACCATCTTCGCTACCTCATATTCAACTCTTTCTGTGTGAAGATATACTTCAAACTTTTATGATCTGTGTATATCTCACATTTCTACCCGTATAGGTAATGCCTCCAAATTTTTAAGGCAAAAACCACCGCGGCAAGTTCCAAGTCATGAGTAGGATAACCTTTCTCATACTCCTTTAACCGCCTAGATGCATACGCAATGACCTCACCATGCTGCATGAGCACGCAACCCAATCCTTTATGCGAAGCATCACTATACACTACAAAATTCCCCGCATCATCTGGTAAAGATAATACAAGTGCTTGACTCAACCTCTTTTTTAGCTCTTGAAAGCTGTCTTCAAATTTCTCTGTCCATACATACTTCACGGTCTTCCTTGTCAAATTTATCAACGGAGTAGCTATCTTCGAGAAGTCTTGGATGAACCTCCGATAGTATCCTGCTAACCCTAGGAAACTCCGCACCTCAGTCGGCATTTTTGGTTGTTCCCAATTAATAACTGCTTCCACCTTCGCTGGATCTACTGAAATCCCCTCCTTGTCGATGACGTGCCCCAAAAACTGTACTCTCTCTAACCAAAATTCACATTTAGTGAATTTCGCATACAACTTCTCCTTTCATAGTGATTCCAACACTAATCTTAAATGTTCAGCGTGATCTTCTGGCGTCTTTGAATAGACTAAAATATCATCAATGAACACGACGTCGAAATTGTCCAAATACTGTTTGAACACTCTGTTCATCATATCCATAAATGCAGCTGGCGCATTAGTTAACCCAAATGACATCACCAGGAACTCGTAATAGCCATAACAAGTCCTGAATGCTGTCTTAGGTACATCCTCCTCTCTAACCTTCAACTGGCGATATCCCGTTAGCAAATCTATCTTAGAAAAACATTTCCTCCCTTTCAACTGATCAAAGAGATCATCGATCCTGGGCAATGGGTATGTATTCTTTATCGTTAGTTTGTTCAACTCTCGGTAGTCGATACAAAGCCTTAACGATCCATCCTTTTTCTTTACAAACAATATCGGTGCTCCCCATGGAGAAACACTCTGTTAAATGTACTTCTTATCCTACAGTTCTTGCAATTGAATCATCAACTCCTTCAATTCTACTGGTGCCATACGATACGGTGCCTTTGAAACTGGTGCTGTCCCTGACACAACATCTATAACAAATTTGGTCTCCCTATTGGGTGGAAGACTTGGCAAATCATTTGGAAATACGTCCGCATATTCGTTGACTATAGATATCTGTTCCAATGTTGCTCCTATTCGCTGGGTATCCACAACATGGCATAGGTAACCTACACATCCTTTCCTTAACAATTTTCTGGCTTATGTCATGGTTAGACAACATAAGCGTCCCGATGATTTACTACCGTAGAACACTACCTTGGGTTTCTTAGAAATATGAAGGTTCACACTTTTATTTTGGTAATCGATAATCGCCCCATGGTTAAACAACCAGTCCATCCTGAGAATTACATTGAATTCTCCCAACTTTATCGGTATAAGATCTACCGACATTTTGTTACCTCTTATATCTACACAACAATTCCTATGAATATAATCAACATAAATTACTTCTTCATTTGCTACCTTAATATTTAAAGGTATTACAATTCTTTCGGGGAGTAATCCTAACCGTTTAGCAAATTCACATGCTATAAACGAATACGTAGCACCCAAATCAAACAATACATATGCATTTATGTCGTTGACCAAGATAATACCTGCTACGACGTCGCTTGATGCAATCACATCCTGGATCGTCATATTAAAAGTGCGGGCAGTCGGTCTACCCTGTGGTGCTGCACCACCAATCACTAGCTTTCCACCACTAGCCCCTTTCCCACTATCCGAACCCTTCTTCGAACAGTTCCATGCCATGTGGTCCGTAGATCCACACACAAAACACCCATGGTTCTTTTTAGGAATGGGACAGTCAGGAAAAATGTGTCCTTCCTGTCCACGGTTGTAACACATCATTTTTCCCTTGAGACAGACTCCTAGATGAGTCTTCCCGCAGTTCTTGCATGCCTCCACCCTCCTCTTAGGAACTTTTTGCTTTACTCCGATATTCCCGAAGTTAAAAACCTTCCTTTTCTGGCCACTTCCACTGGCTCCCTCAATTTTGACTGACACATCAGTCTTATTCTTGTTATTCTTCTCCTTGTGGTTTTGGCTCAGAGCTTCACTACCACCCTCGGCTATGATCGCCTTCTCCAACAAGGCTCCAAAAGTAACACTTTGGAATACCGATATCCGGCTAGAGAGCCAGGGTTTTAATCCCTGCTCAAACTGCCTAGCCTTTCTCAACTCTGTGTCCACTTGGTGTGAAGCAAACCTTGCCAGTTCATTGAACCTGGCTGCGTATTGGGGAACTGTCATGTCCCCCTGCTTCAGTTCTAAGAGCTGAATCTCCATCCTCCCCTGCATGCTTGTGGGGAAGTAGTTGTCAAAGAATAACTCTTTGAACCATGTCCACGTAACAACTTCTATTCTGGCCCTACCCTGGTTTGCCTCCCACCAGTAGTTGGCCTCACCCTTCATCATGTAAGTCGCAAAAGAAGTCTTTTGCGCCTCACTGACATTTACTATTACAATTGCCTTCTCAATTTCTTTTACCCAAACTTGGGAATCAATAGGATCCGTAGTTCCATAGAACTCAGGTGGACCGATAATCTTAAACTCCTTAAAGGTAGTCCCACGACCTATCCCAGGATTAGTTCGTACGTTCTCGCGGGTCCTATTAAAGGCCGCAGTTTATAAATTCACAAATTCTTGCATCTAGTTCTGATTCCCATGTTCTTCCTCATTATGAGGCTCTGCTTCTTGGTTTCTTTGTCTTCTTGTTGTCGGCAACAGTCTCATTATTATTTAATTCTTTCGTCGATTATTATTAACAATAAATAATAACTCAATCACATTAACAAGCATTTCAATAAACTTCTTATATTAATATACTTTTGCTTGTAGTATAATACTACAACATTCGTCATTATATGGCTTCAGCCATTTACAATACTATCCTGCAATTACTTTCCAAAAATTGGGATTTACAAAAGACTACCCTTTGTTTATACAAAAGAGGGTTTTACGTCACTACTAGCTACACAATATTTACATAGCTATACTAACTGGACTACATCTGCCTGACGAAATTAGCATAATCCTCATCACCCATACTGGCCACAATATCCTGGCTAATCGTATGCCGAGTCTGCCTCTCCTCCACCGGATACTCAACAATCTGGTGCTGGTAATCCTCGTACAAACTCCTATGAATGTAGGACATTCGACTTATTTTTTGCTTCTTGTTCAGAAGCTTTGCCGTCAGTTCCTAGACCTCTAGCTTTAGATCCCGAACTTTATCTTTTGCCAGCACTCTCTCAGGGTGCTCAACCTCCTAAAAGACCTCTATGTCCTCCTTGTCCTCTTGGATGTCGTGAACCTCCTGCTTCAGGTCACGAACTTCCTTACTCAGTTGGACATTCCTGTCCAACACTGCCATGAACAAGGCCTTCATGGACTCTGTCGGTGTTGACTCTTCCACCTCCTCAGAAAGCAATATCGTATTAATCGGTATTGTCTCCACCTTCTCCTCTGACATACCGTCAAACAATGATGTAAAGTCAAAGTTATCAGAGTATTCAGACGGATCCTCCTCCTTTGGATCAGTCTCCTTTAAATTCACTATCGGTACCTCTGCTACTAGCCTCGGTACTATCTCCACCATGTTAACAGACTCCTCACTTATTTCCTGTACTTCATTATACATGTCCATAACTCCTAATATCTACAATAAGACACAATAACTTGATTAGTATACAATCAAATATTATAAACACATATCACATTTAATATGTTTAAGGTTACTTTCTTCTTTAAAACTCTTCTCGAGTTTGTTTACTTCTAACTTCTACTCCACTTCTCAAGGTTATAGTCTATGGTTTCCCCCCCTTAAGTTTTATAACCTAAAGCTTTGATACCAACCTGTGACGCCCCAAAATTTGGGTACCTTCAAACCCTGGATACGGTGCTACACGGTGCTATAATCTACTCATACATTCTATTGAAGACTTCAATAATATGCATAAGTTTACAAAATATTACATTCTATTAATCCCTCCCCAGGTTCTTTGTAACCATTACATTCGTTCGATGTCATAATATCAGTCATTAAAATACTAATACTACGCTATTACAAGGATAACTATTTGTTCATCTTGGACTTGCCCTTATCTTTATCGGATCCTTCGGTCCGTTCGCTCTAAGCTTAAATCATATAGTTTTAAGCAAGAATGAACATAAATAGCTCAGCAAGTTCAACATCATATTTTGAAACCACAAAATCAAGAATCATATAACTTCATCTTTAATAGTTGTACAATAGCTATGAAGTACTTAAGAATAATCAAAATAACGTTTTGATTCCTTTAAAATCATTCCCAAGGACTTAAAGTCTTTTCGGAATTTAAGCTGGTCAACGACCATGAACATTCATATCATTTTCATTCATGAAAAGAACAACCTGGCACTGAGGCCGTAAGTTTGATATAGCTTATGAGCACATCTAGGTGATCAGCCTATATTACTCTATGTTGATCAACACTCATACATTAAACGTATTTACGTTTAATTGGTGGCAACTCCAAGTGCCTGTCTAGTTAACGACGTAAAAACATTTGTTTATTCATACTCAGGCTTACCTGTGAATCTGTACCAAGCAATTGGCATAGGATAACAACATTGTAATATTTTGGAAAGATTTGTAGAAAACCAACCAAAATACTTTAAGTCCTAGTCTAGCCGAATCAAATAGCATCGACTATTCAATAACAGTTTATGCATAAGAAATCATGCATATTGACAACTTATCCAACATAAAGTGTAGACAAGAGTTTAGAAAACTTGCCTTTGCGTCTTTAAACCTCTACGTCTACTTTACTCGGTCTTTACAACTTCTACAAAGTATAAACACATAGCATACCAATGAGATTCCACAATTGATATACATTGTATAACCTATCTTCTCCTTCTTGTATAACTCAGATGAATTATTAAACTAATAACATCCGTTCAAGTTATTTAACATTTGTTACGATTTATTAACATCTATATGTCATAACCCGACTCTCGTCGATCATCGTTATGCACAACGATTGACGAAATCCTAATTGGTTCGTTAAGTCGAACACATTTCCATCGGATTCCCGTCATCGGACTCCGTATAGAATTTAAGTAGGTTTTAACTTCATTTCATACCATTCTTGTACTACGCACCTCTATTACATGTTATATAACCTTAAGGAAAGCTCACAACTTGATTACGATTCACGGTTTACATTATCGGATTTTGAGTTATAAATATAAATAAGTTTTGTCAACGTTTAATTCTTAAAACCATTCTTAAACATATTGTTCAAGTGATTTCTCTTCATAAATATTAACCATATACTTGCCCCATAATTACTATGAAACAAGTTAGGTTAATAAACATTCATGTCAGAAATTGTTTTACTTAAGGGCACTGAGGCTCTAGCTTTGCCTCTTCAAGCGGTGCTGTGGAGCTGGTCTCACAGAACCTAAACCCTGGCCCGGGACTGTGGTGCAAGGTTTGCCTTGCCTTGCCTTGCCAAGTGGCACTGCGGTGCCCACTATGTAGGGTTCTCTCCTCGGACTGGCGCGACGGCGCTGAGGACTACTACTTGGGCGGCGCTGCGGCGCCAGCCCTATCCCTCAGAATTTTTTAAAATTTTTGAAATTCACGAGCTTGTAACACGATCGTTACAACTCGGAATTGACTCGTTCCAAATCCATTAGTTCATAAATTCCATGTTCTACGATTCCATACAGTTAGAATTCATTTCTGAATCCGTTGGCGAGAAATTCACCGATTAGTCCATTTTTACGCGTTCGTTAAACGTTCGTGAACGTTCGACGCTCAGTTCTTCGTTTTAAGTCCAAATTCATTTGTTCTTTCTCTCGCAAGTCTTATTTACCTAATTATATGTTATGCTATCGCAAACCAAAGTTTTCAAATCAAACGATGACTTTTGACTTCTATTCTGAGAAAATTCACGATTTCGACGCTTAACGTCTAATCGCGTAACTTTCGCCATAACTTCGTTATTCAATATTTTTACTTCAAACCAAATGGATTCAATCCATTGGTTAATCATTAGTGATTCTAACCAATACAAACTTTTATGTTTTAATGGTTTAACTTACTTATAATGAAATCTCTTAAGATTTTGATAGCTTCTTCCTTAGGTTCTTAATCAATTCATATGATTTTACTTATTCATGACTTGTTAGTGTTTGAAGTTCACTACAAGACCATCCTTATAACTTCTTACTAATCATGATCCACCAATTCACTTCTCTATCAATTCTATATTGAAAGACAAATGATTATCATCAACTTTATTAACCTTATACCTTTTGTTGTTCTTGGATGCTTGGCAATGAGACTAATGAATTTCTTGTTGGGTTTTGTATGTTACGCATACATGTAATCAAATCACATAAGTAAGGGCGGAAGCGCGATAAATTAGGTTTTAAAATTTTTATACAAACCCTCACCAAGATCATGCTTTGTGCTCAATTATTAATCAATAGAATGAGAAGGATAAATCAGAATCATACCCTTGTAGAAACTAGCTTCCACATGTACGAGTTCAACTCATTGCTCTTCGTGATCTACTTGAATCTCTTGGATTGATTCTTTCCTTTGATCAACGTTAGCCACCCAAGTGTTTGGCCTCTATAGGTGATCCACCAAGGAAAAGGAATTGTTCAAGAAGAAGGGTGGTTGGCTAAACCCTAATTTTTTTATTCTCTGTAGAAAAAGAGAGTATTCTCCAACTCTTGGAATTACCTCTTCCGATATCTAATATAAGACTCCTCTTATATAGATATTGGTCAACCTTTCTAATCTAATTAGAAATTGGGTTTCATTTAATTAATTAATTAAACTCCTTTAATTAATTAGGCTTCCCAACACATTGGGATTAATTAATTAAACTTATTTAATTAATTTGCCTCCTAATCTCATTAGAAATAATTGAGAGTATCAATATTAAATTAATTCCTAAAATTCTTTAGAAATTAAAATAATAATAATTGTAATAATATTAATAAGACTCCTCTTATTAATTTATATTTAATATTTTTAAAATATTAAATAATAAATATTAAGCTATTTAATTTATTCTATCATCATAGATTAAATTAATTACACTTAACATATTATTACGATTATGCCATTATCTTCTTGAATAATTATTCTTCCTTTTATGATATGACCCTTTAGGTTCTCCATATTAAACCGATTGTGAATAAATCAATTAGAACAATTCTAATCTTATTTAAATAAATAAATTAAACTAATAATCTATTTAAATAGATAATATTTATTCTACAATAGGGATAAGCCTCCCTAGCGATCAACGACTTTCTAGATAATATAGATGTCAACATTAATCATAAAAGAATCTTTGAGTAAATAGTTACCGTACAATTCAATCCTTCCAACATACAATGACCCAATTAAATATAAGACATGAAATTAATGTCAAGTCTTTTTTTTTAATTATATGTATTTCGATTAGAAAATGCACAATTCCAAATAATGCAAATTAGAAACTCTTTTCTAATTTCATTCTTCCTTGGACAAGGACTACTGGGTTGTCATTTAACGAATCACATAGGACATATCTCTTCTTTTACTAGAAGTGGTAGATTTTTTATTGATCATTCATTATCTCCATATATAACTTATTACACCCAAGCATACCTTTGATATACCCTAAGGGTCTTAAGGAATAAGTCAAAGTATAATTCATTATATAGAAGATACTATAATGATCTCAAGTCCAAGGATCACTTGTACTACTATTACATTAGGAATTCCTATTGACAGGCAAGTAAAACTCCATTAGGTATTCCTTAGCGAGTCACGTTCAGTGAACTTATTCTCTAATAAGCACCTACATACTTGCTTTAGTGTCTCCACATAAATGATCATGAGATCAAGCATCCTCATCCAATGAGCAAGCAACATATGTACCAATCTATCTGGATTTACTAATCCCCTTTTTAGTAATCCAATGATTGAGAACTATTTTAATTTTAAGCTTTCTAATAATTTAGATCTCATTAGCATGATTAACATCATGATTCTAAAAGCATTGCTTAAAACTATGGGTTATTTGCATATTATAAAAAAACAGCATCATGTAGATAATTAAAAGACTTTAATAAATGAATACTTTTATTAATAAATAAATAAGATCGTTTTCAAAGTATATGCTTTATCATCATACATGATTGGCTTGTATGCATACTACTTTCAATCTCCCACTTACACTAAAGCCAATTGCCATGTTATCTCATACCCTTCTTCTCTAAGTGACGATCAAACTGCTGTTGTGTTAAAGCTTTAGTAAATGGATCTGCAATGTTGTCTTGAGAGTCTACACGCTCCAAGATGACGTCTCCTCTTTCAATGATCTCCTAGATCAAGTGAAATCGCCACAACACGTGTTTGAATTTTTGATGAGACCTGGATTTCTTAGCCTGTGCAACAGCTCTGGTGTTGTCACAGTATAAGGGGACTGCTCCTCCAATGCTAGGAACCACACCAAGTTCTGTTAAGAATTTCTTCATCCAAACAGCCTCCTTTGCAGCTTCACTTGTAGCTATGTACTCTACCTCTATCACTGAATCAACAACTGTTTGCTGCTTGGAACTCTTCCAACTCACCGCGCCACCGTTTAAGGTAAACACATATCCCGAAATGAATTTACTTTCATCTTAGTCTGTTTGAAAACTTGAGTCCGTGAAGCCCTCGAGTTTTAATTCAGACCCACCGTAGACAAGAAATACATCCTTAGTTCTTCGTAAGTACTTAAGGATATTTTTCACTGCCTTCCAGTGCTCTTCTCCTGGATTCGACTTATATCTGCTCATTACACTCAGTACATGAGCGACATCCGGTCTAGTACATATCATACCGTACATGATAGATCCTATCGCCGAATCATAAGGAATCTTACTCATACGGTATCTCTCCTCAGGTGTTTTTGGGGCCTGTTTCTTGGAGAGATGTATTCCATGGCTCATCGACATGAGACCTCTTTTGGAATCTTCCATGCTAAACATATTTAGCATCGAGTCAATGTACGTTCCTTAGGATAAGCCAAGCATCCTTTCAGATCTATCTCTATAGATATTTGACCCCAAAATATAGGATGCTTCTCCCAAGTCCTTCATGGAGAAGTGTTTAGATAACCAAATTTTAATCGATTGTAGCATAAGAATGTCATTCCCTATCAGTAATAAATCATCCATATATAATACAAGGAATGAAACAGCGCTCCCACTAACCTTCTTGTACACATATGGGTCATCCTCATTTTTGATAAAATCAAACTCTTTGATTATCTCATCAAAATGAAAGTTCCATCTACGAGAAGCTTGCTTCAATCCATAAATGGATCGTTGCAGCTAACAGACTTGATTTGTTCTAACTTTTGAAGCAAATCCCTCTGGCTGTGTCATATACACATCCTCCTCAAGTTTTCCATTGAGGAAGGCTGTTTTCACGTCCATCTGACAGATCTTATAGTCATAATAAGCTGTAATCGCAAGAAAAATCCGAATGGACTTGAGCATAGCTACTGGTGAGAAGGTTTCATCATAGTCAACTCCTTGTCTTTGTTTGAAATCTTTTACAACCAGTCGAACCTTATAGGTCTCTACCTTGCCGTCCGCTCCAGTCTTTCTTTTAAAGACCCATTTACACCCAATAGGCTTTATGCCTTCAGGTCGTGAAACCAAAGTCCATATTTGGTTCTCATCCATGGAGTCCATCTCGGATTTCATGGCTTCTAGCCATTTTCCTGAGTCTTTATTACTCATAGTCTGTTCGTAATTCAATGTATCATCATCATCCATGATGTGTACCTCATCGCTATCCTTTATGACAAATCCATACCTATCAGGTATCTTCGGTACTCTTTCAGATTTACGAATAGGGTGTGGTACAGTAGGTTCATCCACTTGGTCAGGTACCTGACTTTGATCCATAGTAATTTGTGATTTTTGTCTTCAAGATATATCTTACTCCCACTGACCCCTTCATGGATAAACTCCTTTTCCAAAAAGGCAACATGTTTCGCAATAAACATCTTTTGATCAGTTGGATGATAGAAATAATACCCTAAAGTTTCTTTAGGGTATCCAACAAATCTACACTTGTCGGATTTAGTCTGTAGCTTATCATTTTCAAACTTTTTGACATAACCTGGACAACCCTAAGTTTTGACATGCTTAAGATTTGGTTTCCTCTCTTTTCACATCTCATATGGAGTCTTTGGGGCAGATTTGGTAGGCACCTTGTTAAGTAGGTATGCAGCAGTTTCTAGGGCATAACCCTAGAAGGAAATTGGAAGATCATAAAACTCATCATGGAACGGACCATGTCCAACAATGTTCGATTTCTCATTTCAGATACTCCATTTAACTGTTGTGTACCGGGTGGAGTCCATTGTAAGAATATACCATTATCTTTGAGACAATTGAGAAATTCACCGCTTAAGTATTCTTCATATCGATCTGATCGAAGAATCTTAATACTTTTGCCAGTTTTTTTCTCTACTTCTCTTCTGAACTCTTTGAACTTTTTAAATGATTCAGATTTGTATTTCATTAAATACACATATCCAAATTTTGAGTGATCATCAGTGAAAGTAATAAAATAAGAATACCCTCCCCGTGTATTCGTTGCCATAGGTCCACAAAAGTCTATGTGAACCAACGCTAACAACTCTGTAACCCTTTTCTCCTTTTCCATTAAAAGGAGATTTAGTCATTTTACCCATGAGACAAGATTCACAAGTTGGATATGATTCATAATTGGATAGCTCTAAGAGCCCATCCTTATGCAACTTGGATCATTGATATGACCGAGTCTACAGTACCAAATATAGGTATAAGTAACATCAGCTCTTTTCCTTTTCTTAGTTTGTTCTATTTGAAATATATTTTCATGCAAGTCAAGTATGTAAAGTCCATTTTGCAAATTACCAACACCATATAAAACATTATTTTTATAAATAGAACAACTATTGGTCTTTATTATAATGTCAAATCCATCCATATCTAATACGAAAATAGAAATAATATTTTTAATGATATTCGGAACAAAATCAAAATTATTTAAATAAATGGACTTGCCCGTAGGCAGTGCTAAACAATAAGTGTCTACATCTAATGCAGCAACCTTTGCTCCATTTCTCACTCGTAGGACAACCTCATCCTTGTTCAGCTTTCTACTTCTGACCAGTCCCTGCACAGTATTGCATATGTGAGAACAACAGCCGGTATCCAATACCCAAGTAGAATTTTGACTTTCAGAAAAATTAATTTCAATCATGAACAAATCTTGATTGGAAGTCAAAGCTTCTCCAAGCTTCTTCTCTGTCAGAAACTTCTTGCAGTTCCTCTTCCAATGACCCGACTCGTTGCAATGGAAGCACATTCCTTTCCTAGCTGGATCAGGTTTCTTTTGTTCCTTCATGTTCACTTTGCCCTTAGCCTTCTTATATTTCTTCTTTTCAGAAGATATCTTGGGCCTCTTCTTTTTCTTGGAAGAATCATCCACCATTAAGACATGGTTCTTCTAGGATGGGAAGTGACCTTCTGCAATTTTTAATATGTTAAGTAATTTAGGCAAGCTGACATCTAACTTATTCATGTAAAAATTTATAACGAACTGCGAGAAGGTCTCAAGGAGTTACTACAAAACTAAGTTTTGACTCAACTCCCCATCCATGACGAACCCAAGCTGTCTAAGGCATTCAATCAGATTGATTACCCTTAGGACATGAGTCTCAACGGCAGTGCCCTTGGTCATCCGAGATCGGAAGCTCCTTAGATATCTCATATCTAGCAGTCCTACTTTATTCACCATACAACTCCTTGAGGTGAATCAACATAGTAGGAGCATCTATGTTTTCATGCTGACGCTGAAGCTCGTTATTCATGGATGCGAGCATGATGCATTGAGCCACATATGCATCATCTTGCCACTTTACAATGGTGGCAATCTCTTCCTCAGAGGCTGTTTCTGGAACAGTTCCAGGGACTGGTGAATTTAGGACATAAGAAATATTTTCAGCAGTGAGAACTATTCTTAGATTCCTTAACCAGTCCGTGTTATTTGGTCCGGTCAGTTTGTTAGCATCAAGTATGCTACACAGTGAAATTAGTGATTTCAACATTTTTAAATTTTTGCATGTGAAAAGACAATATTTTAGCAAACATTCATTTAATTAATTTTACATACCAAAATAAATTATGTCTTATTTTAAATTGGTATCTCCCACTATTTTCTTCAAACTATATTACCCTCACTTATATAGTTCGACAACATCTAATTAAAGATTTGGTAGTGAGAATAGGGATTCTATTTCAAATGTATGTAGCCTTGTGAATAGCACAACAAACCATATATAAATAAATAGGTAGACAACTCTTTGTTAATTACATCAACATGTAACACCTTTTTATTTTGCCTCTTAGATCATAATGGTCAAATGTGTGCACATCCGAACTAAAATGATTTAAGTTCAGTCCAACCTAGCACTTCCATATATTAAAAAAAGAAAAATATTATCCTTGTGGATAGCATAACAAAATAATAGTGTCCAATTTTCTTTATAAGAATCAAATGTGATTAAATTAATATCTTAAATACTTAATACTTGCCTTGTGGATAGCACAACAAACTCATATTAAATATTTAATACTCTATTAATTTTATCATGCTAGAAGGCGACGTTCGATATTTCAAATATCTTTGAACACTTTAGACTTAAAATAATTTCTTTGAGGGATTTGTTATTATTAGTCTCATCTTGTTTAGCGCACATGCACATATATATAAAATGCGCGTCATTTTATTAAAATATACGAAGCATGTTTACATAAAATATAATATATATAATACTTGCATGCACATATAGAATACTATATTCTACCCAGATTGATTATGGACTTTTATTCTAGTTTGGTTCACTAGAGCCACCAAGTGAACTAAAAGGTCAAACATAGGAGTGCAAGAATTAAATTTAAATGTAACTATTACGTTTAAACCTGGGCTCCATTACAAACGGGTCTTCACGCGCTCCTTGCTCCTTGGTCTCCAATTCTTCAAGATAATTCTAATTAGTCCTATTACATAAACTATTTAATTTAAATAGAAACCTTGATCATCAGTCAAGGGGAAGTACATAGGAGGGAGATGGAATTTTACATCAAGAAAAATTTGAGAAAATGAGGTACGCAGACCCCATTTAATAATACTCATACATTCAAGCATCCAACTAAAATAAAATCCAATCACATTAGTCAATAGTCTATAATCAACCCCATTTATTATCATACATATCAATATATGCATCAATAAATAAACATTCATCTCATGAACAATAAAATCATTCCATATATGCATCGATGTCATTTAATGGACAAAAATTTGCTAAATTTTAGTTTTGAAACAAAATAAACTCTGTTATTTTAATCAAAAATCAAATCCAAATTAAACTCCTTTAATTTTTAGCAATCTGAAATCATATTTAAGATAAAATAAACATCTTTATTTTTAATATTTTATCAATTAAATAAACCATTTATTTTAATTGATCAAAAGTAAGTTTTCAAAATCTGTAGAGTGGCGAGCCTGCGCCCAGAATGAACTGGGATGCGGCGCGGCTGCGCTGTTCATCGCGGAAACAGCATACTTCTATTTTTGTCCAAAAAATTTGATCCAATCTTACATCAATTCATACATGGAATCTGTCGATGTCGGGAAAAAATCCGGTGTGACTTTAGACCCGATCTTTCTCTCTTTCTAAGTCTTGTGGTCTTCAACCCTTATTACCTTGTCTGTTTTATGAAGGGTGAAGGTTGTTTAGGAAAATACCAATATGTATCATATTGACAATTTTAACGGTTTACAGAGTCGCCAGTTGGTAGATTTGAAATGGTTATACCAACTCAACCGAGTTTTATTTGAATGTAGGCCCAATTGCTGGACACTGTAGAAACTTGATCTTTGAAATCGAAGTTCTAAGTTCGAGGGCTTGGTTAAGTGGGGGGAAGGTGTTAGGCACCCCAACTCCCGTGAAAATATGGTACCGCATCTTTTCAATATTTTCCTTTTTTTTTTTGCAATGTGTGTGTGCGAATGCTGGAAGAAATTGGGCCTACATTTGTTTGTTTTGAAAGTATTGTCATGCTTCATTGAACCTATATACGAAGGGTTTGATTTGATTTGCAAAAAGCCTTTTTATACAAGATATTAAAATGATGTTTTGAAAAGGTTGGTTTTCAAACCTTTACGCTCAAGTAGGAATTGAAACATGTTGATACTTCCATTTTTTTTTTTTATCTTTTTAGCCTTTTGGCTTAATTTGAATGGTGAATTGTCGGGCTGCGAAGTATCCTCGACCACAACATATATACAAGTGCCAGTCTTATCATGGGCATGACAGCCATTAGAGTGACTCTAGCACGACAGACCATTATTTCATTATGTTTGAGACCTTAAACCCGGATAACCGTTTTAATGTCTTTTGGATGTAAATTTTTACAAAAAAACTAGCAGGATACATTTGTATTGTGGAGTTTATCCATCGTGGGAATCAGATTCTGATCAGTTTGATCATGAATCCCACTATTCCTAGGCTCACAAATAGAAGCCAAGAAAACCTGCACAGTTCAGATATTCACAGAAAATGTATATTTACATCAATACATCGCGAAGAAATCCAAGGACTCATCAGTCAAATCCTGGTCTGCGCGTAGCCAAAACGTCTCCTTCCCAATAGATAGCGATCTAAGGGTTGCGAGGTTGCTTTTAAAATGAATAAAACTAGAAACAAAACTAGATTTAAATAAATCATAGCCATTCTAGCTTCCCGATTCCGGTTGGACCTATTTTGAACCGTTTGAAAGGTAGAAAGGGCTAGATTTAAAGAAATCTAGTTCGCCGAATGGATATCAGTGTCAATTCATATCAAATGAATATTTAAAATCGATATTTAATCACAATGAATAAAGAATATATATATATATATATAATTATATATATCGAAAGCTGTAAAGGGCGATGGGTTTTCACTTTCAGGCCCGTGCTATAATTTAAATATATATATATATATATATATATTTATAAAAACTGTAAAAAGCCACGGAGTAATCCAGGATTGACAGAATAGAAATATATATATATATATATATATATATAAAAGCAATAAAGGGCGACGGATTTCAAATCCTATGCCCGGATTGGAATGGAAATATATATATATATATATATTTATTAAAGCTGTAAAAAGCCATGGAGTAATCTAGGATTGACAGGATTAATATATATATATATATATAAGCTGTAAATGAGCCACGAATTGATCCAGGCTCGACAAAATTAAAATATATATATAGATATATTATAAAAGCTGTAAAGAGCCACGAATTTATCCAGGCTCAACAGAATGAATATATATATATATATATATGCATAAAAGCGGTAAAAAAGCCACGGATTTCCAATCCAGACAAAACTGAAATATAAAGGTTAATATATATATAGTTAGTATATATATATTAAAGCAATAAAGGCCACGAATTTAGCAATCCAGGCCAAACGAAGTCAAAAAAAATTTATATATATATATAGTTATATATATAAAAGCAGTAACTACTATGAATTTGCCATCCGGGCTTGACAGAATTGAAAATTAGTATATATATAGTCAAATATATACATAATTAATTTAAAAGAGCCACGAATCAGCGATCCCGGTCTTAAAAGTTTGTACATATATGTATATATATACATAAAAGCGAGTAAAAGCCACGGATCGTATATCCATATTGTGCAAATGCAAAAAAAAACGTATATATGTACTACAATGTACTAAAAATTAAGCAAAAACGACCACGAAACTGATTTTCGGGCAAAATCAAGAGATGAAACTTTTCGTGCAAGTGCAAATAGACGTAATGAAGTAGGAAATGTGTTCTAATTGTAAAAAAACTTATAAATAGCTGTTACACGGGTTTTTTGCCACTTAGTAGGCTTCAAATGGACGTTTTCACCGGTTAATATTTGGTATGTTGTAGTATATGAGTATACCTACGTGTTAGAGTAATAAAAACGAGGTTTGGAGTATAAGAAGTCGGGCTAGGAAGTGAAATGGGCGGAGTTTCAGAGCGTTTTTTTATTTATTTTTTCTTTTTTTGGCAGGGGCACTTGTATTTAAAGACCCGATGAAAGCAGTCCTACCCACGGCAGTCCGCGGGTCTACCTGTGGCTCCATGTGGCAGTGCCCACATGGTAGGTCCCGTCGCCTCGAAGTACGTGCACTACGAGCAACGCGATGTCAGGTTTGAAATTTTCTAACTTTTGATCGGAGCGTCCGTTTGAGGTGTGCTATACCTTTCTGGAAAGCCCTCGTCGAGAGAGTCACAATGACATGGGACTAAATCTTTTTCGAGTCCAAGAAGACGGGTTCATATTCGGATCTTCTTTTCTTCGCAGTTTATCCGTTGAGCTATATTGTGCTGTTTTTACTCGGGATCAATGTTATGGTTCTTTCTAACCTTGATTGCATCAATTCGGCTTAATTTTGACCAAATTAGCTTTAAGTTAATAAAATGACCGTTTTTCCCCTCCAGGGGTTGTCTCCTGTACCGGCATGGTCTTCGACTGATTTCTCGAGGTTATCTCCAAGGTTTTGATCCCAGCCGCTTCTAACTGTTCTCAAGGTGTCTTTGCGGTTGATTTGGTTTCTCAGGTTTATCTCTGGGGATGATATGATTCTTTGAGGTTGTCTCCGAAGTTGATTTGACCTCCCGGGTTGTGACTGGGGCTTGACTTGACTTCCCGAATTGTGACCGGGACTGCTTGACATCCCGGTATAATTACCGGGGCTTCACTTGACATCCCGATGTTGCCGAGGTTTGACTTGATATTCTGGTATAGTGACCGAGGTTGACCTTGACATCCTAGGATTGTCACCGGGGATGCTTGACATCTAGGTATGAGACCGGGGCTGAGTTGACATCCCGGTATTTTGATTGGGGTACCTACACCTTTGCCTATTTTCTCCGAGTGATGCACATGCGCTCAGAGGGTGTGACGGAGGCTTGGTTAGGCTTTCACCCATTCCTGTTAGTGAGTACATCTCTCTTGTACCTTTTTGATTTCCTCATTTATATATGTCAGTCTTGATCACTAAGGACTTTTGATATTTGCATAGCCAGTTTTGGGCATATGAGAGGCTTCCTTGCCTACGTCCTGCCACTACTCTGGGCCTGGAGACTTATCTGAGGGGACGGCGCTGGCATCACTCTACATTGACAGAGGTCCCTGTAGCTGAGGGATTCACCCACTCCTGCCTGCAACTAGAACTATTGATGGGCGGGTCGATCTCGTGGGTCTTGTATACCTCAGACTTTTTAACAGTCGGGTTTGAGGACGGCTTTCCCACTGGCCGGGAGTTTTCATTGTTCACCCGCAGAGTCCCATTATTGACAGAGGGAGGTTGGGAGCTCTATTTAGGAGAGCGTGCTATTCAGAGAACCACGAGAGAGATCAGCATTCCCTTTGTTCCTCCTTCTTGGCATCATTGTCCATTAGCTCAGCCACTTACGGACATTCCACTGGTGGGCGTAGATGGCTTCACCCTGTCAGAGGGTCTTTACAGCCAGGAGGCATTTCACAGCTGGTGGACTCCTCTTACCATTGGGGTTTAAACTCGTGCTACCCAGTTTATGGCAGACATGGTGCCAAGGTCTGTGATGATGACTAGACTGGATAGCTTGCCTCTGAGATCCGACTAATCTAGATCAGATTACAGGACTGACCCAGCAGTTGGAGAGAGCTCATTTGTTCATCAGGCACCAAAGCCGGGAGCCATCCGAGGCAGATTCTTTGGATCCATCCAGCTCTAGAGCTGGCCCCTCATCAAGTCCATTTTCTAGCAGCTTTGTAGGTGCTGATCCTCTCTTGTACCGACCGGTCATTCCCACTGACCAAGACTTTGTGACTCAGGAGGAGCTGGAGCAGGTTAATAGCCTGGATGCAAATATTCTCGATCTTTTTGGATAGCTTTTCTCGCTATATCTTTTGATAGGCCTCTGTTTAGCTATTGGGCGGTTGTGCCCCATTTCTCGCTATATCTTTTGATAGGCCTCTGTTAGTAGTTGGGCAGCTATGCCCCATATCCTTGTACTTTTTATTTTGTATTTTATTAGCAGACATAGATGATGCTTGTAGTAGATAGTTTATTTTAGATATGCATGATATTTCCTATCTATTGCATCTTGTCATTATGCATATATTATGTCATAGATATGCACTTAGACAGGTGAGTTTAGATTTGATCCCTGGATGGTCTTATGATACGGTGATACAAATGTTGTCATCCACGGTCAGCCGTATCAATCACTCGCCACCATCCTTGGTAGCATCCTTATTGAGGTCTTGGTACGATAGTCTGCCCCATACAGCCAGAAGGACAATAGATCAGATGCTGGGGCAATCTTTGGCCCTTCTAGATTTCCAGGTTTCGTATGGATTCGTGGATGGCATTCTATCCTGCTGGATACCTGAGCGGTAGGTTTTTCGCTTTGGACTGCACGAGTTGACTCCGACCCTAGAGGAGTATGAGTGTCTTATAGGTTTAGCACTGGACCTGCCTTGCGCTCGCACAGCTATCAGTGACATGAGGAGACCATTTATGACGGTGTCGGGTCTGAGACACCGAGTTGTCACTGAGGAACTTATTTCAGGTCATGTGATATCCATTGACTTTCTGATCGATCGCTTCGGCCGGCTAGACGGCTACGAGCGACATTCTGGGGATTTTATCACTTCGACAGATGAGTGGCAGTTGGCCCGGGTAGACGTCTTGTTGATGTACGTCACGGTTTATGTATACATGCCACTATATCTGGACCATTTAGATATTGTCTTGATGGTCGTAGTTCATGCCCTCAGACATGGTAGTACTATTCTACCGATGATATTGGCCGAGACCTTGAGGTCTGCTACCTTTTGCAGCACCTATCTAGAGGGGTTTTTTAGAGGTAGCTCTGTTCTGCTGTATGTATGGCTCATGACACATTTGCGTCTGATTGGCACCTTTAGACACCATGGGTACTGCTTTACTGTAAGACCCCAACTTTTATGAATAAAGATTTAATTTTCTTTATATATTATTTCGAAATAGTAAGGTGTTGATTTGATAAATGTAAAAAGTTATGGGTGAAATGTGCAAATATTTCAAAATGAGCAAGTGGTTATAAAATATTCTGGTTGTCGGGGAATATTCATTTGGTCGTGGAATATTCTTGTTGTCGGGAAATATTCGTACGACGGCGCAGCTATTTGTGGGCCCCACAACGGAATAACTGTCGGATATAGAAAGCGACAGAAATAATATTTTTATAAATAACGACGTAGTTGTTACCGTTAGTACTGTTGAAATATCCGGTGGTTAAAATACAGTGATACACGGTGTTGCACAATAGCACACGGTATTGCACAGTATTTTGAATTATTGAGTCTTACGTGAGAAGGCACTTACTCAATTATTGTTACAGTAATTACTGTTCAATATTTTATATTACTGACTCAATAATTGCTATGTTGATATTTTATATTATTGACTCAATAATTGTTACATTGATATTTTATTGACTTAATAATTGCTACGTTGCTATTTTATATGATTGATTCAATAATGGCTACAGTTGATATTTTGTATTATTGATTCAATAATTGTCATTGCATAGTATTTCACATTATCAACTCAATAATTCATATTATTTGAATAATATTATTAGATAGCATTATTAAAAATGTCTAAGGAAGTTCTGTCTAGGAGGGGTTAATTAATTGCGCGCCAGTAAGGAGAAGTCCTTATCGGAAGGCTCCCTCTTTCCTGGGAACGACTTGGTTGTCAATATTGTAGTTCTGTAATATTATTTGTGAATAATTAATTATTGATTTATATGATAAGAAAATATTTATTTTGTGAATATTAAAGAAGGAATTAGTGCTGATGTGTTTTTATCTGTATTTTGGTGTGAGAAATCATCTGTTTATGGATTTCGGATAATTTATGTTTGGAATTTGGAAAAACTTCCTTCTACAAAGTTGTAGAGAATTAAATTTTCTATAGAAGGACATAGAATTTGTATTTTTCTGACGAAAGGGCTATTTATTATGAATTATTGAAGTTTCAGAAAATAAATATTTTTTTAATGAGTGGGCCCTACTTTTGTTGAAAATTCTGATTTTTAGTCAGCAGCCGGCGGCGGAGGAAATTTTTAAAAAATAATATTATTTTATTAATTTAGTCTCCTTTGGCATCCTAAGTTTTTCCTATAAATAGGGTGCTTAGGTTAGAATTGAAAATCACACTAGAATTAGAAGTTTTCTCTCTCTATAATATCGAGCGTATTTTTGTGAGTATTTCAATACTTTGAGTATTAGTATTCAGTGTAAGTTTCCTTCAGTATTATATCCGATATTCCAGTCAGAGGTACTATTCTTTTGAGGTAAGGGATGTTATTTTCTTTCGTAAATGATGTTATTCTTTTCAATATCATTATACCGAAATATTGGCATGGATTTTGTTATGAAATTCTTACTTTTTCCGTCGGAATTACTATTCACGTATACGGCACTATTCACAGAAAAATTAAATTTTCTTCTATTTGTCCAAATTGTCTGTTATGGTTACTATCTTTGATTGGATCTAAGTTTTGAGCTTTATTCTTGAATTTTGCTCCACAAAGTATTATTATGAAATATTCTTGAACTTGGATAAACTAAAATACGAATCCTTAATCTTATCCTTTATTTTACTGGATTCGTTATTTATATTATTTTTCATCATCCTCAGTCCTAACTGATGATATAACTGAATATCTTTGGCCTGTAGAGCAAAGATGAATGATTACCTGATGAATATCTTTGGCCGTAGTGCAAAGATGACAGGTGTTGAGATGAACATGACCACTGATGATACAAATGAATATCTTTGGCCTGTAGTGCAAAGATGAATATTTGATTCGAGATGTATATTGATTGATGTTACAGGGATAAAATATTGATGATGAATGGTTATTTTCGCTGCGAATATTGATCTAAAACTTGTTGTCAATAATATTTTATCTGAATTGTTGAAGACTAACGATAATTTATTTTCCATTATCTTAGTCATAATATTCTTTACTGGGCTAGTTGAGCTCACCCTTTTCATCTGTTGTTCTCTTCAGGAAATGAGAATGTCGCAGGGATTAGTCGGGGGACAGAGTGATGGTCCGAGTTAGAGCAGTAGTAGTCCTCACAATTTCTGATAAATAGTGTGATAATAATTGTAATGAGGACTTAGTTTGAATATTAATATTTTTTACATATTTGTATTGACACTCACAGTTGTGTGGTCGTATTTTGCACGACCGTATGATATAAAGTTTGTATTTGAATTCTAGTACCATGTATTTGGTGACTCAGAGTGGGTTGGGTTGACTGGACCTATTCTGGGGGCGTCACATTTACCCATGAGATAGCCATGTCATACTCCTTCCAGCCAGCGGAGTGTTCGGATTCAGCGACATGGTCGGCCTTTTTATCAGATATTGAGCATCCCTTTTCAATTTTACCATGCTCAGGGCTCGCATCCCCTTACAGCTTCATCACCCATGCAGTTGACATGAATTATTTGCCCCTAGCGGGATTGAGAAGGGTGACCACTTTCCATCTGTTGGCAGTCATGGGTCAGTTCTTTTAACTGGAATATCAGATATTATGTTGAGGAATTCTTGCACCGTTATCCACACTCAAAATACTTTTATACTCACAAAAAATACGCTCAACATTATAGAGAGAAAATTTTCTAATTCTTGTGTGATTTTTATTTCTAACTAAACACCCTATTTATAAGAAAATGCCAGAACACCAATGTTGACCAAATTACATTCAGCACACCACGGATGAAATCAAAAGCAACCAACTCCACCAACCACTTTTGAAAAAATGTCCAACCACATGTTTATATATATATATATATATATATATATATATATATATATTAAACATTTCTAATTATTAAAAGAATTCCTAATTCTATTTTCTCTCTTCCACCTCATTTTATTTTATACCATAAATTTATTATAATAATGTTACAATTTAAATTATAAAATTATACAATTATATTATCACATTATACTATTTATAATGCAATATTATAATAATATATTTGAATAAAATATTTTATCGGATAAGATAAAATGCCAACTTTCAACAAATGTCTTATGGTAAAAATTCCTCAATTTATATTAAAATTAGATAAATATTTACTTATCACATTTATCCATAATTTTTATTTTATTCATCAATTATTATTCACAATTAATATTATAGAATCACAATATTGACAACTAGGTCGTTTCTAGGAAAGAGGGGGCTTTCCAAAAAGAATTTCTCTTCATTAGCGCACAACTATATAACCTAACCACTTTTCTGGACAGAACTTTCTAAACATTGTCAATAATGCTATCTAATAATATTATTTCAATAATAGGTGTGATAATTATTGATTTAATAATATGAAATACCGTGCAGTAGTTACTGTGACAATTATTGAATCAATAATATAAAATAATATGCAAATATCAATGTAGCAATTATTGAATCAATAATATAAAATATTGAACAGTAATTATTGTAACAATTATTGAATGAGTGACTTCTTACGTGAGAATCAATAATTAGAAATTACTGTGTAATACCGTATGCTACTGTGCAACAACGCGTATTATTGTATTTTAACTACCGGGTATTTCAATAGTTTAACGGTAAAAGTTTTGCCGTTATTTTTTTATAAAAAGGTTACTTCTGTCGCTTTCTATATTCTACAATTATTCCGTTGTGGGGTCCACTAATTATTGGTTATTTCGGCGCTGCCGTCGTACTTTACCGAATATAATATTCCCCGACAGAACGAATATTCTCCGACACAACGAATATTTTATGACAACTTGCTTACTTTGTAAAATTTGCACATATCACCCTTAACTTACCACATTCCTTATTATTTAAAATAATATATAGAGGAAATTAAATCTTATTCATAAAAAGTTGGGGTCTTACAACATGGGTGTTCTTTCTCACCTCTAAAGATGAAACAAGCTTCCAACTGATCAAGATGTTCAAGCTGGTGATGGATGAAAAAGGAGAAACTATAAAGGCCATAAGGAGTGATCATGGTAGAGAGTTTGACTTCTCAGAAATGGATCAGTTCTGTGTAAACAATGGGATTAGCCACAACTTCGCAGCACCACGAACTCCACAGCAAAATGGAGTTGCTGAAAGAAAGAACAGAACTCTACTAGTAGCAGCTCATCTGCCTGAATACTTTTGGGTAGAAGCTATCAACACTGCGTGCTACACTCAGAACAGGTCTCTTGTTCACTCTATGTTGAAGAAGACTCCCTACGAGTTGTGGAGAGGAAGAAAGCCAAATGTCAGTTATTTCCATATGTTCGGTTGTGCATGCTACATTCTCAACAATGGGAAACAATATCTGACTAAGTTCCAACCCAAGTCAGACGAAGGAATCTTTCTTGGATATGCCACAGACAGCAAAGCCTATATATATATATATATATTAAACATTTCTAATTATTAAAAGAATTCCTAATTCTATTTTCTCTCTTCCACCTCATTTTATTTTATACCATAAATTTATTATAATAATGTTACAATTTAAATTATAAAATTATACAATTATATTATCACATTATACTATTTATAATGTAATATTATAATAATATATTTGAATGAATTATTTTATCGGATAAGATAAAATGCCAACTTTCAACAAATGTCTTATGGTAAAAATTCCTCAATTTATATTAAAATTGGATAAATATTTACTTATCATATTTATCCATAATTTTTATTTTATTCATCAATTATTATTCACAATTAATATTATAGAATCACAATATTGACAACTAGGTTGTTTCTAGAAAAGAGGAGGCTTTCTAATAAGAATTTCTCTTCATTGGCGTGCAATTATATAACCTAACCACTTTCCTCGACAGAACTTTCTAAACATTGTCAATAATGTTATCTAATATTATTATTTCAATAATAGGTGTGATAATTATTGCTTTAATAATATGAAATACCGTGCAGTGGTTACTATGACAATTATTGAATCAATAATATAAAATACTGAGCAGTAATTATTGTAACAATTATTGAATGAGTGACTTCTTACGTGAGAATCAATATTTAGAAATTACTGTGTAATACCGTGTGCTATTGTGCAACAACACGTATTATTGTATTTTAATCACCGGGTATTTCAATAGTTTAACGATAAAAGTTTTGGAGTTATTTTTTTTATAAAAAGGTTACTTCTGCCGCTTTCTATATCCTACAATTATTTCGTTGTGGGGTCCACTAATTATTGGTTATTTCGGCGCTGCAGTCGTACTTTACCGAATATAATATTCCCCGACAGAATGAATATTATTCGACACAACGAATATTTTATGACAACTTTGCTTACTTTGTAAAATTTGCACATATCACCCTTAACTTACCACATTCCTTATTATTTAAAATAATATATAGAGAAAATTAAATCTTATTCATAAAAAGTTAGGGTCTTACAACATGGGTGTTTTTTCTCACCTCTAAAGATGAAACAAGCTTCCAACTAATCAAGATGTTCAAGCTGGTGATGGATGAAAAAGGAGAAACTATAAAGGCTATAAGGAGTGATCATGGTACAGAGTTCGACTTCTTAGAAATGGATCAGTTCTGTGCAGACAATGGGATCAGCCACAACTTCTTAGCACCACGAACTCCACAGCAAAATGGAGTTGCTGAAAGAAATAACAGAACTCTGATAGAAACAGGAAGAACTCTACTAGCAGCAGCTCATCTGCCTGAATACTTTTGGGCAGAAGCTATCAACACTGCGTGCTACACTCAGAACAGGTCTCTTGTTCACTCTATGTTGAAGAAGACTCCCTACGAGCTATGGACAGGAAGAAAGCCAAATGTCAGTTATTTCCATATGTTTGGTTATGCATGCTACATTCTCAACAATGGAAATAATATCTGACTAAGTTCCAACCCAAGTCAGACGAAAGAATCTTTCTTGGATATGCCACAGATAGCAAAGCCTATAGAGTGTTCAACAAGAAGACGCTAAGTGTTGAAGTCTCGATCCACATTATCTTTGATGAAACAGACTCAGACACTACGAATGAGGTGGTCGAGCCCAACACCACGACCGTAGTTTTGAAGGTGCAATCGTAGAGGCTGAAGAAGAAATCGTGGAGAGAGCTGCACCAGACTGACGATTCTGTTCAACAAGAACATAAGTCAATCTTGAAGAGTTTATACAAGAAGGCACCAGAACAGATGTTCCAATAGGGAACAGATGGGAAAGAGATCACACTCAAGACTTGATCATTGGAGATCCAACTGCCAGGATCAGGAGAAGATCTGCAACTCAAAATGAGTGTTTTTATTTGAGTTTTCTGTCTCAAATAGAACGTAAAAAGATAGAAGATGCAATGGAAGATGCGAGCTGGATAGAAGCCATGCAAGAGGAGCTGAATCAGTTTGAAAGAAGCAAAGTCTGGAGATTAGTTTCTCTACCAAAGAATCACCCAGTCATTGGCACCGAATCGGTCTTCAGAAACAAGATGGATGAAGATGGGGTGATCGCAAGGAACAAAGCAAGACTAGTGGCCAAAGGTTATTCTCAAGAAGAAGGCATTGACTATGATGAGACCTTTGCACCTGTTGCCAGACTTGAAGCAATCAGAATATTCCTTGCATTTTCTACCCACATGAGGTTTAAAGTCTTCCAGATGGATGTCAAGAGTGCATTCCTGAATGGTGAACTTCAAGAAGAAGTATATGTGGAACAACCTCCAGGTTTCATCAATCCAACCCTCTCTGATTATGTCTATAGATTAGACAAAGCTTTATATGGACTTAAACAAGCACCTAGAGCATGGTATGAAACACTAACTAACTTTCTTATTGAAAAAGAATTCACTAGAGGTAGAGTAGACACTACACTATTTCTTAGGAAGCACAAAGATTAAGTTTTACTAGTTCAAATATATGTAGATGATATTATCTTTGGCTCTACTGATGAAAATCTATGCAAGAGATTTGCCAAGCTTATGCAGAGCAAGTTCGAAATGAGTATGATGGGTGAGCTGAATTTCTTCCTTGGACTGCAAGTAAAGCATTCTGATGAAGGTATCTTTATTAACCAAGCCAAGTACATCAAAGACCTACTTAAGAAGTATGACATGGAATCAGCCTCTCCCATGAAAACACCAATTGCTCCAGCATCCAAGCTTGACAAAGATGAGAAAGGTAAATGTATTGACATCACTCAATACAGAGGTATGATAGGCTCTCTTCTCTACTTAACTGCCAGTAAACCAAATATAATGTTTGCAACATGTATATGTGCTAGATTTCAAGCTAATCCTAAGGAATCACACTTAACTACTGTAAAAAAGATTTTCAGGTATCTTAAAGGTACACCCTACTTGGAACTTTGGTATCCCAAGGAGACCTCCTTTAAACTAACAGGATATTCAGATGCTGACTTTGCAGGAGGCAAAATAGATAGAAAAAGTACCAGTGGCACTTGTCAACTGCTAGAAAATAGACTAGTGTCCTGGTTCAGCAAGAAGCAAAACTCAGTATCAACTTCAGCAGCAGAAGCTGAATATATTACTGCAGGCAGCTGGTGTGCTTAAATCTTATGGATGAGGAACCAGCTAGCAGACTATGGGTTTGATTTCAAATCTATAACTGTTCACTGTGATAACACAAGTGCCATAGCAATAACACATAATCCTGTCATGCATTCTAGGATTAAGCATATAGAGATAAGATATCATTTTATTAGGGATCATGTTCAAAATGGAACTATATCTTTGCAGTATATCCCTACTGAAAATTAACTTGCTGATGTGTTTATAAAACCCTTAGATGAATCCAGATTTAATAAACTAATAAGTGAGTTAGGTATGTTAAATTTACAACCATGAATTCTATGCTCTAGATGGTGCTAACCATGCAGATACAAAGGCTAAGTCAAAATCATAGAGATGACTAAGAGAAACCACGACCGTGGAGTGATCTAAATAAGGCAGAAAAGCTCACTGTGGTAGCAGCATTATCAAGCTAAGCACTCCTTCTGATAAGTGCCTCAGGGACAAACCTGACCCTTAGTATCAAACTAAGAGGTTGGCCCTTCCTGAGCAACCTTAAACCAGAAGGGATGCCATTTCAGAATGCATCATAGAAAACCGTAGAGTCAACGGTCAAGGAGCAAGCTGAGGATGGAACTCAATAATCGTAGAGTGGTTATCAGCAATCATAGTCCTCTCACAAGGACTCACTAGCTCAGGGGGAGCTAAGGGTAGAATAAAATTTTCCACATGACTTAAAATCGTGGAGTCCTGCAGAACTTGACACGTGTCCCACAATGCAAAATATATGGAGGGAAGTTATAAATTCATTTTGAGCTGTCATTTATCAGTTTACCTTTGAATTTTAAAAGCTTATATATATATATATCTCTCTCAAACAAAACCCTAAGTTTCAAAAAGCTAAGCCAAATTTGTTCGTTACAGGATACCCAATCAAGATCAAATGGCTGCGTCCAATGTTGTTTCTGGTTACCAGCTGTGCTTTGAAGAGTTCAAGGATGCTGACCCCAAGTTTCATAAGATTCTATCACTGCTGAAGAAAGTTGGCCTCTAAGAAGCTCTAAATACCAACACACTGATTTACCCAAAGCTGGTGAAGGAGTTCTACAATAATGGAGTCGTTGAAGGGGACTTTATCATCACAAAGGTTAAGGGCTTGCAGATTCGACTCAACGCTGAAGGCATAAACCTATACCTAGGTTTCAAATATAAAGGTCTTCTGTCCATGGAAGTTATTGATTTCCATGAAGGTCTAAAGAAGATGCACTACACAAAGATTGAAGGAAAAATCGTCTACAAGAAGAAAGAATTTCCCTAAGAGTATGAGTTCCTTGCAGACATTGTTGGAAAATGCATATGCTGTAAGGGCTCTGGCCACGATTCTGTCAACGAGAAGCAACTCAAGCTCATGACAGCCATCCGCTTCAAAGTCCAACTCAACTATGGGGCTTTTCTGTTGGATTGGATTGGGAAATGGATGTTAAGCCCTAAGAAGACCAAGAGCTTTGCCAAAATACTCTATGGGAGGTTTATCAGCATTATTCTATAGTAAGCTCTAGGTGATAAGATTGAGGACAAAGAAGGTGTCTCCATCAATCCCAACAGGAAGATGACCCAGCTGCTGTTCCAGAATTGGAAGAGGAATCTAGCAGAAAATGTGAAGATGATGTCAGCAACTTCATCTGCTGTAAATGAAGCTGAGGAGGATGAAGAAGTTAACCAAGAAGAACCTGTGGCTCTAACCAGAAAGAGTAAAGGAAAAAGAAAGGTGAATGAAGGTGTGCAAATAGCTGAGGAGCCTCAAGGCTCAACCACTGATGTACCCCAAAAGGTTCCTGGTGCTGATATTGAGTTTTGAAGCCTCACCACTAACAGAGTTATTACTCTTGAGGCAGCTTAATCACGAGAAGATGTTCTGAAAGAGAAGAAGAAGAAGAAGAAGAAGAAGAAGAAGAAGAAGAAGAGGGAGACAAGTGAAGATAAGGCTGAAGGTAGTTTTGAGCCTAAGAAGAAGAAGAAACGCAGTCTTAGAACAAAGAAGTTTACACTCACTACGATTGTGGAGTCATCACCAATCGTAGAGTCCAGACTGACTTCTACTGCAGAAGAAGAAGCTGCAACAGCCTTCAGCCTGAACAAATTGGTAGGGCTGAAGCTGAAGAAAGTGCTAAGGTTGTGCCCAAGCCAAAGAAGACAAAGAAAAAGATTGTCAAGAAGTATGTTCTTGCAAATGAGGAAGTGTTGAAGGAAGATGATATAAGGATTGCTGCTGAGAAGGATGAACAAAGCAATCAACCTCAAGCATCTGGTCCAATTGTGGAAGAGGCCAGAATCATGGAAGATGTGATAGCCTACATCAGTCATTCAGATAACACAGCTACACCTGATCAGGCCATGATCAATGCTGAAGAGGAGATGCCCAAACCAAGTGTTGTTGCTAAGGAAGTACAGAAGTCGTTGTTCAAACTGAGGAAGTTCTGGTAGAAGATGTGGCTCAGTCTGAAGAAGAAGTGCCAGAAGCACTAGAAATAAATTTTGATGATGGTGAAGAGGAAACTCTGGAAGCTCCTGTTTCAGAAAGTGCTATAGCTGAGGAGGAGCTATTAGAAGCACAAGAACCAGAATATGCAGAAGCTGAGGGGGAGCTACCAATAGAAAATCTTGAAGTCCCCCCAGTCCCTGAACAGTTAGTAGAGTCTGCTACTGCAGAAATGGTGGACATTGAGGATGATGTAATGTCAGATGTGGTGGAAGTTCTTGATGCAAATGATGAAGATGGTGATGAAGTAGAGGATGATGATCTAATAGTTATATCAGTAGACAGGGATGGAGAAAGAACAGCCAATTACAATCAGCTATTTGACTATTTGCCTATGATGCCCTATCATAGAGCTCTGATTCTCAAAACTTGGGATCATATGTTCTGGACCTTCAAGGCTTATCCAGCAATCTCAGTGCTTGCCTATGGATTCCCAAGAGATTGGAGATTTGCTTAGAAGCTGATCACAAATGGTTCAACTTTAGAAGCTGAGCCAGAGATATACGTTACTCCCATATCTTTCATTATCAACCACTCTCCTTCATCGCATTTCAATCAATTCTATGAATTGCCAAGATGGTTGGAGGTGGTCTTACACCCACTAAACCAGTTTCAAGTTATAGAGTCCCAAAACTCCGTGACTGATGAACCAAATAACCAACTTGCCCTCATAGAGCCAACTGTCAATAACCCAATGGTTATCGAGCAAATCACTAAAATTATCGAGCAGATGCTTGATAGCTCAACCATTGAGACACCAAATCTGGACAACGGACTACGATTCACGCATGTCAATCAACCAAACAGTACAATCGTTGAGTCTCCAGAACACCTCAACGACCCACAAACACAAGACCCTAAACCAAACACTTCACCTATACACCAAATTGCCACACCTCTAACCCAATCAGATATTCCCTCGTCCTCAAATAATGAATACTTTGATATGACACTTGCTCTTGCGAGCATGTTAAGGACATGTGAATACACTACGAACCCACCTCCTGGTACTCAACAAATTCTTGATCGACTGTCTCTACTTCCAACAAAGGAGAAGCTGGCTGATCTCACAAGCCATATGGCCCTAGAGATAGAGGAGAATCTTGAAGCAAACTCTCTTGCGCTTCATAAAAGGTTTGACCACATAATCAGCTCTGCCAGGGAACTTGGCAACTGAGCTATCAAAGAAGCTGAGGGAGATCGTTAAGGAAATAAGTGACAGCCTCAGCCAAAGGGATGCTATTCACTTTTCTGTAACGAAAAAGCATAAGGAATCTATGGAGATCATGCAGAAAATTCAGTAAACTCAGAATACTCTCATGACCAACCAGATTCAAGAGCTACGCCTCACACTACACGAATTCCAGAACTATGGCATGACTCAAGTTCATCAAACTACACAAGCCATGGAGCGACTTCAGCAACAAAGACAAAATACTGAGGCTTTAGTCGAGGAAAATCGTAGTGACATTGCCCACAATCGCTCATAGATGCATGAGCTGGTGCAAGGTGTCCGACGCCTCTCAAAAGACATTCGAACCCTTAATGCTAACATAAAGGGGGAGGATAATGAGTAAGGAGACAGAAGCAGAGGCAAAGGAGGCAGAAGTTAGGGTAGGCAAACTTAAATTGGTCAATCGTCGGGTAGCAACTTCAGGAGTCCCATCTATCAGCCTCCATGATCTGATCAACAGCAGCGCCATCCTCTCATGGCTGAACCCTATAAAGGGGGTCGAGGTTCAGCTCCTGGTTTATAAGGAGTATCTTCTACTGGTCTTAACATGCAAGTTGGAGATCCTCTTTTTATGAACAGACATGATCATTCAGAAATGCTGAGCCAGGAAGAGCTAGCTGACATTGCATGGAGAGATGAAGCTAGCAGAAGAAGGAGAGCTGAAGAGCATGCCAACCCTCCGAAGAGCAAGAGGCAAAGAAGATAGAGATAAGTCAAAATTAATGTTGTATTGATGTTTCTATGCTAGACTGTAATATCTTTTTCAAACATCAATAAATTCATGCTTATTCTCTAGAAATTTCAGCTGCTTATTGAAACACTAAGTCATATTTACTTTCTAGCATTCTGCATTTAAAAATTGATGCTATGATACAAATCTACTTGGTTATGTCAACATCAAATAGGGGGAGATTGTTGGGAATTGCATATTCAAATTTGATGTTAAAAGTAAATATAAATGCTTAAGTGTAAAGTCCTTCAAAGAACATATGTACAAGGACTTGGATGATAGATCAAAATTGTTAGGTTGATCTGTGCTTTAATGTTTATCATTCTGTAAATGAATGTATAAAAAATAGATCAAAACTGTTAGGTTGATCTATTTTGAGATGTAATTATTAGGCCTTAACAGAATCATAGTCTGTCAAAGCCAGTCTGCAGAAGCTGTGACGCCCCCAAATCCACGTTCTTTCGAAACCTTTGATTCGGTGCAGTCACGATACTACTAACGCGGAACTATTACATCTTTTAATCATTAGTAAAAGAATACAACTTTGTTTATTACAATTTAGAATATAAATTCTATTCATATCCAAGATCTCGTCTTTACATCATATTCGATATTACTAAAATACGGAATAATTTAAACTTTTCAATATCCTTTGAATAAAAATCTTTTTATTGATTCCATAACTTTGATACCGATTACAAATCTTGAATCAACTATATAATATGATTCCTTCTTATCTGAGTTATCGTATAAACATCTACAACTCAACTCGATATCCTCTATGTATTAATTAATACATTCTTACAATACAACAAGTATTAAACAGTGTAAACAACTATCGAGTACATCATCTAGAATCTAAACATGGTCCAGACAATAATCTAAGTAATATTCTTCAATGCGATACTATCTATCTTTATCAATCAAGAAGCACGAAATATTTACCGTGAATCCTTAACCTGCAAAAGTGGTTGTTTGCAAGAGTGAGCTCGACAGCTCAGCAATTCTAACAGTCCTCATGCATCACATAACATATAACATCATACTCAGTTCATGCATTTATAAATAGTTTATATTTACTACGCATGTTACTTTTCACATAACAAGTATATCATCAAAGATCAACTTTCAATCTCATTTATATCTCATATACAGTTCATATATAAGTTCACATTATCACAGCATAATATAATTTAACTAACAGTTATTGAATTCATATATCAAATAGGAACTGAAAGACTTGCCTGATTCGTAGTTTAACAACTACGACTTAACTGCTTAAGAATCTCTGCACTTTGTGTAATCCTACACAGTTATATTAATCATAGAGATCACACCTATCAGTTATACACTTCCATACATTCTCAATATAATAATAAGTATTTACATTGTTGTCTAGCTTGGTTCTTAGAACCTTGTTTCACTTTCATATCATACGCTTAGTATCGTTAGGTACGTATAGTGATATCTTAACCATACTCAATATCAATATTAACCACTTAACTATTTAAGTGTTCGACACATATTGCAAACTCATAAATCTATAATCCATATTGCTCTTACGTTTCTCAAATCTTATCGAAACCATTACATTCAAACTTTCTAAGTTTCACCTTTCAAAATCCTTGTCATACTTAACTAGTCATGCAAGGCTACTATGTTCATCATGTATACATGTATATAAGGGCATTTACTCAAGTTTTAAAACCTAGCATGCTCATTATAAGTCAAAATCATAACTTTCATATACCTTAAGTAAATTAAGTTCATGCCTCAAGGGTAAACCACTAATGTCATATTACTACATAAAGAGGCTTAACAATATGTAGTAAGCATGCTCGTGCGTATACTACTCATGTACACTTTAATCACATAGTCTATGCTTTAGAAATTCATTTTCTATGAATAAGCGTGCATATGCAAAAATCCATGTATAAACAAATGATGTTCATGTCAATATATCTATAGGCATAATGGACTCCTAATCTTCATGCTTGCATGCTTAGAACGTAACTCGCACGGTGTTTGATGATATTAGTCTTCAAACTCTAAATTTTTATTGAAAAGTACACGAAGTCCACAAAGGTCATTTAGTATAACCAAAGTGTCTTGAAATCATAACTCACTTTCTCTTGAACACTTAGCTAAACCACATAAATGTATTCAAACGGTCAAAAATTACAAGACCTAAATCTTGGTCAAGTTCACTTCAAAAAGTCCTTAAGTTTCACCTTTGAAATCACTTGAATTTAGCAATCACGTATGCTAGTGTGTTCAACACCTTGAACATACATTTTATGTCAATAAAAACCATACGGTCATGCTCACAAAACTCAGAATATACAATGGAACATATATGCTCACGACAAGTTTACTTTAAAAATTCTAAGTTCATTTTGTAAACTTTAAATCCTTTCTTCAATTGAGTGTACTCACATAGTTATACTTGTTCACACTACGTTATTGCACTCATGTATGTATTTTAATCATGTTCCTATACTTGCCTAATAACATGCCATAAGCTAGTACATAACAGAACCTGCAACAGAAAATGAAATTCCAGAATCTGGAACCGGCGCAGCTGCGCAGCTCCCCAGTTCAAACTGGCGCAGCTGCGCAGGGCATTGCCCAACTCAAGTCTGGTACCGGTGCAGCTGCGCCGCTGGCCAGTACAAAACTGGCGCAGCTGCGCAGGTGGTCGGCCAGGGGCAGAGACAGCCTGCTTCGGCAGAACTTAGCCCAAACTCAAAATTTTCCACAGCAATTCGATTATGAGCAACTATATATTAGTCCTATCATGCTTATAAGCCCATATAACAACTAAGTAGACATTCCTCAACTCAATTATCATTTATCTCCACCTAATCAAGAATTTGAAATTCAAGAATAAAAAGTTTGACAGAAACGAAATGAAGAATAAGAAGCAACTCGTATACCTTTGCTATATGAAGATGAACTTGCTGCTATAACAATCCTTAGACTCCTTACTATCATGTTGTATTTTCTCTCAATTTTCACTTAACATAAATCTCAGCAAATGAAAACATGAAGAAGGAGAGCTTCATATTTATAACCAAATCAATACCCAGACAAATGCAAAATCTCCCAAATCAAACCAATAGATTGTAGAATTATATGGAGGTTAGCAATTAGTTGGTGAGAGTTGTTGGAACTCATCATGAATTCCTCACCCTTGCTCATCATTTGCTATGGAATGCTGAGGTTGAGAGCAATAGGGAGTAGACTAGCAACTGAGTTAATCACGTGAGAGGGAAATGTGCCTCTCATTATGGGACAATGCACATACTCAGCATTCTAGCAACACACAACACTTAAATTATTATATACATAACATATACTTAGGTTATAATTTGAGTCACAATGTACTTTCAATATATAACTAATATTACAATGTAGCAAGTAGGGATACATATATTCAATATATAATCCATGTACATCTTATTAACACCGAATATAATTCTATCGGGTATCATCACAGTGTATTGTCTCCTCAATAATTGTTTACAATATATCTATGATATATTATTTTATTGTATACTTAATATACACATTGTCACACCCACATTTCATGTACCTCTTACAACTCAATAAACTTTACTATATAGTTTATACTCATAAATAACATAGTCATATTGCACTTTATATTTCGTACAATATATAGTTAGTTACTATACGCTAGACATTTTATTCGCATGCTTGCACATAGAAGTAAGTAATTTACTTATCTCATCAATTAATTAATAGTAATATTTATTAATCCATTTCTCATTAATCAATGGAATTAAAATTTTCATAACAATTAATTAACATTTATATAGTTAATTTTCACAATAAATATAAATCTTATTATATTTATAACAAATATACTTATTACCATGCTATCACTCGCAATAATAATAATTCAACAAATTATTATAATAACAATTAATATAGATTAATTGTTTAAATAATTCTTCCATCAATTCATTACCGAATCTATTATCGTGCCACACAAGGCATATTTCACAAGCTTACATTAAGCTTATTCTTATTCTCATCACTTACTACTTATAACATGTTCGATATAATTAGAACTATTAAATCACAAGGTTCACATATATAAATATATCGTGAATGAAAATATTCAAATATTCTATACAACCTTTACGGTAATATAATAACTCTAGCTATTAAAATGCTAAACTACTTCAATTAATTATACTTATAATAAGTATAACTTTTACGCTTATAATAATTAATATATACTCTATTAATTATTCCAATAATAATATTCACGATCAAATAATAACTTAAGTTATTTAATATATTAAAATAACTTAGTTTTCTTTCATTAATTAAACTCCCTTGAAAATACATTTAAAATTATGTATTTAGCCATATCATAAAATATTATGTTTTCTCCAAATAAGCACATTCGTTATTAGAAAATAATTTACTTATTGTCTCATGATATTATTCTTAATATAATATCAAATAACTATATGTATGACACATATACATATATTATATATAGAAAATAGATAATAAATCGTTTCCATCAATTTAATTACATATAGCAAATACGTTTTAATATATTTACCATATTAATCAAACCCACCTCATACAAAAACATATAAGGTAATATTATTATTCAAAAATAACATTCCCTCTCTTATTAAAATAATTCAACATTAGAAACTATTTTAATATCCTTTATTAGAAAAATCATATCTCTTTCTTTTCTATAAATTGTTCCCAAAACAATTTCTTCAAATATTCATTTAAAGATATAATGATTTCCATCTCCCTTTAATAACGTATATATACATATTTAATATTATTCGTACATTAGACTTTCTCACATATTACTATTCTAAGTAATATATATAAAAGTACCAACTATAATTACATATTCAACACACATATTAATTCACTCCTTTACTTAAGTAAATTAAACATTGTACTATATCATCATAGTTAATTAAGATTCAATACTCTCATTATATTATTCCATAATATAACTCCCAACTTAAATTAACTAATATTTATTCTTATTAGTTAATTTCTTAACTAACTCATGCTTCACTATCCAAACCTATTCACAGATAGCTTAAGTGCTATTAATAACTTATATTATAAACATACTAGTTATTAATACATACACAAGAATATGGTGATTATACATTAAGGATATTTAATGTCACCAACTTACTATGATAAAATAATTCTATAAATTATTTAATATCGATAGGAATTTATCCGCCTCCTTTATCTCAACTGGATCGTCTCTACGATAAGTAACAAATATATATTAATAATATATTTATAAATCACAAAAACACATTTTACATAGTCCATATTATCCTATGTAATATAATACCACATACCACATACCACATACCTCATATCACATATATATATTATTATTCGAACCCATCTCACAGTTTAAGAATTTTATTTATTAAATTCTTATTTAATAATATCTGAAAATTCGGGTTCTTACAGAAGCCAATACAGAATTGTGGAGCTTCAATGAAGATGTCCAAAGATCGTAGTCTGTCTTGAGAGCCATACTCAGAATAGTGGAGACAAACCGAGAGCCTGCCGAGTCAAGTCAAGAATCGCAGTCTGCTCTCGGAAGCGTGGAGTCTGCAAGACAAGCAAGTGGAAATCGTAGTCTACCAAAGAGCTTAAGAGAAATCGTAGTGTTCTCTACGGTCAAGACTGAGTCCAGCCTGTGCAAGCCAACACACAACGATCATGGTACAAAGACTACAATCGTGGTGACTCCTGTCAGCATCAAAATTCGTCAATCTGATGAAGGAGAAAGATCAACAAATAAATAAAGGCTTATAGACGTTGACAAATTGATAGTCCCACTGATCCTATAATCATCCTTAGTATATCTCGAAGAAGCTTATTTGAGAAGCTAAGGAAAGGACTATCATGCCTGTAGAAAATAGCTTTTCAGGTGTTAGGTGAGAAAGCAGTCTGCTGTGTTAGTGGGCCAGTCGGCTGTGCAGCAAAAAAGCAGGAAGTTAACATCAATGTGCAAAACTGTCTGAGGCATTTAATGCTACAACTGATGACTTCAACGGCTAGATTTCAAGGGCTCCTTGATAAGAAAATCAGACAAGGATTCAGATCAAGCAAACAAGTAAGAAAGCAAAGAGATCAAAAAACTCAAGAACACTCAATGATAAACTCTACGATCTTGAAGAAAAAAATTTGCTTCGCTACTCAGTTTCTTCAGAACTGATGCTTAATTGCATCTGAGTAGCACACCCTAGAATACAACTCTCAATCCAAAGTGTACCAAGTCTGCTGGACTTGAAGAGTTCTAAGTGAACTAAAGAAGTTCCAAGATTGTTGATCTTGAAGAGTTCGTAGTGAACTACAGAAGTTCCAAGGCTGTTGGCCTTGAAGGAATCTAACTGATTCAAAGTTGTAAAGACATCCTTAGTGGATTTCCTACTCGTGGAGTAGAAGAGTGGACTAGGAGCCTTGAGTGCTCTGAACCACTTAAAACCTTTGTGTCTCATTAACTGCTATAACTGTTATAACTGCCATAACTGTTTATCAAACCATTACTGCATTATCTTAAGGGGACCAAAACATATATTCTGCTGTAGTCAGTATATTCAATACTGACAAGTATTTTAAAAAGAAAAAGTTTAAAATATCTATTTAACCCCCCTTCTAGATAACTATTATGCCTTTGGGAACTAACAAGATCGTTTCCAAAGTATATGCTTTATCATCATACATGATTGACTTGTATGCATACTACTTTTACTTCTTGCTCCTTGGTTTGCTTAGTTCTCTTACTAGCATTTCTATCTCTCTCAATATGAAGTTGTCAACTTGTTAAACCTCCAAATGATCAACCTAGCTTCACTTATATAGATTTTGCAAACTTATGGTACTTTGGTCATGAGACCAAACCTCCTCTTGTCATGTGAAGCCCATATGCTAGCATGTACTAGCACATGCACCCCACATATCCACCATGTCACCCCATGTCCCCCTAGGTGCCCCTCATGTGCTCATGGGTTGCCCCATAGATTTAACCCACACGTTAACCCATCGGTTCGATCCACGGGTTTAGTTATTAAATGTAATTCAAATTGAATCTATTTATTTCGTATAAAATTCGTATTATACGTCGTATTAATTCTCACATCTTCTTCGTATTATACTCATATTCATTTTGTATAATAATCATTTATTATCATACTTAACTCTATTTATCATAAGTGTAACAAACAAAATTTTTGTATATTAATTTTATATATTTATTGAATTAAATAAATATTTTAGTTGATTTATTTATGAAGTTGAATAAATAATTGATGTGATTATGTGTTGGAGTAAGTTAATTGAGTACAATATATTAATTAAATTGATGTTTAATATTAAATTGATGTGTAAGTAATTTTGTGGTGTAGTTCTAATTTAATTGAGATAATTAAATTAGATGAATATTATGTGGTATTTGGTAATAAGGATTTAATGATTTAATGAATAATTATAGTAATGTCTAATTTAAATTAAATAATTAAATTAGAGATTTACTAATTTGTTACATGGAATTAGGATTAATGAGTAAATTATAATTGTGTAATAATTTAATTTATGTGGCAATTTTATTTAATAAATGGATGTTAGCTTTAATTTAATTATTTTGGAATATTGGGATTGAATTAAATAAAGTGTGACATTTAAAACTATGAAGTGAAAGAGTTACTAAAATAAACTAAAAGGGTTTTAATTCTGTTTTACCAAACAAGGCCCTTAAGTTTATTTTAAATTAGTTTTATCAAACAAGGCCTTAGTCCTAAAAATCTATTTTTAAAAATAAAGGGGTTTTGCCAAACAAGCCTTATGGCTTTTGATTTTCAAATAAATTGTAATTGATATATTATTAATATAGTATATTATGTTTTGTCAGTTATACATTATATGTATATTATATCTATATGATAGTTTTATAACTACGTAAAGTTAGATAGAGTTAGAATATTAGAGTAAGAAAAGAGACAAAAAGACAGAAAGAGAGAAGAAGAAAGAAGAAGAAGGAGAAAGTTTTGTTGAATCATCATCATCATCATCATCATCATCATCATCATCATCATCATCTTCTTCTTCTTCTAAAAGGTATAATCTAATTTAAATTTTGTTCTTCATTGATATTCATAGTTTAGTTCCCTATAATTTGATTTTTCATGATAATTCTAATTTGATGATCTATGTATGTTAAATTATGTGTATAAACTATTATATATGATTTATATGATAATTTAAGTGGTTCAATTATGTAAATATGATGAACATGAAGAAATCATGTTCATAGCAATTTATAGTAAACTATTTTGGAAAAAATGGTGTTTTCTTCAAAATCACAAAATTAAAAGTTTTTAATTATGTGTTGTAATGTTTATATGTGTTAAAACATGTTAGAAGCATAAAGTTATGTTTTTATAAAACTTTATATGCATTATATGCAGTGAAATTTGAGTTTGGTGAGAGGAAATAAGCCAAATTGGCTATTTCCTACAAAGTTCGCAAGGCTGTTTGTGTTTGACTGTGACGTGGCGCCGCAGAGCCAGCTTTGTGAGTAAACTGGGAGCTGCAACGCCACTGCAGAGTCGAGTGACGTGGCGCGGCGCAGTAGGGCTAGTTATATGTGTTAGTTCCTAGAGGCACAATAGTTATCTAGAAGGGGGGTTGAATAGATATTTTAAAACTTTTTCCTTTTCAAAATACTTATCAGGTTTGTTAAAAAATTAACCACAGCGAAATATATGATTTGTTTGTTCCCCTTAAGATAAACCAAGTTTATAGGTGATAAGCAGTTATAGCAGTTTATGACAGATATAGTAGTTATGGAAAATATATAAGACATAGTGATTTTAAGCGGTTCAGAGCACTCAAGGCTCCTAGTCCACTCTTCTACTCCACGAGTTGGAAATTGACTAAGGATATCTTTACAATCATTGAATCACTTAGATTCCTTCAAGACCAGCAGTCTTGGAACTTCTTAGTTCACTTAGAACTCTTCAAGTCCGCAGACTTAGAATACACTTGATGAGAGTTGAGTTCTTGGGTTGTGCTACTCAGTTGTATTTAAGCATACGTTCGAAAGAACTAAGTAGTTGAGCAAGTTTTCTTTCTTGATCGTTGAGTTTGGACGTTGAGTGTTCTTGAGCTTTTTTCGTTCTTGCTTGCTTAATCTGAATCTATGTCTGATTTTCTTATGAAGGAATCTTTGAAATGTTTCCGTTGAAGGCATCCGCTGTAGCATTAAATGCTTCAAACATTTTTGAGCACTAATGTTAACTTCCTGGAAATCTGCTATTCTGCCGTCTGGCCTACTGACACAACAGACTGCTTTCTCTCCTAACACCTGAAAATGTGTTTTCAGTAGGCATTCAGTCCTTTCCTTTAGCTTCTTCTATACGCTTCTTCGATACATACTAAGGATGAGTGTTGGATCATTGGGACTTCCGAAATGTCAACGTCTATAAGCCATTCTTCATTTGTAATACTTCCTCCTTCATCAGATAGACGAAACTTGATGCTTCTGATGCTGACTGGAGAGACACCACGATTATTGTCTTTATACCATGATCATTGTGTCTTGTCGTGCTCGTGCTTGATTCAGCCTTGATCGTAGAGAACACTACAATTTCTCTTAAGCTCTGATAGACTACGATCTCTACTTGCTTGTTTTGCAGACTCCACTTTTCCGAGAGCTGACTGCGATTCTTGCCTTGGCTCGGTAGGCGCTCGGATTATCTCCTCGATTCTGAGTATGGCTTCCAAGACAGACTACAATATGAAGCAATTTCTTTTATACTCCACGATTCTGCCTTGGCTTCTGCAAACTTTTGGTTGGCTCGACAGACTACGAATCTATTGAGGCCTAACAATTACATCTCAAAATAGATCAACCTAACAGCTTTGATCTTTCTTCTATACATTCATTTACAGAATGATAAACATTAAGCACTGATCAACCTAATAATTTTGATCTACCATCTAAGTCCTTGTACATATGTTCTTTGAAGGACTTTACACATAAGCATATTTATTTACTTTAAATATCAAATTTGAATATGCAAGTCCCAACAATATGTGTTAACTGCAGCGCTACAGCGCCAAGACCGAATTTCGTAGAGTGCTGACAAGGCAGCGCCAGTTCTGAGTACAACTGGAGTGCTGCAGTGCCAGGCCTGCAGAGCCCCTGATGACATGGCACGACGCCGCAGCATCGGCTACAGTTTATTATATGGCGCTACAGCAGCCACTTATGCAGATTAGCCAGAAAATTATATTTAAATGCACAATTTTATGAGAACGTTAATGTAATAAATATAAAAGCATGTTAATAAAATTATATGCTAATTGCATAGTATTAAATCATATTTTTAAATATGAAATGTATAATATTTAAATTATAAATTGATTAATTATAATTTGATTAATGTGAATGTATGATTTAATATTATAAGTTAATTATAACTTGATTGATTATTTAGTTTGATGTGAATGTGTGGGTTGATCATGTTAGGTAATAACTAGTGATTTAACCTAATAACTAAATAGTGATGAGTTAACCTAGATGGGTTAACTAATGATTGAATTAACTATATGGTAACTAATTTGTGTTACTATTGTTAATTACGTGTACGTAGGATAATTGTGGAACGGGTTAATAATCGATAGCTTGCACACGAGGCAAGTTTTTCTTACCCTAACTCGATTATGTTTACTTTTAATTATGCAAGTTTTCTAACTATACCTTTATTTGAAGCAAGTCCTTTTTATTCTGCAATGGACAAGTATTTTATTGAAGTTCATTATTGAAATAATGTAACCTTGACTTAATTGTTTAAGAAAGGTTTATTGTATCTTTCAAATGCTTTAAGTTTATTTCTAAAGGAAAACTGTTAAATATGATATCTATTGTTATGACACATAGTTATTTCATAATTCTGTTATTATCGAATTCTTCATTATTGTAAGTTGATTCAACTACTCCTTAGTTGATGATAGTTGAACTCTAAATTACCTTTGAGCTTATCCAAACCAAACTTTCTTTGGTGCGGACTCGTTAATTAATATTGAGATGAACAACCCTATTATTAAGGGATTACTATGCGAAAGTGCTAAGATGTTTGTGCACAATACATGGTACGAAGAGCTGATCCCCCTAAGTACGAGTTAAGGTTCATATAGTTTAACTACTGTTAAAGGTTTAAATAGAAATGTTTATAACTTGGGAAATAGTTCAAGGTCGTATGACCCTCAGATGAATTCTAAATTCTAAATTCAATTCTTGATTATCGATGAAAGAAATATTATTTAATTCAATTGAAGTTATTCAGTAATATGTCATTATTATTGATTGTTATTTCAAGCAAGCTTTTGTTTGCTCACTCTTGCATTTATATAACCATTGCAGTCAAAGTTGAGAAAGTTGACGAACCGTCAACTAGCAAAGGAAAAGGCAAGATGAACAAGTGAGGACTTGTTCATATTTGAAATGATTTTGTAATAAGACTTTAAATTGTTTATGATGTTTTATTTTTCCGCATTGACGTTGTTTTAAAGTTAGAAACCCTGGGAACGTTTTGACAAGTTATAATCCTTTTTAAAGGAAGATTTTTATTTATAAAGATTGTAATTTATTTTGCATTCCTTATTTATGGGCAATTAGTTGTGTTTTATTTAGATAGTGAACACCAAATCCTATGGAAATGAAGTACCCGGATTTGGGGGTGTTACAATAAGGTTTTACTTTCCTTAACCCTTAGGGTTTTAAGTCCTCACGCGAAAACTTTGTGAGCCATAACTGAAATATTATTAGATATTCCATCCCGTCTTTAAATCCTATCATTACGCGTTTCTCGGAAATTCAAAAATAATTCCCAAGCAGAAATGAATGAATAGTGATTTTACGAAAATTTCTCGAAAAACTTTTATTTTTGTCTTGGAAATTCACATCAATTATTTCTAGCACGTAGCCAGAATCCTAACCATATCTACATTCTCTAGGTCATAGAACGACCTTTAATTAGCTTACTCAGTTTAATAAACAAATAATCAAATTTTATTCAATAAATCAAATAAAATTCATTTACATAAAAGTCCGATTTTCTTGGGCGTTACACTTCTTTTTATTCTTAAACTATCATTTACCATTATACCCTTGAGATTCGAACTTTATAATTGTTCACCTTTATTGCTATATTACTTGTTGGAAAAATTTGCTGCTCATTCTTGCTTTCCTTAAACATTTCAGTTAAAGCAGAGCCATATGGACCCTCAGGCAAAGATAAGGAAAAGGGTAAGGGTATGGGTTAGCTTTAGTCCTCTACGCTAGAAGTTTATTATTATTATGTTATAATAAGACTTAATTAATATTATGTACTAAGTTATGTTTGAACTTAAGTTATGTAATATGTCTTAGTAACGGTTACGAGACCTTGGGACTAGAATATTTATATTATGTTAATGTAAATTATTTTATTATTCTGTTGTGTGAGATTTTAGATATAGATTGTGATGCACCGAATTCAAGATATGAGTGTCTAAATTTGGGGGCGTCATAGGTTGGTATCAAAGCGTTAGGTTATAAACCTTAGGAGCGAGAATCCTTAGACTATAACCTTAGAAGAACTTAGAAGAACTAGGAGCATAGGAGGAGATAAAACTCATGTAGAGTTTTCTTAGAAAATTAGCGTGTTATGAAATCTATTTTCATTCTATACAATGAACTTATGTTTTATTTAACATACTAATGGAGTTGTTGTTTGGTTGTCTTATGTTTGTGGTTGTAGGATGTCGAAGTTGGGAGGACCCAGTAGAGTAGTAGAGGAGGAGTCGTGTGATATACACGTGGTGTATAAGGCACCTTTGGTAGCCAAACCCGTTCAGGCAGTAGCACCATCTAAGTTTGACGACGAGGATGAGATAGAGGTGGAGTCGGATCCCGAGGAGGAACCTATGGAGGATGAGCCCATGGGAGATTCTGACAAAGCTACGTTTGAGGATAGGATGCTAGGAGAGTATGAAGAGCAAATCTTGGAGTTGGAACACAGAGTCCAAGAGTTAGAGGTTGAGGCTCAGGAGAGAGAAACTGTGATGCAGAAGCTGAGGGATGAGGACCATAAGAGGAAGCTGGAGATGCAAGAGATGGAGGTGGAAATTGCCTATCGCAAAGAAGCGGGAATACAAATGGGAACTCTTTTCCACCATTCGATATCTAGGAATGTGGACTTGGCAGGAATACTAGAAGAGTTTGAGAAGAGGGAGTTAAGTGAGAAAGCTGAGAAGGAGGCTCGTTGCACTCAGCTCGAGCTAGAAGTGATGGAAAGGATCCACTTCGCGGAGAAGTGGGAAGGAGCTAATGATAGGGTAGATGATTTAGAGGATGAGGTGAGATGTAAAAAGAGGAAGATGAACAAGATGGGCTATGTTTTTCGCATAGCCATAGAGAGAGTGATTGATGGTGTATACCACTACTCGACAGAGCAGGGACAGACCCGACACACCATCAGCAGGGATTTGGTGGCACACATATCACATATGGAGTACAAGGGCGTAGTGGAGCGCGGGATGTTGGGATAGCTTGTTTAGTTAGGTATCCAGTAGTATAGATATGTTATATATGTATTATTAGGAAACCCCAATCTTTTGTGTGAGATATGGGATATTCATTTAAACCCCGAGTAGGTTCATGTTAGAGGGGTAGTATGACAGCGTTTTCCCCATCTTTTGTGATATAAGGGGATAGATGTTGAAATTTATAGAAGTATGCTAGGAATGATCGTATCGATGTAATGATTTGGAATATGAATATAAATGTCCTTATTTCAGAAAACGCGTAATAAAATTTTATTTTATTTTCATTAAAGAAATACTTAAGTAATATAATTAGATAATAAGAATGAAATTTTTTGATGCAGATAATAGCACCCAGACGAAGACTAACTGCACCAGAGGAGTCGGTCAATAACGAGAGAGAGCAAGTAGACCCTATTCAACGACTAGTCGACTTGTTAGGAGAAGCCCTTCGGGAAGGAACAATGAACCCGTTCACCCCAATCCCCAAGCTGTACCTGTAACTAACTTCAAAGACTTTAGGAGCGTAGGACCTCCAGAATTTGCGGGTACTACCGACCCTATTGAGGCGCAGACGTGGATCAAAGAGATAGAGAAAGCCTTCGCCATTGCTCGTGTGGGTGAAGATTAGAAGACTGTGTTCGGCACATACATGATGAGGGGTGAAGTAAATTATTGGTGGGAGGCCAATCAACAGAGAGCGGGAGAAGGAAATTTGCTAGTCAATTAAACTTACCCCGAGAACAATTAAAAAATCGATTGAACATAGAAGTTGCGAATAAGGAAGTAATCCCCGTAGAGTTCGTTTACAGAAATTATCATGCAAACATTAGAGGTTACGAACTATGTAATACCCGAGAATTTTTGAATATTAATAAATAAATATATTAATGAAAATGAATATTTATTTGAATATAATTAATTTTGTGTTATGAGATGAGTTAACTCAATTATATTAAATTGAATAATTATAATAATTGAGAAAATATGGAGTTTGCGATAAACTCGTTGAATGCCTTGTGTGGCACAGTGAAGAAAAATATTATTGAGTATATTAATTAACGAAGGAATTATTAAGTGGATAATTAATCTATATTAATTGATAATTGTTATATAATAATGGTCTGTTGATTTATTAGTATTACAAATAATAGAATAATAATAAGCAACTTGTTTATAAATATAATAAGAGTTATATTTATTAATGTGATAATTAATCCTATAAATATTAATTAAGTGTTGTTAATGATTACATTGATATATGAGGGATGAATTAATTAATATTTTATTAATTGATTAATTGCCATTATGAATGATAAAACAAGTAAGTAAGTTATTAATATAATAAAATTATATTAATTGTTATGTGCAAGTATGCAATAATTAAAAATATAAAGTATATGGAATACAACTATATTATATAGTGTAGTGAAGCACTTAAGTTGACCATGCAAGTATATATAGTGCAATGTGATTATACTACACATAGAAACCATATATTAAGATTGATTAAAATATATAAGCTACATGATGCTGATGAGACAATATGTACGTGAAGTATACATTAAAATAATACATCATGGATATATAATAAACAATTATTGATTAATAGAATTTAATTGAATAATACATGAGATAATGTAATATGAGAATATCCGGTTAGATTATACCGGTGTGACAAAATGTACATGGATTATATATGTACAAATTTCATTGAAGTATTATTTATGTGAATTGCATTGTGACATTAAAATTACAACCTAAACATGTATCATATGAATACAACTTAGGTATATATATGATAATGTAAGTGCAAAATGACTTAAGTGTTGTATATATTGCTAGAATGCTGAGAATTGCTTTGTTTGTCCCATATTGATAGTCTTTTTCTCTCTTCACGTGTGCAAGCTCAAAGCTACTCTATTCCTATAACATCAAACTCAGCAACGTAGACTAGCAATCATGCAATGGGGAGTGGTTTTGATGATAGGTTCTAACAACTAAATACCTTCCATTCCATAACCTTCATACAATTTGTCAATCAATTAGTTTGTTTTGAGAGAGAAAAGCATTGCCTGGACATTAACTTCTCTATATATATAAGCTCTTCTCCTTCACATTTCAATTGCTGAGAATTTCCAAGTAAAGATAGTATATTGTGATGGTCTATGGAGTTGAGGAAGAATTTCTATAGTAGCATTAGCAAGCAATCTCATATTAACCGAGTAGCAGAGGTATAATATACCTCTCTTGTTCTTTGTTTTCATTTTCTGTCAATTCCAATTCTTAATTTTGGTAGAGATTCATTACCTTATGATTAGGTATTATTTGATAGTTATTGTATTGGCCTGCTATTATGTTAGAACTATAATGCAGCCTGGTTACAGTCGAAATTATTGTGAAATTTGGAAATTGGGTTTGTAGTTTGCCGTTTGCAGGTACTTTTTGCTGCTGGCCGAGAGCCGGCGCAGCTGCGCCAGTCTTGTACTTGAGACCTCCGCAGCTGCGCCAGCAGCCTGTTCCGGTTTTTGATTTCTTGCTGCAAACTGTTGAGTGTTGGTTTACTTATGTAACCTAGACGAACATGCTAGCATGAGTAATACATATATATGAACATATTGAGATAATGTAAGCATGTTTTACTAAGAGTTGCACGCATACTTATAGTTTTGAAATAAGCTTAGCATTTTATAAACAAATTTTGAATTTTGGAAACGAACTCGATATGTATACTTGCCGTGTTAACATTCTGACTTTGTAAGCATGATAGCATAACCCAGAAATACATGAAAGGCATGTTGACTTAGGTATACGGGTTTCATACTATGACATGAACATGTGGACCTCACTAGTGCACATTCCTAACGAAAATGTAAGTTTTGAAAACAAACTTTGACATGCTATAACCATGTTGATATTCTGATCTTTCGAGCATAGTAGTATGGTTTAGAAATGCATGAATAACCCGTTAACTTGTGTTTATATAATTCGTAATGAAGCATGAACATGTTGGACTAATTAGTGAACATTACTAATCAAAATACAAGCTTTTCACGTGAGCATTGACATATTACATGGAGTTTTAAATTTTGATAATTTTGGACATGATTGGATAGTACCCTTTAACATCACTAATGTATCAAACATACATATCTACCATGATAGAAGCCATGAAAGCAAGTTAGGCAGAAGTGAAGCATGAACTAAGTTGTAACATGTATATGATATAACTACTTGTGAGCATGCCTAAAACAAGCTATGTGATCACCCCGTATGTTTACATGATAAGCATGATAACTTACGTGAATTCATGGCGTTGAATGGCCCTAAGTAGCTAGAAACCACGATTTAGAACTATAGCATGTATGATTGAAATTGGAAAGGTTGAACAAACCTAGAAAGACTCTTTAATATGCATATATGTTATGTGATATCATATGTTGATGCTTGAATTTGATTTGACGGTTAACTTATAATAATGCTATAACGTGCTAAAAAGGGTATGTTTGCTATTCGTTGTGATCTTATGTGATAATAACGATATGTAAACTTGTTTAACCCGAAAAGAGGAACTTTATGGATAAAAGATAATATAAGTTATGTTAATCTAGAGTCATGAAGTGATATAGTACTATGCGTGATATATGACGGTATAGTAAGATTGAAGACTAACTTATATGTTGATTGTATGAATAAGATAAAGTATAATGTTAAACTGTATGACTAATGAATATCCTATACGCATAACTATATTACGATAGGGATTCGAAAGTATTTATTTACTTAACGAGGATAAACTACGCTTAAGGCAAGTATCCTAGACCCTTGCATTACTTTATTCAACGGATATTATAAGCAAGTATCTAAACCTTATCTCTTTGAATGCAAGTTTCCTTAAACCATTCTTGTATTATTAATTGCAAGTATCTTATCCTTGTGTATACTTTATTTAAGGAACGTTGTAAACAAGTTCCTAACCTTACTCTTTATTGAGCGTTTATTAAGCTTGTGCTATTATTGTCGTGCAAGTAAACCCTTGAAATTTGCGATTCATGTATCATAACTTCATAGATAAGATAAAAGTCGATTTATATTCATCGAGCTTTAAATCTTGAGATTGAACTTATAATTGTTGTGATCTATGCCATTTGATTCGGCTAGACTTATATTGTTGAAAAGTGACCCAAACCAATTGATTGGTGCGGGATCATGTGTTTGACTGAGATGAACAACCTTCTTCGAAGGGAAATTATATTTGTCAGGAGACCGACGTGCGCACTTTAGTACGATTGAACGATATGCATACCGTAGGGTACTTTAGGTTGATCACCTGTTGTACTTGTTTTGTTGGATTATCAGTATATTACTGTTAATTCTAGTAAGAGTTCATAGTCCTTAGTGACTGCTCAGTATTCAGTTATCTTGAAATCTTAAATTGATTTAGTATTGAATCATATTAATATTATTCTGTCCTTAGCGACTGTTATTGAGAACTGTTGATATTCTTGCTATTCTTGAACTATCATACCTTGCTATACCCTTTTTGAGATTCGAGAACTATAATATTCACCCTTGTTGTTATATTACTTGCTGAGCAAACTTGTTGCTCATTCTTGCTTTCCTTAAAATATTTCAGTTAAGGTAGTGCAGTGCGGACCCTCGGGCACAGACAAGGGCAAGGGAAAAGCTACTGAGTAGCATTTATTTATGTAGAACTTTATGTTTTGTAATAGGAACTTATGATATTATGTATTAATTAGGTTTACATATGCTTAAGGTATGTTTAAGATATGTAATCGATGTTTAAGTTATGAGACCTTGGGACGTGAATAAATTATATTAATTAAATGTAATCTATTCGATAGTAGTTGTGTATTATTCCGCTGTGCGATGCGACATTTAGTCGTAATATTATTATCACGATGTTAAATTATAGAACGTGACAAACCGAATTTGAGTGACCCTGTGGCGGTCCGAATTTGGGGGCGTCACAGGTTGGTATCAAAGCTGTAGTTATAAACCTTAGGAGCGAGTGTCCTTAGACTATAACTTAGGAGAACTTAGAAGTTAGAAAGGATAGAACTCATGTAGAGTTTTCCTTGAGAGACTTAGTATGTTATAAAATGTACCTTCATTCTATACAATGAACTTATGTTTTATTTAACATTCTAATGGAGTTGTTGTTTGTTTGTCTTATGTTTGTGATTGTAGGATGGCAGACATAGGAGTACCTAGTAGAGTGACCGAGGAGGAGCCTAGAGATATATATGTAGTATACGAGGCACCTTTAGAGGCTGTGCCAGTGCATGTAATTGCACCATATGAGTCTGACGACGAGGATGAGATCGAGGTAGAGTTTGACACTGAAAAGGAGCCTATGGAGGACGAGCCTACCGAGGAGGAGCCCATGGAGGACTCCTACGAGCCTAACCTGGAGGAGCATATGCTAGGAGAGTACGAGGAGTGTATTCTGGAGTTGGACTGCAGAGTCCAGGAGTTGGAGGCTAAGGCCCAAGAGAGAGAGTCGGAGTTCCAGAAACTGAGGGATGAAGACCATCAGAGGAAGCTGGCCATGCAGGAATTAGAGGTGGAGATTGCTTACCGCAAGGAGGCAGGGATCCAGATGGGAACCTTATTCCATAGGTCGGTATCCAGAAATATGGATCTGGCAGGAAAGCTGGAAGAGGTAGAACAGAGGGAATTGAGTGAGAAGACCGAGAAGGAAGCACTCCGTACTCAGCTAGAGTTGGAGGTTATGGATAGGATACACTTCGAGGAGAAGTGGGAAGCGGCTAACGAGAGAGCTGATGACCTAGAAGATGAGGTCAGATGCAAGAAGAGGAAGATGGGGTGTGTGTTCCGTTCAGCTTTCGAGAGGGTGATTGATGGTGTGTACCACTACCCAGCGGAGCAGGGGCAGACCCTACATACTTTGAGCCGAGAGTTGATGGCGTATATAGCACAGATCGAGTACAAGAGCGCTATGGAGCGTGGAATGATGGGATGAGACCCTTAGTCAGTCTAGCTGTAGCTTAGTAGTTTTTACTTTATGTGTTGAATATACTGTGTTGTAATCCCAACTTTTTTGTGTAAAGTGTGGGATAGAGATGTAAACCCCGAGTAAGCTTTTGATAGAGGGGTAGTATGGAAGTATGTTAGTGTTCCCCATCTTTTGTGATATTAGGGGATATATGTGATAACATTTATAGAAATATGCTAGGGGAAATCATGTAATGAAACGATTTGGCATATGAATATAAATGAAGCTTATTTCAAAAATGTGTTATAAAATTTTATGCCTTTAGTATTAAAAGAAATACTTAAGTAATATAAATGAGTAATAATAAAATAAAAATTTGTGATGCAGATAATGCCGCCCAGACGTAGATTGACTGCACCTGAGGAGTCAGTGAACAATGAGAGGGAACAAGTAGACCCGATCCAGAAGCTAGTAGATCTGTTAGGAGAGGCCCTTAGGGGAAGGAACAACGAACCCGTTTGCCCCAATCCTCAAGGAGTACTAGTCAAAAACTTTAAGGACTTTAGGAGTGTAGGACCCCCAGAGTTCGAGGGTACTACCGACCCAATCATTGCATAGACATGGGATAAGGATATCGAGAAGGCCTTCACTATAGCTCGTGTGGGTGAAGACCAAAAGACTGTATTTGCTACATATATGATGAGAGGCGAAGCCAACTACTGGTGGGAGGCTAATCAACAAAGAGTTGGAGAAGGAATAATAGCTTGGGATAGATTCAAGACACTATTTTTTGAGAACTACTTCTCGAAAAGCATGAATAACCGAATGGAGGTGAAGTTCTTAGAACTAAAACAAGGTGATATGATGGTGGCGCAGTACGTGGCTAAGTTCAACGAACTAGCGCGATTTACGGAACACCAAGTAGGAGATGAAGAGAGGAAGGCGAGACGATTCGAACAAGAGCTGAAGTCGTGGCTGTTTAACAAGGTATCAGTTCTTTAAATTGATTCCTTTGCAACGTTGCTAGAGAAGGCAATCATTGCGGAAGGTGGCAGTGAGGCCTTAAGTCTGTATAACAAGGAGAAGAAAAGAAAGAACACGGGAGGAGAAAATCGTACTAGAGGAAGCAGTAGTGGAGGAAGTAACTTGGGAAAAAGAAAGTGGGAGAACAACAACAACAACAATCAGTTGCAAAATTTTTGTGGAGGTTTCAAGAAAAAGGCAGAAGGATGCCCAAAATATGGGAAGAATCATCAGGGCGAGTGCTGGAAGGGACGCGGTAGTTGCTACAACTGCGGTCAGGAGGGGCACATTTCACCCAACTGCCCAAAATCGAAAAAGATATAAGGATGTTTTGCATATGGCTTGATGGATCACCGAATTAAGGACTGCCCGAAGAAGGGAAGTAGCGGAGATAGCTAACAAAGGGGGAAACAAACTGATGATCGGCGGACCGGCACAATCCAACTGCCCAACCGCTAGGACCTTTAACATGACCGTCCAGGATGCAGTAGCTGCGAAGAACGTGGTGTCAGGTATAATCCCAATCAATGATATAAATGCTTATGTATTATTTGATTCGGGTGCCACCTGTTTTTTTGTATCTGAAGAATTTACGAGTAAGCTTAGTTCACCCCGAGAACGTTTAGAAGATCCCTTGAACATAGAAGTTGTGAATAAGGAAGTAATCCCTGTAAAATACGTTTATCAAAATTATCGCGCAAACATTAGAGAACATGAACTGAGCGTAGACTTGATTCCTATTAGATTGGGAGAATTTGACATAATACTGGGAATGGATTGGTTGTATAACCATGCAACAATAATTGACTATTAGAATAAATGTGTGAACCTTCAGACTCCGAGTAAGTCTAAGGTAGTGTTTTATGGTAGCTCATCGCTTAAACAATCGTGTTGCGTTACGATGATGTAGGCCAAGAAATTGTTAAGGAAAGGATGTGTAGGTTATTTAGCTTACATTGTAGATACTCGAAAAAAGGGAGTAGAAATTAAAGATATATCCGTAGTGAATGAATTCCAAGATGTATTTTCGGACAATCTGCCTGGTCTTCTGCCAGACAGAGAAATTGAATTCGTAATAGACTTAGCACCAGGAACGGCACCGATTTTGAAAGCTCCATATGGTATGGCGCTAGTAGAAATGAAGGAGTTGATGATACAACTGTAAGAGTTATTAGATAAGGGTTACATTCGACCGAGTGTGTCTCCTTGAGGAGCACCAGTGTTATTTGTTAAGAAAAAGGACGGATTGATGAGGCTCTATATCGATTATCGAGAATTGAATAGAGTAACGATCAAGAACAGATCTCCGCTACCAAGGATGGACGACTTATTTGATCAACTGAAGGGAGCGAAGTGTTTTTCGAAGATAGACCTACGAACGGGTTATCACCAACTGCAGGTACGGGATGAGGACATACCAAAGACTGCGTTTCGAACCCGTTATGGACATTAGGAGTTTTTGGTAATGTCATTTGGATTGACTAATGCTCTGACAACATTTATGGACTTGATGAATCGAGTTTTCAAGCCATACTTGGATAAATTTGTGGTAGTTTTCATCGACGACATCTTGATCTACTCGAAGATAGAAGAAGAGCACGCCGAACATCTGAAGATTGTTTAGGAGGCACTAAGGAAGGAGAAGATGTATGCAAAATTTTCTAAGTGTGAATTTTGGATGGAGAATGTTCAATTCTAATGTTACCTAGTAGATAAGAATGGAATCTCAGTAGACCTTGTGAAGGTCGAGGCAGTAAGTAATTGGGAGTAACCGAGAACACCAACAGAGGTGAGAAGTTTCTTAGGGTTAGCTAGGTACTATAAAAGATTCATCCAAGATTATTCTAAGATAGCAACCCCGTTGACCAATTTGACAAGAAAGACGGTGAAATTTGTACGGACAGACAAATGCAAAGAGAGTTTTCAAGAACTGAAAAAGAGATTGAGCGAGGCGCCTGTGTTATCACTACCAGATGATGTAGGAAATTTTGTGGTATATAGTGATGCATCGCACAAGGGACTTGGCTGTATTCTCATGCAGCACGACAAGGTCATTGCGTATGCATCACGACAATTGAAGGATTACAAAAAACGATACCCTACTCACGACTTGGAGTTAGCGGCAGTAGTTTTTGCGTTAAAGATATGGAGGCATTACTTATACGGAGAGAAATGTGAGATATACACGGACTATAAAAGTCTGAAATATATCTTCACACAAAAGGAGTTGAATATGCGTCAGATAAGGTGGTTAAAATTGATCAAAGACTATGATTGTGATATTCTTTATCACCCGGCTAAGGCAAACGTAGTTGCCGATGCTCTGAGCAGGAAAGGAAGGGAGAAATTGTTTCACTTAACGACTCAAGAGGAGTTGATAAGAGAGATAGAGAAATCAGAAATAGAGGTAAAAGGACCGAAGAGGTCTGAAGAGAAGTTGTTTCTAATGGAAGCTCGTCCAACCTTATTGGATAGAGTAAAAGAAGCACAAGAGAAAGATGATGAGTCCGACAAAATCAGAAAGAGGATCGCAGAAAAGGAGAAGAAAGATTTCAAATGGATAAAGACGGTATCTTAAGATTCGAAGAAAGAGTGTGGGTACCAGCAGTAACCGAGTTGAGAGAAGAAATTTTGTACGAGGCACACAATACGATGTATTTCGTTCATCCGGGAGGAACGAAGATGTACCGCGATTTGAGGCAACACTTTTGGTGGCCCAATCTGAAACGGGAAGTCGCAGAGTGCGTTTGTAGATGTTTGACTTGTCAATGCGTTAAAGCAGAGCACCAGCGAAAGAGTGGTTTACTACAACTGTTGGAAATACCGGAGTAGAAATGGGAGCATATTACGATGGACTTCATGGTAGGACTTTCAGTCACACAGAAGGGATATGATGCCATTTGGGTTATCATGGATCGACTAACGAAGATCGCGCATTTTCTACCGATCAAGATTCACTATAATTTTAATCAATTAGCAAGCCTATACATAAAAGAGATTGTTTCACGACATGGAGTGCTGGTATCAATTGTCTCTAATCGAGATCCGCGCTTCACGTTAAATTTTTGGAAAAGCTTGCAAGAGAGAATGGGAACACAGTTGAGGTTGAGTATCGCTTATCATCCTCAGACAGACGGACAGAGCGAGCGAACTATACAAACGCTTAAGGACATGCTTAGGGCTTGCGTGATGGACTTCAAGGGAAATTGGGACGACCACGTACCCTTAGTAGAATTCGCATATAATAATAGTTACCATGCAAGTATCGGCATGCCCCCGTACGAAGCCCTTTACGGGAGAAAATGTAGAACGCCGTTATGTTGGGATGAAGTCGGAGAACGACGAATACTCGGACCAGAGTTATTACAACAAACCGCAGACGTGGTTACCGTGATAAGAGCCAGACTAGTAGCAGCTCAAGATTGCCAGAAAAAGTAAGCAGATTTGCATCGACAAGACCGAGACTTTAAAGTCGGTAGTTTTGTATTCTTGAAGGTATCTCTATGGAAGGGAAAAATCCATTTCGGCAAGAAGGGAAAATTGAGTCCAAGATTCATAGGACCGTTCAAAATACTGAAGCTAGTGGGCGAAGTGGCATACAAAGTTGCGTTACCACCCGAGTTGGAGCACATCGACAACGTGTTCCACATTTTCGTGTTGCGGGCCGACTACAAGCACGTGATTTCTTATGAGCCCATTCAAGTGGAGAAGAACTTAGCTTATGAAGAAATTTCTGTCCAGATATTAGATAGGAAAGAGAAAACCTTAAGAAATAAAATTATTTTATCTGTAAAAGTACTTTGGCGTAACCACGATGTCGAGGAGGATACGTGGGAGTTAGAAGATAGGATGATGAGGAATTATCCCCATCTATTTGTGTAACCTTGTAGCAATTCCGAGGATGGAATTTTTATAAGGGGGGGAGGATGTAATACCCGAGAATTTTTGAATATTAATAAATGAATATATTAATGGAAATGAATATTTATTTGAATATAAATGATTTTGCGTTCTGAGATGAGTTAACTCAATTATATTAAATTGAATAATTATAATAATTGAGAAAATATGGAGTTTGCGATAAACTCGTTGAATGCCTTGTGTGGCACAGTGAAGAGAAATATTATTGAGTATATTAATTAACGAATGAATTATTAAGTGGACAATTAATCTATATTAATTGATAATTGTTATATAATAATGGTCTGTTGATTTATTATTATTACAAATAATAAAATAATAATAAGCAACTTGTTTATAAATATAATAAGAGTTATATTTATTAATGTGATAATTAATCCTATGAATATTAATTAATGATTACATTGATATATGAGGGATGAATTAATTAATATTTTATTAATTGATTAATTGCCATTATGAATGATAAAACAAGTAAGTAATTAATATAATAAGATTAAATTAATTATTATGTGCATGTATGCAATAATTAAAAATATAAAGCATATGGAATACAACTATATTATATAGTGTAGTGAAGCACTTAAGCGTGACCATGTAAGTATATATAAACTATATTATATAGTGCAATGTGATTATACTACACATAGAAACCATATATTAAGATTGATTAAAATATATAAGCTATATGATGCTGATGAGATAATATATATGTGAAGTATACATTAAGATAATACATCATGGATATATGATAAACAATTGTTGATTAAAAAAATTTAATTGAATAATACATGAGATAATGTAATATGAGAATATCCGGTTAGATTATACCTGTGTGACAAAATATACATGGATTATATATGTACAAATTTCATTGAAGTATTATTTATGTGAATTGCATTGTGACATTAAAATTACAACCTAAACATGTATTATATGAATACAACTTAGGTATATATATGATAATGTAAGTGCAAAATGACTTAAGTGTTGTATATATTGCTAGAATGCTGAGAATTGCTTTGCTTGTCCCATATTGATAGTCTCTTTCTCTCTTCACGTGTGGAAGCTCAAAGCTAGTCTATTCCTATAACATCAAACTTAGCAACGTAGACTAGCAATCATGCAATGGGGAGTGTTTTTGATGATGGGTTCTAACAACTAAATACCTACCATTCCATAACCTTCATGCAATTTGTCAATCCGTTAGTTAGTTTTGAGAGAGAAAAGCATTGCCTGGACATTAGCTTCTCTATATATATAAGATCTTCTCCTTCACATTTCAATTGCTGAGAATTTCCAATTAAAGATAGTATACTGTGATTGTCTAGTGTGTTGAGGAAGAATTTCTATAGTAGCATTAGCAAGCAATCTCACATTAATCGAGTAGCAGAGGTATAATATACCTCTCTTGTTCTTCGTTTTCATTTTCTGTCAATTCCAATTCTTGATTTTGGTAGAGATTCATTACCTTATGATTGGGTATTTTTTGATAATTATTGTATTGTCCTGCTAGTATGTTAGAACTATAATGCAGCTTGGTTACAGTCAAAATTATTGTGAAATTTGGAAATTGGGTTTGTAGTTTGCCGTTTGCAGGTACTGTCTGCTGCTGGCCGAGAGCCGGCGCAGCTGCGCCAGTCTTGTACTGGAGACCTCCGCAGCTGCGCCAGCAGCCTGTTCCAGTTTTTGATTTCCTGCTGCAAACTGTTGAGTGTTGGTTTACTTGTGTAACCTAGACGAACATGCTAGCATGAGTAATACATATATATGAACATATTGAGATAATGTAAGCATGTTTTACTAAGAGTTGCACGCATACTTATAGTTTTGAAATAAGCTTAGCATTTTATAAACAAATTTTGAATTTTGGAAACGAACTCGATATATATACTTGCCATGTTAACATTCTGACTTTGCAAGCATGATAGCATGACTTAGAAATACATGAAAGACATGTTGACATAGGTATACGGGTTTCATACTATGACATGAACATGTGAACCTCACTAGTGCACATTCCTAACGAAAATGTATGTTTTGAAAACAAACTTTGACATGCTATAACCATGTTGATATTATGATCTTACGAGTATAGTAGTATGGTTCAGAAATGCATAAATAACCCGTTAACTTGTGTTTATATAATTCGTAATGAAGCATGAACATGTTGGACTTATTAGTGAACATTACTAATCAAAATACAAGCTTTGCACGTGAGGATTGACATAGTACATGGAGTTTTAAATTCTGATAATTTTGGACATGATTGGATAGTACCCTTTAACCTCACTAATGTATCAAACATACATATCTACCATGATAGAAGCCATGAAAGCAAGTTAGGCAGAAGTGAAGCATGAACTAAGTTGTAACATGTATATGATATAACTACTTGTGACATGCCTAAAACAAGCTATGTGATCACCCTGTATGTTTACATGACAAGCATGATAACTTACGTGAATTCATGGCGTTGCATGGCCCTAAGTCGCTAGAAACCACGATTTAGAACTGTAGCATGTATGATTGAAATTGGAAAGGTTGAACAAACATGGAAAGACTCTTTAATATGCATATATGTTATGTGATATCATATGTTGATGCTTGAATCCGATTTGACGGTTAACTTATAATAATGCTATAACGTGCTAAAAAGAGTATGTTTGCTATTCGTCGTGATCTTATGTGATAATGACAATATGTAAACTTGTTTAACTTGAAAAGAGGAACTTTAAGGATAAAAGATAATGTAAGTTATGTCAATCTAGAGTCATGAAGTGATATAGTACTATGCGTGATATATGATGGTATAATAAGATTAAAGACTAACTTATATGTTGATTGTATGAATAAGATAAAGTATAATGTTAAACTGTATGACTAATGAATATCCTATACGCATAACTATATTACAATAAGGATTCGAAAGTGTTGATTTACTTAACGAGGATAAACTATGCTTAAGGCAAGTATCCTAGTCCCTTGCATTACTTTATTCAACGGATATTGTATGCAAGTATCTAAACCTTATCTCTTTGAATGCAAGTTTTCTTAAACCATTCTTGTATTATTAATTGCAAGTATCTTATCCTTGTGTATACTTTATTCAAGGAATGTTGTAAGCAAGTTCCTAACCTTACTCTTTATTGAGCGTTTATTAAGTTTGTGCTATTATTGTCGTGCAAGTAAACCCTTAAAATTTACGATTCATGTATCATAACTTCATAGATAAGGTAAAAGTCGATTTATATTCATCGAGCTTTAAATCTTGAGATTGAACTTATAATTGTTGTGATCTATGCCATTTGATTCGGCTAGACTTATATTGTTGAAAAGCGACCCAAACCAATTGATTGGTGCAGGATCATGTGTTTGACTGAGATGAACAACCTTCTTCAAAGGGAAATTATATTTGTCGGGAGACCGGCCTGCGCGCTTTAGTACGATTGAACGATATGCATACCGTAGGGTACTTTAGGCTGATCACCTGTTGTACTTGTTTTGTTGGATTATCAGTATATTACTGTTAATTCTAGTAAGAGTTCATAGTCATTAGTGACTGCTCAGTATTCAGTTATCTTGAAATCTTAAATTGATTTAGTATTGAATAAAATTGATATTATTCTGTCCTTAGCGACTGTTATTGAAAACTATTGATATTCTTGCTATCCTTGAACTATCATACCTTGCTATACCCTTTTTGAGATTTGAGAACTATAATATTCACCCTTGTTGTTATATTACTTACTGAGCAAACTTGTTGTTCATTCTTGCTTTTCCTAAAATATTTCAGATAAGGAAGAGCAGTGCGGACCCTCGGGCACAGACAAGGGCAAGGGAAAGGCTACTGAGTAGCATTTATTTATGTAGAACTTTATGTTTTGTAATAGGAACTTATGATATTATGTATTAATTAGGTTTACATATGCTTAAGGTATGTTTAAGATATGTAATCGATGTTTAAGTTACGAGACCTTGGGACGTGAATAAATTATATTAATTAAATGTAATCTATTCGATACATTTAGTCGTAATATTATTATCATGATGTTAGATTATAGAACGTGACAAACCGAATTCGAGTGACCCTGTGGCGGTCCGAATTTGGGGGCGTCACAAACTAAGCGTAGACTTGATTCCGATTAGGTTGGGAGAATTTAACGTGATACTGGGAATAGATTGGTTATATAACCATGCTACGATAATTGACTGTTAAAACAAAAGTGTGAACCTTCAGACTGCAAATGGGTCTAAGGTGGTGTTTTATGGTAGCTCATCGCTTAAGCAATCGTGTTGTCTTACGATGATGCATGCCAAGAAATTGTTAAGAAAAGGATGTGTAGGTTACTTAGCTTACACTATAGATACTCAGAAAAAGGGAGTAGAAATAAAGGATATATCCGTGGTAAGAGAACTTTAAGACGTATTTCCTGATGATCTGCATGGTCTTCCGCCAGACAGAGAAATTAAATTTGTAATAAACTTAGCACCGGGAACTGCACCGATTTTGAAAGCTCCATATCGTATGGCACCGGTAGAAATGAAGGAATTGATGATACAATTGCAAGAATTGCTAGATAAGGGTTATATACGGCCGAGTGTGTCTCCTTGGGGAGCACCAGTGTTATTTGTTAAGAAGAAGGACGGATCGATGACGCTTTATATAGATTATCGAGATTAAAATAGAGTGACGATCAAGAATAGGCCGCTACCAAGGATAGACAACCTTTTCGATTAATTGAAGGGAACGAAGTGTTTCTCGAAAAGAAACCTACGAACGGGTTATCACCAGTTGAAAGTACGAAAGAGCACATACCAAAAACGGCATTCTGAACCCGATATGGGCACTATGAGTTTTTGGTAATGTCATTCGGATTAACTAATGCTCCGGCAGCATTCATGGACTTGATAAACCGAGTTTTCAAGCCATACTTGGATAAATTCGTAGTAGTTTTCATCGACGACATCTTGATTTACTCAAAGACAAAAGAAGAACATGTCGAACATCTGAAGATGGTATTAGAAGCGCTAAGAAGATAGAAAATGTGCGCAAAATTTTCAAATTGTGAATTTTGGATGGAGAAAGTTCAGTTTCTAGGACACGTGATTGACAAGGATGGAATTTCAGTGGACCCTGCGAAGGTAAATGCAGTAAGTAATTGGGAACAACCGAAGACATCAACGGAGGTAAGAAGTTTCTTAGGGTTAGCTGGGTACTATCGAAGATTTATCTAAGATGTTTCTAAGATAGCGACCCCGTTGACCAATTTAACAAGGAAGACAGTAAAGTTCGTATGGATGGAGAAATGTGAAGATAGTTTCCAGGAGTTAAAGAAGAGGTTGAGCGAGGCTCCTGTATTTGTTTTTATCATTGCCAGATTAAGCGGGAAGCTTCGTGGTATATAGTGATGCATCATAAAAGGGACTTGGCTATGTGCTAATGCAACATGGCAAGGTTATTGCGTATGCATCACGATAATTGAAGGATTAGGAAAAATGATACCCTACTCATGACTTAGAGTTAGCGGCTGTAATTTTTGCTTTAAAGATATGGAGACATTATCTGTACGGAGAAAAATGTGAAATATACACGGACCACAAGAGTCTGAAATATATCTTCACACAAAAGGAGTTGAATATGCGATAGAGAAGGTGGTTGGAATTGATCAAGGACTATGATTGCGGAATTCTTTATCACCTGGGAAAGGCAAACGTAGTAGCCGACGCGCTGAGTAGAAATGGAAAGGAGAAATTGTTCAAGTTGACAACTCAGGAGGAGTTAATAAGAGAAATAGAGAAGTTGTAAATAGAAGTGAAGGGACCTGGAAGGTCTGAAGAAAAAGTATTTATAATGGAAGCTCGTCCAACATTATTGGATAGAGTAAAGGCATCACAAGAGAAGGATGAAGAATGCGACAAGATAAAGAGAGGATAGTAGAAAATGAAGAAGAAAAGTTCAAGGTGGATAAAGACGGTATATTGAGATTTGAAGGTCGAGTATGGGTGCCAGTTGTAATCGAACTGAGAGAAGAAATATTGCATGAAGCACATAATACGACGTATTCTGTTCATCCAGGAGGCATAAAGATGTACCGAGATCTTAGACAACACTTTTAGTGGCCCAATCTGAAACGAGAAGTTGCAGAGTGCATTAGTAGATGTCTTACTTGTCAACGAGTCAAAGCAGAGCACCAGAGGCCAAGCGGTCTACTCCAACCACTGGAAATACCAGATTGGAAATGGGATCATATTATGATGAACTTCGTAGTAGGACTTGTAGTCACACAAAAAGGTTATGATGCTATTTGGGTTATCGTGGATCGACTAACGAAGACAGCTCATTTTCTACCAATTAAGATCTTATTCAATTTAAATCAATTAGACAGTCTATACCTAAAAGAAATCATTTCGCGACATAGAGTGCCGGTGTCAATTACCTCTGATCGAGATCCGTGCTTCACGTCCAATTTTTGGAAAAGGTTGCAAGAAAGGATGGGAACACAGTTGAGATTGAGTACCACTTATCACCCTCAGATAGACGGGCAGAGTGATTGAACAATACAAACGTTAGAGGATATGCTTAGAACTTGTGTGATGGATTTCAAAGGAAACTGGGACGACCACTTACCCTTAGTAGAGTTCGCTTACAATAATAGTTATCATGCGAGTATCGGTATGCCACCATACGAAGCCGTATACAAAAGAAAGTGCAGAACACCGTTGTGTTGGGATGAAGTCAGAGAATGACGACTTTTTTGGCCGGAGCTAATTCAACAAACGGCTGATGTGGTAACAACGATAAGAGCCAGATTAGTAGCAGCTCAAGATCGCCAGAAGAAATACACATATTTGCACCGTCAAAGCCGAGACTTCGAAGTCGGTAGTTTCATGTTCTTAAAAGTGTCTCCTTGGAAGGAAAAGATCAGCTTCGGCAAGAAAGAGAAATTGAGTCTGAGGTTCATAGGACCATTTGAAGTTTTAAAACGAGTGGGAGAAGTGGCATACAAGGTAGCTTTACCGCTTAAATTGGAACACATCCACAATATATTTCACATTTCCGTGTTACGTCCATACAAGCCTGACTATAGACACGTGATATCCGATGAGCCCATTCAAGTAGAGAAAAATTTGACTTGCGAGGAGATTCTAGTCCAAATAACAGATAGGAAAGAACAAACGCTAAGGAATAAAGTTATATCTTTTGTAAAAGTAATTTGGCAAAATCGCAACGCCGAGGAGGCTACGTGGGAGTTAGAAGATAAGATGTGAAGGGATTACCCCCATTTATTTGTGTAATCTTGTACCAATTCTAAGAACAAAATTTTTATAAGGGGGGAGAATGTAATACCCGTGAATTTTATAAATAAAATTAATATTAATATTAAGAGAAATAGATCTTTGAATATTTATTCAAGTATAAATATTTTTATGGCATGAGATGGGATATTTAAATTGAGTATGTGATAATTGAGAGATATAGAGAAGTTAATGAAAAACATAATTTAAGCTTATGTAATATGCATTGTGTGGCATAATGGTAGATTAAGTAATTGTTTAATTAAATTAATGAGTAAATGATATGATAGACTTGAAAGTCCTATGCATATAAGTCAATCATATATGATGATAAAGTATATAATTTAGAGACGATCTTATTTATTTATTAATAAAATTATTTATTTATTAAAGGCATTTAATTATCTACATGATGCTGTTTTTATATGTAAATAACCCATAGTTTTAAGCAATGCTTTCAGAGTCATGATGTTGATCATGCTAATGAGATCTAAATTCTTAGAAAGCTGAAAACTAAAATAGTTTCCAATCATTGGATTACTAAAAAGGGGATTAATAAATTCGGATAGATTGGTACATATGTTGCTTGTTCATTGGATGAGGATGATTGATCTCATGATCATTTGTGTGGAGACACTAAAGCAAGTATGTAGATGTTTATTGGAGAATAAGTTCACTGAACGTGACTTGCTATGGAATACCTAATGGAGTTTTACTTGTCTGTCAATAGGAATTCCTAATGTGATAGTAGTACAAGTGATCCTTGGACTTGAGATTATCATAGTATCTTGTATGTAATGAATTATACTTTGACTTATTCCTTAAAAACCCTTAGGGTATATCAAAGGGTATGCTTGTGTATAATGAGTTACATATGGAGATAATGAATGATGAATAAAGAATCTACCACTTCTAGTAAAAGAAGAGATATGTCCTATGTGATTCGTTAAATGACAACTCAGTAGTCCTTGGCCAAGGCAGAATGAAATTAAAAAGGAGTTTCTAATTTGCATTATTTAGAGTTGTGCATTTTCCAATCGAAATACATATAATTAAATAAAATAAGACTTGATAGTAATTCCATGTCTTATATTTAATCGGGACATTGTATGGTGGAAGGATTGAATTGTACGGTAACTATTTACTCACAGGTTCTTTTATGATTAATGTTGAAATCTATATTATCTGAAAAGTCATTGATTGCTAGAGAGGCTTATCCCTATTGTAGAATAAATATTATTTATTTAAATAGATTATTAGTTTAATTTATTTATTTAAATAAAATTAGAATTGTTCTAATTGATTTATTCACAATCCATTTAATATGGAGAACCTAAAGGGTCACACCATAAAAGGAAAAATAATTATTTAAGAAGGTAATGACATAATCGTAATGATGCATTAAGTGTAATTAATTTAATCTATGGTGATAGAATAAATTAAATAGCTTAATGTTTATTATTTAATATTTTAAAAATATTAAATATAAATTAATAAGAGGAGTTTTATTAATATTATTATCATTATTATTATTTTAATTTCTAAATGAGTTTAGGAATTAATTTAATATTAGTACTCTTATTTATTTCTAATAAGATTAAGAGGCAAATTAATTAAATAAATTTAATTAATTAATCCCAATGTGTTGGGAAGCCTAACTTAATTAAAGGAGTTTAATTAATTAAATGAAACCCCATGTCTAAGAGGATTAGAAGGGTTGGCCAATATCTATATAAGAGGAGTCTTATAATAGATATCAGTTGATGCAATTCCAATGGTTAGAGAGTACTCCTTTTCTATAGAGGATAGAAAACTAGGGTTTAGTCAACCACCCTCTTTCTTGATAATTCCTCTTCCTTGGTGGATCACCTCTAGAGGCCAAACACTTGGGTGGCTAACGTTGATCAAAGGATAGAATCTAACCCAGAAATTCAAGAAGATCACGAAGAACAAGTAGAAGCTTCGTTTTACAAGGGTATCATTCAATAACTTCTTATTTATCATTTTAAATTAATAATCTGCATAAAGGAAGATCCGGGTAATGGTTTTGTAGAATTTTTTTAAACTCTGATATACCATGCTTCCGCTAAATTTTGCAATTTGATTGCGTTATGATTTCGTACAAACCCAACAGTGGTATCATAGCCAAACCTTTATGCAATTATTAATTGTTTTGATTTCATATATGTATGGGTATGTATTTAGAATAATTTATTAGGCATAACTAATTGTATAAAATTATTTTTATGAAAGAGAAAAAAAAATGAATCGCAATACTGTTTTTTTCCTCTTTCCGCCGTCTTAATCCATTAAACTGTGCATCTCGCTGTACGGGTTATTTCGTGGGAGTGCTTTATGTATATAAATATTAACCTTGTGGGTTATTTCGTGGGTAGTGATTTTTTTATATATATATATATTAACCATAAAGCAGGGATCTTACAAGGTGTCATCAGGATTTCAAAAAGGCTCTTACTAATATATATATGGAATATAAGGTAACTAATATATAAATAATGCAATTATCACATAAATTTTGTTACATAATTCTCACATACATACTGCGGGTTCCGCATGTCAGGCGGGGCCCCGCAATATGTATGTGTGTGTATATGAGAACTATATAAAAAATTTTATGTGATAGTAGCATTGTTGCTAATATATATAAGGCTCCCAGGAATTGTTACGTTACTTATATATATAAGGTAACTTACTAATAATATATATATATATATATATATATATATATATATAATATTCTTAATAATTTTATAATTAAAATAAAGAGTTTATTTTAATCTTGAAATTGAATTTCATGCAAATTAAAATTGCCCATTAAATGATACTCATATATATATGGGATGATTTTAATTCATGAGATGAATATTTATTTATTGATGCATATGGTGATATGTATGATAATAAATTGGGTTAATTATGAGACTATTGACCAATGTGATTAGATTTTATTTTAGTTGAATGCTTGAATGAATGAGTTTTCTTAAATGGGGTCTGCGTACCTCGTCTTCTCTAATTTTTCTTGATGTAAAATTCTATCTCCCTCCTATGTACCTCCCCTTGACTGCTGATCAATGTTTCTATTTAAATTAAATAGTTTAATGTAATAGAAATAGTTAAAATTAAGTTGAATAAATTAGAGACCAAAAACCAAGGAGCGCGTGAAGACCCGTTTGTATGGAATCCGGATTTAAATATAATAGTTACGTTTAAATTTAAATTCTTGCACTCCTAGGTTTGATCTGTTGGTTCACTTGGTAGCTCTAGTGAACCAAACTAGAATAAAAGTACATAATTAATCCGGGTAGAATATAGTATTCTATTTATACATGCTAAGTATTATATATATATATATATATATATATATATATATATATATATATTATTTTATGCAAACATGCTTCGCATGTTTTAATAAAATGACGCGTATTTTATATATATATGTGCATGCGCGCTAAACAAGATGAGACAAATAATAACAAACCCCTCAAAGTAATCATATTAAGTCTAAAGCGTTCAATGATATTTGGAATATCGAACGTCGCCTTCTAGCATGATAAATTAATAGAGTATTAAATATTTAATACGAGTTTGTTGTGCACACACAAGGCGAGTATTGCGTATTTAAGATATTAATTTAATCACATTTGATGTTTATAAAGTTAATTGAGCAATATTATTTCGTTGTGCACACACAAGGACAATATTTTTTTTGAATATATGGAGTGCTAGGCTGGACTTAACTTAAATTATTTTAGTTCGGATGTGCACACACTTGACCATTATGATCTAAGAGACAGAATACAAAGAGTCACATGTTGATGTGATTGACAAGAGTTGTCTACCTATTTATTTATATATCGTTTGTTGTGCACACACAAGGCTATATACATTTGAAATGGGATCCTTAATCTCACTAGCAAATCTTTAATTAGATGTTGGCGAACTAGATAAGTGAGGGTAATATATTTTGAAGAAAATAGTGGGAGATACCAATTTAAAGTAAGACCTAATTTGTTTTGGTATATAAAATTAATTAAATGAATGTTTGCTAAAATATTGTCTGTTCACATACAGAAATTTAAAATGTCGAAATCACTAATTTCACTGCGTAGCATACTTGATGCTAACAAACTGACCAGACCGAATTACACGGACTGATTAAGGAATCTGAGAATAGTTCTCACTACTGAAAAGATTTCTTATGTCCTAAATTCACATATCCCTGGAACTGTTCCAGAAACAGCCTCTGAGGAAGAGATTGCCACTATTGTAAAGTGGAAAAATGATGCATCTTGGGCTCATTGCATCATGCTCGCATCCATGAATAACGAGCTTCAGCGTCAGCGTCAGTATGAAAACACGGATGCTCCTACTATGTTGCTTCACCTCAAGGAGTTGTATGGTGAACAAAGTAGGACTGCTAGATATGAGATATCTACGGAGCTCTTTCGATCTCGGATGACCGAAGGCACTGCCGTTAAGACTCATGTCCTAAGGGTGATCAATCTGATTGAACGCCTTGGACAACTTAGATTCATCATGGATGGGGAGTTGAGTCAAGACTTGGTATTGCAGTCACTCCCTGGGACCTTCTTGCAGTTCGTTGTTAATTTTCACATGAATAAGTTTGATATCAGCTTGCCTGAATTAGTTAACATGTTAAAAACTGCAGAAACTCACTTCCCATCCAAGAAGAAAAATGTCCTAATGGTGGATTCTTTCAAGAAAAGGAAGAGGCCCAAGGTATCTTCTGAAAAGAAAAAATCAAAGAAGGCTAAGGGCAAGGTGAACACAAAGGAACAAAAGAAACCTGATCCAGCTAGCAAAGGAATGTGCTTCCATTGCAAAGAGTCGGGTCACTGGAAGAAGAACTGCAAGAAGTTTATGGCAGAGAAGAAGCTTGGAGAAGCTTCTACTTCCTATCAAGGTTTGTTCATGATTGAAATTAATTTTTCAGAAAGTCAAAATTCTACTTGGGTATTGGATATCGGCTGTAGTTCTCACATATGTAATACTGTGCAGGGTCTGGTTAGAAATAGAAAGCTGAACAAGGATGAGGTTGTCCTATTAGTGGAAAATGGATCAAAGGTTGTTGCATTAGCTGTAGGCACTTATTGTTTAGCACTGCCTACAGGCAAGTGCATTTATTTAAATAACTGTTATTTTGTTCCGAATATCATTAGAAACATTATTTCAAATTCTGTATTAGATATGGATGGATTTGAAATTATAATAAAGAACAATAATTTTTTATTTATAAAAATAATATTTTATATGGTGTTGGTAATTTGCGAAATGGACTTTTCATACTTGACTTGCATGAAAATATACTTCAAATAGAACAAACTAAGAAAAGGAAAAGAGATGATGTTACTTATACCTATATGTGGCACTGTAGACTTGGTTATATCAATAAAACAAGATTATCCAAGTTGCGTAAGGATGGGCTCTTCGAGCTATCCAATTATGAATCATATCCAACTTGTGAATCTTGTCTCATGGATAAAATGACTAAATCTTCTTTTAGTGGAAAAGGAGAAAGAGTTACAGCGTTGTTAGCGTTGGTTCACACAGATGTTTGTGGACCTATGACAACGTATGCACGGGGAGGGTATTCTTATTTTATTACTTTCACTAATGATCACTCAAGATTTGGATATGTGTATTTAATGAAATACAAATCTGAATCATTTAAAAAGTTTAAAGAGTTCAAAAGTGAAGTAAAGAAACAAACGAGCAAGAGTATTAAGATTCTTCAATCATATCGAGGTGGAGAATACTTAAGCAGTGAGTTTCTCAATTGTCTTAAAAAAATGGTATAATCTCTCAATTGACTCCACCTGGTACACGACAGTTAAATGGAGTATCTGAAAGGATAAATCGAACATTGTTGGTCATGGTTCGTTCTATGATGAGTTTTATCGTTCTTCCAGTATCACTCTGGGGTAATGCCCTAGATGCGACCGCATATCTACTAAATAAAGTCCCCTCAAAATTAGTCCCCAAGACTCCATATGAGATGTGGACAGGGAGAAAAACGGGTCTTAAGCATGTTAAGATTTGGGGATGTCCAGCTTATTTGAAAAGATTTCAAAATGGTAAGCTTGGGACAAGATCTAATAAGTGCACGTTTGTGGGATATCCTAAAGAAAGTTTGGGATACTATTTCTATAATTCTACTGAGCAAAAGGTGTTTGTTGCGTAACACGTTGCCTTCTTAGAAATGGAGTTTATTCTTAAAGGGGCTAGTGGGAGGAAAATAGATCTTGAAGAAATTCAAGAACCACAAACCACTACAGATCAAGTGGATGAACCTGTCCAAGTAGAGACACCTTCTGTACAACACCCTATTCATAAATCTGGAAGAGTACCGAAGATACCTGTTAGGTATAGATTCATCATAAAGGATGACGATGAGGTACACGTCATGAATGATGATGATCCATTGAATTATGAATAGGCTATGAGTAATAAAGACTCAGAGAAATGGTAGATGACCATAAAATCTAAAATGGATTTTTGAAGCAATGCCCAAGTCCATTTGGATTTTACTTGCGATTGTAGCTTATTATTACTAAATATGGCAAAATGGACGTGGAGACGCCCTTCCTCAAATATACATTATTAGAGGAGAATGTATGTATTGTAATACCCGAGAATTTCTAAATATTATTAATGAATAAGTTAATGAAACTCGAATATTTATTTGAATATAAATATTTATGTGTTATGAGATGAGTTAACTCAATTATTTCAAATTGAATATATAATAATTGAGGAAAATATGGAGTTTATGATAAGTTTGAAGAACGCCTTGTGTGGCGCGATAATGAGAATGATGATTTAATTAATTTAAAGGATGAAGGAATTAATAAATGATTAATTAGTGTTATATTGATTAATTGTGATAACCTATTAGAGAGTGGGATTAAATAAGTGAAGGAGTTATTTAATATCATTGTCAATTAATTGATATTATGAGAAATAACTATCAATGAGTAATTAATCGATAACGTGTTGATTATTTGTTATCGTGAGTAATAAAATATTAATGAGTAATTAATTAATGTTGAGTAATTATGATTGTGAATAATAAAATGAATATAATATTATATTTACTCGATTAATTATTTTGTACAAGTATGCGATAATTAAATGTATAATATATAGTAGTTACATATATATTATATGAAGTGTAAAGTGCAATGTGACACTTATGTGTGACTATACAAAATATAGAAACTATATGTTATGACTAAATAGATTATATGAATACATTATGGGGATGTGTGACTATATGTGTGTGAGAACATTAATAAGTACGTCATGAATATTTTACTAAGTAAACAATGGTTGATTGATGATTTCTTCAATAATTTAATATAATTGAAATATTAGATGAGATAATGTATTAAGATAATACCCAATTGAATTAAATTCGGTATAATGAAATGTACATGGAATATATATGATGCGTATAACCCAACTTGTTACATTGTAATATTGTTTCTCACTAGAACTACATTGGGAGATTAAATGAATTTATAACCTAAGTATATATTATATGCATGTAACTTAAGTATATAGTATGTGTAGAATGACTTAAGTGTTGTATGTTGGCCAATTGCTGAGATTGAATTGCCTTGTCCCATAATAAGAGTCTTACATTCCTTCACGTGTATAGCTTGTAAGGCCTAAGCCTATTACCTCTTCTAAAAATCAGCAAAATATAGTTAATCATTCATGGGGAGTGGGCATTATGATGAGATTCAACAACTACTCACCAACCCTCCATTATCCTTCATACAATCCTTGATTCCCATTAGTTTGATTTGGGAGATAAATGCATTAACCATATATTGAATCCTCTATAAATGTAGCATCTCTTCTTCTCTTTTTCATTGCTGAGATTTTCCAAGTATTGAATAGAGAGTGAGATTACATTAGTGATATAGCAGCATTGCGAGTTTGGATATTGCAGCAAGTACAATTCACATTTAGCAGAGGTATAACCCCCTTTCTTGTTCTTCATTTCTTATTTTCTGAAAATTTCTAATTCTTGAATTGAGTATGAAATTCATTATAATGTGATTGGAGAATGCTTATTAGTTGATATGATAACTTATAAGTATGTTAGTGATGCACTGTAGTTGGTTTATAATCAAAATTGTTGAGAAATTTGGTATTTGGCTTAACGTTTGCAGAAGCAGAAAGCTGTTTAGTGCTGGCCGAGACCCGGCGCAGCTGCGCCAGTATTGAACTAGGGCGTAGTGCAGCTGCGCCAGTCCCTGGTTTTAGTTTTTCATTTCTGCTGCAAATATGTTAAGTGGTAGTTAGTTAATATGACATAAACAAGCATGCTAATAGGTTTAACATATATATATGAGTACATTAATGTAGCATGAGCATGTTTTACTATAATAGTGTATCATCACTAAAAGAAAGTTATAGTTTTCGAAATGAACTTAGAGTTTCAAAAGGGACCTTGATATGTTATATTCATGTTGTATTCTAATTTTGCGAGCATGATCGTATGGTCTAAATAAACATGAAAGGTTAGTCTAAAGTGTTTTGATTACACGAGCGTACATGGTTTATGTTTAAAACGATTTCAAAGGCTAAAATTGAAAGTTTTGGAAAACTAAAGCTGTATGAACCAAAGTCATAGTGTTCTGATATTTTGAACATGCATGAGAGTGCTCTTTACTTCACTAATATATAATACATGTATACATACCATGTTAGATAACATGAAAACTAGTTAAACATGAATGAGACATGATTTAAGCTTATAACGATGTTAGTTGTACGTATATGATGAAAACACTTATGAGTATGCCTAACACGAGTTATATGACTACCATATGTGTAAGAACGACAAGCATGATAGACTATATGATTTCATGACTTTGAATAGCCTTAAGTTGTTAAAGGTGTTCACTTAGAACCATATCATGAGAGATTGAACTTAGATGGACTTGACAAGCATGAAAGGACCCTTATCATGTATATATACTATGTGGCGTTTTATGCTTACGAATTGGACAGAAACAGTAAGGCAGCAGCCCAACCCTGGTCTGGCTATGGGACAGCGCAGCTGCGCCGTCCATAGGCTTAGCTAGGGCGCAGCTGCGCCAGGCTGATTTCAGAATTTATGCAGTCTGCTTGTTTCTGATTGTGTTAGTTAGCACATAATGTTGCTTAAAGCTGCTAAACGTGGTTTGACCTCTACTGTTATATGTTTGTATAAGATGACATTATAACGTAGTAATGTTTAAATTATAAACGGAACTCCATGAATAAAAAGGACATAACCGATTTAGTGTTATAAATTGCTATAATACCATACATGATATAGCTATGTATTTGATATCGTAATGTCTCGTATACTGATTTTGTGTTAAGTATATGTGCACTTACGTAATGACGTACGTATGAGGTTATAAGACTAAGTTAGAACCATATGTATACTTAATTTACATATCGAGCTTGTGTACTAAATGTGCTTAACTAATGAGTATCCTATACATGTAAATATATTATAATAGGATTCAATAGTGTTGATTAGCTTTACGTCGGTAAACTACGCGTCAGGCAAGTTCCCTAACTTACACTCTTTTATTGTGCAAGTTTCCTTGAACCCATTCGTGTATTATTGATTGCAAGTATCCTGACCCTTGCATTTACTTCATGCAATGGATCCTTGTGAAAGCAAGTTTTCTTACTTACTCGTTTAAATTGAGTTAGTATGCTTATTGAATAAACTCTCGTTTCATTTGAGTCTTATGAAAGCTATTATTCATGTTGAACTTAGTATTATTCTTAAATATCGTGAAAGTGTCTATGCAAATTGAATCGGCTAGACTATATGCATATTTAGAAAACTATCCAAACTAATTGACTGGTGCGTGATCTTTGAAAACTGAGTTGAACAACCCTTATGGTAAGGGGAGTGTATATATTGTTCGAAGCCCAACACACGCGTGAAAATGATTTTGGTGTTATGCATAACATAGAGTATTGTAGACTGATCATCTATTATACTTATTTTTGGGTTATCGGTTTAATATTGATAATTCTAGCAGATGTTCAATAGTCCTTAGTGACTGGTATAAATTATTTTATCCCGTTGGATACATTGATTGCCTTTGAATTTATATATATCTGTTGGTCTATAATGAACCATCATTTCACATTCCAAGGATTTGATTTGAGAATTGTTGATATTCGTTGTTCATGATGTTATTCTTCAAACTCTTGATTATCATCGAGATTATACCTTGATATTTCAAACTCGTGTTATAAAACTCTTCACCTTTATCGTATATTACTTGCTGGGCAAGTTGTGCTCATTCTTGCTTTCCCTAAAAATATTTCAGTTAAGGCAGAGCAGGGCGGACCTTCGGGCATCGATAAGGGCAAGGGCAAGGCTATCGACTAGCTAGTCCTTTATGTTTTAGAAATTCTGGTGTTGTATTATAACAACTATGATAATGTATTAAAACCGATTCAGAACTATGTTTAAACTTAAGTAGGGTTATGTATTAAGTCTTTATTTGATATTATTATGTAATCTATTAAGTACTGTAGGTTACGAGACTTGAGGGAATAAATATAATAAATCATTGTATATTATTCTAGATTATCTGCTGTGATGGTATGATTTTAGTTATTATTGTTAGAACGTGACGAACCAAATTCGAGGCATCGTGGCCCGAATTTGGGGGCGTCACAGGATGGTATCAAAGTCGAAGTTATAAACCTTAGGAGCAAGTGTCCTTAGATTATAACTTAGGAGAACTTAGGAAGTTAGAAGGAGATAAAACTCGTGTAGAGTTTTCCTTGAGAGACTTAGTGTGTTATGAAATGTAACTTTATTCTATACAATGAACTTATGTTTTACTTAACATTCTAATAGAGTTGCTATTTGTTTATCTTATGTTTGTGATTGTAGGATGATAGACATGGGAGAACCTATTAGAGTGGCAGAGGGGGAGCCCAGAGATATACATGTGGTATATGAGGCACCTCTACAGGCTGTTCATGTGAAGGCTATTGCACCATTCGAGTCTGACGATGAGGACTGAGATCGAGGTAGAGTTTGACCCAGAGGAGGAGCCCATAGAGGACGAGCCCGTGGAGGACTAGCCTACGGAGGGCTAGCCCATAGAGGACTCTTACGAGCCTAACCTGGAGAAGCATATGCTGGGAAAGTACGAGGAGCGTATTTTAGAGTTGGATTGCAGAGTGCAGGAGCTGGAGGCTGAGGCCCAGGAAAGAGAGTCTGAGTTCCAGAAGCTGAGGGATGAGGACTATCAGAGGAAGCTGGCGATGCAGGAGTTAGAGGTGGAGATTGCTTACCGCAGGGATGCAGGGAGGCAGGGATCCAGATGGGGACCTTGTTTCACAGGTCGGTAGCTAGGAACGTGGATCTGGCAGGAAAGCTGGAAGAGGTAGAACAGAGAGAGTTAAGCGAGAAGACTGAGTAGGAAGCACTCCGTACCCATCAACAGTTGGAGGTGATGGACAGAATCCACTTCGAGGAGAAGTGGGAAGCGGCTAATGAGATGGCTAATGACCTAGAAGATGAAGTCAGATGCAAGAAGAGGAAGATGAACAAGATGGGTTATGTGTTCCGTTCAGCTTTTGAGAGGTGATTGATGGTGTATACCACTACCCAGCGGAGCAGGGACAGACCCTACACACTATGAGTAGAGAGTTGATGACATACATAACGCAGATAGAGTACAAGAGCGCTGTGGAGCATGGGATGATGGGATGAGACCCTTAGCTAAACTAGTAATAGCTTAGTAATATCTTTCATGTGAAATATATACTGTGTTGAAATCCCAATCTTTTGTGTAAAGTATGGGATAGATATGTAAACCCCGAGTAAGCTTTTGTAAAAGGGGTAGTATGTTAGTGTTCCCCGTCTTTTGTGATATTAGGGGATATGTGATAACATTTATAGAAATATGCTAGGGATAATCATGTAATGAAATGATTTGGCATATGAATATAAATGAAGCTTATTTCAGAAATGTGTTATAAGATTTTATGCCTTTAGTATTAAAGAAATACTTAAGTAATATAAATTGAGTATTAATAAAGTGAAAATTTTGTGATGCAAAAAATGCTGCCCAGACGTAGTTTTCTTACTTACTCGTTTAAATTGAGTTAGTATGCTTATTGCATAAACTCTCGTTTCATTTGAGTCTTATGAAAGATATTATTCATGTTAAACTTAGTAGTGTTCTTAAATATGGTGAAAATGTCTATGCCAATTGAATCGGCTAGACTATATGCATATTTAGAAAACTATCCAAACCAATTGACTGGTGCGGGATCTTTCAAAACTGAGTTGAACAACATTTATGGTAAGGGGAGTGTATATATTGTTGGAAGCCCAACACACGCGTGAAAATGATTGTGGTGTTATGCATAACATAGAGTATTGTAGACTGATCATCTATTATACTTATTTTTGGGTTATCAGTTTAATATTGATAATTCTAGTAGATGTTTAATAGTCCTTAGTGACTGCTCAGTATATATTATTTTATCCAGTTGGATACGTTGATTGCCTTTGAATTTATATCTATCTGTTGGTCTATAATGAACCATCGTTTCACATTCCAAGGATTTGATTTGAGAATTATTGATACTCGTTGTTCATGATGTTCTTCTTCAAACTCTTGATTATCATCAAGATTATACCTTGATATTTCAAACTCGTGTTATAAAACTCTTCACCGTTATCGTATATTACTTGTGGGTAATCTGTGCTCATTATTGCTTTCCCTAAAAACATTTCAGTTAAGGCAGAGCAGGGAGGACCTTCGGGCATCGATAAGGGCAAGGGCAAGGCTACCGACTAGCTAGTCCTTTATGTTTTGGAAATTCTGGTGTTGTATTATGACAACTATGATAATGTATTAAGGCCGATTCAGAACTATGTTTAAACTTAAGTAGGGTTATGTATTAAGTCTTTATTTGATATTATTATGTAATCTATTAAGTACTGTAGGTTTCGAGACTTGGGGGAATAAATATAATAAATTAGTGTATATTATTCTAGATTATCCGCTGTGACGGTATGATTTTAGTTATTATTGTTAGAACATGACGAACCGAATTCGAGGCATCATGGCCCGAATTTGGGGGCGTCACATGTATGATATAGCCAGATGGATTTGTTTCAATGGTTGAAGCAAATCATGTATATGAGCTACAACGATCCATTTATGGATTGAAGCAAGCTTCTCGTAGATGGAACATTCATTTTGATGAGACAATCAAAGAGTTGATTTTATCAAAAACGAGAATGAACCATGTGTGTACAAGAAGGTTAGTGGGAGCACTATTTAATTCCTTGTATTATGTGTTGATGATATATTACTGATAGGGAATGACATTCCTATGCTACAATCGATCAAAATAAAGTTGTCTAAACATTCCTCCGTGAATGATTTGGGTAGAACATCCTACATTGGGGATATAAATCTGTATAGATAGGTTTAAAAGGATGTTCGGCTTAACCCAATGAACGTATATTCATTAGATTGTAAAGGCATTTAGCATGGCAAACTCCAAAAGGTGTCTCATGATGATGAGCCATGGAGTGTATCTCTCTATAATTATCCTCAACAAAAGAAAGATCGCATGAGTTACTCTCATGTATGCAATGAAATATACAAGACTTGATGTTGATCAGTCATATTCTGGAGAAGATCACTGTAAGACAGTGATAAACATCTCAGAGTACTTAACTGACACTAAGGATGTCATCATAACACATGATGGGTCTGAATTAAACTAGAGGACTAAACAGACACAAGTTTTTAGACTAACCAAGATGACATCAAATCCACAATAGGGTAAGTCGTTACCTTGAAAGGTGGTGCAGTGAATTGGAAAGGTTCCAAACAGCAAAAGAATGCTGGTTTAATGACAAAGACAAAGTATATAATTATAAGTGAAGCCGCATGTTGATGTTTCGGATGAAAAGTTCATTACAGAACTAGAAATAGCTCCTAAGTCTCATCTTGAATTCAAACATGTGTTGCGGCACTTTGATTAAAGAAATCACTGAAAGAAGAGACGTCACCTTGGAGCGTGTAGACTCTCAAGACAACATTGCAGATCCATTTACTAAAGCTTTAACACAACAACAGTTTGATAGTCACTTAGAGAAGATGAGTATGAGATACCATGGCGATTGGCATTAGTGCAAGTGGGAGATTGAAAGTAATATGCATACAAGCCATTCATGTATGATGATAAAGCATATACTTTGGAGGCGATCTTATTTATTTATTAATAAAAATTTTCATTTATTAAAGGCATTTAATTATCAACATGATGCTGTTTTTATATGTAAATAACCTATAGTTTTAAGCAATGCTTTCAGAATCATGATGTTGATCATGCTAATGAGATCTAAATTCTTAGAAAGCTTAAAACTAAAATAGTTTCCAATCATTGGATTATTAAAAAGGGGATTAGTAAATCCGGATAGATTGGTACATATGTTATGTTAGGAATATTCAAAAGAATGTTATTCCTATTTATATAAGATTTGATTATGATCTTAATGAATGAATATGCAAATATGTCTGCATTGATGAAAGCTGTAAAGTCCTTAATAGATGATAGATATATGTACAAGGACTTAGACTGAAATGATCAAATATGTTAGGTTGATCCTATATGAACGAACAGCTTTGTAAACTCCTTCAAAAGATTAAAGATGTACAAGGACTATACATAGAAAGATCAAGCTTGTTAGGTTGATCTTATAAAGGGTAATAAATAGGCATGTCTGATCGTCGAGCATTGCACCAGCCTTCGTAGTCTACTAGGAGAGACAAGAAAGAATCGGAGTCTATTAAGGCAGAATCGTAGTCTGTAAGGATAGTCACTCTCGAAGGTCGTAGTCTATCAAGAGAGACAAGGCAGGATCGTGGTGTGTCGAGGAGGACTTTCTCAAAGCCGTAGTCTATCGAGGAAGTCATGTTCAGAATAGTGGAGACAGCCTGACGAAGCGCCTGTCGAGCGCCTGTCGAGCCAAGTCAAGAATCGTAGGCCTCACTCGAAGTCGTGGAGCCTGCAAATTATATCAGAGGCAGAAATCGTAGATGAGAAGATTAGTTAAGGGACAACAAGTGTTAAGGCAAAAAACGTAGTCTGTCATATGATCTGCTCTCGGTGTCGTAGTGTCTGCAGAACCAAAGCAAGATCGTAGTCTGCAGAACAATGGCTTAGACAAAGTCAGTCAAGTGCTCACAACGCCAAGGTAGAATAGTAGAGACAACACGATTCTCAACAAATGAGCACTCCTGAAGTATCCAAAGATTGAAGCCTCTAGAAAGAGTAGTCAAGATTCAATCTACCTGAAGAAAGCCAAAGAGCACTCATCGAATGGCCTGCAAGCTAATAGAAGATCGAAGCACTAACTCAATCAGCATACTGATTGAGAAGTGAAGCCATTCAGGAGAAGTCTTCCACAAGCAATCATTAGAAGACAATAAATGAAGTGACTGACCAAAGGAAGTCAGCAAGTGCAGTATCTGTCAAATCAACATAAGACAACGATTTTGATGATAACTATAATTGTGGTGTTTGCCTAACGAGTAGCAAGAACTGATGAAGCACATACAATGACATTGGCCAACCTATAGATCAGACAAAAAGGATTGTCAGTGGCTCATCCTCACCATGAAGAGTGAACGGGAAATCACAGGGCAGAACGTAGAGAAAGCTGAGCATGACTAATCAGAAGAGTCTTGTAAACCAGAAGGGCCAAAGTATTCAGACAAGTTGTCAGTTCATAATGTAAGTCAAGACAAGCAGAAGCATTGAAGTACTGCACGAGTAAAGATGGAGAGGTTCTACATTGTCAATCGAGAGAACACTCTCAGAATCGTAGTGTTGTCTCAACCAGTCAACGAGCAACATTCAACAGACAAACTACAATTAAGTTCATGGTCATCTGCATCAGAATCGTGGAGTTCGGTCATCTTATTATTGAAGCATTGGCAACGTCTCAATATAAAGACTGACATTCGAACGTTGCTGATTGAGAGCATCGATGCAGAAGGACAACTCATGTGGTTCTAATAGAGGAATCAGAATGGAGAAATAAAGGTGACTACCATCCTGATACATGAAAGTGATATCTCTGAAGTGGTAGGTGAAATAGTAGACTACTATGTCAGAAAAGTCAAAAAGGTGTTGTCACGTCAAGTCAGCAGTCTGCACCAAATATCTCAGAATCTTTGAGGCAATTCAACTCAATTCCAACGGCTAGTTTCCAACGGGAAGTTGATGGAGGAGTATATATCAGCCAAAGCTTAGAAGATAAAGGTAGTTGACTCTAGGAGTTTTACAGAGCTTAACAGAACATGTCTCAGTGGCAGTGAGACTACCAAAGAGTAGAAGTGAAGCAAATTTGAAGAAGAGCTTTAACTAATGAAGGTTTCACTCAACACAGATAAAAATGCCAAACAGATTGGCATCTGAACTATAGAGCTGAGAAGGCCAAGAAGACAAGAGGAAGAGTGGTAGACCAGAAAGCAGATCCAAAAGGCCATTCGACGATTTACCATGAACAACCTGGGCTGAAGAGAAGTAGATGCAGAACCAGATCTACACACAAGTAAATCAATGTTCAAAGGATGCTAAGTACCAGATGGACTCTACCAGAAGTACAAAGACTTAGCAGACCCCAAGTGGTGAAAGTGTGCAAAGCTGAAATCAGATGAAGACAAGCTTTAACCACAAGATCAGCTGCACCAAGGAAGAAATGATAGACTGCTAAGTACTTAAAGTTGTTGAGCTTCATAAACATCTTAGCAGTCCATCATAAGTGATGCAGTCTTGTTGGGTAAAATTTAGTTACGCACAACACGCAAGTATACGTGGTCAACAAGTAATAAAGTGAAAGTAAAGTATCGTTCCCATGAAGAATTATTTAATAAAAATCACCAAGTACTAACCCGTAACCAACTCAATCTTATTTAAACATATGTGAATTAACAATATTTAATTAAACTACTACTAAATACCACTAGTTTAAGATAAGATTATGGAGATTTAAGATTATAACTTCACTTATTGCTTCCCTTAAATTAATATAATACTTATCAATTATGTTCACTATTTTGAATTGTTAATCAAGAACACATAAATAAATATGACCATCTCTTAATGCATCATATTCAAATCAACTTAAATCCATATATGATAGAATTAAGAAGAACACCCTAATTAACTAATTCACTATATCTCTATGTAAATTATAATTAAAGAGGATTTCAAGCAAAAATTCTTTATCAGATTACATGTGGTCTAAAGGTATATCTCTATCCTAAACACAAATTATGAATTCCAACGCCATGCAGAAAACACAATCACATGCTATTATGATAAGATCTGAACCCATAATCTATCTCTCGATTTCATATAGACTATCACAGTAATTGTTAGCTAGACAATTAAATAATTAAGTCCAAATCACAATAGATAATCCCCACAATAGATCATAATAATTAATAGAGAAGCATATTAAAATAAGCTACGCAATAAGATCCATTGTAATCTTAAAGAAAAGATTTAGTTCATTATTATTGAATCAAAACCAAGAATCCACAATTGAATAAATATTAAAAGATAGAAATACGAGTAGAGAAGAGAATAGAATCTGCTGTCAGCAAATCTCATGATCCTTCTTGCTCCTGCTCTTGATCTTCAATGGCCTCCAAGTTGCTTCAATCTCCAATCCTATTCCAACTAGAGTTTGTATCTAATTTAATTAAAATCTAATCTATGTTAATCTAATGAAATCTCTCTTAATTCTTGTGTATTCTTCCCCTTTTATAGCCTTCTGATGATCCTTCTTCAAATCAACGCTCAGAATCCTTTCATTTCATCCAAATCCTACTTGAATTAGGACATTTTTCTTCCCCAGCCGCGCCTACCTGCCCCAGCGGGTCTTTTAGCCTTGAAACACCCGCCTCAACGGGTGTATGTACTGTCCAGTAACCTCTAAACCCACCCCAGCGGGTCATTTATACTAAGGAATCCCACCCCGGCGGGTGTTGCTCCGCTGCTGCGACATCTTTTGGTAAAACAAGCATAACTTTTAATCCAGAAAGAGTTACGGGGCATGCTACCAATCAAATTGAAGCTGTCGACGAGATCTACAACTTTTATTCTTTGAGCATTAATAGATTCTGATTGGATCAAGGTTGAAATCGGCTCCAAGTGACTGCTATAAAAATTGCAACTTCCAAGCTCTGAGGTTTCAACTTTCGGTCGGTAAAAAGGTCATAACTCTTTCATATGAACTCCGATTAGGGTGATTCAAGATGTTCCGGAAAGCTAAGGAATATCTCTACAATAAAATCCAAGTCCCAAGCCAAGACCATGAATCCAACTTAGCTCCATTTTTCATGTTTTGACCCCCCGAAGGCATTTCCTACAACCCAAACACAAAATAAGTAAAACAACACTAGAAATACTCAAAGTTAACAAAGAAATAAGCCTTAACGGTGTCCAATTTATAGGTATAAAACCCACTCATCAAGTCTCGATGCAGAATCCAAGGAGGATCACACCAAGCTGCTAAGTACCGAAGGATGAACAAGCTTCAAGTCATGTTAGCAGCTCATCACCAACAGCAACAACAACAACAACAACAACAACACCAAGCAGCTAGGGCCTGAGGGGTCCTTGTCCGAGTGACTAAATCAAAGTTAAGTCTGCTAGGCTTTCTGAGTACCAGAGGGTACAAGAGATTCTAAGTTTGCCTAGCTTAGTCTATAGTTCCAAGTCTGCTGGGCTTAAAGAGTTCTTAGTGAACTGAAGTTCCAAGGCTGCTGGCTTTGAAGGAATCTTTGTGATTCAAGAGTTACCCATTTCCTTAGTGGAATCCTTGCTTGTTACAGCAGAAGAGTGGATTAGGAGCTTGAGTCTCTGAACCACTTAAAATCCCTTGTGTTATTTACTTTCTGTCATTTACCTTATGCACCTTAAACAGCTATAACTATTATAACCACTTACATCTAAACTAACTCTAGAACAATGCTTTTTAAGTGTTCTATGGAGGGGATCTTTAACTTATTCCGCTGTGCTTGAAATTATTCTTATGTTTGTCATATGCTAATCACTTAGCAATACAAAATAAAATAGAAAAGATTTAAATTTAAAAAGGATCTATTCAACCCCCCTTCTAGATCTATTGTGTGCCCTCTAGGAACTAACAATTGGTATCAAATCAGGTTCTCATGCTATATCCTAAAGCTAACTCTTTGAGTCTGGTCCTAGGCACAAACAATGTTCTAAACTTAGTCTTAGTAGTAAGTCACTTGTGAATGCAAATGAGCTCACACGTTGAAAATTACGCGTACAAGTAAATGTTCATATTCACCTGAAATTGCTCAGATTGGTCCCTATTTGTAAATGCTATAGCAACAAGGCCAATCATTGTCCACAGTTAATCAGTAGTCTACAGACCAGTGATGGGAAGTCAAGAGGCATCAAGAGCAAAGAATTTGGCATCCTCTATTCTAAAAGATGAAAGGCCTATACATGAAATGAAATGCTTATCTAGAGGAGAAAGAAGAATCCTTCTAATATGTATTTGGTCAATTACATGGATCTGAACCTTGATCTAAGGCCATATGAAGCAACAAGCTGTCAGCACTGAATGCAAAAATATGCACATCAATGCCTAACATCATTATAGCAAGACAAATGACTGTTAAGAAACTGACAGTGTAAAGGTATGGTTCCTCATTAATATTCATATACATCATATTGCATCACCTTATGTACTATAACAGTATTCTATCAAAAGATTATGTTCTTCCTAAAAAGGGAAAGAGAGAAAGTACATTAAGATTGGAAACTTATTGCTAACAAACTTTCTCTCCACCCATGTTTTAGGTTGAAGATAACATTTTGAAAGAAGTCTAGAATATACCATAAGTTAATTATAATCAAATAAATCTTAAGTGGATTAATCCTTGCTGAAGGGTTGGTATGTTTGTAAATACATGCAAGCCAATGTTCTGTGTTTTTGATTAAACATAGAGTATGATCAACCCTAAAGGTGTATCTTGAAGGATCCTAAAAATTGATCAACTCCACGAATCAACTAGATGCAAACAAATAATAGAGTTAATCCTTACTCTAAGAACATTCAAAATCCGTGAACATAACAAAGCAAGGGTGAAACAATCAAAGAAAAAGAATGTCATATCAAAATACTTAATTGTACACACACTCAACATCATGCATTATAACTGTCATATCTAAATTTGGTATATGCATGAAAATAATTGTTGATGCTTATATGATATAAATTCAAGAGTTTGAGGAATTGGGAGTTTCAGAAAACTAACCTAGCATGACCCAAGTAACTATGGGTACCAAAATAGATATTTGTTTAACCTGCAGGTACATGGTCTGTTTGACCACACTAAGGAATACTGAAGCAGATGGCTTCAATCACAAAGATTCAACCAGCTGCAAGTTCAAGACTTTTCATAAATGCTCGTATTCAAAGTATCCAATGCCAAAGCCTGTTCCTAAAGATTTGTTGAGTCCCCATGAATGAAGTTCATGCTTGTTGTTCATCATAAGGAAGCTGATTATTTATGATAAGATGAAAAGAGATCTTCTATGCTTATCCATGCAAAGCATATCATCCCAAGAGAAACATCAATATAGTTCATATCAAGGGATTATCAAACAATGGTTATGAAGTATGCCTCACAGAAGAATAACTCCACGATACTGAAGATGCTTATGCCAAAATAAGAAAAACTACTTTCGTAGTCCAATCAACAATCGTTGAGTGACCAATTCTGAGGATATTACTCCATGACCTAGTGAAGCTTGTTCAACCATGATGATTCTAGCCTGAGGAGATATGCAAGGCTACCTTACTTATGCATATAAAGAAGAACAGTCCATCCTTCTCTGGGAAGATAGTATCGACTATGGGGGAACAGTGATCTGCTATGAGCAGCTGCACCATTGGTGTCAAAAGAGCACAAGAGTGCAAATCCTTCAAATCTTCCAATCATCGAAGATAGCTACACTCGATGACAAGGGAAGAACAGCTGGAGATTTGGAGATGATGAAGCTCAAGGAGAAAATGAAGAAGTGGGATTCGTGATTGAAGGCCTGAGATAAGCTCAGAGGACAGGTCAACCTATTGCGCATGTCTGTTGACCACTCCACGAATATCAAGTCCACCTCTGTTAAGTTCATAAAATCAAGAGCTAACCCAAAAACAGAAACCTCCCAGTTACAGAGTCCCAAAACTCTGTGAATGATGAACCAAATAAATATCCATCCCCAGTAGTAATGTCCCAAAACGTGCTACTGATAACCATATCAACCATCCACTCAAATCATGGAGTACCTACGATCAATCACCTGATTGTAGTGGAAGAGCAAGATGACACCATGATTGCAGCCTATACAAATACCAATATCAAAGAATATCTAGAGTTGGTAAGTGAACTCCCCAGCAGAGAAACCTAATGTGATGACATTGCTGTCACCATGTCTATGAAGCTCTTCGTCTGATAAGTGCCTCAGGGACAAACCTGGCCCTTAGTTTTGGACTAAGAAGTTGGCCCTTCCTGAGCAACCTTAACTCAGAAGAAGTGAAGTTATTGATTTTATCACAAGAATCTCTGCTGAAGCAAGCAGTAAGTCCTCAGAAGAATACAAGCTGCAAATGAGTCTTGCCACTCTCTTGAAAAACTAATGAAGAAGTTGTCTATTGAAGCATGGCTACAGACTACGATCATCTAAAAAGACACAGAGTTTGTAGATCAATTGAAGAAATCGTGGAGTACTTAACTAAGTCATGAGGCCACTCCACGAACTGAAGATATCAATAGTCAACTAAAGGAAAGTCAAATCTGATAAACTGACATATTAGAGGAAGTTACAGATTATGACCTATCAGACTCTTACAACTATCCCACTAAAATATGGAGGGAATAGTTACATAAAGGAAATTCAAATCAGTGTCAGTTATGCTTCCAAGAGTCCATCAAAAAGCTGCAAGTTTTTGATATGTCTTCTCTCTCTCAAACCGAAACTAAGAAATTTGAGAAATCAGAAATCAGACAAGAAGTTTAGAAATATTCTTGAACTGGTAAAGAAGGCTGGGTTCTCTGAATGCCTAGAATCAATTACCCGCATCTATTCAAACCTGGTGAGAGAGTTCTACTCAAATGCAACTACAAGTTCTGGGACTCTATCGACTAAGGTCAAAGGTCTGAACCTAAAGCTAAAACCAACAGACATCAATCAATGTCTAGGTTTCCCTGACTCTGATCTGAAGAACCTTGAAGAGGTTGATATTAAAGAAGGAAAGAGGGTTATGCGATATAAGAGGAACCCTAAACTGAAGAATATGAAGAAAAAGGAGTTTCCAGAAGAGTACGAGTTCCTTGCTGAGATAGTAGGGAAGTGTATACTGAGCAAGGATACTGCTCATGATGCAGTAAACGATTATCAGTTAAGGATCATGTCTGCCATTGCTCTAAAGAAGCGAATCAACTTTAGAGATATACTATTTAACTTAATGTCCGAGTGGCTGGACAAGGCTGAGAAGAAGAAGTCGACTGACAAACCGCTCACAAAGGTTTTTCATGGGAGATTCTTGAGCATTATTCTGAAGAAAAAATTGAAAAACAAGAAAAGAGATGATGAGGGTGAAGCCCTAAATAGGCAGAAGGTGTTATCTCCAAAATTGTTTGAAAATTGGAAGAAGAATCCAATGGAAAACAAAAGACTGATGACACAGGGCAGCAACAAGAGCACTTCAAAGAAGAGGAAGGCAAGTAATGTGGAGGATGAGCTATCACACTCTGAAGATTCTAAAATTCTAGAGTCCAAGTCTGAAAGGCCATCCAAGAAGAAAGAAAAGATGGTGAAGAAGTCACAAGAAGTTCCTCAAGGAAGTCTCTCTGCTGAAGAAGAGAAAGAAGAATCAGAAGAAGAAAAAGTTGTTGAAAGTTCTGTGGCTGACTCCTCAAGTAACCAATCTGCTGATAAGAAGGACTCAGAATCTGAACAAGGGGAAGCATCTGGATCCTCAAGAAGTCATGAGGAAATATCAGAAGCAGAAAGGGATGAAGCACCTGGATCCCTTATTGCTGAACCTCAAAGAAGCTTATCTGATGATTCAGAGGCATCAAAATCTGAAGAAGAAGAAAAGTCTGAACCTCCTATTACTGAACCCCCAAGGAGTTCTTCTGATGAGGAAGAAGCTTCAGAATCTAAAGAAGAAGAAGAATCTGAAACTCCTGTAGCTGAACCTCCAAGAAGAAGGAAGAGCAACAGACTGATTGTTAAATCAGTTTCAAAGAAGAAAGGAGAATCTTCTTCAAAAATAATTGAACTCAAAGATGATGATGATGAGCCTGAGATTAAGGAAGAAGATGTCAAGGGAAAAAGAAGGAAGATGTCTGAAAATTCAAACAATGAGAGTCTGACAACTGTAGAGCAGAAAATGGCCAGTGAGTCTACGAATGCTAGCTCTGCTGAAGATGATGGAAATGATGATCAAATGAAAAAATCTATTGATGAGTTGGTTAAATGAAGTCTGCACCAGCCTGACTTCAGGGCAGGAGATGAAGAAAGAGGAGAAGACTCCAGTTCTGAGGATGAGGAGCCAGAAGATTATCATGTTCATTCTCCTGCTCGTTTCAAGACAAGAATAGTGGTAGAAATGTATGATGAACCATGAGATGTGCTTCCAGGAATATGGGTTTACCATGGAAATGAAAGGCTAAATGTCGTGAGAATGTCAACAGTAGATCTGCTCAACAATATCAATGATATGGAGATGGACATCTCAACTATGCTGTATGATTTAGAAACTAAGAATCATCTGATAAGGTGGTTCTATCCTTCAATGGCATGGGTGAAGGCATCCACAACAGGGGATAGAAGCTACTTTAAATGGTGCTTCTCACATTTTCCCAACTTGGAGCTGGTGGCACAAAACTTTCCAAGGATAAAGAAATATGCAACACAACTGATCAAAGACCAATCCCACTTCAAGGTCTACAGATAAGCAAGCAACATCTACATCCCCTATGATCATCGAGCAGACTTAGATGGTAGAAGGATTATCTCAAAGTCCATAATCGTGGAGCCTCTTAACTCTACCATTGGAGGTGATCAAGCTCAGCATGAGAAGTCTCTACCTGCCACAACATTGCTATCTGACATACCTTCATCTTCCAACAGTGACTGGTACTCAACTATCTATAAGATTCTCACAACTTTTGAATGCATCTCCAAAAATGAGAATCGTGGAGTCAAGCTAGCTGCTCAGCAGGAGACTGACCAGCCAAATGCCCAAACTCTCCAAGAGCAAGAGTTATTGAAGAACTCTAAAGAGTTGGTTGAGAAATTCTCTCTTATTGCTGCAGAAGCTAAGGTCATGTCAGGAGGAGAAGAAAATGAGCTTCACAACAAGCTTCAAGCCAAAATATCAGATATATTTCTCAAGCTTCAAGAGAGAGATCAAATTTATCTGAAGTCAATCAGCGATCAGAAGGAAGAAGCCCTGCAAGCTCAGAAGCAAAATGCAGATCATATACAGTCTCTCTCTAACAAGATAGACTCTCTAAATCAGTCTCTCTCCCTACAACTGGAGCTTAGCCAACATGAACTCAAGATTGAGGTTGGCAACTAATCTCACCTGGTGGAGCAGCTTATGTCAAATGTCCAACAGCTCTCTCAAGTGATTAATGACAAAAAGGGGGAGAAAAAGAGGCATTCAAGGAGGCACTCAAAGAAGAGAATGGAGTCTGAAGAGAAGAGCAAGATCAGAAGCAGAAGTAGCAAGAAGAAGAAGAAGAACAACAACAACAACAACAACAAAGAAGCAGCATTAGCAGCAAAGTCATCATCTGAGGGGGAGCCGAGAGAAGGTGACCCAATGGAGACAAAGAATAAGGGGGAGCCAATGCAAGATGAAGATGAAGCAATGGAGCATGCATCTGAGGGGGAGTAAAATGAAGAAGAAAAGAAAGAAGAGTAGCTGAATAGAAAGCATCCTGGAGACATATAAGGAGCAGACATTAAAGAAGAAAAGGTACATTTCAAACTGTAATAGGTATGTTCTGGATCCAAGATGTAGAGTGTCATAACATGTGTAAGTTAAATTTTTCATCAATGACATTCATGATTATCTATTTTAGTAATACAGTTGCTCACTGTATATTAAGATTCATTTATCTCATACCTATACACTTAATGTTTTTGTCATAATCAAATACGGGGAGATTGTTAGGAATATGCATAATAATGTTTTTACTATTTATATAAGATTTGATTATGATCTTAATGAATGAATATGCAAATATCTCTGCATTGATGAAAGCTGTAAAGTCCTTAATAGATGATAAACATATGTACAAGGACTTAGATTGAAATGATCAAATATGTTAAGTTGATCCTATATGAACAAACAACTTTGTAAAGTCCTTCAAAAGATTAAAGATGTACAAGGACTATAAATAGAAAGATCAAGCTTGTTAGGTTGATCTTATAAAGTGTAATAGATATGCATGTCTAATCGTCGAGCACTGCACCAGCCTTCGTAGTCTGCCAGGAGAGACAAGGAAGAATCGGAGTCTATCAAGGCAGAATCGTAGTCTGTAAGGATAGTCACTCTCGAAGGTTGTAGTTTGTCAGGAGAGACAAGGCAGGATCATGGTGTGTCGAGGAGGACTTTCTCAAATCCGTAGTCTGTCGAGGAAGTCATGTTCAGAATCGTGGAGACAGCTTGACGAAGCTCCTGTCGAGCGCCTGTCGAGCCAAGTCAAGAATCGTAGGCCTCACTAGAAGTCGTGGAGCCTGCAAATTATATCAGAGGCAAAAATCGTAGATGAGCAGATCAGTCAAGGGACATCAAGTGTTAAGGTAGAAAACGTAGTCTGTCATATGATTTGCTCTCGGAGTCGTAGTGTCTGCAGAACCAAAGCAAGATCGTAGTCTGCAGAACAATAGCTTAAACAAAGTCAGTCAAGTGCTCACAATGCCAAGGTAGAATCATAGAGACAACATGATTCTCAACAAATGAGCACTCCCAAAGTATCCAAAGATTGAAGCCTCTGGAAAGAGTAGTCAAGATTCAATCTACCTGAAGAAAGCCAGAGAGCACTCACCGAATGGCCTGCAAGCAAACAGAAGATTAAAGCACCAACTCAATCAGCAAACTGATTAAGAAGTGAAGCCATTCAGGAGAAGTCTTCCACAAGCAATCATTAGAAGATAATAAATGAAGTAACTGACCAAAGGAAGTCAGCAAGTGCAGTATCTGTCAAATCAACAGAAGATAACGATTGTGATGATAACTATAATCGTGGTGTTTGCCTAACGAGTAGCAAGAACTGAAGAAGCACATACCGTGACATTGGCCAACCTATAGATCAGACGAAAAAGATTGTCAGTGGCTCAGCCTCACCGTGAAGAGTGAACGGGAGATCACAGGACAGAACGTAAAGAGAGCTGAGAATAACTAATCAGAAGAGTCTTGCAAACTAGAAGGGCCAAAGTATTCACACAAGTTGTCAGTTCATGATGTAAGTCAAGACAAGCAGAAGCATTGAAGTACTGCACGAGTAAAGAAGGAGAGGTTCTACATTGTCAATCGAGAGAACACTCTCAGAATCATAGTGTTGTCTCAACTAGTCAACGATAAACATTCAACAGACAAACTACGATCAAGTTCATGGTCATCTGCATCAGAATCGTGGAGTTCGGTCATCTGATTATTGAAGCGTTGGCAATGTCTCAATATAAAGACTGACATTCGAACGTTGCTGATTAAGAGCAACGATACAGAAGGATAACTCCTGTAGTTCTAATCGAGGAATCAGAAAGGAGACACAAAGGTTACTACCATCCTGACACACGAAAGTGATATCTCTGAAGTGGTAGGTGAAATAGTAGACTGCTGTGTCAAAAAAGTCAAAAAGGTGTTGTCACGTCAAGTCAGCAGTCTACACCAAATATCTCAAAATCTTTGAGGCAATTCAAATCATTTCCAACGGCTAGTTTTCTACGGGAAGTTGATGGAGGAGTATATATCAGCCAAAGCTTAGAAGATAAAGGTAGTTGACTCTACGAGTTTTACAGAGCTTAACAGAACATGTCTCAGTAGCAATGAGACTACCAAAGAGTAGAAGTGAAGCAGATTTGAAGAAGAGCTTTAATTGATGAAGGCTTCACTTAATACAGATAAGAATGCCAAAAAGATTGGCATCTGAGCTAGAGAGCCAAGAAGGCCAAGAAGACAAGAGGAAGAGTGGCAGGCCAGAAAGTAGATCCAAAAGGCCACTCGACGATTTACTATGAAAAACCTGGGCTGAAAAGAAGTAGATGCAGAACCAGATCTACACACAAGTCAATCAGTGTTCAAAAGATGCCAAGTACCAGATGGACTCTACCAGAAGTACAAAGACTTAGTAGACCCCAAGTGGTGAAAGTGTGTAAAGCTGAAATCAGATGAAGACAAGCATCAACCACAAGATCAGCTGCACCAAGGAAGAAATGATAGACTGCTAAGTACTCAAAGATGTTGAGCTTCATTAACATCTTAGCAGTCCATCATAAGTGATCCAGTCTCGATGCAGAATCCAAGGAGGATCACACCAAGCTGCTAAGTACCAAAGGATGAATAAGCTTCAAGTAATCTTAGTAGCTCAGCACCAATAACAATAACAACAACACCTAGCAGCCAGGGCCTGAAGGGTCCTTGTCCGAGGGACTAAATCAAAGTCAAGCCTTCTAGGCTTGCTGAGTACCAGAGGGTACAAGAGATTCTAAGTCTACTGGGCTTAGTCTACAGTTCCAAGTCTGCTGGGCTTGAAGAGTTCTTAGTGAATTGAAGTTCCAAGGCTGCTGGCTTTGAAGGAATCTTTGTGATTCAAGAGTTACCCATTTCCTTAGTGGAATCCCTTCCTGTTACAACAGAAGAGTGGATTAGGAGCTTGAGTCTCTAAACTACTTAAAATCCCTTGTGTTATTTACTTTTAGTCATTTACCTTATGCACGTTAAACTGCTATAACTACTATAACTGTTATAACCACTTACATCTAAACTAAATCTAGAACAATGCTTTTTAAGATATATATATGGAGGGGATCTTTAACTTATTCTGCTGTGCTTGAAATGATTCTTATGTTTGTCATATGCTAACCACTTAGCAATATAAAATAAAATGGAAAAGATTTGAAATTAAAAAGGATCTATTTAACCACCCTTCTAGAGCTATTGTGTGCCCTCTAGGAACTAACATGCTGCTTGTTCATTAGATGAGTATGATTAAACTCATGATCATTTGTGTGGAGACACTAAAGCAAGTATGTAGGTGCTTATTGGAGAATAAGTTCACTGAACGTGACTCGCTATGAAATACCTAATGGAGTTTTACTTGTCTGTCAATAGGAATACCTAATGTGATAGTAGTACAAATGATCCTTCGACTTGAGATCATCATAGTATCTTGTATGTAGTTAATTATACTTTGACTTATTCCTTAAAAACCCTTAGGGTATATCAAAGGGTATGCTTGGGTATAATGAGTTACATATGAAGATAAGGAATGATTAATAAAGAATCTACCACTTCTAGTAAAAGAAGAGATATGTCCTATGTGATTTGTTAAATGACAACCTAGTAGTCCTTGGCTAAGGCAGAATGAAATTAGAAAGGAGTTTCTAATTTGCATTATTTGGAGTTGTACATTTTCCAATCGAAATACATATGATTAAATAAAATAAGACTTGACAGTAACTCCATATCTTATATTTAATTGGGACATTGTATGGTGGAAGGATTGAATTGTACAGTAACTATTTACTCACAGGTTCTTTTATGATTAATGTTGAAATCTATATTATCTAGAAAGTCGTTGATCGCTAGGGAGGCTTATCCCTATTGTAGAATGAATATTATTTATTTAAATAGATTATTAGTTTAATTAATTTATTTAAATAAAATTAGAATTGTTCTAATTGATTTATTCACAACCGGTGTAATATGATGAACCTAAAGGGTCACACCATAAAAGGTAGAATAATTATTTAAGAAGGTAATGGCATAATCGTAATAATGCATTAAGTGTAATTAATTTAATCTATGGTGATATAATAAATTAAATAGCTTAATGTTTATTATTTAATATTTTAAAAATATTAAATATAAATTAATAAGAGGAGTCTTATTCATATTATTACAATTATTATTATTTTAATTTCTAAAGAAGTTTAAGAATTAATTTAATATTAGTACTCTCATTTATTCCTAATAAGATTAGGAGGTAAATTAATTAAATGAATTTAAATAATTAATCCCAATGTGGTGGAAAGCCTAAATTAATTAATGGAGTTTAATTAATTAAATGAAACTCCATGTCTAATAGGATTAGAAGGGTTGACCAATATCTATATAAGAGGAGTCTTATAATAGATATCAGTTGATGCAATTCCAATGGTTGGAGAGTACTCCTTTTTTATAGAAGATAGAAAACTAGGGTTTAGCCAACCACCCTCCTTCTTGATAATTCTTCCTTCTTGTTATAAAGTTGCTACATCCATTTAATATAAAATAAGGTGTGACATTACAATGTGATTACATGATATATAAAACTATATGATGAAATTAGGTGAATCATATAATTCTACTAACTTACATAAATGAGCTTATGTGACAACATGATGTGTGGTGGGTAAATTAAATGTGTACTTTAAATTTATGGGAGAAATTAAATTTGAATAAATAAATACTTATTATTAAATATTTATTTCAACACTTATGTGTAATTGAAATAATAAAGTTTTATGAAAATTATGGGTTGATAGTACTCAGCTAAATTATATTTCAGTATTATCTGGACTAACCTAATGTACATGGATTATATAATTATGTGTATATATACCCCCAACTTACCACAATGTATTAATATTATCTCATTAAAATTACATTTATACACCCAAAAGAATTAAAACCTAAGTATACATGTGTTAATTCACAAATGCTGAGTTTTAGAGGAGTTGTCCCATATTTAGTGTCCCATTTCTCCTTCATTCACGTAAATAGCCATTGGCCTATCCTACCCCTACATTGTCAAACTCAGAGAAATGCCAATAATGGTGATGATGAAGAAGGGTGTGGCCTCAATAGTGCTCCACCAACTCCTCATTGCCCAACATCTTCTTCCATCTTCCATCTTCCATTGGATTCAATCCTTGAGGTAAAGGCTTGGCATGGTCAATAAATCTCTATAAATTAGGCTCTTCCATTCTCAAATCCAATTTGCTGAGTTTCTGATAAGTTAAACTTGGAGTGTGAGTATATTGAGATTAGAAAGAAATCTGAGATTGGAAGGAATTTTGTTTCAAGCTTTAGTAAAGGTAAAATTTTCAGTGTTCTTAATTTTGATTTTTAAGAATTCTTGAACACTTGATAATTGATTTAGAAATAGAATGTTGTTATGTTATATGAGTTTATATGCATGTATGGAAGCAATGTGGTTACTTGTAAGCATGTTAATGTAGAAGAATTCTTGGTTGGGTTTGAATTCTAAATAAGTAGAGGCAGTTTGTGTCTGTACCGAAGTGGCGCGGCCGCACCACTTCCCAGTAAAAACACAGCGGGGTCGCGCCGCCTAGCAGTTATGAAATCCAATTTTGTTGCTTTTTGTTATGTTGAGCATGTTAGTTTGACTTGATTCTAGTTATAAATATCCCTGACATGCTAACATAAGTTGTTTTACTTGTAGCCACTCACCTTAACTAGTTTTAGTTGGAGTCTTAAAGAAAACTTATAAGTTTGAAAAACAAACTTTGATGAAAATAATCTTGCTTGAATTATGATTTTGTGAGCATGTGTAAGTAACTTATAAATGTATGTGAATGAGTATAACATGTAATCCAAAGCCCCTTTGCATGATATGAGTTACGTGAGCTTGAATTCTAAAAGAAACATAAAGTTCGAAAATAAAACTTGACGGACTTGGTATACTTTAAGTTCTGATATTTGAGCATGCTTATATGGCTTAGTTTCGTATATAATGGCTATGATATATGAATCCAAAGTGTCTTGCATGTTTAGTTATTTTAACATGAGATTTTCAAGAAAAATGTTGAAGCTGAAAACCAACTTTGTTGGAAAATACCCTATTTGTATTCTGGACTTTTGGACCATCACGATAGGACATTTTATGCATCTAGACATGATTGATATGTGCACCCATCTAGCTAAGTATGTTGCGAACTAGTCAAGCATAGTTTCAAATGAGTTCTAAAGAAGTAAAGCTATGCTAATTTGGAATACATGAGTAGAAGAACTTGAGCATGTATATTTCGAGAATTGGTTTCATTTAGCCTTGTCGAAATAGAAATTTTTCTAAAAACAAAACTATAACATTTGAAGAATCTTGGAATGGCCATAGAAGAGACCAAACCTAATCATAGGCCTCATAACATGTATGTTCTGCATGTATCATCATCAATGTATGCTAGTAAGTGAGCTAAAATCATGCAAACTGATTTTTAGTACTGGTTTGGACAGAGAGCAGCGCGGCCGCGTCACTCCCTAGTCTAAACGCAGCGCGACCGCGCTGCAAGGCAATACAATTTAACTATTTTATTACTAATCTGAGACTCGATGCATGTGTGTATGAATGTTCTAAACTGTAATACATGAATTCACAGATGTTTTAAGTGTTCAAGTATAGGTTGTCTATTTGAAGCCAAGATTTCAAAGTTAAAGGATTATAAAGACAATGATGAATATGTGACCATATGATTTCCACGAATAATGAATATACACTTGAAAAGATAACCTTGTGTGATACGTTTATAAGTTTGATTTCATATGGCTAATTAGTGTATATATATATATATATATATATATATATATATATATATATATATATATACATAACTACAAGATTATAGGATGTTGAAGTGAAGTTAAGCTTTAAGATTTGTAATCTACGCAGAAGGCAAGTTCCCTAACCCTCTTAACTTTACATATTGTGTAAATCCGAATTGTTGTTATATCAACCATATTTACATTGAGCAAATATTTATTAATATTCATAAATTAATTATATATCTTGATGTTGTTGCAAGGATTGAACTTATCGTTCCTAAATGCATTATAAAAGTCGTCTAAACCATTTGATTCGGCTAGACTATTATCATGTGTTAGAAAGCTATCCAAACCAATTGTCTTGGTGCAGACTCTTATAAATATACTAAGATGAACAACCCTCATTGAAGGGGAAATTATATAACTGTCAGGGAACCAACGTGCGCACATACTAGCATGTTTAAATGTTATGCATAACGTAGGGTACTTTAGGCTGATCACCTGTTGTACTTGTCTATATTGGATTTTCAGTTTAATACTGTTACTTCTAGCAGGAGTTCTTAGTCCATAGTGACTACTCAGTGTTCATTATTCTTGAACTTTGAAATGATTAAACATTTTAAATCTTGATGATATCTTTCAGTCCATAGCGACTCTTATTGAGAACTATCAATAGTTCTTGTTATTCTTGAACTATCATCTACCGTTATACCCTTAAGATTAAAACTTTATAATTGTTCACCTTTATTGCTATATTACTTGCTGGGCAATTTTTTGCTCATTCTTACTTTCCTTAAACATTTCAGTTAAGGCAGAGCCATGTTGACCCTCAGGCAAAGATAAGGGAAAGGGCAAGGCTATGGATTAGCTTTAGTCCTCTACGCTAAAAGTTTTTTATTATTATGTTGTAATAAGACTTATTTAATATTATGTACTAAGTTATGTTTGAACTTAAGTTATGTAATATGTCTTAGTAATGGTTACGAGACCTTAGGACGAGAATATTTATATTATGTCAATGTAAATTATTATATTATTCTGTTGTGTGAGATTTTAGATATAGATCGCGATGCACCGAATTCAAGATATGAGTGTCTGAATTTGGGGGCGTCACACATTCTTTTCGACAAGCTCGCAGAACCAGATGGTGGTTTAATTTCTAGAGCTAAAGCAAAGTACCATGTTTGTGCCAGAGTATGCTGTAAGGTTTAATGAGTTGGCTAGGTTTGCGCCATATCAGGTTAATACGGATGAGCGGAAGGCGAGGAGGTTTGAACATGGATTGAAGCCCTAGTTGTATAGCAAGGTCTCGATGTTTCAGCTGAACAAATTTGCAGCAGTGCTAGAAAAGGCGATCATCGCAGAAAGTGGAAGCGATGCTCTTACCAAGTTTAACTAGGAGCAAAAGAAGAAGAAGAATGAAAATGAGAATAAGGCTGGTGGTAACAATGGTGGTGGCAGCAATCAGAAGAGGAGGTGGAATGAAAATTCAAGTGCTGGGAGTCAGCAGGGAAATCAAAAGAGGAAGTTTGAAGCTTGTGCTACCTGCAGGAAGAATCACACGGGTGTATGTCTGAAGGGGAAAAAAGTATGTTCCAATTATGGTCAAGAGGGCCATATTGCACCAAATTGTCCTAGTCCTAAGAAAGGAGCTTGTTTCACTTGCGGGTCAAAGGATCATATGGCTTGAGATTGCCCTAGGAAGACTACTAGAGGGATAGGTGGAGGTAGGGGAAATAGAAATGGTGGCACTTTGACTATCACTGGACCAACGCAATCGAACCAACCCACCGCCAGAACTTTCAACATGACCGTGCAGGATGCTGTGCAGTCAAAGGATGTGGTGTCAGGTATCATTCCGATCAATAGTTTTAATGCTTACATATTATTTGATTCGGGTGCTACTTGTTCATTTATATCCGATGATTTTGCTAAGAATTTAGATTTTCCTAAGAGGAATTAGATTACCCTTTGAATATAGAAATTGCGAATAGGGAGGTAATTTTTGTTAGGTTTGTACACAAGAACTGTAGGGTGGATATTAAGGGAAACGTGATGGTGGTAGATCCAATCTCTATTAAACTTGAAGAATTTGACGTTATTTTGGGAATGGATTGGTTATTCAATTATGGGGCAATAATTAATTGTCAAAAGAATTCTGTAAACCTTACGACTTCGTCAAAAGTAGTATTTTATGGCAGTAAATTGCCTAGACAAACAAGTTATCTGATGATTATGCAGGCCAGGAAGTTATTGAAACAAGGGTGTGTAGGATATTTAGCCTACATAGCTAATAGTCGGAAGGAGAGTGCAAAATTGAAAAAGATACCAGTCGTTAGAGATTTCACGGACGTGTTTCCTGGCGATTTGTCAGGACTTCCGCCAGATAGAGAAATCAAGTTTGTGATTGATTTAGCACCAGGGACTACCCCGATATCTAAAGCCCCGTATAGAATGACTCGAGTGGAAATGAAGGAGTTGATGGTGCAATTGCAGAAGTTGCTGGACAAGAAGTATATTCAACCGAGCGTATCATCGTGGGGAGCGCCGATGTTGTTTGTTAATAAGAAGGGCGGATCAATGCGGCTCTACATTGATTATAGAGAGTTGGACAAAGTCACAATTAAAAATAAGTATCCGTTTCCAAGAATCGATGACTTGTTTGACCAGTTGAAGGGAGCTAGGTATTTCTCAAAGATAGATTTGAGAAGTAGGGTATCATCACTTGAAGGTGAGAAAGGAGGATGTACCTAAGACAACATTCAGAACTCGGTATGGTCATTACGAGTTTATGGTAATGTCATTTGGTTTAAAGAAAGCACCTGTAGCGTTCATGGATTTGATGAATAGGGTGTTTAAACCATTCTTAGATAAATTCGTAGTGGTGTTCATCGATGATATTTTGGTATATGCCAAAGCCAAGGAGGAGCACACTGATCATTTAAGAGTGACATTGGAATTGTTAAGAAGAGAGAAGTTATACATGAAGTTTTCGAAGTGTGAATTCTAGTTGGAACGTGTTCAATTTCTTGGGCATGTAAGTAACAAGGACAGGATTTTGGTGGATCCATCTAAGGTTGAAGCTGTGATAAATTGGGATCAGCCGAAGACGCCGTAAGAGGTAAGGAGTTTCTTGGGATTGGCAGGTTACTATATGCGTTTTATTTAAGATTTTTCTAAAATCGCCACTCCATTGACGAATTTGACAAGAAAAGCATTAAATTTTATTTGGACGGAGAAGTGCGAAGAGAATTTTCAAGAGCTAAAGAAGAGGTTGAATACAGCACCTGTGTTATCATTGCCGGATAGCATATGAAATTTTGCGGTGTATAGTGATGCATAGCATAAAGAACTAGGTTGTGTGCTTATGCAGAACGACAAGGTCATTACGTATGCATCGTGTCAATTGAAAGACTACGAGAAGGGGTATCCAACGCATGATTTGGAATTGGCTGCGGTAGTGTTTTCACTGAAGATTTGTAGACACTATCTCTATGGAGAGAAGTGTTAGATATATACAGACCATAAAATCCTGAAGTATATCTTTACACAGAAGGATTTGAACATGCGTCAGAGAAGACGGTTGAAGCTGATTAAAGATTATGGTTGTGAGATTGTATACCATCCGGGTAAAGCTAATGTCGTTGTCGATGCCTTAATTGGAAAGGGTCGGAAGAAATTAATGTTGTTAACTACTCAGGAGGAGTTAGTAGCTGAAATGGCTAAATTGAAATTGGAGGTTAAGTATCCAAAGAAGTCGGATGAAAAACTGTTTCAAATGGAAATCGGCCCAACTTTGGTGGATAAGGTAAAAGAAGCTTAACTTCAGGATGAAGAGTGTGAGAAAATCAGGAAGAAGGTGTCTACGGGTGAGGAGATAAAATTTAAAATTAATACAGAAGGGTTGCTTAGATTTGAGGGGAGAATCTGGGTTCCGTCAGTACCGGAGGTCACAGAGGAAATTTTGAGCGAGACTCATCGTTCAAGATATTCGATTGATCCAGGAAGGAAAAAAATGTACCAAGACCTTCATCAACATTTTTTGTGGTCGAATATGAAAATGGACGTTGCTGAGTGTGTAGCTAGGTGCTTAACATGTCAGACGATCAAAGTTGAACATCAAAGACCAAGTGGATTGTTACAACCGTTAGAGGTACCAAAATGAAAATGGGAGCATATCATGATGGATTTCGTGGTAGGTCTTCCAACGACTCAGAAAGGGTATGATGCGATTTGGGTGATTGTGGATCGACTGACAAAATCAGCCCATTTCTTGCCGATTAAGATTAGGTTTAGTCTGGATCAATTGGCAAAATTATATGTGAAGGAAATTATTTCAAGAAACGGTGTTCCAGTATCAATTGTATCAGACAGAGATCCGCGTTTCACATCAAACTTCTGGAAGCGACTATAAAAATGCAAGGGAATGCATTTGAGAATGAGCACGGCGTACCATCCTCAAACTGATGGGCAGAGTGAAAGGACAATCCAGACATTGGAAGATATGTTGAGAGCTTGTATTATGGATTTCAAAGGAAATTGAGACGACCATTTACCATTGGTTGAGTTCACTTACAATAATAATTATCACGCAAGTATTGGCATGCCGCCTTACAAAGTGTTGTACGGCATAAAAAGCAGAACTCCGTTGTGTTGGGATGAAGTCGATGAACGTCAACTGCTAGACCCAGAATTAGTACAACAGACCCGCCGAAATTGTTAAAGTGATCAGGGCAAGATTGATAGCTGCTCAGGACATGCAGAAGAAATATGCTGATCAACACAGACAGAATCGCGTATTTGAAGTCGGCGGTTTTGTTTTCCTGAAAGTGTCTCCTTGGAAGGGAAAAATTTGATTTTGTAAGAAGGGAAAACTGAGTCCGAGATTTATTGGACCTTTTGAGCTACTGCGAAGAGTTGGTGAGGTTGCCTATGAGGTTATGTTGCCACCAGAATTAGAACATATCCATAACGTTTTTCACGTTTCGGTGCTACGACCGTACAAGCCCTATTGCAAACATGTTATAGAGTATGAACCTTTACAATTTGAGAAAGTTTTATGTTACGAAGAAGTTCATGTTCAGATAGTTGACAAGAAAAAGCAAGTACTTAGAAATAAAGTGATACATTCTATTAAGGTAATCTGGAGGAACCACAACGCTAAAGAAGCTACGTGAGAACTCGAAGACGTTATGATGAAAAACTACCCACAGTTATTTGCTTAAATCCTTGTATAACAATTTTAGGGACAGAATCCTTTTAAGGAGGGGATGATGTAACGAACGAGAATTTTGTATTTAATTTTAAATATTTATTAAATAAAATAAATATTTAAGTTGATTTATTTATTGAGTTAAATAAATAATTGATGAAATTATTATACAATAATTTAGTTAAGTGTGTTATATTAATTATATTAATGTTTAATAATTTTATGGTTTGAAGTTTTAATTTAATGAGATAATTAAATTAAATGAATTAATAAATAATTCTATTATAGTGTAATGGTATTGTTCTAATTTAATTTAATAATTAAATTAGAGATTTATTAATTTGTTAAATAAAATTTTAATGGAGATTGTGTTAAGGTTTAATGGAATTCATATTATTATAATTTAATTAAGGTGTGACAAGGGAACTATATAATAAGAGATATAAAAATAAAATAGAAGGTTGCTTAAGTGGGATAGCCAAACAATGCATTGTGGCTTTTTGTATTTGTAACAACTAAAACCTTTAGCTGGTGTAACTGATAAACTAAATTATACGCATTATGTTTTTATCAGTTTTATTTTCATGTATAAGTGTCTATCAGTTTATTTGGCTTATACTTAGACTAAGAAGAAGAAAATACAAAGAAGAAGAGAGGATTTTGGTGAGAGCTTGAGAGAGTTATAGAGATTCTGGAAATCAAGGAAGAGAAAAGAGGGTTACCAAAGCCATATTTCATCTTCTAAACACAAGAAATCAAGGATAAAATTCTTAATTTCAAGCTTTAGTTTATATTCTTGAGTTTTTCATAGAAGTTGGAATTTTGTTGTATAATTTGATGAGAGGTGAACTATATATTTTAATTAATGATTGTAATCTTTTATGTGTTGTCTAGAAACGATTTTCAGAAATCAAATTATCGTGAAACAAGTTTTAAATGAAGAATTTGTGTTCTTATGGATAGTTGAACAAAATGGCTTACTTTGGAGTTTAAATTAGTGGGATAATCATATGATAATCTGTAAATTGGTTGTAAATTGTGTTAATACATTCAATTGTGAAAATTATGCAAGTTATACGGACTGATTTGGTTAAGTAACGAACTCATGGTGATTGATTTTGTTAAGGATGTCTAAAAGTGGAGTTTTAACAAGAACATGGAATTTAAAGGGTTTAAATGTAATGATTGTTGTTGTTTTGTTGTTATAATCAGTATGTGCATGCTTGGTGTTGTTTATGTGAAGTTTATAGCTTTTAGGTATGCTTAATTTAGAGTTTGGATGCTGAAAGTCAAGTTTTTGGCTTGAGAAACATGGTTGTCTGCAAGTTGCAGAGTTTTTGTCTGTGCACCGGCGCAGCTGCACAGGTGATAAAGATAGAAATGGCGCAGTTGCGCCCCAGCGCAGTTGCACTGGTGTCAAGCTTCTTTAGGGCGCAGCTACCCTGGCCCCTGAACAGAAATGTTTTGTTTTGTTTTTGTTTTCAGTCTGTGGCATGTTAATGTAACCTAGTCTAATGAGCATGAAAATGTGTTAGGCTTATAGTACGGTGTTTTAACAAATTGGAAACGTGTATGTGATGGTTTCAATTTGAGAATTATCAAAGTGTATGAGAATTCGAATTTGTTGTTTGTAAGGTTTTAAGGGTCGTAATGTTTGATAGTAAGGATTTCAGATTTGTAATATGTGGTTGATGATGAAGGTCAGAACATGAATTAAGATAACAAATTTGTCTAAAATGAGAATAAATCCTATAAGGTTATTGTTAATGTGATTAAATTGGTATGGTGGTTATGAATGGTTTATGTGACGCCCCCAGAATAGGTCCAGTCAACCCAACCCATTCTGAGTCGCCAAATACATGGTACAGAATTCAAATACAAACTTCATATCATACGGTAAGGACTTCACAAATAATATTACAGAACTACAATATTGACAACCAGGTCGTTCCCAGGAAAAGGGGGCCTTCCGATAAGGACTTCTCCTTACTGGCGCGTAATTAAATAACCCCTCCTAGACAGAACTTCCTTAGACATTGTCAATAATGCTATCTAATAATATTATTCAAATAATATGAATTATTGAGTTGATAATGTGAAATACTGTGCAGTGACAAGTATTGAATCAATAATACCAAAATATCAACTGTAGCCATTATTGAATCAATCATATAAAATAGCAACGTAGCAATTATTGAGTCAATAATATAAAATATTGAACCGTAATTACTGTAACAATTATTGAGTAATGACTTCTCCCGTAAGAATCAATAATTAGAATTACTGTGCAATACCATGTGCTACTATGCAACACCGCGTATCACTGTATTTTAACCACCGGGTATTTCAACAGTACTAATGGTAATAACCACGCCGTTATTTTGTAAAAAAGTTATTTCTGTCGCTTTCTATATCCGACAGTTATTCCGTTGTGGGGTCCACAAATAGTAGCGCCGTCGTACGAATATTTCCCGACAACAAGAATATTCCACGACCAAACGAATATTCCCCGACAACCAGAATATTTTATAACCACTTGCTCATTTTAAAAATATTTGCACATTTCACCCATAACTTTCATATTTATCAAAACAACACCTTACTGTTTCGAAATAATATATAAAGAAAATTAAATCTTTATTCATAAAAGTTGGGGTCTTATAGTTTATGTAGGATTTTTGAGGAACGTGAGTAGTGATTGTGTTGTTAGGTTTGTAAGATTCATGGATACAATTAAATTGCATAAAATAAGCGAAAGTATGGTAAATCAGAGTTTTAAAATTTTACAAACCATATACCCGGATCATCCTTTATGCACAGTTATTAATTAAACAAAATCGATGGAGATTAAAATTCATACCCTTGAAGATTCCAGCTTCCACAGGTACGAGTTCAACTCCAAATCCTTTTCGCGTTCTACTTGAATTCACTGGGTTGATTCCTTCCTTTGATCAACGTTAGTCACCCAAGTGTTTGGCCTCTAGAGGTGATCCACCAAGAAAGAATAAGAATTTAAGAAGAAGGGTGTTTGGCTAAACCCTAATTTCCTTCTCTCTAGAAAAGGAGTGCTCTCCCAACTCTTGGAATTAAAATGTCTAACCTTGTTCCATAATAAGACTTTCTTATTTATAGATGTAGGCAACCCTCCTAAACAATTTAAGATTAGGGTTTTATATTAATTAATTAAACTCTTTTAATTAATTAGGTTTCCAAATCCCATTGGGAATAATTAAAGTCTTTTAATTAATTAGCCTCCTAATCTTATTAGGAATATATATATGAGAGAGAGAGTATCTTATTAATTAATTTCCAAACTCCTTTAGAAATTAAATAATAATAATAAGACTCCTCTTATTAATTTATATTTAATATTTTTAAAATATTAAATAATAAATATTAAGCTATTTAATTTATTCTATCACCATAGATTAAATTAAATATACTTAACTTATTCTTACGATTATGCCATTTGCTTCTTTAATAAATATTCTTCATTTTATGGTGTGACCCATTAGGGTCTCCATATTAAACTGGTTGTGAATAAATTAATAAGAACAATTCTAATCTTATTTAAATAAATAAATTAAACTAATAATTTATTTAAATAAATAACATTTATTTAACAATAAGGATAAGCCTTTTAGCGATCAACGACTTTTCAGATAATATAGATTTCAACATTAATCATAAAAGAGCCTATGACTTAATAGTTACTGTACAATTCAATCCTTCCACCATACAATGTCCCAATTAAATATAAGACATGAAATTACTGTCAAGTCTTATTTTATTTAATTATATGTATTTTGATTCCAAAATGCACAACTCCAAATAATGCAAATTAGAAACTCCTTTCTAATTTCATTCCACCTTTGTCAAGAATTCCTGGGTTGTCATTTATCGAATCACATAGGACATATCTCTTCTTTTACTAGAAGCGGTAGATTCTTTATTGATCATTCATTATCTCCATATATAACTTATTACACCCAATCATACCCTTTGATATACCCTAAGGGTCTTAAGGAATAAGTCAAAGTATAATTCATTATAAACAAGATACTATGATGATCTCAAGTCTGAGGATCACTTGTACTACTATCACATTAGAAATTCCTATTGACAGACGAGTAAAACTCCATTAGGTATTTCTTAGTGAGTCACGTTCAGTGTACTTATTCTCTAATAAGCACCTACATACTTGCTTTAGTGTCTCAACACAAATGATCATAAGATCAATCATCCTCATCCAATGAGCAAGCAACATATGTACCAATCTATCCGGATTTACTAATCCCATTTTTAGTAATTCATCTATTGGGAACTACTTTAGTTTTTAATCTATCTAAGAATTTAGATCTCATTAGCATGATCATCATCATGATTCTAAAAGCATTACTTAAAACTATTGTTTTATCACATATTATAAAAACAGCACCATGTAGATAAATAAATGCCTTTAATTAAATAATACTTTTATTAATAAATGAATTAGATTGTTACAAAGTATATGCTTTATCATCAAACATGATTAACTTGTGTGCATACTACTTTCAATCTCCCACTTGCACTAAAGTCAATCGCCATAGTATCTAATACCATTCTTCTCTAAGCGACGATTATCTTGCTATTGGATTAGCTTCAGTAAATGGATATGCAATGTCATTTTTGAGAGTTCACTATCTCTATAGTGACTTCTCCTCTTTCAATGATTTCTTTAGTCAAATGAAAATGTCGCAACACATGTTTGGATCCAAGATGAGACGTAGGAACTATTCCTAATTCTGTAATAAAGTTTTCATCTGAAACATCAACTTATAACTTCATTTATAGTTATATACTTTGTCTTTGTCACTAAACCAGCAACGCTTTGCTGTTTGGAACCTTTCCAATTCACTGCACCATCGTTCAAGGTAACGTTTCACCCTAAAGTGGATTTGTTGTCGTCTTGGTCAGTCTGAAAAACTTGAGTCTTTTAGTCCTCTAGTTTTATTCAGACCCCGCATGAATTATGCTCACATCTTTAGTGTTGGTTAAGTACTTTAAGATATTTTTCACTGTCTTGTAGTGAACTTCTCCAGGATATGACTGATCAACATTAAGTCTCATATATTTCATTGCATACATGATAGTAACTCATGCAATCTCTCTTTTATTGAGGATAATTTTAGAAAGATACACTCCATGGCTCATCATCATAAGACATCTCTTGGAGTTTTCCATGCTAAACGCCTTTATCATCAAATGAATATATGTTCATTGGGTTAAGCCAAGCATCCTTTTAAATCTATCTATATAGATTTATATCCCCAATTTAGGATGTTCTGCCCAAATCATTCATGGAAGAATGTTTAGACAACTTTATCTTTACTGATTATAGCACTTGTACGTCATTCCTTATCAGTAGTATATTAACATATAATACTAGAAATGTCACAGCGCTCCCATTGACCCTTTTGTACACACTAGGTTCATTCTTATTTTTGATAAAATCAAACTCTTTTGATTGTCTTATCAAAATGAATTTTCCATCTTTGAGAAGCTTGCTTCAATCTATAAATAGATTGTTGTAGCTCATATACATGATTGTCGACGCCGAGAAAAATCTGTTGTAGATGTGTCCGTCCTTCTTAAGTTTATGTTTGTTTGTTTTTACCCTTTTCCTTTTGCTATGCCTATGGGTTTTATTTAAAGGGTGAGGTTTTAGGAAAGCGATACCGATATAAGTGTCAACGAATTAGAAAAGATTGATTTTATTATTTTTATGATTGGACCAAATGAGACAGAGTCGCCAGTTGGTATGGTTTAAATGGATGTACCAACTCATCCGAGTTTTAATAGTTTTTGAAATATGGTCCAATGCGTGACTCCGAAAGATTGGTCTGAAACCCGAGATTCGTGGAATTCGGGGGCTAGGTTAAGCGGGGGAAAGGTGTTAGGCACCCCTCGACTCCCGTGAAAATACGGTACCACATCTTATTGATTTTCTTTACATATAGTGTGTGTGTGTGTGTGTGTTTTATTTGAAAAAGGTTTATTCTAAGCCTCATGGTAAGTTATTTGGAAGTAGTGCCGATCCTCTTTTGCGCATATGTACGAAAGGTTTGATTTAGCAAAAGTTCATTTTTAGACAAAATATACATTTTATATGATATTTTAGGAAAACACAAGGTTTTCAAATCCTTCGCCCGAATAGTAATCAAGGATCTGTGATACTTCCATTATTGATGTTTTAGTATATGTACTTATTACGAAAGTAGTGTTGTACCTCTTTAACCCTATGCACAAAGGATTTGATGTAAGACCCCAACTTTTATGAATAAAGATTTAATTTTCTTTATATATTATTTCGAAACAGTAAGGTGTTGTTTTGATAAATATGAAAGTTATGGGTGAAATGTGCAAACATTTTTAAAATGAGCAAGTGGTTATAAAATATTCTTATTGTCGGGGAATATTCGTTTGGTATTGGAATATTCTTGTTGTCGGGGAATATTCGTACGACGGCGCAACTATTTGTGGGCCCCCACAACGGAATAACTGTCGGATATAGAAAGCGACAGAAATAACTTTTTTACAAAATAACGGCGTGGTTAGTACTGTTGAAATACCCGGTGGTTAAAATACAGTGATACGCGGTGTTGCACAGTAGCACATGGTATCGCACAGTATTTCGAATTATTGAGTCTTACGTGAGAAGCCATTACTCAATAATTGTTACAGTAATTACTGTTCAATATTTTATATTATATAATTGCTACGTTGATATTTTATATTATTGACTCAATAATTGTTACATTGATATTTTATTGACTCAATAATTGCTACGTTGCCATTTTATATGATTGATTCAATAATGGCTACAGTTGATATTTTGGTATTATTGATTCAATAATTGTCACTGCACAGTATTTCACATTATCAACTCAATAATTCATATTATTTGAATAATATTATTAGATATCATTATTGACAATGTCTAAGGAAGTTCTGTCTAGGAGGGGTTATTTAATTGCGCGCTAGTAAGGAGAAGTCCTTATCGGAAGGCCCCCTCTTTCCTGGGAACGACCTGGTTGTCAATATTGTAGTTCTGTAATATTATTTGTGAATAATTAATTATTGATTTATATGATAAGGAAATATTTATTTTGTGGATATTAAATAAGGAATTAGCGCTGATGAGTTTTTATCAATATTTTGGTGTGAGAAATCATCTGTTTATGGATTTCGGATAATTTATGTTTGGAATTTGGAAAAACTTCCTTCTGCAAAGTTGTAGAGAATTAAATTTCCTATAGAAGGACATCGAATTTGTATTTTTCTGACGAAGAGGCTATTTGTTATGAATTATTGAAGTTTCGGAAAATAAATATTATTTAATGGGTGGGCCCCACTTTTATTGAAAATCTAAAATTTGGGAAGCCGCCAGGCGGCAGAATTTTTTTAAAAATAATAATATTTTATTATTTTAGTCTCCTTTGGCATCCTAAGCTTTTCCTATAAATAGGGTGCTTAGGTTAGAATTGAAAATCACACCAGAATCAGAAGTTTTCTCTCTCTATAATATCGAGCATATTTTTGTGAGTATTTCAATACTTTGAGTGTTGCTATTCAGTGCAAGTTTCCTTCGGTATTATATCCGATATTCCAGTCAGAAGTATTGTTCTTTTGAGGTAAGGGATGTTATTTTCTTTCGTAAATGATGTTATTTTTCTCAATATCATTATACCGAAATATTGGCATGGATTTTATGTTGAAATTCTTACTTTTTCCGTCGGTATTCACCGAAAAATTAAATTTTCTTCTATTTGTCCAAATTACTTGTTAAGGTTACTATCTTTGATTGTATCCAAGTTTTGAGCTCTATTCTTGAATTTTGCTCCATAATTGATTATTACGAGGTATTTTTGAATTGGATATACTAAAATACGAATCCTTAGTCTTTGTCTTTTATCTCAATGGATTCGTTTTTTTAAAAATATTTTTCATCATTCTCAGTCCTAAAAGGTGATGTAACTGAATATCTTTGGCCTGTAGAGCAAAGATGAATGATTACTTGATGAATATCTTTGGCCTGTAGAGCAAAGATGAATGATTACCTGATGAATATCTTTGGCCTGTAGTGCAAAGATGACAGGTGTTGAGATGAATATGACCACTGATGATACAAATAAATATCTTTGGCCTGTAGTGCAAAGATGAATATTGATTCGAGATGTATATTGATTGATGTTACAGGGATAAAATATTGATGATGGACTTTTAAATCCTAGAAGATAGTAGACTTCATTCTCTACTTAACTCTTCTAAGGAATTGTTATTTCCGCTGCGAATATTGATCTAAGATTGGTTGTCCATTATATTTTATCTGATTTATTGAAGACTAACGATAATTTATTTTTCATTATCTTAGTCATAATATTCTTTACTGAGCTAGTTGAGCTCACCCTTTTCATCTGTTGTCCTCTTCAGGAAATGAGAATGTCGCAGGGACTAGTCGGGGGACAGAGTGATGGTCCGAGTTAGAGCAGTAGTAGTCCTCACTATTTCTGATAAATAGTGTGATAATAATTGTAATGAGGACTTAATTTGAATCTTAATATTTTTTACATATTTGTATTGACACTCACAGTTGTGTGGTCGTATTTTGCACGACCGTATGATATGAAGTTTGTATTTGAATTCTGTACCATGTATTTGACGACTCAGAATGGGTTGGGTTGACTGGACCTATTCTGGGGGCGTCACAGTTGGTATCAGAGCTTAGGGATATGATCTCTGGCGGAGATCGGGGAATAGAACTAGGAGGGGAGAGACGAGTAAATCCTTCGCTAGTGTGTCCTACCTAAGCTTATGTGGTATTTAATTGGTCAATCGGAGCATAGGGTTAATATGTGATATGTTGATTTGTTTAATTAACCCTTGTTTTATGGCAGTATTTGAGAATGGCAGCTGAGAACGTTAACAACGAAGTGAATGAGACTGTGGAGACACCTTTAATCGTTAACCAGGAGAACGTGCAACAAAAAGGCAATGTTCATCCTGAAAACAACGCTGGTCAGACGATAAACGATGAGATGTTTAGAAGTTTTTTGCAGTTCATGCAAAACCAGACGAGGGAGACTCGTGTGCAACATACAGGTGGAGATAATAACAGCACGCGAGCTGTCACTGCTAAGAAGTTCAAAGAATTGGGACCACCAGAGTTTCTGGGAAAGCCAGATCCGATAAAGGCGGAGACGTGGATTAAACAAATTACCAAGATATTTGATGTCTTGGGATGTACGGAGGAACAGAAGGTTCCATTCGCCACGTTTATGTTCCGTGGAGAAGCAGATTACTGGTGGGAATCCGTGAAGCGTACCCAGCCTGCCGCACTCAAGATGTCTTGGGATGCGTTCCAGAAACTGTTTAATGACAAGTACTTTCCTGAAAGTATTCGTCATATGAAGGAAGTAGAGTTTATCAGACTCGAGCAAAACAACATGACGGTATCCCAGTACGAGGCTAAGTTCGCGGAGCTGTCCAGGTTTGCACCTCATTTGGTGGAGAATGAGGAACGTATGACGCGGATGTTTCTAAGAGGTTTGAAACCCAAAATACGTCAATACCTCATTTCTCATAAATTTTCTCTATATTCGGATGTAGTAAACAGGGCCCAGTTATTAGAACGAGATAATGATTATGTTCAACCGAGGGACCACAACCAAGGTCGTACCAGTGGCAGCAGTCATCGGAGCAATGACAACCAGCGCGGAGGAAAGTATGACAGAAGCCGTAACCACTCCGGTGGTAATCGTGGCCATGATAGTAGAAGAAGCGAATCGGGAGGAGATTTCAAAAAGAGAAGGTATAACAATGAGAACGTAAAGACGTCGACATCAGCACCAGCATCAACTGTTTCGAGGGGAGGAGAACAACCACCAGTCGTATGCTATAAGTGCGGGAAAGAGGGAAATATCAGCCCAAACTGCCCACAACAATTCAAAGGATGCTATAACTGTGGAAAAGAAGGACATATAGCTCGAGATTGTCCTGTTACGAAACCAAGTTCAGCGGGGGTGGTGATTCCAAAGGCGGTTGCAGACAAGTCAAAGTCGGTGATTCCTGGAAGAGCGTTTGTCGTGGTAGCCCAAAACGCGAGGAATCCACACGAGGTGATTACGGGTAAGCTGATCATAAACTCTTGCGAAGTTTACACCTTGTTAGATACCGGTGCATTCTTTTATTTCACCTGCTTGTGCTCAACGTTTGAACTTGACTTCTGATAAATTAGACTTTGACTTATTTGTTGAAACTCCGTTAGGAGAAACCTTCGTTACATCTACAGTTTACAAATCTTGCTTGATTCAGATTGGTACCCTTACCTTACCTGTTGATCTTATATCTTTGAAAATACTTGCATTTGACGTGATTTTAGGAATTGACTGGTTAACCACTTACCATGCCTAAATTGATTATTTTTGTAAGATTTTTAGTTTTCATATTCCTAATCAACCTGTTGTGCGAATTCAAACCACCAAACCACTAAAATCAGTCAATATCATTTCAAATCCCAAGGCTATTCGTTTATTGAAAAACGGATGTCAAGCTTTCTTAGCTCATGTCACTGATCTAAACCAGAATACATCAGATTTGAATGATATTTCCGTTGTTAATGAATTTCCTGATGTATTTCCCGAAGAACATCCCGGTCTACCCCTAGAACGTGAAGTTGAATTCTTTATTGACCTTGAGCCCGGTACAAAACCCATTTCTAAAACCCCATATCGAATGTCTCCTATTGAACTTCAGGAGTTAAAGATCCAATTACAAGAGTTGTTAGACATCGGTTTTATTCGTCCTAGTACGTCTTCTTGGGGTGCTCCTGTTTTATTCGTAAAGAAGAAAGACGGGAGTATGCGACTTTGTATTGACTATCGGGAGTTGAACCATGTCACCATCAAGAATAGGTATCCGTTACCTCGTATTGATGACCTGTTCGACCAGTTGCAAGGAGCGCAATTCTTTTCAAAGATCGATCTTCGTTCTGGATATCATCAGTTGAAGATTAAAACTGAGGATATTCCAAAGACTGCTTTCAGAACACGGTACGGGCATTATGAGTTCTTAGTCATGTCTTTTGGATTGACTAATGCTCCTGCTGCTTTCATGGATATGATGAACCGTGTATTTAAGGAGTATTTGGATCAATTCGTTGTTGTCTTTATTGATGACATCCTCATTTATTCTAAAAGCCGTGAAGATCATGAACACCATTTGAAGTTGGTACTTCAAAAGCTTCGTGAGAACAAGCTATACGCCAAGTTAAAGAAATGCGAGTTCTGGCTTGAGGAAGTAGCATTTCTTGGGCACGTGGTATCGAAACGTGGAGTATCTGTTGACCCGGCGAAGATTGAAGCAATACAAAGCTGGGAGCAACCTAAGTCGGTGACCGAAGTACGAAGCTTTCTGGGCTTAGCTGGTTACTATCGGAGGTTCGTAGAGGGATTTTCTCGAATCGCTACTCCATTAACTCAGTTGACTCGGAAAGATACAAAATTCGTTTGGAGCGAGGAATGCGAGAAGAGCTTCCAAGAGCTCAAGAGGAGAATTATTTCGGCACCTGTTCTGACAATACCATCTGGTTCGGATGGATTTGTTATTTAAAGCGATGCTTCGGGCAAAGGGTTAGGATGTGTTCTCATGCAATATGGGAAAGTCATAGCCTATGCCTCGCGACAACTCAAAGAATATGAGAGAAATTATCCTACTCATGATCTAGAGTTGGCAGCTGTCTTTTTCACGTTGAAGATCTGGAGACATTACTTGTCAGAGAGAAAGTGGAGATTTATACGGATCATAAGAGCCTTAAATATTTCTTCACTCAGAAGGAACTCAACATGCGGCAATGACGTTGGCTTGAGCTGTTGAAAGATTACGATCATACCATCCAATACCATCCTGGAAAAGCGAACGTGGTAGCTGATGCGTTGAGTAGAAGATCATATGTGGAAACGAATGCGATGATGTCAAGTATACGCATAGAACCAGCTTTGATTGATAAAGTTAAAGCTGCTCAAGCTACGGATGCGGAGCTGATGAAGATGAAGAAGAAGGTACAAGAAGGTGCCATCCCATAAGCAAGAATCGATGAAGAGGGAATACTTCGAGTCAACTCCAGACTTTGTGTTCCTAACGATTTCGACTTGAAGTATAGAATCATGATGGAGGCACACAACACACCGTTTGCGATCCATCCTGGGAGTACTAAAATGTATCGTGATCTTCGACATACATTTTGGTGGAGCAATATGAAGAGAGAGATCGCGGAGTTCATCTCGAGATGTTTAACTTGTCAACGTGTAAAGGCGGAGCATTAAGTGCCGAAGGGTCCATTGCAACCACTGGAGATTCCGAAATGGAAGTGGGAACACATTACGATGGATTTCGTTACGGGTTTTCCCAAGGTTTCTCAAGGCTTAGATGCGATTTGGGTTATTGTTGATAGATTAACCAAGTCTGCTCATTTCTTGCCGATACGAGAGCTTTATTCCCTTGAACGTCTTGCTCATATGTACGTGAATGAGATTGTGAGATTGTATGGCATGCCAGTATCCATAGTTTCAGATCGTGATCCCAGATTTACTTCACGATTTTGGATCAGTTTGCAGAAAGCTATGGGCACGGATTTACGATTCAGTTCGGCTTATCATCCTTAAACGGACGGACAATCGGAAAGAACTATTCAAACTCTTGAAGATCTATTGAGACTCTGTGTTCTAGACTTCAAAGGGAGTTGGGATAAGTATTTACCATTGGTGGAATTCTCCTACAACAACAGTTATCAGGCAAGTATAGGCGTAGCTCCATTCGAAGCGTTGTATGGGAGAAAGTGTCGCTCTCCAGTATGTTGGAACGAGGTGGGTGAAACAACATTGTTGGGACCGGAGTTAGTACGTATGACTACAGAAAAGATCCAAATGATTCGACAAAGTATACAAACCGCACAAGATCGACAAAAGAGTTATACGGATCTTCATCGAAAGGACGTGGAATTTAATGTTGGAGACCATGTGTTATTACGTGTTGCTCCGTGGAAAGGAGTTACGAGGTTTGGGAAGAGAGGAAAGCTCAACCCACGATTCATTGGTCCATTTGAGATTCTTGATCGAGTAGGAAATGTGTCTTATAGACTCGCTTTACGTCCAAGCTTGTCTCGTGTTCATAACGTGTTTCACATATCCGTGTTACGTAAATATGTGAAGGATCCAAACCGCATTATTGAGTTAGAACCAGACGAGATAGCCGAAGATTTAACGTACGAGGAGGTACCTGTCAAGATCTTGGATAGGAAGGAGCATGTCCTATGCTCGAAAATTATACCTCAAGTTAAAGTTTTGTGGAGAAACCATGCAATTGAGGAAATGACCTGGGAGTTGGAATCGGAAATGAAAGCGAGGTATCCTCACCTTTTCGACATACCAGGTACGTACGTCAATTTCGAGGACGAAATTTCATAAGGAGGGGATGTTGTAAGACCCCAACTTTTATGAATAAAGATTTAATTTTCTTTATATATTATTTCGAAACAGTAAGGTGTTGTTTTGATAAATATGAAAGTTATGGGTGAAATGTGCAAACATTTTTAAAATGAGCAAGTGGTTATAAAATATTCTTGTTGTCGGAGAATATTCGTTTGGTCGTGGAATATTCTTGTTGTCGGGGAATATTCGTACGACGGCGCAGCTATTTGTGGGCCCCCACAACAGAATAACTGTCGGATATAGAAAGCGACAGAAATAACTTTTTTACAAAATAACAGCGTGGTTATTACCGTTAGTACTGTTGAAATACCCGGTGGTTAAAATACAGTGATACGCGGTGTTGCACAGTAGCACACGGTATCGCACAGTATTTCGAATTATTGAGTCTTACGTGAGAAGCCATTACTCAATAATTGTTACAGTAATTACTGTTCAATATTTTATATTATATAATTGCTACGTTGATATTTTATATTATTGACTCAATAATTGTTACATTGATATTTTATTGACTCAATAATTGCTACGTTGCCATTTTATATGATTGATTCAATAATGGCTATAGTTGATATTTTGGTATTATTGATTCAATAATTGTCACTGCACAGTATTTCACATTATCAACTCAATAATTCATATTATTTGAATAATATTATTAGATAGCATTATTGACAATGTCTAAGGAAGTTCTGTCTAGGAGGGGTTATTTAATTGCGCGCCAGTAAGGAGAAGTCCTTATCGGAAGGCCCCCTCTTTCCTGGGAACGACCTGGTTGTCAATATTGTAGTTCTGTAATATTATTTGTGAATAATTAATTATTGATTTATATGATAAGAAAATATTTATTTTGTGGATATTAAAGAAGGAATTGGCGCTGATGAGTTTTTATCAATATTTTGGTGTGAGAAATCATCTGTTTATGGATTTCGGATAATTTATGTTTGGAATTTGGAAAAACTTCCTTCTACAAAGTTGTAGATAATTAAATTTCCTATAGAAGGACATCGAATTTGTATTTTTCTGACGAAGGGGCTATTTTTTTATGAATTATTGAAGTTTCGGAAAAAAAAAATATTATTTAATGGGTGGGCCCCACTTTTGTTGAAAATCTGAATTTTGGGAAGCCACCAGGCGGCGGAATTTTTTTAAAATAATAATAATTTATTATTTTAGTCTCCTTTGGCATCCTAAGCTTTTCCTATAAATAGGGTGCTTAGGTTAGAATTGGAAATCACACCAGAATCAGAAGTTTTTTGTCTCTATAATATCGAGCGTATTTTTGTGAGTATTTCAATACTTTGAGTGTTGCTATTCAGTGCAAGTTTCCTTTGGTATTATATCCGATATTTCAGTCAGAAGTATTGTTCTTTTGAGGTAAGGGATGTTATTTTCTTTCGTAAATGATGTTATTTTTCTCAATATCATTATACCGAAATATTGGCATGGTTTTTATGTTGAAATTCTTACTTTTTCCGTCGGGGTTACTATTCACTTATACGGCACTATTCACCGAAAAATTAAATTTTCTTCTATTTGTCCAAATTGCTTGTTAAGGTTACTATCTTTGATTGTATCCAAGTTTTGAGCTCTATTCTTGAATTTTGCTCCATAATTAATTATTACGAGGTATTTTTGAATTAGGATATACTAAAAAACGAATCCTTAGTCTTTGTCTTTTATCTCACTGGATTCGTTTTTTTTAGTATGTTTTTCATCATTCTCAGTCCTAAAAGGTGATGTAACTGAATATCTTTGGCCTGTAGAGCAAAGATGAATGATTACTTGATGAATATCTTTGGCATGTAGAGCAAAGATGAATGATTATCTGATGAATATCTTTGGCCTGTAGTGCAAAGATGACAGGTGTTGAGATGAATATGACCACTGATGATACAAATGAATATCTTTGGCCTGTAGTGCAAAGATGAATATTGATTCGAGATGTATATTGATTGATGTTACAGGGATAAAATATTGATGATGGACTTTTAAATCATAGAAGATAGTAGACTTCATTCTCTACTTAACTCTTCTAAGGAATTGTTATTTCCGCTGCGAATATTGATCTAAGATTGGTTGTCCATTATATTTTATCTGATTTATTGAAGACTAACGATAATTTATTTTTCATTATCTTAGTCATAATATTCTTTACTGAGCTAGTTGAGCTCACCCTTTTCATCTGTTGTCCTCTTCAGGAAATGAGAATGTCGCAGGGACTAGTCGGGGGACAGAGTGATGGTCCGAGTTAGAGAAGTAGTAGTCCTCACTATTTTTGATAAATAGTGTGATAATAATTATAATGAGGACTTAGTTTAAATTTTAATATTTTCTACATATTTGTATTGACACTCACAGTTGTGTGGTCGTATTTTGCACGACCGTATGATATGAAGTTTGTATTTGAATTCTGTACCATGTATTTGGCGACTCAAAATGGGTTGGGTTGACTGGACCTATTCTGGGGGCGTGACATTTGATTTATATAAAAGTTCATTTTTAGAACACAATATATATCAATGATGTTTTGAAAATAAAGTTTTCAAATCCTTCGTCAAATAGGAATCGAGGTCCTTTGATACTTCCATTTATGATCTAATGTCTATTCCCGACCCGCTCTATTATTATTGAAAGCTCTTTGTGGTTTTATCGGAAATCATTTTGATGATATGCATGTAAAAAACATCAAAAATGGTCGGATCATCCTCGGGCATGTAAGCCATCTCGATAAAACCGAGCACCCACAATTAAATTTTTCACTATCAAGGGATCTTGAATCCGAATTCTCGGGACTAACCTCTCGAGCTCATCTTCAAGATCCAAATATTACATATACAATGATATTTGCATTATTTAAACATTACTTCATAAAAATCGGTTCATCGTGGGAATCAAGTCGGGATCCATTCGGGGATCTCAACACCGGGATTCCTAGGCTCACATTATTTATGCAGGAATACATATATACAATGTCCTCGACTTTGATATTAGATGATTTCATCTATTGAATCACCGTTTTAAGCCATTTCGGACCCTTTTCGCCTCTAGATACAAATCTAGGGATATATGAGGTAACCGAGACTATTAAAAAACCATAAATACGTAGATCTACCATGGATCTAAACCGATCTAGCACACGGGTTAAAGCTTCACACTTAATAACCACTTAAAGGCTAGATTCAGCTTAGATATTGGTAGATCTAGTCTCCGAACACAATTTACAATGTAATAAGCACAATATAACCGAAAGAAATGCAATATCTATCAACTATTACACAATATTCTTAGAAAACAACAAGTTTAACTAGATTTAATTAATATATATCATCAATCTAGTATATTGAACAACATTTACAAAGAACGAAGCTAAAAAGAGCATTTTTTCACCTTGGGGGATGCGTGAACAAGCGTTTTAACTCCCGGGATCAACGTAGAACACTCCCGGGGCTCCAAATAGATGCTAAATAAAAGAAAATAACTCAAAGTGGGTGTTTACAAGCCCAACCCTAGGCCTTCTCTCTCTAAAAAGTCTTTTCTCTCTCTAAAACTATATATCTCTCTCTTACAAATAAGCTAATGTGGGTGTTTTAACCTGCCCAAGCCAGCCGCATACATACATGCGGCTGGGCCAGGCGGTGCCTGCCGTCTCAAAGTGTGTTCCTTTGGTCCCGGTTCGGAGGAAGTTGACCTGCGCAGACCAAACTTTTGGAAAGTCCGTGCAGAATACGACGGAATAGAATCAAGTCTGACTGAGTCGGGGTCCGGGACGATAACGCGGGTAGCTAAGATTTATCTTCCTGTTCCAGACGACAGTTAGCTAGTTTATCTTCAATGGCACGTATTTCGAGGTTTGCTGAGTTGGCTTATAGTGGACGCTGTCTCAGCTTGGCGATCCTCGTTCAGTTCGCGACATGTTCGGACGTCATTGGTCCTTTAAATCATTCATGGGGTTATCTCCGGGATGACTTGATTCTTTTGCCCTAACTCGAGGTTGTCTCTGAAGTAAAATTATGCTTTCACCCTTCTGCAAGGTTAGTACAAAGAAAGCAAATTTCTGAGTGTCTACAAATACAACTCTTTGTCATGTTAATGCAATGTAATAGAATGAACACGACAAAGATTACTAGACATGGAGAATGCATGACAAGGTATGTCTGATGATGCAATGTTATGTATAAAACATGTAATGATATGTGAAATTATAAAAGGGTTACTCGCCCCTGCTGGGGAAATTAAGGATTACGTCATCGGGGTTATGCCGATGCCTTCATTGGTTTGTTGCCAACGGATTACACCATCGGGGTTATGCCAATGCCTTTATTGGTTTGTTACCAATGGAGTACACCATCGGGGTTGTGCTGATGCCTTCATTGGTTTGTTGCCAATGGATTACACCATCGGGGTTGTGCCGATGCCTTCACTGGTTTGTTGCCAACGGATTACACCATCGGGGTTGTGCCGATGCCTTCACTGGTTTGTTGCCAACGGATTACACCATCTGGGTTGTGCCGATGCCTTCACTGGTTTGTTGCCAACGGATTATACCATCGGGGTTGTGCCGATGCCTTCACTTGTTTGTTGCCAAGGGATTACATCCGGGTTGTGCCGATGCCTTCACTGGTTTGTTGCCAACGGATTACACCATCGGGGTTGTGACGATGCCTTCACTGGTTTGTTGCCAACGAATTACACCATCGGGGTTGTGCCGATGCCTTCACTGGTTTGTTGCCAACAGATTACACCATCGGGGATGTGCCGATGCCGTCACTGGTTTGTTGCCAATAGATTACACCATCAGGGTTGTGCCGATGCCTTCACTGGTTTGTTGCCAACGGATTACACCATCGAGGTTGTACCGATGCCTTCACTGGTTTGTTTCCAACGGATTACATCATCGGGGGTCAAGTCGACGCCTTCACTAGTTTATTGCCTGTGGATTACATCATCAGGGGTCAAGCTTATGCCTTCACTGGTTCATTGCCGATGGATTACATCATCGGGGGTCGAGCCGACTCCTTCATTGGTTCATTGCATATGGATTACATCATCGAGGGTCGAGCCGACGTCTTCACTGGTTCATTACCGGTGGATTCTGAGATGTAGTATTGATTTTGTGACGCCCCCAAATCCGGGTTCCTCTCTTTCCTCGAAATCCGGTGCAGTCACGATACTACTATCGTCAAACTATTACATCTTTTATTCATAACTTAAAGAATAAACTTGCTTTATTACAATTTAGAATATAAATTCTTTTCATATCTAGGATTTTGTATGATGACTCCAAACTTTTACAAGTTTCAAAACCCGATCATATACCATCCATGTCTAAACATCACATTCGATGTTACTAAAATGCTGAATAACTTAAACTTTTCAATATCCTTTGAATAAAATCTTCTTATTGATTCCATAACTTTGAATCAATTACAATTCTTGAATCAACTATATAATATGATTCACTATATTCGAATTATCATATAAAGGTTTACAACTCAACTCGATATCCTCTATGTATTATCTAATACATCTTTACAATGCAACAAGTATTAAACATCGTAAGTATATATCAAGCACACTGCTAGAACCTAAATGTGGTTCAAGTAATAATCTAAACAGTATTCTTCATTGCGATACTATCTATCTTTATCAATCAAGAAGCACGAAGTCTTATTCGTAAGTCCTCAACCTGCAAAAATGGTATTTGCAAGAGTGAGCTTGACAGCTCAGCAATTCTAATAGTTTTCATGCATCACATAGCATACAACATCATACTCAGTTCATGCATTTATAAACAATATATATTTACTACGCATGCTACTTTTCACATAACAAGTATATCATCAAAGATCAACTTTCAATCTCATTTATATCTCATATACAGTTCATATATAAGTTCACATTATCACAGCATAATATAATTCAACTAACAGTTATTGAATTCATATATCAAATAGGAACTGAAAGACTTGCCTGATTCGTAGTTTATCAACTACGACTTAACTGCTTAAAGCTTATCTGCATTGCGTGTATTCCTACACAATTTTATAATCATGGATTCGTACCCATCAGTCATACATTTATACATTCTCAATATAATAATAAGTATTATATTATTTTCTATCTTGGTTCTTAGAACCTTCGTCTCACTTTCTTATCTTTTTCTTAGAATAACTATGTACGTATAGGTATACCTTAATCATACACACTTACTATCATCTTTCATATACACATGCCCGCCTACAACTAATCTATTTACATATAGCTAGTGTAGTACATCTTTAAAACATGCCCGCACAGTGCATATCACGGCTAACTAGGGGGGTGCACATACCAATCAAGACTAGAGGCATATAAGTCCTATCATGCATGTTCATAAAGTTAGAATGCCAGTAACTCTATGTTCAACCATCTTACTTTCAAAACTTCATAAGTTTTATTCTCCAAAATCAATGTCATGCTTAACTAATCATGCAATGCTAATTTGAATCACTTGTCATGCTTATCTAACATGTCAACAAGGTCGGAATATGACCACGCTATATTTATAAAACTTTGTTTACAAAAATTGTACGTGTTCGCCTTTGAAATCGTTTTAAACCAAGTCAAAGCAATTTGGGCACATGCAAGACAACCTCGAACCACTTCTCATGCTTATGCATACTCATAACTCACAATATGTATTTGTAAAATATCAGAACTTAAATGCCACAAGTTTCATCAACTTTGTTTTCAAAACGTTTAAAGTTTCATTTAGAAGTCATTCTAAGCTAAGCTAAATCAACTTGTGCGAGCAAGACAACTTTAAATCTCATTTTATATCTAATTAGGCCATGTACGCATGTTATCACATTTAGAACTTTAAGTACACAAGTTCCTTTAAGTTTGATTTCAAGGTTTCAAGTTTTCTCTAGAACCACACACTAAAGTGACTAAGAGGTTCATGGTATTCACAGGGGTTTGAAACCACATGGCATACCTATTTCCATGCATAACTAGGTCATACAATCATCCTTAAAAAGTCAGAACATACACATCATACGTATATGTCAAGGTTCGTTTATAAAACTTTAAGTCCATTTTCAAACTACAAGTCTTTTCTATCAATAATGTATACTAACATAGTCAAACATGTTCATGCTAGGTCTAGGCACATATTATACGTGTTAAACCAGTTTCCATGCATGTCTATGTGATTCCTACGTGTTTGAAGTTAACAGGTTTTTTAATAGAAAGCAGAAACTGGGACAGGGGACCGGCGCAGCTGCGCTGCGCTGCGCCTCAGTTATAAACCGGCGCAGCTGCGCCGTGTCTGGTTCATGCCAGAGAGCAGCCTGCTTCTGCAGTTTCCCAGCCCTAACACAGAAACTTAATACGAACTTGATTCTAATCAGCCATATAACAGTCTAAACATATATATAAGCTAGTATAGCAACTAAGGAGCAATTAACAAACATTGCTTGATCACATAATCATGGATTCCATACTCAATTCAAGAATTAGAAATTTACGAAATTTCAAAAAACATGAATTGAAGAACATGAAAGGTATATTATACCTCTGCTAACAACTTGGGCTTGCTGCTACTAAATTCTCTCTCAATTCTAGAATGCTATTACTACGGTATGCAATGCTCTCCACTTAACACTTAAGCAAAATTCTCAGCAAATGAAATTGAAGAAGGAAAGCCCCATTATATAGAGGAATGAATACACAGTCAGTGCTTCAATCTCCCAAATTAAACTAACGGATGAATGAATTGCATGAAAGTTATAGAGTGGTAGGTAATTAGTTGGTGAATTAAATCATTATTCCCACTCTCCCATTAATCATGAGCTAAAATTTGCTGAGTTTGAGGAGTAGGAAGTATACTAGCTTGGAGCATATCACGTGAAGGAGAATTGTGACTATCATTATGGGACAAGGCATTGTATCTCAGCAACTTGCTTATAGTTACCACATACTAATGTTATATATATATAGTCTACCACTTACTAAGGCTATGTCACACTTCATTTCATAAACACATATGTTATAAATGGGGTTACCATGTAATCCTAATAAATAAATACTACTATTATATAGTAAATTTTAACTCACACATGTAAAATCCATGTACAGTTCATCCCACCGGATATAATTCTTTCCGGTACCATCACAGTGTATTGTCTCCTTTATTATTAAATTTCATTAATTCAATAATTGTTTACCATATATTCATGATATATTATTTTATTGTATACTTAATATACACATTGTCACACCCACATTTCATGTAACTCACATAGTTTAATTAATCTTGATATATTTTCCCTATATATAGTATAGTAACATAATTGTTGCACCACACTATATAATATAGTTGCACTACACTTCACACTTCATATAATATATAGTTAGTTACTATACGCTATACATTTTATTCGCATGCTTGCACATAAAAGTAAATAATTTACTCATCTCATCAATTAATTAATAATAATATTAATTAATCCATTTCTCATTAATCTATGGAATTATAATTTCCACACTAATTGATTAACACTTTATATAATTTATTATCACGTAAAGAAATATAAATCTTGTTATATTTATAAATCATTTACTCATTAATCAACATATTATCAAATAATTACTTCATAATATTATATTATCCATAATAATAATATAATAGGACAATATACCTCATTCCTTATCAATACAATTTTCGATCATATTCATAATCAAGCTCTTTATTATTATATTACCACTAGCCATAATAATAAAGTTGTATACTATTATAATAACAATTAATATAGATTAATTGTTTAATTAAAAATTCTTCCATCCTTGAATTAATTAATTCATCAACGAATCTACTATCGTGCCACACAAGGCATATCTCACAAGCTTACATTAAGCTTATTATTATTCTTGACACTTATTTATTTCCACCACATTACTCACCCACCACATGTTCAATTTACTTAGGACTATTAAGTCACAAGGTTCACATATATAAATATATCGTGAATGAAAATATTCAAATATTCTATATAACCTTTACGGTAATATAATAACTCAAGCTATTAAAATGCTAAACTACCTCAATTAATTATACTTATAATAAGTATAACATTTACGCTTATAATAATTAATATATACTCTATTAATTATTTAAATGATAACATCCACGATAAAATAATAACTTAAGTTATTTAATATATAACTTAGTTTTCTTTCATAAATTAAATTCCCTTGAAAATACATTAGAAATTATGTATTTTTTCATAACATAAATATTATGTTTTCTCCGAATAAAGACATTCATTATTAGAAAATAATTTACTTATTGTCTCATGATATTATTCTTAATATAATATCTATTAAAATAATTATATGTACGGCACATGTACATATATTATATATAGAAAATAGATAATAAGTTTATTTTCTATTATAATAAATTATTTCCATCAATTTATTTACATATAGCAAATAAGTTTTAATATATTTACCATATTAATCAATCACACCTTATACAAAATATATAAGGTAATATTACTATTCAAAAATAACATTTCCTCCTTTTATTAAAATAATTCAATATTAGAAAATATTTTAATATTCTTTATTAGAAATATATAATAATTAGTTCTCTTTCTTTTCTATAAATTGTTCCCAAAACAATTACTTCAAATATTCCTTTAAAGATATAATGATTTCCATTTTCCTTTAATAACGTATATATATTTATTAACGTTATTCGCACGTCAAACTTTCTCACATATTACCACTCTAAGTAATATATATAAAAAGTATCAACTATAATTACATATTCAACACACATATTAATTCACTCATTTACTTAAGTAAATTAAATACTGTACTATATCATCATAGTTAATTAAGGTTCAATACTCTCATTATATTATTCCCTAATATAACTCTCAACATAAATTAACTAATATTTATTCTTATTAGTTAATTCCTTAACTAACTCATGATTCACTATCCAAACCTATTCACGGATAGCTTAAGTGTTATTAATAACCTATATTATAAACATACTAGTTATTAGTACACATACACAAGAATATGGTGATTATACATTAAGGATATTTAATGTCACCAACTTACTATGATAAAATAATTCTATAAATTACTTAATATCGATATGAATTTATCCACTTCCTTTATCTCAACTAAACTGTCTCCAAAATAAATAACGAATATATTTTAATAATATATTTATAAATCACAAAAAGACATATTACATAGTCCATATTATCCTATGTAATATAATACCACATACCTCATATCACATATATATATTCCTATTTGAACCCATCTCATGCCTTAAGAATTTTATTTATTAAGTTCTTATTATTAATAATTTTTAAAAATTCGGGTTCTTACAGATTTTGACTGACTTTCTGGTCTTCTGGCATTCAACGTTGGGATTTCTGATCTTTACCAAATTTCTGCTGTTTCAGAGGTTTTTTAGGGTTTTCGGGGTAAAACTGACCCGAAAAGGTACCATTTTAAATAATGTGACCATTCTGAACCCAAAATAACACGTTTCGGACTTCACTTTATCAATCAAGAAGTCGCGGGACCCCTCTATGGCAGCCGTATATATGCATGCGGCCAGAGCATACATGTGTGAGGCTGCCCGTGATCAGGCTTATACCCTCGGGATAGCTCATTTTCATTCATTCGACTTGAGTTTTCTCGTATTCTCTTTGAAAAATCCGAACATCTCTTCAGATCTACGCTATTCCGGCTTTATTTGGAGCGATCCGTCACTTTACATCTCTTTTACGTACTACGGGTAACGTATAGACTCCATTTTTTCTTGTTTTCATCGGTGAAAAATTATTTCTTTCTTTAAACTCATTATATCTAACATATATGCATAGATTACTTGATGGACATGTTTATAATGCAATGCATGCTTACGTATCATCTTATGGATCGTATAGATGCGATATATTATCATTTATCAGTTAATCTAGACATGCATTATAGTTATGTGTTAGAACAACAATTTAAATTGATATTTAATTGCTTAGTTGTGATGGTATACCTTCATAGGGTGATTTAATGCATGCTTCGAGCATGCGTATAGTCCATTTTATAGGGGAGACTGGCAAAAAATTTCATGAGTCAGATGTCAGGGCCCTAGATATATGTATAGATATGCTAGGATGCGAGTTAAAATGATGTACACATATAATGGCACTTGTAGGACATGTATGATGTGATGACCTAAATATATTTCAGGGATTGAATTTGAAATTTGAAAAGGACAGGAATATACCTAACTTTGCTTTGATTCCTACGAACTCATTGTTTAGATATGGATTCTACGGGACCTAGCCGTTCTTCATCCCAGCGGGTTTCATCTAGAGTTCGCCGGCAGAGACCTCCCTCTGATGTTCCCATTCCACGGATTAGTACACGGGTTCAGCGATTGACGGAGCCCGTTCTGCGTCCTCCTGGTGATGACCACCCTCATTTGGACGAGGAGGATATCCTTGAGCCCGAGGTTTCGCCTCATCCCACTGCTGTGCCACGATTTCTTCCAGGCATTCAGGTAACTGTCCCTGATTTGCTGGGTACGGATCTGAGCCGCCATCCCTCTATTCACTTGCAAGCGAACGAGGTACATGATCTTTATATTAATTTGCATTCATTTCTCTTTTCAGTCAACAACCAGTTTTCTTAACCTTAAGGTCGTGCAGGTTCTAGAGTTTATCCAGCCCAGGGGTAACTGGTTCAGCATATACTCTTTGCATCATTTGCTACATCCAGAGTACCGGGCGGTAGTAGATTCTTGGGGATTTGACGCTTTCTTCACCATTATTCCCCGTCGCTGCCCCTGGGGCTATTTGCGAGCATTATCTGAGCGATGGTTTCATCAAAGTCAGTCTCTCCATCTGCTGGACTGCGAGGATGTAATGAAACCCATAGATTGGAGGTATATCACAGGCATGGAGTTTACTGGGGACAGAATGCCCTTGGAGATGGGTATCACTTCGACCGTGATAAGTGGCTTTTATGACCACTTATTCTGATAGTAACCAACTCATTCTGTTGCTTAAACTCAAGTATCATTGTGTGTTTTATATGTTTTTGCTTTGTTTTGTGATTTTCAGGTTTAGAAACTCTCCCTTGGTGCTTATTGAGCTTAAAAGGACAAAATGAGGTCAAAAGGAGCAAGAATGGAATGATGGCATGACAATGGGAAGAAAATGCAATCCGGACATCGTTTGGGGGGTTTATGTTCATTTTATGTTCTTGGATTGGAGCTTAGTTCATATTCTAGATCATCTTATAAGCTTTCCGGAACATCTTGAATCATCCCAATCGGAGTTCGGAGGCGAGAGTTATGCCCCGTATACCAACGGACGTCAAACCTCACGGTTTTGAGTTTTCATGCACAGCTGTCACTTGGAGCTCAATTTCAGCCTTCATCCATCCATTATTTCTCAATGCACAAAGAATGAAAGTTGTAGAGCTCTTCGATAGCTTCGATTTGACAAGTGGCAGGCCTCGTAACGCCTCCCGGATCAAAAGTTATGGCCATTTTACCAGAGGACTCTACAGCAGAAAATCCTTGGCGCGGGCGTGCGGCTTTTACCTGTATTAAACAGTGTAAAGCTTTGGCATGGTTAACCAATTCTCTATAAATTGGAAGCTCCCCCTCACAAACTTAAGTTGCTAAACTCTTGATAAGTTTCATATAGTGAGTGTGTTGATGAGTATTGAGGGAGAGAATTCTGAAATTCATGGGAAGCTCTACCCAAGTTGAAGCTCAGGGGTATAATCTCTAAACTACTTTGGAATTCAATTCATAGCAATAGCATGAAATAGTAGTAATTGTTCATGTGAAAAGATGCTAGCACGTTAGTTAAGTTGTATACATGTTGTAAATACTATGTAGTTGATTTCTAGCATGTTTAAATTCGAATTATTGAAGAAATTTTTGAGTTGGGCTAAGAGACTGCCAAAGCAGAAAAGCTTCTGGTTTGGAAACGGGGACGCGCGACCACGCGTCTCCCTAGTACAAATGGGGCGTGGCCGCGCCCTCTGCAGAAACTCTTGGTGATTTTGTGTTTTCTGGTTGGTTAAGCATACTAGTTAGACTCTAATAATTTCATAAAGGGGTCTGACATGTGTACTAAGGTTGTCATGCACATAGTGAGTTGTATTAGTTGGTTTAACATAATTTCCTAAAAGAAAACGTAAATTTTTGAAAATGAGACTTGACGAATTTTGTGTTCTTTGAGTCGGACTTTTGAGACATGTGTAAGTGTCTTGGTTATATGCATCAATGGGTATGAAGGTAGTTGTTGATTAATTACCTTGGCTAATAGTAAACAATTATACCTTGTTGTAGTGGAGTTTTTAATGAAAACTTAAGGTTTTATAAATGAATTTTGGCGTATATAAGTCATGTTTATATTCTGACTTTTTAAGCATGATTATATGGTTTAGATATGCATGATATGTGAGTCGAAGGTATTGAGCATACACTAGAACACATTGTTTAAATTAAAAATGATTTCAAAAGACAAACTTAGAGTTTTTGGACGTATATATAGGATGTCCACGTTCTGATCATTTGAGCATGTAAAAGTGGCTTATGTATGTGTTCTAATACGTGAGAGTCATGACTACGAGGTACTTTGCATATACTTAGTTACCTTTGTTGACTTAAAGCGATTTTTATGAAAAGTTTAGAATGTGTAAGATGATAGCATCAAACACGGAGTGAGTTATATTATGATCATACGAGCATGTATATTAGGATTCATTATGCCTATAGACATGTTGACATAAGCATCATGTGATGAAACATGGATTTCACCTATGCACGCATATTCGAGAAAATGAATTTCAAAAGCATAGACTATGTGATTAAGTATACATGTGTAGTATAAGCACGAGCATGCCTACTTAATGTGTGTGTATAATATATATCAGAATGCATGATATGTTAGGACCAAACTAAGTTTATGAAATCTAAGTTCTGGTTCTGGCAGGGAGTCGCGCGGCCGCGCCACTCCCAAGCTAAATTGCCGCACGGCCGCGCCGTGTTGCAGAGCTGCCAAGAACAGTTTGTTAACTGTCTGGTCCTAAGTTTTTTTCCTTAAGGACCCTAAGGACCGAAATAGAATGGTTTCTATAGAATAAGTATGAAGGTATGATGTTGTAACATCGTGGTTATCCTAAGATAGAGTGAAACGAAACCAAGATTAGAAAACGATATACGAATTGTTATTCTATTAAGAGCATATGAAATGTATGACTGATGGATGTAAATCCATGATTATATAACTGTGTAGGAATACACGAAGTGCAGATAGCTTTAAGCAGTTAAGTCGTAGTTGTTAAACTATGAATCAGGCAAGTCTTTCAGTTCCTATTTGATATATGAATTCAATAACTGTTAGTTGAATTATATTATGCTGTGATAATGTGAACTTATATATGAATTGTATATGAGATATAAATGAGATTGAAAGTTGATCTTTGATGATATACTTGTTATGTGAAAAGTAACATGCGTAGTAAATATAAATTATTTATAAATGCATGAACTGAGTATAATGTTGTATGCTATGTGATGCATGAAAACTGTTAGAATTGCTGAGCTGTCGAGCTCACTCTTGCAAATAACCACTTTTGCAGGTTAAGGACTTACGATAAAGACTTCGTGCTTCTTGATTGATAAAGATAGATAGTATCGAATTGAAGAAGTACTATTTAGATTATTGCTTGAACCCTGTTTAGATTCTAGAAGTATTACTTGATAGTTGTTTACACTGTTTAATACAGGTTATGTTGTAAAGATGTATTAGTTAATACATAGAGGATATCAAGTCGAGTTGTAAACGTTATACGATAACTCAAATATAATGAATCATATTTTATAATTGATTCAAGGGTTGTAATTGATTCAAGTTATGAAATCAATAAAAGATTTTATTCAAGGAGGATTGAAAAAGTTTAAATTATTCCGCATTTTAGTAACATCGAACATGATGTAAAGATGAGATCTTGGATATAAATAGAATTTATATTCTAAATTGTAATAAGTAAAGATGTATTCTTTTAGTAATGAATAAAAGATATAATAGTTTGGCGTTAGTAGTATCGTGACTGCACCGAATCCGAGGTTTCGAAGGAACGTGGATTTGGGGGCGTCACAGGAAGTGGCATAGAATCACTAAAGGACATCTTGAATGAGCAACAGAAGTCATTCAAGAGTATTAAGAACTGGGCATAGCAGATTAGCAAGGCCTTGATGATAGAGGATGAACAAAGGATGCAAAACCATACTGTGAGCTATCAAGAACAATATGAGCCAAGTCCAACTTATGCACCAGAACCCCCATATCAATCCCCATGTTTACAAGGAGAACAGTCTCCAATGGAATTCATGTATAGGAGCTTAGAAAGCCAAGAGGAGAGGCTTAGGAGCCAAGAGCAATCAAGCCAGAACTTCCAGAATCAGATGGCCCTAATCCACAACACTCCTACCAATGAGCATCAGTACATGGAGCCCGAGGCTGAAATAGAAAAGGAAGGATTGGAAATTATGTGGGGGAATTCCATAGCATCGACAGAGGAGACCTTGATTGAGCAAGAGCAATCGATTGAGGATCTTCAGATTTGGGTGGAGCAGATTAGCACGGTATTAATGAAGGAGGAGGTATGCGGACAAGAGACAACAGTGCATGATTCTGTGCCTCCAATGACTGAAGCCATGAGTTATGACCCTCAAAAAGATTGGTGCTATGAGATGGATGCAGATACTGATGAAGAGCCAGAGGTGCACTTGGAACTGGATGAGCGAAAGGTAATGGATATCTAGGAACCAATTGGGGCTGTGGAGTTCCCCCAAGAGCCTCCTCCGCCTGAGTGGAATAAGCCAGTCAAGTTTTCACACCCTTGCCCCCTTGGAAGCCACATTACAGATACGGATCTCGATGACTTGAGAGATTCCGTGAGCTTCAAACCATGGTGGTCAGAAGAGAAGAGAATAGAAGAAGAGTCCGTTGTGTGGTCTATACCTCCATGCCCCGATCATTTCACCTACACAACGGAACCTTTGCCTAGCTCCCCAACCTTCAGGACGGGGAATTCATTTACTTATCCAATGCTAGGTAGTTTAAATCTGCATCCGCTTCTACTAGGAAGCCGCCAAAGTCACACAGCTATTCTGATGAATGGAGGGGTTCTCCAGTATCGTCGGGGAGTTGGGTAGCAGTGGGCAGACACAGTCCAGCTAGAGGACTATAAATCAAGCGCTCGATGGGAGGCACCCCATCATTTCTCTTTCTCACTCCTTGTTTAATTCTCCATTTCCTGCTTTCTATCATACTTCCCTCCCCCTTATTTAATTCTTATTAGTTTAGTATTTAGTTTAAAATTTTTGAATTCTCATAGATTTAGGAGCTCATGCCTACATTTTTGGTTTTAGGCATGAATGCGTATATTTTTGGGATTACAGAGCTTATAGCATACTTTTGATGCACTTGCTGTTGGGTTTGTACGAAATCGTGACGCAATCAAATTGCAAAAATTAGCGGAAGCATGGTATATCAGAGTTTTAAAAAAATTTCTACAAAACCATTACCCGGATCATCCTTTATGCAAATTATTAATTTAAAACGATAAATAAGAAGTTATGGAATCATACCCTTGTAGAACGAAGCTTCCACAGGTACTAGTTCAACTCCTTGTTCTTCGTGATCTCCTTGAATTTCCGGATTAGATTCCTTCCTTTGATCAACGTTAGCCACCCAAGTGTTTGGCCTCTAGAGGTGATCCACCAAAGGAAGATGAATTATCAAGAAGGAGGGTGGTTGGCTTAGTTTTCTATCCTCTATAGAAAAGGAGTACTCTCCAACAATTGGAATTGCATCATCTAATATCTATTATAAGACTCCTCTTATATAGATATTAGTCAACCCTTCTAATCCTATTAGACATGGGATTTCTTTTAATTAATTAAACTCCTTTAATTAATTTAGGCTTCCCACCACATGGGAATAATTAATTAAATTCATTTAATTAATTTGTCTCCTAATCTTATTAGGAATAAATGAGAGTACTAAATATTAAATTAATTACTAAACTCCTTTAGAAATTAAAATAATAATAATTGTAATAATATTAATAAGACTCCTCTTATTAATTTATATTTAATATTTCCAAAATATTAAATAATAAACATTAAGCTATTTAATTTATTCTATCACCATAGATTAAATTAATTATACTTAATGCATTATTACGATTATGCCATTACCTTCTTAAATAATTATTCTTCCTTTTATGGTGTGACCCTTTAGGTTCTCCATATTAAACCGGTTGTGAATAAATCAATTAAAACAATTTTAATCTTATTTAAATAAATAAATTAAACTAATAATCTATTTAAATAAATAATATTTATTCTACAATAGGGATAAGCCTCCCTAGCGATCAACGACTTTCCAGATAATATAGATTTCAACATTAATCATAAAAGAACCTGTGAGTTAATAGTTACCATACAATTCAATCCTTCCACCATACAATATCCCAATTAAATATAAGACATGGATTTACTGTCAAGTCTTATTTTATTTAATTATATGTATTTCGATTAGAAAATGCACAACTCCAAATAATGCAAATTAAAAACTCCTTTCTAATTTCATTTCACCTTGGCCAAGGATTCCTGGGTTGTCATTTAACGAATCACATAGGACATATCTCCTCTTTTACTAGAGGTGGTAGATTCTTTATTGATCATTCATTATCTCCATATGTAACTCATTATACCCAAGCATACCCTATATATGCCTTAAAAGGTCTTAAGGAATAAGTCAAAGTATAATTTGTTACATACAAGATACTATGATGATCTCAAGTCCAAGGATCACTTGTACTACTATCACATTAGGAATTCCTATTGACATGCGAGTAAAACTCCATTAGGTATTCCATAGCGAATCACGTTCAGTGAACTTATTCTCCAATAAGCACCTACATACTTGCTTTAGTGTCTCCACACAAATGATCATGAGATCAATCATCCTCATCCAATGAGCAAGCAACATATGTACCAATCTATCCGGATTTACTAATCCCCTTTTTAGTAATCCCACGATTGGGAACTATTTAAGTTTTAAAACTTTCTAAGAATTTAGATCTCATTAGCATGATCATCATCATGATTCTAAAAGCATTGCTTAAAACTATGGGTTATTTACATATTATAAAAACAGCAATCATGTAGATAATTAAATGCCTTTAATAAATGAATATTTCATTAATAAATAAATAAGATTGTTTACAAAGTACGTGCTTTATCATCATACATGATTGGCTTGTATGCACACTACTATCAATCTCCCACTTGCACTAAAGCCAATCGCCATGGTATCTCATACCCATCTTCTCTAAGTGACGATCAAATTGCTGTTGTGTTAAAGCTTTAGTAAATGGATCTGCAATGTTGTCTTGAGAGTCTACACGCTCCAAGGTGACGTCTCCTCTTTCAATGATCTCCCTGATCAAATGAAATCGCCGCAACACGTGTTTAGATTTCTGATGAGACCTCAGTTCCTTAGCCTGTGCAACTGCTCCTGTGTTGTCACAGTAAATGGGAACTGCTTCTCCAATGCTAGGAACCACACCAAGTTCAGTTATGAACTTCTTCATCCAAACAGCTTCCTTTGCAGCTTCACTTGCAGCTATATACTCTGCCTCTGTCACTGAATCAGCAACTGTTTGCTGCTTGGAACTCTTCCAACTCACTGCGCCTCCGTTCAAGGTAAAAACATACCCCGAAACAGATTTACTGTCATCTTGGTCCGTTTGAAAACTTGAGTCTGTGAAGCCCTCGAGTTTTAATTCAGACCCACCGTAGACAAGAAAAATATCCTTAGTCCTTCTCAAGTATTTTAGGATATTCTTCACTGCCTTCCAGTGCTCTTCTCCTGGATTCTACTGGTATCTGCTCGTTACACTGAGCAACATCCGGTCTAGTACATATCATACCGTACATGATAGATCCTATTGCAGAAGCATAAGGGATCTTACTCATACGGTCTCTCTCCTCAGGTGTCTTTGGGGCCTGTTTCTTGGAGAGATGTATTCCATGGCTCATCGGCATGAGACCTCTTTTGGAATCTTCCATGCTAAACCTCTTTAGCATTGCATCAATGTACGTTCCTTGGGATAAACCAAGCATCCTTTTAGATCTATCTCTATAGATCTTTATCCCCAAAATATAGGATGCTTCTCCCAAGTCCTTCATGGAGAAGTGTTTAGATAACCAGATTTTAATCGATTGTAGCATAGGAATGCCATTCCCTATCAATAATATATCATCAACATATAATACAAGGAATGAAACTGCGCTCCCACTAACCTTCTTGTTCACACATGGTTCATCGTCATTTTTGACAAAATCAAACTCTTTGATTGTCTCATCAAAACGAATGTTCCATCTACGAGAAGCTTGCTTCAATCCATAAATGGATCGTTGCAGCTTACAGACTTGATTTATTCCAACCTTTGAAACAAATTGCTCTGGCTGTGTCATATACACATCCTCCTCAAGTTTCCCATTGAGGAAGGCCGTTTTCACGTCCATCTGCCAGATCTCATAGTCGTTATAAGCTGCAATCGCAAGCAAAATCCGAATGGACTTGAGCATAGCTACTGGTGAAAAGGTTTCATCATAATCAACTCCTTGTCTTTGTTTGAAACCTTTTGCAACCAGTCGGGCCTTATAGGTCTCCACCTTGCCGTCCGCTCCAGTCTTTCTTTTATAGACCCATTTACACCCAATAGGCTTAATGCCTTCAGGTGGGGAAACCAAAGTCCATACTTTGTTTTCATACATGGAGTCCATTTCAGATTTCATGGCTTCAAGCCATTTCCCTGAGTCTTTATTACTCATAGCCTGTTCGTAATTCAATGGATCATCATCATTCATGATGTGTACCTCATCGTCATCCTCTATAACGAATCTATATCTCTCAGGTATCTTCGGTACTCTTCCAGATTTACGAACAGGGTGTGGTATAGTAGGTTCTTCTACTTTGTCAGGTACCTGACTTTGATCCGTGGTAATTTGTGGGTCTTGAACGTCTTCAAGATATATCTTACTCCCACTGACCCCTTCATGGATAAAATCCTTTTCCAAGAAGGCAGTATGTTTCGCAACAAACACCTTTTGATCAGTTGGATGATAGAAATAATACCCTAAAGTTTCTTTAGGGTATCCCACAAATCTACACTTATCGGATTTAGTCTGTAGCTTATCGTTTTCAAACTTTTTGACATAAGCTGGACAACCCCAAGTCTTAACATGCTTAAGATTTGGTTTCCTCCCCTTCCATATCTCATATGGAGTCTTTGGGGCGGATTTGGTAGGTACCTTGTTAAGTAGGTATGCAGCCGTTTCTAGGGCATATCCCCATAAGGAAATTGGAAGGTCGGTAAAACTCATCATAGATCGAACCATGTCCAACAGTGTTCGATTTCTCCTTTCAGATACTCTATTTAACTGTGGTGTACCTAGAGGAGTCCATTGTGAGATTATACCATTTTCTTTGAGATAATTGAGAAACTCACCGCTTAAGTATTCTCCACCTCAATCTGATCGAAGTATCTTTATACTCTTGCCCGTTTGTTTCTCTACTTCACTTCTGAACTCTTTGAACTTTTCAAATGATTCTGACTTGTATTTCATTAAATACACATATCCAAATCTTGAGTGATCATCAGTGAAAGTAATAAAATAAGAATACCCACCCCGTGCACTTGTTGTATAGGTCCACAAACGTCTGTGTGAATCAATGCCAACAACTCTGTAACTCTTTCTCCTTTTCCACTAAAAGGAGATTTAGTCATTTTACCCATGAGACAAGATTCACAAGTTGGATATGATTCATACTCAGATAACTCAAAGAGCCCATCTTTATGCAACTTGGATAATCTTGTTTCATTGATATGACCGAGTCTACAGTGCCACATGTAGGTATAATTAATATCATCTCTTTTCCTTTTCTTAGTTTGTTCAATTTGAAAAATATTTTCTTGTAAGTCAAGTGTATAAAGTCCATTTCGCAAATTTCCAACGGCATATAAAATATCGTCTTTATAAATAGAACAACTATTGTTCTTTATAACAACGTTAAATCCTTCCATATCCAATACAGAAATTGAAATAATATTTTTAATAATATTCGGAACATAATAACAATTATTAAGATAAATGGACTTGCCCGAAGGCATTGCTAAATAATAAGTTCCTACAGCTAATGCAGCAACCTTTGCTCCATTCCCCACTCGTAGGATCACCTCATCATTGTTCAGCTTTCTACTTCTGACCAGTCCCTTCACATTATTACATATGTGAGAACCACAACCGGTATCCAATACCCAAATAGAATTTTGACTTTCTAAAAAATTAATTTCAATCATGAACAAACCTTGATTGGAAGTCGAAGCTTCTCCAAGCTTCTTCTTTGCCAGAAACTTCTTGCAGTTCCTCTTCCAATGACCCGGCTCGTTGCAATGGAAGCACATTCCTTTGCTAGCTGGATCAGATTTCTTTTGTTCCTTTATGTTCACTTTGCCCTTGGTCATCCGAGATCGGAAGAGCTCCTCAGATATCTCATATCTAGCAGTCCTACTTTGTTCACCATACAACTCCTTGAGGTGAATCAACATAGTAGGAGTATCCATGTTTTCGTGCTGACGCTGAAGCTCGTTATTCATGGATGCGAGTATGATGCATTCAGCCACAGATGCATCATCTTGCCACTTTACAATGGTGGCAATCTCTTCCTCAGAGACTGTTTCTGGAACAGTTCCAGGGACAGGTGAGTTTAGGACATAAGAAATCTTTTCAGCAGTGAGAACTATTCTTAGATTTCTTAGCCAGTCCATATAATTCGGCCCGGTAAGCTTATTAGCATCAAGTATGCTTCGCAGTGAAATTAGTGATTTTGACATTTTTAAAATTTTGCATGTGAAAAACAACATTTTAGCAAACATTCATTTTATTAATTTTTCATACCAAAATAAATTTAGGTATTTATTTTAAATTGGTATCTCCCACTATTTTTATCAAACTATATTACCCTCACTTATATAGTTCGGTAACATCTAATTAAAGATTTGCTAGTGAGAATAAGGATCCCATTTCAAATGTATATAACCTTGTGGATAGCACAACAAGCGATATACAAATAAATAGGTAGACAACTCTTGTCAATTACATCACTATATAACTCCTTTTAATTTGCCTCTTAAATCATAATGGTCAAGTGTGTGCATATCCGAACTAAAACGATTTAAGTTAAGTCCAGCCTAGCACTTCTATAAATTCAAAAAAGAAAAATGTTCGTCCTTGTGGATAGCACAACAAGACTAGATCGTTCAATTTTCTTAATAAGCATCAAATGTGATTAATTAACATCTTAAATATGCAATACTCGCCTTGTGGATAGCACAACAAGCTCATATTAAATATTTAATACTCTATTAATTTATCATGCTAGAAGGCGACGTTCGATATTCCAAATATAATTTGAACGCTTCGGACTTAATATTATTTCTTTGAGGGATTTGTTATTATTTGTCTCATCTTGTTTAGCGTGCATGCACATATATATATAAAATACGCGTCATTTTATTAAACATGCGAAGCATGTTTGCATAAAATATAATATATATGATATTTAGCATGCAATATAGAATACTATATTCTACCCAGATTGATTATGGACTTTTATTCTAGTTTGGTTCACTAGAGCCACCAAGTGAACCAAAAGGTCAAACCTAGGAGTGCAAGAATTTAAATTTAAATATAACTATTACATTTAAACCCGGGCTCCATACAAACGGGTCTTCACGCGCTCCTTGCTCCTTGGTCTTCAATTTTTTCAAGATAATTCTAACTATTTCTATTACATTAAACTATTTAATTTAAATAGAAACCTTGATCAGCAGTCAAGGGGAAGTACATAGGAGGGAGATAGAATTTTACATCACGAAATTTTTTTTTTAGAGAAGACGAGGTACACAGACCCCATTTAATAAAACCCATTCATTCAAGCATTCAACTAAAATAAAATCCAATCACATTGGTCAAATAGTCCATAATCAATCCCCATTTATTATCATATATATCACCATATATATCAATAAATAAATATTCATCTCATGACTTAAAACATTCCATATATATATGAGTATCATTTAATGGGCAATTTTAAATTGCATGAAATCCAATTTCAAGATTAAAATAAACTCTTTATTTTAATTATAAAATTATTTAGAATATAATATATAAATATATCATATTTATTTTTTTAAAAAGAAGTCACCTTCTTTTATTAAAAGAGTCCTGCAGGTTTATTAAAAGAGTCCTTTCCTGATGGGTCACATTCTTTTTGGAGTAAGAAAGAGACAACACATTTTCTTTGCAGAATTCAAGATTAGCACCAAAAAAAAAATTGTGATTCGTCCCAAAAAAAAAAAAAAAAACGTCATTTTTTTTTTCTTAAAAACAAATAATTTTATACAATAAAATTATGCCCAATAAATTATTTTAAATATATACCCATATGTATATGAAATCAAAAATAAATTAATAATTGCATAAAAGTTTGGCTCTGATGCCACTGTTGGGTTTGTACGAAATCGTGACGCAATCAAATTGCAAAAATTAGCGGAAGCATGGTATATCAGAGTTTAAAAAAATTTCTACAAACCCATTACCCGGATCATCCTTTATGCAAATTATTAATTTAAAATGATAAATAAGAAGTTATGGAATCATACCCTTGTAGAACGAAGCTTCCACAGGTACTAGTTCAACTCCTTGTTCTTCGTGATCTCCTTGAATTTTCGAATTAGATTCCTTCCTTTGATCAACGTTAGCCACCCAAGTGTTTGGCCTCTAGAGGTGATCCACCAAGGAAGATGAATTATCAAGAAGGAGGGTGGTTGGCTTAGTTTTCTATCCTCTATAGAAAAGGAGTACTCTCCAACAATTGGAATTGCATCATCTAATATCTATTATAAGACTCCTCTTATATAGATATTAGTCAACCCTTCTAATCCTATTAGACATGGGATTTCTTTTAATTAATTAAACTCCTTTAATTAATTTAGGCTTCCCACCACATGGGAATAATTAATTAAATTTATTTAATTAATTTGTCTCCTAATCTTATTAGGAATAAATGAGAGTACTAAATATTAAATTAATTACTAAACTCCTTTAGAAATTAAAATAATAATAATTGTAATAATATTAATAAGACTCCTCTTATTAATTTATATTTAATATTTCCAAAATATTAAATAATAAACATTAAGCTATTTAATTTATTCTATCACCATAGATTAAATTAATTATACTTAATGCATTATTACGATTATGCCATTACCTTCTTAAATAATTATTCTTCCTTTTATGGTGTGACCCTTTAGGTTCTCCATATTAAACCGGTTGTGAATAAATCAATTAAAACAATTTTAATCTTATTTAAATAAATAAATTAAACTAATAATCTATTTAAATAAATAATATTTATTCTACAATAGGGATAAGCCTCCCTAGCGATCAACGACTTTCCAGATAATATAGATTTCAACATTAATCATAAGAGAACCTGTGAGTTAATAGTTACCATACAATTCAATCCTTCCACCATACAATATCCCAATTAAATATAAGACATGGATTTACAGTCAAGTCTTATTTTATTTAATTATATGTATTTCGATTAGAAAATGCACAACTCCAAATAATGCAAATTAAAAACTCCTTTCTAATTTCATTTCACCTTGGCCAAGGATTCCTGGGTTGTCATTTAACGAATCACATAGGACATATCTCCTCTTTTACTAGAGGTGGTAGATTCTTTATTGATCATTCATTATCTCCATATGTAACTCATTATACCCAAGCATACCCTATATATGCCTTAAAAGGTCATAAAGAATAAGTCAAAGTATAATTTGTTACATACAAGATACTATGATGATCTCAAGTCCAAGGATCACTTGTACTACTATCACATTAGGAATTCCTATTGACATGCGAGTAAAACTCCATTAGGTATTCCATAGCGAATCACGTTCAGTGAACTTATTCTCCAATAAGCACCTACATACTTGCTTTAGTGTCTCCACACAAATGATCATGAGATCAATCATCCTCATCCAATGAGCAAGCAACATATGTACCAATCTATCCGGATTTACTAATCCCCTTTTTAGTAATCCCACGATTGGGAACTATTTAAGTTTTAAAACTTTCTAAGAATTTAGATCTCATTAGCATGATCATCATCATGATTCTAAAAGCATTGCTTAAAACTATGGGTTATTTACATATTATAAAAACAGCAATCATGTAGATAATTAAATGCCTTTAATAAATGAATATTTCATTAATAAATAAATAAGATTGTTTACAAAGTACGTGCTTTATCATCATACATGATTGGCTTGTATGCACACTACTATCACTTGCATTGCATGTACGCACTTAGAGAATTTTTGGGAATTTAAATGCATATATCTTTCTATGTTTAATTCTCTTGATGTAAATAGATTTTATATACTTTTGTTAGTCTAGGAGGGCTTAATAAGAATTGTCTGCGTATTTCAGGTCAAAGGCTGCTCGGAAAGAATGAAAAGCAAAAGCCAACCTCAGTTCAGCCAAAAATCTACAGCAACAAAATCTGATGGTCCGCGCGGCTGCGCCCAATCCAAGGCATTACCACGCACGGCCGCGCCACACATAAACTGGGCCTGTCTTGGGAAAAATCCTTCAGATTTTAGGGGTTTCATGTCAATTTTTAGCAGCCCCCAAGCCTCAGTCCCTATAATCCCAAACCCTCAGTTCCTTAATGCAATTCCCCCCCCCCCCCACTACAAGCCTTAGTTTTGAAAACCTCCTACCTCTTCAATCCAAAGTACCAATTCCCATCCACCTCATCCTCTCAACCTGATCAATTGAGACAGTGAGTGTGGAATCTCTAGCAGAGAAAGATTGATATGGAGCTGGGTTGGTTCGTTGAGTATAGTGTTGAGCGGAGTTTATTTTACCAAGAGCAGAGATGGGACGGGGAAACTTCTGAGAGGGCGCCACTTCATTTCATGTATCATAAGAAGCCAAATAGGGGAGTTTCTTTCTTTTTACCTTTACCTTCAATGTGGACATTGAATAGTTTAAGTTTGGGGGTATTGGTTTTGTTTTTGCATGTAGTTAGTTCATTTCATGTTGTGTCAGTTCATTTAGTGCATGTGGTGTTAAAATTTGTCAAAATTTTAAAATTTTCTTTTATTTTTGCATTCTGTTTTGCATTCTGTGTTAGAGCATACTGCATGAATCCAGTTTTTAGTTGGTTTGTTATGAATGTTGCCTGTGAAGAAACTGAAATCACATGATTGTTGAACTGATTTGAGACTTAAGCCTGATTTCATGGTCATATATGTAAATCCTTACCTGTCAGATATTGTGTAACTAGTAAGCACGATTGAGTAAACACCATGATATGCTAAGTTTAAATGTTTACATACTTGTCTTTGAGTGGAAAAACTATGTTTTAATAAAAGAGTTTCAGTTCGCATATAATAATAACTAGACTGTTAAAAGCTTAAGTTTGGGGGAAACAGGGGGCATGCATGATATATGCGGGGAGATGGAGCGTAAGACGCACTCCCTTGTAGAAAAAGAAAAAGAAAAAGAAAAAAAAAGAAAATGCATTGAAAAAGAAAAAAATAGAATAAACACTTCGACTACACTGAGTTCTGTGGCCTTTGATATTCGAGCAAGTAAGCCCTCGGGGTGTTTCTACACCCAGCGCCCTAAGGTCGCCTGGTCTGGGAGTCGTTGGTCGAAAGCTCGCTACATGGATATCATTGAAAAGCCTAAGAGAACTAGGCATTGCACAGTAGATAGTATACACGGGAAAGTGCGAATACGCCCTCATGAGTAATAAAAGCTTAATGAAAACCCCCTGTTGACTCTTAACTCTAGTAATACATGGTCTTAGTTAGAACTTATATGATTTACTATTTTTCTTAAGTTAAAACTTGTTTTCCCCTAAGAAGCATAGTATGTGAGTTATTTATCTGAATGTATATCTAATGGTTGCTAGGCACACAACGCACAATACATCAGTGCTGACAGTTTTGGATTTACAGAATATACCTTATGGTCTTGTTTTGGGTAGCTTATCTGTTCGACTATCTCGTGATTTTCTGAGGCATTGCTTTGAAAGTTCAATGCTGGCTAGGAATTTGGATTCGCATCCATGATAGCGTAGGATGCATACATTGTAGATACTGCATTGCATCTTTTGTTTAGTTTTGTTTTGGTTGTTCGAGGGCAAGCAACGTTTAAGTTTGGGGGTATTTGATAAGTGGCTTTTATGACCACTTATTCTGATAGTAACCAACTCATTCTGTTGCTTAAACTCAAGTATCATTGTGTGTTTTATGTGTTTTTGCTTTGTTTTGTGATTTTCAGGTTTAGAAACTCTCCCTTGGTGCTTATTGATCTTAAAAGGACAAAATGAGGTCAAAAGGAGCAAGAATGGAATGATGGCATGACAATGGGAAGGAAATGCAATCTGGACATCATTTGGGGGGTTTATGTTCATTTCATGTTCTTGGATTGGAGCTTAGTTCATATTGTAGATCATCTTATAAGCTTTTCGGAACATCTTGAATCATCCCAATCGGAGTTCGGAGGCGAGAGTTATGCCCCGTATACCAACGGACGTCAAACCTCACGATTTTGAGTTTTCATGCATAGCTGTCACTTGGAGCTCAATTTCAGCCTTCATCCATCCATTATTTCTCAATGCACAAAGAATGAAAGTCGATAGCTTCGATTTGACAGGTGGCAGGTCTCGTAACTCCTCCCGGATCAAAAGTTATGGCCATTTTACCAGAGGACTCTACAGCAGAAAATCCTTCGAGCGGGCGCGCGGCTTTTAGGCCATTTTTGGGCGCGGCCGGGCCAGTCCCCAGCAGTGCCAGACTTGACTTTTCAATTGAACGGGACTTGGCTTTTGATTGGGATATAAGGGGGCTCGTTTGGGGCAAGAAAGATGATCATATATTGGCCCTAAGCCCTAGCTCCTCTCTTTTCTTCCTTTACCTCTTGTTTAGTCTAGATTAGGAGTAGATTAGAGAGTAGATTAGTGTTAGATTAGGGTTTAGTTTAGTTAGTTAGTTTTTAGGGTTAGATTAGGTTTGAAGATTGAAGCAATGGATTACCATCAAAGATCCAAGCTTGGAGAAAGACTAAAGATTTGCATTATCTATCTCTTAACTTTCCTTGTATTCAATGTGTATTCGGATAATGTTTATGAACCTTGTGGATGATATATTTGAGTTGTCTTTGACTTAAATTGTATTTTGAGGTTCTAATGGAACCTAATGAGTAGTTAATGTTGATTTCTTTTCCGTATTGGTTCTTATTGATTGTTATGTGATTGTCTACTGTGATATATGCTTTCATTGCTTAATTGAGTCATGACCAATTAGTGTGATAACCTATGTGGACTTGAAAAACGAAGTGTAGGTTTAGATCTAATCGTAGTAGCGGGCGATTGTACGTTCACATGGTGTTGGACGTATGATTTGTGCTTACGATAGACCTATACCGAAGCGTTGCTCGTAGTCAATAGAGAACTTGACCTTAAACCCTAATTATTTGTAAATCACATAGACATATAGTGGTTTAGGTAATGTGGGTGGTCACGTGCGTTCTATCATCTGTGGATTGCACGTGATATAGATTAGGTGCATCGAAAGATGGTCTTCTCTCACTTTCGTGTTCTCGGCTTACATCCTGTAATGATCAATTTGACCTAATTAGAAGTATGTCGACTTAGACAAATCATTAGGGGAAATTGGGATCTCTTATCTTCATTATCTGATTCTACCTTAGGATTATTTATTGCATGTTTTAATTCCTTGCCTAGTTAACTTAGTTTTAATCCCAACTCTTTATCACTCGTTTAAATAAGACTGAGGCGATTATGTGCTAGTGGTTTGGTGACCTTTTATCTGTTAATTCTCCATGGGAACGATCTTTACTTACTCTTTATTACTTGTTGACCGCGTATACGTACGTGTTAATTGTGTCATCTAATCGGACCAACAGACCACAGTGCGCACCCTTTTAGGGTTTTCTTCTCAGGAGCTGGCCTTCAAGGCCCGTAGTATTCAGTCGGGATGCCTGTGAGTCGATGCTGCTTGAGGTACTTTACAGTAGCCGTTGCCTGCCGATTTGAGGGATAAGGATTGCATCTTGCAGCGTCTATTCCAGACCATCATGAGGGGTTATTTTATTGCGAACAACTCCTCCACTGTGCCCTTTAGCTTAGTACGGGCTATTCGAGATGTAGACCGCATTGGGGACTATGATTGGGGATCGTTTACATTCGCTCTATTTCTTCCCGGGATGCTACTGCGATCCAAGGGAGTCACCAATGCCTGGGTCGGATTCTACCTGTTTCTCCTGGTGAGTTCTTTTGACTTAATTTCATTTGTCTGAATTTTGATTGGTTTATCTTTTCCCATGATTAATGGCGGGTTCTTTGCATGGACAGTTCTGGGCTTACGAGAGGTTTCCCTGTCTTCACCCTATATATGTCCTGGGCTTGGACACTTATCCTCGGGGACATAGATGGCATCATTCTACTTTATCGGAGGTCCCGATTATAGAGGGCTTCACCCATGCCCGTCTTCAGCTAGAGACATTGACGGCCTTTGACATAGTGTGGGTCCCTTATTCGGCAGAGCACTTGTCTGTGTGACATCCCGAAAATTCATAAGATCTTGAATGATTAAATTAAAGGTTAAAAGAATAAACTTGGATGGGAATTTGAGGAATAATTTAAAAATTTTAAAAGAACATATATGGTTTGATTTAAATTCTTAAAATGTGTATATGTATAGGTAAACATATATATATTTAGTGATGTTGTATACATATTTTAGCAAGAAGAATGATAAGAATGAATATAGTATGATTTTTTGTGGGACATTTCTCAAAGTATCAAAATATTTGGTATGAGTATGTATATTATTTGATTACTTATATTTGTTTATTATATAATAAGCAAATAAAAAGAAACTAATATAACCTAATACATATATTAGGTATGGAAATTTAAATAACCTAAGGGTTATAATAGAAAAGGATGCTAGTATTTAAAATATTAACTAACATTAAGAGATTAAGTTTATTATCTCAATTTATTAATTTTATTAAAGCAAGTCTAATTGGGTTAAGAAATTAAATGTACGTGATTAAGGATTTGATTTGCAATTGAGTGAATAGAAATCCTAATTAAATGATTAGGGTAGAATATAATTCAAAGTAGTGGAATATGTTAATTTACATAGCCCAAATATTTTATTATCAAGCCCAAAGTAATTAAAGTAATGGCCCAAGTCTTGGCCCAATGGAAGAGGGTCATGTTGGATGCTTAATAAAGCATTATATGGCATAAAAAGAAAACAAAATTGAAGGGGCAAAAAAGGCCACATGTGGCCGGTTATAACAAGGAAAGGAATGAGAGCATGTGAGCTCATCATTTGATTTACCAACTCCCACCAACTCCTTACCAACTCCCTTATGTGTCAAGCTCTAGATTTAACACTACATTTCTCCAAGTGTACAAGCAAAGCAATCATAATAATGAGTGAGAGGGAGATAGCAAGGAGTGTGGGGGAATGGATATAGCTATATAAAATATATCTCTTCTTACACACAAAATCTATTTTTTCTCTTTCCTCTCATATCATATTTTGCTAGTAAAAGAAAACTAAAGAGAGAAAGAGAGGGGAGAGCCATTTCGACTGGAGCAAGGAAGAGAAGGGAGGGGTTTTTGATCTTCCTTCTACCCTAGATTATCATCTATTTGAATGATCAAGAAGAGTATTCTATAGATAAAGGTATAAACACCTTTTTCCAAAGTTATTTTTAGTTGTTTGAATCAAAACTTGGATCTATGATTTCAAAACTCAAAAACCTTAGATCTATATGTTTATAAGTGTTATGTGTTTAGATCTATCACTTTTGATGATAAAAAGTCAGATCAAAAAAAAAAGGAAACTATGTTTTAGAAGTTAGAAAATCTTGATTTTTCTAGCCTAAATTATGTTTTGCTTGGGTTTGGTGAAGTTTTAATGAAATATATCATGGATCATGGTAGATCCTTGATCTTAAAGTGTATTAGTATGTATTATGATGGTTTATGATGTTTAATTTTTGGTTAATCAAGAGATCTAGGAAAATTTCTTAGAAAACACAAGTTTTAAAATCAGATTTTTGAGAAAAAGGAACGTGATATTAAAACAACCATATCTCTTATTGTGTTTTGAATTTTTGAGTGTGGTCAATTTCTAGACTTATATGTATAAGTCTTATAACGTTTCCAAGTCGAATCACTGAAAAATTCCATGCAGATTTCTGTGTGGACTATTTTGAACAAAGGACGCCAAATATGAAAAACCCAAAAAGTAGGCTGTCTGGAAATTGTAAGGACAGTTTCAGGAACTTAATTATGTAATAAATTCCAATATTTTGGGACATGAAAATATATGATATGAAGTAGCTTATGCCCAAAAATGAGCTCATTCCGACTTAAATTGAGCAAGTTATGACTATTTCAATATTTATGTTTTTCTGACAAAAATTGCTATAACCGGAGTTGTATAACTCCGATAGCCACGAAATTTAAACTGGAGACTCGCGTTAACCTGTGTAAGATCCTGCCAAGAGTTGGAAATTTTTGGAGTTAAGCGTGATGTAGAAAATTTCTTAAGGAATTAACTAGAAATGAATTTTTGAATAATACTTAAGGAAGTTGAAAAATTCATGAAAAATTATTCTTGTGTATGAAATATGTATATATATGTTTGGCCAAAGGGTGGACAATAATAAGATGATTTGGTTAAAAAGGGGAAACCCAACTTGTTGGATTGCAATCTAGTTTATTGGTTGGCCATCAGATTGCTGGATTGAAGGATTTATGAATCCTGGCTTGTTGGATTAGTTGTTGAATAATCCAGGTTGCTGGATTAGAGGTTAGTTGAATCCAGGTTTGCTGGATTGGATATCAGTTTGAATCCAGGCTTGCTGGATTGGAGGATAGTTGAATCTAGTCTGCTGGATTGGAAAATAGTTACTAAATTAAAATTCAATATGAATCCAGGTTGCTGGATTAGGTATCCGGTTTACTTAATTATAAGTGACTTATAAAATAAAAGACTAAGTGTTAATTCACAAGTTATATGATACAGTAGTGTTAAGTCTAAGGCAATACAGTCGTACTCTTAAATGGTTTATGTATAGTTGCTGGGCTAAACGACTCCTTCATATGGGGAAGGTATCTACGAATTAGTAACCAATCTAACTCACTGTGAAAATAGTGTAGACGAGATGGAAACTAATTTGTTAGTTGTTTGTGGAAAACCACTCAGTATACTATATTGAATATTATTAAAGACTCGATGTGTGCTAGGTTTAGACTTGTGTATGTATAGTGTTAATGTTATCTAATATTTGACTATGTGTTTAAATGTTTGATAGTTTACTTATAAGGTATGTTATACTAATTGAAAGATAAATCTTATAATTGATAGGTCTTTTCAATAAAGCGATTAAATTAGATTGCGTAGCAGTAATCAACGATAAATGCAAGTTTCCTAACTCAAACTCGGGTTATATTTCCATGCATGTTAGTAAATGATTATTGATGATTATTTACTTCTAAACTGATTATTAATTCGCACGTAGTGCATGTTGCATATGTTCATTAGGTATGAAAGGCTGATCACCTTCATTACCCTAAGGTTCAAATAAAGTTATTCATGGTCCTTGTTGACATTAAACGTTATTAATTCAGTCATTCAATTATTGACATATTAATTCATGCTCTTTCACAATTGTCATATTGCTGAAAACTTGAAAGCTTATTCATTCTTTCAATCATGATATATCTTTGTTGTATTTAAACTTGCTGAGCAAACTTGTTGCTCACCCTTGCTATATTATGATAAACATTTCAGATTAAAGACGAAAATTCGGACACAGTCAAAGGCAAAGACAAGTTCTAGGATGGAATTATTATAAGATTAAAATGGTAATAGTATAGGATACAAATGACATTGTATGTCGCGTAGGATATTGAATGCAGGTATTAAGTTAAGGTTACAGACCTTGGGAATTATGTTGTAAAAGTTATTGTATAAACAATTTATGTTTATATCTTCCGTAATAGTTATAGAAATGATGTATCGTAACGTACCAGGTCCGAGGTTCTGGGCACCCGGATTTAGGGGCACTACAGTTGGTATCAAAGCTGTAGGTTATAAACCTTAGGTAAGGGTACTTTAGGCTATAACCACAGGGATGAGGATAAGGAATAAGAGTTTAAGTTTTAAGCGATGAATTTGGGCAAGGTATTAATAAGTCAATAAGATTTAAAGAAGAATCCTGACAAGTAATAAAGATTCAAAGTTACTTAACTCTGATAATAAAGATGAACAATAGTAAAGAATAGATAGAGTCTAAAAGACTAAAAGTATAAAGAAAAAGAAGATCGTAAAATAAAACGATCATTACATAGGAAAGAATCGTAATATAATATGATTATAATATCATATTACAATGTGATCTGATGAGGTCATAAGAGGACAGATGATCAATCAAATGATTGAAAACTTTATAGCAGGATTGTTGTATGACAGTGGTACTATAAAATTGTACTATTAAAACTCAGGAAAGAGTTGTGAATTGTAGATATGAATTAAATGAAATTCGTATAGAATATTGAGGGAGCTAGGATTATGTAGGATTTCAATTGAGGACTCATGTGATTGCTAAGTTGTACAAACCTTTGTATGGGCGAGGGTTTTGTGCTTGGTCTAACGACTACTTAGTTTATCACATTGATAATCATTGAAATATCGGTGTCGCGCTATTCGCTATATGTATGTTGAGAATGGGATTCTTTTCTCATGTGTATAATGGATAGGTAGAGAATATAAGATTAGGTGCGAGTTCTTTAAACTCATACGTATGGTAAGTTCGTGACTCATAATCATATGGTGGAACCCCTCAGCGAATGGACGACTTTGGTCTGACTAGGATAAGTTCCTAAACCCATATGATTGTGGTAAGTTCCTGAACTCACAACGTGTGGTATGTTTGATGAACTATAATGGGATATAGAATAGTGTGAATGGGAAATTGAGGATCATAGAAATAGATAGATTTATTAAGAAATGGATCAGCATAGAAAGTGAAGTTGTTGATGGAAGCATAGGTATTCTAAATCTTCTACCTGTCCTAGACTTCAAATTTTTGACATCAAGCTAAATTCGCACTGATGTGCCTTTAAAAATATAAATGAATTGTTATAATCAAAAACACATGGTTACAATTGTGTAGAAGTGGTCTTCGTACCACTAACACATCGTTACCAGTTGCGGCATGATAACATCAAAAATGATTTTTAATAGTTTTGAGCTGTTTAAAGAAGAGTCTACGCTAATTATTTCGGTGACAACCCGAGAATTTAGACAATTTATTAAAATCTTAAATGATTAAATTAAGGTTAAATAATAGACCTAGACAGAAAATAACTGTATGGATTTGACATTTTGTGAAGGATTTTGGTGGATTTAAATTTTTTGCAAAAGACTTATATGATTTTGTGATTATATGTGTGTACAGTATGTGGTTAAGGGTTGAGTATGAATCAGGTAAAGGATAACATGGAAAAACCCTAATTTTAATTAAGTTGATGAAAACCCTAATCCTAATTAGGAATAGGGATTTGATAGTTAATACAGTTATTATAATTATATCTATGATTGTGTGTGTGTATAGTAAGGGATTAGTGATCAAATATTGATCAGATAAGGTATAACCTTAGTAAACCCTAATGGTAGAAACCTTAATCTGCAGTTAGGAAACCCTAATTTCTTATTCGGGAATCCTAAACCCTAATTTGAAAACCTTAAGGGTAATTAACAAATCCTAATGTTATTTATCAAACCCTAAGAGTTAAATTTTAAGGGAAACATAGGAAATGAGTGAACTACCCTTAAAATTATGTGGAAATTTATTAGAATACCCTTTTGGAGGCGAAATGACCAAATTACCTTTAAAATTATCTAGAAAATGACCAAAATACCCTCCAATCCATGTGAACTTAAATCAACCAATCAGATAAGAGATGATGCAAGCATGATGCAATCATGATGCAATCATGGCATTATCCTTAAAGAAACATAGACGATGCAAGCATGACACAGGCATTAAAGAAACACAAAAAAGTGATGTCATCATGATGATGTCATCATAATGTCACCCAGGGAATAAAGTGTAATTAATAAGGTACTAAAGTGTAATTAACTAGGGTACCAAACTGTAATAAGCCGGGGGCAAACAGTAAAAACCGAGCCCCTAACGTGCAACTATTGAAACTATGTTTTCCTATAAATAGGAGCCATTTCTCTTCATTTTTTTCAAAACCAAAAATATGGTCAGAGAGAGAGAGACACTACTGCGTAAGTCACTTTTTGCAACGCTTTATTTGCAACGGTCTTATAAAGCGTGGCATAAAATGACCCTAATGCAACGGTGTGAAAAAGTGTGGTATTTTTTTACCACTAATGCTACGGTTTAAATTAGGAGTTGCATATTCTAGTAATAGGCAACGGTTTTACAAAAAGCGTGGCATAAATATACTCTAAATGCAACGACCTATAAAATATGTGGCATAAAATGTACAAATGCTACGGTTTAAAACCGTTGCACAAAATAACATTTAATAAGTAAATAATTTCACAAATATTTATTTGTTTCCCTCCTTTTATTTCGGTACACGCCCATTTTCCTCGCTCTCTCTTTCTGCCGTTTCCAAAACTCAGCCCGAATTGAAACCTAGCTCTGCTGCATGAACCAATTTGGATCCAAATTCGCGCCGCCACCAGAACCTTCAGCCCCAACGGAGAAGATTTACAATCTCTGAATTGTCATTGGCCTTGCTCTTGTCGCCGAACAGAGGAGGAAATATGTGAGTTCCCTTTTTCTTCCTTTTAGCTCTAGGTTGACCTTTGGAACTATTTTTTCTTTCTGGGTTTTGCAGTGGATTGCAATTTAGTAATGGGTTTGTGATTGATTGAAATTTCTTAGGAAAATAATGGCCCTTTGTTGAATTATTTGAAGTGTCCTTGCTGTTGCCGCCGAATAGAGGAGGAATTCGGTGAGTTCCCTTTCTGATTCTGTGAATTCTGTCGTAACTTCTTTATTTCCCCAATCTCGTTGAATGTGAATGCTCGCTTTTATCTTTTTTGGGTTGTGATTTTGGTTGGACAGACTTTGGATGATATATGTATTTGGATAATACATTATATGGATATGCAATTGAATGTTAGACTTTTTTTATTTTTTGCTCTATAATTCAATGACGGTGCAATTCCAGCATCACTTTTGTTTGTATACTAGTTTAGGTTCAATTGACTTTTATTTCAATTAACTTCAATTAGCTTGAAACACCACTTTAACTTTTAGTATTTTCAGGTTTTGCTATTGTGACTTCTGTTCAGCTTCAATTCTTCTAAGTTTTGCTACTAGTTCAGCTTCGTTCTTGTGAATTTTCCTACTGTTCGTCTGCTAGTTTAGCTTCAGTTTACTGTCCCTCTGGTCTGAGGAAGAAAGGTTCAGTTTAGCTTCAGTTTCCTACTGTTCTGCTGCTAGTTTAGCTTCAGTTCTGCTTCTGTTTACTGTGCCTGTAGTTCCTACTGTTCAGCTTTAGTTCAGCTTCAGTTCTGCTTCTATTCTGCTGCTAGTACAGCTTCTTCTTTTACTCATGTTTTTTTGGTTTGACTTAACTGGACAACAACATGGATTTTTCTGACAAGAAATGGATGAGCCTTCCTAGATCGACAGAAGAGTTTTTGAATGGTGTAGATGACTTTCTCGATAAGGCCTTCGCTAGATCTTCTAAAGGAAATGAGATTTCTTGTCCATGCAAGAAATGTTTTTTTCGTTATTGGTATCGAAGAAATATTGTGTATGATCATTTGATTAGAGATGGATTTACTCCAGGATATCTCAATTGGCATTTTCATGGAGAAGATTTACATCCGAAGCCAATTAACACCGATGAAGGAAATGATGTTGATTGTGAGGATGATATAAATGCATTGTTGCATAACACCTTCAGAGATGTTGTTGAAGAATTGCAAAGGATACCGGAAGAAATTAGAGAAGAACCAAATATGGAGGCTAAAAAATTCTTTAAGTTAGTGGAAGAAGGTCAACAAGAGCTATATCCTGGGTGCAAAAAATTCTCAAAACTCTCTTTCATCATTCAATTGTATCTTTTTAAGTGTACCTATGGAATAAGTAATGTTGCATTTACTTCCCTATTAGAGTTACTAAAAGAAGCCTTTCCAGATGCGAATATCCCTTCTTCCTTTAATGCGGCCAAGAAAATTATTAAGGATTTGGGTCTTGACTATGAGAAAATTCATGCTTGTCCTAATGATTGCATGTTATTTTGGGGAAACAATGAGGAAGCCAAGTCATGTGATGTTTGTGGAGCTTCTAGGTGGAAAGTAGATGAAAATTCCGAACAAACAAACTCTTCTAAAGGTCACCAAGTTCCTGCCAAGGTTTTTCGATACTTTCCGATAAAACCTAGGCTTCAAAGGTTATTCATGAGTCCCAAAACAGTTGAAAGTATGTTGTGGCACGTAAAGGAACGTCCTACAGATGGTGCTTTGCGACACCCTGCTGATGGACAAGCTTGGAAGGACTTCGATTCAAGATATCCTAACTTTGCAAAAGAACCCCGTAATGTTAGATTAGGCCTTGCTAGTGATGGATTCAATCCATTTCGAACAATGAGTATTTCTCATAGCACATGGCCTATAGTTTTATCCATTTATAATTTGGCACCTTGGCAATGCATTAAACCAGAATTTTTGATTTTGTCGTTTATCATTCCTGGTCCAACTTCTCCTGGAAAAGACATTGACATTTACATGCAGCCATTGATCAAAGAATTGAAGGAACTTTGGGAAGATGGGGTTGATACGTATGATGTTTCTACTAAACAGTCTTTCTTACTTCAAGCAAATTTAATGTGGACTGTTAGTGACTTTCCTGCTTATGCGATGTTGGCTGGTTGGGTTAGCAAGGGGAAGTTTGCATGTCCATTATGTCATTACGAAACTTGTTCTCAGTATTTAAAATATAGTAGAAAGACTTGCTATATGAATCATCGCAGATTTTTGCCACCGAGTCACCCTTGGAGAGATGATACAAAATCATTCAATGGTAGAGTAGAGGATGAATTGGCTCCATCTTGTTTGTCAGGTACTGATGTTCGCAAACTAACATCTGGTTTTCCCAATTGTTTTGGTAAATCAAAAAAAAGGAAAAAGCCAGACAAAGACAATCCATGGAGGAAAAGATCAATATTTTTTGATCTACCATATTGGGAGTTGAATACTTGTCATCACAATCTTGATGTAATGCACATTGAGAAAAACATATGTGATAGCATTCTTGGAACGTTGTTAGACATTCCTGGCAAGACAAAAGATCATATTAATGCTCGACTCGACTTGAAAGATATGGGCATTCGAACGGAGCTTCACCCAATTCCATCTAATTCTCGGCAACGCATGATATTAGCAAAAGCTTGTTTCTCCATGACAGCTCATGAAAAGGAAATTTTTTGCTCTGTTTTGAAAGATGCAAAGTTGCCTCAAGGATGTGCATCGAATATTTCACGATGTGTTGATATAACTGGGAAGAAAATTTCCGGTTATAAAAGTCATGATGCACATTTTATTATGCATCATTTGCTGCAAATTGCTGTCACAAAATCATTGCCAAAACATGTGGCCATTGCTCTTATCAGACTTGGTGCTTTTTTTAAAGGTGTATACAGTAAGGTTGTCAAAACAGATGATCTTGATTGTCTCCAATCTGAAATTTGTGAAACATTATGTCTCCTTGAGATGATCTTTCCACCTAGTTTTTTTGACATTATGGTGCATTTGCCTATTCACTTGACGAATCAAATAAAGCTAGGTGGACCTGTGCATTGTCGTTCAATGTATTTTGTTGAAAGGTATCTAGGTCGTTTGAAGGGATATGTCCGCAATCGAAGTAGACCAGAGGCTTCCATAGCTGAAGGTTATTTGGCCGAAGAATGCTTGATCTTTTGTTCTAGATTTTTGAATGATGGATCAGAAATTAAAAATGGCGAAAGGGGTTCTTATAACAATGTGTTGTCTAGTCTTTTCCCTACAGAAGGCCATCCGATAGGGGGAAGATTGAAAAAGTTTGGCAAGCCAATTAAATTGCGAATGGAGGAAAAGGAGCATGCACACCGTTATATTTTATTTAATTGTGGAGACAAAGAAGTTGAGAAGTATATAAAGTGAGTTTCCAATTCAATTGCCATTACATACATTTCAGTTCATTAACTGGTGTACTTTTTTCTTTATTAAGTGGTCACAAATAACTTATATTTTATGAAAACTATGTAGGGAGCACCAACAGTTACCGGAGATAAGAGGCAAAACTAGTAAATGGGCTAGAACACAAGCACACAGCCAAGGATTTTGTAAATGGTTTGAATTAAAAGTCATCATGTCAAAGGATGTTCCAAGTCATATTATTTGGTTGTCCAAGGGGCCTGACTTGGTTTGTAAGAAATATGCAAGCTATGCTATAAATCTACAGAATTAGAAATCTACAGAATTAGAAATCTGTGCAGAAAATTCTGCAGAAAATCTACAGAATTAGAAATCTGTGCAGAAAATTGTGTAGAAAATTGTAAAATCTGCAGAAAATTGTGCAGAAAATTTGCAAAATTAGAAATCTGTGCTGAAAATTGTGCAAAAAATTGTAAAATCTGCAGAAAATTGAGCAGAAAATCTAATTGTGCAGAAAATCCAATTCTTGTTTTTCCCTATTGGACTATGATGTCATGATTGTTTATTTATAATCAGGGAGTTAGAGTCCAAGCAGAACAACATGGACAAGGGAAGGAAACATTCACTTCAACGGGTTCAGTTACGGATTACCTAAGATTGAAGAAAATGAAGCAAGAAAGAATTGACAACCAGAAAAATTCAGCGAATGTAGACGAAGGTCATGGCAATGAAGTTCGACGTGAACAAGCGCAAAGCTCCCACCATGCTAAATCTGCATCCAATGGTTCGGTGTCGGCTTATTTAGCTTCCAAACAAACACATCAACTTCAACAACCACAAGAGAGTGGGATGAATGCAGGGCAACCCGAAGGACAACCAAAAATTAGTAGCAATAGTTGTGGCCAATTACATGAGAACAATGTAGGCATTGTAGGTGGAAAAATAGCTGTTTTGGTAGAGTATGAAGCTAACACAACTTCTGATTTGCAAGCCTCAAAGAAGAAAAAAAACTAGAGGACTAACAATGTTGAAAGATTTGCAAACACGACAAAGGAGCGAACGCCAACCAATCATCTTAAATGAAAAATATCAGCCGGTTGGTCCTGATGAAAAAACTTTGATTAGTTTTAGTGGATTCCTGGGCACGATAGCAAGGAAACCTAACCTTGCACCATTAAACTATGTGAATTGGAGATAAATGCCAACCAAAGATCAAATATGGGAATTTGTTAATGTAAGTTTGTGAGAAACCTATCTTCTTAAAATTTTTTAATATAATTTTATTATAATATTTGTTTATTGTATTACAGACTGTTTTTGTAGTTCCTGAAGAGGGTAAGAGTTGGGTTCTCAAGAGCGTTGGAGAATCTTGGCGGACTTTCAAACACCGAGTGAAAGAGAATCATTATACTAAGTACAAAACTGATGAGGAAAGACGGCAACACCGCCCAAACTTTATCACAGAAGATATATTCACTGATCTCTTAGCATATTGGAGTGACGACAATGTGAAGGTTAAATACTTACATTTAGGTGCAATCTTATACTTAATGTTTAACGTTTATCGTAACCCACCCATATTGTTGTACCTTGCATCTATACAGAAAATGGCTGAAGTGAATAGGGGAAACCGCATAGTACAAAAGAATCCTCACACAGTTGGCCGAAAAAGTTTTGCACGACTATATAATCAAATTGTAAGTATTTTAATCCCATATTATAATCTCATACTTACAAGATTGTTTACTTATAGAATCAGTTGCATATTATAATCCTATACTTGTATATAGCACAAGGAAAAAGGAAATGATGAACCACTTTCCATTGCTGAAATGTTTGTGGCAACGAGAAAGAGAAAGGTTGGGAAATTATACAAGCAGCCAGATGAAGTTAGCGAAAAAATTGTATGTGGTTCAACTTTTATGCGTTTTATAAATACTTAGAAGTTTTATTTGTCTTGTGAGAAGTTTTAATCACTTTAGTCAAACTACTCTATTGTTTCAGGCTCGCATCGAAAAGATTCAAGCTGAAGAATGTAATGGTGATAAAAGCGAATTGCTAAATGAGATTGTGGGAGATTTGGGAGTGTCAGTAAAAGGTCGTGTTCGGCTATATGGAAGAGGTGTTAAAAAATCTGATTTAAGAGATAAAGGAGCATCATCAAAGCCATCATTTATTGTCCCGGGAGATTGTATTGAATCCATAAAACAATCTTTGGAAGAAGAAATGCAACAAAAGTTAGCAGTTGAGAAGGCTGCAATGGAAAAACAAATGGAAGAACAAATGGATAAAAAGTTACAATTGATGCAACAAAATATGTTTTCCCAATTTGTCATGCATTTACGACATGCCAACCATGGTCTTAACATTAATAATGACACTCTTGGTTCATTATTTTCATTGGCTCAATCTCCTGGGGATGCTGTTAGTGCTCCAAAGCAGCTGCCTCAAAATAATAATCCATTATCCAGTCAAAGTGATTCCGCTCCAAGTAAGGTAAGATACGTTGTTTATGGTTAATTCTAAAATCTGTTAGTTCTCTACTTATTGTTAGCATGACTAAAATGATGTTGGTTGAATTTTGGTGGTTCGGGAAGATTGATTTCTGGCTTATGGCAATTTGATAGGCTGTTTCAGATGGTTGTTGGATTTTGTGGTTCTTAAATATTGTTTTCTGGCTTGTGGTAATGTGATAGGCTTATTTTTTCTCTTTTTGTTAGAAGCATAACTGTACAACTAGCTTTGATTGCAGCCTTTAAGTTCAAATTTTGGCAATTATTATTTTTTGGCTTATAGCAATGTGATAGGTTGTTTCTGATGGTACTAGTGATATTGGATTTTGTGGTTCTTAAAGATTGTTTTCTGGATTGTGGTAGTGTGATAAGCTGTTTGTAATGGTGGTTGGATTTTGTGGTTCTTAAAGATTATTTTTGGCTTGTGATAGTGTGATAGGCTTATTTTGTCTCTTTTGTTAGAAGCATACTGTACAACTAGCTTTAACTGCGGCCTTTAAGTTCAAATTTTGGCAACTACAGTAGAGTAATGAAATTTAGTGGTGGAACAAGCATATGACGTGAACAATTTGATAAAATATGTCCCTATGTTTTATTTAGATCGAATGTTATGTAAATAATTAGATTAAGTATTTCTAATAGACCATGGAATTAGTTCAAATATTTTGTTAATCATATTTCTTTTTTTCTTATTTTTGTAGGATGCTAATGGAGAAATTGAAGGTGAACCGAGAAGGAAATGAGCTCTATATATGCTTTGTATTTTTAAGTTTTTGTCAAACTCTCTTTTTGGATATGTTATATATGTTCGGATTAGTTTTGGGATTAAGCTTATGTAGACGAATATATTGGGATTTCGTAGTATTATTAGCTATTGAATAGTTATTTTATATATGAAATCGTTGTATATACTATATGTTCCTTGAGAACTTTTATTTTTTATATAGAGAACTTTTGAAAAGCGTAGCATTTTATTTCTAAAAGCGTTGCATAAAATGATTAAAGGGACATAAATCTATTTAAATTGTTGCATAATAATATGCAAACCGTGGCATTTTCTATACTTGAGCGTTGCATATGAAAATAAAAATTGTGGCATTAGTTGTTACAAAGCGTTGCATATGACAAAAAACCGTTGCATTAGCAAAACTTGTGAATTATCATAAGCGTTGCATATAATATTGTGGCCGTGGCATTAAATATTTTCGACCGTTGCATTTGCCTTTTATAATCGTGGTATTTAGTTTATAAAGCGTTGCATATTTTGGCAAAAACGCGTGGTATTTAGTTTATAAAGCGTAGCATATTTTGGCAAAAAGCCGTGGTATTTAGTTTTTAGAAAGCGTTGCATATTTTTCCAAAAAACCGTGGTATTTAGTTTAATAAAGCGTTGCATATTTGGAGATAAAACCGTGGTATTTTGTTTATAAAAGCGTTGCATATTGTGGACAAAAACCGTGGCATTTGCTTCACCAAAAAACCGTTGCATATATACCTAAATTGATATGGATTTGTCAACCGTTGCATAAGCTCAAAAAACCGTTGCATATGAGATTATGTTACGGAGGCAGATGCGGCGCTTAGGTAACCGTTGCATAAAGGCTAATGCAACGGCAAAGTAGGGTTTATGCAACAAAACAGGGGCGTTGCATAAAGCCTTCTATGTAGTAGTGAGAGGAGAATTTTGTCTAGAGAGAGAAAGAGAGAGGAATGTTTTTGAGTTTCAAGATTTCAAAGGATTAGTTAAAGCTTGCAACTCCAAGAGGTCTTTACAATAAAGCGATTAACTTAAATTGCGTAGCAGTAATCGACGATTCAGGCTTAAAGACGAAACTTTGGACACAGTCAAAGGCAAAGACAAGTTCTGGGATTGAATTATTGTACGACTAAATGGTATTTGTATTAGAGCAATATGGCATTGTATGTCGTGTAGAATATGAATATGTGTAGTAAGTTAAGATTTCAGACCTTGGGAATTATGTGTAAAAGTTTATTGTATAAACAATTTATGTTTATATCTTCCGCAATAGTTATAGAATTGTTGTATCGTAATGTACCAGGTCCGAGGTTCTGGGGACCCGAATTTGGGGGCGCTACAGTTGGTATCAATGTTGTAGGTTATAAACCTTATGTAAGGTTACCTTAGGCTATTAACCGTAGTGGGATAAGGATAAGAACTAACTCACATAGAATTAGTGCGTTGATCAAATTCAAAGATAAATCTCGATAAATTATAAAAGATCCAGAGTTACCTAACTCTGATAATAAAGATGAACAATATTAATGAATAAATAGAGTCTAAAAGACTAAAGTATGGGGAAAGAAGATCGTATAACAAAACGATCGTAGCATAGGAATGAATCGTAATATACACGATGAGATCACACCGTGATCTGATAAGGTCATAGCAAGGAGGAGGATCAATTGAATGATTGAAAATTTTATGGCAAAGTTGTTATATGTCAGTTGTACTATGAATTGGTATTGTGCCAACTCAGAAAAACTGTTGGGGTTGATGCAATACGGATTGAACACAATTCGTATGGAGAAAGAATGGGCCTAGGATATTAAGTATGGATTTCAATTGAGGACTCATGTCAGCAGCTGAGTTGTATGATTCTTTGTATGGGCAGGGAATTTGTACTTGGTTTTAGAACCGCTTAGCTTCCTTATCGATATAGTGGTTAAGTTGAACAATTCTTTGTATGGGCAGGGAATTTGTCCTTGGTGTAAAAACCGCTTAGCTTCCTATATTGATTAGAGGTCGAGTTGACCAATTCTTTGTATGGGCAGGGGTTTGTGTTTGGTTTGACGACCACTTAGTTTCTGATAGTGATAATCATGGAAATGTTTGTGTCGCGCTATTTGCTATATATATGTTGAGAAGGTGATTCTTTTCTCATATGTATAACAGATAGATAGAGTATAAGTAGAGGATATAAGGTTAAGTTGCGAGTTCTTAAAACTCATACTTATGGTAAGTTCGTGACTCATAATTATATAAAATATTTTGAACCCCTCAGCGAATGGACGCCAATGGTCTATCTAGGACAAGTTCTTAAACTCATATGATTGTGGAAAGTTCCTGAACTCATAACGTGTGGTAAGTTTGACGAACTGGGTATAATTAAGTGTGAATGGAGTATTAAGGATAATAGGAATAGATAGACTGATTAAGCAATGGATCATTAGTGGAAGCGTAGGTATTTTAAATCTTCTAGCTATGCTAGACTTCAAAAATTTTGACATCAAGCTAAATTCGCACTATGTGCCTTTTAAAAATGAATTTTTATTCTCAAATCCCGGTGACTAGTGTTTATGTGTGGACTTCGGGACACTGACACATCGTTACCTGTTGAGATGATAAAATTGATTTACAATGATTTTTGAACCGTTTAAAGAATAGTCTATGCTAATTGTTTCGGCTAGACGACAATCATTTGAAATATCAAAATATGTTTTATTTATCATTGATGCATCATGTAACCTGGTGCAGAGATGATAAAAAGTTGATGAAGTTGTAAATACAGGAATACTTAGTGTTGAATTTGATCTGAAAATCGTTGTCCCACTATTGTATGATGTGTTATAACAAAGTCACACAATGACGGAATCCTCAAACGGGCTGTAAATACAGTACGCTATCATGACGTCATTTTCAAAATATTTTTTTTATAATTACTTGCCAACGGGGTTTGGCTATACATAAATATTTCGATTGAAATTGAATTATTGGTATGAGTCTAAGCTATTTGATTCAGCTAGACCAACGTTTATGAAAATTCTGAGCGTTCTTTGAAAAATTTCCCGAACCAAATGATTTTGGTGCGGAATTCGATAAGACTAAAGTAAGCATCCCAAAATTTGGGAAACTTTTGTGCGCCTAAGGCGGATAAGAGGAACTGGGAAAAATTGTTCGGACCAGAAGTACTTAATAAGTACAGGGTATAACGGGCTAATTACCCTCTATGTCCGTAAGTCATAACGGTTAGCGAATGAATTTCTGTATAACCTTTTTGAAAATAAAAGTTCGTAGTCTATATGACTCCTCAGAATGATTTGAAAAATTTAACTATGGTGAGTGATGTTTTGGGTACCATGTGGTGATGAGTATGAAAGGTGTAAGGTGTAAGGTAAATTTCGGGGACGAAATTCTTAGAACGAGGGGTGAATGTGACAACCCGAGAATTTAGACAATTTATTAAAATCTTAAATGATTAAATTAAGGTTAAATAATAGACCTAGACGGTAAATAAGTGTATGGATTTGACATTTTTGTGAAGAATTTTGTTGGATTTAACATTTTTGCGAAAGACTTATATGATTTTGTGATTATATATGTGTACAGTATGTGGTTAAGGGTTGAGTATGAATTAGGTAAAGGGTAACATGGGAAAACCCTAATTTTAATTCAGTTAATGAAAACCCTAACCCTAATTAGGAATAGGGATTTAATAGTTAATACAGTTATTATAATTGTATCTATGATTGCGTATGTGTATAGTAAGGGATTAATGATCAAATGTTGAACAGATAAGGTATAACCTTCGTAAACCCTAATGGTAGAAACCTTAATCTGCAGTTACGAAACCCTAATTTCTTATTCGGGAATCCTAAACCCTAATTTGTAAACCTTAATGGTAATTAGAAAATCCTAATGTTATTTATCAAACCCTAAGGGTTAAATTTTAAGGAAAACATAGGAAATGACCGAACTACCCTTCAAATTATGTGGGAAATTATTAGAATACCCTTTTGGAGGCGAAATAACCAAATTACCTTTAAAATTATCTAGGAAATGACCAAAATACCCTCCAATCCATGTGAAATTAAATCAACCAATCAGAGAAGAGATGATGCAAGCATGACATCATCCTTAAAGAAATATAGATGATGCAAGCATGACATCAGCATTAAAGAAACACAAAAAGTTGATGTCATCATGATGATGTCATCTTGATGTCACCCAGGGACTAAAGTGTAATTAATAAGGTACTAAAGTGTAATTAAGTAGGGTACCAAACTGTAATAAGCCAGGGGCAAACTGTTAAAAGTCGAGCCCCTAACATGCAATTATTGAAACTTTATTTTCCTATAAATAGGAGCCATTTCTCTTCATTTTTTTCAAAACCAAAAATATGGTTAGAGAGAGAGAGGAGAATTTTGTCTAGAGAGAGAAAGAGAGGAAAGTTTTTGAGTTTCAAGATTTCAAAGGATTAGTTAAAGCTTGCAACTCCAAGAGGTCTTTACAATAAAGCGATTAACTTAAATTGCGTAGCAGTAATCGACGGTTCAGGCTTAAAGACGAAACTTCGAACACAGTCAAAGGCAAAGATAAGTTCCGGGATTAAATTAGTATACGATTAAATGGTATTGTATTAGAGCAATATGGCATTGTATGTCGTGTAGAATATGAATATGTGTAGTAAGTTAAGGTTTCAGACCTTGGAAATTATGTGTAAAAGTTTATTGTATAAACAATTTATGTTTATATCCTCCGCAATAATTATAGAATTGTTGTATCGTAACGTACCAGGTCCGAGGTGCTGGGGACCAGGATTTGGGGGCGCTACAGTTTCAGCTAGACAAAGATTATTTAAAATATCAAAATATATTTTTATATCATCAATGTATCATGTAACCTGGTGCAAAGATGATAAAAATGATGGAGTTATCAATGCAAAATTACTTAGTGTCGGATGTGATCTAAAGATCGTCAACCCACTATAGTATGTTGTAGTATGACAAATTCATAGAATGACGGAATCCTCAAACGGACTGTACATATAGTGCGGTATCATGACGTCATAAAATGATTTCAGAATTTTAAAGATAATTTGTTGCCAATTAATTTGGCTAGACATATGTTTCGATTGAAATTTGAATTTTTGGTATAAGTCTAAGCTATTTGATTCAGCTAGACAAATGTTTATGAAAATTCAAAGTATTCTTTGAAAGCTTATGTCAAACCAAATTATTTTGGTGCGAAATTCTATGATAAGACCGAGGTGAACTATGTCGATTGGATAAAATAATCCAATCTAGTAGCGAAAATATTCGCTAGACATGATTGATACGTTATGCATAACGTAATCGTACGATAGGCTAATCACCTAAAGTACTAGCAGCTGTAGTTTACCTTCTTCGTGATTGTAATATACCTAGCAATTTACCGTTTTGTTGTGCAAATACCATTAAAACTATGTGTTCATGGTCTATATGACCTCTCAATATAATATAAAAAGTTTTCTTGAATAAAACTTTTTAGATTATTGATACTGCTTTACAGTTATTGAACAATTGTAGAGACTCCTGAATGATTGGAAATTATAAACTCCTAGTGGGTAGTCATGGTAGAATGTGATGGTGGAATAGATCCTCATGGAAGGAGATAATATGTACTCGTTAATCGAGAATGAAATCTAATGTGATTAAATAAAGGTTATTATGACAACCTAGTTTATGTGAATGAAAGGATCAGTGATTAATAGATTATAATTTCAAGGATGAAATTTTTAGAAGAAGTGGTTAAATATATATACTTTTGGTGCAATAGTGATTCCGAGGACGGAATCCTTATAAGGGGGGAAGAATGTGACATCCCAAAAATTCATAAGATCTTGAATGATTAAATTAAAGGTTAAAAGAATAAACCTGGATGGGAATTTGAGGAATAATTTAAAATTTTTAAAAGAACCTATATGGTTTGATTTGAATTCTTAAAATGTGTATATGTATAGGTAAACATATATATATATTTAGTGATGTTGTATACATATTTTAGCAAGAAGAATGATAAGAATAAATATAGTATGAGATTTGTGGGACATTTCTCAAAGTATCAAAGTATTTGGTATGAGTATGTATATTATTTGATTTCTTATATTTGTTTATTATATAATAAGCATATAAAAAGAAACTAATATAACTTAATACATATATTAGGTATGAAAATTTAAATAACCTAAGGGTTATAATAGAAAAGGATGCTAGTATTTAAAATATTAACTAACATTAAGAGATTAAGTTTATTATCTCAATTTATTAATTTTATTAAAGCAAGTCTAATTGGGTTAAGAAATTAAATGTACATGATTAAGGATTTGATTTGCAATTGAGTGAATAGAAATTCTAATTAAATGATTAGGGTAGAATATAATTCAAAGTAGTGGAATATGTTAATTTACATACCCCAAATATTTTATTATCAAGCCCAAAGTAATTAAAGGAATGGCCCAAGTCTTGGCCCAATGGAAGAGGGTCATATTGGATATTTAATAAAGCATTATATGGCATAAAAAGAAAACAAAATTGAAGGGGAAAAAAAGGCCATATGTGGCCGGTTATAACAAGGAAAGGAATGAGAGTATGTGAGCTCATCATTTAATTTACCAACTCCCACCAACTCCTTACCAACTCCGTTATGTGTCAAGTTCTAGATTTAACACTACATTTCTCTAAGTGTGCAAGCAAAGAAATCATAATAATGAGTGAGAGAGAGATAGCAAGGAGTATGGGGGAATGGATATAGCTATAAAAAATATATCTCTTCTTACACACAAAATCTATTTTTTCTCTTTCCTCTCACATCCTATTTTGCTAGTAAAAGAAAACTAAAGAGAGAAAGAGAGGGAGAGCCATTTTGGCTGGAGCAAGGAAGAGAAGGGAGGGGTTTTTGATCTTCCTTCTACCTTAGATTATCATCTATTTGAATGATCAAGAAGAGTATTCTATAGATAAAGGTATAAACACCTTTTTCCAAAGTTATTTTTAGTTGTTTGAATCAAAACTTGGATCTATGATTTCAAAACTCAAAAACCTTAGATCTATATGTTTATAAGTGTTATGTGTTTAGATCTATCACTTTTGATGATCAAAAGTCAGATCAAAAAAAAAAGGAAACTATGTTTTAGAAGTTAGAAAATCTTGATTTTTCTAGCCTAAATTATGTTTTGCTTGGGTTTGGTGAAATTTTAATGAAATATATCATAGATCATGGTAGATCCTTAATTTTAAGGTGTATTAGTATATATTACGATAGTTTATGATGTTTAATCTTAGGTTAATCAAGAGATCTAGGAAGATTTCTTAGAAAACACAAAAGTTTTAAAATCAGATTTTTGAGAAAACGGAACTTGTTATTAAAACGACCATATCTCACATTGTGTTTTGAATTTTTGAGTGTTGTCAATTTTTGGAGTTAGATGTATAAGTCTTCTAACCTTTTCAAGTGGAATCACTGAAAAATTCTATGTAGATTTCCGTGTGAACTATTTTGAACAAAGGACGCCAAATTTGAAAAACCCAAAAAGTAGGCTGTCTGGAAATTGTAAGGGCAGTTTCGGGAAATTAATTTGTGTAATAAATTCCAATATTTTGGGACATGAAAATATATGATATGAAGTAGCTTGTGCCCAAAAATGAGCTCATTCTGACTTAAATTGAGCAAGTTATGACTATTTCAATATTTATGTTTTTCTGACGAAAATCGCTATAACCGGAGTTGTATAACTCCGATGGTCACGAAATTTAAACTGGAGACTCATGTTAACCTGTGTAAGATCCCGCCAAGAGTTGGAAATTTTTGGATTTAAGCGTGATGTAGCAAATTTCTTATGGAATTAACTAGAAATGGATTTTTGAAAAATACTTAAGAAAGTTGAAAAATTTCTGAATTTTTTTTTGTGAATGAAATATGTATATATATATATGTTTGGCCAAAGGATGGAAAATAATAAGATGATTTGGTTAAAAGGGGGAATCCAGCTTACTGGATTGCAATCTAGTTTATTGGTTGGCCATCAGGTTGCTGGATTGAAGGATTTATGAATCCAGGCTTGCTGGATTAGATGTTAAATAATCCAGGTTGCTGGATTAGAAGTTAGTTGAATCTAGGCTTGCTGGATTGGATATCAGTCTGAATCCAGGCTTGCTGGATTGGAGGATAGTTGAATCCAGTCTGCTGGATTGGAAAATAGTTACTAAATTGAAATTCAATATGAATCCAGGTTGCTGGATTAGGTATCCGGTTTACTTAATTATAAGTGACTTATAAAATGAATGAATAAGTGTTAATTCACAAGTTATATGATACAGTAGTGTTAAGTCTAAGGCAGTACAGTCGTACTCTTAAATGGTTGATGTATAGTAGCTGGACTAAACGACTCCTTCATATGGGGAAGGTATCTACGAATTAGTAACCGATCTAACTCACTGTGAAAATAGTGTAGACGAGACGGAAACTAATTTGTTAGTTGTTTGTGAGAAACCACTCAGTATATTATATTGAATATTATTAAAGACTCGATGTGTGCTAGGTTTAGACTTGTGTATGTATAGTGTTAATGTTATCTAATATTTGACTATGTGTTTAAATGTTAGATAGTTTACTTATAAAGTATGTTATACTAATTGAAAGATCAATCTTATAACTGATAGGACTTTTCAATAAAGCGATTAAATTAGATTGCGTAGCAGTAACCAACGATACAGGCAAGTTTTCTAACTCAAGCTCGAGTTATATTTTTAAGTATATTAGTGAATGATTATTTACTTCTAAACTGATTATTGATTCGTACGTAGTGCATGTTGTATATGTTCATCAGGTATGAAAGGCTGATCACCTTCATTACCCTAAGGTTCAGATAAAGTTATTCATGGTCCTTGTTGACATTTAACGTTATTAATTTAGTCATTCAATTATTGACATATTAATTCATGCTCTTGCACAATTATCATATTGTTGAAAACTTGAAAGCTTATTCATTCTTTCAATCATGATATATCCTTGTTGTATTTAAACTTGCTGGGAAAATTTGTTGCTCACCCTTGCTATATCATGATAAACATTTCAGATTAAAGACAAAACTTCGAACACAGTCAAAGGCAAAGACAAGTTCCAGGATGGAATTATTATACGATTAAAATGGTAATAGTATAGGATACAAATAACATTGTATGTCGCGTAGGATATTAAATGCAGGTATTAAGTTAAGGTTACAGAGCTTGGGAATTATGTTGTAAAAGTTATTGTATAAATAATTTATGTTTATATCTTCCTCAATAGTTATAGAAATGATGTATCGTAACGTACCAGGTCCGAGGTTCTGGGGACCCGAATTCGGGGGCGCTACAGTCTAAGGGATTTGAGGATGGTCTACCGGTAGGATCTGAGTATCATTTGTCTACTCGCCGAATTCCATTCCTGTTTGATGGAGGTTGGGAGCTCTACCTCGGGGAGCGTGCTTTTCGATGTAACACGGGGGAGATTCGCCTTCCTTTTCTTCCTCCAGCTCAGCGATTTTGGCCTCTATCTCAGCCAGTTGCAGTGATTCCCACTGTTGGGTATGATGGATTTCATTTGTCGGATGGTCCTATCACTTCTAAGGACTTTTCCACTTGGTGGGGCCCACTCATGATAGGACCTTAGACTCGGGCTATCCAGTTCTTGGGAGATATGGTTCCAGGGTCTCTTATGATGATGGACTGGATATCATGCTTCCAGGAACCCTCTCATCAGACTTAGATAACCGACTTGAGACATCAGTTGGAGCAGCTGTCAACGTACTGTCGTCATATGGGTGTGGACCCTTCCTTAGCTAGTACTTTTGTTGCTCAGGATTACCAGGTTGGGCCATCAGGCACTGGTGGTTCTCATAGGGCTGGACCCTCAGGCGCTGGTGGTTCTCAGGATGGAGATGATCCATTCACTTATCACTCGGATGTGCAGGAGACACCTTATGGCCCAGATCAGCAGGATGTGCCCACCCTAGGTGACTTACCCTGGGTTGATCAGCTTGATGATTCTAGCACCTTTCTGGAGGCTTTCGACTTTGTGATGACTCCATAGGTCTTTTGTTAGTCCTTGGGCATTTGTGCCCCAGTATCCTATACTTTTTATTTCTTAGTTTTCACATGTATCATAGGTATGACAGTGATGTATATAAAACTGATGTATTTGACAGATATCTATGTATGATGTTTTCTATTTATTCATCGTGCATGCTATATTATCACTTGTTATGATGCATGCTTCATATATATTTAAATGATTGGATAGAGATTGACCCTTATATGGTCTTATTGACACAGTTTCATAGATGTCCTCCTCTGCTGTGGTTCGCTTGGATCCCTTTTCGCCTAGTCGGATAGCTACCAGTTTGAGGGTTTGGCATGAACATTTGTAGGATTCTGACCATGTTGTAGTAGGTCGCATGTTGGGCCATTCCTTATGTCTGTTATCCTTTCAGGTTCTAGAGGGGTTTGTTGATGGTATGCTTAGTTATTGGATTCCAAAGCGCTGCGTTTTCCTGTTTGGCTCTGATGAGTTGACTCCTACTCTGGAGGAGTACGGTCGTATCTTCGAATTGTCGATGGAGGGGCCGTGTGCTCGGATGGCGTTGGGCCATAGTGCCGCCAGTTCATAATGGTGACCAAACGGAGGACGGCAGTCGTACTGGCAGAGGTAGGTGGCAGACACATTATTTCTATGGACTTTATGATAGGTGACTTTGGATCTGCTGACAGCTTCGCCGTCTATCATGGAGATTTTTCCATTTCATAGGAGAGATGGTATATTGCCCGAGTGGACGCCCTGATCATGTGCCTCATAGCATATCTATACATGCCATTCTATGCTGACCATCTAGATGTGGCGATGTCGATGGTTGTCTGGGCCTTAGAGATGACTTCACCATACTTCCTCTTATCATGGCAGAGACATTGATATCAGCATCCCTCTGCTGGACTATTGGAGATTAGGGGTTCAGAGGTAGCCCCGTGCTCCTATATATCTGGTTCATGACGCACCTCAGACTGATAGATCGGCTTCGTCGTCATGGGTTCTGCTTTGGACATGGCTTGTCACAGGTCTACTCATACCGCCTGGCTTCCTGCATCAATGGGGCATCCTGGACTTCATTTCTGGGTGCCATGGAGGCTTCTTTAGCTATAGTTATGTACTCTGGTTACTGCTCCTTTCTGAGTTTCACCACCCATGTAGCTGACCTGGATTTCTTTCTGTTGGCTGGTTTGAGGCACGTGACGACCTATCATCCTCTGGCGGTGATTGGCCAGTTTGATCAGTATCAGGAAGTCTATTCATTTGAGGGGACTGAGGATTATCGCTTCCCCGTCTGCTCAATTACCGAGGCTAATCTAGCTCGGGTTTATGGATTTTGGTCGCATCGAAAGACAGCGGAGTTCAGAGACTACCATCAGGGCCGCTCTGCAGAGTACTCAGCTTGCAGTCGGATTTGGCACCAGACGCCGTGGACCAGGTTGATACAGAATCTTTATCCGAGGATGATGGTGGGTCTACTGAAGTTGAGGAGCCCATGGAGGATTCTATATCTCCGACTGAGGATGCTCTGTTTGCAGAGTTGACAGCTTCTCTTGTTAGTACTGTCCTGCGCTCGACCTCAGTTTCCATGGAGACGATGGACAGACAGCTTCACCTGGTGACCTTTGAGAGGGATCACGCTCGAGCTCTGATGTTAACCACCGTAGCTGGTCGAGATGCTGCTATCGCTGAGAGAGATGCAGCCCTTGCTTCCAGAGACCAGGCCCTCATTAATAGAGATGCAGCCCAGATTTTTGCAGATGGACTTATTAGTCACATACAAGGAGTAGTACAGAGTCAGGATGGCATTTATCGAATGGCAGCAGGGATGCTGGGACATGTCGAGGCACTGGAGCACGAGCTCAGAGATGCTTCTCAAACCACAAAGACTACTGGATATTTGGCTATGTTGGCTTGTCTTACAGCCGATTTATAGCCCTATTTTATTTTCCTGTATAGACTTTGTTATTATCTTTTGTCACAAGTTAGAATTAACTTTTGTATTATAAACAGTTGTATATATAAAAAGAAACAAGTTCAGTTCACTTCCCTTGTTTGAGCATGTCTAGCCTTGTACACTATTATCATTCTCGCTTTATGATTTATTATGTCCACATAGAACTGGTCTTGTCATAATTGCGCCAGATTCGACAGGGTGATGCTGAGATGTCGCTAGGTCCTCTCCGCATCAGCTGTTGATTGGGCGGGTTTGTGTTACATTTCGGTTTCTATATAGGTTAATATTTTGGTTTTACGGATATAAGGTGGAAATGTTTGGATTCTTTTGAAGGTTAGACTGCACCATAAATGGTTGCCTACGTACTCCCGCAGATGGGAGATCAGGTCTTTTGCAGTTCAGGCTTAGCCTGAATAGTTGAAAATGGTTTATTTGGGTTTGAGCTTGGTTTGATGGGATTTTGATTTTTTTATTTGATTTGATGGGGTTTTGATTTTTTTGTTTGATTTGTCAAGGGTTAGACCGCACCATAAATGGCTGCCTACGTACTCCCGCAGATGTGAGATCAGGTCTTTCGTAGTTCAGGCTCAGACCTGAAAACCAGACTTGATATATTTTTCTTTTTTTTCTTTTTCTTTTTCTTTTTCTTTTTTACTTTTCTTTTTTCTTTTCTTTTTTCTTTTCCTTTTTCTTTTTCTTTTTTTTATCAAGACAAAGTATTCCAGTTTGAAATGAAAGGGGTCTCAGACATAATACTGTTTCACTGAATCGAAATTGATCAATTGTGGGAATTCCTCACCTTCCATCTCCTCCAATTTCAAGGCTCCACCCGATAGGATTACTTTGACAACAAAGGGTCCTTCCTAATTTTGGGAAAATTTTCCTTTTAGCTGCATCTTGGCCTGGAATGATCTTCTTTAGTACCAAATCATGCTCTTTAAATTCTCAAGGTCACACCTTCTTGTTATAAGATCGGTACATTCGCTGCTAATATAGTTGGTCGTGGAAGATAGCAGCAGCCCTCTTTTCATCTATTAGGGATAACTGATCGTATCAATCTTGTATCTATTGACTCTCCTCTATCTGGGAATCTAACATCACTCTTAGTGATTCCATCTCCACTTCGACAGGAAGTACGACCTCCATACCATAGACTAACGAGTACGGTGTTGCCCCAGTCGAGGTTCGAGTCGACGTTCGGTATGCAAGTAGGGTTAACGGCAACAGATCAGGCCATCACCGGTGATTTGTCGACATCTTCATCAATATCTTCTTGATATTCTTATTAGCGACTTCCACCGTGCCGTTCATTTTTGGACAATAAATAACTTATTTGAGGTGTTTGATATTAAACTTACTGCACAGTTCCCTCATCATCTCCTTATTCAGATTCTTCGTGTTGTCCGATATGATAACTTCGAGTTGTCCATACCAACAGATGATGTTGTTTCTAATGAAACCAACGATGACCTCCTTAGTGACCTTGGGGAAGGAAGCTGCTTCAACCAACTTGGTAAAGTAGTCGATCATAGTGAAGATGAATTGGTGATCGTTACTATCTTTAGGCTCAACTGGTCCTATCAAGTCCATTCCCCACATTGAAAAAGGCAATGGTGATGTCAAGCAATGTAGTTGATTCGGTGGTGCATGAATAATGTTGGCATGGATTTGGCATTGATAACAACACTTGACATAATCGTCGCAATCCACTTTGAGGGATATCTAGTAATGTCCCGTCCTTAGGATTTTCTTGGCAAGTAGGAAACCATTCATATGTGCTCCACACACCCCACCATGTACTTCATTCATAAGTCGTTGGGCCTGATCTCTGTCTAGACATCTCAGACGGCCTATGCCAGGGTCTCTTTTGTAGAGAGCATCCCCACTTAGATAGAAATTCATGGCCATGTTCTGTATTCGCTTCTTCGCGGCTTGACTTATTCCTTCAGGGGTTGATTGCTCTCGTAAATATTCTTTAATGTGGTGGTACCAAAGTGGTCTAGTAGGTGCTATCTCATCCGATATCTCCCCTACACTGTTTCCATATGACGGTGCGTTCTATACAGTGAAAGTGATAACAGGCATTCCCTTCCTTGCTGACAGGTTTACCAATGAAGCTAAGGTAGCTAATGCATCGGCGAAATCATTTCAGCTGCGGGGAATATGCATAAAGGCAATATCTTCAAACTCTCCTGCCAATATGAGAATATGCTGATGCTAAGGCAATAGATGCAATTCCTTGATGGTGTAAGCCCTGGTGGACTGTCTGATGACTAGTTTCGAATCTCAGAACACAACTACTCGTTTAACTCCTAGGGACTGAGCCAGTTTTAACCCCACAATGCATCCTTTGTATTCTACGGTATTGTTGGAATTGTTAAAATGCAACTTGGTTGCCATAGGGTAATGATCTCCTATGATGGATACCAGAACTGTCCCGGCTCCTGCGCCTTCAGTGTTTGATGCGCCGTCAAAATATATTTTCTAGAATTGACCTCGATCCTCCTTACTGGTCAGTTGAACAGTCATCACTTCCTCCTCTGGGAAATAAGTTTCCAGAGGTTCATAACCTCCTGCTGGTGCGACCGACAGGTGATCTGCAATCCCTTGCCCTTTGATGGACTTTTGGATCACTTAGACGATGTCAAACTGTTGGAGGATCAACTGCCACTTGGAGAATCGGCAGTTCAACATCAGCTTGCTGAAGATGTATTTCAAGGGATCCATCCTACAGATGAGATAAGTTGTATGGCCGTGTAGGTAATGCTGTAACGTCGTGGATGCCCAAGCTAATGCACAGCAGGCTAAGTATCCATTATGTACGCTAAGTACCCTACACAACCTTGTTTCAATAACTTCTTGGCCTGCATAATCGTCAGATAACTCCCTTGTCTAGGCGATTTGCTGCTATAAAACACTACCTTCGACGGAGTCGTAAGGTTTACCAATTTCTTCTGGCAATCAATCACCGCTCCATGGTTGAACAACCAATCCATTCCTAGTATAACATCGAATTCTCCAAGTTTTATTAGAATTAAGTCTACCATCAGCTCATGACCCTTAATGACCAACCTACAGTTCTTGTGTACAAACCTAACAGGAATAACCTCCCTATTCGCAATCTCTATGTTCAAAGGGTGAATTAATTCCTCTTTAGGCAAGCCTAAATTCTTAGCAAAGTCATCAGATATAAATGAACAAATAGCACCCGAATCAAATAATATATAAGCATTAATACTATTAACCGGAATGATACCTGACACCACATTCTTTGACTGAACAGCATCCCGCACGGTCATGTTGAATGTTTTGACGGTGGGTTGGCTCGTCTGCGGTGGTCCAGCGATAGTTAAAGTGTTGCCGCTGTTGGTTCCTCTTCCTCCACTTTACCAGTTGGCTTCTTATTGCAATCCCAAGCCATGTGATCCTGACCACAGTTAAAACATACCTGCCTTCCTCTCAAGAACACTCTAGTGTCATTCTTCCCACATGTAGCACAAGCTTCAATCCTTCTCTTCTGCTGACCTCCCAGTTGACTCCCAGCAGAAACGTTGTCATTCCACTTCCTCTTCTGGTTGATACCACTGCCACCAGCCTTATTCTCAGTCTCGTTCTTCTTCTTCAAATCTTGGTTGTATTTGGTCAAGGAATCGCTTCCACCTTCCGCGATGATCGCCTTTTCCAACACAGCTGTAAATGTGTTCAGCTGGAATATGGAAACTTTACTGTACAACTAGGCCTTCAATCCTTGCTCAAACCTTTTTTCCTTCCTCTCATCGGTGCTGACCTGGTACGTCGCAAACCTTTCCAGCTCGTTGAACTTTTCGGCGTACTCCGGCACCGACATCGTTCCCTGTTTCAGCTCCAGAAACTGAACCTCCATCTGGTTCTGCGAGCTTACTAGCAAATACATCTCGAAGAACATCTCTTTGAATTTGTCCCATGCTATAACGCCTTCTCCTCCTCAAGCCTTGTTAGCTTTCCACCAATAGCTAGCTTCCGACTTCAGCATAAACGTAGCAAAAGCCGTCTTCTGGTCGTGATTGATTCTGGCCACATCGAATACCTTTTCTATGACAACCCGAAAATTTATAAGATCTTAAATGATTAAAATAAAGGATAAAGAATAAAACATATATGGGAATTTGAGGATTAATTAAAAATTTTAAGAAGAACCTATATGGTTTACTAATTAAAAGAGAATATAGTATATATGGATTACAAAATTTTTAAACCCGGGAAATGGAGTTATATGTATTTGAAGGAATATTAAGGATAAGGTACTACGATACCTATAAAGTTTGGTGACCTAATATATAAATTAGGTATTTGAATTAAATAACCTCAAGGGTTATCTTTATTTAATTGTCCTAGTATTTAATTATATACTAGTGACCTAATCTAAGAGATTTAAGAAATATGTCTCAAGCTATTAGATTATCTTGTATGATTAATGGTCATAACTTATTAAGCCAATTAGAGCTATTTAGTTAATACACTAGTGGAATATGTTTTGACTTATGTGTATTATATATGTGATTAAATATACATTGTATAGTGTGTATATATTTATTTTGTATATATAAAGAGAATTAAGAAATGTAACCTAATACATATATTAGGTATGGTAATTAAATAACCTAGGTGATTATGATATGAGAGAATGCTAGTATTTAAAAATATATACTAACCCTAAGAGATTTATTTTATACATCTCAATTAATTAATTTTATAACCTAAGGAAAGCAAGTCTAATTGGGTTATGAAATTAAAGATACCTGGGTAAGGATTTAAGTTACAAAGGAGGGGAATAGAAACCCTAACTAAATGATTAGGGTAAGATAAAAATTAAAAGTATTGAACTATGTGAAATTCATGGCCCATGGGATTAATTTGCAAGCCCAAGAGAAATTAGTTAAAGCCCAATCCTTTAGCCCAATGGGAGATAAAACATTTTGGGCCTTTAATAAGCTTAATATTGCATTGGGCCTAAGCCCAAACAATTAGTTAGGAAGCTCAAAAAGAATTAACATAGCAAGCCCAAAAGCGTAAAAAAATTTAAGAAAAATATGTAAAATGACTAAATTACCCTTAAAATTATTTGGAAAATGACCAAAATACCCTCCAATCCATGTGAACTTAAATCAACCAATCATAGAAGAGATGATGCAAGCACGACATCATCCTTAAAGAAACACAGATGATGAAGCATGACATCAGCATTAAAGAAGCACAAAAGATGATGTCATTATGATGATGTCATCATGATTATGTCACCCAAGGACTAAGGTGCAATTAATGAGGTACAAAAGTGTAATTAACCAGGGTACCAAACTATAATAAGCCGGGGGCAAACTATAAAAAGCCGAGCCCTTAATGTGCAATTATTGAAACTATATTTTTCTATAAATAGGAGCCATTTCTCTTTATTTTTCAAAACAAAAATTAGAGTTAGAGAGAGAAGAAGATTTTCGTTGCTATAGAGAGAGAAAGAGAGGAAAGTTTTTGGTAAGGTTCAAGACTGCAAAGGATTAGTTAAAGCTTGCAACTTCAAGAGGTATTTACTCTTGTGATTAATATTTTCATTATTCTTTATATATTTAGTAAAAATATACTTTTACAGGAAATTATAATGCCCAAATTATTTGAAGTATATAGTACAAAAGTCCTATTTACAAGCAGTTATAATGTCCGATTTATTTCTCTTATAAAGTACAAAATATACTTTTATAAGCAGTTGCTAAGTCCGATTTTCTTCAAGTATTTAGTAAGAATATGCATGTTATAAGCAGTTATAATGCTAAAATTATCTCAAATAGAATAGTCGAATATTCATTTTATAAATCATTTATAATGCTCGATTTATTTCAAACATAGTAAACGAATATTCATTTTATAAAGCAGTTATAATGCTTGATTTATTTCAAACATAGTAAACGAATATTCATTTATAAGCAGTTATAATGCTCAATTTATTTTAAATATAGTTGATGAATATTCATTCTATAAGAAATTATAATGCTGAAATTATAGTATAAGGAGTTTTATTTATAGTTGGTTATATGATTTACTAGTTATAAATAAGAACTTATAAATGAACGAGTAAGTGTTAAGTCTAAGGTAGTGCAATCGTACCCTTTAATAGTTGATGTATAGTAGCTGGGCTAAACGACTCCTTCATATTAGGAAGGTATCTACGAATTAGTAACCGATCTCACTCACAGTGAAAATAGTGTAGACGAGACGGAAACTAATTTGTTAGTTGTTTGTGGGAAACCACTCAGTATACTATATTGAATACTATTAAAGACTCAATGTGTGCTAGGTTTATACTTATAAATAAGTATGGTGTTAAGGTTATCTAGTATTTGACTATGTGGTTAAGTGTTAGATAGATGGTTTACTTTTAAAGTAATAGTATTATGAGATAAGTATGTTATTCTAATTTAAAGATCAAATCTTATAACTGATAGGCCTTTACAATAAAGCGATTAACTTAGATTGCGTAGTAGTAATCGACTATTTAGGCAAGTTTCCTAACTCAAACTCGAGTTATTATTTTTCAAGCATGGTAGTGGATAATTATTGTTGATTATTCCACATCTAAAATTATTATTGAATATTCGCATTTATTGCAAGTTTTTCCTAACTCAAACTTGAGTTATATTTTAAAAGCATGGTAGTGAATAATTATTGTTGATTATTCATATCTATACTGATTGCTGATTCGCACTTAGTGCATATTGCATATGTTCATCAGATATGAAAGGCTGATCACCTTCATTACCATAAGGTTCAGATAAAATTGTTCATAGTCCTTGTTGACATTAAACATTATTGATTCAGTCATTCATTTATTAAAACTCTGATTTATGCTTTTTCACAATTATTATATTGTTGAAAATTCGAAAGCTTATTCTTTTTTTTTAATCATGATATATCTTCTTTTGAACTTAAACTTGCTGGGAAAAATTGTCGTTCACCTTTGCTATATCATGATAAAATTTTCAGATTAAGACAAAACTTCGGATACAGGTAAAGACAAAGGCAAACTTCAGAATTGGATTTGGATGCAGGTTAAACTTGTAATAGTATAGGATAAAAATGACATTGTATGTCGTGTAGGATATTGAATGCAGGTATTAAGTTAAGGTTACAGACCTTGGGGATTATGTGTAAAAGTTTATTGTATAAATAATTTATGTGTATATCTTCCGCAGTAGTTATAGAAATGATGTATTGTAATGTATGATGTCCGAGGTTCTGGGGACCCTGATTTGGGGGTGCTACATTTGGTATCAGAGCTGTAGGTTATAAACCTTAGGTAGGGTTACCTTACGCTATAACCGCAGGGATGAGGAATAGGAATAAACTCAAATAGAGTTTATATTCTAAGCGATGAATTTGGGTAAAGTATTAATAAGTCAATAAGATTCAAAGAAGAATCCTGACAAGTAATAAAGATTCAGAGTTACCTAACTCTGATAATTAAGATGATTAGTAGAAATGAATAGATAGAGTTTAAAAGACTAAAAGTTTAAAGGGAAAGAATATCGTAAAATAAAACAATTATAACGAAAAAAAGAATCGTAATATAATACGATTATAATTTGAGATCACAACGTGATCTGATAAGGTCATAGCAGGAGGAGGATCAATCAAATGATTGAAAACTTTATAGCAAAATTGCTATACGAATATGGTACTATGAAATAGTACGAGTTAAACTCGGGAAAGAGTAGTAGTATTGTAGATACGGATTAAATGAAATTCGTATCGAGTAAAGAGAGAGCTAGGATTATATGGGATTTCAATTAAGGACTCATGTGATAGCTGAGTTGTACAAACCTTTGTATGGGCGGGGGTTTTGTGCTTGGTCTAACGACTACTTAGTTTATCACTTTGATAATCATTGAAATGTTGGTGTTGCGCTATTCGCTATATGTATGTTAAGAAGGTGATTCTTTTCTCATGTGTATAACGGATAGGTAGATAATATAAAATTAGGTACGAGTTCTTAAAACTCATACGTATAGTAAGTTCGTGACTCATAATCGTATAGTATAACCCCTCAGCGAATGGACGACTTTGGTCTGACTAGGATAAGTTCCAAAAACCATATGATTGTGGTAAGTTCCTGAACTCTTAATGTGTGGTATGTTTGAGGAACTATATTGGGGTATAGAATAGTGTGAATGAAGAATTGAGGATTATAGGAATAGATAGATTTATTAAGAAATGAATCAGCATAGAAAGTGAAGTTGTTGGTGGAAGCATAGGTATTCCAAATCTTCTAGCTATGTTAGACTTCAAAATTTTTGACATCAAGCTAACTTCGCACTGATGTGTCTTTTTCAAAATGAAATGAATTTTTGGTTATCTTCAAAACATGGTGACAAGGGTGTGGATATGGACTTCGAGCCATTATCACATCGTTACCTGTTACGACATGATAATTCCAAAAATGATTTTTAATAGTTTTGAACGGTTTAAATAAGAGTCTACAATAATTATTTCGGCTAGACAAAGATTATTTGAAATATCAAAATGTATCTTATATATCATTAATGCATCATGAAATCTGGTGCAAAGATGATAAAAACGATGGAGTTATTAATATAGTCTTACCTAGTGGTGGATGTGATCTAAAGATCGTCAGCCCACTATGGTATATTATTTTATGACAAAATCACAAAAATGACAGAATCTTCAACGGACTGTAAATATAGTGCGATATAATGACGTCATAAAATAATTTTTAGAATTTTAAAGAATATTCAAGTGCCAATTAAATTTGGCCAAACACATGTTTTGATTGATGTTCGAATTATTGGTATATGTCTAAAGCTATTTGATTCAGTTAGATAAATATTTTTGAAAATTCAAGTATCTCTTTGAGAACTTATCCCGAACCATATTGTTTTAATTAAGACTCCAGGCTGCGTATGAACAACCCCGAAAAGGGGGATATATTGGTTGGATAACGTACATTCCAATCATTGAACGCATACAATCGTTCAGATAATTAAGGCCAGCAGTAGTTTACCTTCTTCGTGATTGTAAACATGCGTATTATTTGGTTACGGTGAATAACGTTAAACCCGAGTGTTCATGGTCTATATGACCCCTCAGCATGATTTGAAAAGTTTTTAACTCCTTAGAAAGAAGTTTGGATAGAATGTGATAATTGAATAGTTTCTCAAAGAAGGAAGCTGTATGTACTCATTAAATGTGAATGAAATTAGATAAAGGTAACGTTGAAAACCTAGTTGTGATGAATTAAAGGAGTAGGAATTAGTAGGCTGTAATTTCGAGGATAAAATTCTTAGAAGAAGGGTGAATGTGACAACCCGAAAATTTATAATATCTTAAATGATTAAAATAAAGGATAAAGAATAAAACGTATATGGGAATTTGAGGATTAATTAAAATTTTTAAGAAGAACCTATATGATTTACTAATTAAAAGAGAATATAGTATATATGGATTACAAAAATTTTAAACCCAGTAAATGGAGTAATATGTATTTGAAGGAATATTAAGGATAAGGTACTACGATATATATAAAGTTTGGTGACCTAATATATAAATTAGGTATTTGAATTAAATAACCTCAAGGGTTATCTTTATTTAATTGTCTTATTAATTTAATTATATACTAGTGACCTAATCTAAGATATTTAACAAATATGCCTCAAGCTATTAGATTATCTTGTATAATTAATGGTTACAACTTATTAAGCTAATTAGGGCTATTAAGTTAATACACTAGTGGAATATGTTTTGACTTATGTGTATTATGTATGTGATTAAATATACATTGTATAGTGTGTATACATTTATTTTGTATATATAAAGAGAATTAAGAAATGTAACCTAATACATATATTAGGTATGATAATTAAATAACCTAGGTGATTATGATATGAGAGAATGCTAGTATTTAAAAATATATACTAACCCTAAGAGATTTATTTTATACATCTCAATTAATTAATTTTATAACCTAAGGAAAGCAAGTCTAATTGGGTTATGAAATTAAAGATACCTGGGTAAGGATTTAAGTTACAAAGGAGGGGAATAGAAACCCTAACTAAATGATTAGGGTAAGATAAAAATTAAAAGTATTGAACAATGTGAAATTCATGGCCCAAGGGATTAATTTGCAAGCCTAAGAGAAATTAGTTAAAGCCCAATCCTTTAGCCCAATGGGAGATAAAACATTTTGGGCCTTTAATAAGCTTAATATTGCATTGGGCCTAAGCCCAAACAATTAGTTAGGAAGCTCAAAAAGAATTAACATAGCAAGCCCAAAAGCGTAAAAATATTTAAGAAAAATATGCAAAATGACTAAATTACCCTTAAAATTATTTGAAAAATGACCAAAATACCCTCCAATCCATGTGAACTTAAATCAACCAATCATAGAAGAGATGATGCAAGCACGACATCATCCTTAAAGAAACACAGATGATGAAGCATGACATCAGCATTAAAGAAGCACAAAAGATGATGTCATTATGATGATGTCATCATGATTATGTCACCCAAGGACTAAGGTGCAATTAATGAGGTACAAAAGTGTAATTAACCAGGGTACCAAACTATAATAAGCCGGGGGCAAACTATACAAAGCCGAGCCCTTAATGTGCAATTATTGAAACTATATTTTTCTATAAATAGGAGCCATTTCTCTTTATTTTTCAAAACAAAAATTAGAGTTAGAGAGAGAGGAAGATTTTCGTTGCTATAGAGAGAGAAAGAGAGGAAAGTTTTTGGTAAGGTTCAAGACTGCAAAGAATTAGTTAAAGCTTGCAACTTCAAGAGGTATTTACTCTTGTGATTATTATTTTTATTATTCTTTATATATTTAGTAAAAATATACTTTTACAGGCAATTATAATGCCCAAATTATTTGAAGTATATAGTACAAAAGTCCTATTTACAAGCAGTTATAATGTCCGATTTATTTCTCTTATAAAGTACAAAATATACTTTTATAAGCAGTTGCTAAGTCCGATTTTCTTCAAGTATTTAGTAAGAATATGCATGTTATAAGCAGTTATAATTCTAAAATTATCTCAAATAGAATAGTCGAATATTCATTTTATAAAGCATTTATAATGCTCGATTTATTTCAAACATAGTAAACGAATATTCATTTTATAAAGCAGTTATAATGCTTGATTTATTTCAAACATAGTAAACGAATATTCATTTATAATCAGTTATAATGCTCAATTTATTTTAAATATAGTTGATGAATATTCATTCTATAAGAAATTATAATGCTGAAATTATAGTACAAGGAGTTTTATTTATAGTTGGTTATATGATTTACTAGTTATAAATAAGAACTTATAAATGAACGAGTAAGTGTTAAGTCTAAGGTAGTGCAATCGTACCCTTTAATAGTTGATGTATAGTAGCTGGGCTAAACGACTCCTTCATATTGGGAAGGTATCTACGAATTAGTAACCGATCTCACTCACAGTGAAAATAGTGTAGACGAGACGGAAACTAATTTGTTAGTTGTTTGTGGGAAACCACTCAGTATACTATATTGAATACTATTAAAGACTCGATGTGTGCTAGGTTTATACTTATAAATAAGTATGGTGTTAAGGTTATCTAGTATTTGACTATGTGGTTAAGTGTTAGATAGATGGTTTACTTTTAAAGTAAAAGTATTATGAGATAAGTATGTTATTCTAATTTAAAGATCAAATCTTATAACTGATAGGTCTTTACAATAAAGCGATTAACTTAGATTGCGTAGTAGTAAGCGACTGTTTAGGCAAGTTTCCTAACTCAAACTCGAGTTATTATTTTTCAAGCATGGTAGTGGATAATTATTATTGATTATACCACATCTAAAATTATTATTGAATATTCGCATTTATTGCAAGTTTTTCCTAACTCAAACTTGAGTTATATTTTAAAAGCATGGTAGTGAATAATTATTGTTGATTATTCACATCTATACTGATTGCTGATTCGCACTTAGTGCATATTGCATATGTTCATCAGATATGAAAGGCTGATCACCTTCATTACCATAAGGTTCAGATAAAATTGTTCATAGTCCTTGTTGACATTAAACATTATTGATTCAGTCATTCATTTATTAAAACTCTGATTTATGCTTTTTCACAATTATTATATTGTTAAAAATTCGAAAGCTTATTCTTTTTTTTTAATCATGATATATCTTCTTTTGAACTTAAACTTGCTGGGAAAAATTATCGTTCACCTTTGCTATATCATGATAAAATTTTCAGATTAAGACAAAACTTCGGATACAGGTAAAGACAAAGGCAAACTTCAGAATTGGATTTGGATGCAGGTTAAACTTGTAATAGTATAGGATAAAAATGACATTGTATGTCGTGTAGGATATTGAATGCAGGTATTAAGTTAAGGTTACAGACCTTGGGGATTATGTGTAAAAGTTTATTGTATAAATAATTTATGTTTATATCTTCCGCAATAGTTATAGAAATGATGTATTGTAATGTATGATGTCCGAGGTTCTGGGGACCCTGATTTGGGGGTGCTACATTTGGTATCAGAGCTGTAGGTTATAAACCTTAGGTAGGGTTACCTTACGCTATAACCGCAGGGATGAGGAATAGGAATAAACTCAAATAGAGTTTATGTTCTAAGCGATGAATTTGGGTAAAGTATTAATAAGTCAATAAGATTCAAAGAAGAATCCTGACAAGTAATAAAGATTCAGAGTTACCTAACTCTGATAATTAAGTTGATTAGTAGTAATGAATAGATAGAGTCTAAAAGACTAAAAGTATAAAGGGAAAGAATATCGTAAAATAAAACAATTATAACGAAAAAAAGAATCGTAATATAATACGATTATAATTTGAGATCACAACGTGATCTGATAAGGTCATAGCAGGAGGAGGATCAATCAAATGATTGAAAACTTTATAGCAAAATTGCTATACGAATATGGTACTATGAAATAGTACGAGTTAAACTCGGGAAAGAGTAGTAGTATTGTAGATACGGATTAAATGAAATTCGTATCGAGTAAAGAGAGAGCTAGGATTATATGGGATTTCAATTAAGGACTCATGTGATAGCTGAGTTGTACAAACCTTTGTATGGGCGGGGGTTTTGTGCTTGGTCTAACGACTACTTAGTTTATCACTTTGATAATCATTGAAATGTTGGTGTTGCGCTATTCGCTATATGTATGTTAAGAAGGTGATTCTTTTCTCATGTGTATAACGGATAGGTAGATAATATAAGATTAGGTACGAGTTCTTAAAACTCATACGTATAGTAAGTTCGTGACTCATAATCGTATAGTATAACCCCTCAGCGAATGGACGACTTTGGTCTGACTAGGATAAGTTCCAAAAACCATATGATTGTGGTAAGTTCCTGAACTCTTAATGTGTGGTATGTTTGAGGAACTATATTGGGGTATAGAATAGTGTGAATGAAGAATTGAGGATTATAGGAATAGATAGATTTATTAAGAAATGAATCAGCATAGAAAGTGAAGTTGTTGGTGGAAGCATAGGTATTCCAAATCTTCTAGCTATGTTAGACTTCAAAATTTTTGACATCAAGCTAAATTCGCACTGATGTGTCTTTTTCAAAATGAAATGAATTTTTGGTTATCTTCAAAACATGGTGACAAGGGTGTGGATATGGACTTCGAGCCATTATCACATCGTTACCTGTTACGACATGATAATTCCAAAAATGATTTTTAATAGTTTTGAACGGTTTAAATAAGAGTCTACAATAATTATTTCGGCTAGACAAAGATTATTTGAAATATCAAAATGTATCTTATATATCATTAATGCATCATGAAATCTGGTGCAAAGATGATAAAAACGATGGAGTTATTAATATAGTCTTACCTAGTGGTGGATGTGATCTAAAGATCGTCAGCCCACTATGGTATATTATTTTATGACAAAATCACAAAAATGACGGAATCTTCAACGGACTGTAAATATAGTGCGATATAATGACGTCATAAAATAATTTTTAGAATTTTAAAGAATATTCAAGTGCCAATTAAATTTGGCCAAACACATGTTTTGATTGATGTTCGAATTATTGGTATATGTCTAAAGCTATTTGATTCAGTTAGACAAATATTTTTGAAAATTCAAGTATCTCTTTGAGAACTTATCCCGAACCATATTGTTTTAATTCGGACTCCAGGCTGCGTATGAACAACCCCGAAAAGGGGGATATATTGGTTGGATAACGTACATTCCAATCATTGAACGCATACAATCGTTCAGATAATTAAGGCCAGCAGTAGTTTACCTTCTTCGTGATTGTAAACATGCGTATTATTTGGTTACGGTGAATAACGTTAAACCCGAGTGTTCATGGTCTATATGACCCCTCAGCATGATTTGAAAAGTTTTTAACTCCTTAGAAAGAAGTTTGGATAGAATGTGATAATTGAATAGTTTCTCAAAGAAGGAAGCTGTATGTACTCATTAAATGTGAATGAAATTAGATAAAGGTAACGTTGAAAACCTAGTTGTGATGAATTAAAGGAGTAGGAATTAGTAGGCTGTAATTTCGAGGATAAAATTCTTAGAAGAAGGGGTGAATGTGACAACCCGAAAATTTATAATATCTTAAATGATTAAAATAAAGGATAAAGAATAAAACATATATGGGAATTTGAGGATTAATTAAAATTTTTAAGAAGAACCTATATGATTTACTAATTAAAAGAGAATATAGTATATATGGATTACAAAATTTTTAAACCCAGTAAATGGAGTAATATGTATTTGAAGGAATATTAAGGATAATGTACTACGATATATATAAAGTTTGGTGACCTAATATATAAATTAGGTATTTGAATTAAATAACCTCAAGGGTTATCTTTATTTAATTGTCTTATTAATTTAATTATATACTAGTGACCTAATCTAAGATATTTAACAAATATGCCTCAAGCTATTAGATTATCTTGTATAATTAATGGTTACAGCTTATTAAGCCAATTAGGGCTATTAAGTTAATACACTAGTGGAATATGTTTTGACTTATGTGTATTATGTATGTGATTAAATATACATTGTATAGTGTGTATACATTTATTTTGTATATATAAAGAGAATTAAGAAATGTAACCTAATACATATATTAGGTATGGTAATTAAATAACCTAGGTGATTATGATATGAGAGAATGCTAGTATTTAAAAATATATACTAACCCTAAGAGATTTATTTTATACATCTCAATTAATTAATTTTATAACCTAAGGAAAGCAAGTCTAATTGGGTTATGAAATTAAAGATACCTGGGTAAGGATTTAAGTTACAAAGGAGGGGAATAGAAATCCTAACTAAATGATTAGGGTAAGATAAAAATTAAAAGTATTGAACTATGTGAAATTCATGGCCCAAGGGATTAATTTGCAAGCCCAAGAGAAATTAGTTAAAGCCCAATCCTTTAGCCCAATGTTTTGGGCCTTTAATAAGCTTAATAAGGCATTGGGCCTAAGCCTAAACAATTAGTTAGGAAGCCCAAAAAGAATTAAAATAGCAAGCCCAAAAGGTAAAAATTTTAATGGAAAATATGCGAAATGACTAAATTACCCTTAAAATTATTTGAAAATTGACCAAAATACCCTCCAATCCATGTGAACTTAAATTAACCAATTAGAGAAGAGATGATGCAAGCATGATGCAAGCATGACATCATCATTAAAAAAACACAGATGATCCAAGCATGACATCAGCATTAAAAAAGCACAAAAGATGATGTCATCATGATGATGTCACCCAGGGACTAAGGTGCAATTAATGAGGTACTAAAATATAATTAACCAGGGTACCAAACTGTAATAAGCCGAGGGCAAACTGTAAAAAGCTGAGCCCCTAATATGGAATTATTGAAACTATGTTTTTCTATAAATAGGAGCCATTACTCTTCATTTTTTCAAAACAAAAACTAGAGTTAGAGAGAGAGGGGAGGATTTTCGTTGCTATAAAGAGAGAAAGAGAGAGGAAAGTTTTTGGTAAGGTTCAAGACTGCAAAGAATTAGTTAAAGCTTGTAACTTCAAGACGTATTTACTCTTGTGGTTATTATTTTTATTATTATTTATATATTTAGTAAAAATATACTTTTACAAGCAGTTATAATGCCCAAATTATTTGAAGTATATAGTACAAAAGTCCTATTTACAAGCAGTTATAATGTCCGTTTTATTTCTCTTATAAAGTACAAAATATACTTTTATAAGCAGTTGCTATGTCCGATTTTTTTTCAAGTATTTAGTAAGAATATGCATGTTATAAGCAGTTATAATGCTGAAATTATCTCAAATAGAATAGTCGAATATTCATTTTATAAAGCAGTTATAATGCTCGATTTATTTCAAACATAGTAAACGAATATTCATTTTATAAAGCAGTTATAATGCTCAATTTATTTTAAATATAGTTGATGAATATTCATTCTATAAGAAATTATAATACTGAAATTATAGCAAACATTCATTTTATTAACTTTGCATACCAAAATAAATTTAGGTCTTTTATTTTAAATTGGTATCTCCCACTATTTTCATCAAACTATATTACCCTCACTTATATAGTTCGGCAACATCTAATGAAAGATTTGCTAGTGAGATTAAGGATCTCATTTCAAATGTATATAACCTTGTGGATAGCACAACAAGCGATATACAAATAAATAGGTAGACAACTCTTGTCAATTATATCACCATGTAACTCCTTTTATTTTGTCTCTTAAATCATAATGGTCATGTGTGTGCACATCCGAACTAAAATGATTTAAGTTAAGTCCAGCCTAGCACTTCCATAAATTCAAAAAAAAAATATTCGTCCTTGTGGATAACATAACAAGACTAGATCGTTCAATTTTCTTGATAAGCATCAAACGTGATTAATTAACATCTTAAATACTCAATACTCGCCTTGTGGATAGCACAACAAACTCATATTAAATATTTAATACTCTATTAATTAATCATGCTAGAAGGCGACGTTCGATATTCCAAATATAATTTGAACGCTTCGAACTTAATATTATTTCTTTGAGGGGTTTGTTATTATTTGTCTTATCTTGTTTAGCACGCATGCACATATATATATAAAATACACCTCATTTTATTAAACATGCGAAGCATGTTTGCATAAAATATAATATATAATATTTAGCATGCAATATAGAATACTATATTCTACCCGGATTGATTATGGACTTTTATTCTAGTTTGGTTCACTAGAGCCACCAAGTGAACCAAAAGGTCAAATCTAGGAGTGCAAGAATTTAAATTTAAATGTAACTATTACATTTAAACCCGGGCTCCATACAAACGGGTCTTCACGTGCTCCTTTCTCCTTGGTCTCCAGTTTCTTCAAGATAATTCTAACTATCTCTATTACATAAACTATTTATAATTAAATAGAAACTTTGATCAGCAGTCAAGGAAAAGTACATAGGAGAGAGATAGAATTTACACCGAGAATAAAACCAGAGAAGACGAGGTACGCAGACCCCATTTTATAAAACCCATACATTCAAGCATTCATCCAAAATAAAATCCAATCACATTGGTCATAGTCCATAATCAATCTCATTTATTATCATACGCATCACTATATACATCAATAAATTTCTATTCATCTCATGAATTATAAAACTATTCCATGTATAGATTGATGTCATTTAATGGACAAAAGTTTTGCTAAATTTTTTTATTTTGAAACAAAATAAACTCTTTTAGTTTAATCAAAAATAAATTCAAATTAAACTCATTTAATATTAGTAATCTGATATCATATTTCAGATAAAATAAATATCTTTATTTTAAAACTTTATTAATTAAATAATCAGTTTACTTAATTAATGAAAATTAAATTTCAGGGTCTGTTTAGGAACCGGTGCAGCTGCGCCCATGATGAACTAGGAAGCTGCGCAGTTAGCCTGAAGCGCCAGTTTTTGCAGACCGACGCAGCTGCGCCAGTAATGAACTGGGCAGCTGCGCAGCAGCGCCGTTCATCGCAGAAACTTACAGAAAACGATTTTGTCCAGAAAATTCGATCCAATTCTCACATCAATTCATACATGGAATCATAAAATTGATAATTAGCACAAAGTTAGGCTCTAATACCACTGTTGGGTTTGTACGTAACGCAATCATGCAATCAAATCACATAAATAGGGCGGAAGCACGAAACATAGGTTTTCAAAAAATTTATACAAACCCATAACCATGATCATGCTTTGTGCTAGTTATCAATAACAAAAAAGAGAGAACATGAAATTATACCTTTGAAGATCCAAGCTTCCTCAGGTACAAGTTCTACTCCTTTGATTCCTTTGATTCCTCTGTAGTGGCTCCTTCCCTTGATCAATGTCAGCCACCCAAATGTTTGGCCTCTAACGGTGATCCACCAAGGAAGATGAAGAACTTAGGAAGATGGGTTATTGGCTTAACCCTTGTTTCTATCTCTATAGAATATGTGTACTCCCAACCTTTGGAAAAATTCACGTTACTTATTTCTGATATAAGACTCTCTTATATAGATATTAGGTTAACCCTCCTAATCCAATTAGAATAGGGTTTTATTTAATTAATTAATTAAACACTTTTAATTAATTTATATCCTAATCTTATTAGGATTGAGAGAGAGTACTGATATTATATTAATTCCTAAACTCCTTTAGAATTAAAATAATAATAATAATAATAATAATAATAATAATAATAATAATAAGACTCCTCTTATTAATTTATATTTAATATTTCTAAAATATTAAATAATAAACATTAAGCTATTTAATTTATTCTATCACCATAGATTAAATTAATTATACTTAATGCATTATTACTATCATGCCATTTTCTTCTTAAATAATTCTTCTTCCTTTTATGGTGTGACCCTTTAGGTTCTCCATATTAAACCGGTTATGAATAAATCAATTAGAACAATTCTAATCTTATTTAAATAAATAAATTAAATTAATAATCTATTTAAATAAATAACATTTATTCTACAATAGGGATAAGCCTCCCTAGCGATCAACGACTTTTCAGATAATATAGATTTCAACATTAATCATAAAAGAACCTGTGAGTTAATAGTTACCGTATAATTCAATCCTTCCACCATACAATGTCCCAATTAAATATAAGACATGGATTTACTGTTAAGTCTTAATTTATTTAATTATATGTATTTCGATTAGAAAACGCACAACTCCAAATAATACAAATTAGAAACCTCTTTCTATTTTCATTCTACCTCGGCCAAGGATTCCTAGGTTATCATTTAACGAATCACATAGGACATATCTCCTCTTTTACTAGAGGTGGTAGATTCTTTATTGATCATACATTATCTCCATATGCAACTCATTATACCTAAGCATACCCTATATATGCCTTAAAAGACCTTAAGGAATAAGTCAAAGTATAATTTGTTACATACAAGATACTATGATGATCTCAAGTCCAAGGATCACTTGTACTACTATCACATTAGGAATTCCTATTGACAGGCGAGTAAAACTCCATTAGGTATTCCATAGCGAGTCACGTTCAGTGAACTTATCTTCCAATAAGCACCTATATACTTGCTTTAGTGTCTCCACACAAATGACCATGAGATCAGTCATCCTCATCCAATGAGCAAGCAACATATGTACCAATCTATCCGGATTTACTAATCCCCATTTTAGAAATCCCATGATTGAGAACTATTTTAGTTTTTAAGCTTTCTAAGAATTTAGATCTCATTAGCATGATCTCATCATGATTCTAAAAGCATTGCTTAAAACTATGGGTTATTTACATATTATAAAAAATAGCACCATGTAGATAATTAAATGCCATAAATTAATATTTTATTAATAAATAAATAAGATTGTTTACAAAGTATGTGCTTTATCATCATACATGATTGGCTTGTATGCACACTACTATCAAATGGTTTACTTTTAAAGTAATAGTATTATGAGAAAAGTATGTTATACTAATTTAAAGATCAAATCTTATAACTGATAGGTCTTTACAGTAAAGCGATTAAATTAGATTGCGCAGCAGTAATCGACTGTTCAGGCAAGTTTCCTAACTCAAACTCGAGTTATTATTTTTCAAGCATGGTAGTGGATAATTATTGTTGATTATTTCACATCTAAAATTATTATTGAATATTCACATTTATTGCAAGTTTTCCCTAACTCAAACTTGAGTTATATTTTCAAAGCATGGTAGTGAATAATTATTGTTGATTATTCACATCTATACTGATTGTTGATTCGCACTTAGTGCATATTGCATATGTTCATCAGGTATGAAAGGCTGGTCACCTTCATTACCATAAGGTTCAGATAAAAATATTCATGGTCCTTGTTGACATTAAACATTATTGATTCAGTCATTCATTTATTGAAACTCTGATTTACGCTCTTTCACAATTATTATATTGTTGAAAATTCGAAAGCTTATTTTTTTCTTTTCAATCATGATATATCTTCTTTTTAACTTAAACTTGCTGGGAAAAATTGTTGCTCACCCTTGCTATATCATGATAAAATTTTTAGATTAAGACAAAACTTCGGATACAGGTAAAGACAAAGGCCAACTTCAGAATTGGATTTGGATGCAGGTTAAACTTGTAATAGTATTGGATAAAAATGACATTGTATATCGTGTAGGATATTGAATGTAGGTATTAAGTTAAGGTTACAGACCTTGGGGATTATGTATAAAAGTTTATTGTATAAACAATTTATGTTTATATCTTCCGTAGTAGTTACAGAAATGATGTATCGTAACGTACCATGTCCAAGGTTCTGGGGACCCGGATTTGGGGGTGCTACATTTTCCATTTCCATCACCCACGTTTGGGCCTTAATCGGATTCACGGATCCCTTGAATTTCGGCGGTCCTACTGCTTTGAACTCTTTAAATATTACAGCTTGGACTTGCGGCTGAATCGCAAGCGCTCCCGTTAACAGATTCACCAGTTGCTGAACTAGGTTGGCATTTGCCTCATTGTTGTTGTTGTTCGTAGAACCCTCTTGTTATTGACGTACAGGTCTTCTTCTAGGAGACATCTTTCTGTTAAGACATACGCTTATTAGATCCCTACTCATCTCTTAAATAGTTAAGTTCAAACTTAAACATTTAAAATTCACACTTGAACACATAACACTTCAATAAACTTTGGTATTTTATTCATTCATAGTTTTTAAAACATAGAATAGATAGCATCTCTGCTATTTACATCATCTTTCCTGAACTAAAACAAGTTGCAGGATTACATCATCATCTTATCCCATTATTATCACAAATTTTGGGACTTATATTTATTTAATACATAAATAATCACATAGCTATTATTCTATTATCTAGGCATGTTAAGGCGTCGCACAGCCTCTCCATGTTCCTCCTTCATTACCCGAAACAATGTTCTACGATCCACCATATACCATGGTAAATCCTTGAACTGAGCTGGGTATTAAAATACTCGATCATGGGCCCTGTCAATAGCCGAATGAAAAGCATAATCCGTCTCCTTCATCTTGGCCTTCTTCGCTTGAACCTCGTCCTCAGATCTGCACGTTGAGTAGCCTTCATGCAAGCATTGTTCGCCCTAGCGCGGTTCGCTGACTCCTCTTTAATGTCGCTCTTCAGTTTCTCAAGCTCAGCTAGTGCATCATCCCTCTCACTCTCCACGTGAACTAGATCCCACCCTACGTTTCCAAGACGCTAGTTCAAATCTTGAATCATCTCATCCTTCTGCTGTATGGTAGTCTGACGCACATCCACCAGTTCCTCTAGCTCCCCGAATCTACCATGCAGCTCAATGTTACAATCATAAACCTCCTCGTAAATCACAACACTGATAGAGTTAGGTGGAAACTCGTCTGGATCCTCCTCCTCTTCCTCTGACTCATCTTCATCCTCTTGGTCAAAGACTGGCTCATGCTCCTGACCTACTACTATGATTAGTGGAGATGGCCCTCTTTGAACCAACTGCTCCCAGACAGTATGGATGTCTCGGGGCTCCTCATCCCTAGGTATCTGAGGTAACTCCTCCCTAGCCTGACTGGACTCTTCAATAATCGTCATCCTGACAACAAAATTTTAAAGTTTAAATATTACGTGATACCGGTCGAAACTCTTTGATACTCATCGATACTTAAACATAAGCACATAACGCATAAGGTATTTTATTATCTTAACTATCATTACTATCTTTTCGATCTCCTATAAGGCTACTACCTAAGGTTTTTCCACCTAAGGTTCATAACCTAAAGCTCTGATACCAACTTGTGACACCCCCAAATCCGGGTACTTCATTTCCACATAATTTGGTATTCACTATCTAAATAAAACATAACTAATTGCCCATAAATAATATGACACCCCCAAATCTAGGTACTTCAATTTCCACGAGATTTGGTGTTCACTGTATAAATATCATCTATCTATCTACCCATAACAAATGTAAACCAATAAATAGATAGAAATAAATCCTCCCATTATGGGGTCATAACATCTGAATCATAAATACATCAATCCCAGGTCATACTAACCTTAAATCTCAAATGCGAAAAAGTAAACAAATAATAAGTCTTACACAACTTTAACATAAGTCTTAAACATAAACATATTAAATAAACAACAAGTCTTCATCACTTGTTGACCTTACCCTTGCCTTTCCTAGTAGAAGGCTCGTCGGACCTTTCGTTCTTAACTACAATGTTATTATTACGCAAGAGTGAGCACGATTGTCCACAAGTATAACAAATATAACAACAATATAATAACATGCGAGTGAATCAAAGACTTCTGAATAAAGAAACTCGGCTTTTGAATCAAGAATGAATAACAAGAATCAAAAGAACTTCTGAGGGTTATAAGACCTTGAACTATGTCCTAGGTTGTCAAGTGTTTATACTTGAAACCTTTAACAGTCATAAGACTATGGACTCTACTTCTTGTACTTAGGGGGATCAGCCCTTAGTACCATACTGTGCACAATATTTTAACGCTAAAGCATCATAAATCCTTTATAGTAGGGTTGTTCATCTTAGTTTGACATCAGAGTCCGCACCAAAGGAAGTTTGGTTTGGATAAACTCAATAATAGTTCTGAAATTTAGAACGCTCATCAACTATGGACTAGTCGAATTAATAAGGGTTCGCTAGTCTTACAAGGTTCAACAATAAATGATATTCAATTTGAATAACAAATCTCAAGAGTATACAATTAAATAAATATTGTATAACTGAAGTAATACTTCAAAATGGTTATAACATCTCATATGGAATCTTGAACTTGAATAGTAAGAACAAGAACTTGATTGACATAGAATTATAAGTATCGAACTTGCTCATGAATAACTTTGAAGTTAGAAAGTTAGCTCAATTAAAGACTATGAATAAGAATTTGCTTAACAATAATAAGTTAGGGATAGAATACTTGCCTCGTGCACAAGCTACAAATCTAGTTACAATTCAATTCCTCAACGTCCTACACATTACATTATGCATACGATGTCGATTAGTTCATAACCATGACGTTCTAACTGTTGAACTTCTTCCATAAGTTCAACTTAACAACGTGGTTGTAATTTAACTTGCTAACTAACCACATACATGAGTTTAAACTCACCACATACATATCCCACGTATATAACTCTTTAAACTATCGAAGTCATATTATATGATACAATATCTATGTACACATATAACATATTAATATGAGACTTCAATTTATCTTAAACATGTCAACAATATATTATCTTATTGCTTAATACACTTGTCAAGTCATCACATCAAGTTAGTTACTCATGCGCTGCGTAAAATTTTCTAAGAAAATCAAGCCAAGTCCCCAGACAGCATACACCCCAACTGGGGCAGGGGTTTTGGCCTACCAGGACCTGCTAGGGCGGGGCTCCCTGCTGGTGAGAAGACTGATTCTCGATTTTTGACAGTTCGTAGGCCAATTACTCTAATTAAATGCAAATTAAACTAGCACCGTGATTTCTATGAAGTATAAACTTCATAACAATATCATACACCGTTACTAACACGTTTTTAACATCATAAATCATGCAATTACTCGAATCAAATCACGTAATTTCACTGTTCTTGGTGTTCTTGAAAGTTTTGAAGAAAAATATAAAATTTGACGTCACGAATTCTTTAGAACTCCGAATCCGTCCGTTCAAAGTTTGTTTCTTTTGTTTTGAACATGTATTATCATAATCTACTGTCAAATTTAAGTTAAACAAATAATTCCTGGCATACAATTATTCGTAAGGGCCATATATACAACTTTTATACTCTGTAACTTCACAAAACCCAATTAAAATATAATTACATGGTGTTGGTCACTGTAATTCGTGTATGCATGATATAAAACATGTTATTAACATATAATAGCATACATCTGATCATATCTTAAGTACATTATAAAAATCGTTCTTCACAGAGAACTTTTAAAACCCGTTAATGGAAAACTCTGAAAACTTTTAAAAACTTAATTAAGACATATTCACATGGATTTGATTATTTTAAAACATGCATAGATAGTAGAAATCATGTTATAATCATTTAGTAACACATACTTCATCAATCCATGGCTTAATCACAAAATAAACTTTTTACAGAGAACTTGAAAGTATACGTAAATGGAAAATTTAAATATATAAAATGTAACTATAGATGAAGGAATTACCCTTGCTTACTCTGTTTGATTGTATAATTCCTCCTTCTCCAAATACAACTCTCTCCAACTTTTTCTCAAATTTTCTCTTCAATCTCTCTCTAAGTTCTCTGAACTTTTTCCTAGATATAAAATATATGGATGTATGATATGATATAAGTATAGTTATAATACGTATAAGATATATAAGCGTAATGTGTGAGTACTTGTCAGTTAATCCCATAATGGGTTAACTGGCTCCGACCCCCACTGATGTCATGTTTGGCTAGTTCTTATTAATCCTTTTTCCCTTAATTTAATTCATTCTTATTATATAGTTTAATAATGTCACACCCAATTAATCATATAATCTTATTTAAATTAATTAAATAAAATAGAATAATTTCACATTAAATCACATAGTCACATAATTAAAATTCTCATTTATTAATTATGTCAAATCATTAAATCTCTAATTAGTGATTAAATTAATTAGAATAACATTATGCTTATTAAATAATTCATTTAAACAAATAAGCTCAATTAAATACATACTTTGAATAATAAAATTCTTCACATTAATTTAACCAATGTAATACATATAATTAAATTAATCTACCATAATTTCATCAATTAATTATTTAACTCAAAAAATAAATCATCAAAAAATATTTATTTAATTCAATAATATTCAAATTAAATTATAAAAATCTTGTTCGTCACATCTTTTTCCCCTTAAAAGGATTATGTCCCCAAAATCACGGTTCAATTAAATTTGTCCCGTTACAAATAAGGAATGCAAAATAAATTACAACCTTAATAATAAAATCTTCCTTATAAAAGGATTACATCATTGTCAAAACATTCCCAGGTTTCTAACCTTAAACAATCATTAAGTGCGGAAAATAAAACATCACATATATAAATTAAGTCTTATACAAAACCACATAATCAATCTAAACAAGTCTTCACTTGTTCATCTTGCCCTTGCCTTTACTAGTTGACGCTCGTCAACTTTCTCAACTTTAGCTTCAATGGTTATATATGCAAGAGTGAGCAAACAAGATCTCACTTGAATAATAATCAATAAAGATAACATGTCACTGAATAAGTTCAATAGAATTGAATAACAATCTCTAGCTTCGATAATCAAGAATTGAATACAAGATTTAAAATTCATCTGAGGGTCACAAGACCTTGAACTATGTCCCAGGTTATAAGTATTTCTACTTAGACCTTTAACAGTCGTTAAACTATATGGACCTTTAACTCGTACTTAGGGGGATCAGCCTTTCATACCATGTATTGTGCACAAACATCTTAACGCTTTTGCATGGTAATCCCCTATAATAGGGTTGTTCATCTCAGTTTTAATTAACGAGTCCGCACCAGAGAAAGTTTGGTTTGGATTAGCTCAATGGGTAATTTAGAGTTCAACTATCATTAACTAAGGAGTAGTTGAATCAACTTACAATAATATAAGAGTTTGATAACAAAAGAGTTATGGAATAACTATGAGTCACAACAATAGACATCATATTTAACAGTCATGCTTTAGAAGTAAACTTAAAGCATTTGAAAGATACAATTAAACCTTGCTTGAACAATTAAGTCAATGTTACATTATTTTCAATAAAGAAACTAAATAACAAGTAAGGAATATAAACTTACATAATTAAGAAGTAAGAATTAGGAAACTTGCTCAAATGTAAACAAGAAATGATATAATAACTTGCTCAATTAAAGAGTAAAGTTAGAAACTTGCCTCGTGCGTTAGCTAGCAAATAATAACTCGTTCCACAATTATCCTATATACACGTTATTAACAATAGTAACACAAATTAGTTACCATATAGCTAAGTCACATCATTAGTTAACCAATCTAAGTTAACTCACAACTCTTAGTCACTAAATTTAGTCATTTGTTATCACATAACATGATCAAACCTTACATTCAGATCAAACTTAAACTTACTAATAATCAATCAAATTATAAATTTAAATCATACATCTCATATTAAAATATGATGACATACTGTCCAATTAACATATAATTTTATTAACATTCTTTTATAATTATTAAATTAACATTCTCAAAAAATTGTACACTTAAATAAAAAAATTTGTCTAAACTGCATAGGTGGCGCTGCAGCGCCACATAATGAACTGCAGCCGGCGCTTGCCACATCATCAAGGCTTTGCAGAACCGGACCTGGAGCTGCAGCGCTCCAGTTAACACTCTGAACTGGCACTGCAGCACCGTGCCACGTCACTAGATGTTGTTGTGGCGCTGCAACGCCCTGTTTACTCACAGAACAGGCGCTGCGGTGCCACGACACAGTGGGACGCAGACAGCCTCGCGAACAGTACAGGAAAAGCCAATTTGGCTTATTAACTTCGATCAAACATAACTTTTAACTCACATAATTCATACAAAACTTTACAGAAACATAAATTTATGCTCCTAACATGATTTAACACATAAACATCACAACAATCAATTAAAACTTTGTAATTCCAAGATTTTGAAGAAAACTCCATTGTAAAGTGTTCTTGACAAAAATCAACACTGTGACTTTGTTTTTAAACCAAATCACTTAATTCAAATCATGTTATTTTCGTTTCATAACATATTATCACAATCTATAATCAATTTACATAATATAACATGAATTGGACATTAATTTTTATATCAAAGAAACTATTTTTTAAAATACTTCACTGTAAATTGCTATGAACATGATTTCTTCATGTTCATCATATTTATATGAATTAAACAGTTTAATTGCTCACACAAATCATATATAATAGTTTATATATACAATTTAACATACTTGAATCATATTACACAAATTCTCATGAAAACTTCAAACACAGAGAAGTAGAATTAGGTTTTTTTTCTTATGAAGAACAATAAAACCAGAAATATTAAAGTTTAGATTATTACCTTTGATTAGCTTTAGAAGAAGATGATGATGGACTCTTGTTTTTGATTTCACAGAGGATTCTCTTTCTTCTTTCTTTTCTTCCTTCTCTCTTTTCTCTCTAGCTCTCTGTTCTTTCTTCTAACTCTAACTTGCATAATAAACAATACTGATATACATATAATATATAATATAAAAACTAATAAAAACATAATCCCTCTATTAAATATATATCAGTTACATGTTTTTGAAAATCAAAAGCCATTAATGCTTGTTTGGCAAAAACTAAATTAAAATAGAATTTTAAAAGCTAAGGGCCTTGTTTGGTAAAACTAAATTAAAACCCTTTTAATTTATTTTAATAACCCATTTACTACATAGTTTAAATGTCACACTTTATTCAATTAAATCCCAATATTCCAATTTAATTAAATTAAAAGTAACATCAATTTATTAAATAAAATTACCACATAAATTAAATTACTACACAATTATAATTTATTTATTAATCATCATTCCATGTAACAAATTAGTAAATCTCTAATTTAATTATTAAATTAAATTAGACATTACTATAATTATTCATTAAATCACCACTACCAAATTACCACATAATAATTCATCTAATTTAATTATCTCAATTAAATTAGAACTTTAACCACAAAATTATTAGACACTAATTTAATATTAAATATTAATTTAATTAATATATTACACTTATTTAAATTACTCCACAACATAATCACATCAATTATTTATTCAACTCAATAAATAAATCAACTAAAATATTTATTTAATCCAATAAATATTTAAAATTAAAATACAAAAATCTCGTTTGTTACAGTTCCTGCATTTAATGGACCACCCTTTGCTCCATTCCCACACGCAGGAAGACTTCCTTTGTTTAGCCTTCTACTTCTGCCTGGTCCCTTCACAAATCTGTATTTATGAGAACCATAGCCATTATCCAATACCCAAGTAAAAATTTTACTTACTGAAAGATTTATTTTAATTATGAACAAACATGTATTTGTAACCGAAGCTTCACTAAGCTTCTTCTGGTTAGCCTCTGCAAGATACTTCTCGCAGTTTCTATTCCAATCTCCAAGCTTATTGTAGTGGAAGCAAACTTGTGACAACCCAAGAATTTAGACAATTTATTAAAATCTTAAATGATTAAATTAAGGTTAAATAATAGACCTAATAAGTGTATGGATTTGACATTTTTGTGAAGGATTTTGGTGGATTTAAGATTTTTGCGAAAGACTTATATGATTTTGTGATTATATGTGTGTATAGTATGTGGTTAAGGGTCGAGTATGAATCAGGTAAAGGTTAACATGGAAAAACCCTAATTTTAATTCAGTTGATGAAAACCCTAACCCTAATTAGGAATAGAGATTTGATAGTTAATACAGTTATTATAATTGTATCTATGATTGCGTGTGTGTATAGTAAGTGATTAATGATCAAATGTTGATCAGATAATGTATAACCTTAGTAAACCCTAATGGTAGAAATCCTAATCTGCAATTAGGAAACCCTAATTTCTTATTCGAGAATCCTAAACCCTAATTTATAAACCTTAATGGTAATTAGCAAACCCTAATGTTATTTATCAAACCCTAAGGGTTAAATTTTAAGGAAAACATAGGAAATGACCGAACCATCCTTAAAATTATGTGGAAAATTATTAGAATACCCTTTTGGAGGTAAAATAATCGAACTACCCTTAAAATTATGTGAAAAATTATTAGAATACCCTTTTAGAGGCGAAATGACCAAATTACCTTTAAAATTATCTGGAAAATGACCAAAATACCCTCCAATCCATGTGAACTTAAATCAACCAATCAGAGAAGAGATGATGCAATCATGACATCATCCTTAAAGAAACACAGATGATGCAAGCATGACATCAGCATTAAAGAAACACAAAAAGGTGATGTCATCATGATAATGTCATCATGATGTCACCCAGGGACTAAAGTACAATTAATGAGGTACTAAAGTGTAATTAACCAGGGTACCAAACTGTAATAAGCCGGGGGCAAATTGTAAAAAGTCGAGCCCCTAACGTGCAATTATTGAAACTATGTTTTCCTATAAATAGGAGTCATTTCTCTTCATTTTTTTCAAAACCAAAAATATGGTTAGAGAGAGAGAGAGAGGGAGGAGAATTTTGGCTAGAGAAAGAAAGACAGAGGAAAGTTTTTGAGTTTCAAGATTTCAAAGGATTAGTTAAAGCTTGCAACTCCAAGAGGTATTTACTCTTGTGGTTATTATGTTCATTATTCTTTATATATTTAGTAAAAAAATATATTTTTACAAGCAGTTATAATGCCCAAATTATTTTAAGTAAATAGTACAAAAGTCCTATTTACAAGCAGTTATAATGTCCGATTTATTTCTCTTATAAAGTAGAAAATATACTTTTATAAGCAGTTATAATGTTCGATTTATTTCTCTTATAAAGTAGAAAATATATTTATATAAGCAGTTGCTATGTCCGATTTTCTTCAAGTATTTAGTAAGAATACTCATGTTATAAGCAGTTATAATGCTGAAATTATCTCAAATAAAATAGTAGAATATTCATTTTATAAACCAGTTATAATGCTCGATTTATTTCAAATATAGTACACGAATATTCATTTTTACAAGCATTTATAATGCTCAAATTATTAATGATATTAAATTTATTTAATAATTATATTAAATAAATTACTTAAAATGATTTTAATCATTTAAAAATATATTAAAGTGTTAGGAAATATTTTAAGTTATTTTGGATGACTTTTAATATTTTAGGATAAATTTCATTAATAATTAATATTAATGGTAATTAATTTATTTAATAATTATATTAAATAAATTATAGCAAAATAGATTTAATGTTTTAAAAATCATATAAAATGATTTAATGGTTATAAAAAATATTTGAAGTTATAAAATATAACTTTTAATATTTTGTTATGAAATACATTAATATTTTAATATTAATGACAGTTATTTAATAATGGTTTTAAATATTTTAAAATCAATTAAATGTGATATTAAGGTATTAAAAATACTTTGTGATATTATAAATAACCTATAATATTATGACATGTATTTCATTAGTATTTGATAGTAAATGATAAGTCTAAGGTAGTACAATCGTACCCTTTAATGGTTGATGTATAGTAGCTGGGCTAAACGACTCCTTCATATGGGAAAGGGATCTACGAATTTGTAACCGGTCTAACTCGCTGTGAAAACAGTGTAGACAAGACGGAAGCTGATTTGTTAGTTGTTTGTGGAAAACCACTCAGTATACTATATTGAAAATTATTAAAGACTCGATGTGTGCTAGGTTTAGACTTGTTTATGTATAGTGTTAAGGTTATCTAATATTTGACTATGTGTTTAAATGTTAGATAGTTTACTTATAAGGTATGTTATGCTAATTGAAATATTAATCTTATAACTGATAGGTCTTTTCAATAAAGCGATTAACTTAAATTGCGTAGGAGTAATCGACGGTTCAGGCAAGTTCTTTAACTTGAACTCGACTTGTATTTTTGTAAAGTATACTTGTGGTTAATCATTGCTGATTATATCACGTCCATTGATTATTGATTCGCACGTTGTGCATGTTGCATATGTTCATCAGGTATGAAAGGCTGATCACCTTCATTACCATCTGGTTCAGTTGATTTATTCATGTTTATTGTTCGTTCAGCTATGAAAATTTGTTCATGCTACTTCACAATTGTTATATTGTTAAATGTTAGCCAGCTTATTGTTCAATTATTTCAATCATGATATATCCTTTATTGAACTTAAACTTGCTGGGTAAACTTGTTGCTCACCCTTGCTATATCATGATAAACATTCCAGGCTTAAAGACGAAACTTTGGACACAGTCAAAGGCAAAGACAAGTTCTGGGATTGAATTATTGTACGGTTAAATGGTATTTGTATTAGAGCAATATGGCATTGTATGTCCTGTAGAATATGAATATGTGTAGTAAGTTAAGGTTTCAGACCTTGGGAATTATGTGTAAAAGTTTATTGTATAAACAATTTATGTTTATATCTTCCGCAATAGTTATAGAAATGATGTATCGTAATATACCAGGTCCGAGGTTCTGGGGACCCGGATTTGGGGCGCTACAAAACTCCTTTTCTTTCCATATCAGTTTTGTTCTTATTATCCTTTGTATTTGCCTTTCTATTTACCTTCTTTGAATCGTTCTTCTTTTCAGAAGATCCTTTGGCCCCTATCAATAAGACTTGGTCTTTCTTGGTCGAAAAGTGACTCTCAATAATTTTCAATATGTTTAAGCAAATCAGCGAGGCTGACATCTAGCTTGTACATCTGAAAATTCACAACAATTATGAGAAGGAGTCCAGAAGTGAGTGCAAGATCAAATCTTGGCACAATTTTCCATACATGACAAAACCTAGTTGCCTTATTTGTTCAATCAGATAGATCATCTTAAGCATGTGTTTTTACTGTAGTACTATCGGTCATTCTAGATTGGAAGAGCTCCTTAGATATGTGATATCTATTAGTCCTACTTTTCTCACCATTCAACTCTTTGTGTAGGAATATAGTAGGAGCATCCATAGTTTCATGCTGACGCTGAAGTTATTACTCATGGATACGAGAATGATGCATTGAGCCAACTGTGCATCATCTTGCTACTTTATAAAACTAGCAATCTCTTCCTCAGAGGCATTGTCTGCAACCATTGCAGGGATAGGCGTATTAAGAACATAAGATAGCTTTTCAACCCTGAGAACTATTCTCAAATTCTTTAACCAGTCCGTTTAATTCGGTCTGATTAAATAGCATCTAATATGCTACGCAGTGATAGTAATTTAGACATTGTAAAATTCAGTAAATAAATTTATAATTAACAACACTATAGCATACATTCTGTTAGGAATATGCATGAGAATGTTATTCCTATTTATATAAGATTTAATTACTATCTTAAATGAATGAATATGTAAATATGTCTACATTGATGAAAGTTGTAAAGTCCTTAATAGATGATAGACATATGTACAAGGACTTAGACTTAAATGATTAAGTATGTTAGGTTGATCCTACATGAACTAACAGCTTTACGAAGTCCTTCAAAAGACTATGATGTGCAAGGACTATAAATAGAAAGATCAAGCTTGTTAGGTTGATCTTATAAAATGTAATAGATAGGTCAGTCTGATCATCGAGCACTGAACCAGCCTTCGTAGTCTGCCAGAAGAGACAAGGAAGAATCGGAGTCTATCAAGGCAGAAACGTAGTCTGTAAAGATAGTCACTCTTGAAGGTCGTAGTCTTCCAGGAGAGACAAGGCAGAATCGTGGTGTATCAAGGAAGACTTTCTCGAAGACATAGACTGTCAAGAAAGCCAAGTTTAGAATCGTGGAGACAGCCTGTTGGAGCGCCTGTTAAGCGCCTGCTGAGCCTAGTCAAGAATCGTAGGCCTCACTCGAAGTCGTGGAGCCTGCAGATCATAATAGAGGCAGAAATTGTAGTCAGGCAGATCAGTTAAGAGACTGCTTTTGAGGCAGAATTGGAGTCAATCATATGATCTGCTCTCGCAATCAAAGTATCTGCAGTAGTCCAAATCCAGATCGTAGTCTGCAGAATCAAAGACAGATCGTAGTCTGCAGAACCAAAGCCAGATCGCAGTCTACAGAATAAGGCTAAGACGAAGTCAGTCAACTGCTCATAATGCTTAGAAAGAATCGTAGAGACAACACGACTCTCAACAGCTGAGCATTTTTGAAGTCTTCATCAAAGATCTCACTCTGGTAGAAGTAATCAATGTTAAGAAAGCAATCTGACTGGAGGGAATCAAAGAGCACTCTCTGAATGGGCTACAAGCAAACAAAAGATCGAAGCACCAACTCTATCAGCAATACTGATTGAGAAGTGAAGCCATTCAGGAGAAGTCTTTCACAAGAAAATGTTCGAAGACAAAGAATGAAGTGACTGTCTAAAGGAAGACAACGATTGCAGTGTCTGTCAGAATAACTAAAGACATTGAAAAAGAGAAGGTACATTTCATTTTGTAATAGTATGTTCTGGATCCAGGATGTAGAGTGTCATGTCATGTAAGTTCAAATTTTTATCAATGACATTCATAATATCTGTTTTAGTAATACAGCTACTCACTGTATATTAAGATTCATTCATCTCATACATATGCACTTAATGTTTTTGTCATAATCAAATAGGGGGAGATTGTTAGGAATATGCATGAGAATGTTATTCCTATTTATATAAGATTTGATTATGATCTTAAATGAATGAATATGCAAATATGTCTACATTGATGAAAGCTGTAAAGTCCTTAATAGATGATAGACATATATACAAGGACTTAGACTTAAATGATCAAGTATGTTAGGTTGATCCTACATGAACTAACAGCTTTGCGAAGTCCTTCAAAAGACTATGATGTACAAGGACTATAAATAGAAAGATCAAGCTTGTTAGGTTGATCTTATAAAATGTAATAGATAGGTTAGTATGATCATCGAGCACTGCACCAGCCTTCGTAGTCTTCCAGGAGAGACAAGGAAGAATCGGAGTCTATCAAGGCAGAAACATAGTCTATAAAGATAGTCACTCTCGAAGGTCGTAGTCTGCTAGGAGAGATAAGGCAGAATCGTGGTGTATCGAGGAAGACTTTCTCGAAGACATAGACTGTCGAGAAAGCCAAGTTCAAAATTGTGGAGACAGCTTGTTGGAGCGCCTGTTAAGCCCCTGCCAAGCCTAGTTAAGAATCTTAGGCCTCACTCGTAGTCGTGGAGCCTGCAGATTATAACAGAGGCAGAAATTATAGTTGGGCAGATCAGTCAAGAGACTGATGTTGAGGCAGAATTGGAGTCAATCATATGATCTGCTCTCGCAGTCGAAGTATCTGCAGTAGTCCAAAGCCAGATCGTAGTCTGTAGAATCAAAGCCAGATCGTAGTCTGCAGAACCAAAGCCAGATCGCAATCTGCAGAATAAGGCTAAAGCGAAGTCAGTCAAATGCTCATAATGCTTAGGAAGAATCGTAGAGACAACACGACTCTCAATAGCTGAGCATTTCTTAAGTCTTCATCAAAGATCTCACTCTGGTAGAAGTAATCAATGTTAAGAAAGCAATCTGACTGGAGGGGATAAAAGAGCACTCTCTAAATGGGCTACAAGCAAACAAAAGATCGAAGCACCAACTCTATCAGCAATACTGATTGAGAAGTGAAGCCATTCAGGAGAAGTCTTTCACAAGAAAATGTTAGAAGACAAAGAATGAAGTGACTGTCTAAAGGAAGACAACGAATGCAGTGTCTGTCAGAATAACTGAAGACAACGATCGTGGTGGTGACTACGAACAGCAAGAATTGATGAAGCACATACAGTAACATTGGCCAACCTATAGAGAACAAACAAAAATGATTGTCTATGGCTCAGCCTCACCATGAAGAGTGAACGGGAGATCACAATGCAAAATGTTGAGGGAGCTGAGCATGACTAATCAGAAAAGCCTTGCAAACCAAATGGGCCAAAGCAATCAGACGAGTTGTCAGTTCCTAATGCAAGTCAAGGCAAGCAGAATCGTTGAAGCACTGCAACAATGAAGAGCAAGAGGTTCTACATTGTCAATCCAAAGAATGATCTCAGAATCATAGTGTTGTCAAAACCAGTCGATGAGCAATGACCAACAGACAAACTATGATCAAGCACATAGTCGTCTGCATCAGAATCGTGGAGTTCGGTCATCTGAAATATTGAGTCTTAGTAATGACTCAATATAAAGACTAACATTCGAACGTTGTTGATTGAGAGCATAGATTCAAGAAGACAACTCCTTTAATTCTGATCGAGGAAACAAAAAGGATAAGTTAATGTGACTACCAACCTGACTTCTGAAAGTGACTGCTCAAAAGTGTTTGGTGAGATAGCAGACTGTTGTGTTATGAATGTCAAAAAGGTGTTGTCTCGTCAAGTCAGTAGTCTACACCAAATAACTCAGAGTCTTTGAAGTAATTTAAATAGCTTCCAACGGCTATTTTCCAACGGGAAGATGATGGAGGAGTATATAACAGCTGAAGCTTCAAAGATGAAGAGTTGTTAACTCTACGAGAGTTCTATAAAGCTTAACAGAATACGTCTCAGTGGCAGTGAGACTATCATAGTAGGAGTGAAGCAGATTTGATGAAGTGCTTTAAACTGCTAAAGGTTTCACTCAACACGAAGGAGAATGCCAACCTCAATGGCATATGAGCTAAGAGCCGTGAAGGCCAAGAAGATAAGAGAAAGAGTGTCAGATTAGTAAGCAGATGTCCAGGGCCACTCTACGATTCACCATGAACAACATGAGCTGAAGAGAAGTAGTTGCAAAGCAGAATCTATACAAAAGTTAACTAGTGTTCAAGGGATGCTAAGTACCAGATGTAGTCCACCTAAAGTGCAAAGACTTAGTAGATCCTCAATGGTGACAGTATACTATGCTGAAGTCAGATGAAGTCAAGCATCATCAACAAAGATCAGCTTCACCAAGTAAGATGTGATAGACTGCTAAGTATTCAAGATGTCGAGCTTCATGTACATCTTAGTAGTCCATCTATAGTGATCCAGTCTCGATGCAGAATACTAGAAGATCACACTAAGCTGCTAAGTACCAGAAGATGAACTAGCTTAAAGTCATCTTAACAGATCAGCACCAACAACAATCAACAAACAACCAAGGCCTGAGGGGTCCTTGTCCTAGGGACTAAATCAAAGTTAAGTCTGTTGGACTTGCTGAGTACTGGAGGGTACAAGATATTCTAAGCCTACTGGGATTAGTCTAAAATTCCAAGGCTGCTTGCCTTGAAGGAATCATAGTGATTCATGAGTTACCATTTCCTTAGTGGAATCCCTGCTTGTTGAAGCAGAAAAGTGGACTAGGAGCTTGAGTCTCTGAACCACTTAAAATCCCTTATATCATTTACCTTATGTCAATTACATTATGTACCTTAACTGCTATAACTGTCATAACCACTTATACCTAAACTAACATTAAAGTAATGTTTTTCAATATATCTTTAGAAGGGATCTTTAACTTATTCCGCTATGCATGAAATGATTCTTATGTTTGTCATCTGCGAATTACTTAGCAATACAAAATAAAATGAAAAAGCTTCTAAAATTTAAAAGGATCTATTCAACCCCCCCCCCCCCTTCTAGAACTATTGTGTGCCCCCTGGGAACTAACAATTGGTATCAAATCAGGTTCTCATTCTATATCCTAAAGCTAACGCTTTGAGTTTGGTCCTAGGCACAAACAAAGTTCTAAACTTAGTTTTGGTTATAAGTCACTTGTGAAAGTAGATGAGCTCGCATGTTGAAAATCATGCGTACACGTAAATGTGCATATACACCTAAAGCTGTCCAAATTGGTACTTGTTTTTAAATACCATAGCATTCAGGCCAATCCGTGCCCATAGTCAATCAGCAGTCTGCAGCTCAGAAATGGGAAGTCAAGAAGCATATAAAGCAAGGAATCTGACATCCACCATTCTGAAAGATCAATGCCTATACATGCACTGAGATGCTTATCTAGAGGAGAAAAGAGAATTCTTCAAATATGTATTTGGCTAATTACATGGATCTGAACCTTGAGGTTCGAGGGCATTAAAGAATTCAAGCTGCCAAGACTTTTCTCTACTTATAACTCCGAGAGTGTGCATGATTGATCTAAGGCCACATGAAGCAACAAGCTGTCAGCCCTAAATGCAATGATATGCACATCAATGCCTAATATCAGTGTGCATATAAGCAAGTCAAATAATTGTCAAAGAAATTGATAGTGACAATGTATGTTTCCTCATTAATATAAATATGCATCATATTGCATCACCTTATGTATTATAACAGTATTCTATCAAGAGATCATGTTCTTCCTAAAAAAGGAAAGAGAGAAAGTACACTTGTAGTTGGAAACTAATTGTTAACAAACTTTCTCTTCACCCATATTTTAGGTTGAAAACAAATTGTTGAAAGAAGACTGAAATATGCCATAAGCAAATAATAATCTAAGAAGTATAAGTTACTCTACCTTTGTTGACGGGTTGGTTCATACAAGCCAATGTTTTAGGTTTTTGATAAAACTGTAGAGTATGATCAACACTAAAAGAGTATCTTGAAGGTTCTTAGAAATTAATCAACTCCACGAACCAACTAGATGCAAATAAGTAATAGAGCTGATCCTCACTCTTTAAAAATTCAAAATCTGTGAACATGGCAAAGCAAAGGGTGTAACAACCGAAGAAGAAGATTATCATATCAAAATGCTTAATCACACACACACACTCACAATCATGCATTATAACTGTCATATCTAAATTTGATATATGTATGGATATGATTGTTGATGCATATATGATGTAAATCCAAGAACATGAGGAATTGGGATTTTAAGAAAACTAACCTAGCAGGACCCAAGTAACCATGGGTACCAAGATAGAAATTCGTGTAACCTGCAGGTACTTGGTCTATCTGACCTCACTAAGGAAAACTGAAGCAAATGACTTCAGTTACAAAGACTCAACAAGCTGTAAGTTTAAAGACAACTCAGCAATGCTCTAATTCAAGGTCATTCAATGCCAAAGCTTGCTCCTGAAGATTTGCTGAGTCCCCAAGAATGAAGATCACATAAACTTAAATGGATTCCAAAATCCTTTGTTGATCATTATAAGGAAGCTGGATATTCATGTCAAGATGTAAGAGACCTTCCATGCTTATCTATGCAAAGCATATCATCTCAAAAGGAACGTCAAAGGAGTTCATATCAAGGGATCATCAACCAATGGTTAAAGTATGCATCATAGAAGCAAAGCTCCACGAAATACAGAAGATGCTAAAGTCTGAATGATAGAAACTACGTTCGTAGTATTTAGTGAGCAAATCGTGGAGTAACCAATTTTGAAGAAAATACTCTATGATAAAATGGAGCTCGTTCAACCTTGAAGATTCCAGTCAGAAAGAGATATGCAAGGCTACCTTACTCATGAATGTAAATAAGAATAGTCCATCTTTATCTAAGAAAATAGTATCAACTATGGGGGAGCAGTAGTCTGCTATGTGTAGCTGCACTAATGTTGACAAAGGAGCATAGCGAATCATATTCTTCAGACCTTCCAAACAATGAAGATAGTTATACTTAATGACAAGGGAAGAACAGCTGAAGAGATGGAGGTGGTGGAGATTAAGGAGAAAATGAAGAAGTGTGATACTTGCTAGATCTCCTGAGTTAAGCTCAGTAGACAGGTCAACCTCTCGTGCATGACTGTTGACCACTCCACGAATATTCAGTTCACTCCTATTAAGTTTCTCAAACAGATGCTTATCCAAACAACCACATCCCAGTTACAGAGTCTCAAAACTTTGTAACTGATGAACCAAATAAATCTTCATACCCAGTAGTAACGTCCCAAAATGTGCTACTGGTAACAAAATCAAGCATCCACTCCAATCGTGAAGTACATATGATCAAACACCTGATCGTAGTGTAAGAGCATGTTGACCCCACGATCGGAGCCTATACTTATACCAACATCAAAGAATATCCAGAGTTGGTAAGTGAACTAATTGGCAGAGTAGCCCATTGTGATGATGTTGTAATCACCAAGACTAAGAAGCTTTTCTTCTGATAAGCGCCTCAGAGACAAACCTAACCCTAAGTGTTAAACTAAGAGGCCAGCCCTTTCTAAGAAACCTTAACCCAGAAGAAGTGCTATTATTGAATCCATCACAAGTACCTCTGCAGAAGCATACAGAAACCAATCAGAAGAATATAAGCTGTTGATGAATCGTATAACTCCCAGAAGGAGATCAATGAAGAGCTGTCTGTCGAAATATGGCCACAGACGACGATAGTCTAAGTAGACACAGAGATCGTTGACTAATCAAAGAAATCGTGGAGTACTAACTAAGTCATAAGGCTACTCCACGAACTAAAGAAGTCAATTATCAACTGAAGGAAAGTCAAATCTAATAAACTGTCATGTTAGAGGAAGTTACAGATTGTGACCTATCAGACTCTCACAACTATCCCACTAAAAACATGGAGGGAACAATTACAAAAGGAAATTTCAAATCTGTGTCAGTTACACTTACAAGAGTCCACCAAAAAGCTGCAAGCTTCTGATACATCTTCTCTCTCTCAAATTGAAACCCTAAACACTCTCCAAAAAGCCTAAAACTCTCAAGCAGTTAGCCATTCTCAGATAGCTCTCAAAAACCCTCTGCAATACTCTCAAAAGCAAATACCCAGATACTCAGAAACACTTAACCCTTCAAATGGAAGATTTTCGTGTCGTCACTAGTATTCAACTCGGCACTAAGATATTCGAGAAATCAGAAAAGAAGTTCAGAGATATTCTTGAACTGGTGAAGAAGGCTGGGTTCTCTTTATGCCTGGAATCAAACACCCATATCTATACAGACCTGGTCAGAGAGTTCTACTTAAATGTAACTAAAAGTTCTGGGCTTCTATCAACAAAGGTCAAAGGACTTATTCTGAAGATAAAGCCTACAGACATCAACCAATGTCTAGGGTTCTCTGACCAGGGTCTGAAGAGCCTTCAAGAAGTCGACATTAAAGAAGGAAAGAGGGTTATGCGCTATAAGAGGAACCCTAGTCTGAAGGACATGAAAAAGAAGAAGTTCCCGGAAGAGTTCGAGTTCTTCGCTGAGATTGTAGGGAAATGCATACTTAGCAAGGATACTGCATATGACACTGTGAGTGATCAACAATTGAGAATCATGTATGCCATTGTACTAAAGAAGCGAATCAACTTTGGAGCTATACTGTTCGACTTAATGTCTAAGTGGCTGGACAAAGCAGAGAAGAAGAAGTCAACAGATAAACCGCTCACAAAGGTTTTCCATGGGAGATTCTTGAGCATCATTTTGAAGAAGAAGTTGAAGAACAAGATAAAGGATGATGAGGGTGAACCCCTAAATAGTCAAAAGGTGTTATCTCCCAAGTTGTTTGACAACTTGGAGAAGAATCCCATGGAAAACAAGAGGTTGATGACATATGGCAGCAGTAGCAAGAGCACTACGAAGAAGAGAAAGGTGAGCATTGTGGAGGATGAGCTATCACACTCTGAAGATTCAAAAGTTCCAGAGTCCACATCTAAAATGCCATCCAAGAAGAGAGCAAAGGTGGTGAGAAAGTCACCAAAGGTTCCTCAAAGAAGTCTCTCTGCTGAAGAAGAGGAAGAAGAATCAGAAAAAAAAAAAAAAGCAACTGAAAGTCCCATGGCTGAACCCCCAAGTAACCATTTTGCTGAAAAGGAAGGATCAGGATCTGAAAAGGGAGAAGCATCTGGATCTCTTATTGTTGAATCCTTAAGGAGTCCTTCTGTTGATGCAGAGAATTCAGAGTCTGAAGAAGGAAAGGAACCTGAACCTCCAGCTGCTGAACCCCCAAAGAGGAGAAAGAGTAATAGACTGCTTCTTCAACCAGGCCTAAAGAAGAAAGGAGAATCTTCTACAAAGATCATTGAGCTCAGTGATGACAATGGTGATAAGCCTAAGACCAAGAAAGTTGATTCAAAAGGGAAAAGAAAGATGTCAGACAATTCAAGCAATGATGAAAATGAAAAGACTGCTAATGAATCTGAATAAGGAGAGGAGTATACTTATAAGTCGGTGGAAGGGAGCTTGCACCAATCTGACTCTAAGTCAGGATATGAAGGAAGGGATGAACACTCGAGTTCTGTAGATCAGAAACCAGATGACTATCATATTCTATCTCCTGCAAAGGTTAAAACAAGAATAGAGGTGGAAGTATATGATGAACCACAAAATGTGCTTCCAAATAGATGGGTAGACCATAGCAATGAAAGGATAAATGTGGTAAGGATGTCCACATAAGATATGATCAACAATCTTATTGATATGGAGCTGGACCTTAAAACCATGCTATATAATTCAGAGACTAAGAATCATCTGATAAGGTGGTTCTATCCTTTAATGCCATGGATAAAAGCATCCGTTACTGGAGATAGAAGCTACTTCAAATTGAGTTTCTCACACTTTCCCAACCTGGAGCTGGTAGCAAAAACATTTCCAAGGATAAAGTCGTATGCAACAAAGCTAATCAAAGACCAACCTTACTTCAAGGTCTACTGTCAAGCCAGCAACATATACATTCCCTACTATCTTCTAGAAGGATTAGATGGTGGAAAGATCACGATCGTAGAGCCTTTGCACTCTACCATTGGAGGAGATCGTGCTCAACCTGAGAAGTCTAATCCTGCTACAACAATGCTATCTGATATCCCTTTGTCCTCCAATAGTGAATGGTATTCAAACCTCTATGAGATTCTCACTGCTTTTGAAAGCCTCTCTAAGAGTGAGAATCGTGGTGTCCAACCAGCTGTTCAGTAGGAGGCTACCCAACCAAATGTCCAAACTCTTCCAGAGCAAGAGTTACTGAAAAACTCTGAAGAATTAGTTGATAAATTCTCTCTCATTACTGCAGAAGCTAAATCCTGTTAGGAGGAGAAGACAATGAGCTTCACAACAAGCTTCAGGCCATAATCTCATATATATCTCTCAAGCGTCAACACAGAGGTCAAATCTATCTAAAATTCGTAAGGGATCAAAAGGAAGAAGTCTTGCAAGCTCAAAAGCAAAGTGAAGAATCCATTCTATCTCTCTCTAAGAAGATAGACACACTGAATCAGTCTCAGGAACTTAAGATTGAAGTTGGCAGCACGTCTCATCTGATGGAGCAGCTTATGTCAAGTGTCTAGCATCTCTCTAAAGAGATTAATGACAAAAAAGGGGAGAAAAAGAGGCATTCAAGGAGGCACTCGAAGAGGAGAATGAAGAAAGAGGAGGAGAGCAAGAGCAGAAGCAGCAAGGCAAAGGACAAGAAAAAGAAAAAGAATAAGAAAGCAGCAGCAGAGTCATCATCTGAGGGGGAGCCGAAAGAAGATGACTTCATGGAGACACAATGTGAGGGGGAGCCAAAGAAAGATGAAGATGAAGCAATGAGGCACTCATCTGAGGGGGAGCAAAATAAAGAAGAAAAGAAAGAATAGTAGCTAAATAAAAAGCATCCAAAAGACATACAAGGAGCAGACATTAAAAAAGAGAAGGTACATTTCTTTTTGTAATAGTATGTTCTGGATCCAGGATGTAGAGTGTCATGTCATATAAGTTCAAATTTTTATCAATGACATTCATAATATCTGTTTTAGTAATACAGCTACTCACTGTATATTAAAACTCATACATATGCACTTAATGTTTTTGTCATAATCAAATAGGGGGAGATTGTTAGGAATATGCATGAGAATGTTATTCCTATTTATATAAGATTTGATTATGATCTTAAATGAATGAATATACAAATATGTCTACATTGTTGAAAGCTGGAAAGTCCTTAACAGATGATAGACATATATACAAGGACTTAGACTTAAATGATCAAGTATGTTAGGTTGATCCTATATGAACTAACAGCTTTACAAAGTCCTTCAAAAGACTATGATGTACAAGGACTATAAATAGAAAGATCAAGCTTGTTAGGTTGATCTTATAAAATGCAATAGATAGGTCAGTCTGATCATCTAGCACTGCACCAGCCTTCGTAGTCTGCCAGGAGAGACAAGGAAGAATCGGAGTCTATCAAGGCAGAAATGTAGTCTGTAAGATAGTCAATCTCTAAGGTCGTAATCTGCCAGGAGAGATAAGGCAGAATCGTGGTGTGTCGAGGAAGACTTTCTCGAAGACATAAACTGTCGAGAAAGCCAAGTTCAGAATTATGGAGACAGCCTGTTGGAGTGCCTATCGAGCCTAGTCAAGAATCATAGACCTCACTCAAAGTATTGGAGCCTGCAGATCATAACAGAGGCAGAAATCGTAGTCGGACAGATCAATTAAGAGACTGTTGTTGAGGCAGAATTGGAGTCAATCATATGATCTGCTCTCGAAGTTAAAGTATCTGCAGTAGTCCAAAGCCAGATCATAGTCTGCAGGATCAAAGACAAATTGTAGTCTGCAGAACCAAAGCCAGATCGCAGTCTGCAGAACAAAGCTAAGACGAAGTTAGTTAAATGCTCACAATGCCAAGGAAGAATTGTATAGACAACACGACTCTCAACAGCTGAGCATTTCTAAAGTCTTCATCAAAGATCTCACTCTGGTAGAATAAATCAATATTAAGAAAGCAGTCTGACTGGAGGGGATTAAAGAGCACTCTCTAAATGGGCTACAAGCAAACAGAAGATCGAAGCACCAACTCTATCAGCAATACTTATTGAGAAGTGAAGCTATTCAGGAGAAGTCTTCCACAAGCAAACGTTAGAAGATAATGAATGAAGTGACTGTCTAAAGGAAGACAACGATTGCAGTGTCTATCAGACCAACTAAAGAAAACGATCTTGGTGGTGACTACGATCGTGGTGTCTGCCAAACGAATAGCAAGAACTGATGAAGCACATACAGTAACATTGGCCAACCTATAGAGAAAAGACAAAAAAAATTATATGGCTTAGCCTCACCATAAAGAGTGAACGGGAGATCACAGTGCATAATGTTGAGAGAGCTGAGCATGACTAATTAGAAGAGTCTTGCAAACCAGATGGGCCAAAGCAATCAGACGAGTTGTCAGTTCTTAATAAAAGTCAAGGCAAGTAGAATCGTTGAAGCACTGCAAGAATGAAGAGCAAGAGGTTCAACATTCTCAATCCAAAGAATGCTCTCAGAATTGTAGTGTTGTCAAAACCAGTCGATGAGCAACGACCAATAGACAAACTACGATCAAGCACATAGTCGTCTGCATCAGAATCGTGGAGTTCGGTCATCTGATTATTGAGTCTTATCAATGACTCAATATGAAGACTAACATTCGAATGTTGCTAATTGAGAGCATCGATGCAAGAAGACAACTCATTTAGTTCTAATCGAGGAAACAAAAAGGATAAGTTAATGTGACTACCAACCTGACTTCAGAAAGTGACTGCTCAGAAGTGTTAGGTGAGATAGCAGACTGCTGTGTTAGGAAAGTCAAAAAGGTGCTGTCACATCAAGTCAGTAGTCTGTACCAAATAACTCATAGTCTTTAAAGCAATTCAAATAGCTTCCAACGGCTATTTTCCAATGAGAACATGATGGAGGAGTATATAGCAGCTGAAGCTTCAAAGATGAAGAGTTGTTGACTCTATAAGAGTTCTACAGAGCTTAACAGAATATGTCTCAATGGAAGTAAGACTATCATAGTAGGAGTGAAGCAGATTTGATGAAGTGCTTTGCTAAAGGTTTCACTCAACACGAAGGAGAATGCCAACCTCAATGGCATCTGAGCTGAGTGTCGAGAAGGTCAAGAAGATAAGAGAAAGAGTGGCAGATCAGTAAGTAGATGTCCAGAGCCACTCTATGATTCACTATGAACAACCTGAGCTGAAGAGAAGTAGTTGCAGAATAGAATCTGTACAGAAGTCAACCAGTGTTCAAGGGATGCTAAGTACCAGATGGAGTCTACCTAAAGGGCAAAGACTTAGCAGATCCTCAATGGTGACAGTGTGCTATGCTGAAGTCAGATGAAGTCAAGCATCATCAACAAAGATCAGCTGAACCAAGGAAGATGTGATAGACTGCTAAGTATTCAAGATGTCAAGCTTTATGTACATCTTAGCAGTCCTTTTGTGGTGATCCAGTCTCGATGCAGAATACCAAAAGATCACACCAAGCTGCTAAGTACCAGAAGATGAACTAGCTTAAAGTCATCTTAACAGCTCAGCACAAACAACAATCAACAAACAACCAGGGCCTGAGGGGTCCTTGTCCTAGGGACTAAATCAAAGTTAAGTCTGTTGGACTTGCTGAGTACCGGAGGGTACAAGAGATTCTAAGCCTGCTGGGCTTAGTCTACAGTTCCAAGGCTGCTGGCCTTGAAGGAATTGTAGTGATTCATGAGTTACCATTTCATTAGTGGAATCCCTGCTTGTTGAAAGTAGAAGAGTGGACTATGAGCTTGAGTCTCTGAACCACTTAAAATTCCTTGTGTCATTTACTTTATGTCATTTACATTATATACCTTAACTTCTATAACTGTCATAACCACTTACACCTAAACTAACATTAGAGCAATGCTTATCAATATATCTTTAGAGGGGATCTTTAACTTATTCCGTTGTGCATGCACTGATTCTTATGTTTGTCATCTGCTAATTACTTAGCAATACAAAATAAAATGAAAAAGCTTTTAAAATTTAAAAGGATCTATTCAACCCCCCCCTCCCCTTCTAGATCTATTGTGTGCCCTCTGGGAACTAACACATTCTTTTATTAATTACCAAGATAAATTAGGTCTTATTTTAAATTAGTATCTCCCACTATTTTCTTCAAACTATATTACCATCACTTATATAGTTCAGCAAAATCTAATTAAAGATTTGCTAGTGAGAATAAGGATCATATTTCAAATGTATATAGCCTTGTGGATGGCACAATAAACCATATATAAATAAATAAGTAGACAACTTTTTGTCAATTACATCAACATGTAACTCCTTTTATTTTGCCTCTTAAATTATTTTGATCAAGTGGTAGCACATCTGAATCAAAATTATCTGAGTTAAGTCCAACCTAGCACTTCCATATATTCAAAAAAGAAAAATATTATCCTTGTGGTTGGCACAACAAAATAATATTGTTCAATTTTCTTTATAAGCATCAAATGTGATAAATTAATTTCTTAAATACTTAATACTTGCCTTGTGGATAGCATAACGAACTCATATTAAATATTTAATGCTCTATTAATTTTATCATGCTAGAAGGCGACGTTTGATATTCCAAATATCTTTGAACGCTTTAGACTTAAAATAATTTCTTTGAGGGGTTTGTTATTATTAGTCTCATCATGTTTAACGCGCATGCATATATATATATATATATATATATATATATAATACGCATCATTTTATTAAAACATGCGAAGCATACTTGCATAAAATATAATATATAATACTAGCATGCACGTATAGAATAATATATTCTACCCGGATTGATTATGGACTTTAATTTCGTTTGGTTCACTAGAGCCACCAAGTGAACCAAAAGGTCAAACCTAGGGTGCAAGAATTAAATTTAAATATAACTATTACATTTAAATCCCGGGCTTCATTACAAACGGTTCTTCACGCGCTCCTTGCTCCTTGGTCTCCAATTCTTCAAAATTTAATTCTAACTATTTCTATTACAAAAACTATTTACTATAAATAGAAATCTTGATCAGCAGTCAAGAGAAAGTACACAGGAGGGAGATAAAATTTACATTAAAAAAAATTAGAGAAGACGAGGCACGCAGACCCCATTTATAAAATTCATACATTCAAACATCTAACTAAAATAAAATCCAATCACATTGGTCAATAGTCCATAATCAACCACATTTATTATCATACACATCAACATATGCATCAATAAATAAAACATTCATCTCATGAATAATAAACATTCAATATATACATTGATATCGATTTAATGAAAAATTTTAATTAGCATAAAATTCAATTCTCAATTAAAATAAACTCCTTTATTTTAATCCAAATTTAAATCAAAATAAACCTTTTATTTTAATTTCTCTATTTTTGAATAAAAATAAACTCCTTTATTTTTAATCAAATTATTTAATCAAAATAAACTACTTTATTTTAATTAATATGGAATCCAATTCCAAGTCAAAATAAACTCCTTTATTTTAACTTTTAAAAAAGTTTTTGGGAGGAACAAAATATGTGGAATCCAATTTTTTTATCAAAATAAACTCCTTTATTTTGATTAATATGAAATCCTATTTCATATCTAAATAAACTCATTTATTTAAGGAAACATGGAATCTTCTTTCCTTATAACAAATAAACTCCTTTATTTTAGAAAACATATAATTCAATTTCAACTCCAATTAATTATCATGGAATCCAATTCTAGCTCTAACTAGTTAGTATGAAATTAAATTCTAATTAAAATAAATATCTTTATTTTAATCCAATTTTAAATAAAATAAACTCCTTTATTTAATTTTGAAAAACTACACAAAAATTAAAATTAGAAATTCTGTTAGAGCGGCGCGCCCCGCGCCGCCACTGGCGCCACCCTTACAGAACCCGGCGTGCCCCGCGCCGAGGAATTTTTTTGGATTTTTTATTTTCTTGCAAATCGCAATTTTTGATCATTTCTTCCAAAAAATATGATTCTATACAACAAATTATGCACAATAAATTATTCCAAACATATATCAATATACATATCAAATCTGAATAATTAATAACTTGCATAAAGGTTTGGCTCTGATGTCACTATTAGGTTTGTAAGATTCATGGATACAATCAAATTGCATAAAATAAGTGGAAGCATGGTAAATCAGAGTTTTAAAATTTTACAAACTATATACCAAGATCATCATTTATGCACATTTAGTAATTAAACAAAATAGATGGAGATTAAGATTCATACCCTTAGAGATTCCAACTTCCTCAGGTACGAGTTCAACTCCAAATCCTTTTTGCGTTATACTTGAATCCACCAGGTTGATTCCTTCCTTTAATCAACGTTAGCCACCCAAGTGTTTGGCCTCTAGAGGTGATCCACCAAGAAAGAATAAGAATTCAAGAAGAAGGGTGTTTGACTAAACCCTAATTTTCTTGTCTCTAGAAAAGAGTGCTCTCCCAACTCTTGGAATTAAAATGTCTAACATTGTTCTATAATAAAACTTTCTTATTTATAGATGTAGGCAACCCTTCTAAACAATTTAAGATTAGAGTTTTATATTAATTAATTAAACTCCCCTAATTAATTAGGTTACCAAATCCTATTGAGAATAATTAAACTCTTTTAATTAATTAACCTCCTAATCTTATTAGGAATATACATGAGAGATAGAGAGAGAGTATCTTATTAATTAATTCTCAAATTCTTTTAGGAATTAAATAATAATAATAATAATAAGGCTCCTCTTTTTAATTTATATTTAATATTTCTAAAATATTAAATAATAAATATTAAGCTATTTAATTTATTCTATAACCATAGATTAAATTAAATATACTTAACTTATTATTACGATTATGTCATTTGCTTCTTTAATAAATATTCTTCCTTTTATGGTATGACTCTTTAGGTTCTCCATATTAAACTGGTTGTGAATAAATCAATTAGAACAATTCTAATCTTATTTAAATAAATAAATTAAACTAATAATTCATTTAAATAAATAACATTTATTTTATAATAAGGATAAGCTTCCTTAGCGATCAACGATTTTTCAGATAATATAGATTTCAACATTAATCATAAAAGAACCTATGAGTTAATATTTACCATACAATTCAATCTTTCCACCATATAATGTTCCAATTAAATATAAGACATGAAATTACTTTAAGTCTTATTTTATTTAATTATATGTATTTTGATTCCAAACTGCACAATTCCAAATAATGTAAATTAGAAACTCCTTTCTAATTTTATTCCACCTTGACCAAGGATTCCTGGGTTGTCATTTATCGAATCACATAGGACATATCTTTTCTTTTACTAGAAGCGGTAGATTCTTTATTGATTATTCATTATCTCTATATATAACTTATTACACCTAAGCATACCCTTTGATATACCCTAAGGGTCTTAAGGAATAAGTCAAAGTATAATTCATTATACACAAGATACTATGATGATCTCAAGTCTGAGGATTACTTATACTACTATCACATTAGGAATTTCTATTGACATGCGAGTAAAACTCCATTAGGTATTCCTTAGCGAGTCACGTTCATTGTACTTATTCTCCAATAAGCACCTACATACTTATTTTAGTGTCTCCACACAAATGATCATGAGATCAATCATCCTCATCTAGTGAGCAAGCAACATATGTACCAATCTATCCGGATTTACTAATCCCCTTTTAGTAATCCATCGATTGGGAACTATTTTAGTTTTTAAGCTATCTAAGAATTTAGATCTCATTAGCATGATCATCATCATTATTCTAAAAGCATTGCTTAAAACTATGAGTTTATCACATATTATAAAAACAGCACCATGTAGATAAATAAATATCTTTAATTAAATAATACTTTAATTAATAAATGAATAAGATTGTTACAAAGTATATGCTTTATCATCAAACATGATTGGCTTGTGTGAATACTACTTTCATGTGTAATCTTCGCACGAGGCAAGTTCCTTACCCTATCTTGATTACGTTTACGCAAGTTCTCTAAACATACGCTTTCATTGAGCAATTCATTACTTCTATATCGTTTATTATTGTGCAAGTTATAAGCCTTGATTCTTTATTTCAAACAAAGTATCTTTGATTATTCCAAAGTTACAACCCTTTGAAAAACATTACTTGGTTTTAAATGTTTATTCAGTTATAAATCGCTATTGATGATCTTTGATCATAAATATCATTGTTTAAATCTTTAATGTTGTATAAAACTCTAACATGGCTAGTGAACCCTTATTGATTCAACTAGTCCATAGTTGATGAAGCGTTCTAAAATTCTAGAACTGTTATTGAAATTAATCCAAACCAAACTTCCTTTGGTGCAGACTCTTATGTCAAGCTGAGATGAACAACCCTATTATAGTGGATTATTTACGCATTAGCGTTAAGATGTTTGTGCACAATACATGGTATGAAGGGCTAATCTCCCTAAGTACGAGAAGTAAGGCTAATATAGTCTTATGACTGTTAAAGGTTTAAAGTAGAGATACTTGATAACCTAGGTCATAGACCATGGTCTTGTGACCCTCAGATGTACTTTTGATCTTGTATTTTATTCTTGATTCAAAAGTTGAGCTTCTATTATTTAGAATTCATTGATTACTCTCATGTTATTATTGTTGCTATTGTTATACTTGTGAGCAATTATTTGCTCACTCTTGCATATACAACATTGCAGCTAAAGTTGAGAAAGTTGACGAGCCATCTACAAGTAAGGGCAATGGCAAGATGAACAAGTGATGAGGACTTGTTTATTTTATTTGATTAAATCTATGTAATGAGACTAATTTATTTATTTTCTGCTTATTAATGATGTTATTAAGGTTAGATTACCTGGGATTGTTTTGAGAAGTTGTAACCCTTTAATGGGGAAGATTATGTTTAAGTTTATCGAGTTTACGCTTTAATATTATCCTTTATTGTGGGTAGTTAAATGTGATTGTTTTAGACAGTGAGCACCAAATCTTGTGAGAATGAATTATCCAGATTTGGGGGTGTCACAAGTTGGTATCAAAGCTTTAGGTTATGAACCTTAGGTGGAGAAACCTTAGGAAGTAGCCTTGTAGGAGAACAAAAACATAGTGGTGATAAACTCTTATCGAGTTCTAAGGAACAAATTAAGGAATTCATTGAAGATAAATAATAAAAGACTTTATGTGCTTATGTGTTAATAACTTATGTGCTCGCGAGTACCGAGTAGAGTACTGAGTATAGTATCGATTAGTAATTAAGACTTAAACATTTGTTGTCAGGATTGAAAGTAGTATGCATACAAGCCAATCATGTATAATGATAAAGCATATACTTTAGAAACGATCTTATATATTTATTAATAAAAGTATTATTTAATTAAAGGCATTTATTTATCTACATGGTGCTGTTTTTATAATATGTGATAAACCCATAGTTTTAAGCAATGCTTTTAGAATCATAATGATGATCATGCTAATGAGATCTAAATTCTTAGATAGCATAAAACTAAAATAGTTGCCAATCATTAGATTACTAAAAAGGAGATTAGTGAATCCGGATAGATTGGTACATATATTATTTGCTCATTGGATGAAGATGATTGATCTCATGATCATTTGTGTGGAGACACTAAAGCAAGTATGTAGGTTCTTATTGGAGAATAAGTACATTGAACGTGACTCGCTAAGGAATACTTAATGGAGTTTTACTCGCTTGTCAATAGAAATTCCTAATGTGATAGCAGTACAAGTAATCCTCAGACTTGAGATCATCATAGTATCTTGTGTATAATAAATTATACTTTGACTTATTCCTTAAGACCCTTAGGGTATATCAAAGGGTATGCTTGGGTGTAATAAGTTATATATGGAGATAATGAATGATCAATAAAGAATTTACCTCTTCTAGTAAAAGAAGAGATATGTCCTATGTGATTCGTTAAATGACAACCTAGGAATCCTTGGCTAAAGTGGAATGAAATTAGAAAGGAGTTTCTAATTTGCATTATTTGGAGTTGTGCATTTTCTGATCGAAATACATATAATTAAATAAAATAAGACTTGACAGTAATTCCATGTCTTATATTTAATTGGGTCCTTGTATGGTGGAAGGATTGAAATGTATGGTAAATATTAACTCACGGGTTCTTTTATGATTAATGTTAAAATCTATATTATCTGAAAAGTCGTTGATCGCTAAGGAGGCTTATCCTTATGGTAGAATAAATATTATTTATTTAAATGAATTATTAGTTTAATTTATATATTTAAATAAGATTAGAATTTTTCTAATTTATTTATTCACAACCGGTTTAATATGGAGAATCTAAAGGGCCACACCATAAAAGGAATAATATTTATTAAAGAAGCAAATGACATAATCGTAATAATAAGTTAAGTATATTTAATTTAATCTATGGTAATAGAATAAATTAAATAGCTTAATATTTATTATTTAATATTTTGAAAATATTAAATATAAATTAATAAGAGGACTCTTATTATTATTACTATTATTATTATTATTATTTAATTCCTAAAGGAGTTTAGGAATTAATTAATAAGATACTCTCTCTCTATCTCTCACGTATATTCCTAATAAGATTAGGAGGCTAATTAATTAAAAGAGTTTAATTAATCCCAATAGAATTGGGAAGCCTAATTAATTAAAGGGGTTTAATTAATTAATATAAAACTCTAATCCTAAATTGTTTAGGAGGGTTGCCTACATCTATACATAAAAAAGTCTTATTATAGAACAAGGTCAAACATTTTTAATTTCAAGAGTTGGGAGAACACTACTTTTCTAGAGAGAATGAAACTAGTGTTTTGCCAAACACCATTTTTTTTGAATTTTTATTCTTCCTTGTTGGATCACCTCTAGAGGCCAAACACTTAGGTGGCTAACGTTGATCAAAGGAAGGAATCAACCTGGTGGATTCAAGTAGAACGCGAAAAGAATTTGGAGTTGCACTCGTACTTGAGAAAGATAGTTTCTACAATGGTATGAATCTAATCTCCATCTATTTCGTTTTAATTAATAATTGTGTATAAAGGATGATCCGGGTATATGGTTTGTAAAATTTTAAAGCTCTGAACCAACTCTATAACACCCCCTTTCCGAAATAGAAAGAGAGGTTATGCACAAAACATAACAAAACAAAACGAAAGCTCTATGCCACGAAAGAATGGTCTCAAAACCAATAAATATCAAAAGGTAAATAAGAATAAATGTCAATTGGCTCAATCCACAATCTATAGTATTTATTACAACTCCTAATAAACCATTTGACAACCTAAACAAAATATCTAAATCATTTGGATAAAAGGGAGCTCTCGTCACACTTGCCCTTGATCCCCCCGATTACCTACCGGAAGAAAAATACAGCATGAGCCAAATGTCCAGTACGGATATAGAATACAAGAATAATGAAACGAAATAACTAACTCAATAAAATGAACTGAACTGTAACTAACAAACTAATACAACGAAATAATAGGCTGAATCAAATGGATGGGTGTTATTTCATATCGAGCTCAAAATAAAACAGAAATATACCTTGCCACACAGGCAAGTTAAATAATGCCACACAGGCAAGTCACACACATTGGACCGCGAATCCAAATGTATGTAATATCAAATGGTGTGTTTGGCAGAAACATCACCAATCCGCATAACAGAACAAAAAACTATGGTCGACCCATACGCCTCCCACAACAATACACCAAATGGCCAACTCCCACTGGAGCACAAAACGGAGACGCCGTGGATTGATCACACCGCCACGGAAGGTGTCATGCCTCGGTGCCAGGAGGACATGCCTGTGGTACCCCCACAAGTGGTTATAGCTCAAGTATACCCTACGATATATTCTAACAAAATATCATGTCACAACACATGCGACATAATATCAACACAAAGGGGTTCTAATATATACATGTTAAATCAAAACGAATCAACAACAAAGTCTCCAAAAAATATATTAACATGTACATTACTTCAAATATCGAACTAAACTCTAGATATGATACACTATTCTAAAGAGTACAAATATGAGTTCCAAATATCTAAGCCAAAACGAAACTATCACATGAATTTGAGAATGAACAATCATGTGAAACAATAAACAAAATCTAACAAAAAGCAAAACGAACATAACAAATTTAAAAGGATTATCGTTGAAGAAGTACGAAATCCGTACCTGGAGTAAGTAATGTAATACCCAAAGAATTATATTCCAAAATTTATTCGTTAAACTCCTTCCGTCCGATCTAATAAAATAATAGTAATAATAATGCAATTATAAGTTACTTAATAATTATAATTTATGTTAATATGAAATAAATATCTCCAATTACATCAATTTTGCAAAACAAACCCGAATTAAATATATTATATATATATATAAACCAATCAGTATGCTTAACATATATACTATAAACATCACTGTTTTGTTACAATAACTTTTATTCAAGATGATGAATTTTTCAAAAAAAACTATCAGCACATTGCCTTTATCATATTCTTATAATATAATATGCAAAAGCAAATCATATGTACATTAAATCCATCCAAATTACTTCCAGACGCGGGACATGAATTTGTTAATACACACTAGTATTCCAATTTTTCAATTTCTTACTCTTACTTAAAATAATAAAACCCAATAGTCAATATATACAAAACAAAAGACCAAATAGCAGAGAAAGGCACCTGATTTCAATTTTTCAGTCAATCTCACAATCGTAATTCTCTTTTCTCGATAAAGTGACAACTTCTTCCTTCTTTTTTTTATCAGGCGAATGAAGGTAGGGTACACTATATATGGTTTAGGTTTTATTTATTTATTTATTAATATATTTTACCAACTCTGTAACACCCCTTTTCCGAAATAGAAAGAGAGGTTACGCACAAAACATAATAAAATAAAATGAAAGCTCAATTGTGTTGGGTTTGCTAGAAACATAAGCATGCAATCAAATTACATAAACGCGGCGGAAGGGATGAAAAATCAGATTTTAAAATATTCTTACAAACCCTTAACCATGATCTTTCTAGTGCATCAATTATCAGTCAATACATAGAAGGAGAGGATGAAATTATACCTTTGAAGATCCAAGCTTCCTCAGCTACAAGTTCTACTCCTTTGATTCCTCTGTAGTGGCTCCTTCCCTTGATCAATGTCAGCCACCCAAATGTTTGGCCTCTAACGGTGATCCACCAAGGAAGATGAAGAACTCAGGAAGATGGGTTATTGGCTTAACCCTTGTTTCTATCTCTATAGAATATGTGTACTCCCAACCTTTGGAAAAATTCACGTACGTTCTTTCTGATATAAGACTCTCTTATATAGATATTAGGTTAACCCTCCTAATCCAATTAGAATAGGGTTTTATTTAATTAATTAATTGAACACTTTTAATTAATTTATATCCTAATCTTATTAAAATTGAGAGAGAGAGTACTGATATTATATTAATTTTTAAACTCCTTTAGAATTAAAATAATAATAATAATAATATTAATATGTCTCCTCTTATTAATTTACATTTAATATTTCTAAAATATTAAATAATAAACATTAAGCTATTTAATTTATTCTATCACCATAGATTAAATTAATTACACTTAATGCATTATTACTATCATGTCATTTTCTTCTTAAATAATTTTTCTTCCTTTTATGGTGTGACCCTTTAGGTTCTCCATATTAAACCAGTTGTGAATAAATCAATTAGAACAATTCTAATCTTATTTAAATAAATAAATTAAACTAATAATCTATTTAAATAAATAACATTTATTCTACAATAGGGATAAGCCTAACTAGCGATCAACGATTTTCTAGATAATATAGATTTCAACATTAATCATAAAAGAACTTGTGAGTTAATAGTTACTGTACAATTCAATCCTTTCACCATACAATGTCCCAATTAAATATAAGACATGGATTTACTATCAATTCTTAATTTATTTAATCATATGTATTTCGATTAAAAAATGCACAACTCCAAATAATGCAAATTAGAAACCTTTTTCTAATTTCATTCTACCTTGACCAAGGATTCTTGGGTTGTCATTTAACGAATCACATAGGATATATCTCCTCTTTTACTAGAGGTGGTAGATTCTTTATTGATTATACATTATCTCCATATGTAACTCATTATTCCCAAGCATACCCTATATATGCCTTAAAAGGCCTTAAGGAATAAATCAATGTATAATTTGTTACATACAAGATACTATGATGATCTCAAGTCCAAGGATCACTTGTACTACTATCCAATTAGGAATTCCTATTGACAGGCGAGTAAAACTCCATTAGGTATTCCATACCGAGTCACGTTCAGTGAACTTATTCTCCAATAAGCACCTACATACTTACTTTACTGTCTCCACACAAATGACCATGATATCAGTCATCCTCATCCAATGAGCAAGCAACATATGTATCAATCTATCCGGATTTACTAATCCCCATTTTAGTAATCCCACAATTGGAAACTATTTTAGTTTTTAAGCTTTCTAAGAATTTAGATCTCATTAGCATGACTCATCATGATTCTAAAAAGCATTGCTTAAAATTATGGGTTATTTACATATTATTAAAAACAGCACCATGTAGATAATTAAATGCCTTAAATAAATATTTTATTAATAAATAAATAAGATTATTTACAAAGTATGTGCTTTATCATCATATATGATTAGCTTGTATGCACACTACTATCAATCTCCCACTTGCACTAAAGCCAATCGCCATGGTATCTCATACCCATCTTTTCTAAGTGACGATCAAACTGCTGTTGTGTTAGAGCTTTAGTAAATGGATCTGCAATGTTGTCTTGAGAGTCCACACTCTCCAAGGTAACGTCTTCTCTTTTAATGATCTCCCTGATCAAGTGAAATCACCGCAACACGCATTTGGATTTGTGATGAGACCTGGGTTCCTTAGCCTGTGAAACCGCTCCAGTGTTGTCACATTATACGGGAACTGCTTTTTCAATGCTAGGAACCACACCAAGTTCAGTTATGAACTTCTTCATCCAAATAGCTTCCTTTGCAGCTTCACTTGCAGCTATATACTCTGCCTCTGTCACTGAATCAGCAACTGTTTGCTGCTTGGAACTCTTCCAACTCACTGCGCCTCCGTTCAAGGTAAACACACATCCTGAAATAGATTTACTGTCATCTTGGTCTAATTAAAAACTTGAGTCTGTGAATCCCTCGATTTTTAATTCAGACCCACCGTAGACAAGAAAAATATCTTTAGTCCTTCTTAAGTACTTTAGGATATTCTTTGTTGCCTTCCAGTGCTCTTCTCCTGGATTCAACTGGTATCTACTCGTTACACTAAGTGCATGAGCAACATCCGGTCTAGTACATATCATACCGTACATAATAGATCCTATTGCAGAAGCATAAGGGATCTTACTCATACGGTCTCTCTCCTCAGGTGTCTTTGGGGCCTGTTTCTTTGAGAGATGTATTCCATGGCTCATCGGCATGAGACCTCTTTTGAATTTTCCATGCTAAACCTCTTTAGCATCGTATCAATGTACGTTCCTTGGGATAAGCCGAGCATCCTTTAGATCTACCTCTATAGATCTTTATCCCCAAAATATAGGATGCTTCACCCAAGTCCTTTATGGAGAAGTTTTTAGATAACCAGATTTTAATTGATTGTAACATAGGAATGTCATTCCCTATCAGTAATATATCATCAACATATAATACAAGGAATGATACTGCTCTCCAACTAACCTTCTTGTATACACATGGTGGTTCATCCTTATTTTTGATAAAATTAAACTATTTGATTGTCTCATCAAAACGAATGGTCCATCTACGAGAAGCTTGCTTCAATCCATAAATGGATCGTTGTAGCTTACAGACTTGATTTGTTCCAACTTTTGAAATAAATCCCTCTGACTGTGTCATATACACATCCTCCTCAAGTTTCCCATTGAGGAAGGTCGTTTTCACGTCCATCTGCCAGATCTCATAGTCGTTATAAGCTGCAATCGCAAGCAAAATCCGAATGGACTTGAGCATAGCTACTGGTGAGATGGTTTCATTATAGTCAACTCCTTGTCTTTGTTTGAAACCTTTTGCAACCAGTCAGGCCTTATAGGTCTCTACCTTCCCGTCTGCTCCAGTCTTTCTCTTAAAAAACCCATTTACACCCAATAGGCTTAATGCCTTCAGGTGGTGAAACCAAAGTCCATACTTTATTCTCATACATGGAGTCCATTTCGGATTTCATGGCTTCAAGCCATTTCCCTGAGTCTTTATTACTCATAGCCTGTTCGTAATTCAGTGGATCATCATCATTCATGATGTGTACCTCATCGTCATCCTCTATAACGAATCCATACCTCTCAAGTATCTTTGGTACTCTTCCAGATTTATGAACAGGGTGTGGTACAGTACGTTCTTCTACTTGGTTAAGTACCTGACTTTGATCCGTGGCAATTTGTGGTTCTTGAACTTCTTCAATATATATCTTACTCCCACTGACCCCTTCATGGATAAACTCTTTCTCCAAAAAGGCAGCATGTTTCGCAATAAACACCTTTTGATCAGTTGGATGATAGAAATAATACCCTACGGTTTTATTTAGGGTATCCCACAAATCTACACTTATCGGATTTAGTCTGTAGCTTATCATTTTCAAACTTTTTGACATAAGCTGGACAACCCCAAGTCTTAACATGCTAAAGATTTGGTTTCCTCTCTTTCCACATCTCATATGGAGTCTTTGGGGCTGATTTTGTAGGTACCTTGTTAAGTAGGTATGCAGTCGTTTCTAGGGCATAACCCCAGAATAAAATTGGAAGCTCGGTAAAACTTATCATGGATCGAACCATGTCCAACAGTGTTTGATTTCTCCTTTTAGATACTCCATTTAACTGTGGTGTACCTGGAGGAGTCCATTGTGAGATTATACCATTTTCTTTGAGACAATTGAGAAACTCACCGCTTAAGTATTCTCCACCTCGATCTGATCGAAGTATTTTAATACTCTTGCTCGTTTGTTTCTCTACTTCACTTCTGAACTCTTTGAACTTTTCAGATGATTCTGATTTGTATTTCATTAAATACACATATCCAAATCTTGAGTGATCATCAGTGAAAGTAATAAAATAAGAATACCCACCCTATGCACTTGTTGTCATAGGTCCACAAACGTCTGTGTGAATCAATGCCAACAACTCTGTAACTCTTTCTTCTTTTTCAATAAAAGGAGATTTAGTCATTTTACCCAGGAGACAAGATTCACAAGTTGGATATGATTCATAATCGGATAGCTCTAGGAGCCCATCCTTATGCAACTTGGATAATCTTGTTTCATTGATATGACCGAGTCTACAGTGCCACATGTAGGTATAATTAATATCATCTCTTTTCCTTTTCTTAGTTTGTTCAATTTCAAATATATTTTCTTACAAGTCAAGTATATAAAGCCCATTTCGCAAATTTCCAATACCATATAAAACATCGTCTTTATAAATAGAACAACCATTGTTTTTTATAATAACGTCAAAACCTTCTATATCCAATACAGAAATTGAAATAATATTTTTAATAATATTCGGAACATAATAACAATTATTAAGATAAATGGACTTGCCCGAAGGCATTAAACAATAAGTTCCTACAGCTAATGCAGCAACCTTTCCTCCATTCCCCACTCGTAGGATCACCTCTTCATTGTTCAGCTTTCTACTTCTGACCAGTCCCTGTACAGTGTTACATATGTGAGACCCATAGCCGGTATCCAATACCCAAGTAGAATTATAACTTTCAGAAAAATTAATTTCAATCATAAACAAACTTTGATTGGAAGTCGAAGCTTCTCCAAGCTTCTTCTCTGCTAGAAACTTCTTGTAGTTCTTTTTCCAATGTCCCGGCTCGTTGCAATGAAAGCACATTCCTTTATCTGGTTCAGGTTTCTTTTATTCCTTTTCTTTCCCCTTTCCCTTAGCCTTTTTGGATTTCTTCTTTTCAGAAGACACCTTGGGCCTCTTCCTTTTATTGGAAGAATCCACCATCAAGACATGGTTCTTCTTCGATGAGAAGTGACCTTCTACAGTTTTTAGCATGTTAAGCAGCTCAGGCAAGCTGACATCTAGCTTATTCATATAAAAATTAACCACAAACTGCGAGAAGGTCTCAAGGAGTGACTGCAAGACCAAGTCTTGACTCAACTCCCCATCCTTGACGAACCCAAGCTGTCCAAGGCGTTCAATCAAATTAATCACTTTCAGGACATGAGTCTCGACTGCAGTACCCTCGGTCATCCGAGATCGGAAGAGCTCCTTAGATATCTCATATCTAGCAGTCCTACTCTGTTCACCATACAACTCTTTGAGGTGAAGCAGCATAGCAGGAGCATCCATTTTTTCGTGCTGACGCTGAAGCTCGTTATTCATAGATGCGAGCATGATGCATTGAGCCACAGATGCATCATCTTGCCACTTATTGAAAGTGGCAATCTCTTCCTCAGAGGCTGTTTCTGAAACAGATTCAGGGACAGTTGAATTTAGGACATAAGAAATCTTTTCAGCAGTGAGAACAATTATCAGATTTCTTAGCCAGTCCTCATAATTAGGCCGGGTAAGCTTATTTGCATCAAGTATGCTTCGTAGTGAGATTAATAATTTAGACATTTTTAAAATTCTGCATGTGAAAAAGATAACATTTTACCAAACATTTATTTTATTAACTTTGCATACCAAAATAAATTTAGGTCTTTATTTTAAATTGGTATCTCCCACTATTTTCATCAAACTATATTACCCTCACTTATATAGTTCGGCAACATCTAATTAAAGATTTGCTAGTGAGAATAAGGATCCCATTTCAAATGTATATAACCTTGTGGATAGCACAATAAGCGATATACAAATAAATAGGTAGATAACTCTTGTCAATTATATCACCATGTAATCCCTTTTATTCTGCCTCTTAAATCATAATGGTCATGTGTGTGCACATCCGAACTAAAATGATTTAAGTTAAGTCCAGCCTAGCACTTCCATAAATTCAAAACAAAAAAATGTCCGTCCTTGTGGATAGCACAACAAGACTAGATCGTTTAATTTTCTTGATAAGCATCAAATGTGATTAGTTAACATCTTAAATACTTAATACTCGTCTTGTGGATAGCACAACAAGCTCATATTAAATATTTAATACTCTATTAATGTACCACGTTAGAAGGCGACGTTCGATATTCTAAATATCTTTGAACGCTTCGGACTTAATCTTGTTTCTTTGAGGGGTTTGTTATTATTTGTCTCATCTTGTTTAGCGCGCATTCACATATAAAACACGCATCATTTTATTAAACATGCGAAGCATGTTTGCATAAAATATAATATTTAGCATGCAATATAGAATACTATATTCTACCCGGATTGATTATAGACTTTTATTCTAGTTTGGTTCACTAGAGCCACCAAGTGAACCAAAAAGGTTAAACCTAGGAGTGCAAGAATTTAAATTTAAATGTAACGATTACATTTAAACCCGGGCTCCATACAAATGGGTCTTCAAGCGCTCCTTGCTTCTTGATCTCTAGTTCTTCAAAAATTCTAACTAATCCTACTACATAAACTATTTCATTTAAATAGAAACCTTGATCAACAGTCAAGGAAAAGTACATAGGAGAGAGATAGAATTTACAATAAGAAGAAAACCATAAAAGACGAGGTACGCAGATCCCATTTTATAAAACCCATACATTCAAGCATTCATCCAAAATAAAATCCAATCACATTGGTCATAGTCCATAATCAATCCCTTTTATTAACATATATATCATCATACGTATCAATAAAACTTATTCATCTCATGAAAGTAAATTCATTTATATGTATTAATATCAGTTAATGGGCAAAAGTTTGCTAAACTTTATTTTTTGGAAAAATAAACTCCTTTATTTCATTTAAAAATAATTCCAAATTAAACTCTTTAATTTTAGTAATTCTGAAATCATATTTTATATAAAATAAACATCTTTATTTTAAACCTTTATTAATTAAATAAACCATTTATTTAATTAATCAAAATAAAAAAAAAATCCAGTTCCTGTCCAGTGGCGCAGCTGCGCCAGGAATGTAAAGGGAACCGGCGCAGTTGCGCAGCATGAACACCAGGAACAAACACCGGCGCAGCTGTGCAGCTTCGCAGAATCTGAAAAAAAATTTGTTGCCCAAGAACTCGATCCAATCGCATATCATACTTGTATGGAATCACATAAACTGATAATTAGCACAAGATTGGCTCTGATACCACTGTTGGGTTTGCTAGAAACATAAGCATGCAATCAAGTTACATAAACGCAGCGGAAGGGGTGAAAAATCAGATTTTAAAATTTTCTTACAAACCCTTAACCATGATCTTTCTTGTGCATTAATTATCAGTCAATACATAGAATAAGAGGATGGAATTATAACTTTGAAGATCCAAGCTTCCTCAGGTACAAGTTCTACTCCTTTGATTCCTCTGTAGTGGCTCCATCCCTTGATCAATTTCAGCCACCCAAATGTTTGGCCTCTAATGGTGATCCACCGAGGAAGATGAAGAACTCGGGAAAATGGGTTATTGGCTTAACCCTTGTTTCTATCTCTATAGAATATGTGTACTCCCAACCTTTGGAAAAATTCACGTACGTTCTTTCTGATATAAGACTCTCTTATATAGATATTAGGTTAACCCTCCAAATCCAATTAGAATAGGATTTTATTTAATTAATTAATTAAACACTTTTAATTAATTTATATCCTAATCTTATTTGGATTGAGAGAGAGAGAGTACTGATATTATATTAATTCCTAAACTCTTTTAGAATTAAAATAATAATAATATTAATAATATTAATAAGACTCCTCTTATTAATTTACATTTAATATTTTTAAAATATTAAATAATAAACATTAAGCTATTTAATTTATTCTATCACCATAGATTAAATTAATTACACTTAATGCATTATTACTATCATGCCATTTTCTTCTTAAATAATTCTTCTTCCTTTTATGGTGTGACCCTTTAGGTTCTTCATATTAAATCGGTTGTGAATAAATCAATTAGAACAATTCTAATCTTATTTAAATAAATAAATTAAACTAATAATCTATTTAAAAAAATAACATTTATTCTACAATAGGGATAAGCCTCCCTAGCGATCAACGACTTTCTAGATAATATAGATTTTAACATTAATCATAAAAGAACCTGTGAGTTAATAATTACCGTACAATTCAATCCTTCCACCATACAATGTCCCAATTAAATATAAGACATGGATTTACTGTCAAGTCTTAATTTATTTGATCATATGTATTTCGATTAGAAAACGCACAACTCCAAATAATGCAAATTAGAAACCTCTTTCTAATTTCATTCTACCTTAGCCAAGGATTCCTGGGTTGTCATTTAACAAATCACATAGGACATATCTCCTCTTTTACTAGAGGTGGTAGATTCTTTATTGATCATACATTTTCTCCATATGCAACTCATTATACCCAAGCATACCCTATATATGCCTTAAAAGGCTTTAAGGAATAAGTCAAAGTATAATTTGTTACATACAAGATACTATGATGATCTCAAGTCCAAGGATCACTTGTACTACTATCACATTAGGAATTCCTATTAACAGGCGAGTAAAACTCCATTAGGTATTCCATAGCGAGTCACGTTCAGTGAACTTGTTCTCCAATAAGCACCTACATAGTTGCTTTAGTGTCTCCACACAAATAACCATGATATCAGTCATCCTCATCCAATGAGCAAGCAACATATGTACCAATCTATCCGAATTTACTAATCCCCATTTTAGTAATCCCACAATTGAAAACTATTTTAGTTTTTAAGCTTTCTAAGAATTTAGATCTCATTAGCATGATCTCATCATGATTCTAAAAGCATTGCTGAAAACTATGGGTTATTTACATATTATTAAAAACAGCACCATGTAGATAATTAAAAGCCTTAAATGAATATTTTATTAATAAATAAATAAGATTGTTTAGAAAGTATGTGATTTATCATCATACATGATTGGCTTGTATGCACACTACTATCAAATTGCCACCAAAGAATAGTCTCAAAACCAATAAATATTAAAAGGGCAAACCAGAATAAATGTCAAACTGGCCCAAACCACAATCTGAAATAATCATTACAACTCCAAATAAAGCAATGTATCATAACCTAATGGTAGTTGTCGTCTAGCACTACAAAATTTACCTTACTTAGGTTCTACTAACTCAATAATCAGTATAGCAATAAGCAAAGATCGATCCCACAGATAGTGAATTGTATTTTAATTATCCATTGATTTCCAATGAATTGGGGGGTTTTAGTTTGAACAACTATAATTAACAAAGGTAATTTTAAAGAAAATATCAATGAGTAAAAAGATCAATTCCTCAGTTCAGTATCCCTTTTTTACAATTATGATTTAACCAAGTGTTTACACTATTTATCTTCCACTGAGATTAATAACCCTAGATAACCGCGATCGCAAATTACCCGAAATTCTCCTTAAGTGTAGATCTTATGCGACGATCGCTAACAAAAGATTCTAACTAACATACAACCTAGAACTATCAGCCTAGATTTAATATGATAGAAGCATTAAGCATGAAAATTAGATTATTCCAAGCAATAATTACACAATCAGGATTTATTTAATTTGTCTTCTAAAAACCTTAACAATATTTCAAAGCTTGACCACAATAAAATACTGTTAATTGCTACTTAGATTAGACACACTCGTTTGCTTAAAATCTGTCTTAATCTAGCAGATGATATAAATTTACTAATTTAATTCTGCAGAAACCAAATTAGTCAATTAGATAACATACATGTAAGTTTAAATGGATAATCAGAATAAATCTCAATATGAAAGAATAAAATAGAATAATTTGATCAAATCATTAATTGATAAAGAAGTTCAACATCCCTTCAGAATTGCAATAAAGAACTTAGCCTGACATGCTTGAATCTCCCAAAACAAAGGTTTGTAGCCTCCAAACAATCCAAGAGATAGAATAAATCAGATCCAAGATCTAAGATGGTTTAAACCTAGGAAAATAACTCCTATTTATAGCTTATCAAAACCCTAATTAAATAAGGTAAGTTTACAATCCCTTTCAAAGTCAAATTGTGCTATAAAATCCTAATTTCTTGTCAGCCCCGTTTGCCTGGCGCGCCCCATACCCGTCCTGTTCACAACCTGGCGCGCCCCGCGCTAGGTATGCAGCAAATATGTCCTCTTTGTGGCGCGGCCAGTGCCTCTTGTAGTGGGCGCGCTGGCTGTCAGAAATATTGATTTGCAATTCTTTTGTTCTTTAATCCTCCCTTTTGTCCCTTTAAACTTAGCTTCACTCCAATCCTACACATGCACACAAAATATATAAAAAGTAATATGCACACTTAAGTAAATGCAATATATTAAGCTAAGAAATACCTATTAAGTATGTTAAAAACCTACTTATCAAATACCCCCAAACTTGAACAATTGCTTGTCCTCAAGCAAACAAACACAATGAATGCAACTAACAGAATGAATGCAACCTAACAAAATCGAGTAGACATCTCAGTAACCAAACACAGGTTTATAATCCTTACAAATTAACACTTTAGCTCACAATCTATCTTGACTCACTACTGTTGGTCGAAAAACCGATCACTAAACACGCGCAAGTATACGCGGTCTAACAAGTAATACATTGATAAGAAAAGTGTCGTACCCACGAGGAACTATCACTAATATTTACCAAATACCAACTTTGTATCGCTTTAGTCTTATTCGAACAGTAAACTAATAGGAGTGCGGTTAAACTAGTTATAACTAATTATTAAAGCAAGTAAACGGATAACGAATGGTAATCGAAGGAGTTTCAAGCTAAGGTTACAACTTCACCCCACACAGGCATTCTGTCGAACACCTGGCGTGCTATGCTTCATCAAACTTCCTACCCTTCTCTCTTTGGTCTTAATGGTCACGACAGTTTGTCGACCGAGAACACACAGGTGCTCATACACCTCCGTCGAGGTATGCACAAACTTATCCTCTCCAGATCCACCCGAAAGGGAATAAAACAGAAAAGAACATCCAAACTAAGTGATAATCCTACACATGTCTATGCGAATTAACCTAATAAGGATTTAAGCATAAGTTCTCAATTAGGTCACATGTGGCACACAGATATATGTCTATTCTACGCACAACTTATGCAGTCGAAACCCATAATCACATGCCAATATATTTAGGTGTAAATCTACAATTCTTCTTTCGATATCATATAGATTACCAAAATCATCACTAATGTCTTAGTGAGAATCGTTAAGCATGGATATATTAAACCAAACCATATGGTGCCAACCAAAGAGATAAGACAGTCAATTTAATTAACAAAGGGTTCCATTATAACCTTAGAGCCAATACTTAGTTCATAGCTCTTGAACAAAATATAAGTAGCAATAAAGACAACATTTATGGATTACAAAAATAGAGGAAATGAATGGACAAGAATAAACTCTGTCAAGGCTCTTCAGTCTCCAAGCATTTTGCTCCTTTCAAGCTCTCCAATCCATGTAGCTCACTGCTCTTGTTGCTCCAAGGAAAACCCAAACTTTACCCTAATCTACCTAATCTATATTTACAAACATTACCCAATAACTAGAGAGAGAAAGTACAAAAGAGATCTAATCTATCCTAAACTAAGCTAACCGATTCTATCCCAGTCTTCCTCCTTTTCCTCTCCTCCCCCTCCTTGCAGAGGTTCTCTCCCGTCTATATATCTCTTTTCTCCTTTTTCTAGGTCAAAAGCAAGCCTTTTCTGCCTGGGCACCGGAGGTCGCGCTGCGGCGCGGGTAATCAGCTTATAAGTGGCGCTGCGGCGCCATATTAAAATCAAAAGACCGGAGGTCGCGCTGCAGCGCGAGCCCATAAAGGAACTGTGGCGCTGCAGCGCCAGGATGACATCAGCAAGGACCAGGGGCGGCGTCGCGGCGCGAGATTAAGACTAGACATTGGCGCTGCGGCGCCAGTGTATGTAAATTGTCCGTTTTGTCCCCAAAAAGCTAGAAAAGTCCTGTAATGCCTGCAAAACATCGGTTAAGCATAATAATACAATAAACATATAAAGCTATATAAAAACTACGACGATCAGGCAACTATTTAAGCCATAAGGTATCCGATTTGCGGGTATAAATCCCACTCATCAAATACCCCCAAACTTAAGTCTTTGCTTGTCCTCGAGCAAACTATCTAACACAAACTCACAATAGAAAACACAAGCGAAATAAAAATATCACTGTATACAAGCATCATGGCTTCTAAGCTCGATCATGGCTACTCCCAAAGAATAGGGCAAACACAGATATAAGTAAGAGTTCATTCAGCTTCAAGCATAAGACTGTATTCGATCCATTCTACGTGTGTGTGCGGGGACCAACCATCCTAACTAATCATTGCTCAAATAAGTTCGCACAGTCGATTGTTAATACTCATATGCACACTCCGTAACTTAAACATTCAACAAGCATTAAGAATAAGACTCAATTGCAGACAAGGATCAAAAGATTCTAGCATAAAGAAAGTAAAATCTGACTCGGACAGTACTTAATTACCTTAGGCTAATAAGAGCTACCCATTAATGAGCTTTTGATCAGTGACTCCCAAGCCAGACGGCTTTAGGGCACTAGGCGTGGAACACCCCTATGAATCTAATAACTCGAGCAGCAAAGGCCACGTAATCAACATAAGCCAAATTAGACTTTACGAAATCTGAAGATTATTTGACGAGTGCATTTTATGCTCCATCTCAACATCGGTCCTGGGTTTATGGATGAGTGCGTTTTACGCTCCATCTCGACCCACCGCAAGACTTTCGTTTATGGACAGTACTTAATTACCTTAGGCTAATCAGAGCTACCCATTAATGAGCTTTTGATCAGTGACTCCCAAGCCAGACGGCTTTAGGGCACTAGGCGTGGAACACCCCTATGAATCTAATAACTCGAGCAGCAAAGGCCACGTAATCAACATAAGCCAAATTAGACTTTACGAAATCTGAAGATTATTTGACGAGTGCATTTTATGCTCCATCTCAACATCGGTCCTGCGTTTATAGATGAGTGCGTTTTACGCTCCATCTCGACCCACCGCAAGACTTTCGATATTCAATCTTCTTTTCAAATTTTTTTTTTTTTTTTAACATGCCAGAATCCAAGATCCAAAACTGTATATGCGTCGAAGTCTTTTATTACATTGTAACAATGAAAGTTTATAAGAGTGAACATACTCCCAAAGCAATAAATAGGCGAACTAAATTCGAACAAAAATAACTAGTTAGCCCAGTCGGTCGGTGCTTGCTAAAAAGGACGGATCAATAACAGTCTCAACTTATCGATTAAACAACCCCTAGCTCATACATGCTTGACACGACTCTAAGAGATAAGCATAATTTACTTGACGCTTGTCATTAGCCAAAATAAAAAAAAATAGTGAAAAATATACCACCCTTGCATAAAAGCAGATCAAAATAGGGTAATAAAGCCATTAACATGGCACAAGCATATAAATCTGTAAAAGCCTCAAAAAGATGGCTAAAAACCACAAACATGCTAATAATAACCAAAGCGTTAATAAATAACCAAAAACTGTTCATGGCATCCATCATAATAAACCCGAAACATAATACCGCAGTTCAAAACGACTGCACTACAATCCTGATAAAAACCTAAGCAAAGTACTAAAATAGCAACCTATCATGGCAATAGACAGAAATAAAACAGATAATAAACCATAACACCCCCAAACTTAAGGTGAGCAATGCCCTCATTGCTAAACATATATCACTCTAACCAAGAGGGCTTCCCTGAAGTCTTGTCACTCGGTAGCAGCAGCGTCCTCGTCAGCTTCGGCGGGCGGTGATGGTGGAGGGTATGGTGGGAAGACAGGAGGCTCTGGGAACTGGAATGGCGTGAACTCAGAATCCTCGCCACTATACACGGTGTATATGCTCTGCATCGTGTTGACTAGTCCTGCCTCAAGGCCACCGCTGCTATGTGCCTCTGCTGCCTCTGAGCATTAGCGTCCTGGTTCTGATGTAGTAGAGTGAGGGATGCCATGATTTCTGCCAGTAGTCCCTGTGAAGCTGGGCCTGCGTCTGGTGGCTGCGAAGGCTCTGCTGTAGGAGGTGGCTCAGTAGGTGGCCCGAATCCTTCGCCTCTAACATGAGAAATAGCCCCGTCCCACACATCGAAGCGTGAGATGGTCTGATGGTCAATGACTGACATGGGCGGCAAAGCTATCTCTTCTGGCCCCCAATGGATACCTGCCCTCTTGCACAGTCGGGTGATCAAGGATGGATGTGGAAGTCCCGTAGAGATATTGCTCTTGATTGCCTTTATGATGGACTCATGGATGAGAACTCCGATGTCCACGTTCAGACCCGTGACAATGGCAAATAATAGGATCGCTCTATCCTTAGTCACGTTGCTCAGGTGACGAGTCGGGATCATGTTGGCACAGATAAAGCTGAACCATGCCTTCCCATAGCGACTGAGTGCAGCATGTGGGAAACTGGTCCTCTCACCCGTGAAGTCATTTGTCTTCCATGTAGTCCCGGGCTTGCAAAGCCTCCTAACAATCTCCTCGAGGTCATAGCTGCGGAGTCCCGGCCCCATATAATCCTTACCCTCGAAACCAGGCGTCGCGAACAGTGCATTGATGGCTTGGCTTCCAAACGCCACTGACCGCCCCCTGACTTGGACAACAGCAGGACCCTCGGCACTAGCATTAGCGTAGAACTCAAGAACCACAGAAACAATGGCTGATTCAGGTGGTTTTGTGAAGTGCACCCACTGGCGACCCGCAATCATGGCTAACAACTCGCCATCCTTTGTTTTGTCAGGCCTCAAACCCCGTTCAGGAATCAAGTTTCGTGCGGCAAAGGAGCTTTTGTATCGTTTCCATGCCTCTTCGTTAACAAATTTGGTACTGTCCCATGCCGTTGGTGCTGCGGACGAGGAACCGCCGACACTCAGGCGTTGCCTTTTTGAAGCCATGTCAGAAATTTCAGCTGGTGTGGACAAAAACAGTACCTAAGCAATGCCACTCTCTGTAGAAACAACCCTTAACGAAATAGGTAGCAAATCCCCAATGAAACCCACTAATTGTAAGCCAAATCCGTCAAATTTCTCTATTAGGCAAATTATCAAACACCTTGTGTGCGTTCTGAAAATCCACTTTGGATAGCCCTTGCTTGACAGTGCTCTTTCCCGATTTCCGTCAGTGGAAATCATCCCAATCAACAGAGTAAAACCAACCCAATTGTCGAAATCAAACGTAAATGAATGACTAAAATCTCCCAAATACCTTGAGTGGGAACCCTAGATTGACTCTGATCTCCTCTTGCTGCGTGCACTGGCTTGGGGTCTTGTGGGAGAATGAATGGATTGCTCTCTTGTGGGTAGATTGATCAAAGGTTCGAGGTGGAGAAAGGCACATTTTGGTTTTGGGTCAGTTGGGTTCTCTTTGTGCTGCCGCAGTGTTGAGAGAAATGGAATGTAACGAGTACAACTGCTGGCTTCAGTTGTGCTTTTAAAAACCAAAATTCGCTACCGGCGCTGCGGCGCGAGAATTCCTTTGTTGATTGGCGCCGCAGCGCGACTTGGCAGTAGCTTTGCCTGATTCTGGCGCTGCGGCGCGAATACCCCTTTGTTCCTGGGCGCTGCGGCGCGGGAAGAAAATTTGAGTTTTTAGCATGGCGCTGCGGCGCGAAGTTCAGTGTATATGCTGGCGCTGCGGCGCCAGCCTTGTATCTGAGTTTTTTTCTACACAAAAACCATGTATTAGACAGCACATATTACATAGATATCATGCTAAGTAAATAACATGCTATATACTAAATCTAACTAAGATATACACTAGCAACATACTAAATAACATGCTGCCGGCATCCTATAATCACAAAAACATACGCATTGGCAACGATGTTTACATGGTAAAAAGAAAGGACACAATTTAAACTAGACATAAGTAAAGAAAAATAGAGAAAATTTATCCTGAGATGGGGTTGCCTCCCCACCAAGCGCTTGTTTTAAAGTCGTCGGCTTGACTATACCAATGCCGCTCAATCCGGCTCATAAGCAAAATTGACCATTTCATGCCGCCTATTTGTCAACTCCTTTAAATTTGTGGCGGACATGGATGATTTATCATCCTCGTTTTCTTCACCCATCGGCACGAAGAATCTTTCACCACTGGAATTATCCAATAATTCACCTTTTTCATCAAGTTGAAAGCGTTCTTTGTGCACTAGCGGGCCCTCCAGGGTTTCCTCAATCGTGAGCGTGGCTTCCGGTTGTTGCTTAGTCTTGACAATACAACCACTCTTTATCCTCTTCTCTCCAACTTCAAGCTCCACCTGTTGGACAATTTGCACCATGACATCTCCCTCAACAACTTTGTGAGACTCATCGCCTTTTCCTTGCGTATCCCCCGTGCAATGCTCTACTGCTTCATCGTTGAGATCGGTATTGACCGGTAGATTGTCCTGCGGTAGATTTATAATGGCATTGACGAGTTGTCCCAATTGATTTTCGAGGCTTTGCAATGCGGCGTCTTGGCTTGCCATTCGAACCTCATTTCTTTCTATAAAGTTGGTGAGGAGCTCTTCAAGCCTGTTCTCTTCTATTAAGTCTGCCGAAAAGCTCTCATTGGGTTGGAATGTCACCTTATACTGCGGAGGAGATGGACATTCAAATTGATTCGGATAGGAGTAATTCGGATCATGATATTGCTCTTGACTATAGTCCCAAGAGTTTGGATAACCCTGACAGTTTGGATGATAGGAAATCTGTTCAATGTCAGCTTGTTCCTGACAGTAGGCAGTCTGAGTGGACTCACACTCAAGATTATCAGAAAACCTCAAGACATTTGCAATTTGAACTCGCAATTTCTCGAGTCCTTCCGAGTTTGGTTGTGTAGTCCTCTCATAAGGCCATTGATAACATTGATCGTCCATAACCTGTAAACTTAAAAACACAAAGGAAGATCAAACAAATAAAAGAAATATAAACACGTTCAAATTAAGACTAAATTGATTTAAATCAATATTGGACAATATTAGAATAATAGTTCCCCGGCAACGGCGCCAAAAACTTGTTGGTCGGAAAACCGATCACTAAACACGCGCAAATATACGCGGTCTAACAAGTAATACAGTGATAAGAAAAGTGTCGTACCCACGAGGAACTATCACTAATATTTACCAAATACCAACTTTGTATCGCTTTAGTCTTATTCGAACAGTAAACTAATAGGAGTGCGGTTAAACTAGTTATAACTAATTATTAAAGCAAGTAAACGGATAACGAATGGTAATCGAAGGAGTTTCAAGCTAAGGTTACAACTTCACCCCACACAGGCATTCTGTCGAACACCTGGCATGCTATGCTTCATCAAACTTCCTACCCTTCTCTCTTTGGTCTTAATGGTCACGACAATTTGTCGACCGAGAACACACAGGTGCTCATACACCTCCGTCGAGGTATGCACAAACTTATCCTCTCCAGATCCACCCGAAAGGGAATAGAACAGAAAAGAACATCCAAACTAAGTGATAATCCTACACATGTCTATGCGAATTAACCTAATAAGGATTTAAGCATAAGTTCTCAATTAGGTCACATGTGGCACACAGATATATGTCTATTCTACGCACAACTTATGCAGTCGAAACCCATAATCACATGCCAATATATTTAGGTGTAAATCTACAATTCTTCTTTCGATATCATATAGATTACCAAAATCATCACTAATGTCTTAGTGAGAATCGTTAAGCATGGATATATTAAACCAAACCATATGGTGCCAACCAAAGAGATAAGACAGTCAATTTAATTAACAAAGGGTTCCATTATAACCTTAGAGCCAATACTTAGTTCATAGCTCTTGAACAAAATATAAGTAGCAATAAAGACAACATTTATGGATTACAAAAATAGAGGAAATGAATGGACAAGAATAAACTCTGTCAAGGCTCTTCAGTCTCGAAGCATTTCGCTCCTTTCAAGCTCTCCAATCCATGTAGCTCACTGCTCTTGTTGCTCCAAGGAAAACCCAAACTTTACCCTAATCTACCTAATCTATATTTACAAACATTACCCAATAACTAGAGAGAGAAAGTACAAAAGAGATCTAATCTATCCTAAACTAAGCTAACCGATTCTATCCCAGTCTTCCTCCTTTTCCTCTCCTCCCCCTCCTTGCAGAGGTTCTCTCCCGTCTATATATCTCTTTTCTCCTTTTTCTAGGTCAAAAGCAAGCCTTTTCTGCCTGGGCACCGGAGGTCGCGCTGCGGCGCGGGTAATCAGCTTATAAGTGGCGCTGCGGCGCCATATTAAAATCAAAAGACCGGAGGTCGCGCTGCAGCGCGAGCCCATAAAGGAACTGTGGCGCTGCAGCGCCAGGATGACATCAGCAAGGACCAGGGGCGGCGTCGCGGCGCGAGATGAAGACTAGACATTGGCACTGCGGCGCCAGTGTATGTAAATTGTCCGTTTTGTCCCCAAAAAGCTAGAAAAGTCCTGTAATGCCTGCAAAACATCGGTTAAGCATAATAATACAATAAACATATAAAGCTATATAAAAACTACGACGATCAGGCAACTATTTAAGCCATAAGGTATCCGATTTGCGGGTATAAATCCCACTCATCAACTACCAATCATAGACTCTCGCATCATCACATCACATACATGACTCTAATCCACTCTCGTGCGTGTGTGTTCAATCTCATATCAGTAGTTCAAAGTAATTCACATGATTATTCCCAACAAGCATCCTACTTTTACACAGATATCTTTCACAAACATAGCATTCACATAAGCATTGCAAAAATCAGGCTAAATAAGCAATAACAGAATAAACATCAAAGCTCATGCTTTATGGGTGCATTTTAACGCTCCATCCCACCAAATATTTCATATTTCTGATTTGTGCAATGTTTAACCCCTTTAGGCTCTTCAATGTCACCCATGTAACGGACTTTCGGCCAACGACTCCCAAACTCGAAGGCTTTAGGACGCTAGGTGTTAAGACATCCCCTAGGGTTTACTTGTCCGAGTAACAAAGGCCACGAGGTCAAACTAAATCAGTTTTTATTTCACAAGTACTTTTTTTTCAAAAAAAAAATTTCTCTCTTTATTTTCTTTTTTTCCTTTTCTAAGCCTTAATTCCCCCAAACTTATGTTTTAGCCAATTCTTTATCTCTCATCTGTGATCAAGTAAGTGTCTGTGTTCCTAATACATATGAATTCCTAATCACTACTAACAGTTAATTGGTGTGCTTGAGAGTTGAGAGAAAATTGCAATCATGCAATGACGTTACTATGTATGAAACTAATCAGATCAAGAAGCTCAATTTTATGCAAGATTTAGTGAGAATCGAAATTATCAACCATGTATTTCTTTACCTTGACTTACTGCTCAATCTCTACGTATGATCCTATATGCATGCTTTTACTGACAAAATCCTACATGAATACAATATTTTTGATTTTTTTTAAAATGCATATGAACAGAATCTACTCTAAATACAACCTAATCTATATGCTAAAACACAAAAAAAATTGAATTTACTCCCCCCCCCCACACTTAAATCAAGGAATGTCCTCATTACTTGGCATATGAAATAAGAAAAACGAGGACTTCCCTGAGCGACGAGTTAAAACTCGTCGGATTCGTCGGAGTCTGCTGGGGGGTATCGAGGCAGAATTGGAGGAGTAGGCAGCTGGACTGGGGCGGAGTTTGGAGAGAAATGCGAGAATGCGTCAGCCAATGCGATAAAGGCCCCAACATTGTAGATGTGCATCACAGCTTGGCGTTGTGCCAGTCGCATACTCCTTTGTTGACTTCGTCGCTGGAAAGTAGTAGGCGACTCTGGTGGCGACTCTGGTTCGGCCTCATCATCCGATGGCTCGTCAGCTTGTGGCGGCGAGGTTGGTGTGGATGGTGGAATCATGATGAACCCTTCTCCCTGCGGATGTGATGTTTTCCTTGTCCAAGGTCTATACTGTTCGATGGTGTGATGGTCAATGACGGCCATAGGTTGTTGTATAGGCTCCGAAGCATGCCACTGAACTCCGGCTTGGCGGCACAGGTCAGTGATCAGAAATCGATGCAATAGTCCACCTGTGGTGCTCCCTCGTAGAGCTTGGTCAATTGACTGTTAAATGCAAAGGCCGATGTCAACATTTAAAATCTCAACCTCATTATTATCACCGACCTCATGAGTGACGATTCCATAGAGAAGCCTTGCGCGTTCTTTGGTTACGTCATTTTGATGACGCGTTGGCATTAGGCGAGCACATATGAAAGCGTACCAGACTTTACCATAACGACTCAATGCGGTGTGTGGGAAATGGACTTTTTCCCCAGTTTCTGCATTTGTCACTCATTGAGTGTCGGGCCTGCAATGGAGAACTATTATTTCATCCAGATTGGGCAGACGATCTTCGTATCGGTCCATATGTGGTGTCTCCACCCCAAAATAGTCATTGATCGCCGTTGCTCTGAATGACACCGGCTTGCCCCGAACCATGACCACGCGATCAACATGATCTATTGCGTTGGCATAGAACTCCTTCACAATGTTGATCACCGCTGGGCTTGGTTGCTTTACCAACTGAAACCATCAATGCTCTGTAATCATCTGTGACATGTCGCCATCTAAGTTTGCATCCGGCTTCAGCCCTCTTTCTAAAACCATGGTCTTTTTATCTATGACCTTGGCGTAACGTGTTGTCGTTCCTTCGCTCACGAATCGAGTGGCATCAAAACGTGGAGGAGCACTAGAGGATGAAGTCCTAGCTCTTTTGGATGTCATTATAAAGTTCTGGTGTCGAATTGCTCACAACAAATTAACAATAGATGGAAAATCCTGTTGAAATAATTTCACGAACACGTGGTGGGTGACAAAGTCTCTCCCCCAAACTTAGTACAATTTATAATAGCAAATATCCCAAATTCAAGCAATTCAAATTACCCTTTGGTCATTCAGTAACCAAAGGATTCCCAAAACAATTTAAGCAATTCAATGAAAGTTTTGATCCTTAGACAATACAATCCAATTATCAATGAATACTTTTGATACCTTTGGTTTCTTTGGTTTGAAATTTGGATGTTTGCTGATTGACTACCTTTAAAATCCTTGCTCACAAGTCCAATTACTTCCAATGTCTCTTGCTTTCTATTTCTGATGAATATTTGTGTAGTGATTGATGGAATTCAGGAGTGATGGGTAGTGGTGGCCGAATCTTTGATGATGGGTGGAAGTGGATTGAGTATTTGTAGTGGGTTAGGTTTAGAAAGAGAGTAGAAGTAGAAAAGGATTTGGATTTGGAGAGTGTTAAACTTAGATTTGGTTTAGGGAGTTTGTATAGGAGGAGGAGTAGAGAGAGGAGAGGTTGATTTGGATTAGGAGAGGGAAAAGAAAGAACAAAGTCGTGTTTTAAAAACCAGCCCTTCCGACCGGCACACCCTGCGCCCGGTCTTGAACCCTACAGTACTTAATAGAATACATAATAATATCAATTAACGACTTATTACATAATCTAACTTAAGCTTAAATATAATCAAATCCAGTCTTACTACATCATCTTAATATAATATTAAAATATTTAAACATAAAAGAGACAAGCTAGTTGGTAGCCTTGCCCTTGCCCTTATCAATGCCCGAAGGTTCGCCATGCTCTGCCTTAACTGAAATGTTTTAGGGAAAGCAAGAATGAGCACAAATTGCCCAGCAAGTAATATACAATAAGGGTAAGTGATATAATTCTCAATTCTCGAAAGGGTATAACACGATTTTATAGTTAAAGGATAACAAGAATATCACCAACTTTCAATAACAGTCGCTAAGGACAGAATAATATCAATGTGATTCAATAATAAATCAATTCAAGATTTCAAGATAACTGAATACTGAGCAGTCACTAAGGACTATGAACTTCTACTAGAATTAACAGTAATAAACTGAAAATCCAACAAAAACAGGTACAACAGGTGATCAGCCTAAAGCACCATCGTTATGCATAACAATCAATCATACTCAAGTGTGCACGTCGGTTCTCTGATAATTATATATTCCCTTCAAAGAAGGTTGTTCTTCTCAGTCAAATACAAGATCTCGCACCAATCAATTAGTTTGGGTCGCTTTTCAATAATATAAGTCTAGCCGAATCAAATGGCATAGACACTTTCACAATATTCAAGAACAATACTAAGTTCCACAAGAATAATAGCTTTAATGAAATAAAAGTTCAAGTATGCTAATTCAATTCAAACGATTAAGTAAAGAAACTAGTTCGCAATATACAAGGATAGAATACTTGTATCCAAAGAGATAAGGTTTAGATACTCGCTTACGATATCCGTTGAATAAAGTAATGCAAGGGTTTAGGATACTTGCCTTATGTTTAGTTTACTCACGTAAAATTAGCCAACACTTTCGAATTCCTATCGTAACGTATATATATGATATTCATTAGTCATATAATTAAACTTCACATTTTATCTAGCTACACAGTTATATAGAGTATAATTTCCATCCTTAACTTCCTCTTTTCTCAAGTTGATCATATTTATACATCATTACTATCATGTGAGACTACCACAATTAGCAAACATACTCACATATTATTAATATCACATAAGACCACAATCAATACTAGATATATTTCATTTTAGCAAGTTATGGCATTCCCCTAAGTTAACCGTCAAAATTGGATTCACATATATCACATAGTATATATACATGTTAAAGAGTCTTTTTATATTCGTATAACCTTCCCTTGTTCCAAACATATGTGATATAGGTTCTAGGTCGACACTTGCGGTCATTCAAGGTCATGAAATTTACAAAGCCTATCATGCTTGCTTTCAAAACCCTTAAGGTATTTATATTAACTTGTATTAGGCATGCTCATGAGTACTCTTATCGCATATATGTAGCTAGCATTGTTATTATCTTGAAAACATGCTTCGTTTACGCTAAACTTGAATTATGGCAACTAATCATGGTATATATACATGCATGACACATGAATGAGTCTAAGAGTACTATCACATGTGTCCATAAATATCAGAATATGAAACTTACAATAACATGTTAAGATTTACGTTCAAAACTTATACTTTCACTAGTAAAGTTCATTTAACGCGATCCACGTGCTCACGTTACCTTATAAAATCTATATATGCAAGTTAACATGTATTACATGTGATTCTATGTCATATAAATATGTTTGCAAAATTAGTACCTCAATGTGTCACACATATGTCAAAGTTTGTTTCATAAAACTTCCATTTTCGTTCGAAATGTTTCCTAATCGAGGTTTAGCATGCTCACGTTATACTATGAAACATGTATACACAAGTCATTATTCATTTCATGCATTTCTAAGCCGCTCTACCACGTATCAAAAATCAGAATATACTCATGCTTTATAATGTTAATGATTGTTTATGAAACTTTAAGTTCGTTTCCAAACTTCATGTCATTTTCTTAACCATGCATGCTAATATACTAAAACATGCTTACATTGCCTCATTAGGTTTATATATATGTATTAATCATGCTTCCATGCTTGTTTAAACAAAATCAAACAATTAGTAGATAACAGTTTTGTTGCAGGGTGCAGAAAATTGCAGCAGGGTGCCGGCGCTGCGACGCGGCAACAACAGCCACAATCTGGCGCTGCGGCGCGGGCATAATACCTGGGATTGGCGCTACGGCGCCGCTATGCAGACTCAGTTCCTGCAGTTCACGCTGCAGCCAAAACCGTCCCCAAACTTCCATTTCATCGATTTCGACATACCCATATGCCATTAGACTAACCTTTTTAACTTACTAACACATATATATGCTTATATAACAGTCAATCGCCCAATCGATCCCCAATTTCATGAACTCCAACTAAATTCAAGAATTAAAACTGAAAATTTCAGAAACAGAAAACGAAAATGAAGAACAAAGGAAAAGGGATTATACCTCTGCAAACAATCTGAGCTTGCCGTTACTTTCCACTCACAATGCTACTATACTAATATATGTATTACTCTCAATTCAATACTCAAGCAAAATCTCAGCAATGAACAATCTGAAGAGAAGGGCCATATATATATAGCAAAACTAGTATCCAGGCAAAGCCTTTTTCTTCCGAATCAAAACAACGGATTGAAGGATTGCATGCTAGATAAGAGGGAGTTGGTAATTAGTTGGTGATCTCCACTATTCTGCCCACTCCCTTCATGATGGCTAGAATGCTGAGTTTGAGAGAAGAGAGTAGGCTAGCTTCAGGATGCATTTCACGTGTACAAGGTTTGTGACTAATTATATGGGACAAGCCAATTAAAAGCTCATCATTCTAGCAACATGCATATATCATACACTTAGGTTATTACATATATATTCATACTATATATTTAGGTTATAATTAACATTATAATGTAAGTCACATGCTTAATATTTCAAGGTAGTAGATGTGATATGGCAATGTAACATACATATCATTCATGTACATTTATTAATACCGGATATAATTTACTCGGATATAATCACATCACATTATCTCATTTATTAAATTTTATTATTCCATTATATATATAAATAATCATCAATTATTATTTATATTCATAATACATTATTTTAATGTATACTTACATACATATTGTCACATAGGCTATTATCATGTAACTCCCATAATTCAATAAGCCTTACTATATAATAGTGTCATATTACACTTCATATAATACATAGTTAGCTAATATATGTTACACATTTAATTCGCATGCTTGCATATAGAATTACTCATCTTATTAATTAGATATTAATTAATAATATACACACATCCTTCATCAATCAATATAATTGTTAATCTCCATAATAATTTAATTAACCCTTATATGATTAATTATCACTTTAATATAAATCTTATTATATTTATAAACACGTTGCTCATTATTATTATTATATTTCTTACAATAATAATAATCACATATTATTAATCAATCACAGTTAATATTCCATAATAATTAATTAATATTCTACAATTAATATAGATTAACTGTTTGCTTAAATTAATATAATCATTCTCATATTACGTCACTGTGCAACACAAGGCTATCAATGAGTTTATCGCAAACTCCATCAATTTCTCAATTATTATAATTATTCAATTTAATATAATTGAATTAATCATTCTCATAACACAAAATCATTTATATTCTAATAAATTCTCATTTTCATTAATATATTCATTTAATAATATTAGGAAATTCTCGGGTATTACATGAATTGCCCGTGTTTAACGTCGTTGGCTCGACTTTAATTCACATCAATTATCCGGAGGGCGAATCCATCAGCATCACGACTTCGACTTCCTCCAGTTGACTGCTATCCAGAAACTGCTTTAGTCGATGCCCGTTCACCTTGAACACATTTCCTGCTTTTGGATTTTGGATATCAACTGCACCATGCGGAAAAACATGAGTGATAACAAATGGTCCCTATGACACCCCCAAAATAGGTTCAATACTCAACTCATTCTGAGTCGCAAAATACATTGTACAGAATCCAAATACAATCTTTTATAACATACGGTCGTGTAAAATACGATCACACAAACTATGAGCTTCAATACAAATCGTATATAATACGAAATATAAACACTCAAATTCATTCCTTATTCATTACAATTATTGTCTCACTATTTTATAGAATAGTGAGAACTTCTACAGATCTAACTCTGATCATCACACTGTTCCCCGACTAGTCCCCGCGATATTCTCATTTTCTGAAGAGAACAATGGAAGAAAAGGGTGAGCTCAACTAGCCCAGTAAAGAATATTATGACTAAGATAATGGAAAATAAATTATCGTTAGACTTCAACAAATCAGATAAAATATTATGGACAACAAGTTTTAGATCAACAACTGCAGCAGAAATAACAATTCATTAGAAGAGTTAAGTAGAGAATGAAGTCTACTATCTTCTATTATTTAAAAGTCCATCATCAATATTTTATCCCTGTAACATCAATCGATATACATCTCAAACCAAATTTTCATCTTTGCACTACGGGCCAAATATATTCATTTGTATAGCCAGTTGGTCATGTTTATCTTAACACCTGTCCATCTTGGCACTATGGGCTAAAGATATTCATCAGGTAATCATTCATCTTTGCGCTACAGGACAAAGATATTCATCAAGTAATCATTCATCTTTGCACTACAGGCCAAAGATATTCAGTTATATCACCATTTAGAACTGAGGATGATGAAAAATATTTTAAAGAACGAATCCTGTGAGATAAAGACAAAGATTAGGGATTCGTAATTTAGTTTATCCAAGTACAAGAATACTCCATAATAATCAATTGTGGAGCAAAATTCAAGAATGAAATTCAAAACTTGGATCCAATCAAAGATAATTTGGAAATAAAAAAAATATTTTTTTACTGTGAATAGTATCCCGTGAATAGTAACTCATGAATAGTAACTCGACATGAAAAGATAAAAAAATTCACAAGAAAGTTCAGAACAATATTCTAGTGAAATGATATTAGATGAAGCGCAAAACTCAACGAATTTCTGATCATTTCAGGAATTATAGAAGTAATACTTACCGTAGTAAGTTTAGAGTTAGGAATCTGAAATGAAACAATATACGAAACTGTAAATGGATTTTCACCCGTCAGGCGGTAGTCCTCGCAGATAGATTATTTCCATAATTTAATAACAACTGAATACGAAGGGTTATTCACCAGGCATGCGGTAGTCCGCGTAGACAGGTTATTCCCACAAAATAATAAATAATGGAATAACAACAGGATTTCACCATGCATGCGGTAGTCCGCGTAGACAGGTTATTCCAACAGAATAATAAGGAATGGAATAACAACCCTTACGAGTATTGAAAGAAAATAACTCTATTCATGAATACGAAAGAAATAATACCCCTTACCTTAAAAATTTGGAGACTGCACTAGTGTAATAGCAGAATACTCTTCTTCTTTCTCTCTTATTCTCTCTATACTTTCTCTCTCTACAGCTTTAGTGAATTAGTGAGAAATAATGAAGAAATGAGATTCTATTTATAGGCTTGGCAGAGTAAGGGTAAAATAGTCTTTTTATCATAATTTATGACATCATCTCTTACATCATCGATCCTATGACATCATTGCTTACCTCATCATTCCGATGACATCATTGCTTACCTCATCGTTCTAATGACATCATTGCTTACATCATAAGAATTCAAATTCAATTTGTTCTCTTCCACCTCATTTTACTTTTATACCATGAATTTACTATAATAATGTTACCATTCAAATTATAAAAATTATACTATTATATAATCACATCATACTACTATAATGTAATATTATAATAATATATTTGAATGAATTATTTTATCGGATAACATACCAACTTTCAACAAATGTCACATGTTAAAAATTCATCCGTTTAAATTCACATTGAATAAAAATTTTCTTATCATATATATCAAAAATTAAATATTCACAAATAATATTACAGAACTACAATATTGACAACCAGGTCGTTCCCAAGAAAAAGGGGGCCTTCCGATAAGGATTTCTCCTTACTGGCGCGCAATTAATCAACCCCTTTCCTAGACAGAACTTTCTTAGACATTGCCAATAATGCTATCTAATAATATTATTCAAATAATATGAATTATTGATTTGATAATTTAAAATACTGTGCAATGACAATTATTGAATCACTCATATAAAATAGCAAAGTAGCACTTATTGATATAAAATATCAACGTCGCAAATATTGAACCAATAAAATATTATGCAATTATTGAATCAATAATATAAAATATTGAACAGTAATTACTGTAACAATTATTGAATGAGTGACTTCTTACGTAAGAACCAATAATTCAAAATATTGTGCAACCATGTGCTACTGTGCAACACCGCGTATTACTGTATTTTAACCACCGGGTATTTCAACAGTTTAACGGTAAAAGTTTTGCCGTTATTTTTATAAAATGGTTACTTTTGTCGCTTTCTATATCCGACATTCATTCCGTTGCGGGGTCCACCAATGACAGCGCCGTCGTACGAATATTCCCCGACAACAAGAATATTCCACGACCAAACTAATTTTCCCCGACAACAATAAATATTTTATAATCACTTGCTTACTTTGAAATATTTGCACATTTCACCCATAACTTATCACATTTATCAAATCAACACCTTACTATTTCAAAATAATATATAAAGAAATTTAAATCTTTATTCATAAAATTTGGGGTCTTATAACCTCCCCTCCATATGAAATTTCGTCCTCAAAATTGACGTACGTACCTGGTATGTCGAAAAGGTGAGGATACCTCGCTTTCATTTTTGATTCTAACTCCCATGTCATTTCCTCGATATCATGGTTCCTACACAAAACTTTAACTTGAGGTATAACCTTTGAGCGTAGGATATGTTCCTTCCTATCCAAGATCTTGACAGGTACCTCCTCGTATGTTAAATCTTTGGCTATCTCGTCTGGTTCTAACTCAATAATGTGGTTTGGGTCTTTCACATATTTACGAAGCACGGATATGTGAAAAACGTTATGAACACGAGACATGCTTGGAGGTAAGGAGAGTCTATAGGCCACATTTCTTGCTCGGTCAAGGATTTTAAATGGACCAATGAATCGTGGGTTGAGCTTTCCTCTCTTTCTGAATCTCGTAACTCCTTTCCATGGAGCAACACGTAACAATACATGATCTCCGACATTAAACTCCACGTCCCTTCGATGAAGATCAGCATAACTCTTTTGTCGATCTTGTGCAGTTTGTATACGTTGCCGGATTATTTGAATCTTTTCCGTAGTCATACGTACTAACTCTGGTCCCAACAATGTTGCTTCATCCACCTCGTCCCAGCATACAGGAGAGCGACATTTTCGTCCATACAACTCCTCGAATGGAGCCATGCCTATACTTGCCTGATAACTATTGTCGTAGGAGAATTCCACCAATGGTAAATACTTGTCCCAACTCCCTTTGAAGTCTAAAATACAAAGTCTCAATAGATCTTCAAGAGTTTGAATAGTCCTTTTCGATTATCCATCCGTTTGAGGATGATATGCCGAACTGAATCGTAAATCAGTGCCCATAGTTTTCTGCAAGCTGACCCTTTGGTACTTGATGCTCCGCCTTAACACGTTTACACGTTAAACACCTCGAGATAAACTCCGTGATATCTCTCTTTATATTGCTCCACCAAAATGTATGTCGAAGATCACAATACATTTTGGTACTCCCAGGATGGATTGCAAACGGTGTGTTGTGTGCCTCCATCATGATTCTATACTTCAAATCAAAATCGTTAGGAACACAAAGTCTGGAGTTAACTCGAAGTATTCCTTCTTCATCAATCCTTGCTTCTGGAATAGCACCTTCTTGCACCTTCTTCCTCATATTCATCAGCTCCGGGTCTGTAGCTTGAGCAGCTTTAACTTTATCAATCAAAGCTGGTTCTACGCATATACTTGACATCATCGCATGGCCCCGGAGTCTTGAACTTTATCTCCATCTTTTGTACATCACACAAAATAGGCCTCGAAAGCATCGCATTTATTCCCGCATATGATCTTTTACTCAATGCGTCAGCTACCACGTTCACTTTTCCAGGATGGTATTGGATGGTATGATCGTAATCTTTCAACAGCTCAAGCCAACGTCATTGCTGCATGTTGAGTTCCTTTTGGGTGAAGAAATATTTAAGGCTCTTATTATCCGTATAGATCTCTACTTCCTCCACATACAGGTAGTGTCTCTAGATCTTCAACGCGAAAACAACAGCTGCCAACTCTAGATCATGAGTAGGATAATTCCTCTCATATTCTTTGAGTTGTCGCTAGGCATAGGCTATAACTTTCCCATGTTGCATGAGAACACATCCTAACCCTTTGCCCGAAGCATTGCTGTAAATGACAAATCCATCTGAACCAGATGGTATCGTCAGAACAGGTGCCGAAATGAGTCTCCTCTTAAGCTCTTGAAAGCTCTTCTCACATTCCTCGTTCCATATGAATTTTGTATCTTTCCGAGTCAGCTGAGTTAATGGAGTAGCGATTCAAGAAAATCCTTCCACGAATCTCCGATAATAACCAGCTAAGCCCAGAAAGGTACGTACTTCAGTCACCGACTTCGGTTGCTCCCAACTTTGTATTGATTCAATCTTCGCCGGGTCAACAGAAACTCCTCGTTTTAATACTACATGCCCAAGGAATGCTACCTCCTCAAGCCAGAACTCGCATTTTTTAGCTTGGCATACAGCTTGTTTTCACGAATCCTTTGAAGTACCAGCTTCAAGTGGTGCTCATGATCTTCACGGCTTTTGGAATAGATGAGGATGTTATCAATAAAGACAACCACGAACTAATCCAAATATTCCTTGAATACATGATTCATCATATCCATAAAAGTAGCAGGAGCATTAGTCAATCCAAAAGACATGACTAAGAATTCATAATGCCCGTATCGAGTTCTGAAAGCAGTCTTCGGAATATCCTCAGTTTTAATCTTCAGCTGATGATATCCAGAATGAAGATCGATCTTTGAAAAGAATTGTGCACCTTGCAACTGGTCGAACAGGTCATCAATACGAGGTAATGAATACCTATTCTTGATGGTGACATGGTTCAACTCCCGATAGTCAATACAAAGTCGCATACTCCCGTCTTTCTTCTTTACGAATAAAATAGGAGCACCCCAAGGAGATGTACTAGGACGTATAAAACCGATGTCTAACAACTCCTGTAGTTGGAACTTTAACTCCTGAAGTTCAATAGGAGCCATTCGATATGGGGTTTTAAAAATGGGTTTTGTACCGGGTTTAAGGTTAATAAAGAATTCAACTTCACGTTCCGGGGGTAGACCGGGAAGTTCTTTGGAAAATACATCAGAAAACTTATTAACAACAGAAATATCATTCAAACCTGACGTATTCTAGTTTAGATCAGTGACATGAGCTAAGAAAGCTTGACATTCGTTTTTCAATAAACGAATAGCTTTGTGACTTGAAATAACATTGATTGATTTTAGTGGTTTGGTTGTTTGAATTCGCACAATAGGTTGGTTAGGAATATGAAAACTAACAACCTTACGAAAACAATTAATTTTGGCATGATAAGTGGTCAACCAGTCAATTCTTAAAATTACATCAAATGCAAGTATTTTCAAAGATATAAGATCAACGGGTAGGGTGAGGGTACCAATTTGAATCGAGCAAGATTTGTAAACTGTAGATGTAACGAAGGTTTCTCCCAACAGATAAGTCAAAGACTAATTTCCCAGGTGTCAAGTTCAAACGTTGAGCACAAGCAGGTGAAATAAAAGAATGGGTAGCACCGGTATCTAATAAAGTGTAAACTTCGCAAGAGTTTATTATCAGCTTACTCGTAATAACCTCGTTCGGGTTCTTTGCTTGTTTGGCAGTCATGACAAAAGCTCTTCCAGGAACTACTGACTTTGACTTGTCAGTGATAGCCTTTGGAGTCACCATCCCTGCTGGACTTGGTTTCGCTACAAGACACACTCGAGCTATGTGCTCTTCTTTTCCACAGTTATAACACACCTTGGATTGTTGTGTGAAGTTGAGGCTGATGTGTCCCTCTTGCCCGCATTTATGGCATATGATCGGCGGTCGTTCTCCTCCCCTAGAAACAGTTGGTGCTGCTGTCGATGCTTTCACATTCTCATTGTTGTACCTTCTCTTCTTGAAATCTCCCCCCGACTCACTTCTTCTATTATCATGGCCACGATTACCACCGGAATGATTACCGCTTCTGTCACGATACTTTCCTCCCTGCTGGTTGTCATTGTTCCGATGACTGCTGCCACCGGTACGACCTTGGTTGTGGTCCCTTGGTTGAACCGACTTATTATCTCGTTCTAATAACTGGGCCCTGTTCACTACATCCGAATATAGAGAAAATTTGTGAGAAATGAGGTATTGAAGAATTTCTGGTTTCAAACCTCTCAGAAAAATCAACGTCATATATTCCTCATTCTCCACCAAATGAGGTGCAAACCGGGATAACTCCGCGAACTTAGCCTCATACTGGGACACCGTCATGTTGTTCTGTTCCAGTCTGATAAATTCTACCTCCTTCATATGACGAATACTTTCTGGAAAGTACTTGTCATTGAACAGTTTCTGGAACTCTTCCCAAGACATCTTGAGTGCAGCAGGCTGGGTACGCTTTACAGATTCCCACTAATCATCTGCCTCTCCACGGAACATAAACGTGGCGAATGGAACCTTCTGTTCCTCCGTGCATCCCAAGACATCAAATATCTTGGTAATTTGCTTAATCCAATTTTCTGCCTTGATTGGATCTGGCTTTCCCTGAAACTCTGGTGGTCCCAACTCTTTAAACTGCTTGGCAGTGACAAGCCACGAGTTATTATTTCCACCTGTATTATGAACACGAGTCTCCCTCGTGTGGTTTTGCATGAACTGCAAAAAGCTTCTAAACATCCCATCGTTTATCGTTTGATCGGTGGTGTCGTTTCCAGAAGGAATATTGCCTTCTTGTTGCACGTTCTCCTGGTTGGTGATTAAAGGTGTCTCAACGGTCTCATTCACTCCATTGTTTAGATTTTCAGCTGCCATTCTCAAATACTGCCACAAAACAAGGGTTAATCAAATAAATTAGCATATCACATATTAACCCTATGTTCCAAACGACCAATTAAATACTAAATAAGCTTAGGTAGGACACACACTAGCGAAGGATTTTACTCGTCTCTCCCCTCCTAGTTCTATTCCCAGATCTCCGCCAGAGCTCATATCCCTAAGCTCTGATACCAACTATGACGCCCCCAAAATAGGTTCAATACTCAACCCATTCTGAGTCGCCAAATACATGGTACAGAATCCAAATATAATCTTTTATAAACTTCCCATTTCTATCAATATATTTATTTAATAATATATAAAAATTCTCGGGTATTACAATTTCACATTATCAAATTAATAATTCATTTTATTTGAATAATATTATTAGATAGCATTATTGTCAATGTCTAAGGAAGTTTTGTCTAGGAAAGGGGTTAGTTAATTGCGCGCCAGTAAGGAGAAATCCTTATCGGAAGGCCCCCTATTCACTAGGGGTTAGTTATATGTATAGGAAAGGGGTTAGTTATATGTATAGGATTCTTAATCCCCTAGCCCTTTTTCCCTAGCCCTTGGCCAAGTCGGTGTCCTCTAGAAAGCATCTCTTGGCCAACTGCCATCACTTCTAGGGATATTCGAGGTTTCAATGCTGGTGAACCTAAGGACTGGTATTGTAGTGTGCTTACTTCGAAGGCTTGAAAACTCGCAGGCTCAATACTTTCTTTCAGATCGATCGTGGGCATCTCTTCTAGAGCATGAATTGGATATTCGGTCGGCACTGACGGTGACCAAGTTGTCGTTGACAATATATTTTAATTGTTGGTAAAGAGTGGACGGAACAACTTCAGCCATATGAATCCATGGTCGCCATATAGGTTATACCCAATTGCGATATTCAATACTTGGTAAGATACTTTGAAAGTGAATGGACCGATCTCCATGGGAAGTTTAATTTCCCCCACTGTATCCCTCCGTGATCCATTGAAAGCTCGGATTACCACATGGCTATCTCGGATCTAATTTGGATTGATATTCATCCTCTCCAGGGTATCTTGAGGGCAGATATTCAAGGACGAGCCCCCATCAATAAGTACGCCTCCTATCATATACCTAGATGATATAACTGCGATATGCAGTGGCCTGCGATGTCTAGTTCCTCCGGTCGGTATATCATCGTCGGTGAATGATATGACATTACTCTCCAGTACGTGGTAAATCAGATGCTTGAACTTCTCAATGTCAATGGCTTTTGGCAAGTGAGACTCCTCCAACACTTGGACTAGGATCTGACGATGGTCCTCAGCGGCTAGTACCAAGTCTAGGATAGAGATTTGGGGTGGTGCTTCTTTCAGCTCCTTCACCGCCCTCGCTTTATTGTGTCCTTTTTGGTTAAGGAAATCTATAATCTTCCCAGTGGCACTTTTCCCATGGTTTTAACTATTGGCTTCATTACTCGCCCTGGGAGGCATAATGGGTTATCCTTTGGCAGGACTGCAGTACAATTGGTCTTCGACCTCATACCTTCTCCATAATTCTAAGGAACTTCTTTCAGACTAAAAACAGAGATCTGCAGCCAAGGGGTTAACATGATCGATATTGGCGCAACTATTTCCAATAGAGTTCCATCTTCGCTATTGGACAATCCTCGGGTAGGTATGGGCACTGCAAAAGTTACTTCTACACAAGTGATAACTGCAACCATTTCTTCTAAACCCCTCACTTTCTGAGGGTACATTGTCTCTTCATCAGGGAAAATCTCTGCCTCCCTTATCATTTCAAGATCTCCTGATTCGATCAGATTCTGAATTAGATGACGTAAGGCCTAACATTCCTCGGTGGCATGTCCAAGAGCATTCGAGTGAGAAAGGTAGGTTTTACTAAGGTCGAAGCACTTCGATCGAGGGTCTGGGGGTGGTGAGAACTCTGTGATCTTTCCTTCACTGATTAACATTCGCAAGATTTCTTCCCTAATCTGCCCCTGGAGGGATACACTTTTTCTTGGCCGCAAATTCCCTATGAGAGTGAAATCTAACTTCCCTTGCTATCTTTTCTGTCCATCTGTTCTGCTCCTGGAGACGACTCTGATTTCTCTTTGAAAATGGAAAAATTTTAGGAGGTTGAATGCTGATCTACTGTCGTAGGACTTGATCGATCAATTGACGAGTCAACTGATGTTGGTATACAACTAGCTGCACTAATTGATCCACTTGCACTTTGATTGAATCCAATCTCTATTCCATAGTATACTTTTCTTCCGGGTAATCCCATATGGAAGAATCAGTCATCGCAAATGATAAGTGGATTTTATGACCACTTATTCGGATAGTAACCAACTCATTCTGTTGTTTAAACTCGAGTATCATTGTGCCTTTTATGTGCTTTTGCTTTGTTTTGTGATTTTCAGGTTTAGAAACTCTCCGGGTACAAATTGAGCTTAAAAGGGCAAAAGAACGCTTAAATGGGACAAAGCACTGAAATGGGCTTAAAGCATGAAGATAGCATAGGTGAGGAAGCAATGAAGGTGATGCCACGAGTCTAGAGGCCAAAAGAAGCAAGAATGGCCTTTGAAGCGAAAATGGGAAGGAAGTGCAATCCGGACATCGTTTGGGTGGTTCATGTTCATTTTATGTTCTTGGATTGGAACTTGGTTCATATTGTAGAGCATCTTATAAGCTTTCCGGAACATCTTGAATTATCCAAATCAGAGTTCGGAGGCGAGAGTTATGCCCCGTATACCAACGGACGTCAAACCTCACGGTTTTGAGTTTTCATGCACAGCTGTCACTTCGAGCTCAATTTCAGCCTTTATGCATCCATTATTTCTCAATGCTCAAAGAACGAAAGTTGTAGAGCTCTTCGATAGCTTCGATTTGACAGGTGGAGGCCTCGTAACTCCTCCCAGATCAAAAGTTATGGTCGTTTTACCAGAGGACTCTGCAACAGAAAATCTTTGGCGTGGGCGCCAGTTCCCAGCTGTGCCAGATTTGACTTTTCAATTGAACGGGACTTGGCTTTTGATTGGGATATAAGGGGGCTCGTTTGTGGCAAGAAAGGGCATCAGATATTGGCCTTAAGCCCTAGCTTGTTCTTCCATTTCCTTTACATTTCTTGTATAGATTAGGAGTAGATTAAATCTAGAGTAGGGTTTAGTTTATTTAGTTAGTTAGTTTCTAGGGTTAGATTAGGTTTGAAGATTGAAGCAAGGGATTAGCATCAAAGATCCAAGCTTGGAGAAAGACTAAAGATTTGCATTCTCTATATCTTAACTCTCCTTGTATTCAATTTGTATTCGGATAATGTTTATGAACCTTATGGATAATATATTCGAGTTGTCTATGACTTAAATCATATTTTGAGGTTTCAATGGAACCTAATGAGTAGTTTAATTTGATATTCCTTCCATGATGGTCTTATTTGATTACTATGTGATTGTCTACTGTGATATATGCTTTCATTGCTTAATTGAGTCATGACCAATTAGTGTGATAACCTATGTGGACTTGAAAGACGAAGTGTAGGTTTAGATCTAATCGTAGTAGCGAGCGATTGTACGTTCACATGGCGTTGGACGTATGATTTGTGCTTAGGATAGACATATACTGAAGCGCCGCTCGTAGTCAATAGAGAACTTGATCTTAAACCCTAATTATTTATAAATCACATAGACATATAGTGGTTTAGGTAATGTGGGTGTTCTCGTGCGTTCTATCATCTGTGGATTGCACGTGATATGGATTAGGTGCATCGAAAGATGGCCTTCTCTCACTTTCGTGTTCTCGGCTTACAACTTGTAATGATTAATTTGACCTAATTGGAAGTATGTCGACTTAGACGAATCATTAGGGGAAATTGGAATCTCTTATCTTCATTATCTGATTCTACCTTAGAATTAATTAGTTTAAGTTAATTACTTGCCTAGTTTTACTTAGTTTTAATTCATTCTCTTTACCATCAGTTTAAATAAGACTGAGATGATTATGTGCTAGTGGTTTGGTGTCTTTTATCCATTAATTCTCTGTGGGACGATATCTGTACTTACTCTTTATAACTCGTTGGCCGCGTATACTTGCACGTTAATTGTGTCATATAAATCGGACCAACAGCAGGAGCTTCTTTTAACTTTCTTAGATACTTGTGGTTCTTTCGACCTCCTGCACTGATCATGTTAAGTCCCTCTGCATCATGCTAGGTAAGGGATTGTTATTAACATTGGGTTGCTCTAGCGTTTTCACCACAATCTTCCCGTTGTCGATTAGGTTTTGAATCTTGTGCTTTAAGGTCAAACGGTTCTGAGTGTCATGTCCTGGTGCTCCAGAATGATATGCACATTTCTTGCTGGGATCAAATTGTCTTCCACTAGGGTCAGCAGGTGGAGCGAGCACAGTGATCTTCTTCTGTGCTACCAGTAATGCCAATATATTCTCCAACGAGTCCCCCAAGGGAGTAAATATCCTTCTTCTCCTGTTTTCCCTGACTCTTGGTGCCGTAGAATTTTGGATGTTTGCAAGTGCGAGGTAATTGCTTTGCCTCTGTATAGGTGGACTATTTCTCTTGCTCGCTGATTGCCCTTGCAATATTAAAGTGACATCCTCCTCTTTCCTTTTATGTACCCTCTTGGGAGCGCTCGAGTGATTGCCTGATTGTATATGCTCCGCCACTGCCTCCAAGGCGGTAAGGTCTTTAATTTTGCTGGATTTCAAACCCAGTTCCACCATTTCCCCATGTTTTATCATTTCAAAAAAATGATTTGCCTATCCCGTCCATGACTCTCTCATAATATGGGGCTTCTTGGATGTCAATAAAAGTTATCACCATCTCAGCTTCATCCATTGGTGGGCTAACTTGAGCAGCCATTCGCCTCCACCTCTGTGCATATTCCATGAATGATTCATTGCTCAGTTTCTTAATTTTGGTCACTTGGTAATGATCAAAGGCCATATAGGATTGGAAGCTATATTGATTGAGAAATGCGTGTGGTTTAAATCTTCTTAACCCTAAACTTTGGAGCTATCAATCTGGGCGCACCAAGTTCGGGCTTCACCGGTATGGCTCTTCTGGAATAATTGCATTCAGAGGTTCTCATCCTCGACATAAGATCTAAGTTCGCCTATGTAGACCTTTAAGTGGGTATAGGGGTCACCCAATCCATTATATTTCTTGAATTCTAGGACTTGAAATTTATTGGGATACCTCGCCTTTGGGAAGATACATAGGTCCGAATAGTTCATGATCCTATGGGATCCTGTCCCTTTAATGTATTGAATAACATCCTCCATCTGTCTAACCTTCTTCCTGATATCTCCGATTTCCTTTTATTCTCGTAGGTCTATTATCTCCCTTGTCCGAGTCTTGTCGAGGACTTCTTGGGTTGATCCGACGATGAGTGGTGAAACGGAGATGGATATCTAGGTATCACTGTCCTTTTTCGGTATCCGCGTATCTCCTTGTACAGAGGGTTCGATATGAGTTTTAAGTTTAGGTTCCTGAGTCACTTTTCACTATTCTTTTAACAGGACGGTCATCTCAGCAATATGCTTCTTAAATTCCTCAAATTCTTCTCGAGATATGAGAATATGTTCTGATGAACTGCCTTCTGCCATTTTGGCTGGAGGTGATCGTGCCTTTTTGGCTCGAAATCGAGTTCTAGGACTAATCTACACAAAATTGATATCTAGTTTAGTCTAGATATTGGGAGATGATATGGATGCATGACATGTTATGCATCGTAGGGATTTTTTTAATCTTTTTTTGCAAAATAAGGGGTTAGTTGCCTTGATGATAGGATAAGAAAGATATACAAATGACAGTTTAAGATGGATGGCATTTGTATATTCAGGAAAATAATAGGGTATGAAGAGGCATCCTACGCATTTGGTTTATCAGAGGCTGACCTATCTTAGGATACTCTCATGGGCTTTTTGAAATTAGTTCCCAGATATTTGCAATTTACTTGATGAAAACATCCATCTTTCAATTATATCGGATCTGAGTGGTGCCTTTCATGAGCCTCACAAGGAAACATCCACAGGAGTCCAGTAATAAACAACCGACGGGATGGTCTCCTAATGGAGGGACCACACAATATACATTCACATACATTCATGTCCTTACCGCATATAATATGATGACATTGTGCGAGGCACTAATATAAAGCACTAAAAGATTTGATAAATTTATCACACACAAAGATCATTCGTATAATATGCATATACAGAAATGAAATCAAAAAGATTGAACACGGCTTAAGCCCTATATTGTCCCCAGCAGAGTTGCCACCTGTCAACGCCGGGAAAAAGATCGGTTCCTGTTTTTAATCTTTATTGATTTATTTTTTTCTTGTTTTCCTTACTTCTACCTTTTATCTTTCGATGTGTCGATTTGATTTGTTAAAAGGTGATTTTTTAAGGAAAAGAACGACATTAGTCGACTTATTTTACAAAGTTTAATTTATTGATAATGATTGGACCGAATTAGACATAGCCGCTAGTTGGTATGATTTTAAATGGATGTACCAACTCATTCGAATTTTGAAGGTTTTCGCAATATGATCCAATATGTGACTTCATAGGATTGGTCTGGAAACACGAGATTCATAGAGTTCGGGGGATTGGTTAAGTGAGGGGAAAATGTTGGACACCCCGACCTCCATGAAAACATGGTTACCGCTTCTTATTAATTTTCTATGCATAAAGTGTGTATGTGTGTGTGTGTGTTTTATTGTGCTCAGTGCTTTAATGTGAGAGTTGATTCTAAGCCTCATTGTGAGTTATTTGAAAGTAGTGTTGTACCTCTTTTGCACCTAGGTACGAAGGATTTGATTTAACAAAAGTTTATTTTTAGACAAAATACATATAACTTGAAATGATTTTGGAAAAAGGGTTTTCAAATCCTTCGCTCGACTAGGAATTGAGGACTTCAATACTTCCTTATATCTTTATTTTAATTAGGTGATCTACCCAAATCGCTTTATTCTTCATGAAAGCTCTTTGTGGTTTTGTTTGAAAATCATTTTAAGGTGATAATGTATGCAATAAAGCGCCAAAAAGGGTCGGATCGTCGTCAGGCATGAAAGCCATCTCGATGAATCCGAACACCCACAAATGTAATTTTCACTATCATAGGATCTTAAATTCGACTTCTCAGGACTAACCCCTCGAACTCATTTTAAGATCCATTATTACACGTACAACGATTTCACGCTATTTAAACGTTACATTGAAAATTAAACGTCCATCGTGGGAATCAAGCAAGATCCGATCATTAGATCTCGACATCGGGATTCCTAGGCTCACATTATTAGACTTGAAAAGGTATGTACAACATATCCTAAACTCGTTATTAGGTGATTTCATCGATTGAAATCCCCGTTACGAGCCATTAGGACCCCCTCACCTCTAGATATAGATCTAGGGCTCTATAGAGTGACCGAAACTGACCATAAGCAGGAAAACATCTAGATCTACTATGGATCTAAACCGATCTAGCATATAGGTTAGGGCTTCATGCTCTATAACCATCCAAAAGGCTAGATCCGGCTTAGATATAGGTAGACCTAGTCTCCGGACTTGATTTAAAATATAATATGCACAAAATAACAGGTAGAAACTCTAAATCTACCAACTGTTACACAATATATGTAAAAATAGCAAGTTTAACTAGATTCAAGCAATATATAACATAAATCTAGTATTTAGAAAAAACTTTACAAAGAAAGTGACCAAAAGGAGAAATTTTCATCTTGGGGGACGTGTGAACAAGCTTCTTTTGGCTCGGGATCAACCTATATCACTCTAGACAATCAATATGTAGGATATAGAAGATTAAACAACTCAAAGTCGGTATACAATGCTCAAACCGAAGGGTTTCTCTCTCTAAAATCAATTTCTCTCTTTAACTTCTTCTTCTTCTTTTTTTTAATGACCTGCTGCTGGTGACTTAAAGATCCTGAGGTAGCCACAGGTACACTTGCGGCTGGGCCCTGTGGGTCCTGCCATTTTGAAGTTCGTTCCTTCAGTCTCGATCCAGTGAAAGTTGAGCTTCGTACCCAAAAATCCCAGAAAGTCATTGCGGAAGGCTGCCAAATAAGGTCGAGTATGATTGAATCGGAGTCCGGGAAGTTGATGCAATAAGCTGAAAGGTATCTTCCGATTTTTGAGGGTCATCAATTGGCTCGTCTTGAACAGCACGCAGTTCAATGATTACTGCGGTGACTTCTTATGACCCATTTTTGAGCTTTGCGAACCTCGTTCGGTCTGCGTTGTGTCTGGGCATCGTTGACACTTTGATTTCTCCATAGGGTTGTCTCCGGGGTGAAAATATGCCTTTACCCTACCTCGGAGTTGTCTCCGAAGTAAAATTTTGCTTTTACCCTCTTGAAAGATTAGTCCAAGGAAAGCAAAATTTCAAGTGTCTACAATATGCATTTCATATTTGGTCAACAAAATTTGCTTGTGTTAGAATTTGAGTCTAAATTGAAGTGAGTTTCATTAATCATTTGAAATGAATCAACATATCAATTTTTCTTCTCCATGAGTAGATTAAAATTAAGTATTTGGAAGCTGAAATCCATGAGATAATGAATGAGAAATTAACTCTCAAAGATCACCCTTAAAAATAATAATAAATACTTGTGGGAAGCTAAGTCCCACATCGGTTAAGAAGTAAAGTATTAATGAGTTTATATACAATAAAGTTGCTCTTGGGTTTGGTCCCCAAGGGATACCCCACTTTTGTAGAAGGGAGAGGACTTAGCCAAGTCTTAGTTTGAACCCACACGCGCGCCGTTGCCGACTGACCGTGTCATTTTGAGAAACGTTATTTATTATTATACTACATCGTATTGAGAAACGTCATTTACCTAAACGGAAGCGCTAATACTGCGTCGTTTTGGGAAGCATCTGCCCTAACGAAAGCGCCCTTTCTGGAAAAACCTAAAAGATATCGTTTTTGGCCGGAACAGATGCGTCCATTTTGCAAAGGCCCAAAACTACGTCGCATTGACCGAATGGATGCCATGCCATGCCATACCTTTTCATAAGCATCCCATGCCCTTTCAAGTGGTTGTGTCCCATCTGAATGGTCACTAACCCCTCCTATAAATAGACTAGGGGGTCAACCATTTCGATCATTCTATTTCTAAGTATTCAAACATTCTAGTCTTTATTATTACATAAGTTATTCATAGTTTATTTGAGAGAGAAGTTCAGAGCATTTTCTTTAGTTCGTTGAGTATACTATTTGTAGTGCTGCTATAGTATATATTTTCATTGTATCATGGGCGATGAGTGCTATCAACTCTGAGTACCGTAAGGAGGACATAATTATCTTAAGGACATAATACTAAGTACTATCCTTTACATATTGATTTACTAGATTTCAACTTTGGTTCACAAAAATAAGTTTATATATATAGCCCTTGTCTATTGAGTTTTCCTAACATTTTGGTCATCAAAGAAGCAACAAACACTTGCTCTTTCAACATGCGAAGCCAAGTATATATTCGCAGTAGAGTATACGTGTCAAACAATTTGGTCAAAGAATATTTTGAGCGAGTTATAACTCGCATAAGATGGCCCGACTACAATATAAGCATACAAAAAATCGGCTTAACTCTTGCAAAGAATCTAGTGTCTCATAATTTGACCAATCACATCGACAAAAAATATCATTTAATTCAGGAGCAAGTAAAAAAAAATTGTGGGGTTACTTCATTGTAGAACTAAAGATCAACTTGCTTATATTTTTACGAAGCCATGAAAAATAGGCTTGTTCCACAAACTCGAAGAAATACATGGCATACAAAGTCGGGTTTGAGGGGAGTGTTAGAAAATCAAACTCACTCCCCTTCAAACCCGCTTAATGTACATACAATGCAGCCGAAATCCTTTACATACGGTCGTGTAAAATACGATCACACAAACTTTGAGCTTCAATACAAATCGTATATAATACAAAATATAAACACTCAAATTTATTCCTTATTCATTACAATTATTGTCTCACTATTTTATAGAATAGTGAGAACTTCTACATATCTAACTCTGATCATCACACTGTTCCCCGACTAGTCCCCGCGATATTCTCATTTTCTGAAGAGAACAATGGAAGAAAAGGGTGAGCTCAACTAGCCCAGTAAAGAATATTATGACTAAGATAATGGAAAATAAATTATCGTTAGACTTCAACAAATCAGATAAAATATTATGGACAACAAGTTTTAGATCAACAACTGCAGCAGAAATAACAATTCATTAGAAGAGTTAAGTAGAGAATGAAGTCTACTATCTTCTATTATTTAAAAGTCCATCATCAATATTTTATCCCTGTAACATCAATCGATATACATCTCAAACCAAATATTCATCTTTGCACTACAGGCCAAAGATATTCATTTGTATAGCCAGTTGGTCATGTTTATCTTAACACCTGTCCATCTTGGCACTATGGGCCTAAAGATATTCATCAGGTAATCATTCATCTTTGCGCTACAGGACAAAGATATTCATCAAGTAATCATTCATCTTTGCACTACAGGCCAAAGATATTCAGTTATATCACCATTTAGAACTGAGGATGATGAAAAATATTTTAAAGAACGAATCCAGTGAGATAAAGGACAAAGATTAGGGATTCGTAATTTAGTTTATCCAAGTTCAAAAATACTCCATAATAATCAATTGTGGAGCAAAATTCAAGAATGAAATTCAAAACTTGGATCCAATCAAAGATAATTTGGAATTTAAAAAAATATTTTTTTCTTGTGAATAGTACCTCGTGAATAGTAACTCATGAATAGTAACTCAACATGAAAAGATAAAAAATTTCACAAGAAAGTTCAGACCAATATTCTAGTGAAATGATATTAGATGAAGCGCAAAACTCAACGAATTTCTGATCATTTTAGGAATTATAGAAGTAATACTTACCGTAGTAAGTTTAGAGTTAAGAATCTGAAATGAAACCATATACGAAACTGTAAATGGATTTTCACCTGTCAGGCGGTAGTCCGCTCAGACAGATTATTTCCACAATTTAATAATAACTGAATACGAATGGTTATTCACCAGGCATGCGGTAGTGCGCGTAGACATGTTATTCCCACAAAATAATAAAGAATGGAATAACAACAGAATTTCACCATGCATGCGGTAGTCCGCGTAGACAGGTTATTCCAACAGAATAATAAGGAATAGAATAACAACCCTTACGAGTATTGAAAAAAATAACTCTCTTCATGAATACGAAAGAAAAAATACCCATTACCTTAAAAATTTGGAGACTGCACTAGTGTAATAGCAGAATACTCTTCTTCTTTCTCTCTTATTCTCTCTATACTTTCTCTCTCTATAGCTTTAGTGAATTGGTGAGAAATAATGAAGAAATGAGATTCTAATTATAGGCTTGGCAGAGTAAGGGTAAAATAGTCTTTTCGTCATAATTTATGACATCGTCGCTTACATCATCGATCCTATGACATGATTGCTTACCTCATCGTTCTAATGACATCATTGCTTACATCATAAGAATTCAAATTCAATTTGTTCTCTTCCACCTCATTTTACTTTTATACCATGAATTTACTATAATAATGTTACCATTCAAATTATAAAAATCATACTATTATATAATCACATCATACTACTATAATGTAATATTATAATAATATATTTGAATGAATTATTTTATCGAAAAAGATAAAATACCAACTTTCAACAAATGTCACATGTTAAAAATTCCTCCGTTTAAATCCACATTGAATAAATATTTTCTTATCATATATATCAAAAATTAATTATTCACAAATAATATTACAGAACTACAATATTGACAACCAGGTCGTTCCCAGGAAAGAGGGGGCCTTCCGATAAGGATTTCTCCTTACTGGCCCGCAATTAATCAACCCATTTCCTAGATAGAACTTCCTTAGACATTGCCAATAATGCTATCTAATAATATTATTCAAATAATATGAATTATTGATTTGATAATTTAAAATACTGTGCAATGACAATTATTGAATCACTAATATAAAATAGCAAAGTAGCACTTATTGATATAAAATATCAACGTAGCAAATATTGAACCAATAAAATATTATGCAATTATTAAATCAATAATATAAAATATTGAACAGTAATTACTATAACAATTATTAAATGAGTGACTTCTTACATAAGAACCAATAATTCAAAATACTGTGCAATACCGTGTGTTACTGTGCAACACCGCATATTACTGTATTTTAACCACCAGGTATTTCAACAGTTTAACGGTAAAAGTTTTGCCGTTATTTTTATAAAAAGGTTACTTCTGTCGCTTTCTATATCCGACATTCATTCCATTGTGGGTTCCACCAATGACTACGCCGTCGTACGAATATTCCCCGACAACAAGAATATTTCACGACCAAACGAATATTCCCCGATAACAATGAATATTTTATAACCACTTGCTTACTTTGAAATATTTGCACATTTCACCCATAACTTATCACATTTATCAAATCAACACCTTACTATTTCAAAATAATATATAAAGAAATTTAAATCATTATTCATAAAATTTGGGGTCTTACAGTCCCTCCCAGCGAGAGTGCAATTTTCCTGGAAATAACTTCAATCATAAATTCAAAAGAAGAACTTTCTGTCCCACAGTAAAATTTTTCCTCAAGATCTGCTTATCATGAAAAGCTTTTGTCTTCGTTTTATACAGCTTAGAACTCTCGTATGCTTCGGTCCGTAACTCCTCGAGTTCTTGTAACTGCAGCTTCCTATTGACACCAGCTTGATCCATGTTCATATTGCATTGCTTGATCCCCTAGAAAGCTTTATGTTTGAGCTCTACAGGTAGGTGGCATGGTTTCCCGAACACTAGCCTATAAGGTGACATACCAATTGGAGTTTTATATGCCGTCCTATATGCCCACAGTACATCCTCTAATCAAAGACTCCAATCTTTTCTATTTAGTTTGACTACCTTTTCCAAAATGGACTTGATCTCTCGGTTGAATACCTCATCCTGGCCATTGCTTTGCGGATGATAGGATGTAGAGACCCTGTGAAGAATGTTGTACTTCTTCAACAAGGCTGCTAACACCATATTACAGAAACGAGTGCCGCGATCACTGATGATGGCCCGTGGTGCTCCAAACCTGACAACAATGTTAGTCCTGACAAATTCTACAACGACTTTAGAATTGTCAGTCCTAGTGGCTTTAGCTTCCATCCATTTTGAAACATAATCTACTGCCAGAAAGATATAAATATTTCCAAAAGAAACAGGAAAAGGTCCCATGAAATCAATACCCCAAACATCAAAGATTTCTACAATTAGTATAGGATTTAATGGCATTTGATTTTTATGAGAAATATTTCCAGTTCTTTGACAATTTTCACAAGATTTACAGAATTCCTACTAGTCTTTGAAAATAGAGGGCCAAAAGAAACCACTCTCTAACACCTTACATGCTGTTCGCTTAGGTCCAAAATGAGACAAGCATAGGAATGACTGAAAGTTAGAATAGAGTTGAATTCATTATCAGGTACACAATGTCTAACTATCTGATCAGCACAAAATTTTCACAAATACGGGTCATCCCATATATAATGTTTTACATCACTCCTAAGCTTTTCTTTCTGAGATTTGGAAAAATCACTTGGTAAATACGCACTTACCAGGAAATTCACAATATCGGCATACCATGGAGTTATGTTGCCAATGGACAGTAGATGTTCGTCCGGGAACATGTCATATAAAGGTAGTGCTTCCTTCTCTTTGAGAATTCTGCTCAGGTGATCCACCACCAAGTTGTTTTCACCCTTCTTATCTTTGATTTCCAAGTCGAATTCTTGCAGCAGCAAGATCCACTGTATGATTCGAGGTTTGGACTCCTTCTTGGTCAGCAGCTACCTGAGAGCAGCATGGTCAGAATAAATTATTACTTTAGTACTAAGTAGATATGATCTGAATTTTTTTAAAGCAAATACAACAGATAAGAGTTCTTTTTCCGTTGTTGAATAGTTTATCTGAGTCGCGTTCATCGTTCGAGAGGCATAATAGATGGCATGGACAGCTTTGTCACTCTTTTGGCCCAAGACGGCGCCGACAGCATAGTTGCTTGCATCACACATTATCTAGAACGGGAGCTTCTAATTCGATGGTTGAATGATAGGGGCTGACGTCAATAACTTTTTCAAGGTATCAAAAGCCACCTTGCAGTCATCACTAAACTGAAATTCTTCATCTTTCTGAAGTAACTTGCATAAGGGCAATGCTATGTTGGCAAAATCTTTAATAAACCTGTGATAAAATCCTGCATGTCCAAGGAAAGAACGAATATCCCGTGCACTAACGGGGTAAGGCAATGCAGATATAATATCTATTTTAGCTTTATTGACTTCTAAGCCATTAACTTACACTACATGACCAAGCACAATTCCTTGTTCTACCATAAAATGACATTTTTCCCAATTGAGCACAAGGTTTGTTTCTAAACACCTATCCAACACACGTGTCAGATTATCTAAATAGGCATCCAATGAATCACCATGAACTGTGAAATCATCCATAAAGAATTCGATGCATTCTTCTAAAAGATCATAAAAAATACTCACCATGCATCATTGAAAAGTACCTGGGGTATTGCAAAGTCCAAAGGACATTTGCCGGTAGGCAAAGGTTCCAAAGGGACACGTGAATGTGGTCTTCTCCTGGTCTTCAAGGGCGATCACAATCTGATTATAACCTGAAAAACCATCTAGAAAGCAATAGTAAGAATGCCCAGCTAATCGTTCTAACATCTGATCAATAAAAGGAAGGGGAAAGTGATCTTTTCTAGTTACGGTGTTCAGCCTCCTATAGTCGATACACACTCTTCAACCTGTTTGTATTCGTGTGGGCACTAACTCATTATTGTCATTCTTGACAACCGTGATTCTGGATTTATTAGAAACTACCAACACCGGACTTACCCATTGACTGTCGGTGATGGGGTAGATGATTCCTGCATCAAGCAATTTAATTACCTCTTTCTTTACTACCTCCATCATCGGTGGGTTCAATCGTCTTTGTGCATCTCTCGTTGGTTTAGCTCCTTCTTCTAACAGAATTCGATGCATGTACATCGCGGGACTAATACCCTTGATGTCTGCTATAGTCCAACCAAACACTATGATGTGGTCCCTAAGGACTCTCAACAATTTTTCTTCCTGCACTTTAGTTAGATTACTAGCAATTATCACAGGCAAAGTTTCATTAGACCCTAAATATGCATATTTCAAGTGTGCCGGTAATTGTTTCAATTCAAGAGTTGGAGCTTGCTCCACAGATGGTAATAATTTTTGATGAGTCACAGGTAATTGAATTAATTGGACTGCATGTTGTGTGTTTAGGCAATGAATGTAGTGCAGCCACAGTTTCCTTCAATTCCTGACTGTGCTCAAGTTCATATGTCCCATCCAGGTCCAAACTGCTAGAAATAGCCACCTCCAAGCTGTCTCTTTGAATTTGCTCAAAAGTCTTCTGCACTAAAGAGTCACACACATCAATTGTAAAAACTTGACAAATATCACTAGGGTACCTCATGGCATCATATATGTTGAATTGGATCTTCTCGCCATCAAACTCCATTGTCAAGGTCCCATTGTGCACATCGACTTCCTAGCAAGGTGCGTGATGGGTTCGGGGATGTATCATCTTCCATATCCACAATGTAAAAATCTGCAGGAAAGATTAGTTTGTTCACCTGCACCAAGACATCTTCAACTACCCCTCGGGGGAAGGTGTTAGTACGATCAGCCAATTGAATAATAACACCAGTATTTTTTAAAGGTCCAAGATTCTAGGACTTATAAACAGATAATGGCATAACATTAATTGAAGCACCTAAGTCTAGAATGGCCTTTTTAAATCTAGTGTTTCCTATTTTACATGGGATCGTAAACATGCCTAGATCTTTACATTTAGGTGGCATTTTTCTTTGCAAAACTGCTGATACATTCTCCCTAACTGTGACTTTCTCATCATTTTCCAATTTACGCTTGTTAGTGCACAATTCTTTCAAAAATTTAGCATACTGTGGCACTTGTTTAATTGCGTCAAGTAGTGGAATATTTACTTCTACGTTCCTAAAGGTTTCTAGAATTTCCTTACCTTGTTCATCCTTCTTTGATTTTCTAGAATTTTTGTGAGGAAAGGGAAGTGGAATATCATTAATTTGACAAGGAGGGATAGGGTTTACCTTAGGTGTCTCCGGTTCCTCCTTTGTTTGCTCTTTCTCATACTCAACTGTTGTTGTTGGTGTATCCGTCTATTTTTTGCTCCGCAGGGTTATGACATTGGCATTCTCCTTTGGGTTCACAACAGTCTGTGATGGAAGCTTCCCTGAACCTTGAGAGTCCGACCGACCTACAGTAGTGGCTAATTGACTCATTTGACTCTCCAAGCTGTGGATGGAAGACTTCGTCTCTTGTTGGAATTGTTGTGTCTGTTGCATGAACGCCTTGAACATGTCCTCCAAGGATGTTCTAGGATTGGTCGGTGCTACTGGTCTGGGTTGGTACTGTGGCTGATTTGGCTGAAACTGCGGTTTAACTGGGTAAAACCCTTGCGCCTGCGGCTTAGCACCCCCATAACTGAAGTTAGGATGATCCCTCCATCCTGGATTATATGTGTTGGAGAAAGGGTCATATTTCCTCTGCGGCTGAGCTTGGTAGTTTCCCACTGCATTAGCTTGCTGTGTGCTATCTTCCTCTTGTAATGTTGGGCATGCATCTGTAGGGTGCCCCGCCATTAAACAAATTTGGCAAGCTTGTGCAACTGGTGCTTTACCTGTAGCTAATTGTTTCACCAAAGAACTTAAGTCAGAAATATGTTGCTCGGCATTAGTCGTGCTTACCTCACTTACCCTTTATGCTGGATGATCATTCCTTGTTCCATATTGCTGTGCATTAGCCTCCATGTTTGCAATCAGATTCTTTGCAGCCTCTAGTGTTTTATCCATTAACGCCCCTCCACTAGCAGCGTCGATCATATTCCTATCCATCGGTCTGAGTCCTTCATAAAAGTAGAAGATGAGGTGTTGATCGTCGATCTGGTGGGGTGGATAGCTGGAGCAAAGCTTCTTGAATCTCTCCCAATACTCATACAGTGTTTCACAACTGAATTGTCGGACTCCGTAAATTTCCTTCCGTATGTTGGCTAGTCTTGAAGCAGGAAAGTACTTCTCCAAAAACAGCCTTTTCATGTTGTTCCATGATTGAATTGATCCCGCTGAGAGATAAAACAACCAATCTTTTGCTAAGTCTCCCAGTGAGAATGGGAAAGCTCTCAGCTTAATCTGATCCTCCGTGACATTGTGTGGCTTCATGGTGGAGCACACAACACGGAATTCCTGCAAATGTTTGTACGGATCGTCACATGTAAGACCACAAAAAGTAGGCAAAAGGTGAATTAGTCCAGATTTTAGTTCAAACAAAATATTTAAAGCATGATATTCAATATAAAGAGGTTGTTGAGTAAGATAAGGAGTTGACAACTCCTTCAAAGTCCTGTTATTTGGCACCTCCATCTCCTCTTCTGATTCGCTTGAAGAAGATTGGTCTGAAAGTAATGTGAGTGCGATGTTGAGGCCCGGTGATGGACCTTCTTCGAAATCTGCAAGTGAACCTTGGTTTTTCCGAGCTTCCGTTCTAAGCCTTCGTGTGGTTCTCTCTATTTCTGGATCAAATTTCAAATCAAGAGAGTGAGAGGATCGAGGCATAAAAATAAAAATGAAAAATGAAAAAATTGAATAAATAAAAATAAATAACGCTCCCCGACAACGGCACCAAAATTTGGTAGCTGCCGTCTAGCACTACAAAATTTACCTTACTCAGGTTCTACTAACTCAATAATCAGTATAGCAATAAGCAAGGATCGATCCCACAGAGAGTGAATTGTATTTTAATTATCCAATGATTTCCAATGAATTGCAGGGTTTTAGTTTGAACAACTATAATTAACAAAGGTAAGTTTTAAAAAAATATCAATGAGTAAAAAGATCAATTCCACAGTTCAGTATCCCTTTTTTACAATTATGATTTAACCAAGTGTTTACACTATTTATCTTCCACTGAGATTAATAACCCTAGATAACCGCGATCGCAAATTACCCGAAATTCTCCTTAAGTGTAGATCTTATGCGACGATCGCTAACAAAAGATTCTAACTAACATACAACCTAGAACTAGCAGCCTAGATTTAATATGATAGAAGCATTAAGCATGAAAATTAGATTATTCCAAGCAATAATTACACAATCAGGATTTATTTAACTTGTCTTCTAAAAACCTTAACAATATTTCAAAGCTTGACCACAATAAAATACTGTTAATTTCTACTTAGATTAGACACACTCGTTTGCTTAAAATCTGTCTTAATCTAGCAGATGATATAAATTTACTAATTTAATCCTGCAGAAACCAAATTAGTTAATTAGATAACATACATGTAAGTTTAAATGGATAATCAGAATAAATCTCAATATGAAAGAATAAAATAGAATAATTTGATCAAATCATTAATTGATAAATAAGTTCAACATCCCTTCAGAATTGAAATAAAGAACTTAGCCTGACATGCTTGAATCTCCCAAAATAAAGGTTTGTAGCCTCCAAACAATCCAAGAGATAGAATAAATCAGATCCAAGAACCAAGATCCAAGATGGTTTAAACCTAGGAAAATAACTCCTATTTATAGCTTATCAAAACCCTAATTAAATAAGGTAAGTTTACAATCCCTTTCAAAGTCAAATTGTGCTATAAAATCCTAATTTCTTGTCAGCCCCGTTTGCCTGGCGCACCCCGCACCCGTCCTCTTCACAACCTGGCGCGCCCCGCGCTAGGTATGCAGCAAATATGTCCTCTTTGTGGCGCGGCCCGTGCCTCTTGTAGTGGGCGCGCTGGCTGTCAGAAATATTGATTTGCAATTCTTTTGTTCTTTAATCCTCCCTTTTGTCCCTTTAAGCTTAGCTTCACTCCAATCCTACACATGCACACAAAACATATAAAAAGTAATATGCACACTTAAGTAAATGCAATATATCAAGCTAAGAAATACCTATTAAGTAGGTTAAAAACCTACTTATCAAATACCCCCAAACTTGAACAATTGCTTGTCCTCAAGCAAATAAACACAATGAATGCAACTAACAGAATGAATGCAACCTAACAAAATCGAGCAGACATCTCAGTAACCAAACACAGGTTTATAATCCTTACAAATTAAAACTTTAGCTCACAATCTATCTTGACTCACTACCAATCATAGACTCTCGCATCATCACATCACATACATGACTCTAATCCACTCTCGTGCGTGTGTGTCCAATCTCATATCAGCAGTTCAAAGTAATTCACATGATTATTCCCAACAAACATCCTACTTTTACATAGATATCTTTCACAAACATAGCATTCACATAAGCATTGCAAAAATCAGGCTAAATAAGCAATAACAGAATAAACATCAAAGCTCATGCTTTGTGGGTGCGTTTTAATGCTCCACCCCACCAAATATTTAATATTTCTGATTTGTGCAATGTTCAACCCCTTTAGGCTCTTCAATGTCACCCATGTAACGGACTTTCGGCCAACGACTCGCAACCCGAAGTCTTTAGGACGCTAGGTGTTAAGACATCCCCTAGGGTTTACTTGTCCGAGTAACAAAGGCCACGAGGTCAAACTAAATCAGTTTTTATTTCACAAGTACTTTTTTTTCAAAAAAAAAATTCTCTCTTTATTTTCATTTTTTCCTTTTCTGAGCCTTAATTCCCCCAAACTTATGTTTTAGCCAATTCTTTATCTCTCATCTGTGATCAAGTAAGTGTTCGTGTTCCTAATACATATGAATTTCTAATCACTACTAACAGTTAATTGGTGTGCCTGAGAGTTGAGAGAAAACTACAATCATGCAATGACGTTACTATGTATGAAACTAATCAGATCAAGAAGCTCAATTTTATGCAAGATTTAGTGAGAATCGAAATTATCAACCATGTATTTCTTTACCTTGACTTACTGCTCAATCTCTACGTATGATCCTATATGCATGCTTTTACTGACAAAATCCTACATGAATACAATATTTTTGATTTTTTTTTAAAATGCATATGAGCAGAATCTACTCTAAATGCAACCTAATCTATATGCTAAAACACAAAAAAAATTGAATTGACTCCCCCCCCCCCCACACACTTAAATCAAGGAATGTCCTCATTACTTGGCATATAAAATAAGAAAAACGAGGACTTCCCTGAGCGACGAGTTAAAACTCGTCGAATTCGTCGGAGTCTGCTGGGGGTATCGAGGCAGAATTGGAGGAGTAGGCAGCTGGATTGGGCGGAGTTTGGAGAGAAATGCGAGAATGCGTCAGTATCCCTTTTTTACAATTATGATTTAACCAAGTGTTTACACTATTTATCTTCCACTGAGATTAATAACCCTAGATAACCGCGATCGCAAATTATCCAAAATTCTCCTTAAGTGTAGATCTAATGCGACGATCGCCAATAAGAGATTCTAACTAACATACAACCTAGAACTATCAGCCTAGATTTAACATGATAGAAGCATTAAGCATGAGAATTAGATTATTCCAAGCAATAATTACATAATCAGGATTTATTTAACTTGTCTTCTGAAAACCTTAACAATATTTCGAAGCTTGACCACAATAAAATACTGTTAATTGCTACTTAGATTAGACACACTTCGTTAGCTTAAAATTTTTCTTAATCTAGCAGATAATATCAATTTACTAATTTAATCCTGCAGAAACTAAATTAATCAATTAGATAACATACATGAAAGTTTATATGGATAATCAGGATAAATCTCAATATGAAAGAATAAAATAGAATAATTTGATCAAATCATTAATTGATAAATAAGTCCAACATCCCTTCAGAATTGAAATAAAGAACTTATCCTGACATGCTTGAATCTACCAAAACAAAGGTTTGTAGCCTCCAAACAATCCAAGAGATAGAATAAATCAAATCCAAGATCCAAGATCCAAGATGGTTTAAACCTAGGAAAACAACTCCTATTTATAGCTTATCAAAACCCTAATTAAATAAGGTAAGTTACAATCCCTTTCCAAGTCAAATTGTGCTATAAAATCCTAATTTCTTGTCAGCCCCGTCTGCCTGGCGCGCCCCGTGCCCGTCCTCTTCACAACCTGATGCGCCTCGCGCTAGGTATGCAACAAATATGACCTCTTTGTGGCGCGGCCCATGCCTCTTGTAGTGTTGAGCCTACGCGCCCCGCGCCTGGCTGGCAGCAATATTGACTTGCAATTCTTTTGTTCTTTAATCCTCCCTTTTGTCCCTTTAAGCTTAGCTTCACTCCAATCCTACACATGCACACAAAACATATGAAAAGTGATATGCACCCTTAAGTAAATGCAATATATCAAGCTAAGAAATACCTATTAAGTCAGTTAAAAACCTACTTATCACCTAACAAAATATATCAAAGCCATTGGATAGACGGGAGCTCTCATCACATTTGTCCTTGATCCCCATGATTACCTGCCGGAAGAAAAAAGTAGTATGGGCCAATTGCCCAGTACGGATATAGAGTACAAAATAAAGAACTGAGATAACTAACTCAATAAATGAACTGAACTGTAACAAACAAACTAATACAACGAAATAATAGGCTGAATTAAATGGCTGGATATTATTTCATACCGAGCTCAAAATAAAACTGAAATATACCTTGCCACACAGGCAAGTCAAATAATACCACACAGGCAAGTTACACATATTGGACAGCAAATCCAAATGTATGTAAAATCGAAAGGTATGTTTGGCACAAACATCACCAATCCGCAAAACAGAACAGAAAACTAGGGTCGACCCATACGCTTCCCACAACAAAACACCAAATGGCCAACTCCCACCGGAGCACAAAACGGAGACACCGTGGACTGATCACACCGCCACGGAAGGTGTCATGCCTCGGTGCCAAGAGGACATGCCTGTGGTACCCCCACAGGTGGTTATAGCTCAAGTATACCCTACGGTATATTCTAACTAAGATACCATATCACAACACATGCGACACAATATCAACACAAAGGGTTCTAATACGTACATGTTAAACCGAAATGAATCATGAACTCAAAGTCTTCAAAAAATATATTAACATGTACTTTTTCTACAAGGATTGAAATAAATACTAAACATGATACACCAAATTGAAGATTACAAATATGAGTTCTAAATATCAATGTCAAGGCAAAAATATCACATGAATTTGAGAATGAACAATCATGTGAAATAATAACCAACTTTTATACGAAAAGCAAAACGAACAAAACAAAATTAAAAAGGATTTATCGCTGAAGGAGTACGAAATTCGTACCTGAATTAAGCAATGTAATACCCAGAAATTATAATTCCAATATAGTTTGTTAAACTCCTTTTGTCCAAACTAATCACCAAAATACATAAATAAATAATGTATTAATTGAAGGTTAAATCATTAATTCTTAATTATATTTTTATAGAACTCTTCTTGCTAGTGCTATATTATAACCATAATATAAGTAAGCTTTTAAAACTTTTAAAGCTTCAAATTCTACACACCCATTGTTAGTACATTCGTTCTAATATTTTAAAAAAATATAATCTGATAATCTAACTAAATACTATAATTACATCACCTTGCAATCATTCACCCTCTGTTCTAAACAAAATTATGCTAATGATTATACATATATATTTACACATTAACTATAAATTACCTCAATTTAAAAAATATATATATATAATGTTTCTTATTAAATAAAATTCCTTTGGCTGAGAATTAATAATTAATGCGTAGAGAATGCATGCATCTATGTTCATTCCTCCTCATCCAAATTGGAAGTACATAATAATATATAACTATTTATAAAGCTAATATAACATAGGTGTATGATTCAAACTAACATCACTAGTTCCTGCCTTGATTTGAATAATCTTTTGATTACGTTCAATTAAAATCCGAGAACGTGATTCATATATATATAATATAATAATATATTCATTGTTGGGCCGTGACTATTTGGGCCGGTCAGGTCAGACTCATCTTGGACTTTTCGGATCAAATTCATTTTAATATTTGGAGTGATGGGCCATCATTCTATTGGTGATCCAAACAAAGCTTAAGCCGAATATTTATAAGATGGACAGGTGGCAGCTTGTAGGCCCACTAATTCAGCTAATATGGATTAGTTGTGATCTATAAACTTAGCAGGCGGCTGACTGATTGGTCCAGCCGTCTTCATTAATGAGGACTTGACATAATATTGGCTTAGTGGGTAACAAGGATTTGATAAAGCCTGCATGAAATCTGATGACGTCAGCGGGGAGGTGACATGCAAGGTGGTGAGATAATATATGAGTACAGAACACTACACAAAAAAAAGAAGAGGTAACAAAACATTTTTTAGATACTAGAATACACAACTTTCATTGTTAATCCTTTTTTCGGCCTGTACTTATTCTCACACCGGAGCGATCCCCGGCGGCCCAAGCCGTCGAGAGGCGCGTGACAAAATCTTGGCGTTAACATTGGCACTAGAAGGAGGGGTTTTCTAGTGATTCTGGTTTTCAATCACAATTATTCAACGTTCTACATCGAAAGTCATGGAGAAAAGTAAGACGATTGCAGTTGAAGGGAAGCTCTCTGCTGCAAGTTCTTCTTAACAGAGGGTTTTTATAAAAGATAGGTTGGGTCCTTTAAAGAATGTTCATGAAAGGCTCGGGTCACAGGATGTTCCAGAGAGACCATTTCAAAAGATCATGGTGATGCTAAAAGGAAGTTATTAGCTACTACCAATAAAAGACCCGTTAAAGATCGAAAAAGGGTAGAAAGCACACTGATTAGAACCCAGTACCAAGAAGGACCGATAGACAAGGCGTCTACTTTAGCAAAGATGGCACAAAAAACTGATGTGGCTTTGAAGGCACTTTTGCAACAAAGGGAGGAGATTGCTAAACAGATGATTCTTGTGGCTGAGTTGGAAGGTGGAGCATCCAGTTACACTCAACCCAAAGAGCAGGGTAGATCTTTGGATAAGCAAATAAGGGGTGATGAAAATTCTAGGCGTTCGAAAAATAGGCTTCGGAGCCGTTCTCCTACCAGAAGTAGAGAAAGACGTCGTATTCCCGAAGATCTGAGGAGGACATCTCGCCATGAGGACTCTCGGGGTGAAGGTAATGACAAGAGACGAAGCAGAACAAGGGGACACTCTCCTGAAACTTCTAAGAAGGTACCTCGTATTGAATATTTCTCTCAGTATAGTGAAGAGGATAATAGCCGAAGCCGATCAAGTGGTCATTCTCCTAGAAGTTTGAAGAGGGCACACCACCCTGTAGATTCTCGCTTCGGCTGAAGTGATCGAAAGAAGAAGAGTTCCTCAAGGAAGAAGTACTCCCCGAAGAGGGAAGTTTTGCCAAAGCCAAACCCGAAGCCAGAAGGAGTTGAACTCTTAGCCCAAGAGCTCAAAGAACTTCAGAAGCAATTGGCCGAAGTTCAGCAAGGGAAAGAGACTTTGGGGAAGAAGGTATCTCCCTTCTCTGCTGAAATCCTTCGGGAGAAGGCCGATCCTATTAAGAAGATGTCTCATATGGAAAGTTACGATGGCTTAGGAGATCCATATGACCACAGCCAGGCGTTTGAAAGGTTGATGGATTATTACGACTATTGGGATGCGGCAAAGTGTCAGACCTTTGGGATGACATTGAGAAAAGATGCAAGGCAGTGGATGGGGACTTTGGCTTCGGATTCGATTTCATCCTGGGCTGATTTGTGTGATAAGTTCTATGCTCGGTTCGGCAGTAACAAGAGAAGGGGTAAGCCCACAGGATCACTGGCACAAGTAAGGTAGTATTCAAACTAAACTCTGGGCCAGTATGTAAAGAGGTTCAGAGAAGCGGTGGGACAAGTGTCAGATCTCAATGACCTTCAGGCTGTGGGGTTATTTTAAAATGGTTTAAATTTGGTGAAGTCCGAGAAGTTGGTAAAGAAGCTGATGTTCAACCATCCGAAGAGCTTGGCCGAAGCGTTTGAAAAGGTAGAAGGGTTCATAGTAGTTGAAGAGGAAATGAACAGCTTGAAGTGTAGTTCTTCGGAAAGGGCAAAGGACAAAGATAAGGAGAAGTTCGACGGTAATCATAAGAAGAATGGCGGCAACAATGACCGGGCTGATGGGAACCAAAAAAGGTACCACAATGCATGGGGACAAAGAGGAGATCGTCCACCTCTTCCAGGACCGAAGGTGAATAAGGTATATACTAAGCTCAACACAGATCAGGCTACCATTTTGGAATAGATAAAGAATCAGTCCGTACTTTGAACAACCTCGAAATAATCCTAGGCCAGGATCTAGAGATCCCGCTAAGTATTGTGATTACCATCAGGCGGTTGGGCATGACACTAATTCTTGCTGGAATCTGAAGGAGTTTATTGAAAGGAAAGTTCAGAGTAGAGTCTTGGTTCAGTACGTGGCGGGACAAGAGTAGCAAAGGGAGCATCCGAGGAATAGGGCGCCAGCTCAATTTAACCAGCCAGTATAACCAGTTCAGAATCAACAGGCAAGGTATGTGGTGGATGTTATTACCGGGGGAAACTTTGGTAAGGCCGCGAGGAAGAAACGTCGAGGCTATCTGGACTCGGTGATGGCGGTGACAGGTAAGCCTCTGAAGGCTGAGAGGGCATATCCAGGGTCGGTCATATCCTTTACAGATGATGACTTCCCTTCGAAACCAATCAAACCGCACGAAGGAGCTCTGGTGATTACTGCGCAAGTGGGTTCGGTGGACATGAAGGGGATGATGATAGACAATGGGTCTTCCGTGGACATTCTGTACGCACATGCATACCATAGGATGCCTTTGGATGGTCAGAAGATGGAAATTGGGCAGGAGACTCCTTTGTATGACTTCAGCAACGACCCCGTTAAAGTGGCAAGGACTATCGAGCTGCCAGTTATCTTCAGAATGGCTCCTCAATAGGTTCAAATTATGTGTAAATTTTATGTTGTACATGTGGATTCTGAATATAATGCTATTCTAGGGAGACCTACTTTGACAGCTCTTCAGGCAGTTACATCCATTCCCCATTTCAAGATTAAGTTTCCGACGCCACAGGGAGTTGGCAAAGTTGCAGGAGATCTGGACTTGGCAAGAAGGTGTTATCAGAATGCTTTAATCACTTCGGGTGTGGGGGTTAGTAGGCAGAAGCAGACAATGGCTATCGAGATTGAGCCATTTACAGAGAGCAGCACGGAATCATTAGTTATACCGGCAGAGGAGATCGAAGAAATTGAACTAATGCAGGGAAAGAAAAAAAAAACTGTGAAAATCGGTTCAGGGCTGCCAGAGCCTTTTCAAAAAAATCTGACGGAGCTGCTTCGGTATTATGCTGATATCTTTGCTTGGGTTCCTAATGATATGCCGGGGGTAAGCTGGAAGGTGGCCGAACCCAAACTGCACGTGGATCCAACAAAGAAGCCAGTTCGACAGAAGAGGAGGATCTTTGCGCCAGAAAGACAGAAGATAATCGACAAAGAAATTGCAAAGTTGCTGGCTGCAGACTTTATCTTTGAGATCAATTATCCGGAGTGGATGGCCAATGTAGTTTTGGTGCAGAAGCAAAATAGAAAGTGGCGGGTTTGCATAGATTATACCGATCTGAATAAGGCGTGCCCGAAGGACTTCTATCCTTTGCCTCACATCGACCAGCTCATTGATGCAACTTCGGGGTATGCCTTACTTAGCTTCATAGATGCTTTTTCGGGATATCATCAGATTTCAATGTGCAAGGAGGATATCCCGAAGATAGCTTTTATTACTCATCGCTCGGTGTACGCCTATAAGAAGAAGACATTTGGTTTGATAAATGCAGGAGCTACTTATCAGAGGATGATGAACCGCGTCTTTATGAAGTAGCTGGGGAAGAATATGGAGGTCTATGTCAATGATATAATAGTGAAGAGCATGTCTGTTCGAGGTCATCTGGACGATCTAGAGGAGTGCTTCCAAAAAGCCCGTCACTATGATCTGAAGCTGAATCCTACTAAGTGCACTTTCAGGCTCAGAGCAGGCAAACTTCTAGGTTATTTGGTTAGCAAGAGAGGTATCGAGGTGAATCTAGAGAAGATTCAGGCTATCTTGGACATGAGATCTCCACAGTCTTACAGAGATGTCCAACGTTTAACTGGTCGAATAGCATCATTACGGAGATTCATGTCTAAGTCGACAGAAAGGTGCTTGCCATTTTTTAATACGTTGAAAGGGCTGAAAAATGTGAAAACTTTCCAGTGGACTTCGGAGTGCGAGGATGCTTTCCAAGTAATCAAGAGGTATCTATCTTCGGCACCTTTGTTGGTGAAGCCGGTTCCTATCGAGCTTTGTATTTGTATCTGGCTGCAAGCTCATTGGTAGTAGGAGCAGTTTTGGTGCGTGAAGTTGGGAGTAAGAAGCACCCAATTTATTATGTGAACCATGCCCTTAGGGATGCAGAGACAAGGTACCCAAATCTTGAGAAGTTTGCCTTTGCTTTAATAATAGCCAGTCGAAAGCTTAGGCAATATTTTTAGGGTCGGGCAATAGTGGTATACACAGATCAACCACTGAAGAAAGTGTTGGGGAAGCCAGAGGTTTCGGGAAGACTTGTTGCGTGGACGATGGAGCTATCTCAATTCTTTATAGGGTATCATCTGCGGACAGCTATTAAAGGTCAAGCCTTGGCCGATTTCGTGGTAGAATGCTCGTTCTCTGAAGTTGATGAGAGTTTGAATGAAGTGGAGGGATCTACGGAAATGGTGGCAACACTTCAGCAGTCGCTCAGTTCTTAGACATTATATGTTGATGGATCTTCTACTTCGGACATCAGTGGTGCTGGGATCATTCTAACGAGTCCGGAGGGATTCAAAGTGTAGCAGACTATCAGATTTGGGTTCAAGGCAATGAATAACGAGGCTGAATATAAAGCGGTGCTAGCAGGGTTGCATCTGGCGAAGAGTTTGGAGGTTCAGAAGTTGATCATTTACAGTGATTCTCAGCTGGTCATCAAATAAGTTTCGGGGGAGTATGAAGCTCGGGGCTCAAAAATGGTAAAATATCTTGCAGAGTTAAAAGATCGGCTTCGGTACTTCAACTCTTACGAGTTTCAAGGGATCGGTCGGACTAATAATTCAAATGTCGATGCTTTGTCAAAGTTGGCTACCACTGAAGCGAGTGCTTTTAATGGGTCAGTTTACTTGGAGGTTTTGAAGCAACCCAGCATCCAACATGGGGAAGTAATGTGCATCGAGTGATCTAATTATTGGATGACGCCCTATATAAACTATCTGGCAAATGGCGTACTACCTTCAGACCAGATGTTAGCAAAGAAAGTGAAATATAAAAGCGCAAACTTTGTGCTTATTGATGGATATCTTTATCGAAGGGCTTATTCTTCTCCTCTCCTGAAATGTTTGGGTCCATTTGAGGCTGAGTATGCCCTTCGGGAGGTTCACGAAAAGAATTGCGGTGACCACATGGCTGCGAAGTCATATAAGGTGCTTCGTCAAGGATATTATTGGCCTAAAATTTTCAAAGAGGATGCCGATTACATGAAGAAGTGCCAGAAGTGCCAGTTGAATAGTCCGATCCCACATCAGCCACCAAAAGAGTTATACTTGATTTTATCTCCTATACCTTTTGCTGTCTGGGGGGTGGATATACTAGGTCCATTGCCAAAAGCGAATGGGCAGGTCAGTTTTGTTATAGTGGCAATTGATTATACAACTAAGTGAGTGGAGGCGAAGCCACTTCGGTTAATCACGGAACAAGAATGCTTAAAGTTTTTGAAGGAGAATGTGGTGTTCCGCTTTGGCATTCCTATGGCGATAGTGTCGAATAATGGACGTCAATTTGTTGGTTCAAAGTTTAAAGCATTCTTGAAAGAATTGGGTATTCAGTATAGAAAGACTTCGGTTACTCATCCGCAATCTAATGGGCAAGTTGAAGTAACCAACAGAACGCTCCTGAATGGAATTAAGAAAAGATTGGATGAAGCGAAAGGTAGATGGCCTAAAGAGTTGCTTAGCGTGCTGTGGGCTTATCGAACTACGACAAGGACTACAACAGGAGACTCGCCTTTTAGACTGGCCTATGGTTTAGACGCCCTGGTTTCTGTAGAGATTGGGTCTACAAGTCTTTGGGTCAGTCAGTTCAAAGAAGTGTATAATGATGAGGGACTCAAAGTTAATTTGGATCTGCTTGAAGAAGTTAGGGAGGCAGCCATGGTAAGATTGGCGGCATATCAACGTCGTGTTGCCAAGCATTACAATAAAGGGGTAAAGCTCCGAAGGTTTGAAGTTGGAGATTTCGTTCTTCGGGAAGTAGAAGCTTCTACGCCTCAGAATATGGGAAAACTGATGCCAAATTAGGAAGTCCCATATGAGGTTATCGATGTACCGAAGCCAGGAACTTATCGGTTGTGAGCATTAGATGGATAAGAGATAAAGAATACTTGACATGCTAGAAGGCTTCAGAAATATTTCCAGTAGGGCCAACGTCTGTGTACAGGAGTTTGTAATTATGCCATCAGTTATCAATAAAAATAAACTTCTTTCTTCAATGTTGTTCTATCTATTGGTTGTTTGGAGGTTCAGCAGTCCGCTCATCCTTGAAATGGTGAGTAGGGCCCAGAGGGTGAACTGGGTTTTTATGGGAAATCGGTGGTCCCAATTTAATCGTCAATTACAAGGTTGGATCCCTTCGACTCCTGCGTTGGCGAAGTGGAATATTTTTGGGTTGAACCTGTTTGGCTCTCGGAGAGAATGAGGTTGCCAGCTTGGTATAAGGTTGGATTCCTTCGTCTTCTCGTAGCGAAGCAAAATATTGATTGGTCGAACCCGTTCGGCTCTCGGAGAGAACGAGGTTACCAAATAGTTACAAGGTTGGATCCCTTCGACTCCTGCGTGAGCGAAGAGGAATATCTTTGGGTTAAACCTGTTCGGCTCTCGGAGAGAACGAGGTTGCCCGCTAGGTATAAGGTTGGATTCCTTCGTCTCTTCGTAGCAAAGCGAAATATTGATTGGTCGAACCCGTTCTGCTCACGGAGAGAACGAGGTTACCAAATTGTTATAAGGATGGATCCCTTCGACTCCTCGTAGCGAAGTGGAATATCTTTGGGTTTAACCCGTTCGACTCTCGGAGAGAACGAGGTTGCCAGTCATAAGGGTAAATGATATTATAAGCTCTTTAGAACAACTATTCTTATTGGAAGTTCGGTGATTTGTTCATTCTGACGGTGGTTTACATCATTCCTCGGTAATGAGTAAGTCTTGCCTTACATCGTTACTTGATTCTACTTAAAGTCTTGAGTTAAGATTATATGTTGTTTGGATGACAATATAACTTAAATTGAAAAAGAGTGATAAGGAATAAAATATATTTTAATAAATAAACAAAAAGGGAGTTACAATATTGTTGAAAGTTTACAAGTTCATAAAGTTAGAAGGTGAAGGTAGGTCGTTTTCGGCATTACTCCTCGTCTTCGTCTTCAGAAGAATCAAGGAGCAATGGGTTTACAGCAACAGCGGCTAGTTTAACTTTGCCGCTACTCCGGGCCGCCTCATAGCCTTCGGTATACATTTGAACTATTTCATTTATAAGTTCGGCGGATTTACGATAGTCAATTTGTATTTGTTTGCGGAGGTCCTCGGTAAGTGGTGGGCCGGCTAATTTTAGATCACGAAGCTCCTTCTCGACTTTGCCCCGAAGGTTAAGATGTCACTCTTCCGATTTTTTGGCTTCAGCCACGGATAGGGCTAGGATTCGGTTATGTTGGATTAACCGCTCGTTGGCCCCTTGCAAGTCTTCATTCCGTTGGGCAGTTGCTTGTTGAAGGGCTTCGGATGCAGCTAATTATTCTTTTAATTTGAGGAGGTCATTCTAGAGACCCTTGGAGTTGAAGAGGGTATTCTTATGTTCGCTCCTCTCCTTGGCCAGAGAAGATCTTAAGATGGCATTTTCTCTTCGGGTTTCCTCTTCTTCGGCTTTGGCTTCTTTATATCTTTGATAGAGACGCCCGAAGATTCCATTTGCCTACAGTTATCCTGAGTTAATAAAATGCTTAAAGAAGATATTTGTAAACAGAAATGGTTAAATACTTACTCTAGCCTAGGTTTTCCATGCCTTCTTCCATCAGATCAGAAATGGAGCTGTTGCCAAATCGATGGTTGTCTGTGTCCAGAACGAAAGAATTATAGAGATGTAGAGGGAAGTCCTCATTCTGGTCAAGCCATAAGCTGGGTGATCGGGAAGCTCCAAGCTCTTATCCAAGGAAAGGAGGGGTTGATCGTTGAGGAGAAGGTATTATTGGATTGGGTGGAGGAAGGTCGGAGTTTATTGGAGGGTCAACCAGTGGGGGTGATTGGTTATCAGAAGAGGTTTTTCTCTTTTGTTTAAGGGGAGAACTGGCCTCGGCCTCGTCTTCATTAACTGGTTAGTCAAATTCTGTACGAGGAATTCTCAGGTCTTCGGCACTCAGGTCTTCGGCAATGAGGGGGACAACTTTGGCTTTTCTCTTTTTTATACGAAGAACCTGAGTGCATTCAGAGATGGGCATGTCGAGGATATTCTCAGTGAGAACGGAGGCTGGAGTATGTCTGGGCTTTGTAGCAGCTCTCTTCTTTCGGCGAGGCTGGCTAGACCCTTCGGCAAGGTTTAATTCGGCCGTTGGGGGATCGGTAGTTTGTTCTTCGACAATTTGCTCTTCGATTTATTGAGCTTCAGGATGATCTTGGGTTGGCTTGGCAGAAAGGAACCGTTCTAAATCCCTTCGGTCAGGAGAAGAAGGCCTGATCAAGGACACTGTGCACAAAGAAGAGTATTTCATAATAATAATTGAAGAAAAATTAAAAAATTATACAAGTATTGGGTTCAGAACTTACATTTGTGGTTGAATAGCCAAGCGTGCTTACTTAGAAGGGCGAAGCTCCATTCCTTCATTGGAAGCTTCTCCATAAGCTTTGCTATCTCCCTTATACGATCTTCGGGAAGATCACCAAGATCTGCAGTGGCGTGTGCAGAGGTGGTCCAATCTGGAATAGAAGAGATTTCGGGTCCTTTGACGAAGAACCATTTTTTATACCATTTCTTATTACTGGAAGGTGTGTCCATCAAAGGGCGTTTCCCGAACTTGGAATTAGGTTTTAGGGCTTGTTTACCCAGCACCTTGAAGCCCTGTTACCGAGATTTGCCGAAGACGAAAAGGGTGAAGAAAAAGTCAACAGAGGGGGAAACCCCTACCTCACTGCAGAAAGCAATGAAGGCCAGGATGTGGATGTAGGAGTTGGGGACCAGTTGGGCAAATCCAACGCCCATGAACCCTAGAAGGGTAATGATGAAAGTATGAAGAGGGAATCGGATTCCTCTTTCTAGAAAAATGAGAGGCATGGCGGTCCAGCCGTCGGGGCGATGATACATTCGGTTGGTGAGGGCAGGTGCTTTCAAATGATGGGTGTCTGGAATTAGATAGCGTTCTCGGATGAGTTTGAGGTCATCCTCTGTCAGTTTAGAAGGGTTGTTGGCAATGGGGTGTTGTTCCTCATCCTCGAAGTTGAAAGGAGGAGGTAAAAGGAGGAGGTACAGGGATGGGGGATGTAGGATTTTTGCTGGAAGATGGAGCAGACCTAGGGTTTGGAGCGGTCGAATTAGAAGAATGAGGAATCTCAGAAGTCAGGTTAGTGTTTTTTGTGTTTTGGGAAGCCATTGTTGACAGATTGATTGAAAGAGAAAGCCGGAGGAAGAAGAAAGCTAAAGGATTTTTAATCTTAAGTGAACAGGTAAAGTTGTCCAAAATGAAGGGTTTGAGGCTTTATAGGATTGTCTTTTCTGTGATTCACAAAACCCAAGGGCTGCACATTTAATGAAGCTAATGATGGAAAAGGCTGGCGTCTGTTCTTGATAATGGAGAAGCCGTCGTATGCTTTTTGAATTTGAAGAGTTAGCGTCCGGTTTGGATTCTCTGATTGGGCTTTACCAAATTAGTTTGAATTCTCTTTGGCGTTTGGGTCGGACTCCTATACTCTTTCATCAAACATAATGTTTGATAAAAGACTGGGGGGCAATGTTGGGCCGTGACTATTTAGGCCGGTCGGGACAGACTCATCTTGGACTTTTCGGATCAAATTCATTTTAATATTTGGAGTGATGGGCTGTCATTCTATTGGTGATCCAAACAAAGCTTGAGCCGATTATTTATAAGATGGACAGGTGGCAGCTTGTAGGCCCACTAATTCAGCTAATATGGATTAGCTGTGATCTATAAACTTAGCAGGCGGCTAACTGATTGGTCCAGCCGTCTTCATTAATGAGGACTTGACATAATATTGACTTAGTGGGTAACAAAGATTTGATAAAGCCTGCATGAAATCTGATGACGTCAGCGGGGAGGTGACATGCAAGGTGGTGAGATAATATATGAGTACAGAACACTACACAAAAAAAAAAAAAGAAGAGGTAACAAAATATTTTTTACTCTCCAGACACTAGAATACACAACCTCCATTGCTAATTCTTTTTCCGGCCTGTACTTATTCTCACACCGGAGCGATCCCTGACGGCCCAAGCCATCGAGATCCGGTGCTGACGTGTTTACTATGCAGGATTGGATGCGCTTTTGGTGATTGAGGCGCTTGACGAAATCTTGGCGTTAACATTCATGAACAAAGTATTTACCTTGGTTAATTTTTCCGCTCTCTTTTTCTTTTCCTCCGATATCAACTACTGTGAAAGCCACAACCGACTCTTGCTACTGTTTCTCTTTCCCCAGTTCGTATAAAGAGTATACGAGTTTAATTAGGTTTAGCTAATTATTATTAATTAATACGTTTTATTAATGCTCTTCATTTTAATAGAATTAAAAATTATAAAAATATAAATTAGACCTAATTAATTTTAAAGGCCCAAATTAATGAAATTTCTTATTTGTTATAGTCCACATAAATTGAATACAATTTGATCCAAACACAAGAAAAGCCTAATTAAAATATTTAAAACAAAATTTTAAAATGTCATTTATTTATTTAAATTTATATTTTTTTATATTTTGATTGGACTTTGTCTTTTACTGAGTCAAGTAGTCATTTAATTTATGTGGGCTAATAAATATTAATAAGTGATAGATAAATTAATTTGATAAAATTGAACTTTAAAACTAATTGAATTGAATTAATATGTGGGTAATAATAAATTCTATTAAAATTAAAAGAGTTAATAAAATATATTAATTACTAAATAAAATATCTACAACTTAATCTTACCTTCATTATACAAACTGAGAAAGAAAGAAAAATTGGTGCGGCGGCATAACCACTGAAGATTGGAATTTGTTGAAATTGATTTTTAGTAAGTATTATTATTTTCTTTTGAAAATTGTTAGATCTATGTTCAGTGAATCTTAAAATTAAAATACATGTTCTCTTCCGTAGAATTTGATACGTAATTGGTTACTGTGGATTGCGTCAGGAAGGTGGTATATATATATATATATATATATATATATATATTTCTGCTATTGAATGCTAATGGATACAGGTGAGTTGTTAAATTTGATAACAGACTATTATTGATCAGTGTGCTAATATTGGACCATGCGAATACCGTAAGTTTTTTTTTATAAAGTATAATAACTGGGTAATGAAATTGGTTAAGTTATGTCATAGTAACAGAATTATAAGAGATTAGGATCATTAAATTTAATAGTGTAATTATTATTAAATTTATAAGTTAATTATTTATTTATTTTTTAATTAGTTCGGACGGAGGAAATTTAACGAGTCATAATTAGAATATAATTTTGGGTATTACATTGCTTAATCCAGATACGAATTCCGTACTCCTTCAGCGATAATCTTTTAATTTTGTTTTGTTCGTTTCACTTTTCGTTTAAAAATTAGTTATTGTTTCACATGATTGTTTCTTCTCAAATTCGTAAAAATGGTTCGTTTTGGCATTGATACTTAGAACTAGTAATTGTACTCTTGAACTAGTTTATCACGTTTAGTATTTATTTCAATCTTTGTAGAAGGTACATGTTAATATTTTGGAGACTTTGTGTTGATGATTCATTTCAGTTTAACATGTACATATTAGAACCCTTTTGTGTTGATATTGTGTCGCATGTTTTGTGACATGGTATCTTTATTAGAATGTACCGTAGGGTATACCTGAGCTATAACCACCTGTGGGGGTACCACATGCATGTTCTCTTGACATCGAGGCATGACACCTTCCATGACAGTGTGATCAGTCCACGGCGTCTCCGTTTTGTGCTCCGGTGAGAGTTGGTCATTTGGTGTTTTGTTGTGGGAGGCGTATGTGTCGAACCTAATTTTTTGTTCTGTTTTGCGGATTGGCGATGTTTGTGTTAAACACGAGTTTCGATTTGCTAGCATCTGGATCAGGCCGGTCCGATGTATTTTATGCCTGTGTTGCACTATTTTGATTACCTGTGTGACATTATTTGACTTGCATGTGTGACAAGATATATTTATGTGAGCTCGGTATGAAATAACACCCAGCCATTTGATTCAGCCTATTATTTCGCTGTATTAGTTTTTTTCGTTACAGTTCAGTTCATTTATTTGAGTTAGTTATTTCGTTTCATTATTCTTGTATTCTATATCCGTACTGGGCATTTGGCTCATGCTGTATTTTTCTTCCGGCAGGTAATCAGGGGGATCAAGGATAAGTGTGACGAGACCTCCCTTTTATCCAAATGATTTAGATATATTCTGTTTAGGTTGTGATACATTAGTTTGTTCGGAATTGTAATAATTATCACATACATATCAAATAAAAACATTTTAATTGGGCATAAATGTTTGTGTAAAATTAATTTTTTTATGCTAATTTTTTTTAAACAGCAGATTTTTTTTATATAAAAAAAAGAGAAAAAAGTCAAAGTCCACGGTCAAACGTTGATGTGACGCTGACTGTTGACGTAGCGCTGCTGATGTGGCGCTTACTGGCCAACTGTTGACTGCTAACGTGGCACTGACATCATCTTCGTTTAAAAAGAGAAATATTAATTTGTAGTTAGACAGTTTTGAACTCTTAACCTCTTAGTCACTTTCTACAAGCCTTACCATTGCACCAAAATTAATTTTGATTATGAATCCACATTGTTGACGTTGGAAAATTTAAGAATCCCGCAGGTCGGTTCGTAACCCGGGTTTCCTCAAATCGATCTTCCTAAGTTCTCTCTACCTCTACTCTTTTTATTTAGAAAAAAGATTTTGAAGGATTTTTTAAAAAAGAGGCCAACATGTATCATGTCGACGATTTGAATGTTTTAACAGAATCGCCAGTTGGTAGATTTGAAAATGATTGTACCAACTCAACCGAGTTTGATTTGAAAAGAGGCCCAATTACTGGACACTGTCGAAACTTGATCTTTGAAATCGGAGTTTTGAGTTTGGGGGCTTAGTTAAGTGTGGGGAAGGTGTTAGGCACCCCACGACTCCCGTGTAAATACGGTACCGCATCTTTTAATATTTCCCTTAAAACTGTGAATGCGTGAGTGAATGCTGTTTGAAAATTGGGCCTATTGATTTGATTGATTGAAAGCTTTGACAGACTTCTTTGAGGTTATATACGAAGGGTTTGATTTGATTTGAAGATCATTCTTTGATTTGATTTGCAAAAGCATTTAATTTGATTTACAAAAGATTTTTCTTTTGATTGAATTGAAAATGATGTTTCGAAAGCTTGTTTATCAAACCCTTACGCTGACATAGGAATTGAAGTGTATCGCTACTTTTAATTTTTTATCTTTATAGCCTTAAGGCTGCATGTGAATGGTGATTTTTCGGGCTGCGAAGCATCCTTGACCACAAGAATAGACAAGTGTCGGTCTCCTCATGGGTATGAAAACCATCGGAGGGACGCTGACACAACAATTTTGATATTTCACTATGATGAGACCTTAAATTCGAATAACCGTTTTAAGGTCTGTATATGTACATTTTACACAAAAACTGGCAGGGTATATCTGTAAACTGGAGTTTGTCTATCATGGGAATCAGATCTCGATCGATTTGATCGTGAATCCCACGATTCTTAGGCTCACATATGAGTAACCCATAAACCTGCACAGTTCAAATTTGCACAGAAATAGATATATATACAGCATCACGTCGCAATAAAACCAAAGATTCATCAATAGATCCTGGTTGCGAGTGGCCAAAGCGCCTCGTTTCCACTAGATAGCTATCTAAGGAACGCGAGTTTGCTTTCAAAGCTGAAACTATAAAATAACTAGATTTAAAAAAATCTCAGCCATTATAGATTCCAGGTTCTATCGGGATCTGTTTGAACCGTTGAAAGCTAGAATTTACGAGATTTAGATAAATATAGTCCGTCCGCAGATATGTCAATGCAGATTCATATACAAATAAATATTAAACGCAACAGTTGAATAAATTGAGTAGAGCAATATATATGTAATTGTATATATACAAAAGCTGCAAAAGGGCGATGAATTTTCACTAGCAAGCCCGGACTGGAATTGAAATATATATATATATATATATATATATATATATATATATTTATAAAAATTGTAAATAGCAACGAAATAATCCAAGCTGTGACAGAAATAAAATATATATATATATATATATAGAAAAACAGTAAAAAGGGCGATGAGTTTTCACGCCGGTGCCCGTACTGGAATTAAAATTGACATAAAATAGTCACCCAGTGACTGGGGAGAGCACCCAATACGGGAAAGTGTGCAAAAACGATAAATGGCCACGAAATGATCAGGCCAGATTGAAAATATATAAATATATATATATTGATAGAAACGTAGTCAACCAAGTCTGATGAGATAACCAAAGATGGTGAAAGTTGCTTATATATGCGTAAATATATATAAAAGTGGTAAACTACCTCGGATTTAAAATTCGGGCTTGACAGAATTGAAATGTTAGTACATAAACAGTTAAAAATATACAAAAAAGGGCCAAACTCGGACTGAAAAGATAACCCAGTCCGGCGAAGTTGCCAGAACGTGTGTGCTAGTGCATTGAAGTTGCTGGCGCTGACGGATCGTCAATCCGAGTTTTAGAAATGCCAGAAATTGAGTTTATGTACAAGAATGTACCAAATTTTGACGAAAACGGCCACGGAACTAAGTTCCGGGCATTTTTAGAAAATGAAACTTAACGTGCAAGTGTATAAAAGTACGAAAAAATAATATTCACTTTCTGATCGTGAAAATACTTACAATGGACTGCTATACGGGCTTTTTGCCAAATCGTAGGCTCTATACGTCCAAATCTACTAGTTATTTTCTGATATGTGGTAGTATATGGGTATATCTACGTGTTAGAGTGAAAATATTTGGGTTTGGAAGAGGAGTAAAACTCAGAAAATCGAACTGGTAGAGCTTCGATGCGTTTTGAAATTGTTGAAAATGAACGGGGGGCACGTTTATTTATAGTCCAGGGAGCATAAGCTCTACCTGCTGCTGCCGTACGTAGAGTTTCGGCTCCCCAAGGTGGGGCCCACATGCCGGGCGACGCGATGTTAGGTTCAAAACTTCATAACTTTTGATCGGAGTGTCCGTTTGGGGCGTCCTATAGCTTTTCGGAAAGCCCTCGCTAAGAGTGTCACAATGACATTGGTTTTAACCCTTTTTAAGTTCTCAAAGGTGGGTTCATAATCGGGTCTTCATTTCCCCACAGTTTGTCCATCGAGCCGTCCGGTGTTGTTTTCACCCAGGATCACTGTTGTGGTTCTTTCTGACCTTTGTGGCATCAATTCGGCTTGATTTTGACTGAATCGGCTGAGAGTGATAGTAGTGTGCATACAAGCCAATCATGTATGATGATAAAGCACATACTTTGTAAACAATCTTATTTATTTATTAATAAAATATTTATTTATTAAAGGCATTTAATTATCTACATGGTGCTGTTTTTATAATATATAAATAACCCATAGTTTTAAGCAATGCTTTTAAAATCATGATGTTGATCATGCTAATGAGATCTAAATTCTTAGAAAGCTTTAAAACTAAAATAGTTCCCAATCGTGGGATTACTAAAAAGGGGATTAGTAAATCCGGATAGATTGGTACATATGTTGCTTGCTCATTGGATGAGGATGATTGATCTCATGATCATTTGTGTGGAGACACTAAAGCAAGTATGTAGGTGCTTATTGGAGAATAAGTTCACTGAACGTGACTCGCTATGGAATACCTAATGGAGTTTTACTCGCCTGTCAACAGGAATTCCTAATGTGATAGTAGTACATGTGATCCTTGGACTTGAGATCATCATAGTATCTTGTATGTAACAAATTATACTTTGACTAATTCCTTAAGGCCTTTTAAGGCATATATAGGGTATGCTTGGGTGTAATGAGTTACATATGGAGATAATGAATGATCAATAAAGAATCTACCACCTCTAGTAAAAGAGGAGATATGTCCTATGTGATTCGTTAAATGACAACCCAGGAATCCTTGGCCAAGGTAGAATGAAATTAGAAAGAGGTTTCAAATTTGCATTATTTGGAGTTGTGCATTTTCTAATCGAAATACATATGATTAAATAAATTAAGACTTGACAATAAATTCATGTCTTATATTTAATTGGGACATTGTATGGTGGAAGGATTGAATTGTACGGTAACTATTAACTCACAGGTTCTTTTATGATTAATGTTGAAATCTATATTATCTGAAAAGTCGTTGATCGCTAGGGAGGCTTATCCCTATTGTAGAATAAATGTTATTTATTTAAATAGATTATTAGTTTAATTTGTTTATTTAAATAAGATTAGAATTGTTCTAATTGATTTATTCACAACCGGTTTAATATGGAGAACCTAAAGGGTCACACCATAAAAGGAAGAAGAATTATTTTAGAAGAAAATGGCATGATAGTAATAATGCATTAAGTATAATTAATTTAATCTATGATGATAGAATAAATTAAATAGCTTAATGTTTATTATTTAATATTTTAGAAATATTAAATATAAATTAATAAGAGGAGTCTTATTAATATTATTATTATTATTATTATTATTTTAATTCTAAAGGAGTTTAGGAATTAATATAATATCAGTACTCTCTCTCAATCCTAATAAAGATTAGGATATAAATTAATTAAAAGTATTTAATTAATTAATTAAATAAAACCCTATTCTAATTGGATTAGGAGGGTTAACCTAATATCTATATAAGAGAGTCTTATATCAGAAATAAGGTACGTGAATTTTTCAAGAGTTGGGAGTACACATATTCTATAGAGATAGAAACAAGGGTTAAGCCAATAACCCATCTTACTGAGTTCTTCATCTTCCTTGGTGGATCACCGTTAGAGGCCAAACATTTGGGTGGCTGACATTGATCAAGGGAAGGAGCCACTACAGAGGAATCAAAGGAATCAAAGGAGTAGAACTTGTACCTGAGGAAGCTTGTATCTTCAAATGTATAATTCTGTTTTTCTCCTTCTTCATTCACTGATAATTGATGCATAAGAATGATCATGGTAATGGGTTTGTATAATTTTTTGAAAACCTAGGTTTTTACGCTTCCGCCCTATTTATGTGATTTGATTGCATGATTGCGTTACGTACAAACCCAACAGTGGTATCAGAGCCAATCTTGTGCTAATTATCAGTCTATGTGATTTCATACATGTATAATATGCGATTGGATCGAGTTCTGGGCAACAAAATTTTTTCTGATTCTGCGAAGCTGCGCAGCTGCGCCGGTTCCTGGCCTTCTTGCTGCGCAGCTGCGCCAGTGTCCTGTGCTGGTTTTCATACTGCGCAGCTGCGCCGGTTCCTAGCCTTCTTGCTGAGCAGCTGCGCCAGTGTCTTGGCCTGGTTTTCATGCTGCGCAGCTGCGCCGGTTCCCTTTATATTCCTGGCGCAGCTGCGCCACTAACAGAATCTGAATTTTTTTTGTTTTATTTAATTAAATGAATGATTTATTTAATTAATAAAGATTTAAAATAAAGATGTTTATTTTATATGAAATGAGATTTCAGAATTGCTAAAATTAAAGAGTTTAATTTGGAATTGTTTTTGAATGAAATAAAGGAGTTTATTTTTCCAAAAATAAAGTTTAGCAAACTTTTGCCCATTAACTGATATTAATACATGTATGGAATGAATTTACTTTCATGAGATGAATAAGTTTTATCGATACGTATGATGATATGTATGGTAATAAAAGGGATTGATTATGGACTATGACCAATGTGATTGGATTTATTTTGGATGAATGCTTAAATGTATGGGTTTTATAAAATGGGGTCTGTGTACCTCGTCTTCTCTGATTTTATTCTCGGTGTAAAATTCTATCTCCCTTCTATGTACTTCCCCTTGACTGCTGATCAAGGTTTCTATTTAAAAATAATTTATGTAATAGAGATAGTTAGAATTATCTTGAAGAAACTGGAGACCAAGGAGCAAGGAGCGCGTGAAGACCCGTTTGTATGGAGCCCGGGTTTAAATGTAACAGTTACGTTTAAATTTAAATTTTTGCACTCCTAGGTTTGACCTTTTGGTTCACTTGGTGGCTCTAGTGAACCAAACTAGAATAAAAGTCCATAATCAATCCGGGTAGAATATAGTATTCTATATTGCATGCTAAATATTATATATATTATATTTTATACAAACATGCTTCGCATGTTTAATAAAATGACGCATATTTTATATATATATGTGCATGCGCGCTTAAAAAGATGAGACAAATAATAACAAACCCCTCAAAGAAATATTATTAAGTCTGAAGCGTTCAAATGATATTTGGAATATCGAACGTCGCCTTCTAGCATGATTAGTTAATAGAGTATTAAATATTTAATATGAGTTTGTTGTGCTATCCACAAGGCGAGTATTGAATATTTAAGATGTTAATTAATCACATTTGATGCTTATCAAGAAAATTGAACGATCTAGTCTTGTTGTGCTATCCACAAGGACGAAAATTTTTCTTTTTTGAATTTATGGAAGTGCTAGGCTGGACTTAACTTAAATCATTTTAGTTCGGATGTGCACACACATGACCATTATGATTTAAGAGGCAAAATAAAAGGAGTTACATGGTGATGTAATTGACAAGAGTTGTCTACCTATTTATTTGTATATCGCTTGTTGTGCTATCCACAAGGTTATATACATTTGAAATGGGATCCTTAATCTCACTAGCAAATCTTTAATTAGATGTTGCCGAACTATATGAGTGAGGGTAATATAGTTGATGAAAATAGTGGGAGATACCAATTTAAAATAAAGACCTAAATTTATTTTGGTATGCAAATTTAATAAAATGAATGTTTGCTAAAATGTTGTCTTTTCACATGCAGAATTTTAAAAATGTCAAAATCACTAATCTCACTACGAAGCATACTTGATGCAAATAAGCTTACCGGCCCGAATTATGAGGACTGGCTAAGAAATCTGAGAATTGTTCTCACTGCTGAAAAGATTTCTTATGTCCTAAATTCCACTATCCCTGAATCTGTTTCAGAAACAGCCTCTGAGGAAGAGATTGCCACTTTCAATAAGTGGCAAGATGATGCATCTGTGGCTCAATGCATCATGCTCGCATCCATGAATAACGAGCTTCAGCGTCAGCACGAAAAAATGGATGCCCCTGCTATGCTGCTTCACCTCAAGGAGTTGTATGGTGAACAGAGTAGGACTGCTAGATATGAGATATCTAAGGAGCTCTTCCGATCTCGGATGACCGAGGGCACTGCCGTCGAGACTCATGTTCTGAAGGTAATCAATTTGATTGAACGCCTTGGACAGCTTGGGTTCGTCATGGATGGGGAGTTGAGTCAAGACTTGGTCTTGCAGTCACTCCCTGAGACATTCTCGCAGTTTGTGGTTAATTTTCACATGAATAAGCTAGATGTCAGCTTACCTGAGCTGCTTAACATGCTGAAAACTGCAGAAGGTCACTCTCATCCAAGAAGAACCATGTCTTGATGGTGGATTCTTCCAATAAAAGGAAGAGGCCCAAGGTGTCTTCTGAAAAGAAGAAATCTAAGAAGGCTAAGGGAAAAGGGAAAGAAAAGGAGCAAAAGAAACCTGAACCAGCTAAAGAAATGTGCTTTCATTGCAATGAGCCGGGACATTGGAAGAGGAACTGCAAGAAGTTTCTAGCAGAGAAGAAGCTTGGAGAAGCTTCGACTTCCAATCAAGGTTTGTTTATGATTGAAATTAATTTTTCTGAAAGTCATAATTCTACTTGGGTATTGGATACCGGTTGTGGTTCTCACATATGTAATACTGTGCAGGGACTGGTCAGAAGTAGAAAGCTGAACAAAGATGAGGTGATCCTACGAGTGGGAAATGGAGCAAAAGTTGCTGCATTAGCTGTAGGAACTTATTGTTTAGCAATGCCTTCGGGCAAATCCATTTATCTTAATAATTGTTATTATGTTTCGAATATTATTAAAAATATTATTTCAATTTCTGTATTGGATATGGAAGGTTTTGACGTTATTATAAAGAACAATAGTTGTTCTATTTATAAGGACGATGTTTTATATGGTATTGGAAATTTGCAAAATGGACTTTATACACTTGACTTACAAGAAAATATATTTCAAATTGAACAAATTAAGAAAAGGAAAAGAGATGATATTAATTATACCTATATGTGGCACTGTAGACTCGGTCATATCAATGAAACAAGATTATCCAAGTTGCATAAAGATGGGCTCCTCGAGCTATCTGATTATGAATCATATCCAACTTGTGAATCTTGTCTCATGGGTAAAATGACTAAATCTCCTTTTAGTGGAAAAGGAGAGAGAGTTACAGAGTTGTTGGCATTGATTCACACAGACGTTTGTGGACCTATGACAACAAGTGCACGGGGTGGGTATTCTTATTTTATTACTTTCACTGATGATCACTCAAGATTTGGATATGTGTATTTAATGAAATACAAATCAGAATCATTTGAAAAGTTCAAAGAGTTCAAAAGTGAAGTAGAGAAACAAACGGGCAAGAGTATTAAGATACTTCGATCAGATCGAGGTGGAGAATACTTAAGCAGTGAGTTTCTCAATTGTCTCAGAAAAAATGGTATAATCTCACAATGGACTCCTCCAGGTACACCACAGTTAAATGGAGTATCTGAAAGGAGAAATCGAACACAGTTGGACATGGTTCGATCCATGATGAGTTTTACCGACCTTCCAATTTCCTTCTGGAGATATGCCCTAGAAACGGCTGCATACCTACTTAGCAAGGTACCTACCAAATCCGCCCCAAAGACTCCATATGAGATGTGGAAAGGGAGGAAACCAAATCTTAAGCATGTTAAGACTTGGGGTTGTCCAGCTTATGTCAAAAAGTTTGAAAATGATAAGCTACAGACTAAATTCGATAAGTGTAGATTTATGGGATACCCTAAAGAAACCGTAGGGTATTATTTCTATCATCCAACTGATCAAAAGGTGTTTGTTGCGAAACATGCTACCTTCTTGGAGAAAGAGTTTATCCATGAAGGGGTCAGTGGGAGCAAGATATATCTTGAAGAAGTTCAAGAACCACAAGTTACCACGGACCAAAGTCAGGTACCTAACCAAGTAGAAGAACCTACTGTACCACACCCTGTTCGTAAATCTGGAAGAGTACCGAAGATACCTGAGAGGTATGGATTCGTTATAGAGGATGACGATGAGGTACACATCATGAATGATGATGATCCATTGAATTACGAACAGGCTATGAGTATTAAAGACTCAGGGAAATGGCTTGAAGCCATGAAATCCGAAATAGACTCCATGTATGAAAACAAAGTATGGTCTTTGGTTTCACCACCTGAAGGTATTAAACCTATTGGGTGTAAATGGGTTTTTAAGAAAAAGACTGAAGCAGACGGAAAGGTAGAGACCTATAAGGCCCGACTGGTTGCAAAAGGTTTCAAACAAAGACAAGGAGTTGACTATGATGAAACCTTTTCACCAGTAGCCATGCTCAAGTCCATTCGGATTTTGCTTGCGATTGTAGCTTACAACGACTATGAGATCTGGCAGATGGACGTGAAAATGGCCTTCCTCAATGGAAAACTTGAGGAGGATGTGTATATGACACAGCCAGAGGGATTTATTTCAAAAGTTGGAACAAATCAAGTCTGTAAGCTACAACGATCCATTTATGGGTTGAAGCAAGCTTCTCGTAGATGGAACATTCGTTTTGATGAGACAATCAAAGAGTTTGATTTTATCAAAAACGAGGATGAACCATGTGTATACAAGAAGGTTAGTGGGAGCGCAGTATCATTCCTTGTATTATATGTTGATGATATATTACTGATAGGGAATGACATTCCTATGTTACAATCCATTAAAATCTGGTTATCTAAAAACTTCTCCATGAAGGACTTGGGTGAAGCATCCTATATTTTGGGGATAAAGATCTATAGAGATAGATCTAAAAAGATGCTCGGCTTATCCCAAGGAACGTACATTGATAAGATGCTAAAGAGGTTTAGCATGGAAGATTCCAAAAGAGGTCTCATGCCGATGAGCCATGGAATAAATCTCTCCAAGAAACAGGCCCCAAAGACACCTGAGGAGAGAGACCGTATGAGTAAGATCCCTTATGCTTCTGCAATAGGATCTATCATGTACGGTATGATATGTACTAGACCGGATGTTGCCCACGCACTTAGTGTAACAAGCAGATACCAGTCGAATCCAGGAGAAGAGCACTGGAAGGCAGTGAAAAATATCCTAAAGTACTTGAGAAGGACTAAAGATATTTTTCTTGTCTACGGTGGGTCTGAATTAAAACTCGAGGGATTCATGGACTCAAGTTTTCAAACAGACCAAGATGACAGTAAATCTATTTCAGGGTTTGTGTTTACCATGAACGGAGGTGCAGTGAGTTGGAAGAGTTCCAAGCAGCAAACGGTTGCTGATTCAGTGACAGAGGCAGAGTATATAGCTGCATGTGAAGCTGCAAAGGAAGCTGTTTGGATGAAGAAGTTCATAACTGAACTTGGTGTGGTTCCTAGCATTGGAGAAGCAGTTCCCGTATACTGTGACAACACCGGAGCGGTTGCACAGGCTAAGGAACCCAGGTCTCATCAGAAATCTAAACACGTGTTGCGGCGATTTCACTTGATCAAGGAGATCATTGAAAGAGGAGACGTCACCTTGGAGCGTGTAGACTCTCAAGACAACATTGCAGATCCATTTACTAAAGCTTTAACACAACAGCAGTTTGATCGTCACTTAGAGAAGATGGGTATGGGATACCATGGCGATTGGCTTTAGTGCAAGTGGGAGATTGATAGTAGTGTGCATACAAGCCAATCATGTATGATGATAAAGCACATACTTTGTAAATAATCTTATTTATTTATTAATAAAATATTTATTTATTAAAGGCATTTAATTATCTACATGGTGCTGTTTTTATAATATGTAAATAACCCATAGTTTTAAGCAATGCTTTTAAAATCATGATGTTGATCATGCTAATGAGATCTAAATTCTTAGAAAGCTTTAAAACTAAAATAGTTCCCAATCGTGGGATTACTAAAAAGGGGATTAGTAAATCCGGATAGATTGGTACATATGTTGCTTGCTCATTGGATGAGGATGATTGATCTCATGATCATTTGTGTCGAGACACTAAAGCAAGTATGTAGGTGCTTATTGGAGAATAAGTTCACTGAACGTGACTCGCTATGGAATACCTAATGGAGACTCGCCTGTCAACAGGAATTCCTAATGTGATAGTAGTACATGTGATCCTTGGACTTGAGATCATCATAGTATCTTGTATGTAACAAATTATACTTTGACTAATTCCTTAAGGCCTTTTAAGGCATATATAGGGTATGCTTGGGTGTAATGAGTTACATATGGAGATAATGAATGATCAATAAAGAATCTACCACCTCTAGTAAAAGAGGAGATATGTCCTATGTGATTCGTTAAATGACAACCCAGGAATCCTTGGCCAAGGTAGAATGAAATTAGAAAGAGGTTTCTAATTTGCATTATTTGGAGTTATGCATTTTCTAATCGAAATACATATGATTAAATAAATTAAGACTTGACAGTAAATCCATGTCTTATATTTAATTGGGACATTGTATGGTGGAAGGATTGAATTGTACGGTAACTATTAACTCACAGGTTCTTTTATGATTAATGTTGAAATCTATATTATCTGAAAAGTCGTTGATCGCTAGGGAGGCTTATCCCTATTGTAGAATAAATGTTATTTATTTAAATAGATTATTAGTTTAATTTGTTTATTTAAATAATATTAGAATTGTTCTAATTGATTTTATCACAACCGGTTTAATATGGAGAACCTAAAGGGTCACACCATAAAAGGAAGAAGAATTATTTTAGAAGAAAATGGCATGATAGTAATAATGCATTAAGTATAATTAATTTAATCTATGATGATAGAATAAATTAAATAGCTTAATGTTTATTATTTAATATTTTAGAAATATTAAATATAAATTAATAAGAGGAGTCTTATTAATATTATTATTATTATTATTATTTTAATTCTAAAGGAGTTTAGGAATTAATATAATATCAGTACTCTCTCTCAATCCTAATAAAGATTAGGATATAAATTAATTAAAAGTATTTAATTAATTAATTAAATAAAACCCTATTCTAATTGGATTAGGAGGGTTAACCTAATATCTATATAAGAGAGTCTTATATCAGAAATAAGGTACGTGAATTTTTCAAGAGTTGGGAGTACACATATTCTATAGAGATAGAAACAAGGGTTACTCTTACTAAGTTCTTCATCTTCCTTGGTGGATCACCGTTAGAGGCCAAACATTTGGGTGGCTGACATTGATCAAGGGAAGGAGCCACTACAGAGGAATCAAAGGAATCAAAGGAGTAGAACTTGTACCTGAGGAAGCTTGTATCTTCAAAGGTATAATTCTGTTTTTCTCCTTCTTCATTCACTGATAATTGATGAATAAGAATGATCATGATAATGGGTTTGTATAATTTTTTGAAAACCTAGTTTTTTACGCTTTCGCCCTATTTATGTGATTTGATTGCATGATTGCGTTACGTACAAACCCAACAGAGAGTTGGTAAAATGACCATTTTGCCCATCCCGGGGTTGCCTTGGTGTCGGCATGGCCTCTAGTTGACTTCTGGGAGCTGTTCCCAAGACTTGGATCCCATTCGAGTCTGTTTGTCCCCAGTGTTGCCTCTGTGGCTGACGGGTTTGTTCCAGGTTTTCTTCTGGAATTGTTGTGATGCTTCAGGTTTATGTCTGAAGTCGACCTAACTTCTCGGGCTGATGCCGGGGCTGATCTGTACTTCCCGGGTTGCTTGGGCTACGTTTACATCCCGATATGGTTGATCAGTGCTGTGGTTGTCCCGATATCGGTGATCAGGTTTTAGCTGATGTCTCGATATTGACGATCGGAGCTGGAAAGATGGTCCGATTGACTATCAGAGCTGGATTGACGGTCTGATTGACTATCGGAGCTGGATAGACGGTTCGATTGACTATCGGAGCTGGATTAACGGTCCGATTGACTATCGGGGCTGGATTGACAGTTCGATTGACTATCGGAGTTGGATTGACGGTCCGATTGACTATCGGAGCTGGATTGATGGTCCGATTGACTATCGGAGTTGGCTGGAGTTCCGATATTGGTGATCGGGTTTGACTGGAGTTAACCGACATTGGGTATCGGATTTAGATTTACCAACATTGGGGATCGAATTTAGGCTGAAAGACCGGTATTTAGATTGGATGTCTGGTGTCGGGACTAGGGTTGGCTTGATTGACGATTTTGCCCTCCTACAGTGTTAGTATTGGGGCAAGAAAAATTTCGAGTGTCTACAAACATATTTAATATGTAAACTATACAATTCTAGTTTTGGAGTTTGACTTGAAGGCTTGTTTGATTATTTCTTTTTAAAGGTTTTTGATCAAATGTTATTTTTTTATATAGAATATTATTTTTGAAATTTAAATTGTATTAAGATTTAAATTATGCTCCAAGTTTTTAGATGGTTTAAAATTGAAATTAAATTTAATTTTCACTTGGAATTTAATTTAAATTGTATAATTTTATTTCAAAAATTAATTCTAATTTTAAATTGGTTAAAGATTAAAATAAAGATGTTTATTTTAATTAGAATTTAATTTCATGTTAACTAATTAGAGTTGGAATTGTATTCCATGATAATTAATTGGAGTTGAAATTAAATTTCATGTTTCCTAAAATAAAGGAGTTTATTTGTGATTAGAAAAGTGGATTCCTTGTTTCCTTAAATAAAGGATTTTATGTAGATATGAAATAGGATTTCATATTAATCAAAATAAATGAGTTTATTTTGATAAGAAATTAGATTCCACATATTTAGTTCCTCCCAAAAATGTTTTTAATAGTTAAAATAAAGGAGTTTATTTTGACTTAGAATTGTCCCATATTAATTAAAATAAAGGAGTTTTTTTTTATTAAATAATTTGATTAAAAATAAAGGAATTTATTATTATTCAAAAATGGATAAATTAAAATAAAAGGTTTATTTTGATTTAAATTTGGATTAAAATAAAAGAGTTTATTTTAATTCAGAATTGAATTTTATGATAACTAAAATTGCCCATTAAATCGATATCAATGTATATATTGAATGTTTATTATTCATGAGATGAATATTTTTTTTATTGATGCATATGTTAATGTGTATGATAATAAATGGGGTTGATTATGTACTATTGACCAATGTGATTGAATTTTATTTTAGTTGGATGCTTGAATGTATGAGCTTTATAAATGGGGTCTGCGTACCTCGTCTTCCCTAATTTTTCTTAATGTAAATTATATCTCCCTCCTATGTACTTCTCCTTGACTGCAGATCAAGGTTTCTATTTATAGTAAATAATTTTTTGAAATATGAATAGTTAGAATTAAATTTTGAAGAATTGGAGACCAAGGAACGCGTGAAGACCCGTTTGTAATGGAGTCCGAGATTTAAATGTAATAGTTATATTTAAATTTAATTCTTGCACCCCTAAGTTTGTCTTTTTGGTTCACTTGGTGGTTCTAGTGAATCAAACTAGAATAAAAGTTATTTCATAATCAATCAGGGTAGAATATAGTATTATATATGTGCATGCTTATTATATATTATAAAACATGCTTTGCATGTTAATTAATATGATGCGTATTTTATATATATATGTGCATGCGCGCTAAACAAGATGAGACAAATAATAAGAAACCCTTCAAAGATTTTATATTAAGTCTTAAACGTTCATAGATATTTGGAATATCAAACGTAGCCTTCTAGCATGATAAAAATGATAGAATATCAATTAATCATTATAAGTTTGTTGTGCATTTGATAAGGATGAAATATGTTATATTTTATTCTCTTAATACTTAATCTTTTATATTATTTTCTACCTAAATACATTCATTGTTCTTATATTTGTTATTTTAGGTATAATTGAACCAAGTGAGCGAAATGGGTTCAAAGGAAACGTTTAAGGCCTAGTTCAGCAAGCAAAGCAACAAGCAGCTTAAGACTTCCTAGCATTATCTCGTTCCATGCAATTGAAGGAAATTAAGTGGGCCAGCAATTGATTAAAGGAATTCTCTTGGAATTAAGTGAAGCCTTGAAAAGGAATTCAGCATATATGTAATAGCTTGGGCCCACGGTTGCTAAGCAGCTTGGAAAGGAGTAGCTCACGTGCATACATGCTAAATTGATAAGAAGCAGCTGGTAAGTTAATGTAACATGGGGCCCACGGTTGGTTTCACCAAGCAATTAAAGCTTATTCGACAAGAAGAGAAATTAGAAGCAAGAATCGGCAAAGCTGGACAGTAGCCCAAACTGCCCCAGCGGGGCATTACACTTGCAACATCCCGCCCCAGCGGGGAGGCGAATCGTGGTTAGCTAATTTCTGTTCGCGACTTGGATTCGGCTGGAATACTAGGGTATAATGAAGATTTAGCTTTAAGGATTATAAATAGGGGATAAAGTAGAATAGAGAGGGGGATCTTATACCTTGTAATCTATTCATAAAACTATTCTTCTCTATAATTCTTGGTATTTTCTATAGTCATATGCGGCTAACTTTTGTTCTTGGATTAAGGAGACGGAAGCCTTCGATTAAATACACTGTGAGATCTATTTAATTATAATTGTTCAATTAATATTGTGAGTATTGTCTATTCTTCTGTGCTTGAATTATATGATTGATTTGTTTAATTACTAGATGCACACTAGTTTATTATTCATTGAAATCTACTCCTAAATTAGATATTGAATCCGTAATTGTTTGGTCACTCTAATTTGCGAAGCAACTAAGATTAATAATTGACTGCAGATCACGAGATTATTATATCTTAGGAAGAATATTCAACTAAATTAAATGCAACCGCTTGTGCTTGTGTTGTTTAGCTTCATCGATTTTTCTGATTCTTAAAGCTTCTACTAGATTAAACTTTTAACGCTTGTGTGAAGTTGTTTAGTAGTTAGGGTTATTTAGATCGCTTGTTTCTATCTAACTAAAATTAAGGAAAGACATGGAAGTAATTCTAACGATGAATATTCAAGATATTAATTGTGTATGCTTGAGTCAATGATCAGTGTATGTTCTAAGGTGGAAGTTGACTTAACCCAAGGTTAGTTCTCTTGATTTAATTCGTTACAGTATTTTACACGTTAGATTATTTTAATTAATAACAATCAAAAATCCCCCTCTTTTGGAATACAAAATATATAAAAATAGATTAATCAGTCTCTGTGGGATCGACTCTTACTTGCACTACTACATAATTATCTTTCGCAATAAGGTTTATTTTTGGTTGTCTGCGACAGCACACCAATACACAAGGCTTATTTTAATTTTTTTGAGATGTTGTTTTATCACATTTGATGCTTATTAAAAGAACTGAACAATGTTGTTTTGTTGTGCACATACAAGGACAGTGTTTTTCTTTTCAAGAATATGGAGTGCTTGGTTGGACTTAACTTAGATTATTTTAGTTCGGATGTGCACACATTTGACCATTATGAACTAAGAGGAAAAATATAAGGAGTTACATGTTGATGTAATTGACAAAGAGTTGTCTACCTATTTATTTATATATAGTTTGTTGTGCACACACAAGGCTATATACATTTGAAATGGGATCCTTATTCTCACTAGCAAATCTTTAATTAAATTTGTCGAACTATATATATTATGAGGGTAATATAGTCTGAAGAAAATAGTGGGAGATACCAATTTAAAACAAGACCTAATTTATTTTGGTAATTAATAAAAGAATGTATGCTAAAGTGTTATTTAATTATAAATTCATTTACAGAATTTTACAATGTCTAAATTACTATCACTGCGTAGCATATTAGATGCTAATTAACTGAACCGAATTAAACGGATTGGTTAAGGAATTTGAGAATAGTTCTCAAGGCTGAAAAGCTATCTTATTTTCTTAATACGCATATCCCTACAATGGTTGCAGACAATGCCTCTGAAGAAGAGATTTCTACTTTTAGAAAGTAGCAAGATGATGCATAGTTGACTTAATACATCATGCTCACATCCATGAGTAACGAGCTTCAGTGTCAGCATGAAACTATGGATGCTCCTACTATATTCCTACAATTCAAGAAGTTGAATGGTGAGGAAAGTAGGACTAATAGATATCAGATATCTAAGGAGCTCTTCCGATCCAGAAGAAGAACAATTCAAAGAAGGTATAAGGAAAAGCAAAATACAAAAGATAATAAGAACAAAACTGATACGGATAGCAAAGGGGTTTGCTTCCACTATAACTTTGCTTCCACTATAATAAGCCTGGACACTAGAATAGAAACTGCAAGAAGTATCTTGCAGAGGATAACCAAAAGAAGCTTAGTGAAGCTTTGGTTACAAATACAGGTTTGTTCATAATTGAAATAAATCTTTCAGTAAGTAAAATTTCTACTTAGGTATTGGATACCGGCTATGGTTCTCATAAATACAGATTTATGAAGGGACCAAGCAAAAGTAGAAAGCTAAACAAGGGGAAGTCTTTCTGCGTGTGGGAATGGAGCAAAGGTTGGTCCATTAACTGCAGGAACTTATTGTTTAGCACCTCCTATGGGCAAGTCCATTAGTTTAAATAGTTAAGAATTTACTGAATGGACTTTACATACTTGACTTATATAAAAAATAATTTTAAATTGAACAAACTAGTAAAAGAAAAAGGAGATGACCATTAGCTGAATATTTGTATTTGGTGAAATACAAGTCTGAATCATTTGAAAGGTTTAAAGAATTCAGAAGTAAAACTAATTGGCAATGTATTATGATTCTTCGATTGGATCGAGGAATAAATACTTTTGCAATAAGTTTTAAGATCATCTTAAATGATTTTCTCACAATGGGCGCTTCCTGATACACAATAATTGATTGGTGTATCTAAAAAAAATAATACCTTGTTGGATATTGTGCGGTCCATAATAATTTTACCGACATTCAAGTATCCTTATAGGGTAATGCCCTGGAAACGGCTGCATATCTACAAAATAAGGTAACCTCAAAATTCACCCCCAAAACTTAATATGAGTTATAGACAGGGTGGATTCCTAATCTTAAGTATGTTAAGATAAAGGGTTGTCCAGCTTATGTGAATAGGTTTCAAAATGATAAGTTTGGGACAAGATTTGACAAATACAAATTTGTAGGACATCCTAAAGTAAGTTTAGGGTAAATGTTCTATAGTCCTACTTAGCAAAAGGTGTTTGTTGAGAAATACGATGCCTTCTAAGATAAAGATGTTTATCATTGAAGGGCTAGTGAGAGGAAAATATATCTTGAAGGAGTTCAAGAACTACAAATCACTATTAGTCAAAATGAGGAACCTGTAGATAGACCTATTGTACCACAACCGAATAGTAAATTTGGAATAGTATCGAAGATGCATGGGAGGTATGGATTCATCATAGATGATGATGATGATGAGGTACGCATCATAGAGGATGATGATCTAGTTATGTACAATAAGGCTAAGAGTTGTAGACACTCAGAGAAATAGTAGATGACCATAAAATCCAAAATGGATCTTTGAAGCAATGCTCAAGACCATTCTGATTTTACTTGTGATTGCAGTTGATTAATAAATTTGGCAAATGGACGTGGAGACGCCCTTTCTCAAATATAAATTATTAGAGGAGAATGTATGTATGATACAGCACGGCCATATGGATTTGTTTCAATGGTTAAAACAAATCATGTATATGAGCTACAATAATCCATTTATGGATTGAAGCAAGCTTCTCAAAGATGGAACATTCATTTTGATAAGACAATCAAAAAAGAATTTGATTTTATCAAAAATGAGAATGATTCTAGTGTGTACAAAAGGGTCAGTGGGAGAGCTGTGACATTCCTAGTATTATATGTTGATATATTACTGATAAGGAATGACATACCAGTGCTATAATCAGTAAAGATAAAGTTGTCTAAACATTCCTCCATGAATGATTTGGGTAGAACATCCTAAATTGGGGATATAAATCTATATAGATATATTTAAAAGGATGCTCGGCTTAACCCAATGAACGTATATTCATTTGATGCTAAATGTGTTTAGCATGGCAAACTCCAAGAGATGTCTTATGATGATGAGTCATGGAGTGTATCTCTCTAAAATTATTTTCAATAAAAGAGAGATCGCATGAGTTATTATCATATATGCAATGAAATATACTAGACTTGATGTTGATCAGTCATATTCTGGAAAAGTTCACTACGAGACAGTGAAAAACATCTTGAAGTACTTAACCAGCACTAAAGATGTGAGCATAATTCATGGTGGGTCTGAATAAAACTAGAGGACTAAAAGACTCAAGTTTTTTGGACTGACCAAGATGACAACAAATCTACTTTAGGGTGAAGCATTACCTTGAACGGTGGTGCAGTAAATTAGAAAGGTTCCAAACAGCAAAGAGTTGCTGATTTAGTGACAAAGACAAAGTATATAACTGTAAATGAAGCTGCAAGTTAATGTTTCAGATGAAAAGTTCATTACAAAAGTAGGAATAGTTCATAAGTCTCATCTTAGATCCAAACATGTGTTGCAACACTTTCATTTGATTAAAAAATCATTGAAAGAGGAGAAGTTACTATAAAGATAGTGAACTCTCAAAAACAACATTGCATATCCATTTACTGAAGCTTATCCAACAGCAGGATAATCGTCACTTAGAGAAGAAGGGTATTAGATACCATGGCGATTGGCTTTAGTGCAAGTGCACTATAAGAAAACCGGCTTATTCCGGCGGAATTAATTTTGACGGAACTATTCCCTCGAAGATAGTCTATATCCGACGGATATTTCAATCGCAAATAATTTCGTCAAAAATACAGTAATTCCGATGAAAGTCTGTCGAGAATAGAAGGAACCGCTTGGCGCCACAGTTCCCGCCACCGCCAACCTTATATTAGACGGAATATAGTTTACGTTCGACTGAATATCAATCGAAGATAGGGTAAGTACGACGGATTTACTTTAGATGGAAATTTCGTCGAAAATATGCTTTAAAACCTAATCAGATCACTTTCTCCCCCAGCCGCCTCTCACTCTCTCAATCTCTCATTCACTCATTCTATCTCTCACTCTCATTCTCTCCACTCTCATTTCTCTCTCACTCTCATTTCTCCCTACCACCAGACGCCACCACCATCTCCGCCACCAGACGCCGCCACCACCAGGCGCCTCCAGCACCACCAGCTGCATGCACCAGCCGCAACCACCAACAGCAGCCACCAACAGCATACACCACCACCGACAGCAGCCACCGCCATGAGACACCACCAGCAGCAGCAGCCACCACCGCCACCAGTATTTTTGAAATTTGCACATCAATTCAAGGTATGATATTTCTAAACATTTAGTTTGCACATTAATTAAATGTATGATATTTCTGGTATTGGACATGATATTTGTATGATATTTCTGAAATTTGTGGCTTAATTTATAATATTTCTGAAATTTGTATGAAATTTGTATGTATTTCTGAAATTTGTGGCTTAATTTGTTTTAGGTTTAGTATGAGTTTGAATATGAGATTAACCTAATTTGTGATATTTGTATGATATGTTGTTGCTGTGAAATTGGGAGGCTGGAATTGGGAGTCTGAATTCTGAAATCTCAAATTGGGAGGCTGAAATTGGAATTTGGATTTTGGAATGTGGACATATGATAATTATGAATGTCTTTGCTTTTCTTTATGCAATTGTAGTTTATATATATATATATATATATTAGTGTATTGAATTTGGATTTTGGAATGTGGACAGTATTGATATTCCCGACGGAATTTCTGTCAGAATACTGCAATTGCCAAATGTGTGGGCCCTATAAGTATATTTATTTATTATTTAATTAGTTTCCTAATATTAAAATAAACTATGTAGCATTTACTTAGTTTCTTACTACTAAAATTAAATTAAATTAATTTGAATAAATATAAATAAAATAAAGGAATAAATAATAAATCACTACAAAAAATAATGATTTTGCAACAAACAGTTTTCGTTGCTAAAGGTGCGAAATTTTGTTGCCGAAGACCATTCACAATGATTTTTCGGTCGTTGGACCATTTGTTGCGCAATGAGCGTTGCTAATTGTCTAGCAACGAAATATTTTTTTCGTTGTCAAAAGTGAGATATTTCGCAACGAAAGTTTGTTTTCGTGAAAAAATATAGATCATTTTGCAACATAATGTTTCGTAGCAAAATTATTGCTGAAAAGCAACTTTCGCTGCAAAATCCGCATAATTTGCATTGAAAAGAATCATTTTTTTAGCCAACGAAGATGAAATTCGTTGCATTTGATACACATTTGCCAACGATATTTGTCATTGCTGAACAATACGAAAATTGTTACCTTAATTGATTTTCGTTGCTAATTGTATACTTTTTAGTAACGATGTTCGTTGCTAAATGTACAAAATAAATTGATCATATATTAATTTACAACGAAATATTTCATTGCTATTGGTTTTGATATGGATAATTATGATCAATTAGTAATGTGTTCGATGCTGCTTATTTTTCGAGAGCAACGAAAATTGTTGTCGATTAGCAACAAAACTATAAGTTGCTGTTTGCTTTATATGTGCAACGAAAATTGTTATGATTTGCAACGATATAAATGTTTCTTTTTTCTTTGTTATGTAACGAATGTCAAAATTATTTTACAAAAAAAAATAAATCGTGACTCAATGATCCCATAACAAATTATGGTCAAAATAAAAAACAAAAGAACTCGAATATTATTAACTAAATAAAATCATCCAATACATAATCGTTCATCAACTTTATAATCAACCATCTAAACATGCCACAATTCTTTAGTCACATTATCGTTGTTCACGCATGAAATGATAAAGCATTCTCAATATGTTCTTGAAAGCATATAAAATAACAATATGTGCTACTGAAGAAACTGGATGAAAACCTTCAAACATGTTAAGACGGGCTTTACTAGTTTCAATATACCTAAAAAGAGTTTAATGGAACATATTAAAAATATTAGTAATAAACAAGTAAAGCACAAGAAAATTAGGAAACCTACAATTTCTAGGGAAGCTCAGGTGGTCCCAGAAACACCATAAGGTAGACAACATAACTCCTAAATACAATAATCAACATTAAAATTTCTCGCAAAAAACCAATAATCATGAAAAGAGAAAGGGAAATAACTTATCAAAGTAATATATTTATACCTCATGTTCCATCCTATTTTATTTATTTATCTAATTTCCTTTTGTTTGATTAGATTGTTATAAGTTATAAATTGAATTGTACCACACTTGGTTGAACAGTGAACACACTTCATGAATTATTAATATCCACTCACACATTTATAGATAATGATGACTATGCCTTTCCCTTGGACTATTTCTGGAGCTAAAGAGTCTGTCATCCCACATATGGTAAATGCTCTTTCCCCGAAAAATTTCTTCCCAAACCTGAAGTCCACTTAGCTTATAATGCAACAATAATATAAATTATAATTGTCCATAATATGTTTCATGTTGTATGTCTTCATTATTACAAAAGGTAAATATATCTGTACACATTAAAATATTTAATACAAATATCAATACACAAACTTCCCACAATTAATAATATGACAACACCAACCTGCAAATGTCCTGTCTGATCAAACATTAGAGCTTCTAGTGACACACCTCTGAAAAGAACCCCCAATCTGAAAATTACACAAGGAATAGACTGAATAGTTTGCAATCATTATATGTGAATCATGCTCATCAATAACCTTACTCTGAAGATGCAGCAGTTAATCTAGGAGAGGCAAAAAGTTTAAATCCTCACTAGCCAGTCATCGATGCTTATACATTATATAATAGTAACAGGCTACCAGCTATAATAGTAAGACCATAATTTTCAAAAGGCTAATTGAAAATTAAGTAGCTAAGAGACAAAGAACCATAACACATTCACATAAACATTTGTTCTTAAAATGAGTCCAAGGGATTTAATATTATAGTAAGAGGATTTACAAAGACTTGGGGATCTAAATAGGCAAATAAAAAAGTTAATGAAGGCTCAAAATATATATAGTTTGATATTCTCAATGATAATTTAAGCAAAGCCAAACTTAATACATTAGCAAGATATGAAGTGTTCTCAAGTCGAGAACATATACCAAGAGAGATTCTTACATCAACCACTGCAGCACTAATCAAGGTAGGCAAGGTTACTCTTGCACAAAATTTATATCCAAATTCAAAAAAAAATAGTAAAAGGAAACATTTGAATTATGTAGTCACGGAATCTATGTGTCTAAGGTTATATTTACAACATACAAGCTTAACAATTGTCAACTACAGTCAATAACATACTACAATCACATAATAGGGAATCTTTACCTATTGGTCTAATAAAGCACATATTTTATAGCTAAAAATGAATTAATTATCACTAGAGAATATACAAAGTCTATCAAATTAGTAGACAAATCAGTAAGACTCTGGCAGCTCCTGCTGCACAAACTGAAAACGACCACATCAATGATGCAAAGACCTGAATATAAACCCAGCCTAATATCTGAAACATATTAATTATTGGTGTTCATTAAAGCAATAAGTGTACCTTAGACATTGCACGTTGGGCAAAAAAATATGAACCAGACCTCTTGAAGTGTCTGTTAGCACTAAATCCTTGAAATAACAATGTATCTTAGCCACATCCATTTTTTCTCAGAAAAGAACCAATGCAAATATTAAACATTCAATAATATGATTTCATTTGTACAACTCAAAAAATAGGAAAACATCCAGGAAAATAGTATTATGCATTTGCTTTTATGTAAATTATGTTGCCCATTCAAGCAGCGTTCCCTGTGTTGATCAAATGTTAATACTTTCCTTGTTTGATTCCTCTTATTTTTTGGTGGGCTGTACAAATATTAATACTTTCCTTACGTCAAAGTATCATATAGAAATGATTCATCAAGTTGATATTGTGTGAAAACCCCCAATTAATTGTTGATGGGGAATATGAGAATGGAGAAGAAAAAGAGAGAATGGGCACCTGTTGATTAATTGGAGATATACAAGGCTCGTTTATGTTGATTTGATCATCATCTTCATGAAAACCAAGAAATTCTAAAGCTTTGCTACCAGAATCAACTGTGGTAACTGCCATTAAAAATACCAACAAATCAAAAACCAAGAATATCTCCATCAAAATCAGACGTTAGGAAGATAATTTACATATACAGGAGTATGTAAGAAAGAAAATTAAAATTCATTAGAGAAATGACCTGATGAAAATTTTGAAGTCAAAGTTTTCAGAACTTCATGACTGAACCATCTGCAGCCAGATGAATTTGTTTGGAGTAGCTCTAAAGCCTATGGTAGCTCAAAACTACCCTTAGAAATATCATCACCGTCACCCTTGTTTTCAAGAAAACTTTTTGTATTAATTGAATCCAAACTTGAGTTGGATCCTGGAGTTCTTGGTGAAGACCTGTTTGGAAAGCTCATTACCCAACTCACTACCGACATTTCTCTGGCTTCGTGGACTGATGGGCTTACTGTACTAGCTGCTCGAAGTAGGGGCCAGCCAGGCCTCTGATGCACAAGGTTCACAACACTAGATTCTGCACTCAAAGATTTCTTGTGTCTTTTGAAATCTAACAATTCTACATCTTTTGTGTAACTGTTATCCGCTATCAATTTATCTTTAAAGCTTTCAATCATTTGATGATTGTTTCTTCCAATCTTCGGTATCTTAGAATCACCAAATTCAGACTGCCCATGGGGTTTGTGACACCCCCAAATCCGGGTACTTCGTTTCCACATGATTTGGTATTCACTTTCTAATTAAAACATACATCTACCCAATAATAAAGAATTGCAAAGTAAATTACAACCTTCATAATACTTAAATAAAATCTTCCTTGATAAAGGATTACAACTTGTCCAATATAAAATCCCAGGGTTAACCAAACCTTAACATCAATCAAATAAATGCGAAAATAAAACATAATTAACTAAGTCTCATTACAAAAGTAACTTGAAAATAACAAGCCTTCACTTGCTCATCTTTTCTTTTCCTTTACTTGTTGACGGTATGTCAACATTCTTGTTCTCAACTGTAAGTGGTGGTAAAACATGCAAGAGTGAGCAAACAAAAGCTCACTTGGAAATACAACAATGATATGACATATATGAATAGTTTCAAAAGAGTTTGAATAACTTTACTTTCATCAAAATAAAGAATTGAATTATAATTCTTTCATCAATACATAGAATTCAAATATAGAATCATCTGAGGGTCATAAGACCTTGAACTTTTTGTCCTAGGTTATAAATATTTCTATTTAAACCTTTAACAGTCATTAAGACTATGGACCTTTAACTCGTACTCAGGGGGATCAACCCTTTGTACCATGAATTGTGCACAACCATCTTAACGCTTTCGCATAATTGTCCCCTAATAAATAGGGTTTTTCATTCTCAATAATTGAATTCAAGTCCGCACCAAAGAAAGTTTGGTTTGGATAGATAAGGGAACTTTGGAGTTTCAACTATCATCAACTAGGAGTAGTTGAATCGACTCACAGTACTTTAATAGTTCAATAATACAAGAATCATGAACCAATTATAAGATATGACAATAAACTTCATAATAGATAGGCATACTTTAGAAGTAACTCAAAGCAATTGAAAGAATAAGTAGATCTTGCTTGAACAACTAAGACAAGATCACAATGCTTCAATAATATTTCAATACTTGTGCCATAAGAATATTAGAATATAACAAAGCTTGTACAATATAAGTAACAAGTTTTGAAATAGAAAACTTGCTTAACGTAAGAAAATAAAGATTAGAACACTTGCACAATAATAAGTTTAGAGATAAGAAACGTGCCTCAAGCGCAAGTTACACTTTAATAACTATAACCACTTTCACAATTACCCTACACATATACGTTACGTTCAAAACATCTATTAGTATCCAACTACAACATATAAACCGTCGAACTTCATATCCAAGTCCAACTCACAATGTAATTTACCACATTGGTTGCTAACTAGTCAAGTACGTGAGTCTATACTCACGGCATACATTCAGTAAGCTTATAGCACTATCAATCGTGTTGTGTACCTAAGGAAAGTAACACACACACACATGTAACATACTCACATAACAATTCAATCAAACTCAAACACATAAAAAATATGTTAACTTATTATATATTTCACTTATCAAGTCATAGAAATAAGTTAGCTAAACAAACGGGGTATGAAAACTCAAAAACCAAAAACCAACTTTTTCGAATAGCAACCTAACCCGCTGGGGCGGGTCACCCCCTTTGTGAGGGTCATGGTTCGCGAACTGGAGGAGAACTAAGCCAATTTGGCTTATTCCTTCACACCGAATTCAATTTTTCCCAACATGATAAACATGAAACTTGATACAAACAATATTTTAAGCTTATTAACATGCTTATAACATTTAAAATCCATATAACACATAATCAAAATCAAGGTTTCATGATTTTTGAAGAAAACATAATTTTAAGTGTTCTTGGCGAAAATTGCTATCACGAATTCGTTTTTCAATCAATTCAAGTAATTCCAATTGTAATCACTTCTATTCTTAACATACTAAATAAGACATGATCAATTTCAACAATAAACCATAATCAAACCTCAATTTTCTAGTTTCAAAAGCCATTTTCAGAAATTAATTCAAAGAAAATCACTACGAACACAATTCCTATTGTTTATCAAAAATTCATGGTTTGAATTGCTAACACAACCATATATCTCATATATAATCATGTTATATCACATATTACACATATCTCATGCTCAGATCAAGGATTTAAGAATAATTTTCAACATAACTTCGTAAAAGAGTACTATGAACATGATTTAATAATGTTCATCATATACTTGTGAATTGAAACTCTTAACAACTATAAAAATCTCATGTAAGCGTATATATATATATATATATATACTCACACATCCCATTCTCATATCAAAATTATGAAGTTTCACCAAAAAAAATTTACATAGAATTCTAAAACATAGAAGAACATAACTTTAAAACTTTATTTTACAATAATTGAAATATGAAAATCCTTTCATGGCATACGATTACATATGAAAACATATGAAATTCATATATACATATAAATTCCTAATCATGAAAATCTAATTTGACAAAGACTACAATAGTTATACAAATTGATTCTACAATTAGAAGAGTTAGGGTTATAACCTTACTAGTTTTGATTTAAGAGAGAGATGGAGATGATGATGATGATGATGATGGGGCTTGCTTTGTCTTCTCAAAGCTTTCCCTTCTTCTTCTTCTTCTTCTTCTTCTTCTGATAACTCTCTCTAACTTTCTTCTTCTTTCTTAGTTTAGACTTAGGCTTTAGAAAAACTAACGTGCTGGTAGTATATACATATAATATATAATATATGTAACTCCTATATATTAAATATATACACTAACTACTATTTTATATATAAGTTACAAGAATTTGAAAAGTATAAGGCCATGTTTGGCTAAACAAAATCCTTTTAAAAACCGTTCTTTTATTAGCTAAAGCCTTGTTTGGATAAAATAGATTTAAACAAATACAAGGGTCTCGTTTGGTAAAATCACTTTATAACCTTTTTCATTCTTTTAATAACTCTTTAAATCAATAGATTAAATACTACACTTATTTAATTAATAAAAATACATAATACCTAATTGTTACACAATTGTAATTCCTTTATTAAACATAATTCATGTAACAAATTATTATTAACACTTAGCACATAACATTAAATCTAATTGAATTATTCTCAACTAAATTAGAATTATGCTACAACATATCAATTTAATTAAATATTACTCTTAATTAAATCAATCCACACAATCACATAATTCATTTATTTAACTCAATAAATAAATCACATATAATATTTATTCACTCAATAAATATTAAAATTTAATATATAAAATCTCAATCGTTACAATCTTCCCTCCTTAAAAGGATTCTGTCCCCAGAATCACAATCATAAAAAAAAATTCTCATAAAAAAATTCATCTGTTACATTCTTCCCCCCTTAAAAGGATTCTGTCCCCAGAATCGATATATAAGGGGTTACACAAATCAATTAAGCAAATAATTGAGGATAAGATTTCCTCATTACATCCTTGAGTTTCCACGTGGCTTCTTCAGTACTGTGGTTCCTCCAAATTACCTTAACAGAAGGTATCACTTTATTTCTAAGTACTTGTTCCTTCCTATCAACTATTTGAACAGGAACCTCTTCATAAGTTAAGTCTTTATCAAATTGTAAAGGCTCATATTCTATTACATGTTTATAGAAGTGTTTGTAAGGTAGTAACACCGAAATATGAAATATGTTGTGTATATTGTCAAGCTCTGGAGGTAATGCCACTTCGTAAGCTACCTCGCCAACTTTTCGTAGTACCTCGAAAGGTCCAATAAATCGGGGACTCAGCTTTCCCTTCTTGCCAAATTGAATCTTTCCCTTCCAGGGAGATACTTTCAGGAAAACGAAACTCCCTGGTAAGAATTCTCGGTTCTGTCGATGTTGATCGGCATATTTCTTCTGTCTGTCCTGAGAAGCAACCAATCTTGCTCTTATCAGCTTCACGATTTCAACAGTTTGTTGCACCAATTTCGGTCCCAACAGCTGAAGTTCACCGACTTCATCCCAGCACAAAGGAGTTCTGCACTTTCTGCCGTATAACGCTTCGTAAGGCGGCATGCCGATACTCGCGTGGTAACTGTTGTTGTAGGAAAACTCCACCAACGATAGATGATCCTCCCAGCTTTCCTTGAAATCCATCACGCAAGCTCTCAGCATATCCTCAAGCGTCTGAATTGTTCTCTCGCTCTGGCCATCGGTTTGAGGACGGTATGATGTACTCATTTGCAATTGCGTTCCCAGACACTCTTGCAATCGCTTCCAGAATTTGACATAAAACGTGGATCTTTGTCTGACACAATTGACACTAGAACACCGTGTTGAGAAACAATCTCCTTAACGTATAACTTCGCCAATTGTTCCAAGTTGTACTTAATATTAATTGGTAGAAAGTGGGCTGACTTCGTCAGTCGATCCACAATGACCCAAATTGCGTCAAATCCATTCTGAGTCGCTGGAAGACCAACCACGAAATCTATCGTGATATGCTCCCACTTCCATTCTGGAATTTCCAACGGTTGTAATAATCCGCTAGGTCTCTGGTGTTCTGCCTTGACTTTCTGACAAGTTAGACATTTCGCAACGCATTCAGCAACATCCCTCTTCATATTCGACCACCAGAAATGATGCCTAAGATCCTGGTACATCTTCGCACTCCCAAGGTGAATTGAATACTTAGAACTGTCGTAGCCGTCCCTCACTGTCGATTCCAAATTTAAACTCTTTGCCATTGGCTATTCTCTTCCGAATCTTCTTGCATTCTTCATCGTGAAGTTGTGCTTCTTTCACTTTGTCTACCAGAGTAGAACCAGTAGTTACTTGAAACAACTTCTCATCTGATTCCTTCGGAATCTTCACTTCCAGTTCTAATCTAGCCATCTGTTCTATCAGCTGATCCTGATCAGTTAACATATTCAGCTTCTCCCGACCTCTTCTGCTCAAAGCGTCGGCGACAATGTTAGCTTTACCCGGATGGTAAAGTATCTCTCAGTCGTAGTCCTTGATCAGTTCCAACCATCTTCTTTGGCACATGTTCAAATCGTTCTGGGTAAAAATATACTTCAGACTCTTGTGATCTGTGTATATTTCACACTTCTCTCCATATAAGTAGTGTCTCCAAATCTTTAGAGCAAACACTATTGCCGCCAATTCTAAGTCATGGGTTGGATACCCGTTCTCGTAATCCTTCAGCTGACGTGATGCGTAAGCAATAACCTTGCCGCTCTGCATCAACACACAGCCTAAACCCTTATGTGAGGCATCACTATATACCACGAAATTCCCCGTACTATCCGGTAAAGACAACACAAGCGCAGTACCCAACCTCTTCTTTAATTCCTGAAAACTTTTCTCACACTTCTCCGTCCAAACAAACTTAACTATTTTATGAGTCAAATTCGTCATCGGAGTTGCGATCTTGGAAAAATCTTGGATAAATCTACGGTAATAACCTGCCAATCCCAAGAAACTTCTCACTTCAGACGGCGTTTTCGGCTGATCCCAATTCATTATCGCTTTCACTTTCGACGGATCTACCGAAATACCATCCTTGTCGATCACGTGGCCAAGAAATTGCACACGTTTCAACCAGAATTCGCACTTCGAGAATTTCGCATAGAGCTTCTCTCGTCTCAGCGATTCTAAGGTTAGCCTTAAGTGTTCAGCATGTTCCTCCTCGGTCTTGGAATAAACCAGGATGTCATCTATGAACATCACTACGAACTTATCCAGGAATGGCTTAAACACCCTGTTCATTAGGTCCATAAATGCAGCTAGGGCATTCGTTAACCCAAATGACATCACCAAGAACTCGTAATGACCATACCGAGTCCTAAAAGCCATTTTCGGTATATCTTCCTTCCTCACCTTCAATTGATGATACCCGCTTCTCAAATCGATTTTTGAGAAGTACTTAGCACCCTTCAGTTGGTCAAACAAGTCATCGATCCTAGGTAAGGGATACCTATTCTTGATCGTAACTTTGTTCAAATCTCTATAATCAATGTAAAGACGCATTGTTCCATCATTCTTCTTCACAAATAAAACTGGCGCTCCCCACGACGAAATGCTCGGTTGAATATACTTCTTGTCTAGCAATTCTTGAAGTTGAACCATCAGTTCCTTCATCTCAACTGGAGCCATTCGGTACGGAGCCTTCAAAATTGGAGCAGTTCCCGGCACTAAGTCGATCACGAACTCTATCTCCCTATCTAGCAGAAGTCTTGGCAAATCGCTCAGAAAAACGTCCACAAACTCCTTAACCACTGATATCTCTTCTACCTTCGGGCTCTCCTTACGCATATCTACTATGTAGGCTAAATATCCTACACAGCCTTGCATCCAAAGTTTCTTGGCTTGCATCACCGTCAGATAAATCGCTTGTCTAGGTGATTTGCTACCATAGAACACTACTTTCGACGGAGTCATAAGGTTTACCGACTTCTTCTAACAGTCGATTACCGCCCCATGGTTGAACAACCAGTCCATTCCCAATATGACATCGAATTTCCCAAGTTTTATTGGAATCAAATCTACCCTCAGCTCCTGACCCTTAATGTCCAATCTACAGTTCTTGTACACTAACCTAACAGGAATGACTTCTCTATTCGCAATTTCTATGTTCAAGGGGCAAGATAACTCCTCTATAGGTAAATCTAGGGTTTTAGCAAAATCATCAGATATGAATGAACAAGTAGCACCCGAATTAAATAATACATATGAATTTATACTATTGATCGGAATAATACCTGCCACCACATCTTTTGATTGCACGGCATCCTGCACCGTCATATTGAATGTACGGGCAGTGGGTCGAACGGCTTGCAATGGCGACGGTTCGGCAATAGTCAGAGTGATGCCGCTGCCATTTCCTTCATTCCCTGTTGACCCTGTCGCTGGCTTCTTAGGGCAATTACGAGCCATGTGATCCTTGGATCCACATGTATAGCAAGCTCCCTTCTTCAGGTTTGAGCAATTCGGCGCGATGTGGCCTTCCTGACCACAGTTATAGCACACCCGTTTCCCTTTCATGCACACTCCAGTATGAGTCTTCCCGCATGTAGCACATGCTTCGAGCTTCCTTTTCTATTGTCCTCCCTGCTGACTCCCAACAGAGGTGTTATCGTTCCACTTCCTCTTCTGATGAATAGCTACACTACCACCAGCCTTGTTTTCTGTCTCAATCTTCTTCTTCTTATCTTGGTTGAATTTAGTCACGGCTTCGCTCCCTCCTTCAGCTAGAATGGCCTTTTCCAGCACGGCTGCAAACGTATTCAGCTGGAATATAGAGACCTTGCTGTACAGCCAGGGTTTCAGTCCCCGCTCAAACCTCCTTGCCTTCCTAGCGTCCGTGCTAATCTGGTATGTAGCGAACCTAGGCCAACTCGTTGAACTTTGCTGCGTATTCCGACACTGTCATCCCTCCTTGCTTCAGCTCTAAGAATTGGACCTCCATCTGGTCCTGCAAACTCAATGGGAAGTACATTTCGTAGAACATTTCCTTGAAACGTTCCCACGTTATGACTCCTTCTCCCTCTCGGGTTTTATTCGCCTGCCACCAAAAACTAGCATTTGCCTTCAATATGAAAGTCACAAATGCTGTCTTCTGGTCTTCACCGACCTTAGCCACATCAAAGACTTTCTCCATTTCCATAACCCACGTCTGTCCATCTATCGGGTTCGTCGATCCCTTGAATTCAGGCGGTCCTACTACCTTAAACTCTTTGAACATCGTGGCCTGCACTTGCTGCTGATTCGCCATCGCTCCTATCAGCAAGTTCACTAACTGCTGAACCGAGTTAGGGTTTGTTCCATCGTTATTGTTGTTGTTCGTCGAACCCTCGGGGTTTTGACGTGTTGGTCTTTTTCTAGGAGGCATTTTCTATTAAGAAAATATTATTATCAGCTCCTTTATCCAATTCTTAAGTATTCAAGTTAAACTTAAACAATCAAATAACTCAATTCACATATGAACACATAGCACATCAATAAACTTCTTTTATTTATTACTCGTAGTTTAAAAACATCGGATAGATAGCATTTCTGCTATTTACATCAACTTTCCTGAACTGGAACAAGTTACATGACTACATCATCACTTTATCCCATTATTATCTCAAGTTATGGGACTTACATCATTTATTACAAAAGAAATACATAATTTAAAAGCTCTAATGTCTAGGCATATTAAGACGTCGCACAACCTCTCTATATTCTTCCTCCATCACCCGAAACGCTGTCCTTTGGTCCACCACATACCATGGTAACCCTTGGAACTGAGCTAGGTAATAAAAGATACGGTCCTGGGCCCTATCTATGGCCGTATGGAAAGCATACTCTGTTTCTCTTAGCTTGGCTCTCTTGGTTTCTGCCTCGTACTCAGCTCGATCAGCTCGTTGAGTAGCCCTCAAGCTTGTTTCCTCAGCTCTGGCACGCTTCGTCGACCCCTCTTGGATAACTTGCTTCAGCTTTGCTAGCTCGGTTCGTGCCTCGTCTCGATCATTCTCTACGTGGACTAGCTTCCACTGCGCTTCTCCTAGGTCACTAGCCATATCCTCAATAGTCTCGTCCCACTGCTGGATGGTTTCTTCGAGTTCTCCGACTCGACTATGAAGCTCCACATTACTGTCGTAAACTGCCTCGTATATCTCAGCACTAACAGAGTGAGGTGGAAATTCCTCTTCGGGATCCTCTTCCTGCTCTTCAGACTCGTCCTCGTCCTATTCCTCTAGAATAGATGTCAGCTCACGCTCCCGAGCAGCTACGGTGATCACTGGAGATGGCTCTCTCCTAACCAGCTGCTCCCAGACAACATGGATGTCTCGGGGCTCTTCCTCTCTAGGCACCTGAGGTACATCCTCTCTAGCCTAACTGGATTCTCCAATGTTCATCATCCTGACAAAAGAATTTTAAAGTTTATTATTACGTGATATCGAGTCGTCACTCTTCGAATACCTAAACACAAAGCACATAAGGTAGTTATTATCTTTACCTATCACCACTATCTTTTCGATCTTCCTATAAGGCTACTACCTAAGGTTTTTCCCCCACCTAAGGTTCATAACCTATAGCTTTGATACTAACTTGTGACACCCCCAAATCCGGATACTTCATTTTCACATGATTTGGTGTTCACTTTCTAATTAAAACATACATCTACCCAATAATGAAGAATTGTAAAGTAAATTACAACCTTCATAATACTTAAATAAAATCTTCCTTGATAAAGGATCACAACTTGTCCAATATAAAATCCCAGGGTTAACCAAACCTTAACATCAATCAAATAAATGCGGAAATAAAACATAATCAACTACGTCTCATTACAAAAGTAACTTGAAAATAACAAGCCTTCACTTGCTTATCTTTCCTTTTCCTTTACTTGTTGACGGTATGTCAACATTCTTGTTCTCAACTGTAAGTAGTGGTAAAGCATGCAAGAGTGAGCAAACAAAAGCTCACTTGGAAATACAACAGTGATATAACATATATGAATAGTTTCAAAAGAGTTTGAATAACTTTACTTTCATCAAAATAAAGAATTGAATTATAATTCTTTCATCAATACATAGAATTCGAATATAGAATCATCTGAGGGTCATAAGACCTTGAACTTTTTGTCCTAGGTTATAAATATTTCTATTTAAACCTTTAACAGTCATTAAGACTATGGACCTTTAACTCGTACTCAGGGGGATCAACCCTTTGTACCATGAATTATGCACAACCATCTTAACGCTTTCGCATAATTGTCCCCTAATAAATAGGGTTGTTCATTCTCAATAATTGAATTCAAGTCCGCACCAAAGAAAGTTTGATTTGGATAGATAAGGGAACTTTGGAGTTTTAACTATCATCAACTAGGAGTAGTTGAATCGAATCACAGTACTTTAATAGTTCAATAATACAAGAATCATGAACCAATTATAAGATATGACAATAAACTTCATAATAGATAGGCATGCTTTAGAAGTAACTCAAAGCAATTGAAAGAATAAGTAGATCTTGCTTGAACAACTAAGACAAGATCACAATGCTTCAATAATATTTCAATACTTGTGCCATAAGAATATTAGAATATAACAAAGCTTGTACAATATAAGTAACAAGTTTTGAAATAGAAAAATTGCTTAACGTAAGAAAATAAAGATTTGAACACTTGCACAATAATAAGTTTAGAGATAGAAAACTTGCCTCAAGCGCAAGGTACACTTTAATAACTATAACCACTTCCACAATTACCCTACACATATACGTTACGTTCAAAACATCTATTAATATCCAACTACAACATATAAACTGTCGAACTTCATATCCAAGTCTAACTCACAATGTAATTTACCACATTGGTTGCGAACTAGTCAAGTACGTGAGTCTATACTCACGGCATACATTCGTAAGCTTATAGCGCTATCAATCGTGTTGTGTACCTAAGGAAAGTAACACACACACACACACACACACACACACACACACACACACACATGTAACATACTCACATAACACTTCAATCAAACTCAAACACATCAAAAACATGTTAACTTATTATATATTTCACTTATCAAGTCATAGAAATAAATTAGCTAAATAAACGGGGCATAAAAACTCAAAAACCAAAAACCAACTTTTTTGGACAGCAACCTAACCCGCTGGGGCGGGTCCTATAGGCCTAGAAGCCCCGCTAGGGCGGGTCACCCCCTGGTGAGGGTCATGGTTCGCGAACTGGTGGAGAAATAAGCCAATTTGGCTCAATCCTTCACACCGAATTCGATTTTTTCCAACATGATAAACATGAAACTTGATACAAATAATATTTTAACCTTATTAACATGCTTATAACATTTAAAATCCCTATAACACATAATCAAAATCAAGGTTTCATGATTTTCGAAGAAAACACAATTTTAAGCGTTCTTGGAGAAAATTGCTATCACGAATTCGTTTTTTAATCAATTCAAGTAATTCCAATTGTAATCACTTCTATTCTTAACATACTAACATAATACATGACCAATTTCAACAATAAACCATAATCAAACCTCAATTTGCTAGTTTCAAAAGCCATTTTTCAGAAATTGATTCAAAGAAAATCACTATGAACACAATTCCTATTGTTTATCAAAAATTCATGGTTTGAATTGCTAACACAACCATATAACTCATATATAATCATGTTATATCACATATTACACATATCTCATGCTCACATCAAGGATTTAAGAATTATTTTCAACATAACTTCATAAAAGAGTACTATGAACATGATTTAATAGTGTTCATCATATACTTGTGAATTGAAACTCTTAACAACTATAAAAATCTCATGTAAGCGTATATATATATATATATATATATATATATATATATATATATATACTCACACATCCCATTCTCATATCAAAATTATGAAGTTTCACCAAAAAAAATTTACATAGAAGAACATAACTTTAAAACTTGTTTTTACAACAATTGAAATATGAAAATCCTTTTATGGCATACAATTACATATGAAAACATATGAAATTCATATATACATATAAATTCCTAATCATGAAAATCTAATTTGACAAAGAATACAATAGTTATACAAATTGATTCTACAATTAGAAGAGTTAGGGTTATAACCTTACTAGTTTTGATTTAAGAGAGAGATGAGATGATGATGATGATGATGGGGCTTGCTTTGTCTTCTCAAAGCTTTCCCTTCTTCTTCTTCTTCTTCTTCTTCTTCTTCTGATAACTCTCTCTAACTCTCTTCTTCTTTCTTAGTTTAGACTTAGGCTTTAGAAAAACTAACGTACTGGTAGTATATACATATAATATATAATACAAGTAATATATAATATATGTAACTCCTATATATTAAATATATACACTAACTATTATTCAATATATAAGTTACAAGAATTTGAACAGTATAAGGCCATGTTTGGTTAAACAAAATTATTTTAAAAATCATTCTTTATTAGCTAAAGCCTTGTTTGGATAAAATAGATTTAAACAAATACAAGGGCCTCGTTTGGTAAAATCACTTTAAACCCCTTTTCCATTCTTTTAATAACTCTTTAAATTAATAGATTAAATACTACACTTATTTAATTAATAAAAAAAATATAATACCAAATTATTACACAATTGTAATTCCTTTATTAAACATAATTCATGTAACAAATTATTATTAACACTTAGCACATAACATTAAATCTAATTGAATTATTCTCAACTAAATTAGAATTATGCTACAACATATCAATTTAATTAAATATTACTATTAATTAAATCAATCCACACAATCACATAATTCATTTATTTAACTCAATAAATAAATCACATATAATATTTATTCACTCGATAAATATTAAAATTTAATATATAAAATCTCAATCGTTACAGGGTTCCATTTAGATACATAATTGGCTTAGGATCTCCACAACCTGCTAGTTTGCTAGTTGAAAATCTTTTGAAGACAATTTTACCGTTGTGGATTGCCAGCACTTCAGTAGTTAGAGGCAATTTCTTTGCGCAGTACTTGGCAAGAGATGCCCAACCGCTGAAAAATTTTCACTATTAAAGCAAAGTAAAGAGAATTTATGTGAACAAATACTAAAGCCAAACATTCTTCTTCTAGCTCTTCTTACCCTATAGTGTGGGGCTTACATATCCCCACAATTACAGCCACGACTGCTAGACTTTTAGCCTCCCTGACCAGAACTTTTCGGATTGAGCATCCTTTAAAGACCTCTCCAATAAGATCTACCTGATATCCAAACACAAAAAATCAGATTATAATTCTACTTTCAGCAAAGTGTGAATAAATGACTTTTATCTTTCATATAAAGACACCTGTTTTTCATTGCATAGCCCTTCATAATTATCCAGATAACCATCCAATGAGGCCTTAAGCTTTGAATCTGAAATTATAATCCAAATTTAGAAAATAAATGAATCTTATAATAACAACTCAACTGATATAACGAAGTTAGCAGCAGATAAAAAAAAGTTGAATACCAGAATTTCGACAAACATGAAGTGCAGTTTCACAAGAGCCCAATCAAGCAACTCTCTTGTATGTTCATCGAATCCAATTCCCACCAAAACATTCTTCTTTTTAACGTCCTCAACTGTCATTCTGCTAATTCACTGATGAATTATGTTCACGAAATTTTCGAGTTCAAACCATCTAAATTTGCATAACCTTTGCAAATATAATATAATCAATTGGAATGATCATGGAAATCTCTGTTGCAGGAACTGCAGCCCTCTTTTCCTTTAACAAATACTGAAAAATCAAACGAATAAGACAAATATAATACTCCACAGTACTCCCCTATAAATTCAAGAAATACCCATTATCAGATTACAATTAAAAGATTCAATCTGTAGGTTCTAAGCAATTCAAATTCAAATTCTCATAGCCCACCAAGAATTAATATTCGAAAGTAAGACCCAGAAAGTTCCATAGACCAGTACACATTATGGAGATATTGTATGTATAAGTATATGTAAAGCTGATAACTGCATGAATAGAACCATCTCTTGTAGGTAAGTTTTTATTTCTGTTTCTTCATCACTTCTCCAATTGTTATCCAGTAGTGAGCACTTTCAATGCAGATTCTACTCGAGTCAATGTAAACTTTAAACACTGCCAAAGGTCTAGTAACAGTTCTATGATCTTGAAACAAAATAAATAGCAAGACAAACGACATTACAGAATATAGACCCTTCTATTGGGTACAGTTAGTAAATTTTAATCTTAGTTAAATAGAGTTTAACCCAAAGCAGTAAACATATACACATTACATGCTTAATTATGGCAATACACACATTTTCTGAAGCAATGAGCTAATGCGCTGGATGAGGTTGGCGAGTCTCTCTGCAGGTCCTTAAGCTCATTCACAATTCTCTTGGAAGCCATTCAAGAAAGTTTTGTAATAAATCTCTTAAAAGTGGTAGATAACAAATATAAGAGAACTGAATTGTCTTAAGATTGTCTCCAACTTTTCTTCCCCTTTATTTTGGGTATTTCAATTCAATTGTACAACTGAATTGTCTTAAGATTTATAAGTATCAATAAAAGAGGCACAAAAACAGCAATGAAGCATTACAGATTGTTCAAGTGTTCAGAAGCAAAATCTAATCCATCTCAATCTGGTTAATCTATAATTCTCTACTCCTCAATGACTAAATTTCAAAACAACTTTTGACGTATAAATCAATTTCAGACTTCCTGAAACAGAAATCTATATATAAACCACACAAATTTCATTTAACAATTAAGTTGTCAATTATTTACCTAAACAAACACTCAGGTCACAAAAGTTGAATGTCCAATGGGCTAATAAATCTGAGAACAACACAACACACACATACAAACTCGTAAACCGTACACAAAGAAAATTCAGGTTACTAAAATGTAAAATCAGTTGAAAATGAGAGGCGAGAATGAAAATTAAACCTGGAAATTGTTTCTTCGTTCTTCTTTTGGTCGTCCTTTTGCGCTTTATCTTTGATCTGCTGCAGTGCGGTCATAAGTCCTTTGATATCACTGAAATTTCAAGCAAATTCGAACCAGAAGTGTTTAATTACTAGTATACAACACAATAAAAAGTGAGAATGAAAGAAAAATTCGAACCAGAAGTGTTTAATCCACATAGCTTCTCTGCCCTTCACAAGTACTGATGACATTATACTACTTTAGCAAATCATAACATTCCAGGATAAGGCTTCTCTTTTAAGCATTTCATCAAACATATAATGCCACTCTAATTTCATGAGCATTACCTGATTTTAAGATTTCTACTCGCCACCAAAACTAAGAACACCCTTTTACTCATAAAATATCCACTTTAATATAAAACCCAAGTACCAATTTCTAATTCTGCTACTGATATTCTCAAATTTTAAACTTTTCATAAAACCCATTACAAATCATTCATCATATCCCCAATTACAATCAAATTACCCACCAATCAAAACCCCACAAATTGAATTCACCAATTATTGAAATACAAGCCCATATGTCTATTTACAAATTTATCCGAGTATTTGAAAAGATTTTTGATTTGGGCAGTTCAGGAAAATTCTATCGTGATTTGGGGTTTTTGATGAAATTGTACCAATTTTTTGCAAACACTCATACATATCATTATGAATTTGTAACGAACTGAAGGATTCAGTAAGTACAAACCTCAATTTACTGCAGTAAAGTGAGTACAAAAATGAAGGAAAAGAACAAGAGTCAGAGGAGAAAGGAAGAAATGGGAGAGAAATATAGACAGATTCAGAGTAATGTGAGGAAGAAAATCAATATCCAATTCATTCATACGCCAACTGCTCCTCACTGAGCTAAGTACATATACTCCCTTTACATGCTCCTAAATCTGCCCAGCTCAGCCATGTGCCTCCTAACAGATTACTACTCGAATAACATGCAAAAGAAATGAAACAGAAATGGAAATTACTACCTTACCCTTAACTAATAGAAAATAGGACATTATTGACCCCATCTAACTAACTCAACCACCTTACAATCCATCCCCCATGAAAACAACCTTGTCCTCAAGGTTGGAAGTTTGGAAATTTCTTATGGAAATCATTCCAGTCCTCCCAGGTTACTTCATCTGGTAAGGTGTTGGACCACTGCACCAAGACTTCAATTGAGGCTGCATTATTCATTTTTGTCATTTTCCTGTCTAGAATGGCCACAGGCTCGACCAAGAATTGGCCATGTTCATCTAACTGAGGTAGACTTGCAGAACTTTTGTGCTTAGAACCAATCTTTTTCTTTAAAAGGGACACATGGAACACAGGATGGACTTTAGCTTTAGTTGGTAAACTGAGTCGATAGGCTACCTTTCCCACTTTTCTATAACCTGATACGGACCAAAATATTTGGGAAGAAGCTTTCCAAATTTAGTTTGAGTAACAGTAGGCTGCTTATAAGGTTTAATCCTTAAGTATACCCAATCTCCCACCAAGAAGGTCCTTTCACTCCTTGCTTTATCAGCATAATTTTTCATCCTAGACTGAGCTGCTGTCAAATTCTGCTTTAACAACTGCAATTGTTGAGTTCTTTCCTTGCAAAAGGACTTGGTAGTAGGGTCCTTAATGCGGCCATATTGATGAAAGTTGAGGTGAGAAGGCTTGTAACCATATAGGGCTTCAAAAGGAGACACCTTAAGCCCACTGTGGTAATGTGAGTTATACCAAAATTCTGCTAGAGGCATCCAAGTGGTCCAGTTATGGGGTCTATTTGCAGTCATGCATCTAAGATAACACTCATGCATCAGTTTGGGGTGGTATGCATTGCTTAAATAAAGTCTTGTCCCCACCAGTTTGAACAATGATTGCCAAAACAGACTAATAAAGATTTTGTCCCTATCAGACACAATAGAGGAGGGAAAACCATGTAGTTTGTAGATTTGCTCAATGTATACCTGAGCCAAATCTGCAGCAGAAAAAGGATGGTGAAGAGGAATGAAATGACCATACTTAGTTAACCTATCCACTACCACCCATATGACTGTCTGCCCCCTAGACTTTGGTAATCCTTCAATAAAATCCATGGATATATCCTCCCATGGCTTATCTGGAATAGGCAAGGGCTGTAGTAGTCCTGGAAGGGCCATAGTTTCATGCTTGTTCTGTTGACACAGACCACAACTCTTAACAAATTGAGTGACCTCACTTCTCATATTGGACCAGAAGAAATATTTGTTTATCCTTTCAAATGTACCTGTAATACCTGAGTTACCCCCCCCCCCCCCGCCCCATAGGAGATTCATGGAATTCAGATAAGAGTTTAGCCTTTAATTCCTCATCCGGGCCCACTACCAACCTGCCTTGGAACTTCAATCTGCAATTCTGAAAAGAATATCCAGGCAGTGACTGAGGATCTAACTGAAGCTGCATTATTAAATCTTTGAGGCCCTGATCAGACTCCCAGGATTGTGCAATCTCCCTTATCCAATGAGGAATACAAGCAGATAGGGCTAAGCAGCTTATCTCAGCACTTGTCTCAGCCTCATGGCCTGGTATTTGTCTAGATAGGCAGTCTGCTGCCAGTGTTTCTTTGCCTTTTTTGTACACTATTTCATAATCCAAACCCATTAATTTGGTTATCCATTTCTGTTGGTTAGTGGTAGTAGTCCTTTGATCAAGCAGATACTTAAGACTATGATGATCAGTCTTAATTAGCACCTTATTCCCAAGCAAGTAATGCCTCCATTTGTTGACAGCAAAGACCACAGCCATTAGTTCCTTCTCATAAGTGGACTAGCCTAAGTGTTTAGGGGATATGGCCTTGCTTAAAAAAGCTATAAGCTTCCCTTGTTGCATCAAAACTGCTCCTAAGCCAAAGTAAGAAGCATCAGTTTCTAGAGTGAAGGGTAGAGTAAAATTAGGCATAGTTAGGACTGGTGCTCTTATCATAGCATTTTTTAGAGACAAGAAAGCAGTAGTAGCACCATTATTCCATTGAAAGTTGTTCTTCTTCAATAAATCAGTCAAGGGTTTACTAATGAGACCATAGTTTCTGATGAACTTCCTGTAATAGCCAGTAAGGCCCAGAAATCCTCTTAAATTTCTAATGTTCTGAGGAAGTGGCCATTCTTTCATGCAACAGATTTTCTCAGGATCAGTGGATACTCCCTCTGGTGTAATGATGTGCCCCAGGTAGTGAACTTGTTCTGTACCAAAGAGGCACTTACTCCTTTTGGCATATAAAGTGTTATATTTGAGCAGATGTAAGGTTAACTGTAGATGTTTAAGATGTTCCTCATAACTGGAACTATATATTAATATGTCATCAAAGAAAACTAGGATAAACTTTCTCAAATAAGGCTTAAAGATATGGTTCTCATTAGGGATTGAAAAGTGGCTGGAGCATTAGTGAGCCCAAAGGGCATAACTAAAAACTCAAAATGTCCAGTATGTGTCCTAAAGGCAGTTTTGGGGATATCTGGGGGATGTACTTTGATTTGATGATAGCCTGATCTGAGGTCCAACTTGGAGTACCATTTAGAACCATGTAGTTCATCCAGAAGCTCATCAATAGCTGGAATAGGGAATTTATCCTTGATTGTCATCTCATTCAAGGATCTATAGTCTATACACATTCTCCATGTTCCATCTTGTTTCTTTACCAATAAAACTGGAAAAGCATAGGGCCTGGTGCTTGGCTGAATAATCCCTAAAACCAACATTTCATTTACAATCTTCTCAATCTCCTCTTTTTGCACAAAGGGGTATATATAGGGTCTCAGGTTAACTGGTTGACTCCCTTCTTTCAGATTGATGTGGTGATTATGTGCTCTATCTGGTGGCAGCCCTTGTGGTTCCTTAAACACCTTAGAAAAATTTTGCAACACCTTTTCCAACTGACAGCAGTCCTTATTCCCTTCCTTAGCCATGTCATCCTCTAATGTTTCCATGAATTGCTCTGTGTGGTCATGGGCATTGGAATTCATCCCAAAGAGATAACCAAAATACCCATGTGTTATTGTATTCAAGGCCTGCTGAAACTCCCCAGGAGACATGAGCTGGACAGTGGGAGTGACCGCATCTGATTCACCCTTGAGTAAGACTGTCCTATTGTCCTTCATAAAAGATAACTGGAGTTGATCAAAGTCTAAAGTGACTGGGTTGAAGTGCCTAAGCCATTGCACCCCCAAGACAGCATATATCCCCCCCAAGGGCAAGACTCTAAAATCAGTAACAAAAGTCTCACCCTGAACTGACCAAGGTAACTGGGTACATTCCTGTAAACTTGTGACCTTGAATCCATCAGCTACAGATACTGTCGTAGGTTTAGTATTTTGAGTGGCAGCCCTGATCCTTTTGGCAGCCTGAGGGCCTAGGAAATTATTTGTACTTCCACTGTCAATCAATATCCTTAGACTCTGTCCCTTTGCCATTCCCAAAATCCTGATTGTATTATTAACCCTGTGTCCTGATAAGGCATGTAGGGTAATGTGAGCCTCATGGACTTTACATTCAGTGTCAACTGGAGGTTCGTCCTCCTCACAGTAGTCCCTCACTTCTTCTTCATTGTCACAGCCTTCTAGAGAAGGTAACATCAAAAATAGGCGAGGTTTCTTGCATTGATTCCCCACAGTATATGGCTCATCACATGAATAACACAATTTCTTTCTCCTTTTTTTGCTAGTTGCTCCCTAGTCAATCCACTAATAGGCATATTCTTCCCAAACTCCACATTAGGTATAGTAGTGTTACTAATCCCTGATGGACCCATTCCTGCTGGTTTGTTTCCAAACCCTGGACTGGTTCTTAGTGGAATACCAGGGCCCCCTATTTTGAACCCCATTCTGCTCCTTTTAACCCATGCCTCTAACTTTGCTTCTTTAACTCTGGCCATTCTAATCAACTCCTTAAGGGATGGTAACTTCAACTCCTGAATGCCCAACCTTATTTCCTCTTTAAGCCCCCCCAAAAAATAGTCCATAAAAAAAGCTTCATTCAAAGAGGGGTTCCTAATCAAGGACCAACCCTTTAGTTCTTCAAACTTCTTCCTATACTCATCCACAGTCCCAATCTGCTACACATTTTTCAATTCCCCTATAGGATTCATTTGATTCTCTGGACTGAACCTAGCCACAATTTCGTCCACAAACCCATCCCAAGCCAAATCTGGACCCCTTGCACAAACCCAGAATACCATTCTTCAGCCTCTCCTTCCAGATTCATGGTGGCTAAGTGAAGTTTGTGACTATCAGCCACTGAATGGTATGAAAATAATTTATTGCATATTCGGATCCATGATCTAGGATTATTACCATCAAATCTGGGGAATTCAAACTTGATTGATCTGAATATGCTAGGAGCACCCTTTTCATCCTGATTTTGATTTTCAAAAGTCCCTAAAACTGAACCAATAGGAATTTATAGATTACCTGGGTTATTTGAATGAGGAGGTAGCCTAACTGAGAGCAAAGCATCAAAACCCTTCATCATCTGCTCCATCTGTTGTTTTAACCTCTCCTCGAAATCCAGCTTCAAGCTGCTGACAAAGTCATTCAACTGAGTCTGCAACCTCTGGATGGAGTTAGCTTGATCACTGGCAAAGCCTTCCAAATTAGTGATTCTCTGTGTGTTATTGACCATAGCTGGATTCGTTAATGGCTTTGATACCAATTTGTAACGAACTAAAGGATTCAGTAAGTACAAAGCTCAATTTACTGCAGTAAAGTGAGTACAAAGATGAAGGAAAAGAACAAGAGTCAGAGGAGAAAGGAAGAAATGGGAGAGAAATATAGACAGATTCAGAGTAATGTGAGGAAGAAAATCAATATCCAATTCATTCATACGCCAACTGCTCACTGAGCTCAGTACATATACTCCCTTTACATGCTCCTAAATCTGCCCAGCTAAGCCATGTGCCTCCTAACATATTACTACTCGAATAACATGCAAAAGAAATGAAACAGAAATGGAAATTACTACCTTACCCTTAACTAATAGAAAATAAGGACATTATTGACCCCATCTAACTAACTCAACCACCTTACAGAATTCAACAGGTAATCGGACGATTATAGCTAAGATGATTTCAGTTGAAAGATTTGTAATAGTAGTTGGGGGTAAATCAATGGGCTTACCAAAATCATCAAGATTTGCTGATTATGAATCGGAGGTTTCCTTGATTCTCTTCATCATCGAATAAAGCAGCACAATTAAGAAGTGGGCTATAAAATTAGTTGTCTTGGAAACCTGAGAGATATATTTAATTAGATGTTCTTATTAACTCTGCCGCGTCTCAGTATAAGAATGAATGAGGGTGTGTTATCACGAATAGAAGTGGGGGAAGAAAGAAACTCCTTGCTTGGATAAAGAGAGATTTATGTTTGATTTGAGAAGTTTTATTTTTCTTTTTCATTCTTTTCCCCCTTCTCTTTCTAATATATAAAAACATACATATTTTGCTATGTTTGGTTCTCATTCCATGGCATGCATGGAATGTAATGACTTTAAGGAATGGAATGATTTAAGGAATGGAATGACTTAAGAAATGGAATGAGAATGAGAATGGAATGGTCATTCTCATTTTTATGTTTGGTTTGTCCATTCATTCCTTCGGGAATAATCAGTAAATATTTTTTTTTGAGGGGGGGGGGGGGGATAGGTGGGGTGGGCAGGGTGGGGGTGTATATATAATCAGTAAATATTATTTTTTTAGTGGCGTAGGTGTGGGGTGGGTGGGGTGGGGGTTGGGGGTGTATACATAATCAGTAAATATAATTTTTTTTGGGGGGAGGGTGGGGGGTGGGCTGGGTGGGTGGGTGGGGGTGGGGCGGGGCTGGGTGGAGGTGTATATATAATCAGTAAATATTTTTTTTTAGTGGGGGTGGGGGTGGGTGTGGTGTGGGTGGGGGTGGGTGTGGTGTGGGTGGGGGAGTGGGGGCGGGGTGGGGGCGGGGTGGGGGTAGAGTGGGGCAGGGTGGTTGGGGTGGGGTGTATATAATCAGTAAATATTTTTTTTGAGTGGGAGTGGGAATGGGGGTGGGGTGGGGTGGGGTGGGTGTTGGGGGCTGGGTGTACACATAATTAGTAAATATAATCAGCCAATTTTATGCATTAAGATGGTTAATAATGATGTATTTTTTGTTTATTTAATTTTCACGTTTAACAATAATAAACAATATTAGAAATTAAAGAAGTCAAAAAATTATTAGTCTGGAAATAATTCAAAAAAAATAGTTCAAAATAAACATAAACATAACGTTTTTTGTAAGGAAAATGAAATAGCATAAAAAAAGGGAGAAAAATAAAAGAAATGATGCTAGATAGAGAAGAGAAGAGGGAAAGGAGATTGGCCTAGGAATGAGATAAACCCACCTATTTAGAAAAGAATGAAAAATAACTTTCAAATTTGGAAGGGAATAACTAAAAGAATGGAATGGTCATTCCAATTGACTAACCAAACATGTTTTAAGTCATTCCATACATAATGGTCATTCTATTCCCAGCCCATTCCATTCCATTCCCACCAACCAAACACAACATTTTAGTTTAACAAACCATTACTTCAAATGAATAAATATTTGATTCATTAATTATTTTAAATAACTCATTTAATTTATACAATTAAATTAAATTTTTTCCATCCTTCCATAAATTGTTCCAAGACAATTTATATAACCTATTTAATTAACTACTAATTTGACAACAATATTTATATATTATATATTGGTCCTTCAAACATATTCATTATATTTACTTGGTGTAATATCGAATATTAAGCCGTTAACCACGTTACATTTAATTATTGTAACATAGTATCATTTCTCCTATAATCGAATAAATTAAAAAATAATTAAAAATTAAAAAAATTTAAACATTATTTTTTCAAAAATCTTTATTTTATGAAACTTTACTCTTTTTTGAAAAAATAAAAGTTTCTAAAAATAATAATTATTTTAAAACTTTTTAAAAATAATTACTATTTTAAAATATTAAAAATTATTATTATTTAAAATTATTTTTAAAAATATTTTATTTTAAAATATTAAAAATAATTATTTTTAAAATAATTATTATTTTAAAACTTTCTAGTTTTTTTTTATAAAAAAATTGTGAAATTGGGGTTTGGTCAACTTGGTCGGGCTGGGTCAAAATGGGTCGAATTGGGGTCAAATTGGGTAAAAAGAACGAAAACGCCAAAAAATATAACATTAAGGACTTAATTGGCAAAAAATAAACTTTACTGACGACTTTAAAAGTTGGTTGCAAGTTGGAGGGCCATAAGTGTCATTCAGCTATTTATTTTGAGACGGAGGGAGTGAAACATTTGATTGTATAAATTTGCGCCCAAATAAATAATAATTTTAAAATGAAAAATGATGCGTTTTGGGAAGAAAAATAAAGAGATGCTAAAACGCGCTTATTGGGTTTATTTTAATTTTGGGCAACAATTAACTAATCGTTGCAAAAAAATGTAAAAAATACGCAATAAAATAAAATTGTTGACAATGAATGTGGCCCATATTAGGCAACGAAATATAGTAAAAAAAAGTTTTCGTTGTCGATAATGAGGATAAATCTCATCGGCAACAAAAAAGTAAATAGGCGGGGAGTTTTGTTTTTTCCGCCAACGATTTGGCAACGAAATTTTGCAACGACCTATGAATTTTGTTACAAAAAATAAAAGCCTTTCACAAATTGTAACGAATGACAAATTTTGTTGCTAAACATGTATTTTTGGCAACGACTTTATAAGTCGTTACCCGAAATATCGTTGCCAAATGTCCATTTTTTGTAGTGAATAATAAATAATAAATAAATAATTAAAAGAGATAAATAATAAATAATTAATAATTAATAATTAATAATTAATTAAAATAGATAAATAATAAAATAAAATAGATAAATAATTACAGGACCGATTTCAGAAGCTTCGGGACCAGCATATAGCTGAGTTGGAGGCTACTAGGGGGTTCTGAGCCATTAGATTCCACGGGTCCCACTCCCCAGATTGAGTTATCTCGAGATGATGAGCTGAGACTATGGGTCGAGTCTCAGGATCCCCCTACTAGTAGTACTGGCAGGTATCGAGTGGTGGGTTTGCCTCGCATACCCGCATATACACTACCTGGAGGTAATAATTTTAATTCTTTATGTTTCACGAAATTCTTATAACTTATAAATGATTGACGCTATGTTATATATATTTTTGCAGGATCTAGCCATCGTTAGCGTCCGAGAGAAGCTATTGGACCATCTCATTCAAGCGCTGCCTTGGACGACGAGTTATGCCAGAGGCTGATCGCGGCGGTGTCGGATAAGTTCCATACCGATCCGGTGTTTCTTCGTCAACAGCTGCCTAGCAGGAGTCGCCTTCACCAGCTCATTCAGGAGGTTCTAGCTGGGGCCTCCGCAGAGAGTACGGGCTTTCCGCAGGAGCAGTTCGACGCGTTGGGCGGCGAGATGCTCCGGATGGTGGTTACCCTCTTAGAGTAGGCTTTTCGTCAGCCCCCGCCTACTCAGGTATTCTACATGTTATGTTATTTTCATTATTCTGCATGTTTATATTATTTTCATTATTCTGCATGTTTATGTTATTTTAATTTAACAATAATATCTTTTTATTTCTCACATATATACGGACTAATGATTTTTATTTTTAATTTTATGAACAGGGTAGCGATGGCGATGGCGAGGGGACTGGGACTGAGACCGGCGATGGCGATGGCGATAGCGAGGGTGATGGCGATGGCGATGATCATACTAGTTTATAGACTCATTTGTTTCATTTGTACTTAGTGTAGTCTCTGAAAGTGTTGTAAATTGTATATACATTTTGAACATTCGTTAATATTTGAAATTGTTGATGGGTTAGTACGTAGATTATTGCATTAGTTGATGAGTTAGTAGATTATAAGTAATTGTTAGTTTAGTTTATATATTTAACGAATATATATGTTCAATGACAGGAAAATATGTTGAATGACAGGAAATAGTACTGTTATTGGGCTGAAACAGGTTGCAGGTACAAAAATATTGGGTTTAAACACCTAGAAACTGAAATTTCAAAATAAACATAAAAAAATATTTGTTATTTTTGACGGAATAAGGTAAATCCGATGGAAATTCAGTCGAAAACAAGTTTTTCTGATTTAATTGGTAAATTAAATTCCGTCGGAGATATATTATTTACGACGAAAATTTCGTCGGGCATAGTGCTTGTTTTGGTTGACTAAAAGGTTCCATCGTAAATAATCCCTCGAACTTATTCGGGCTTATCCCCGACGGAACTATTCCCTCGTTAATATTCCCTCGAACTTATACTATGTACGACAGAATTATGTCGTAATTAATTCGTCGAAGATACCTATTTACGACGAACTTATTATCGACCGTGTAGTTACGACGAAACTTTTGACTGAATATTCCCTCGTAATTAACCTATTTTCGACGGAATAGAGCTAATACCGACGGAATTGTCCGTCGAAAATAAGGTTATTTCTTGTAGTGGTGGAAGATTGAAAGTAGTATGCATACAAGTCAATCATGTATGATGATAAAGCATATACTTTGGAAACGATCTTATTTATTTATTATTAAAAGTATTATTTAATTAAAGGTATTTATTTATCTACATGGTGCTGTTTTTATAATATGTGATAAACTTATAGTTTTAAGCAATGCTTTTAGAATCATAATGATGATCATGCTAATGAGATCTAAATTTTTAGATAGCTTAAAACTAAAATAGCTCCCAATCGTTGGATTACTAAAAAAAGGACGAATGAATCCGGATAGATTGGTACATATGTTGCTTGCTCATTGGATGAGGATGATTGATCTCATGATCATTTATGTGGAGACACTAAAGCAAGTATGTAGGTGCTTATTGGAGAATAAGTACACTGAACGTGACTCGCTAAGGAATACCTAATAGAGTTTTACTCGACTATCAATAGGAATTCCTAATGTGATAGTAGTACAAGTGATCTTTAGACTTGAGATCATCATAGTATCTTGTGTATAATGAATTATACTTTGACTTATTCCTTAAGACCCTTAGGGTATATCAAATGGTATGCTTGGGTGTAATAAGTTATATATGGAGATAATGAATGATTAATAAAGAATCTACCACTTCTAGTAAAAGAAGAGATATGTCCTATATGATTCATTAAATGACAACCCAGGAATCCTTGGCCAAGGTGGAATGAAATTAGAAAGGAGTTTCTAATTTGCATTATTTGGAGTTGTGCATTTTCTGATCGAAATACATATAATTAAATAAAATAAGACTTGACAATAATTTCATGTCTTATATTTAATTGGGACATTGTACGGTGGAAGGATTGAGATGTACGGTAACTATTAACTCACAGGTTCTTTTATGATTAATGTTGAAATCTATATTATCTGAAAAGTCGTTGATTGCTAAGGAGGTTTATCCTTATTGTAGAATAAATGTTATTTATTTAAATAAATTATTAGTTTAATTTATTTATTTAAATAAGATTAGAATTGTTCTAATTGATTTATTCACAACCGTTTTAATATGGAGAACCTAAAGGGTCACACCATAAAAAGAAGAATATTTATTAAAGAAACAAATGGCATAATCGTAATAATAAGTTAATTATATTTAATTTAATCTATAGTGATAGAATAAATTAAATAGCTTAATATTTATTATTTAATATTTTAAAAATATTAAATATAAATTAATGAGAGGAGTCTTATTATTATTATTATTACTATTATTTAATTCCTAAAGGAATTTGAGAATTAATTAATAAGATACTCTCTCTATCTCTCATATATATTCCTAATAAGATTATGAGACTAATTAATTAAAAGAGTTTAATTATTCCCAATAGGATTGGGAAGCCTAATTAATTAAAGGAGTTTAATTAAAACCATAATCCTAAATTATTTAGAAGTGTTGCCTACATCTATAAATAAGAAAGTCTTATTATGGAACAAGGTCAGACATTTTTAATTCCAAGAGTTAGGAGAACACTCTTTTTCTAGAGAGAAGGAAACTAAGGTTTAGCCAAACACTATTCTTCTTGAATTCTTATTCTTTCTTGGTGGATCACCTATAAAGGCCAAACACTTGGGTGGCTAACGTTGATCAAAGGAAGGAATCAACCCGGTGGATTCAAGTAGAAAGCGAAAAAGATTTGGAGTTGAACTCGTACCTGAGGAAGGTAGTTTCTACAAGGGTATGAATCTAATCTTCATCTATTTCATTTTAATTAATAACTATGCATAAAAGATGATCCGGGTATATGGTTTGTAAAAATATAAAACTCTGATTTACCATGCTTCCGCTTATTTTATGCAATTTAATTGTATCCATGAATCTTACAAACCTAACAAGGATGACGAATGTTGGAGGATCCAGTCAAGCTAGGGAGGAGGAACCTCAGCTGCCTAGAGATGAGGGGCCCAAGGACATCCATACTGTCTAGGAGCCGTTGGTATAGACAGAGCCATCTCCATTGATCAAAGTTGTGGGTCAGAAGCATGAGCTTGAGTTTGACCAGGAGGATGATGTTGAGACTTATGAGGAGGAAGAGGAAGATCCCAAAGAGATACCACCTAATTCTATTGTAGTTAAGATGTACGATGACTTGTACAATCGTAACATAGAGCTGAAGGATAGAGTCAAGGATTTAGAGAAGCTGACAGATGTACGTCAGACTGCTATAGAGCAGAAGGATGAGAAGATCCAAGATTTTGATGAACGTCTTGGAAATGTGGAATGGACACTGGTTCAGACAGAGAGTCACAGGGATCAGTTATTAGCTGAGGTTGAAAAATTGAAGGGTGACCTGAGAGAGGAGTCAGCAAAGCACGTGAGAGTAGAAGACGCTTGGATGAAGGCTTCTCAGCGTATAGATCGTACTGATGATAAGGTTCAGGAAAAGAAGGCTAGGATGAGATGGACTATGCTTTCCATTCAGCTATTGATAGGTCCCAGGACCGAGTCTTTTATTATCCAGCTCAGTTCGAAGACTTACCATGGTATATGATGGATTGTAGAACGATGTTCCGTATCATAGAGGAAGAGCGTAGAGAAGCTGCGCGACGTCTTATTATGCCAAGATAGGAAGAATAATAAGTTATGTGATTAACTATGAATTAAATAAGATGTAAATCCCAGATTTTGAGATAAATAATGGGATAAGATGATAATGTAATCCTGGAACTTTATTAGTTCAGGAAAAGTTGATGTAAATAGCAGTGAAGCTATCTTTTATATGAATGAATAAAATGTCAGAGTTTATTGAAAATGTTATGTGTTAATCTTAAAATGTTTGAGTTAAGTTTTAAATATTTAAGAAATTGAGTAATGATCTAATAAGCCTATATCTTAAACAGAAAGATGCCTCATAGAAGAAGACAACCACGTTAACAACCACCCCCTGAGGGGTTTACTAATAACAACAACAATGATGCCAACGCTAATCCTGTTCAGCAGTTGGTCAATCTATTAACGGGAGCACTTGTGAATCAGCCGCAAGCTCAAGCTACAACATTTAAGGACTTCAAAGCGGTAGGACCGCCAGAGTTTCTAGGGTCCATGAATCCAGTCGAAGCCCAGACTTGGATCATGGAATTGGATAAGGTCTTTGACATTGCTAGGGTCAGTGAGGATCAAAAAACTGCCTTCGCAATGTTCATACTGAAGTCAGAGGCCAGTTACTGGTGACAGGCAAATAAGGTTCGAGGGGGACAGGGTATTATACCGTGGGATAGATTCAAAGAAATGTTTGTCGAGACATACTTTCCGACAAGCTCATAGAACCAGATGTAGGTTTAATTTCTAGAGCTAAAGCAAGGTACCATATCTGTGCCGGAGTATGCTGTAAGGTTCAATGAGTTGGCAAGGTTTGCGCCATATCAGGCTAATACGGATGAGCTGAAGGAGATTAGGTTTGAACAGGGATTGAAGCACTGGTAGTATATCAAGGTCTCGATGTTTCAGCTGAACAGATTTGCATCAGTGCTAGAAAAGGTGATCATCGCAGAAGGTGGAACTGATGCTCTTACCAAGTTTAACCAGGAGCGAAAGAAGAAGAAGAATGAAAATGAGAATAAGGCTAGTGGTGGCAGCAATCAGAAGAGGAGGTGGAGTGAAAATTCAAGTGATGGGAGTCAGCAGAGAAATCAAAAGAGGAAGTTTGAAGCTTGTGCTACTTGCGGGAAGAATCACGCGGGTGTATGTCTGAAGGGGAAAAGAGTATGTTTTAATTGTGGTCAGAAGGGCCACATTGCACCAAATTATCCTAGTCCTAAGAAGGGAGCTTGTTTCACTTGCGGGCCAAATGATCATATGGCTCGCGATTGCCCTATAACGACCACTGGAGGGATAGGTGGAGGTAGGGGAAATAGCAGTGGTGGCACTTTGACTATCACTGGACCAACGCAATTGAATCGACCCACCGCCAAAAATTTCAACATGATCGTGCAGGATGTTGTGCAGTCAAAGGATGTAGTGTCAGGAATCATTCTGATTAATAGTATTAATGCTTACTTATTATTTGATTCGGGTGCTACTTGTTCATTTATATCCAATGATTTTGCTAAGAATTTAGATTTGCCTAAAGAGGAATTAGATTACCCATTGAACATAGAAATTGCGAATAGGGAGGTAATTTCTGTTAGGTTTGTATACAAGAACTGTAGGGTGGATATTAAGGGAAACGTGATGGTGGTAGATCTAATCCTGATTAAACTTTTAGAATTTGAAGTTATTTTGGGAATGGATTGGTTATTCAATTATGGGACGATAGTTGATTGCCAAAAGAAGTCTGTAAACCTTACGACTCCGTCAAACGGTAGTATTTTATGGCAGCAAATCGCCTAGACAAACGAGTTGTCTGACGATTATGAAGGCTATGAAGTTGTTGAAACAAGGGTGTGTAGGATATTTAGCCTACATAGTTGATACTCAGAAGGAGAGTGCAAAATTAGAAGAGATACCAGTCGTTAGAGATTTCACGGACGTGTTTTCGGGCGATTTGTCGGGACTTTTGCCAAATAGAGAAATTGAGTTTGTGATTGATTTAGCACCAGGGACTGCCCCGTATAGAATGGCTCCAGTGGAAATAAAGGAGTTGATGGTGCAATTGCAGGAGTTGCTGGACAAGAAGTATATTCAGCCGAGTGTATCGCCGTGAGGAGCGCCTGTGTTGTTCGTTAAAAAGAAGGGCGGATCAATGCAGCTCTGCATTGATTATAGAGAGTTTGACAAGGTCACGATTAAAAATAAATATCCGTTGCCAAGAATCGATGACTTGTTTGACCAGTTGAAGGGAGCTAGGTATTTCTTGAAGATAGATTTGAGAAGTGAGTATCATCAATTGAAGGTGAAAAAGGAGGATGTTCCCAAGACGGCATTCAGAACTCGGTATGGTCATTACGAGTTTATGGTAATGTCATTTGGTTTAACGAATGCACCTGTAGCATTCATGGATTTGATGAATAGGGTGTTTAAACCATTCTTAGATAAATTCGTGGTGGTGTTCATCGATGATATTTTGTTATATTCCAAAACTAAGGAGGAGCACACTGAACATTTAAGAGTGACATTGGAATTATTAAGAAAAGAGAAGTTATACGCGAAGTTTTCGAAGTGTGAATTCTGGTTGGAACGTGTTCAATTTCTTGGGCATGTAATTGACAAGGACGGGATTTTGGTGGATCCATCTAAGGTTGAAGCTGTGATAAATTGGGATTAGCCGAAGATGCCGTAAGAGGTAAAGAGTTTCTTGGGATTGGCAGGTTACTATATACTTTTTATTCAAGATTTTTCTAAAATCGCCACTCCCTTGATGAATTTGACAAGAAAAGTAGTAAAGTTCGTTTGGACAGAGAAATGCGAAGAGACTTTTCAAGAGCTAAAGAAGAGGTTGAGTACGACACCTGTGTTATTGCTGTCGGATAACACAAGAAATTTTGCAGTGTATAGTGATGCATCTCATAAAGGACTAGACTGTGTGCTTATACAGAATGGCAAGGTCATTGCGTATGCATCGTGTCAATTGAAAGACCACGAGAAGGGGTATCCAATGCATGATTTGGAATTGGCTGCGGTAGTGTTTGCACTGAAGATTTGAAGACACTATCTCTATGGAGAGAAGTGTGAGATACATACAGACCATAAAGGTCTGAAGTATATCTTTACACAAAAGGATCTGAATATGCGTCAGAGAAGATGGCTGGAGCTGATTAAAAACTATAATTGTGAGATTCTATACCATCCGGGTAAAGCTAATGTAGTTGTCGATGCCTTAAGTAGAAAGGGTCAAGAGAAATTAATGTTGTTAACTGCTCAGGAGCAATTCGTAGCTGAAATGGCTAAATTGAAATTGGAGGTTAAGTATCCAAAGGAGTTAGATGAAAAACTGTTTCAAATGGAAACTGGCCAAACTTTGGTGGATAAGGTAAAAGAAGCTCAAATTCAGGATGAAGAGTGTGAGAAAATCAGAAAGAAGGTGTCTGCGGGTTAGGAGATAAAATTTAAAATTAATACAGAAGGGTTGCTTAGATTCGAGGGGAGAATCTGGGTTCCGTCAGTACCGGAGGTTAAAGAGAAAATTTTGAGCGAGACTCATAGTTCAAGATATTCGGTTCACCCAAGAAGTACAAAAATGTACCAAGACCTTCGTCAACATTTTTGGTGGTCGAATATGAAAAGGGAAGTTGCTGAGTGTGTAGCTAGGTGCTTAACATGTCAGAAGGTTAATGCCGAGCATCAGAGATTAAGTGGATTGTTACAACAGTTAGAGGTACTGGAATGAAAATGGGAGCATATCACGATGGATTTCGTGGTAGGTCTTCCAAAGACTCAGAAAGGGTATAATACGATTTGGGTGATTGTGGATCGACTAACAAAATTAGCTCATTTCTTGCAGATTAAGATTAGGTTTATTCTGGATCAATTGGCAAAAATTTTTGTGAAGGAAATTATTTCAAGACACGGTGTTCCAGTGTCAATTGTATCAAACAGAGATCCGCGTTTCGAATCAAACTTCTGGAAGCGACTACAAGAATTCATGGGAACGCAATAAAGAATGAGCACAGCATACCATCCTCAAACCGATGGGCAGAGTGAAAGGAAAATTCAGACATTGGAAGATATGTTGAGAGCTTGTATTATGGATTTCAAAGGAAATTGGGACGACCATTTACCATTGGTTGACTTCGCTTATAATAACAGTTATCATGCAAGTAATGACATGCCGCCTTACAAAGCGTTGTAGGCAGAAAAAGCAGAACTCCGTTGTGCTGGGATGAAGTCGGTGAACGTCAACTGCTAGGCCCAGAATTGGTACAACAGGCCGTTGAAATCGTTAAAGTGATCAAGGAAAGATTGATAGCTGCTCAGGACAGGCAAAAGAAATATGTTGATCGACACTGACAAGATCGCGAATTTAAAGTCGGCAGTTTTGTTTTGCAGAAAGTGTCTCCCTGGAAAGGAAAAATCCGATTTGGCAAGAAGGAAAAACTGAGTCAGAGATTTATTGAACCCTTTGAGATACTACGAAGAGTTAGTGAGGTAGACTATGAGGTTGCGTTGCCACCAGAATTAGAACATATCCATAACATTTTTCACGTTTCGGTGCTACGACCGTACAAGCCCGATTACAAACATGTTATAGAGTATAAACCTTTACAATTTGAGAAAGATTTATGTTATGAAGAAGTTCATGTTCAGATAGTTGACAGGAATGAGCAAGTACTCAGAAACAAAGTGATACCTTCTATTAAGGTAATCTGGAGGAACCACAACGCTGAAAAAGCTACGTGGGAACTCAAAAACGTTATGATGAAAAACTACCCACGGTTATTTGCTTAAATATTTGTATAGCGATTTTGGGGACATAATCTTTTTAATGGGGGAAGAATGTGACGAATGAATTAATTGAGTCGTGATTCTGGGGACAGAATCCTGTTAAGGAGGGAAAGATATAACGAACGAGAATTTTGTATTTAATTTTAAATATTTATTGAATTAAATAAATATTTAAGTTAATTTATTTATTGATTTAAATAAATAATTGATGAAATTATTGTACTATAATTTAATTAGGTTTGTTATATTAATTAAATTAATGTTTAATAATTTTATGGTTTGAAGTTTTAATTTAATGAGATAATTAAATTAAATAAATTTTTAAATAATTCCATTATAGTGTAATGGTATTATTCTAATTTTATTTACTAATTAAAGTAGAGATTTATTAATTTGTTAAATAAAATATTAATGGAGATTGTGTTAAGGTTTAATGGAATTAATATTATTATAATTTAATTAAGGTGTGACAAGGAACTATATAATAAGAGAATTATAAAAATAAAATAGAAGGGTGCTTAAGTGGGATAGCCAAACAAGGCATTGTGGCTTTTGTATTTGTAACAGCTAAAACCTTTAGCTGGTGTAACTAATAAACTAAATTATACGCATTATGTTTTTATCAGTTTTATTTTCACGTATAAGTGTCTATCAGTTTATTTGGCCTATACTTAGACTAAGAAGAAGAAAATACAGAGAAGAAGAGAGGGTTTTGGTTGGAGCTTGAGAGAGTTAGGGAGATTCTGGAAATCAAGGAAGAGAAAAGAGGGTTAGCAAAGCCATATTTCATCTTCTAAACCCAAGAAATCAAGGGTAAAATTCTTAATTTCAAGCTTTAGTTTATGTTCTTGAGTTTTTCATAGAAGTTGGAATTTTGTTGTATAATTTGATGAGAGGTGAACTATATATGTTAATTAATGATTATAATTTGTTATGTGTTATCTAGAAACGATTTTCAAAAATTAAATTATCGTGAAACAAGTTTTAAATGAAGAATTTGTGTTCTTGTGGATATTTGAACAAAATGGCTTACTTTGGAGTTTAAATTGGTGGGATAATCATATGATAATCTGTAAATTGGTTGTAAATTGTGTTAATATATTTAATTGTGAAACTTATGCAAGTTATACGGACTGATTTGGTTAAGTAGTGAATTAATGGTGATTGATTTTGTTAAGGATGTCTAAAAGTGGAGTTTTAGCAAGAACATAGAATTTAAAGGGTTTAAATTTGATGATTGTTGTTGTTTTGTTGTTATAATCAGTATGTGCATGCTTGGTGTTGTTTATGTGAAGTTTGTATCTTTTGGGTATGCTTAATTTAGAGTTGATGTTGAAAGTCGAGTTTTTGGCTTGAGAAACATGGTTGTCCGCGAGTTGCAGAGTTTCTATCTGTGCACTGGCGCAGCTGCGTAAGTGTTAAAGAAAAAATCGGCGCAGTTATGCCCCAGCGCAGCTGCCCTGGTGTCAAGCCTCTCTAGGGCGCAACTGCGCTAGCCCCTGAACAGAAACTGTTTTGTTTTGTTTTTGTTTTAAGTCCGTGGCATGTTAATTTAACCTAGTCTAATGAGCATGAAAATGTGTTAGGCTTATAGTAAGGTGTTTTAACAGATTGGGAACGTGTATGTGATGGTTTCAATTTGAGAATTATCAAAGTGTATGAGAATTCGAATTTGTTGTTTGTGAGGTTTGATATTGTTGTCCAAGGGTCGTAATGTTTGATAGTAAGTATTTCTGGTTTGTAATATGTGGTTGATGATGAAGGTCAGAACTTGAATTAAGATAACAAGTTTGTCTAAAATGAGAATAAAACCTATAAGGTTAATGTTAATGTGATTAAAAATGTATGGTGGTTATGAATGGTTTATGTAGGACTTTTGAGGAATGTGAGTAGTGATTGTGTAATCTACGCACGAGGCAAGTTCCTTAACCAATCTTGATTACGATTACGCAAGTTCTTTAAACATACGCTTTCATTGAGCAATTCAGTAGTTCTATATCGTTTATTATTGTGCAAGTTATAAGCCTTGATTCTTTATTTCAAACGAAGTATCTTTGATTATTCCAAAGTTACAACCGTTTGAAAAATATTACTTGGTTATAAACGTTTATTCAGTTATAAATCGCTATTAACGATCTTTGATCATAAATATTATTGTTTAAGTATTTAATGTTGTATAAAACTCTTATATGGCTAGTGAACCCTTATTGATTCAACTAGTCCATAGTTGATGAAGCGTTCTAAAATTCTAGAAATGTTATTGAAGTTAATCCAAACCAAACTTTCTTTGGTGAGAACTCTTATGTAAAGCTGAGATGAACAACCCTATTATATGGGATTAGTTATGCATTAGCATAAGATGTTTGTGTACAATACATGGTACGAAGGGTTGATCCCCCTAAGTATGAGAAGTAAGGTCCATATAGCCTTATGACTGTTAAAGGTTTAAAGTAGAGATACTTGATAACCTAGGACATAGTTCATGGTCTTATGACCCTCAGATGTACTTTTGATCTTGTATTCTATTCTTGATTCAAAAGCCAAGCTTTCTATTATTCAGAATTCATTGATTACTCTCATGTTATTATTGTTTCTATTGTTATACTTGTGAGCAATTGTTTGCTCACTCTTGCATATAAAACATTGCAGCTAAAGTTGAGAAAGATGAGGAGCCATCCACAAGTAAGGGCAAAGGCAAGATGAACAAGTGATGATGACTTGTTTATTTTATTTGATTAAATCTATGTAATGAGACTAATTTATTTATTTTCCGCTTATGAATGATTTTATTAAGGTTAGATTACCTAGGATTATTTTGAGAAGTTGTAACCCTTTAATAGGGAATATTATGTTTAAGTTTTATCTAGTTTACGTTTTAATGTTATCCTTTATTGTGGGTAGTTAGATGTGATTGTTTTAGACAATGAACACCAAATCATGTGGGAATGAAGTACCCGGATTTGGGGGTGTCACGCCTATATATTGTTTGATTCAGGTGCTACTTGCTACTTTATATATAAAGAATTTGCTCAAAGGTTAAAGTTACCACGCGAAAAGTTAGAACATACCTTATATATAAAGGTTGCAAATAAAGAAGTTATCCCCGTAGTGCATGTGCACAAAAATTGTAGTATGGTGATAAGGGTTCATAAATTTTCGGTGGATTTAATTCCCATCTGATTATGCCAATTTGATGTAATATTAAGAATGGATTGGTTGACTATTAGAAGAAATGTATAAACCTTCAGACTTCAAGCCAGTCTAAAGTGGTGTTTTATGGTAGCAAGTCGCCAAGACAGTCGTGTTGTCTAACGATGATGCAAGCCATGATGTTATTAAGGAAAGGGTGTGTTGTTTATTTGACCCACGTTGTTGACACTCAAAGAATGGGAATAGAAATGGGACAGATACCAATAGTAAAAGAGTTTGTGGATGTAATTCTGGAAGAGTTGTTAGGTCTCCCACCATATCGGGAGATTGAATTCATGATAGACGTAGTGTCGGGGACGGTGCCAATTTCAAGGCCCGTACCGAATGGCTTAGGTGGAGATGAAGGAGCTGATGATTCAATTACAAGAATTATTAGATAAGAAGTATATACAACAGAGTGTGTCCTCATAAGGAGTACCCGTGTTATTTGTGAAAAAGAAAGATGGATCGTTACGGCTTTGTATCGACTATAGGAAGTTGAACAAAGTGACGATTAAGAACAAGTATCCATTACTGAGAATTGATGATCTTCTCGATCAACTGAAAGGAGCCCAATATTTTTCAAAGATAGATTTGTGAACCGGGTATCACCAATTGAAAGTAAGAAATGAGGATTTGACAAAGACATCATTCAGGACTCGTTACGGTCACTATGAGTTCCTGGTGATTTCGTTTGGATTAACTAATGCACCAGCAGCATTCATGGAAATGACGAACATGGTGTTTAAGATATACTTGGATAAATTTGTAGTAGTGTTCATCGATGATATCTTGGTCTATTCAAAGACGCAAGATGATTATGCGGAACATTTGAGAGTGGTATTGGAGACTTTAAGAAAGGAGAAATTGTATGCAAAATTTTCAAAGTGCGAAGTTTGGTTGGAAAGAGTGCAGTTTTTAGTGCATGTAATAGACCAAGAAGGGATATCGGTAAATCTGGTAAAAGTAGAGGCAGTGTTTAATTGGAAACAACCGAAGATGCCAACAGAGGTTCGGAGTTTCTTAGGATTAGCTGGATATTACCAGAGATTTATCAAAGATTTTTCAAAATTATCAGGTCCCTTGACAAATTTAACAAAGAAGACAATGGGAGCACATAACAATAGATTTTATTGTGGGGCTTCCAATTACTAAAAAGGTTATGACGTGATATGGGTTGTTATAGATTGACTGACAAAGTCAAAGCACTTCTTGCCAATCAAGATTAGATTCAAACAAGATCAGTTAGCTAAAATGTATGTTAAAGAGATTGTGTCAAGGCATGGAGTCCCAGCATCGATTGTGTCAGATCGAGGTCTGCGGTTCACATCAAATTTTTGAAAAAGTTTACAAGAATGAATGGGAACACAGTTGAGGTTAAGTACAACGTATCATCCTCAAACTGATGGTCAGAGTGAAATAATAATACAGACGTCGGAGGATATGCTGAGAGCATGTGTTATGGACTTCAAGGGTAATTGGAATGATTATTTACCTTTACTCGAGTTCATGTATAACAATAGTTATCACGCAAGTATAGGGATGCCGCCTTATGAGGCATTATATGGGAGGAAATGTAGGACCCCACTATGTTAGGACGAGGTAGGAGAACGTAAATTGTTAGGACTATAATTAGTTCAACAAACAACGAAGATTATCCGTGGCATAAGAGCAAGGCTGGAAACAACTCAAGACATGCAAAAAAATTATACAGATTTGCATCACCAGAAGAGAGATTTTGACATAGGGTTATTTGTGTTTTTGAAGGTATCTCCTTGGAAAGGAAAAATTAGATTCAAAAAGATAGGCAAATTAAGTCTTAGATTCACTGGACTTTTCGAGGTGTTGAAGTGGATAGGTGAGGTAGCTTACGAATTAGCTTTACCTCCGGAATTAGAGCATATTCACAACGTGATTCATGTATCAGTATTGCGACCTTATAAACAAGACTACAAGAATGAAATAGAATATGAACCTATTCAGGTTGAGAAAAAATTAACATACGAATAAATTCCTGTTCAAATAATTGATAGGAAAGAACAAGTTTTAAGAAATAAAATAATATCTTTTGTAAAGGTAATATGGAGGAACCACAGTGTTGATGAAGCTAAGTGGGAACTCGAGGAAAAGATGAAGAAAAATTATCTCCACCCCTTTGAGTAACCTTATTCCGAGGACGGAATCCTTATAAAGGGGAAGAATGTAATGACAGAGAAAATCATATGTGATATTTTATTTGAATTTAATGAAAATTCTGTGTATAATTTTTTTTATTGTTTTTATTTTATTATTTTATATTTAATATTTAGTTTATTATTCCATTTTAATTATTGTGAAATGAGGTAAAGGGAATATAAATTATTATAATTGTATATTTAAATTGAGAATGAAAAGGAAATCCAACATGGCTTAAATTGAAAAATAGTTTAAAATAAGCCTATGAGAATGTGTCTTCAATAAAATGGTTTAAGTTATGAGTAAATAAGTTCCATTGATTGTTTTATATGGAATTTAATTGTTTAACTTAATTAAATTTTGTCTTGCATCCATTTAATTGATATTAATTAAGAACATCAATATTGACCTAGAAGGGTAATGTGATAATTGATGCATTAAATAACCAAACTCATTAAAACATGAAGCTAGGTTCCATAATAAAATTTTATAGGGAACTAAATTTATTGTATTACATTGTAACTTAAAGACTGCATGTGAAAGTAAAAAAACCACGTTAATTACTATAGCAACCCATGTAGGCTTGCAAGTCCAAAACACAATTATTTCAGCCTTGTTCCTTAAGCAATCCGGCAGCCCAAATGGGGGAGAAAGAGAGATGAGTTAGAGTAGTTTGTTAATAATGTAAGTTAGCTAACTTAGTTTCCAATCAGTTGGGGAGCTAGGACAACACAGTTAGGGAGCCGGTAGGCTAGTGTCGATGTCGGGAAAAAATTATAGTGTCCGTCTTTCCTAAGTTTGTGTTGTTTATTTTTACCCTTTTGTGTTCACTATGTCTATGGATTTTGTTAAAGGGTGAGGTTTTAGGAAAACGGGACCGACATAAGTGTCGACGACTTTGAAAAGATTGATTTTATTATTTTATGATTGGACCGAATGAGACAGAGTCGTCAGTTGGTATGGTTTAAATGGATGTACTAACTCATCCGAGTTTTAAAAGTTTTCGCAATATGGTCCAATATGTGACTTTGAAAAATTGGTCTGAAACCCGAGATTCGTGGAATTTGAGGGCTAGGTTAAGCGGGGGGAAGGTGTTAGGCACCCCCCGACTCCCGTGTAAACACGGTACCGCATCTTATTAATTTCCTATGCATAAAAGTGTGTGTGTGTGTTTGAAAGTTTATTTTAAGCCTCCTTGTGAGTTATTTGGAAGTAGTGTCGTTCCTCTTTTGCACCTATGTACGAAGGGTTTGATTTAGCAAAAGTTCATTTTTAGACAAAATATACATTTCATATGATATTTTGGGAAAAAACACGAGGTTTTCAAATCCTTCGCCCGAATAGTAATCGAGGACCTTTGATACTTCCATTATTGATTTTTTAGTCTATGTAATTATTATGAAAGTAGTGATGTACATATTTACCCTTATGCACAAAGGATTTGATTTATATAAAAGTTCATTTTTAGAACTCAATATATATCAATGATGTTTTGAAAATAAAGTTTTCAAATCCTTCATCAAATAGGAATCGAGATCTTTTGATACTTCCATTCATGATCTAATGTCTATCCCCAAATCGCTTTATTGTTATTATGAAAGCTCTTTGCTATTTTGATTTGGAAATCGTTTTGGTGAAAATGCATGCTAAAAGCGCCAAAAAGGGCCGGATCATCATCGGGCAAGTAATCCATCTCGATGAATCTGAACACCCACAATCAAAGCTTTCATTATCACGGGATCTCGAATCCGACTTCTCGGGACTAACCCCTCGAGTTCGTCTTCAAGATCCAAATATTACATATACAATGATTCAACGTTATTTAAACATTACAAAGTGAATAAAATGTCCATCGTGGGAATCTAGTTAAGATCTAATCATTAGATCTCAACCCCGGGATTCTTAGGATCACATTTATTGAAATAAACATATATACAACATGTCTGAAACTCAAGATCCGGTGGTTTCATTAGTTGAAAACCCCATCACGAGAACTTAGGACCCTCCTCACCTCTAGACATAGATCTAGGGCTCAACGGAGTGATCGGGAATGATATAAAGAGGTAAAACACGTAGATCTACCGTGGATCTAAACCGATCTAGCATACGGGTTAAAGCTTCATGCTTGATAACCACTCAAAAGGCTAGATACATCTTAGATCTAGGTAAATCTGGCCTACAGACTAGATCTACAATAATAAAATCGCATAATAATCGTTGGGAACTCAATATCCGCCACCAACTATACAATATCTATGTAAAACAACAAGTTAGACTACGTTTACACAATATATCACATAAAACTAGTGTTTCAAATAATATTTACAAAGAAAGTGACCCGAAAAGGGCATTTTTCACCTTGGGGGACGTGTGAACAAACTTTTTGAGGCTCGGGATCAACTTAGAACACTCAAGACTCTCAATATATGTAATATAGAAGATCAAAAAATTCAAAGTTGGTAAAAAAAACTCTCAAACCCGAGGGTTTCTCTCTTTAGAAATCATTTTCTCTCTATAACTTCTTCTTCTTCTTTTCTAAATGAGTTGATATTGCTCAATTGAACCATCGGAGCCAGCCGCATATATACATGCGACCATACGGCTGGGCCTTGCTGGTCCTGCCATCTCAAAGTTTGTTCCCTCGGTCTCGGTTCGGAGAAAGTTGATCTTCGCAGACCAAAATTTTGAAAAGTCTTTGCAGAAGGCTGCGGAATAAGGTCGAGTCTGACTGAATCGGGGTCCGAGAAGATGATGCTGGTAGCTGAGAGGTATCTTCCAGTTCCAGACTGCAGTTAACTGGCTTATCTTTGATGGCACGCAGTTCGAGGTTTGCTGAGGTGGCTTTTGGCGGACACTATCTTAACTTTGCGATACTCATTCGATTTGAGTCATGTTTGGATGTTATTGGACCTTTGAATCATCCACAGGGTTGTCTCTGGGGTAACCAGATGCTTTTGCCCTACCTCAGGGTTATCTCCAAAGTAAAATTATGCTTTTGCCCTTCTACAAGGTTAGTATAAAGAAAGCAAAATTTTGAGTGTCTACAAATTCCCCTCTTTATCATGTTTATGCAATGTAATAGAATCAACATGACAAAGATTACTAGACACGGACAATGCATGACAAGGTATATCTGATGATGCAATATCATAATATGTAATGATATGTGAGATTATAAGAAGGTTATATTGATCACGTCGTCGAGGTTAATCTAACACCCACATTGGGTTATAGCCAACGGATTATATTATCGGGGCTGAGCCGACCTGCGTTGGGTTGTAGCCAACGCATTCCACCATCGGGGTCGAGTTGATGCCTTTACTGGTTTGTTGCCAACAGATTACATTATCGGGGTCGAGCCGATGCCTTCACTGGGTTGTTGCTAATGGATTACATCATCGGGGTTGAGTCGATGCCTTCATTGGGTTGTTCCCAACGGATTACACCATCGGGGTTGTGTCGATGCCTTCATTGTGTTATTTCCAATGGATTACATAATCAGGGTTGTGCTGATGCCATCATTGGGTTGTTACCAATAGATTACATCATCGGGGTTGAGCCGACACCTTCACTCGGGTCCAAACCAGCGGATTACACCATCGGAGTTGTGTCGATGCCTTCAATGGGTTGTTGCCAATGGATTACACCATCGGGGTTGTGACGATGCCTTCATTGGGTTGTTTCCAACGGATTACATCATCGAGGTTGTGCTGATGCCTTCATTGGGTTATTTCCAGCGGATTACATCATCGGGGGTCGAGCCGATGCCTTTACTGGGGTCCAAACCTACAGATTACACCATCGGGGTTGTGTCGACATCTGCATTAGGTTATTGCCAATGGATTACATCATCGGGGTTATGCCGATGTCTTCACTGGGTTGTTGCCAACGGATTACATCATCGGGGGTCGAGCCGATGCCTTCACTGGGTTGGTGCCAACGGATTACATCATTGGGGGTCGAGACGATGCCTTCATTGGGTTGTCACCAACGGATTACACCATCGGGGTTGAGCCGACGTCTGCATTGGGTTGTTACTAACAGATTACACTATCGGGGTTTAGCCGATGCCTTCATTGGGTTGTTGCCAATGGATTACACCATCGGGGTTGTGCCGATGCCTTCATTGGGTTGTTGCCAATGGATTGCATCATCGAGGTTGAACCGACGCTTTCACTGGGTTGTAGCCAACAGATTACATCATCGGGGTTGTGTCAATGCCTTCATTGGGTTATTGCCAACGGATTGCATCATCGGGGTTGGGCTGACTCCTTCACTGGGTTGTAGCCAATAGATTACATCCTCGGGGTTGTGCCGACATCTGCGTTGGGTTGTTGCCAATGGATTTCATCATTGATTATAAAAGGGCGAGTTTTTTTACTTACGACCCCGCTGGATTAGATACTGGCTTGACTGATGACCGGGATGCCGCTGACGTCCCTAGTGGATGCGGCCCGTCCTTTCACTACGCAGATTTGAACATCGGTGTAGAGGCCTCGCCTTAGGAGGACTTGGTGCAAGTTGACATGTTTTATGGTGTAGATTTCATTTGGTAGACCTTTTGTTAGTCGTTGGGCGCTTGTGCCCCATTTCTCTATGCTTTTTACTTTTATTTGTAGGACATAGATGATATTTGATGTATACGGTTTTATGTATTTCGTAGAGATGTATATATAATGCTTTTTATTCACTACATATGTCATAATGCATGCATTATATGTCATAGATTCGCATTTATAAATTGTGAGTTAGGATTGACCCCTGTGTGGTCTTTTGATACTGTTTTACAGATGAGGCGTTGGTTTTTTCCTCAAGCAAGGATCTTCAAGGAATTTTTTCCTTTTTTTGTCGTCACAAGCTCATGTCATTGTAATTTCTTTCAGAAGTCCTCTCATTTCTTTTGATGAGAAGCTTGGTCCTGCCTTAGGCTCCTTCCCTTTCATTGAATCGCAAAATGCCCCAGCCTTTTCGCATGTTGTTACCAGGGATTCATGTAAGAAACTCACTTTGTTGACCACGTCAAGAGTGAGCAATATCCTGCACATCAGACGGATAACAAAATGCGCCAAAAGCTTGATGGTTCGGGCCCTCGGGGGTAGCTTGTATATAAAGATTAGTATGATCTTGTCAATGATACATAAATTAAAGTGCATGAAATTAAATCCTCATCGGGTCTGCCACTTAACTCGTAATCGCTGTATTTTTATCTTATCGCTAAAGATCTTGAAATTGAGTATAAAAATGAATTTTTCCCAAGTAAATTGTGAATCACTAACTTCAAGGTTATTATTATTTTTTATGTCTTTCTTTTTATAGAATTTTTCATTTAACAATTATGAAATCGCAATAAAACTTTTAAACATCCATGGTCAATGTTCATGAGTAAGATCAAATTCAAAAGACTCATCTCCCTTTATCGAAGATACTTCGTCTTTGCTCTAGACACCGCTCTTCGCAGAATTAACGTCATATAACATATGCACTATGAGTGACGCCACCCTTAGTAGGGGTTTCTCTTCCATGACTTTAGATGATCTCGTTTTGATCTCGTAATTTTTTTCTTAACTTCAAATTTTCTTCTTTCTTTTCCTCCTCACTTAACTTGCCTCGCTTTCTTAGGCTATTCAGAGTTACCCATTTAACGAGTTTTGGACCAATGACTCCCAAACCAAACGGCTTTAGGGCATTAGGTGTTAAGACACCCCTTCGGGTTTACTTGCTCGAGTAAAAAAGGCCACACTTCGAGATATATCATGAGGTGTACTCTATTCGTTCTTCGCCTGATCAAATGCAAGATTCGTTTTCTTAGGCTTAAGTTACCCATATAGCGAGCATTGGGTCGATGACTCTTGAACCAGATGGTTATAGGGCACCAGGTGTAAAAACACCCCTCAAGTTTAATTACTCGAGTAACCAAGGCCACGATTCGAATCTGCTCAGGTCTCGCCTTCTTCCCCCTCTCAATGCTCATTTTCTTAGGCTCTAAATTACCCATATAGCGAGCTTTAGGCCAGTGACTCCCAAACCAGATGACTTTAGGGCACCAGGTATAAAGATACCCCTCAGGCTTAATTACTCGAGTAACCCAGGCCACGATTCAAGACATTAGGTTCGCCATCACTTATCTTCTATCTTCGCATTAATTGTCATCGATGTCCCCATAGTTTCATACTCCACAATTAAGAGGCAGGGCAACCGCAAACTGCAGGCATGCATATGAGGTTGATTCTGCTCCAAAAAGCACTTTAAACTAGGATATCGTGCCTAATCAAAAGGTTGAATAGTCTTAATTTTCTAATCATTCTCGTGATTCTTGCTCCACAGATGTTTATCGGAATTAATTTATTCATAAAAAGTTAAACAAAATCCTCTCTTTTAAAACCTTTTTCTAAGATTCTAACGCAAAATTTATCTATACTTAAACTGACTATCATCGCTACAGTATAGAGACAGAAAATAGATAATGAGTTGAAAGAGTCGTACCTCACACGTGGATCGCTGCATTCTAAGAAAGTTATGATGGGAAGAGACCAAATGATCGTACCGGATTGCCAGTGAAATGATATGAGATAAGTTCTGATGATGACTTCGCACGTTGAAAAGATCGCGCTATAGGTACTGACTTGAATTTTCCCTTTTGGGATGGTCGATGACTGCCCTAGTGTCAATTTGTCGTTATTTCTGACATTGCCATTGTCTTATTTGTTGTAAGGGTACCAATATCGAGTTGTCATCGATTCTGAAGTTGCCCCAATCTTGCTTGTCGTCTAGGGTTGTCGCTTTGTTATATGTTTGACAGATGGGCTGATAAGATGCCGAGATCGCAAGAGGCTTTTACCTCTTAACCCACATGGTGAACAGGTAGTGGATATTGGCTTTGATGTTTGGGTGCCCCAATCATTGCTTTTAACTTGCAGGTGCATTTGTTATAATCTTCTCTGTATTCATATTTCACATCGCCTTGTTTTGTATCTGTACTCGCTGATGATCATGCTTGACATATCGCTGTGCTTCTCAATTTATATTATCGCTTTGGCTTTGATGTTTGATGTCGAGAGACCTTTAGATTCCACTGAATTGGATCTAAGAGCTTGGCTTGGTTTCTGATGTATTTGTTTCAACTAGGCTTGGTTCGATCTGTAAGGCTTGATTTATGGCTTTTATCTCAGAGAACAGGTCGTCAGATATGAGATAGACTTTGTCACAATGGCCACTCACGCACTTCTGTAGGTCAAAAGGAGATCAAGTCTGCTCGCACTTTCGGGGTTGATGAGTTGTTGAAGAGTCGCATCTTGGGATCGCTAAATTGTTGAAAAGAGTTTTGTCACTTTTGTAATAGTTAGACCGCGCCATTACTGGCTGCCTACATACTTCTTTGAAAGGAGATTAGCTCTTACGTAGTTCACGCAAAGGATATCATAAGATTGATTCTTTTTTATTTTCTTTTTCTTTTTTCTTTTCTCTTTTTTTTTTCTTTTTCTTTTTACATAAACAACGCATAACATAATAATGCATAAAACATAAAATAAGACATATAACTAATGATACCGTCCCAACATCTCTTGGAACTCGCAATCGTATTCTCTGAATCTACGCATTTCGGGTTAGCTGAGGCTTGATAGTTCAGTTACAAGAGGTCAGGTTGCCTTCGATGTTGGCAGTAGGGGTTACTTTTTTGTCTGGAACTTCTTTAATCACCGCCATAACTTGATCACCTCCTGATTCGGCACATCCCTCGGGGACGCTCAAACTAGACCCGTCGTAAAAAGGGACAAGCTTATGATTTCTTGATGGGTTAACTTTCCTGATACCCTCGCCTCCTTTTCCTTGATTTGTTCCTTCATCTTTTCCATGGGCCTGGGAGGTTTCGACTTTGAAAGTTCTCTCGAATTGTTGTTGCATTTCTAGCTAAAAACTTTCTCTTTTGGCTTTTTCTTCACTAGAAAGGATCAATATTTCCTCCTCATCAACCAGCAAGGTAGAATCAGGAATGTTGTTGCTAACTACGGGCAACAGGATGTTTGACGGTGGCGGAGGAATTCCCTTAGGGGAACCACTTCTTTCCTCTGCCACTCCCCGCATTATGACCAATCCACGTTGCGTTCCACCAAGATTGGTGCTCATAGTCATCCCTTATTTGAACTGTCTGCATCGAGTGGAAATCTTAAGCTCTTCATTTTCCTTTCGTGCTTTGTGGTAATGGGGAAATCTATCTTCAGCTCTCTATCTTTAATGAGATTCTGGATTTTGTGTCGTAGGGTCTAACATTTCTCGGTCGTATGTCCAGGTGAGTTAGAATTATAGAGACACCTCTTGTTGATATCATATTTCCTTCCTTTGGGATCAGCTGGAGGAGCGAACTCAGTGATCTTTTTCTGCACAACCAACAGTGCAAAAATATTTTCCAACAAGTCCCCCAGAGGCGTGAATACCCTTCTTTGCCTATTCTCCCCAACTCTCGGTGCCGTAGGATTTTGGGGATTTGCAGGTGTCTGGATTGTTATTTTATCTTTCCTCTTTAAGAATTTGTATTCCACTGGGTGATTTTTCTGCTGGCAAGATCTTCTTTTAATTTTATCATCCCAATTTTCCTGCCCTTTCAGCTTGCTTTGCTCTTCTTCTGTCAGGTAGATTATCTTGAAGGGATATAGGCTTGCATTCTGGCTAACCTCTTCCTTCTCTAGGTTTCTTGATGATTGAGTGAAAAGTTCTCTTGTAACCTGATGTTTGCGTACTACCAGCTTGGCTAACAGAGTTACTTGATGCTGGATCATCTCCAATATTTGTCTTACTGTCATACACTCCTCCGGACTTTCCCACCCTAAGACATTTTCTCCGCTCCTTTGGGGGTATTCCTCCATCCTCCATATGTACTTACGATTTAGATCCATTCCGGCGCTTCCTGACCCAATCATGTTCACTCCCTCTGTATTGTACTACCATAGAAGGCTGGTGTTGACATCTGGTTGGTTAGGTTGTTTGATCATAATATCGCCACTTTCGATCAAATTTTAGATTTTATGCTTTAAGGACCAATAGTTTTGTGTATCGTGTCCCGGAGAATCTGAGTGGTAAAAACATCTCTCGCTTGGATCATATCTGTTACTCTTTGGATCTAGAGGTGGAGCCAAATCAGTAATGTTGGGAATTGCATATTCAAATTTGATGTTGAAAGTAAATATAAATGCTGAAGTGTAAAGTCCTTCAATGATCATATGTACAAGGACTTAGATGATAGATCAAAATTATTAGGTTGATCTGAGCTTTAATGTTTATCATTTATGTAAATAAATGTATAGAAGAAAAGATCAAAAAATTTAGGTTGATCTATTTGAGCTATAAAAGTTAAAGCCTTGACAGAATCGTAGTCCGTCAAAGGTAGCATTCAGAAGACAAGCAGAATCATGGAGCTTAAACAAAGATGTTTAAAATCGTAGTCTGCTAAGAGAATCAAGTCTACAGAAGACAAGGCAGAATCGTGGAGCTTAAGTGAAAGTATCAGAATCGTATTCTACTAAGAGAATCAAGTCTGCAAAAGACAAGGCAGAATCATAGAGCTTAAGTGAAAGTATCATAATCATAGTCTGCTCTTGAAAGCCACATTGAGAATCATAGAAAAGATCCGAGCGCTTGCTGAGCTAAGTCAAGAAACGCAGTGTGCTCTCGAAATCGTGGAGCCTGCAAGACAAAGCAAGAAGGAATCGTAGTATGCCGAAGAGCTTAAGAGAAATCGTAGTGTTCTTGTGAGAACCCGAATTTTCAAGAATGATTAATAATAAGAATTTAATAAATAAAATTCTTAAGGCATGTATTGGGTTCGAAAATATATGTGTGTGTTATGAGGAAGGAAGTATTGTGTTACATAGGGTTATATGAACTATGTAATGTGTGATTTTGTGATTAATAAATATATTATTAATATATATTTGTAATTTATCATAGAGACAATTTAGTTGAAGTAAAGGAGGTGAATAAAACTATCTGTCAATATTAAATAATTTATAAAATTATTTTATCATAGTAAGTTGGTGACATTAAATATCTTTGAAGAATAAGCACCATCTTCTTGAGTATATATGCTAGTGACTAGTATGATTGTAATATAGGTTATTATTAGTGCTTAAGCTATCTATGGATGGATTGAGATAGTAAAGCATGAATTAGTTGGTTAAGGGAATTAACTAATAAGTATAAATATTGGTTAATCGAACAATATATAGCCTCATGTGGCAATGGTAAGGAATGAGAAAGAATTAGTTCACTTACATAATATGGTGAATTAATATTTGTGTTTAACCTAAGAAAATAAAAGGAATATTTTGATATTATTAATATATTACATAGTATTGTAATATATAATAGGGTTAATATGTGGAAGATAAGTGAGTAATCAAGGAATGGAACCAATCTATTTATAAATGAATATTGGTTAGAGACGGCGGTATTATATTAATAATTATAATATGGCTAAGAGAAAAGATTAAAGAAATTGTTTGGGAACAATTTATAGAAAGGGAGAAATGAATATTGTATATTTCTAATAAAGAATATTAAAATAATTTCTAATATTAAATTATTTTAATAAAAGGGAGAATGTTATTTTAAATAATAATATTACCTTATATTTCTTTGTATGAGGTAATAGGTATGATTAATTAACATGGTAAATATATTAAAATATATTTGCTATATGTAATAAATTGATGGGAATAATTTATCATAATGAAAAATAAACTTATGATCTATTTTCTTTATAAAGGGTGTACATGTGTCGTACATGTAATTATTTCAATAATACTTAGATATTATATTAAAATAATATCTTAAGAAAATGAGTAAGTCATTTTATTATGATTAATGCCTATATTGGAAGAAAACATGATACAAACATTTTTATGCCATGCTATGGCAAAATATATAATTAGTAATGTATTTCCAAGAGAGTTTAATTTATAAAAGAAAACTAAGTTATTTTAATAACTTGAGTTGCTATATAACCGTAAGTGTTATAAATAATATTTGAATATTTCTATTCGCGATATATTTATATATGTGAACCTTGTGATTTAATAGTTCTAAGTAAATTGAACATGTGGTGGGTAAGTAATGTGGTGGAAATGAATAAGTGTTGAGAATGAGAATAAGTTTAATGTAAGTTTGTGAGATATGCCTAGTGTGGCAAAGTAGTAGAATGAGCATTCATTAAATAATTTAATGAATGAATAATTAAAGAAATTAAATAGCATTATTATGTAAATTAATTTCTATTGCAATGATATGAAATGGAGTGTAACACTTCAAGGTAGCTATGTAATATAGAAACTATATGGTAGAATGAGGAGAGTCACATGGATTACATAAATAATGTGACGAATTGTTATGTACATTAGAAATGTACCTTGTGCAACATTATCTTAGACTAAATAAATCATAATTATTTCAATAAGTAAATATAATTGAAATAATAAAGTCTGTAATAATGAATAATACCCAATGAAATTATATTCGGTGTTAACAAAATATACATGAATTATATGTGAATATATATGTACCCTTACTTGATACATATATTACTTAGTTACCCATTAGAAATGATGTTGTGACTCTAATTCATTATAACTTAAGTATGTGGAATGAAATGTGTATATATTATAACATAAGTGTTATGTGTAAGACATGTTGCCCAATTGCTGTGATTAGTAGCATTGTCCCAATATGAGTGCCATCCTCAATTTCCTCTCACGTGAACAAATAATAAGCTACTACACTACTCTATTGTTGGGTTTGTACGTAACGCAATCATGCAATCAAATCACATAAGTAGGGCGGAAGCGTAAGAAACTAGGTTTTCAAAAATTTATACAAACCCATTACCATGATCATTCTTATGCATCAATTATCAGTGAATGAAGAAGGAGAAAAAACAGAATTATACCTTTGAAGATCCAAGCTTCCTCAGGTACAAGTTCTACTCCTTTGATTCCTTTGATTCCTCTGTAGTGGCTCCTTCCCTTGATCAATGTCAGTCACCCAAATGTTTGGCCTCTAACGGTGATCCACCAAGGAAGATGAAGAACTCAGTAAGATGGGTTATTGGCTTAACCCTTGTTTCTATCTCTATAAAATATGTGTACTCCCAACTCTTGAAAAATTCACGTTCCTTATTTCTGATATAAGACTCTCTTATATAGATATTAGGTTAACCCTCCTAATCCAATTAGAATAGGGTTTTATTTATTTAATTAATTAAATACTTTTAATTAATTTATATCCTAATCTTTATTAGGATTGAGAGAGAGTACTGATATTATATTAATTCCTAAACTCCTTTAGAATTAAAATAATAATAATAATAATAATAATATTAATAAGACTCCTCTTATTAATTTATATTTAATATTTCTAAAATATTAAATAATAAACATTAAGCTATTTAATTTATTCTATCATCATAGATTAAATTAATTATACTTAATGCATTATTACTATCATGTCATTTTCTTCTTAAATAATTCTTCTTCCTTTTATGGTGTGACCCTTTAGGTTCTCCATATTAAACCGGTTGTGAATAAATCAATTAGAACAATTCTAATCTTATTTAAATAAACAAATTAAACTAATAATCTATTTAAATAAATAACATTTATTCTACAATAGGGATAAGCCTCCCTAGCGATCAACGACTTTCCAGATAATATAGATTTCAACATTAATCATAAAAGAACCTGTGAGTTAATAGTTACCGTACAATTCAGTCCTCCCAATTAAATATAAGACATGGATTTACTGTCAAGTCTTAATTTATTTAATCATATGTATTTCGATTAGAAAATGCACAACTCTAAATAATGCAAATTAGAAACCTCTTTCTAATTTCATTCTACCTTGGCCAAGGATTCCTGGGTTGTCATTTAACGAATCACATAGGACATATCTCCTTTTTTACTAGAGATGGTAGATTCTTTATTGATCATTCATTATCTCCATATGTAACTCATTACACCCAAGCATACCCTATATATGCCTTAAAAGGCCTTAAGGAATTAGTCAAAGTATAATTTGTTACATACAAGATACTATGATGATCTCAAGTCCAAGGATCACATGTACTACTATCACATTAGGAATTCCTATTGACAGGCGAGTAAAACTCCATTAGGTATTCCATAGCGAGTCACGTTCAGTAAACTTATTCTCCAATAAGCACCTACATACTTGCTTTAGTGTCTCCACACAAATGACCATGAGATCAGTCATCCTCATCCAATGAGCAAGCAACATATGTACCAATCTATCCGGATTTACTAATCCCCATTTTAGTAATCCCACAATTGGGAACTATTTTAGTTTTTAAGCTTTCTAAGAATTTAGATCTCATTATCATGATCTCATCATGATTCTAAAAGCATTGCTTAAAACTATGGGTTATTTACATATTATAAAAACAGCACCATGTAGATAATTATATGCCTTAAATGAATATTTTATTAATAAATAAATAAGATTGTTTACAAAGTATGTGCTTTGTCATCATACATGATTGGCTTGTATGCACACTACTATCATCTATATCCTCTCAAATTCATCAATCATAGCTAATGAGTATTAAGGAGTGGGATTCATGATGGAATCCACCAACTTCCCACCTACTTCTTGTTATCCACCATATTCTTGCTTCTCCCATTGGATTGAATTGGTGAGTAAAGTCTTGGACTGGGTATTCATTTGCCTATAAATTAGCTTCTCTTCTTCACAACTCAAATTGCTGAGATTTCTTTAAGTATAGAATTGATAGCAAGAGAGATATCAGTGAGGGAGAAGTGGATATAGCATATTGCAGAGGTATATTTCCATTCTTATTCTTCATTATCAAGTTCTTGATTATGAAATTTAGATGATAATTGAATTATGGAATGTATTCATTAAGTGTTATACAAGGTTATAATCATGTTAGAATTTTATTATAGCATGGCTAGAATGATTTCGTAAGAGTTTCTGAGTTGGGATTTTTATGAACTGCCGATGCAGTTCAGTCTCTGGTTGGGCCGGACACCGACGTAGCTGCGCCGGGTTTATACCTGGTAGCAGCGCAGCTGCGTAGGGTCCTGCAACTTGTTTTCTGTTTTGTTGCAGATTCTGTTATGTGCTATCATAAGATTTCTCTTAAGGCAAGCAAATGAACTAGATTGACATACATATATGACTATCTTAACGTAGCATAATGCATGTATGGCCGTGTTAGTATGTGATATGGAAGGAAAACATGGTTTTAAAATAAACTTATAGTTTTAATATGAACTTTGACATGTGTGTGACGCCCCCAAATTCCAGGACCGCCACTTGGTCTCTCGAATTCGGTTCATCACGTGCTCATGGTAATACATCGCAATAATGATAACTAAATATCACACAACCACAGCGGAAAATCTATTCTAGAATAATTTACAATGATTTATTATAATTATTCCCCCAAGTCTCGCAACCTACAGTACTTAATAGATTACATAGCAATATCAATTAACGACTTGTTACATAATCTAACTTAAGCTTAAACATAAACAAATTCAGTCTTACTACATCATCTTCACACAATATTAATATATTTGAAACATAACAGACATAAGCTAGTTGGTAGCCTTGCCCTTGCCCTTATCAATGCCCGAAGGTTCGCCATGCTCTGCCTTAACTGAAATGTTTTAGGGAAAGCAAGAATGAGCACAAATTGCCCAGCAAGTAATATACAATAAGGGTGAATAATAAGATTCTCAATTCTCGAAAGGGTGTAGCAAGATTTGATAGTTCAAGAATAACAAGAATATCAACAGTTCTCAATAACAGTCGCTAAGGACATGATAATATCAATATGATTCAATAATAAGTCAATTCAAGATTTCAAATAATTGAATACTGAGTAGTCACTACGGACTATGAACTTCTACTAGAATTGACAGTAATAAACTGAAAATCCAACAAAAACAGGTACAACAGGTGATCAGCCTAAAGTACCCTTGTTATGCATAACAATCAATCATACTCAAGTGTGCACGTCGGTTCTCCTACAATTTATATATTCCCTTCAAAGAAGGTTGTTCTTCTCAGTCAAATACAAGATCCCGCACCAATCAATTAGTTTGGGTTGCTTTTCAATAACATAAGTCCCGCCGAATCAAATGGCATAGACACTTTCACAATATTCCAGAATCAGCCTCTGAGGAAGAGATTGCCACCATTGTAAAGTGGCAAGATGATGCATCTGTGGCTCTGTGACGCCCCCAAATTCCAGGACCGCCACTTGGTCTCTCGAATTCGGTTCATCACGTGCTCATGGTAATACATCGCAATAATGATAACTAAATATCACACAACCACAGCGGAAAATCTATTCTAGAATAATTTACAATGATTTATTATAATTATTCCCCCAAGTCTCGCAACCTACAGTACTTAATAGATTACATAGCAATATCAATTAACGACTTGTTACATAATGTAACTTAAGCTTAAACATAAACAAATCCAGTCTTACTACATCATCTTCACACAATATTAATATATTTGAAACATAACAGACATAAGCTAGTTGGTAGCCTTGCCCTTGCCCTTATCAATGCCCGAAGGTTCGCCATGCTCTGCCTTAACTGAAATGTTTTAGGGAAAGTAAGAATGAGCACAAATTGCCCAGCAAGTAATATACAATAAGGGTGAATAATAAGATTCTCAATTCTCGAAAGGGTGTAGCAAGATTTGATAGTTCAAGAATAACAAGAATATCAACAGTTCTCAATAACAGTCGCTAAGGACAGGATAATATCAATATGATTCAATAATAAGTCAATTCAAGATTTCAAATAATTGAATACTGAGTAGTCACAACGGATTATGAACTTCTACTAGAATTGACAGTAATAAACTGAAAATCCAACAAAAACAGGTACAACAGGTGATCAGCCTAAAGTACCCTTGTTATGCATAACAATCAATCATACTCAAGTGTGCACGTCGGTTCTCCGACAATTTATATATTCCCTTCAAAGAAGGTTGTTCTTCTCAGTCAAATACAAGATCCCGCACCAATCAATTAGTTTGGGTTGCTTTTCAATAACATAAGTCCCGCCGAATCAAATGGCATAGACACTTTCACAATATTCCAGAATCAACCTCTGAGGAAGAGATTGCCACCATTGTAAAGTGGCAAGATGATGCATCTGTGGCTCTGTGACGCCCCCAAATTCCAGGACCGCCACTTGGTCTCTCGAATTCGGTTCATCACGTGCTCATGGTAATACATCGCAATAATGATAACTAAATATCACACAACCACAGCGAAAAATCTATTCTAGAATAATTTACAATGATTTATTATAATTATTCTCCCAAGTCTCGCAACCTACAGTACTTAATAGATTACATAGCAATATCAATTAACGACTTGTTACATAATCTAACTTAAGCTTAAACATAAACAAATCCAGTCTTACTACATCATCTTCACACAATATTAATATATTTGAAACATAACAGACATAAGCTAGTTGGTAGCCTTGCCATTGCCCTTATCAATGCCCGAAGGTTCGCCATGCTCTGCCTTAACTGAAATGTTTTAGGGAAAGCAAGAATGAGCACAAATTGCCCAGCAAGTAATATACAATAAGGGTGAATAATAAGATTCTCAATTTTCGAAAGGGTGTAGCAAGATTTGATAGTTCAAGAATAACAAGAATATCAACAGTTCTCAATAACAGTCGCTAAGGACAGGATAATATCAATATGATTCAATAATAAGTCAATTCAAGATTTCAAATAATTGAATACTGAGTAGTCACTACGGACTATGAACTTCTACTAGAATTGACAGTAATAAACTGAAAATCCAACAAAAACAGGTACAACGGGTGATCAGCCTAAAGTACCCTTGTTATGCATAACAATCAATCATACTCAAGTGTGCACGTCGGTTCTCCGACAATTTATATATTCCCTTCAAAGAAGGTTGTTCTTCTCAGTCAAATACAAGATCCCGCACCAATCAATTAGTTTGGGTTACTTTTCAATAACATAAGTCCCGCCGAATCAAATGGCATAGACACTTTCACAATATTCAAGAACAATACTAAGTTCAACATGAATAATAGCTTTAATGAAATAAGAGTTCAAGTATGCTAATTCAATTCAACCGATTAAATAGGAACTAGTTCGCAATACACAAGATAGGATACTTGCATAGTAAAAGAGTATAAGTTAGGAAACTTTCACAATCATAGCTTTCCTTGCATAAAGTAAATGCGTCGGTTAGGATACTTGCACTTTAAAAGAGTGTAAGTAAGAGAACTTGCCTTTAGCGTAGTTTATCCACGAAAAGCAATCAACACTTTCGAATTCCTATCGTAATACAGTTACGTATATATATGATATTCATTAGTCATATAATTTAACTTCACATTTTCTCTTTGAATATACGATCAACACATAAGGTAAGTTTTACCTAGCTACACAGTTATATAGAATATAATTTCTATCCTTAACGTTCCTTCTTTAGAGTTTAAACGCATTCTCATATTATATAAGATCTCAACAATTAGCAAACATGCTTGCATATTATTAATATCACATAAGACCACAATCAATACTAAATATATTTCATTTTAGCAAGTTACGGCATCTCCTTAAGTTAACCGTCAAAATCGGGTTCAAGTAACATCATATAATATCACGTAGCATGTATTCATATTTAAAGGATACTTTACATGCTTGTATAACTTTTCCAAATCCAATCGTACATGGTATAGGTTCTTAAGTTAATACTTAAAGCCATTCAAGGACACGAACTCATATGGTCTAACATGGTCATTTTTAAACACATAAGATATTCATATAACTTGTATTAGTCATGCTCATGAGTACTCGTATTGCATATATGTAGCTAGCATTGTTATTATCTTGAAAACATGCTTTGTTTATGCTAAACTTTAATCACGGCAACCAATCATGGTATATATATATGCATGACACATGAATGAGTCTAAGAGTACTATCACATGTGTCCATAAATATCAGAATTTAAATCTCCACGTATCGTGTTAATGCTCATGTGCAAGGCTTGTATTTCTATTAGTGAATCTTACTAATAGAGCCTAACATGTTCATGCTTCCTTACGAACTATATAAACACAAGTTAAGGCTTCATTCATATATTTCAAAGTTATCTAAACATGCTCATAACATCAAAATGACTATATAGCATTTACATGATCATATCCACCTTCAAACTTATATTTTGTTAGGAATGAGCACTAGTTAGGTTCACATGTTCATATTTTATTACGGAACCAATATAGATAAGCTAACATGCACTTCATGTGTCTCTAGGTGGTACTAACGTGCTTGCAAGGTCAGTATGTAAACATGCTTTATAATGTTAACGTTCGTTTATGAAACTTTAAGTTCGTTTCCAAGCTTCATGTCGTTTTGTTAACCATGCATGCTAATACACTAAAACATGCTTACATTGCCTCATTAGGTTTATATATATGTATTAATCATGCTTCCATACTTGTTTAAACAAAAATCAACCAATTAGTACATAACAGTTTTGTTGTAGAATGCGGAAAACTGAACACAGAGGCCGGCGCTGCGGCGCGGCAACAGAAGCCATATTCTAGCGCTGCGGCGCGGGTGGCGCTGCGGCGTGGGTGGGGCTGCAGCGCGGGCTTCGGCGCTGCGGCGCGGGCTGCGGCGCTGCGGCGCTGGCTGCGGCGCTGCGGCGTGGGGACAGTTCCTGCAGTTCAGACTGCAGCGAAACCGACCCAAAACCTCCCATTTTATCGATCTCGACATACCCATATGCTATTAGACTAACCTTTTTAACTTACTAACACATATATATGCTTATATAACAGTCAATCGCCCAAACGATTCCCAATTTCATGAACTCCAACTAATTTCACGAATTCAATGCTTTACAGAAATTACAGACCAACAATGGAAATGAAAGTCAAGAAAGCTATATAGTGGTTCCATCACGTATGTATGTTCATATAACAACAATATAAGGGTTCTACAAACCAATCATGAACCAATTTGGCATAATCAAAAATTTGAAGGAAACTTCGGAAACAGAAAACGAAAATGAAGAACAAAGGAAACTGTATTATACCTTCTGTTAGATTCTGAACTTGCTGCTACTCAAGAACACTGATAAATATATATATAACTCTTAACTTACTTAGCCAAAATTCTCAGCAAATGAATTAGGAAGAGGATGGGTTATATTTATAGAAGAATTTCATAACCAGGCAATGCAATTACATCCAAAATCAAACTAACAGATTATAGGAATGCTGAGTTTGAGAAGGTAGGAGTAGGCTAGCTTCATGAGTGTTTTACGTGTACAAGGTTTGTGTCTTATTAATATGGGACAAGGCATAAAAATCTCAGCATTTCCAATTTGTAAACAAACTAGTGTTAATACTTAGGTTATATACACACACATATTTAGACACTTAGGTCTTTAATTGAAATGTCACAATAATTCATATACTGTAGTAAGTGTAAATTGACACGTATAATCCATGTACATTTTGTTAATACCGGATATAATCTAATCAGATGTTAACACATTACACTGTCTCCTTTATTAAAACTAATTGTTTACAATATGTTCATGATATATTATACAATGTATACCCACATATTTATTGTCACACAAGTTATTAATCAAGTAGCTCACATGGTTTAATAAGCCTTACCATATAATAGTGTCATATTACACTTCACATAATACATAGTCAGCTAATATATGCTACACATTTAATTCGCATGCTTGCACATATAATTTCTCATCTTATAAATTGAATATTAATTAATAATATACACATATCCTACATCAATCAATATAATTGTTAACCTCCATAACAATTTAATTAACCCTTATATGATTAATCATCACTTTGATATAAATCTTATTATATTTATAAACATGTTGCTCATTATTATTATGTTTCTTGCAATAATAATAATCACATATTATTAATCAATCCTTATTAGTATTTTATAACAGTTAATTAATATTCTTCGATTAACAATTAATATAGATTAATTGTTCGCTTAAATTAATATAATCATTCTTATATTACGTCACTGTGCCACACAAGGTAATCAACGAGTTTATCACAAACTCCACCAATTTCTCAATTATTATAATTATTCAATTATATATAATTGAATTAATTCATCTCATAACACAAAATCATTTATATTCAAATAAATTCTCATTTCCATTAATATATTTATTTAATAATATATGGAAATTCTCGGGTATTACAATGTGTGTGTCATATGTGCATTCTGATTTTTGTGAACACAATCGTATGGTCTATATTGACATGAAATGCATGTTTAAAGTGTTGAACACACTAGCACACATGATTGAAAGATTCAAATGATTTCAAAGGAGAAACTTAAGGACTTTTTAAAGTGAACTTGACCAAGACTTATGTCTTGTAATTTCTGACCGTTTGAATACATTTATGTGGTTTAGCTAAGTGTTCAAAGGCAAGTGAGTTATGATTTCAAGACACTTTGTTTATACTAAATGACCTTTGTGGACTTAATGTACTTTTCAATAAAAAAAATTTAGAGTTTAAAGGCTAATATCATCAAACACCGTGCGAGTTACATTCTAGGCATGCGAGTTACGTTCTAAGCATGCAAGCATGAAGATTAGGAGTCCATTTTGCCTATAGACATATTGACATGAACATCATTTGTTTATACATAGATTTTGCATATGCACGCATATTCATAGAAAATGAATTTCTAAGGCATGAACTATGTGGATTAAAATATACATGTGTAGTATATGCACGAGCATGCATGTTAAGTATTGTTTGGCCTCGTTATGAGGTAACATAACTTTAGTAGCTGACCTTGAAGTATGGACTTGATTTACTTAAGGTATATGAAAGTCCGGCATGATAACTATGTAACTTGATTTGGATTTGAATGAGCATGCTAGGTTCGAACTTAAGTTTATAAAACTTATAAGCATGTGTGTATGATTTATATCAGTAGCTGATATGAAGGGGAGTTAGCTCGAACTTTCAGCAAAGTGAAATTTCATTTCTGGTTTGACCAGTGAGTGGAGCAGCTGCGCCACTCCTAAGGCCAATACCTGCGCAACTGTGCCAGCCTGTTTTCAGGATTGGTGTAGTCTGCTTGTTTCTTGATTTGTTAGTAGACTTGTATTGTTACTTAAACTGCAAATCATGGTCTGACCCCTACTGATATATGATTATATGACGAACACGTAAAGTTAAGTGTGTGATAAATGTATATGAAGGATGACAGTAAGTATGTATAGTTAAGGTATATCTATACGTACATAGTTATTCTCAGAATACGATGAGATAGTAAAACGAAGGTTCTAAGAACCAAGTTAGATAACAATGTATCAATTGTTATTATGTTGAGAATGTATGGATGCGTATAACTGATAAATATGAATCCATAATTGTATAATTGTGTAGGATTACACAAAGTGCAGATATCTATAAGCAGTTAAGTCGTAGTTGTTAAACTACGAACCAGGCAAGTCTGTCAGTTCTTATTTGATATATGGATTCAATAACTGTTAATTGAATTATATTATGCCATGAGCATGTTAACTTATATAAACTGTATATGAAATATGTATGAGATTGAAAGTAGATCTTTGATGATATGCTTGTTATGTGAGAAGTAACATGTGTAGTAGATATTAATTGATTGTGAATGCATGACTGAGTATGAAATTATATGTTATGTGATGCATGAAAACTGTTAGAATTGCTGAGCTATCGAGCTCACTCTTGCAAATAACCACTTTTGCAGGTTAAAGACTCATGATAAAAGTTACGTGCTACGTGATAGAGTTCGAAGATTTCAGTTTATTTAAATATATGTTCTTGAACCATGCTTAGGTTCTAGAAAATGTATACGATAGTAGATTACAATATTTTATACATATTGAAATTGTAAGTTATGTTATGAAAACCCATAGGTATTTTGAAATAAGATGTATACGTTTATACGGTAATTCAAACATAGTGAATCTTATTTTATAATTGATTCAAGGTTATGTAATTGATTCAAAATTTTGAAATCAATAAAAGATTTTATTCAAGGAAGATTGAAAAATTTTAAGTTATTCCGCATTTTTGTAGCATCAGTTATGATGTATAGACAGGGATGGTATATGACCGAGATTTGAAAACTTATAAAGGTTTAGGGTCATCATACGAGATCTTGGATATGAAGAGAAATTATATTTCTATATTGTAATAAGTGAAATTTATTCATTAAGTTTTGAATAAAAGATGTATTAGTTTCGCGATAGATGTATCGTGACGGACCGGATCTGAGGGAATCGAGACACCCGGATTTGGGGGTGTCACAGTTCTCTACGATCAAGTCTGAGTTAAGCCTGTGCAAGCCAACACACAATGATTATGATACAATGACCATAATCGTAGTGCTCCTCCAGTCAGCATCAAAGTTCGTAGTTCTGATGAAGGGAGGAAGAGCAACAAATGAAGAAAGGCTTATGTCCGTTGACAATTTGATGGTCCCAATGATTCCATATTCATCCTTAGTTCAAATCAAAGAAGCATTTTGGAGAAGCTAAGGAAAGGACTAAACCGCCTACAGAAAATACCTTTTCAGGTGTTAGGTGAAGTTGCAGTCTGCTGTGTCAGTGGCTAGTCGGCAGTGCAGCAGGAAAGCAGGATGTCAACAACAACTGCACAAAAACGTCTAAAGCATTAATTGCTACAACACGAGCATTCAAACGGATATATTTTGAATGGCTCTTTTATAAGGAAATCAGACAAGGATTCAAAAAAGGAAGCAAGACGTGAAAAGAAAGAATACATTGAGAAAAGCTTAAGAACACTCAACAATCAACTCTACGATCCTGAAAGAGGAAAGCTTGCTTCGCTACTCAGTTCTTTAGAACTGAAGCTTAATTGCAACTGAGTAGCACTCCTCAAACAACTACTGTCAATCCAAGTGAGGAACCAAGTCAGAGGACTTGAAGAGTTCAAAAGTGAACTAAGAGAAGATCCAAGTCAGAGGACTTGAAGAATTCAAGAGTGAACTAAGAGAAGTACCAAGTCAGAGGACTTGAAGAGTTCTAAGTGAACTAAGAGAAGTTCCAGGGCTGCTGACCTTGAAGGAATCTAAGTGATTCAAGTTGTAAGAGACATCCTTAGTGGATTTCCTACTCGTGGAGTAGAAGAGTGGATTAGGAGCCTTGTGTGCTCTGAACCACTTAAAACCTTGTGTCTCATTGTCTCTCATTAACTGCTATAACTGCTATATCTATTATAATTGTCATAACTGCTTATCAAACCATAACTGCAATATCTTAAAGGGGAACAAAACATATATTCCGCTGCTGTGAGTATAATCAATACTGACAAAATATTTTAAACAAAGAAATTTTAAAATATCTATTCAACCCCCCTTCTAGATAACTAACGTGCCTTTGGGAACTAACAAGTAATTTTCTTGTGGTCGATCAATAAGGCTAATACGTTCTCGAGGAAATCGCCTAGAGGAGTAAACACTCTATTTTATGTTCTTTCAAATTTTCTTTGTCTATCCTGGCTTTGGTTGAATGTGGCTTGTTGTTGTTGTGGCAGATCACTTACCTTTATCCAGGTAGAGGGACTATTGTCGGGTCTCCTATATTGCCCCTGTGAAATGAAGGATACATCTTCATCGCTCTCCTTGTATACCGTCTTGGGAGCGCTCGCATAGTTACCAGACTGTATATGTTCGGCGACTACTTCCAAGGCCATGAGGTCTTTGATTTTGCCGGACTTTAGGCCCATTTCTGTCATCTCCCCGTGTTTTATCATTTCAGAAAATGGTTTGTCTATTCCTGCCAGGACTCTCTCATAATAGGGTGCTTCTTGTATGTCAATGAAGGTCATCACAATTTCGCCTTCATCCATTGGTGGGTTAACTTGGGGTGCTATTCCCCTCCACCTCTGCGCATACTCCCTGAACGGTTCATTGCTCAGTTTCTTAACTTTGGTCACTTGGTAGCGATAAGATGCCATTTGGGTTTGGAAACTGTATTGGTTAAGAAATGTATGGGCCAAATCTTCCTAACCTTGGACTTTGGAATTGTCGATTCGGGCGTACCAAGTTTGGGCTACACCGGTAAGGCTCTTTTGGAACAACTGCATTCGAAGGTTTTTATCCTCGACATAGGATCCTAACTCGCCTATGTATACCTTCAGATGGGTGTAAAGGTCGCCTAAACCGTTGTATTTCTCAAATCCTGGGACTTGAAATTTATCAGGGTATCTGGCTTTGGGAAAGATACATAAATTAGAATAAGTAACACTTCCGTGGGATCATGTCCCCTTCATAGATCGGATAGCATCCTCTATCTATCGCATCTTCTTCCTGATGTCTCCTATTTCTCTGTCCTCTCGAAGGTCTATAATTTCCCTTGTCATCTTTTGGACCGGGTCCTCCTTGGCTATTTCAACGTCGAGTGGGGACACTAGGGAAGATGCCCAAATATCACTATCCTTTCCTAGTGTTCGGACTCCTCCCTGATCGGAGGATTCAGTCTGATTCTTCAATTTGAGTTCTTGAGATACTCTACACTGCTCTCTTAATAAGGTGGTCATCTCAGCAATCTGTTTCTTAAACTCCTCGAATTCCTCTCGAGATACAAGGATGGGTTCTGATGAACTTCCTTCAGCCATTTTGACTGGTGGTGAACGGGCCCTTTTGGCTCAGAATCAAGTTCTAGTACCAATCTGTACAAAATCGATATATAGTTTAGGCTGGATATTGGTGGACAGGGATGCATGATATGCTATGCATCAGTTTAATAGTTTTTTAATCTTTTCCAGCAAAGCAAAGGGTTAGTCGACTTGATGACAGGATAAGAAAAATGTATAAATGACAGTTCAAGATGATTGCCATTTATATACGCGAAAGAGTAAATAGGGCATAAAGAGACACACCACGCGTTTGGTTTATCAGAGGCTGGCCTATCTTAGGATTACTCTCATGGGCTTTTTGAAAGTGGTTCCCAGATCTTTGTAATTTACTTGATGAAAACATCAATTTTTCAATTGGAACGAATCTGTGTGGTGCCTTTCCTGAGCCTCACAATGGAAACATCCAGAAGAGTCCAGTAATAAACAACCGACAGGATTGCCTCCTAATGGAGGGACCACACAACATACATTCACATACATTCACGTCCTTACCGTATGCAATATGATGACATTGTGCGAAGCACCAATATATTGTGCGAGGCACTAATAAAAAAATGCTTAAAGATTTGAGACAATTATCACACACAAAGATCATTCACACAAGATGCACATGCAGAATGGAACTCAAAAAGATTGAACGCAGCTTAAGCCCTCTTTAATCCCCAGCGAAGTCGCCACCTGTTGACGCCGAGAAAAAATTATAGTGTTTGTCTTTCCTAAGTTTGTGTTGTTTGTTTTTACCCTTTTGTGTTCGCTATGTCTATGGATTTTGTTAAAGGGTGAGGTTTTAGGAAAACGGGACCGACATAAGTGTCGACAACTTTGAAAAGATTGATTTTATTATTTTATGATTGGACCGAATAAGATAGAGTCGCCAGTTGGTATGGTTTAAATGGATGTACCAACTCATCCGAGTTTTAAAAGTTTTCGCAATATGGTCCAATATGTGACTCCGAAAGATTGGTCTGAAACCCGAGATTCGTGGAATTCGAGGGCTAGGTTAAGTGGGGAGAAGGTGTTAGGCACCCCCCGACTCCCGTGAAAACACAGTACTACATTTTATTGATTTCCTATGCATAAAAGTGTGTGTGTGTGTGTGTGAGTGTGTATGTTTGAAAGTTTATTCTAAGCCTCCTTATGAGTTATTTGGAAGTATTTTCGTTCCTGTTTTGCACCTATGTACGAAGGGTTTGATTTACCAAAAGTTCATTTTTAGACAAAATATACATTTTATATGATATTTTGGGAAAAACGCAAGGTTTTTAAATCCTTCGCCCGAATAGTAATCGAGGTCCTTTGATACTTCCATTATTGATTTTTTAGCCTATGTAATTATTACGAAGGTAGTGATGTACCTCTTTAACCCTATGCACAAAGGATTTGATTTATATAAAAGTTCATTTTTAGAACACAATATATATAAATGATGTTTTGAAAATAAAGTTTTCAAATCCTTCGTCAAATAGGAATCGAGGTCTTTTGATACTTCCATTTATGATCTAGTGTCTATCCCCAAATTGCTTTATTGTTATTATGAAAGCTCTTTGCTATTTTGACTTAGAAATCATTTTGGTGAAAATGCATGCTAAAAGAGCCAAAAAGGGTCGGATCATCATCGGGCATGTAAACCATCTCGATGAATCCGAACACCCACAATCAAAGCTTTCACTATCATGAGATCTTGAGTCCGACTTCTCGGGACTAACCCCTCGAGTTCGTCTTCAAGATCCAAATATTACATATACATTGATTCAACGTTATTTAAACATTACAAAGTGAAAAAAATGTCCATCGTGGGAACCTAGTTAAGATCTAATCATTAGATCTCAACCCCAGGATTCCTAGTCTCACATTTATTAATAAACATATATATAACATGTCCTAAACTCAAGATCTGGTGGTTTCATCGATTGAAAACCCTATCACGAGAGCTTAGGACCCTCCTCACATCTAGATATAGATCTAGGGCTCAACGGAGTGATCGGGAATGATATAAAGCGATAAAACACGTAGATCTACCTTGGATCTAAACCGATCTAGCATACGGGTTAAAGCTTCATGCTTGATAACCACTCAAAAGGCTAGATACAGCTTACATCTAGGTAGATCTGGCCTACAGACTGGATCTACAATAATAAAATCGCATATTAACCGGTAGGAACTCAATATCCGCCACCAACTATACAATATCTATGTAAAACAACAAGTTAGACTACGTTTACACAATATATCACATAAAACTAGTGTTTTAAACAATATTTATAAAGAAAGTGACTCGAAAAGGGCGTTTTTCACCTAGGGGGACGTGTGAACAAGCTTTTTGAGGCTCGGGATCAACTTAGAACACTCAAGACTCTCAATATATGTAATATAGAAGATCAAACAATTCAAAGTTGGTAAAAAGCTCTAAAACTCGAGGGTTTCTCTCTCTAAAAATCTCTTTCTCTCTCTAACTTCTTCCGTTTTTCTAAATGAGCTGATATTGCTCTATTAAACCATCGGAGCCAGCCGCATAAATACATGCGGCCATGCAGCTGTGCCCCAGGTCCCGTCGTCTCAAAGTTTGTTCCCTCGGTCTCGGTTCAGAGAAAGTTGATCTTCGCAGGCCAAACTTTAGGAAAGTCTTTGCGGAAGGCTGCGAAATAAGGCTGAGTTTGATTGAATCGGGGTCTGGGAAAGATGATGTTGGTAGCTGAGAGGTATCTTCCGGTTCCAGGCTGTAGTTAACTGGCTTATCTTTGATGGCACGTAGATCGAGGTTGCTGAGGTGGCTTTTGGCGGACAATGTCTTAGCTTTGCGATCCTCGTTCGGTTTGCGTCATGTTCGGACGTCATTGGACATTTGAATCATCCACATGGTTGTCTCCGGGGTGGCCAGAGGCTTTTGCCCTACCTCGGGGTTGTCTCTGAAATAGAATTACGCTTTTGCCCTTCTGCAAGGTTAGTATAAAGAAAGCGAAATTTCGAATGTCTACAGCTAGGACTTGATTGTTAGTAAGGGGTCAGTTAGCATAACAGTTGGAGTTGGCTTCTAGCTCTAGCTAGGGGACAATGTAGAGGCCAAATAGGGGGCTAAAACTAACAACTAGGGGGAGAGCTCAATCTGATAAGACTAGCTCTTCCACCCCTAGAGCTGGAAATCATTTCCATAATTAACTTATCAATAAGAGTGAAGTAGCAGTCATATTGAAAAGAAGGAAGAGCTACGACTGGGGAATGGAAGAAGGGATAATTAAAAAACAATAGCATCAGTGTTTTCAAGAAGAAAACTATTAGCCTCAAGGCTTAAACAAGCAAGGTACATTGCAGTTCCTTACTTCAGTATACCAACTGTCCATTCTTTTTCTTTTAAACTTAATTGTTCATGTTGTGGCTGGTTGTTATTTGTGCTATGTTTGGGGACCATGAAGGGTCCAGCAGGCATAAGGTTGGGATATATGAAGGAGTTCTTGTGTCATATGTATAACTACACAACCATATAATGTGTATATATGAACTGTAGCTAAGGTGTTTGTTAAAATGATTGTGAGATGGCTACTTTGTGCTAACTGTTATGCTAAGGGTGCAACCAAGTCTAAGATATGTCCATATGCTATAGTTGTAAACTAGTCCCTACATGTATGCTTATATGCTAAATGTGATATGGTTATGATTAACTTGGATAGCTATGATGTTTCATGTCTAAAACTCAAGTAATAGGATTGTTATATGTCAATGACATGCTAGCTATGAAGTAATGAGCTCTGGACCATGTACATAGGTTGTTTAGTAATCACATGTTGCATATACGTCTCAATGTTAACCTTAGCATAACTTAGGACTGTTTTGAGTTACCATGCTAAATCCATACTTAAAACTAGGTAGTTTTGGGTTGTGACAGGAAATTAGAGATTCTGACCATGCTAGGCCATAATAAACGTATGTTAGGTTAAGAATGCTTGCTATAAATGATTCCATATTATAACCAAGCTATGAGTAATCAATAATAAGGTTTCATGTGTTATGTGTTAAGTGTAAAGTGAACTCCATGAGTCAAAATCATGCAAAACTATTAAGTAAGGCAATGATATGTTAAAAGTAGTCTTGTGTGATCATATTGCACATGTCTAAGCTATCTATATGGCCAAAATCTGTAGAGGTAGGATGGAGCCAAAAATCAACTCAAATTGGACCTGGTGATGAACATGCAGTTTGAGCCTTGATTAAAAGGGGCTTAATTTGTTTGTATAAGAGTCCTAACTTAATACTACCTCCGTCCCATAATAAGTGTTTTTTTAGCTTAAATCACACATACCAATACACAAGTTAAAATGGCAAAAATACCCTTAATATACTTTTTTTGTTTTGTTTGAGACTTTTTTTATTGCCTTTTTGTTTCTCTTTCTCTTTCTTCAACCTTTCAACTTCCCAATAAATACGCAATAAATACCATTGGTTGCATAAGGGCACATATGGGAAAATATTATAAAAATTGTATTGGAATTCTAACACATCACTTATTTTGGACAAAAACGTTAAGCTTAAAAAATCACTTATTATGGGATGGAGGTAGTAATAAAATACACCAGTATATGGTCTAATTGTATGACTAGATGTGAGAGTCAAAAGCTTAACCAAAAAATTCATCGAACTAGTCTAAAAAATCATCTCTGATGCAGTTCTGCAACATAGTAAAATGTTGATGATGACATCTCCTAGTTGAAGCTCAGTCTTACCCATCTTAAAAAGGTTGGATTAGAAGGATTTTAATATGTACAAAGTGCAAATAGAGTAAGAGATGCAAAGAAATGAGATTTGCATGTTCAATGCTATGAAATTTGGGGTTTAAAGGGGTCAAAATCATGAGCAATGATAAGAAAGACAAAGTTATGCTAAAAAGGGTCTTAGTTAATCATAATACACTATGTAGATGAGAAAAGTTAGCTAGAAGCTGAGTTTATTATGTGAAACCAAAATCAAGCCAAGTTGGGCATGTGATGAACAAATCAAATTGAGGCTTGCTTTGATGAAGCTTGATTGATAGACCAAACTTAGAAAAAAAAAATACCTGAGCTAAGGTCCATCAAGGTCTAAGTGCATGTCCTGCACCGATGCGGTTAAAAAAATTTCGGAACACATCAAGCTCAACAATCTCCAGGTCTCTTTATTATAAATTCAAAATTTAATTTTTTAGGGTTTTATGATTTTATCATTTGTATATAGTTTATCACAGATTCATAGGGGGAGTGTTTTTGTTAGTCTATGTATTAATAGATTTAATTCCTTTACACTGTGTTTGGAACTCATCAAAGTAAAGTACAGGAGAAACAATAATCCGTATTAATATAATTTTCTTTTGAGATATTATGATTATGACTGAGAATGTTGAGGGGTTTCATTTAGATTCAAAATTCATTTTCTTTTTTGACTATATTGGAAATGAATCTGGGTGTCAAGGAGGAGATTAAAGGTGTAGCATTTATTTACCAATAGTTTCTTTCTCTCTCTCTACATATAATTCAATCTCTTTATATAAGTTATTTTGTTCATCTCTATACCATTCAATCTCAGATCTGACCATCGTATGATGGATCTACGACTCAACATCTCCACCATCGAAGATCTACAATCCACCGACCATCGCCCACCGCTGTAACTCTCCATCACACTGTAACGCAAATGTATGTATGTGTAAATCTTTATTGGTGGTCGGATTTGTTTGTATGAGGTTTAGAGGGAACATGGAGTGAAGATTTTTTTTTAATCGACTGTGAAAAGGTCAAGTTAATTAAATTTTAATAGATTATGAGATATAATTTGTTTTTATCTTATTATTTTAAATTTATATATATTTTATTATTTTAAAATTATACATATTATAAATACTTTCCACCTCATTTTTAGCCTATTTTATCCGCGTGTTTGCTTATTTGATTCTACATCATTTTCTTAATTTTTTTAAAAATGTCATATAAGTAATAAATATACGGACACGAGACACCCACTTAATATAATTCTTAAATTTTAATTAGTCTTCTGAGACCGCCCTACGCTTTGGCCGATACAGAAGCTTCGTCTGAAATGGCAGCCTCAAAGTTCTTACTTCTTCGTCGATCTCGGCTCATACCAGCCATATCTTCCACTTCTGGTTTCTCCAGTTCCATCTCAACCCAATCACACCACTACATAAACTCATCCCCACGCAAAACTCTTCTGCACTCGCTCGCACCTTATAATTTCTTTTTCTCCCATTCCTTCTCAACTCGTGACACGGAATCCCAAAGCTCCAACTTCTCCGATTCGGTGGTGACTCAGTCCGAGTTTTCAAATAGTGCAGAAATTACAGAGGTTCTGAGCAAAGTTACCGGTGAGGAGGATTCAATTTTTCCAATTCGTGCTTTAATTTCTTTACTTGATGGATATCACGATTTCACTGGCTTCTCATGGTGGGTAGTTATAGCTTCCTCTACGTTTGTTCTTAGAATTGCATTATTTCCTTTCATTATCTTGCAAGTCAATAAGGTAAAGCAAATATCCGAGTTTCTTCCGAAATTGCCGGCTCCATTTCCTCCACCCCTTTCTGGGAGAAGTTACAAAGAGCAATTTATGCTCTTCTCGAAGAAAAGAAAAGCAATTGGGTGCCCATCAATTTTGTGGCTCCTTGTAGCCGTATCAATTCAAACGCCGTGCTTTATTTTGGGAGTGACAACTATACGAAGAATGTCATTGAATCATCATCCTGGTTTTGATAATGGGGGTACTTTATGGTTTCAGAATTTAACTGAACCACCTCATGAGTTTTGGGGAGCTATATTTCCTTTATTGATTGCTGGTTTGCATGTAGCTAATGTGCAACTTTCATTTAGTAAATTTTCAATTAGAGAAATGACTGGCCATATTGGTTTATTCTTCAAATCCTACAAGTTTTCTATGGATGGATTGGTGCTACCAATACTTTTTTTTGGGTTTTTTGTTCCACAGGGGAGTTTAGTCTATTGGGTCACAAATAGTTCATTATCTCTCATCCAGCAATTATGCATTAACAACCAGCATGTTCGTAAGTATTTCAGGCTACCAGTGAAGGATGGTGCAAGTGGTCCAGCTAAAAATCCTCAAGAAATAGGTGCTCCAGATGTAAAAATATTGGATATATCATCAAAGCAGCAGAAAGTTTCTGTTAAAAACTTAATGCCCAAAGAGTTGGTTAATCTTTCAATTCAAATGTTGGCAAAAGGGCATAAAGAAAGAGCAGTTCCTATACTAAGACTGGCATTGGACAAGGATCCTGAGCACATAAGATCTTTGATTGTTTTGGGACAGACACTATTGCAAGACGGATTGCTAGCTGAGGCTGGAGAATACTTGGAGCGTGCAGTCTCCAGGATTCTTCTTATGGGCCCTCCGACAAAAGTTGAGGAGGTTGATCAGTTGATACTTGCTTCTCTATGGGGTGGTGTTGCCTATATACGACAAGGGAGAAATGCAAAAGGTATTCTACATTTAGAAAGAATAGGCCACATGAAAGAACCAGAGGATGCAAAGAGCAAATCACATTATTATGATGGGTTACTAATGCTTGCAAGTGCTTTAACCAACGAGGGTCGTAAGGCTGAGGCTGAGAAGTATTTACGCTTGGCTGCTGCTTACAATTCCACTTACAATCTATACTTGGAACAATTGCAAAATGAGGAAGATCATTTTGTTAGTGATCTGGTCAACAGCAGGAGAGGAGATAACTGAGTTCTATACAAAATAAACAGGAAGTAAAAGCTTTTTGCATCCCAATTGATTGCTAAACACTTGTTCAACCTTTTTTGTGTTTTTCCCAGCCATCTTGATTAATCGAGTGTAATTTGAATTGCGACTTAATTTTATGCTATGATCTTATAGATCCCCTGTATTAGCCGGTGATCCTTTCACTGAATTAATAATTTGTTGATTCTCACTTCCCACAATGATCATCATTCTGTAACTGAGTTATACTATCTATATAGATATAACTCAAAAATAGTATACCAGAGTGTTTAAGTGTTTGCTGCAAACATGTATTCCATATTCATGAAAGATACTTGCCAAAATTAATTTTTCATGAAAAGTCCCAATAATTTTACCGTGTTGGACTTTCATGTTTTGAGACTTAGAGTATCTTGCCAAATTACTTATCTACATGCTATGGATTTGGGAACAGGGTCACCAAGTTTGGATGCAATTGCGGCATTTGTCACCACAAAATGTTTTACAGACTATGTAGTTGTAACAATGAGCATAATTACTTTTTGTTTGTGTTTTGGGCTTTCATATTGTTTCATGTTTTTTTATTTAAAATATATTTTTAAATTACAAAGGCTCCAAACACTAATAAAAAGTGTGGACCAAGTTTGGATGCAATAGAGGCATTTGCCACCATGAAAAGGTATACATACATATTCTGCAGTTGTAAAGATGATAACAACTAATTATTCTTCTTATTTTTTCGCAGAGTGAGTTCATTCAATTGAAAAATAATACGAGTATCCATTTAGTAGGTATATACTGTGTTGGGCTGTGGATATTTGGGCCGATCGGGTCAGTACTAGTTGGGCCTTTGGAATATTGGACTGTTATTTAAATGGTTGTTTAATTGGATTGGGACCGGATATTTGTGCTGAGCAAGTGGGGGATAGGTGGTAGCTTTTTGGTGGTTAGCTTAGCTAACAAGGGTTATATCTAAAAAGGTGATTAGCAGGCGGCTGATTGAAGGGATGGGCCAAGCCGCCTCAAGCCATCTTCATTAATGAGGACTTGACATACTATTAGCTTAGTGGGGAACAAGGGTTTGATAAAGCCTGCATGAAATCTGATGACATCAGCAGGGAGGTGACATGCAAGGTGGTGAGATAATATATGAGTGCAGAGCACTATACAAAGAAGGTAACAAAACATTTTTTTTACTCTCTAGACACTAGAGCACACAATCTCCATTGTTAATATTTTTTCCGGCCTGTACTTATTCTCACACCGGAGTGATCCCCGGCGGCCCAAAGCTGTCAAGATCCGGTGCTGACGTGTTTACTGTGCAGGATTAGACGCGCTTTTGGTGATCGAGACGTGTGGCGAAATCTTGGCGTTAACATTGGCGCTAGAAGGAGGTTTTTTTTAAGTGTTTCTGGTTTTCAATCACAATTTATCGAACGTCTTACATCGGAAGTTATAGTGAAAAGTAAGACGGTTACAGCCGAAGGGCAACCGACGACAACAAGTTCTTCCTTGCAGAGAATTTCGGTGAAAGATAGGTTGGGCCCTTCAAAGAGCATTCATGATAGACTTGGGTCACAGGAAGTTCCGGGAGGATCTCATGCTAGAAATCATGGTGATACCAAGAGGAAGTTATTTTCTACTGCCAGCAAGGGTCCTGACAAAAAGCGGAAAAGGGTGGTAGGCACACCGCCTAGAACCCAACACCGGGAATGTCAAGCAGACAAAATTTCTACTTTGGCAAAAATGGCACAAAAGACTGACACGGCTTTGAAGGCACTTCTGCAGCAAAGGGAGGAGATTTCTAGGCAAATGGTTCTTGTGGCTGAAAGAGAAGATGAGGCATCCAGTTACACTCGACCGGAAAAACGAGGTAGGTCACCGGGTCGACGAGCAGGAAGAGATGAAGATTCCAGACAGTCCGAAAGTAGGCTTCGGAGTCATTCGTCTGTCAGAAGACGAAGTAGGTCAAGAGGGCGTTCTCCCGAAGCCTCAAAAAGGGTGCCCCGTCTTGAGTATTCTCAGTACAGTGAACGGGATAGGCGTCGAAGCAGATCAAGAGGTCGTTCTCCCAGGAGTCAGAAGAGGACGCACCGCCCTGTGGATTCTCGCTGCAGCCGAAGTGCTAGTCGAAACCATTCAGGAGTATCCAGTTCCTATGGAAAAGATTGAATTGAGTAGAAGAAGAAATGCTCCCCGAAGAGGGAAGTTTCGCCGAAGCCAGAAGGAGTTGAGCTCTTGGCCGCAGAGATGAAGGAGCTTCGGAAACAGTTGGCGGAAGTCCAACAGGGGAAGGAGACTCCGGGTTAGAAAGCATCCCCTTTCTCTTCTGAAATCCTAAAGGAAAAGGCGGATCCTAGTAAGAAGCTTCCCCACATGAAAAGTTACGATGGTTCAGGGGACCCGTATGACCATAGTCAGGCATTCGAAAGGCTGATGGATTACTATGACTACTCGGGTGCGGCTAAGTGTCAAACGTTTGGGATGACGTTGAGAAAAGACGCAAGGCAGTGGATGGGAACTTTGGCTTTGGACTCCATTTCATCACGGGCTGAATTGTGTGACAATTTCCACGCCCGGTTCGGAAGCAACAAAAGAAGGGGAAAGCCCACAGGGTCACTAGCGCAGGTCAGGCAGTATCCCAGTGAGACCCTGGGCCAGTATGTGAAAAGGTTCAGAGAAGCGGTGGGACTATCAGATCTTAATGACCTTCAAGCTGTGGGGTTGTTTCAGAATGGATTAGATCTGGTGAAGTCCGAGAAGTTAGTGAAGAAATTGATGTTCAAGCATTCGAAGAGCTTGGTCGAAGCGTTTGAGAAGGCCGAAGGCTTCATCGTGGTAGAAGAGGCAATGACTAGTTTAAAACAGGGTTCTTCGGAGAAAACGAAGGAGAAAGGGAAGGAATCGACTGATGGCAATCAAAGGAGGAGTGGCGGCAACAATGACCGATCTGACGAAAATCAGAAGAGACATAACAATAACTGGGCACCCAGAGGGGATCGTCCGCCTGTCCCGAATCAGAAGGTAAATAAGGTGTATACTCAGCTCAATACAGATCGGGCTACTATTCTGGAGCAGATAAAGAACCAGCCGTACTTCGAACGACCTCGAAATAATCCTAGGCCAGGATCGGGAGATCCCGCTAGGTATTGTGATTACAATCAGGCAGTTGGGCATGACACTAATTCCTGTTGGAATCTGAAGGAGTTCATTGAGAAGAAAGTTCAGAGCGGAGTCTTGGTTCAGTACGTGGTAGGACGAGAGCATCAAAGGGAACAGCCGAGGAATAGGGAGCCAGTTCAAGTTAACCAGCCAGTACAACCAGTCCAGAATCAACAGGCAAGACATGTGGTAGACGTGATTACCGGAGGTGACTTTGGAAACGCTGCAGGGAAGAAGCGTCGAAGCTATCTGGATTCGGTGATGGCGGAGACGGGTAAGCCTCTGAAGGCTGAGAGGGCGTGTCTAGGGTCGGTCATCTCCTTTACAGATGATGATTTTCCTTCAGAATCAATTGAACCGCACGAAGGAGCTCTAGTGATTACTGCGCAAGTGGGTTCGGTGGATATGAAGAGGATGATGATAGACAATGGGTCTTCGGTGGATATTTTGTACGCGCATGCATATTATAGGATGCCTTTGGACGGTCAGAAGATGAAAATTGGGCAGGAGGCTCCTTTGTATGGCTTCAGCAACGATTCAGTCAAAGTGGCGGGAACCATCGAGCTGCTAGTTGTCTTCTGAACGGTTCCTCAACAGGTTCAAATTATGTGTAAATTTTATGTTGTTCATGTGGATTCTGCATATAATGCTATTTTGGGGAGACCTACTTTAACAGCTCTTCAGGCAGTTACATCAATTCCCCATTTCAAAATCAAGTTTCCGACGCCACATGGAGTTGACAAAGTTGCAGGAGATCTGGACTTGGCGAGAAGGTATTATCGGAATGCTTTGATCACTTCGGGAATAGGGGTTAGCAGGCAGAAGCAAACCATGGCCATAGAGATTGAGCCGTTTACATAAAGCAGCATGGAATCGTTGGTTATGCCAGCAGAAGAGACCAAAGAAATTGAGCTAATACTAGGGAAGAAAGAAAAGACTGTGAGAATCGGTTCGTGGCTGCCAGAGCCCTTTCGGACAAATCTGATGGAGCTGCTTCGTTATGTTGATATCTTTGCTTGGATTCCTAGTGATATGCTGGAAGTGAGCCGAAAGGTGGCCGAACATAGACTGCACGTGGATCCGGCGAAGAAGCAAGTTCGACAGAAGAGGAGGATCTTTGCACCAGAGAGACAGAAGATAATTGATGAGAAAATTGCAAAGTTGCTGGCTGTAGATTTCATCTTCGAGATTGATTATCCGGAGTGGATGGCAAATGTAGTTCTGGTACAAAAGCAGAATGGAAAGTGGCGGGTTTGCATAGATTACACCGATCTGAATAAAGCGTGCCCAAAGGACTTCTATCCTTTGCCTCACATCGATCAGCTCATTGATGCAACTTCGGGGTATGCTTTACTTAGCATTCATGGATGCTTTTTTGGGATATCATCAGATTTCTATGTGCAAGGAGGATATCCCGAAGACAGCTTTTATTACTCATCGGTCAGTGTACGCCTACAAAAAGATGACATTTGGTTTGATAAATGCGGGAGCTACTTATCAGAGGATGATGAACTGCGTCTTCACAAAGCAGCTGGGGAAGAATATGGATGTCTATGTCGATGATATGATAGTGAAGAGCATGTCGGTTCGTGGTCATCTGGACGATCTAGAAGAGTGCTTCCAGACAGTTCGACATTATGACTTGAAGCTGAATCCGACCAAGTGCACCTTCGGACTTGGGGCAGGCAAATTTCTGGGTTATTTGGTTAGCAAGAGGGGTATCGAAGCGAATCCAGAGAAGATCCAGGCTATCTTGGACATGAAATCTCCACAGTCGTACAAAGACGTCCAACGTTTAACTGGTCGAATAGCATCGTTGCGGAGGTTCATGTCTAAGTCGGCAGAAAGGTGCTTGCCGTTCTTTAATACGTTGAAAGGGTCGAAAAACGCAAAAGCATTCCAGTGGACTTCGGAGTGCGAGGATGCTTTCCAAGGAATCAAGAGGTATTTGTCTTCGGCACCTTTGTTGGTGAAGCCGGTTCCTGCCGAGCCTTTGTATTTGTATCTGGCTACAAGTTCATTGGCAGTAGGAGCAGTTTTGGTGCGTGAAGTTGGGGGTAAGCAACACCCGGTTTACTATGTGAACCATGCCCTTAGGGATGCAGAGACAAGGTACCCAAATCTTGAGAAGTTTGCCTTCGCTTTGATAATAGCCAGCCGAAAGCTTAGACAATATTTTCAAGGTCGGGTAATAGTGGTATACATAGATCAACCACTAAAGAAGGTGTTGGGGAAGCCAGAGGTTTCGGGGAGACTTGCTGCATGGACGATGGAATTGTCTCAGTTCTTTATAGAATATTATCCACGGACAGCTATTAAAGGTCAAGCCTTGGCCGATTTTGTAGTAGAATGTTTGTTCTCCGAAGCTGATGAAAGTTTGAACGAAGCGGAGGGATCTGCGGAAACTGTGACAACACTTCAGCAGTCGCATAATTCTTGGACGTTATATATTGATGGATCTTCTACTTCGGACATCAGTGGTGCTGGGATCATACTAACGAGTCCGGAGGGATTCAAAGTGCAGCAGGCTATCAGGTTTGGATTCAGGGCAACGAATAACGAGGCTAAATATGAAGCAGTGTTAGCCGGGTTGAGATTGGCAAAGAGCTTGGAGGTTCAGAAACTGATCATCTACAGTGATTAACAGCTCGTCATCAAACAAGTTTCAGGGGAATATGAAGCTCGAGGCTCGAAAATGATTAAATATCTTGCAGTGTTAAAAGATCGGCTTCAGTACATTAACTCTTACGAGTTTCAAGGGGTTGGTCGAACGGATAATTCAAATGTCGATGCTTTGTCAAAATTGGCTACAACTGAATCAAGTGCGTTTGATGGGTCAGTTTTCTTGGAGGTTTTAAAGCAACCCAGCATCCAGCACGAGGAAGTGATGTGCATCGAGCGATCTAATTGCTGGATGACACCATATATAAACTATCTAACAGATGGTGTACTATCTTCGGATCAAATGTTAGCAAAGAAAGTGAAATATAAAAGCGCAAACTTTGTGCTTATTGATGGAGATCTTTATCGAAGGGCTTATTCTTCTCCTTTGCTGAAGTATTTGGTTCCCTCTTAGACTGAGTATGCCCTTCGGGAGGTTCATGAAGGAATTTGCGGTGATCACATGGCTGCGAAGTCGTTGGAGTATAAAGTGTTTCGTCAAGGATATTATTGGCCTACAATTTTTAAGGAAGCTACCGATAATGTGAAGAAATGTCTGAAATGCCAGTTGAATAGTCCGATCCCACATCAGCCACCAGAAGAGCTATGCTCGATTTTATCTCCTATACCTTTTGCTGTCTGGGGGGTGGATATACTCGGTCCATTGCCGAAAGCGAAAGGTCAGGTCAGTTTTATTATAGTGGCGATTGATTATATGACTAAGTGGGTAGAGGCAAAACCACTTCGGCTGATTACGGAGCAGGAATGCTTAAAGTTTCTGAAGGAGTCGGTAGTGTTCCGTTTTGGTATTCCTATGGCGGTAGTTTCAGACAATGGTCGCCAGTTTGTGGGATCGAAGTTTGAAGCATTTTTGAAGGAGTTGGGAATTCAGCATCGGAAGACTTCGGTTGCTCATCCACAGTCTAATGGGCTAATGGGCAAGTCGAGGTAACTAACAGAATACTCCTGAATGAGATCAAGAGAAGGCTGGATGACGCCAAAGGAAGATGGCCTGAAGAATTACTTAGTGTGCTATGGGCTTACCGAACTACGACGAGGACTACAACGGGAGATTCGCCTTTTAGACTGGCGTATGGCTCAGATGCATTAGTTCCTGTGGAAATTGGTTCTACAAGTCTTCGGGTCAGTCAGTTCAAGGAAGTGTATAATGATGAGGGACTTAAGGTCAATCTGGATTTACTTGAGGAGGCCAGGGAAGCAGCCTTAGTAAAATTGGCGGCATATCAACGTCGTGTGGCTAAGCATTATAATAAAGGGGTGAAGATCTGAAGGTTTGAAGTTGGAGATTTTGTTCTTCGGGAGGTAGAAGCTTCTACACCTCAGAATATGGGAAAGCTGATGCCAAATTGGGAAGGCTCTTATGAAGTTATTGATGTGCCAAAGCCAGGGACTTACCGATTGAGAACTTTAGATGGGTTTGAGATAAAGAATACCTGGCATGCTAGAAGGCTTCAGAAATATTTTCAATAGGGCCAATGTCAAAATCCAGAACTCTGTAATTATGACAACAATTATCAATAAAGTTGGCTTCTTTCTTCAACGCTGATTTATTTACTGCAAGTTATAAGGCTGGATCCCTTCGACTTTTTTGACAGCGAAGAGGAATATTTTTTGGGTTGAACCTGTTCGGCTCTCGGAGAGAACGAGGTTGCCAGCTTGGTATAAGGTTGGATTCCTTCGTCTCCGTAGCGAAGCGAACTATTGTTGGTTGAACCCGTTCGACTCTCGGAGAGAACGAGGTCACCAAGTTATAAGGCTGGATCCCTTCGACTTTTTTGACAGCGAAGAGGAATAATTTTGGGTTGAACCTGTTCGGCTTTTAGAGAGAACGAGGTTGCCAACTTGGTATAAGGTTGGATTTCTTCGTCTCCTCGTAGCGAAGCGAACTATTGTTGGTTGAACCCGTTCGACTCTCGGAGAGAACGAGGTCACCAAGTTATAAGGTTGGATCCCTTCGACTTTTCTGACAGCGAACATGAATATTTTTGGGTTGAACCTGTTCGGCTCTCGGAGAGAATGAGGTTGCCAGCTTGGTATAAGGTTGAATTCCTTCGTCTCGTAGCGAAGCGAACTATTGTTGGTTGAACCCGTTCGACTCTAGGAGAGAACGAGGTCACCAAGTTATAAGGCTGGAATCCTTTCACTTTTCTGACAGCGAAGAGGAATATTTTTGGGTTAAACCTGTTCGGCTCTCGAAGAGAACGAGGTTGCCAGCTTGGTATAAGGTTGGATTCCTTCGTCTCCTCGTAGCGAAGCGAACTATTGTTGGTTGAACCCGTTCGACTCTCGGAGAGAACGAAGTCACCAAGTTATAAGGCTGGATCCCTTCGACTTTTCTGACAGCGAAGAGGAATATTTTTGGGTTGAACCTGTTCGGCTCTCGGTGAGAACGAGGTTGCCAGCTTGGTATAAGGTTGGATTCCTTCGTCTCCTCGTAGCGAAGCGAACTATTATTGGTTGAACCCGTTCGACTCTCGAAGAGAACGAGGTCACCAAGTTATAAGGCTGGATCTCTTCGACTTTTTTGACTGCGAAGAGGAATATTTTTGGGTTGAACCTGTTCGGATCTCGGAGAGAACGAGGTTGCCAGCTTGGTATAAGGTTGGATAATGTTATAAATTCTTCGGAACAACTATTCTTATTGGAAGTTCGGTGATTTGTGCATTCTAATGATGGTTTACATCATTCTTCGGTAATGAGTAAGTCTTGTCTTACATTATTACTTGATTTTACTTGAAGTGTTAAGTTTAGATTATACATTGTTTAAATAATAGTATAGTTTAAATTGGAAAGAAGTAATAAGGAACAAAATATATATTTCATTACATAAACGGAGGTTACAATATTGCAAAAAAATTTCAAGTTCATAAAATAAGTAAAAGATAGATTGTTTTCGCCATTACTCTTCGTCTTCGTCATCGGAAGAATCAAGAAGTAATGGGTTCAGAGAGGCAGCAGCTAGTTTTGCTTTGCCTTTGCTTCGGGCCTGTTCATAGCCCTCGGCATACATCTGAACTATCTCGTTTGTTAGCTCGGGAGATTTGCGGTATGCCATTTGGATTTCTTTTCGAAGCTCTTCAGTAAGTGTGGGGCTAGCCAGCTTGAGGTCATGAAATTCTTTTTCGACCTTGCCTCGAAGGTCAAGGTGTCGTTCTTTAGAGATCTTGGCTTCGGTAACCGCTTTGGTCAGGCTTTTGTTGTCCTGGGTCAGTTGTTCGTTGGCTCATTGCAGTTCTTGGTTTTGTTGGAGGGTTGTTTGTTGTAAAGCTTCAGATGCGGCTAGTTGTTCCTTCAGTCTGACAAGATCATTTTAGAGGCCTTTGTAGTTGAAGCGGATATTCTCATGTTCGCTTCTCTCTCTCGCCAAGGCAGACTTTAATATTGTATTTTCTTTTCTAGCCGCCTCCTCATCAGCTTCGACTTCTTTGTACTTCTGATGAAGACGCCCGAAAATTCTGTTTGCCTGCAGTTATCCAAAGTTAATAAAAAGCCCCAAGAAGATATTTGTGAACGAAAATGGTCAAGTAAATAAATTACTTACTCTAGCTTGGTTAGCCATGCCTTCTTCCATTAGGTCAGAAATGGAACTGTTGCCAAAACGGTGATCATCGGCATCAAGAACAAAGGACTTGTAGAGGTGAAAGGGGAAGTCTTCGTTTTGCTCCGGCCATAGGCTAGGAGAACGTGGAACCCCAGGTACTGGCCCGAAGAAGGAAGAAGTCGGTGTTTGGGGAGAGGGTACTGGCTGCTCGGGTGGAATTTGATCTTCGGTTGTTGGGGGATCAGTTGTTGCAGATGATTGGCCATCAAAAGTACGTTTCTTCTTTCGCTCAAGAGAACTGGGGTCTGCCACAAACTCATCCATTTCGGTTGGCTTGGGTGGAGGATGGCTGGCATCAGCAGTAGGTATTATTAGTTCGTCCGTGGGAGCAGGGATGATTTTGGCCTTTCTCTTTTTTATGCGAAGGATTTGGGAGCGTTGCTCGATTGGCATATCCAAAAGGCTTTCGGTGAGAACGGGGGCCGGAGTGGACTTTGATTTCTTGGCAGCGTGCTTCTTTCTACGAGGATGGCTGGGCCCTTCATCAAGATTTGGTTTGGTGGTTGTGGGTTTGGTATGGTGGGCTTCGGAATCTTGTTCTTCAGTCTGAGGAGGATCGGTACGCTGAGCCTCGGAAGCTTGTGCTTCGGCATCCTGATCTTCGGGATCTTGAGCTTCGGAAGAAGCTGGAGCTGATTTGGCTGTGAGAAATTTCTCCAAATCCATTCGGTCAATGGAAGTGGGCTTAATCAGAGATGCTGCAAGAGACATAAAGTAATACTTTAGAATTATCATTGAAGGAAATTTGAAAAAATTGCGCAAAGGGTGGGTTCGGAACTTACACTTATGGTCGTACAACCAAGCTTGTTTGCTGAGGAGTCCGAAGCTCCATTCCTTCAGAGGAAGCTTATTCAACAGCTTCACCATTTCGGTCCCCCGTTCTAGTGTGAGGTCACCGAAGTCTGGAGAAAGAATAGGGGTAGTGGTCCAGTCGGGGACAGAAGAAATATCAGGCCTGTTGATAAAGAGCCACTCCTTGTGCCACCCTCGGTTGCTTGAGGGGTGTCTATCAATGATCGTCTCTCGATCTTGACATTAGACGGTTTACTCAGCCCCTTGAAGCCTTTTTCACGGGACTAGCCGACTACGAAGAGGGAGAAGAAAAAATCGATGGATGGAGGAATACTCTGTTTAAAACACCAAGCTATAAACGTGAGAATGTAAATGTACGAATTGGGGACTAGTTGAGCCAACCCAACCCCAAGAAATCCTAGCATGTTTAAGACGAAGGTATGAAGAGGGAAACGGAGTTCCTTCTCCAGGAGAGTGAGAGACATAGCAACATAACCGTCAGGACGATGGTATATGCGATCGGTCGGGGTAGGGGCTCGCAGCTGGTAGTTGGGTGAAATCTGGTATTGATCTTGGATGGCTAGAATATCCGTGTCAACGATCGTGGAAGGTGTATTAGTGTGGGCAAATCGTTTGGTGTCGGTGAAATCGAAGGGGGGCTCCGGAGGGGTGTCCTTAGAAGCATTGGCGGGCGGATTCTTACTGGATGTGGGTTTTGATTTTTTACGGCTGGTTTGGTCTGGGTAGGGTTTTGAGTGGTTGGAACAGATGCTGAAGGAGTTTCGGAAGATGGGACGGTGTTATCTTGATTCTGGGAAGCCATTACTGACAGATTGACTGAGAGAGAAGGTCAGGGGAAGAAGAAAGCTAGAGGACTTTGAATTTCAAATGAACAGGTAAAGTTGTCCAAACTGAAGGGTTTGAGGCTTTATAGAGTTGTCTTTTCGGTGATTCACAAAGCCTAAGGGTTGCACATTTAATGAAGATAATGATGGGAAAGGCTGGCGTCTGTTCTTGGAATTGAAGAAGCCGTCGTTTGCTTTTGAATTTGAAGGATTGGTATCTGCTTTTAAATTTGGGGGGCTTGTACCCGGTTATGAGCTTTCTATTGAGTGGGCTTTGTCGAAATTTATTTACATTTCCTTGCTGATTGGGCCAAACTCTGGTATACTCTTTCATTAAACACTCTGTTTAATAAAATCTAGGGGGCAATGTTGGGCTGTGGATATGTGGGCCGGTCGGGTCAATACTAGTTGGGCCTTTGGAATATTGGGCTGTTATGTAAATGGTTGTTTAATTGGATTGGGACCGGATATTTGTGTTGAGCAAGTGGGGGACAGGTGGCAGCTTTTTGGTGGTTAGCTTAGCTAACAAGGGTTATCTCTAAAAAGGTGATTAGCAGGCGGCTGATTGAAGGGATGGGCCAAGCCGCCTCAAGCCGTTTTCATTAAGGAGGACTTGACATACTATTAGCTTAGTAGGGAACAAGGGTTTGATAAAGCCTGCATGAAATCTGATGACATCAGCAGGAAGGTGACATGCAAGGTGGTGAGATAATATATGAGTACAGAGCACTACACAAAGAATGTAACAAAATATTTTTTTTACTCTCCAGACACTAGAGCACACAACCTCCATTGTTAATCCTTTTTTCGGCCTGTACTTATTTTTACACCGGAGCGATCCCCGGCAGTCCAAAGCCGTCGAGATCCGGTGCTGACGTGTTTACTGTGCATGATTAGACGCGCTTTTAGTGATTGAGGCGTGTGGCGAAATCTTGGTGTTAACATACTTAATAAATTGGTTCTGAAGTTCTGAATCAAGTATACCTTAATTTACAATTGACTTTAGCTGAGTTGACTCGAGCTTTGCCTTGCCACGCTCGGCTCAATTAAAGTCTTGTTGAGCTCAAGCATATCATATTTGAATTTGAACTTGAAATATCTTTGAAAAGCGTGACTCATTTGTTATTCAAGTGAAGGATGTAAAAATGGCTCCATTTGTTTGGCATATCCCCTTGGCCATAAGACGAGATGTTCTTATCTGACTTGGTTTCGGCTAAGCCATTTTCTGAAGTACCACAATCTCACAGACATAGATTTTTTATTTTATTTATTTATTTTTTGCAGCCAGAGCCAATGATTGATTAGTTGAGCTTGGTTTCTTGTTAATTATCCTTTACCGTTATACCTCTATGTTAAACTTTCGTTCATTTGGCCATTGTTGGAACTCAAGATAATTTGTTGTGATCCAGGTGTGCATTAGATGCATCTTCCAGTTATGAGGCGTTCACGAGCGCCAAATTTTTGTTCTTTGCTCTCATCATCAAGGTTGTTGTTTGCGCTTTCAAAACCAATGGAGTTGGAAGGAGATACAATGATTAATGGTTTGAAGTCAACAAAGATTCAACTAGTCTACACTCTTCTCAAATATTTGAAATTGAGCTAAACATCTGTAGGATCTGTTTTGGTACATTTCAGTTCATGTATCCTGACCAACAAGATGTGTTGATGACAAGGGATTGTGTGGGTTGACTTCGCTTTGGCAATCACTAACGTTTTAAAGGAGGATGGCCATCGAATTGATAACTTTTCTCTTGAAGACTCCTTACTTTGTCATGGAAATGAAGAATTGGTTTGGTAACTGTTTCCACATTTTTTGTTTTCTTTTCAGTTTTTATTTATTTACTTATAAAAACTAAATATAAATCTAATTACCCAACATAGAAACTTGTTAAGTTGTACCTGAAATAGTTTTCAGTTGACAAGTGACATTTATTTTAGTATCCTATATTAATGTTTGATATGAAAAATTGACTTGTTTCAAGTAATTTTGAAGTTCCATATAAAATGGGGTTAAATATGTTAGGGATTTTTCTGTATTTTTGTTAAGCAGTTGAAACATATCTGAGAAACATAGCTTCTCTGGTTAGTGGTTACATATATAGGTTTAGGTGATATAACTTTCTCATCCCTGTCTTGTGTTTACTTATTACAACCTTAAGGATATATTTCTATTCTAATTTTCTTCTCTTTGCATGGTTTATACTTTTCCTTGTCAAAAGGATGGTATTAGAGAAATGATAAACATTTTAGTCATTTCCACTTGTTTTAAGGGCGCATGTTAAAAAGAAGTACCACTATGAAGTCTGAACTATGGTATAAAATTTCTGTTTAATCTTTAACTCTTTTTGACAAAGAGTGTTCTAAAATTGTCTTAAAGAAATCCCCTTTAATGGTAATTTGGAACTCCCTACTCTATTTTTTTCCTGCTATACTATTCTTTGGCAAGTGGAAAGTTGGCAGACTGATTCTTAATGGAAATTTGAAGTTTTGCAGGGTGTTAAATCTGGTCTGAGCTCTTTCCGAATTTGTTTGACATACAACCATGAACCATCTTAATGCTTCAGCGGCTGTTAAAAAAAAAGAATTGCAGCAAAAAACCCAAGCAACTAGAGAAGGAGATCAGGCATGTATATTTTTCTTGTGCTAATATTTGCTTCCTTATTTCTGTCCTTGTAATACATTTGACTGTTTAATTTTCTGCATCTGAATAAGGATCGGTTTGGTGTGCATTTCATCTGTAGAAATCCGTTTATACTCTATGCTGATGGCCCTTGCAAAATGGATATCTTTGAAAGCACTCTGATTATATAATTTTTTTCGGTGAAAACAAACCATTGGAAATACAGCCATTTTTTGATTGATTGTTCTTGACCAAATGGTTTTTAAAACTTCAAACCTTATTTTCCTTGCGCTTAGTTTGTATGTCACTTCCAGTAGGTTAAATTTGTGATTGCAAATACTAGTGCATAATAAATAAATAAAAAATAGTTAGAAGTTATTGGTAGAAAGTAGAATATGTCGTGGAAAAATGGGGAGAGGGAGAAAGCCAAGTAATCTACTTGAGTTTGGGAAAGATATGGAAAAACTGTTGGGAAAAAGAAAAAAAAAATACTTAAGTGAGGTGTCAATGTTCTAAAAGGCGGCCGGCCAGGGGGTTTAGACGGAATTTTTTATTTGAAGTCAATTTTAATATTTTGTCTTACATTTATCCAACAAAACAATAATATATAACAAAACAATCTATAATTACATCTGACAATCATATAAAACAAATGAATTCATGTTAATTTTGAGTTTGAAATTGAATTTTTAAAAGTTGATATTGGTCTTATAATTACATTTGACAATCATATAATTACTCAATACCATATGCTAAGTATGGCTAACATATCTTTAACGTATTAGTTTTATTCATAAATAAGATTGCTATTAAATAATAAAATTTAAAATTTTAAGAATTCAATTTAATATTAAAACTTAAGAAACTAAACATAAATTTAAGAATTATATTGAATTAAATTAAATATTACAAATGTATCATCATTTATATAATTTGAAGTTGTTACAAGTTTAAAAAATTATAACTATAATAAAATTATCCATTTTGACTTGATCTTGTTCACTTCTTGTTGTGATTTGATATGCCACAACCTACGTTATGAATATTGTAAATCATTAGAAAAATAAATATATTAAGATTTGGTTTGGGTAGTTATTAAAAAAAAAAACTTTCCGCCTAGGTCCTACTATGTCCACTTAGGCCTGCCTAATTTTCTGGAGGGATATTTTTGCCGCCTTGAGCCTAGGCGAGGTGCCAGGGGAGCCTAGCGCTTAGGAGCTGCCAGAGGGGCCTAGCACTTAGGAGCCGTCGATGCAGCTTTTTAGAACACTGAAGATCATATTACAGGTATTTTCCTTTGGAGGCATGGCAAATTGTACTTGAGAGGATTAGGGTTTGAAATGCGTTGAGGAGAAGAGAAACTCACCAAGAGTATGAGATCTTGATTGAGAATTGACGAGGGGAGATGTATAGGCAAGCAATCACCAAGACAATTTTATGGTAGAAAGTCGAGAGAGTCTTTAAGAGAGTGGAGAGAGCAAAAGATCAAAAATTCCAGTTTGATGAAATAGAAGAGCTATTTATAAAGGAGGGTGCCTCTTGGTCATGTGTCAGGTATGCGACTTTATGTCATTTAACAAATATACATATCTTTTATCTTGTTGCCTTAAGTGATCCTTGAATCCTTTTGTTCCTCTAGCCACCAAGCCAAAACCTTGATCAAGTCGCAATAAAGGTGCCTCTTTGAGCCTTCCGCCCTAGAGCTCAGAGGCCCCTTAGTCTCGGAACTCTATACTCCATTAATTGTGTTTCCAATTCTCTGTCTTTGAAAATGCATTATCGTACTACCTCCAAAAAGTGAGTACAAAGGCCACGAGGGAGGTTGATGAGTGCATATTATTCATTTATTTCAATTCCATTATATTTAGTTTATTACATGTTTTGTGATGTAAATGGGCTTATTACTGTGTTTATTAATTTCAGGATTAATTGGAGCTAAAGTACAGAAACAGGCTGATTTGGAGTTGAATTGAAGAGGAGTTTGACCAGCAGTTGATTTTCTTAATTTTTGGAGATTTCTACATGGAATTGGATTGATATTACTATCAGATTTAGGATTGCTTTGGACTGAGATTTTATTTCCTTATTGGGTTCTATTTCTTTATGAAAACTAGTTAAGATTTGTAATTCCTTTTAGGATTTGGATTTCTAGTTCTCATAGGATTTAGGACTTTGTCTAATACTATAAATAGATGTAATAGTCAGGGTATAATTTATTCTATCATCCAATTTATTTAATCATCTACTACATTCTCTCATCTACACCATTGGAGTGCGGACTTGGAAGCATGTCAGGCTAGTTTTCTTTATTCAGTTCTAAGGAATGTTGAACCTTATTTATAATTAATGGTTAATAGAGTATTCATTATTTATTTCTTCTTATATGGAATTCATTCTTGATAAATCTGATTTAATTTCTAAATGATATTTGGCTTAACTGATTTGATTTCTGCAGGATTGAGTTAGTTACCGAATATCATATGCTAGAACAAGGAATAGTATTACGTGTAATTGATATTGTTTCTAATCACAAGTAGTAATTAGTAATACCTGATTGTGGACAAGTTTTTGAGTATTGTTATGATTATCAGAAGACAAGTTAAACAATCCGAGCCTATGTGTTTGTTGCTTGGAATAGTCTAATTCCCTAGTTCTTAATGCTGCTGTTATATTAAATCTAGAGAGCTTGTTCTAGGTTATATAATGGTTAGAAACTTGTGAAGAGCTTGTTTCATTAAATGACAATCTAAGGGGAGTTTCGAGTAGCAGAGCTTGTTGTTACCTATAGCTATTAGTTTTATTGAAGGATAAATAATATTGCACTTGATTAATCCATTGTTGTAAAAAGGTGATACTGAACTGAAGAACTGAAGATTTTTATTCACTGCTAATTCTTATTAGTTTATTCTTGTTAATTTAGTTAATCAATTCAAAATCTCCTTTTCATTAGAAATCATAGGATAAATATAAAATAAATCACTCTCTGTGGGATCGATCCTTGCTTACTACTGTGCTAATTATTTGAATTTGTAAAGTGAAAGTAAGGGTAATTTAGGAGTGTAAACGACAGTACCCAAATATTGGTACCGTTTGCCGGAGAGTGTTATTTGTTTTTGTTTATTCTTTGTTTTCATTATTTTCTTTTTCTTTTTCTTTTTGTTTTATGACTCAATCCTTTCACTCTATTGACCTAAATTTTGATCAAGAGATAGAGAAAACTGCAGATACAGTAGAAGCTCTTGTTCCATCACTTGAAGAGGGAAAGATGGCGGTGCCAAACACTAACAAGACTTTGAAAGAACTGGCTATTCCTGATCTTGATCAACCATCTTTGTGTATTGAATATCCTACTTTAGACGCTTCTTTTGAACTTAACTCTGGACTAATTCATCTTTTGTCTAGTTTTCGTGGTCTTACAGGTGAAAATTCATATAAGCATCTGAAGGAGTTTCATGTGGTGTGTTCCACGATGAAATCACAAGGAGTGACAGAGGAGCAGATCAAACTTTGACTTTTTTCATTCTCCTTAGCAGATTTGGCTAAAGACTGGTTATACTATCTGTCTTCAGGATCAATACGATCATTGACTGACATGCAAATGTTATTCTTGGAGATGTGTTTTCCTGCATCAAGGGTTGCCGATATAAGGAAGGAGATATGTGGAATCAGACAGTTCAATGGAGAAAATCTCTATGAGAATTGGGAAATGTTCAAGAAATTGTGTTTCAGCTGTCCACCTCACGGAATTGATGATCATTACTTGATATAGTACTTCTATGAGGGGTTGCTACCAATGGATAGAAGCATGGTTGATGCAGTGAGTGGAGGAGCACTAGTAGACAAAACTCCAAACGCTGCAAAGAACTTAATTGCAACCATAGCAGCCAACTCACAGCAGTATTGTACTAGGATGACTCATGCATCACAAAGGGTAAAAAAGGCAAGTGATGAGTGGATTTTATACCTACGAATCAGTATTTATTTTAGCTTGAGTCTTGGTGTTTTCAAGTATTTATCGTAGCATTTTACTTAGATTTATGTTTTATTGGCAAGAAACGGAATGAATGCGAAAGTGGCACAACAGGACAAATTGGAGATCAATGTGGGACCAATTGGGTTTGACCCAATTCGGTAATTATGGGCTAAAGGGGCTCACGCTAACAAGTAATCAAATTAGCAGTTCAACTCATAATTGTCCAATTCATTATCAAGTGGGCAATGCATATATGTATGTGGGCCACGGATTTGTGTTATGTGGCAGCCACGAAATTATCATGCAAATAAGTATCATGGGCTACGAATTTTGTGAGTTAGCAGCTTATGTAATTAGCAGGTCCATGTAATCCTCATTTGGTTAAGTGGGACACGCATGCAAGTGCAAGCAAAGTGATAGTAGGATAAATGGAGCAGCTTGCGTAGAAATAAAGGGGCCCGCGTGTGTAGCAGCCATGCAACAAACGAATTAAGCAATCATACAGCACTCAAAGTCAGTGAAATTAGGAGCTGGGTAGTGTTAACCAGCTGGGGCGGGGCACGTGAGCAAGAACTCCCCGCTGGGGCTGGGAGGCGCGAGCTGGGCATGGATTTTCCTTTTCTGATTTGAACTTGGCTGCAAGAGAAGGGAGATTGAGGGCTGCGAGTTAAGTAATATATAATGGAAAAATAGCAGTGTACGAGGACACACTTGGACGTAAACCCTAATTTTGGGATAGCCACTTGGAAGGGGATTTGAAGTTTTGGAAGATCAAGACGAACGCGAGATTGTGGAGTGGAGAGCGGTGATATTCATTATAATTTGTTTTCTCTCTTTGTTCACATCTTGTATTCAGAATGGCTTTTACTAAGTGGATTATGGGTTTTTATTCATTCATTATGAACTAAGTACTTGTTTAAGCCTATGACGGATCTTATTATGTAATGGATGATTAAATATTCTTAAATTTAGTTTATGGATGTTATTCCCAGATTATTTGCTATGAGTGTGCTTAATCTATATAATTGTCTGATCAACAATTATCTGTTATCCATTATGAACTTGAGAGAGGACTTAGAGGATTAGAATTAGCCATAGTGATATATGTTCGTGATTTCTGCGTAGATGGAAATTCATGATTCGTGTTTAGGATAGAGATATGCCTTTACGCCATATGTAATCTTATAGAGAACTTGATATTAAACTCTTTTTAATTGTAATTCACATAGAGATATAGTGAATTAGTTAATTAGGGTGTCTTGCTTAAATCTATTATCTGTGGATGTGAGTGAGTATGGATATTATGCATTGAGAGGTGGTTTTATCCGTGTTAGTGTTCTTGATGAATAATCTGGGGTAATTGAAATAAACTAGAGAAAAAGATATTATCTGAAATAAAATAATAAGTGAAGTTATAGGCTTAATTCTCTCAAACTTGTGAAAATCTTGATTTAGTGTCGCGATTGGTTTAAATAGTGATTTAATTATAAAAACATCTTTTAATTGTTAGTTTGATAAAGCTGAGGTATTATAAAGTTGGTAATTGTTTGATTAAATAGTAATTATTGTCTCTGTGGGTACGATATCTGATTTATCATTATATTACTTGTTGACCACGTACACTTGCGTGTTGTGCGTAACTAGATTTTACCCAACAAATTTTTGGCGCCGTTGCCGGGAACAGTAATTGCATTTATTACTTACAATATTAATTTAAGTAGATCAGTTTTAATTAAACATATATATTATATATATAATCTTTTTTTTGTTTGTTTTGTTATTTCAGGTACTTTCGAGTAGTGCATGCAAACTAGATCGAAGAAGTCAGAGTTGTTGCCCTTGGAGGACGACATCGACAAACGATTTCGGAGATTAACTAAGTGGATTGCAAAGAATCGAGAGGAATTTGAAGCACCCAAAACAAACATGGCGGAACAGGAAGACAAACAACTAGGGGAGTATGCTGTACCGAAGATTTCAAAAATTCACTCGAGTATAGCCAGGCCAGCGATCAATGCAAATAATTTCGAGATTAAGCCTGGGACAATACAGATGGTGCAGAATACTTGTCAGTTTGGGGGTCTTCCGAATGATGATCCGAATGATCATATCTTCACTTTCATAGAAATCTGCGACACTTTCAAGTGCAGCGGGGTGTCGGACGATGCAATCAAGTTGAGGTTATTTCCTTTCTCGCTCAGGGATAAGGCGAAGGCTTGGTTACATTCTGAACCACCGGGGTCAATCACTACATGGAATGATCTAGCATAAATTTTTTTGGCCAAGTTCTTCCCACTATCGAAGACACATAAGATGAGGACGGAGATATCTTCGTTTGCACAGTACCAAGGGGAGCGACTTTATGAAGCATGGGAAAGATACAAGGAGCTGTTGAGAAAATGCCCACATCACGGATTCCCACCTTGGATGCAAATGAGTAATTTTTACAATGGGTCATCAAGTCAGATACGGATTAGCATCGATGCAGCTTCAGGTGGAGCTTTTCTGACGAGGAAATTTGAGGACGGATGGGCATTGATAGACACGATGGCTTCAAATGGTTATCAATGGCTGACTAAAAGATTGATTTAGCCCACAGCAGCAGGTGTTCTGTAAGTGGATACTTCGACAGCCATATTGGCACAACTGGCAGCATTACAAAAAAGTATGGACACTTTGCAAAGGGGAAACGTGCAGCAAGTAGCAGTCATATGTGAAATGTGTGTAGGGGAACACCCGACAGAACATTGTGCAATTAACCCAGCTTCAGTTCAATATGTGGCTAATTGCAATAAGCCAGCCAACATATACCAGAATACATACAATAAGGGGAATAGGAACCATCCGAACTTCTCATGGAGCAACACCCAGACTCAGAACCAGCAACAGGCTCCACGACAAGCATACCCTCCTGGTTTTCAGAATCAGCAGCAACATGCAACACCACAGCAGGAGGAAAAGCTAGGTTAGGAAGAGGCTATAGATAGAGTCAGAACAGAAAATGAAGTGGTGAGGAGAGCTCAAGCAGCGGAGACGAAGGCTCTAGCGGCGGACATGAAGAATCTAGTAATTCAAATGGGACAGATAGCGAGTGCAAGGAATAGTCGGCCCCAAGGAGCTTTGCTAAGTGACATAGAGAAGAATCCAAAGGGAGGACATGTGCAATGTCAAGCTGTTACACTCCGAAGTGGAAAACAGTTAGCTGAACAGGAGTTGGAGAAGCCGGCAATCGAAGAGTAAGTCGAGACTAATAGGGAACAGACAGTGGAAAGGGAAGCAGGAAAAAAACCTGCGGAAGAAGAATAAGTAATTACACCGATAATCTACCCTCCACCGCTATATCCACAAAGGCTCCACAAACAGAAATTACAACAACAGTTCACAAAATTCCTGAAAGTGTTCAAGAAGCTACATATAAATATACCTTTTGCGGAGGCATTAGAGCAGATGCCTAGTTATACCAAGTTTATGAAGGATATTCTGTCGAAGAAAAAGAAACTAGAGGACTTCGAAACTGTAGCACTAACTGAGGAATGCAGTGCAATTCTGTAAAAGAAGCTCCCACCGAAGTTGAAGGACCCGGGTAGTTTCACCATTCCATGCACTATAGGGAGTTTGGCCTTCAACAAATGCCTATGTGATTTAGGTGCCAGTATAAACCTCATGCCATTATCAGTTTATACTCAGCTAGGGTTATCAGCACCTAAACCTACTAACATCTCCCTACAATTGGCAGACAGATTAGTAACTTATCCATGGGGAATTGTCGAGGATATCTTGGTAAAAGTGGACAAATTACTCTTTCCAGCGGACTTCATCATCCTCGACTATGAAGAAGACAAGGATATTCCAATAATCCTTGGGCGACCATTCTTGGCGACTGGCAGGACTCTCATTGACGTTCAGAAAGGAGAATTGACCATGAGGGTGCAAGAGCAACAAGTCACATTCAACGTATTCAAAGCCATGAATTTTCCCAAGGAAGATGAGGAGTGTTACCAGGTGGTTATGATTGACACAATGGTGGATGATGAGCAACTTCGGATACTGAATACCGACCCACTAGAATTAGCTTTGATGGAAGATTGTGATGAGGGGGATGCCGAAATAATAGAGTATCTGCAGCTGTTAGAGGCTCATTCGAGAGCGACTAGATTCACACTACTAGTTGAGCCTTTGGAAATAGCAGGAGCTGCATCAGAAAAGATGAAGCCATCTCTCCAGGAACCACCTAAACTTGAACTAAAGCCCTTACCTAACCACCTCAGGTATGCGTATTTAGGCAATGCATCTACTTTACCTGTTATTATTGCATCTGCACTTAACCAAATGCAGGAAAATAAGCTGATAAAAGTGCTGAGGGAATATAAATCTGCTTTTGGCTGGACAATCGCCGACATTAAAGGAATCAGCCCATCATTCTGTATGCACAAGATCCTGATGGAAGAGGATAGCAAGTCGATAGTAGAACAACAGAGGCGGCTCAATCCTATAATGAAAGAAGTTGTGAAAAAAGAGATCTTGAAATGGTTGGATGTGGGAATCATCTACCCAATTTCAAACAGTGCTTGGGTGAGCCCGGTCCAATGTGTACCGAAAAAAGGTGGTATGACAGTGGTGAAGAACGAGAATAATGAACTGATACCGACAAGGACAGTGACCGGCTGGAGGGTCTGCATGGACTATAGAAGACTGAATAAGGCAACCAGAAAGGATCATTTCTCCTTGCCGTTCATTGATCAGATGTCAGACAGACTAGCTGGCCACGAGTACTACTGCTTGTTAGATGGATACTCCGGGTATAACCAAATTGTCATCGCACCTCATGATCAAGAGAAGACGACGTTCACTTGCCCATATGGCACCTTTGCTTTCAGAAGGATGTCATTCAGGCTGTGTAACGCATCGGCGACATTTTAGCGGTGCATGATGGTGATCTTCTCAGATATGGTGGAGCGAAATGTTGAGGTTTTTATGGACGATTTCTCAGTATTTGGGGAATCATTTGATAGGTGCCTCGAGAATCTAGTATTGGTATTGAAAAGATGTGTGGAAACGAACCTAGTGCTTAACTGGGAGAAATGCCATTTTATGGTCCAAGAGGGAATAATTATTGGCCACAAAGTTTCTGGAAAAGGTTTAGAAGTCGACCGCGCGAAACTGGAAACAATTGAAAATTTGCCACCGCCGACTTCAGTAAGGGGATTCGAAGTTTTCTCGGACACGTCGGATTCTACAGGAGATTTATCAAGGACTTCTTGAAGATCACCAAGCCACTGTGCAGTCTATTAGAAAAGGATGTCCCATTCAAGTTTGATGAGGACTTTCGCGTGGCCTTTGAGCAATTAAAGAAAAAGTTAACCACTGCCCCAGTAATCATAGCACCAGATTGGATGAAACTGTTTGAGCTTATGTGTGACGCTAGTGATTGTGCAGTTGGAGCAGTGCTTGGGCAAGGACAGGAAAAGATCTTTCACGCTATATACTATGCGAGCAAAACTTTGACAGATGAACAGTTGAACTACACAACAACTGAAAAGGAACTACTTGCAGTTGTGTATGCATTTGACAAGTTCCGCTCGTACTTGGTGGGAACAAAGGTGGTGGTTTACATAGACCACTCGGCTATCCGGTATTAAGTTGAGAAAAAGGATGCAAAGCCGAGGCTTATTTGTTGGGTTTTGTTACTTCAAGAATTTGACTTAGAAATTAAGGATAGAAAGGGGATAGACAACCATGTGGCCGACCATCTCTCACGGCTTGAGAACCCAAAGCAGGAAGAAACAGACAAGTTAGCAATCAATGAGTCTTTTCCTGATGAGCAGCTATTTTTGATAAACGACGAGTTTCCGTGGTATGCGGATTTCGCTAATTACTTGGTCAGTAACATCCTCCCACCAGACTTAACTCGCCATTAAAAGAGAAAATTTTTACATGATGTAAAGTGGTATATGTGGGACGAACCATACTTGTTCCGCCAGTGTGCTGATAAAATGATCCGGCGATGTATACCGAAAAGTGAAGAGGAGAGCGTCCTACAGGCATGTCACGCATCACCATACGGGGGACACTATGGGGTTGAGCGTACAGCAGCAAAAGTTCTTCAATCAGGGTTCTATTGGCCCACGTTGTTCAAAAAAGCACATCAATGCGTGAAGAACTGCGACAGATGTCAGAGAGTGGGGAATATCTCGAAGCGGAACGAAATGCCACTAAACATGATCTTGGAACTCAAAATTTTTTATGTATGGGGGATCGATTTCATAGGACCCTTCCCATCTTCATTCAGCAATCTGTACATCCTGTTGGCTGTAGATTACGTCTCAAAATGGGTTGAGGCTGTTGCATTATCGATAAACGATGCAAAAGTGGTTTTAAGGTTCTTGCAAAAGAATATATTCACTTTGTTCGAAACCCCAAGAGCAATCATTAGTGATGAAGGGAGCCATTTTTTCAACAAATACTTCACTGCTCTCTTGGCGAAGTATGGGGTCAACCACCGGATTGCCACAGCTTATCACCCTCAAACAAGTGGACAAGCGAAGGTGTCGAACCGGGACGTCAAGCGAATATTGGAAAAAGTGGTTAATCTGAATCGAAAGGACTGATCAGTGAAGCTAGACGATGCTTTGTGGGCATATCGGATCACCTACAAAACTCCGATAGGCATGTCTCCCTATCAGCTTGTCTACGGGAAGGCATGTCACCTGTCGGTAGAACTCGAGCACAGAGTGTACTAGGCAATCAAAAAGTTGAAGTTCGATCTATCAGCAGTAGGTGAGAAGCGGTTGTTGCAACTTAACGAAATAGATGAATTTTGCCTGTAAGCCTACGAAAATACAAAGTTGTACAAGGAAAAGGTGAAGAAATGGCATGATCAGAAAATAATGGACCGAAAGTTTGAACCTGGTCAATTAGTACTGCTATTCAACTCTCGGCTGAAATTATTTCCCAGAAAGATGAAATCCAGATGGTCAGGTCTGTTTACAATAAAGATAGTGTTTCCATATGGCGCCGTTGAATTACACAATAGGGAATCGATCGAATCATTCAAAGTCAACGATCAATGACTCAAGCACTATTGGGGAAGAAACATCGATTGCCAGGCAACTGTGGTCGACCTGGCCGAACCACAATGAAACACAGAAGGAGTCAAGCTAACGACTTAAAATTAAGCGCTTGATGGGAGGCAACCCATCGGTTATTTGATTTTTAGTTCTGGTTACATTAATATCACTTAGCTGTAATAATGTAAAATACTTAGAAATCTTTCTTCATGATGCATGTCTAACATATTTTATGGTGTAATTGATACAGGAACTTGTAATATCAATCAAACATACCATCCAGGTGGGGGCAAATATTCACTTAAGGGGAGCTAAAGGACATGTACATGATCACTCCACTCAAACCTCACGGAATAATCATCTAATCAAGAGAGAATTGCAGCTTAGCTTAGCTTGAAAAGGAAATGGATATAAATTAAGCTAGTCAAAAGGGACAGGAGGAAGCCCCGCTGGGGCGGGAAACACTAAGTCTGGACAGTGGGTCTACCCACGGGAGCGGAGGTCTGTAAGTCAAATTCTCCGCTGGGGCGGGGGAGCGAGATCAGCATCTTGTTCAGCTAGAAACAAAATGAATCCTGTAATACACCCCACGATCCAAATACTCCTAATGCTCATCACTCCCAAACCTCCTACAAACCTACCCACTACCAAATTTCCCCCCACTAACCTATATACAAATTCACCCACCTTATCACTTCCACTATTAACATCATCAAATACCCACCCACCTACCGAATTCGACCATGTGACGCCCCCAAATCCGGGTCCCTTTGATTACCTCGGATCTGGTGCAGTCACGGTACAACCATCGACAAACTATTTACATCTTTTATTCATAACTTAATGAATATAACTTCGCTTATTACAATTTAGAATATAAATTCTTTCCATTTTCAGGATTTGTATAATGACCCCAAACTTTTATAAGTTATAATATTGGTCATTTACCATTCCTGTCTTTACATCATATTTGATATAATAAAAATGCAGAATAACTTAAACTTTTTCAATCTCATTTGAATAAAATCTTTCATTGATTTCATAACTTGAATCAATTACATATCCTTGAATCAAATATATTACGATTCATTCTATTCGAATTACCGTATAAACCTTTACATCTCAATTCGATATCTTCTATATATCAACTAGTACATCTTTACAACACGACAAGTATTAAACATCGTAATTACTATCATGTACAACTCCTAGAACCTAAACATGGTTTAAGCAATAATCTATATAGTAATCTTCGTTGCGATACTATTTAACTTTATCAATCAAGAAGCACGTAATCTTTACCGTGAGTCCTTAACCTGCAAAAATAGTTATTTGCAAGAGTGAGCTCGACAGCTCAACAATTCTAATAGTTTTCATACATCACATAACATATAATATCATGCTCAGTTCATGCATTCATAATCATCTAAATATACTACGCATGTTACTTCTCACATAACAGGCATAGGGATTAACTTCATAAATATATCATCAAAGATCAGCTTTCAAATATCATACATATTCCATATGCATTTCATATCAACATTCTCTTAGAATAATATAATTCAACTAACAGTTATCAATTTCATATAACAGATAGAAACTGAAAGACTTGCCTGATTCGTAGTTTATCAACTACGACTTAACTGCTTAAAGCTATCTGCACTTCGTGTATTCCTACACAGTTATATAATCATAGATTTATTCCATCAGTTATACATTTCATACGCTCTTAAAAGAATAACAATTCGTATATCGTTTTCTAATCTTGGTTCCGTTTCACTCCATCTTAGGATAACCACGATGTTACCACATCATACTTTCATACTTAGTCTATTAAAACCATACTGTTTCAGTCCTTGGGGTCTTTAAGGAAAACATATAAACATAACTTAAGACCAGATAGTTAACAAACTGCTCTTGGTAGCTCTGCAGAACGGCGCGGCCGGGCTGCATATAAGCTTGGGAGTGGCACGGCCGCGCTACTCCCTGCCAAAACCAGTCTTGAGCTTTTCATTACTTAGTCTAGTCCTAACATACTATGCATTCTGATATATATTATACACACACATCAAGTAGGTTTTCATCTTCCTTATATTTCATATTCAAACTATTTAGTTTTACTTTTGAATCACATAGCTCTATATTGAATTATTTCAATCAACAAGGCTTAACAACTTCATTTATCAAAGGGTCATTGACATAAGTCTTTAAACCATATAATGCTACGAATCAGCCTCTAATAGCATGCTCACATGTATCTATCTTATTTACATTGACATAGCATAGTTCATTATTTGAAAACTTATTTTAAACCTTGTTTGAAAGGTCTAATTCATGCTTAGCTACATGGTGAACATACTCGACACGTCTAGAGGCATAATGCATCCTAGTATACATGCTTGAAAGGTCATAATACTATTTACACCATGTCAAGACTATTAGTTCTCAAAAACTTCCAAGTTTTCCTTCAAAACATTTTAGGCCAAGTCATAGTTCTAGCATATGTAAGGTAACTTATCAACAACTACCTTTCACACACAATCAAGACACATATATACGTCTACAAAGTTAGATTTATAATGACTCTAAATTCATCAAGTTCCATTTCAAAACTTTAAGTTTTCTTTTAGAAAATCATGTTAAACCAACTAATATCATTCACTATATGCTTGGTAATCTTAGGTCACATATTAGACTCATTTATAAACTTTATTGAAGTCTAACTAGCATGCTCAACAAACCAGAAAACACAAAATTCATTTTCCATTTCTGCAAGACGGCGCGGCCGCGCTGCATTTGTACTAGGGAGTGGCGCGGCTGCGCCACTCTGGTTCCAGACCAGAGTTGGCTTCTGCAACAGCAGAGCTCAAAACCAACCCACAATTCCTCATGAATCATGCTTGAAATCCATCACATTGCCTCTATAACATGTATATAGACTCTACTAACATGTTACCATCATTTCACATACCAACTTTAACTAATTCATGCAATATATATGAATTATCAACTCAAAACTAAGAACATAATGAGGGAGTTATACCTCTTGAAGCTTGTATTACTAAACTAGCTTCTATTTTCAGAACTCTCTCTCAATACTCATCACACACTCACTATATGAACTTATCAAGAACTTAGCCAACTAGATTTATGAAGGGAAAACTTCCAATTTATAGAAAAACCATGGACCAATTCATGGCTTTGCCCAACAAATCAAACTAAGGGATATAAGAGAAAGACATTGGACAAGGAGTTGCTGGAGGTGGTTGAAGTTTACTATTTGAGCCACTCCCTCCTTCATTATTACCATCATCCTAGCCATTATCACCCTTATGCTAGCCTCTTTGATTTTCAGCAATAAGGGTACTTGCACACTTAGGCTTTATTTCTTTTGGGCACTATAAGTCACACTATGACAACTTAATATTGCTACCATATGATATGCTAGGGTTACACATTCCCAACCCTACATATATGTACACCCACATATAAACAAGTATACTTATAATTTAAATATACACCAATATATAATATCATGTACCTCATGTACGATGGTTTAACCCATTAATATTTTAATTGGACAAGATATAAAATACTTGGGTATTCTCAATCCATCATTTTTCATAAAATTTATTATCTCAAATATACCCAATTATTATATTGATAATTAATATCAACCATTCATTTTCTTTTAATACTTTCAATTAAATCTCCTTGATTTAACTTCACTATTTATGCCACACAAGACATAATTATGTGAACTTAGTAATTAATAGTCCACAAACTTATAATAATATAATCTCACAAAATAATATTATTCTTAACATTACATCTTAAAATATGGTCATAATGTAGTACCATTACATTATATGTTCTTTATTCATAGCCAATCTATTACCCTCCTATGGACAATACACAAGGGGCAAAGAGTGGAGTTGGTGGCTAACTCCATCAACTACTACTATTCATGGTCCTTCCTCATCATTTCTCCCACATGGCTCTTAGCTTACAAATTTCACCATGGCACACAATTTTTAGCATTTTGGGCATAGAATAGGGGTCATGGAAGGGGGTCTATTGCATAATGTCACATATTTAATTCCTACCTTGTACACAAAGCTAGCATACAAGTCTTTATACACACATATATAATTAAATACCTCTCTTATACATCCATATACATATATACCTATACATATATGTATACATGTATCCATCAACTTATATTACACATTATATAATCCATGTACATTTGACAATACCGAATATATTTTAGTTGAGTAGTGTCACACCACATTATCATAAACTTTTTTTATTTCAATTATACTTAATCATTGAAATAATTATTAACAACAATTAGTTATTTAGTTTAATTTAATATCCTTCATAAAGTATACATTAATGTACCACACATAACACATTGTCACATAGGTCCATTTATGTAACTCATGTGACTCATTTCACTTTATCATATAGTTTCCTATATTATATAGTTACCTTGAAGTGTCACACTTTATTTCATATTATATAGATGTAGCTACTATATAACTTATTAATTACACATCATTGCACATAGCAATTAATCCACATAATAATACTAATTAATTTCTTTAATTATTCATTCATTAAATTATTTAATGAATGCTTATTCCACCACTTTGTCGCACTAGGCATATCTCACAAGCTTACATTATGCTTATCCTCATTCTTATCACTTAATCATCTTATTTATTTCCACCACATTACTACTTATAAAATTTACGGTAGTATAGTAACTTAAGTTATTTAGTACATTAAAATGACTTAGTTTTCTTTTATAACTTTAACCTTCTTGAAAATACATTAATATTATAAGAATTATATATTCCACCATAGCATGACATAAAACGTTTTTATTATAATTTTGAAAACTAAAGGCATTAATTATAATAAAAAAATTCACTCATTATCTCAAGATATTATTCTTAATATAATATCTATATCTCATTAAAATAATTACATGTACGACACATGTACACATTATATATAAAAAATAAGTTTATTTCTTATTATGATAAATTATTTTCATCAATTTATTTATATGTAGCAAATATATTTTAATATATTTACCATCATACATATTACCTCATACAAGGACATACAAGGTAATATTATTATTATTATTATTTAAAATAACATTCTCCCTTTTATTAAAATAATTCAATATTAGAAATTATTTTAATATCCTTTATTAGAAATATATAATAATTATTCTCTTTCCTTTCTATAAATTGTCCCCAAAACAATTTCTTTAATCCATACAGTTAACCATATCTCAAATATTAATTAATTCTCTAATCAATATTTATTTAAAGATATATTGGTTTAACAACGTATATATATATATATATATATATATATATTATTAACGTCGTTCGCACATTCACATAATACCATGCCAAGTAATATATATAAAGGCACTTACTATAATCACATACTCCACACATGTATTAACTCACTATTTACTTAAGTAATCTTAAACCCCTTACTATATCACCATAGTTAATTAAGGCTTTAATATTCAAATTATATTATTCCATAATATAACTTCCAATTTAAATTAACCAATATTTATTCTTGTTAGTTAATTCTCATAATTAACTCATGCTTCACTATCCCAATCCATCCATGCATAGCTTAAGCACTAATAATAACCTATATTATAATCATACTAGTCACTAGTATATATATTCAAAAAAAATGGTGATTATTCATCAAAGATATTTAATGTCACCAACTTACTATGATAAAATAATTCTATAAATTATTTAATGTCGATAGATAAATCTTATCCATCTTCTTACTAATTAATCTCTACAATTTATAACAAATATATAATAATGATATATATTTATTAAACACCAAATCACTTATTACATAGCTCATATTACCCTATGTAACACAATACTATATACCTCGTATCACATATATATATATATTCTTATTTGAACCCATCTCATGCTTTAAGAATTTTATTTATTAAATTCTTATTATTAATAATTTTTAAAAATTCGGGTTCTTACAGTCCCTAACCAATACCCACCCCCCCACGAAGTCAAGACGCAAACACCAGCTGCCGAATTACAACTCCAAGCAATCTAAGCAAACACCAAGAAATTTGTGACGAAAAATTGGGGGTTAGTATTTTCTGGATATTGTTATTAAATTGGTGGATGTTTGTGATATATTGTTATTAATTGCTTGGTTGAGTTAGCAAATTTGGGGAAAACTTAGTCATCAACCTCACTCAACATCAAGCCAACTTGACAGTGCACACAACGTGTTCGGTAAAAGTCTTGAATAACAATTCTTTCGAAATACTTGAGTTTGCAGCACAAAAATAACATGCCTCCACACCCACAGAAGAAGCAAAAGGGTGAAGAGTCATCCTCTTCCCCCGTTCCACACTTTGACAAGAAGAAATTTTGAAGTGCGGCCGCCGCCAAATGATTCGAGTATGTAGCGGGCAAGGCACTCATCCAGGAAAGAGGCCTTAAACCAAAGCATTCGGATGGCCAAATGAGAGATCAGATTAGAGAGCGACATTGGGATACCGGCTTCACAGAACAACCACAACCAACATTGGTCGCATTGGTGAAGGAATTCTATGCCAACGCGAAGGACACACCTCCGTTTAAGGCGTTCGTAAGGGGCAAGCTAGTCGACTTCAGTACAGAAGCTATCAATGAGTTCTACAATGTCCCACTACCGTTGGTGTGTCAGTATTCAGAATTAAGAGATACCCGAATGGACTCTGACCAAATCGACACAAAAATTTGCAAACCATACACTGTATGGGTAAAAGATAGTCGAAAAGGCACAATCATCCCAAGTTCCACGCTGAACAAGTATGGGAAAATTTGGTACTCCTTCCTCTGTGTAAAACTTTTGCCGTTAACACACACCAGCGACATCACTAAAGAAAAAATATCAGTATTGTATGCAATTGTCAAAGATCTCAGCATCAATATTGGGACGATCATTAACTTTTCAATTCGCCGGTGTTTGCATGGTGGAATAATAGGAGGACTACCACACCCGTCACTCATCACGGGTTTGTGCCTATAATCAGGAGTTATATGGGCCGACACAGAGCCGGTGCAGTTGCCACTGATGTGAGGACCCAAAATTTTGAATAATTCAAAATTTTACGAATAAATTTTTTTTATTAATTAATATCGATATTAATTATCAATATTGTGCTGAGTATCTGTGATACGAGTTTAGCAAAGTGGTCAAACTGTGTATTGACTGAGAAATATGAGTACAATTTTGTTTAACAGAGAATAGAAACCCTAACCTTAGTAATGGATAGGGATTCGGTAGAAAATACAGTTATAATAATTGTATTGATGAATATATGAGTGTTTATAACTTATTAAGCTAATTAGAGCTATTAAGTTAATACACTAGGGGAATATGTTGTGACATATGTGAATTATGTACGTGATTGAATAAAGGTTTATACAAATTATTTTGTATATAAATAGAATTTAGAATAAAGTTATGTGACCTAATATGTATATTAGGTACGGTAATTAAATAACCTAAGGAATATAATGTGGGAGAATGATAGTATTTAAATATATATTAATTCTAAGAGATTTATTTTATACATCTCTAATAATTAATTTTATAACCTAAATATAGCAAGTCTAATTGGGTTATAAAATTAAAGATATGTGAGTAAAGAATTTATTTGCTAAGGTGTGGAATGGGACCCTAATTAAATGATTAGGGTAAGAGAAAAATTAAAAGTATGAAACTATGTAATTTTAATGGCTCAAAAAATTAATTTGTAGCCCAATTGATTATTTAAGCTTGAGACTTGTGGCTAATTTGATTTAATAACAATTAAATTGTTGAGCTAGCTCAATATTTGATATAAAGGGCAAGTATAGTGATGACCCAATTTATTTAGTGGAGGAGCCCAAGCTCATTTTAATTAATAGGCAAAGGAATAAGAAAGTGCAAGCCCAATGAAAATTTAATTTGGAGCCCAAGATAATAAACGAGTGGCCCAATTTTTAACCACTTGAGAAGAGACTTGTTGGACCTTTAATAAAACTAATTAGTGAGCCCAACAAGGCCATTTGGCTGGCCCAAGCTTGAGATAAGGATGGAGCATGTGATTAAATCTAGTGGATAGATTTGATAAGATTTGGGTAGATATGGAAGGATATGCTTAGATATGTAGAGATATTCCAAGATATGCTTAGATTTGATAAGATATGAAGCTATCTTGGAGAGATTTGGTAGATATGATAAGATTTGCTAAGATATGTCATGATATTGGGGAAATTAAGGTCCACATGGCCGACCATTAGAGAAGGAGAAAGGGGGGAGAATTATTATTATTATTATTTTGCTTTAGTTGGTGACCAAACCTTACCAACCCTCCATATGTGTCATTTGTTGAGTCAACCACTTGTTTTGTGCAAGCTTGCAAGGAACAAGGAGATATGAGAGAGAGAGAAAGAAGACCCCGAGGGGTTCGGCCACTATTGGTGTAGGAGAGTAGGAGAGTTTTGATAATTTCATATTTCTTTAACCAAAATTAGTAAGAAGGAGAGAAAGGAAATTAAAGGTATACGAAAATTCCTACTTATGTAGTCTATTTTCCTTTTCATGTTGATTTGATTGTTGATAGTATGAAGTTTTGATCTTGAGGTTAAAAACCTTAGATCCATATGTTTAAAAGTGTTTCATGTATAGATTGAACCCTTTTGTAGATCAAAAGTTAGATTTAAAGTGTGAAATATGAGTTATGTTTTTCAAAAGTAAGAAAATCAATTTTTTCTTAGCTTTTGTTGTGTTTGATCTCGAGTTTGTTGATTATTTGATGATATAGATCATGGATCATGGTATATCCATGAGTATATGAGTTATTTTAAGTATTATGATGAGCTATGTTGGTTTTATGTGAAAATATAGAAGTTTTCATAAAAATCACCAAAAGTTGAAAAACAAATTTTTGGAAAAACGAAGTATGATATGGAAATGACCATATCTCTCATTCTACTTTGAATTTTTAATTTCTGGACTTAGATCTATAAGTCTTCTAACTTTTTCAAGTGGAATCACTGAAAAAGGAGTTGTAGATTTCCGTCTGGACAGTTTTTAGCAAAGGGCGCGAAATCTGAAAATGCTTAAAAGTAGGCTGTTAGGATTTTGTAAGGGCTGTTTCGGCCACTTAACTTATGAAATTAAATCAGGCCGTTTGGGGGATGAAAATATATGTAATGAAGTAGCTTGTGTCCGAAAATGAGCTTATTCTGACTTAAAATAAGCAAGTTATGACTATTTTAATTTTTGAGATTTTTCGACGAAAAACGCTATAACCGGAGTTGTATAACTTCGATGGCCTTGAAATTTAAACTGGAGACTCACGTTAACGTTTATAAGATCCCGCCAAGAGTTGGGAATTTCTGAAGTTAAGCGTGAGGTAGTTATTTTCTTAAGGAATTAACTAGAAATGAATTTTTGGAAAATACTTAAGTAAGTTGAAAAATTCCAGAAAAATACTTTTTGTATATGAAATATATGTATATATGATTGTCCAAAAGATGGAAAAATAATAAGCTGATTTTGTATTTTCGTGAAAAGTGTATTTCAGATTCCTGAAATGAGCATTTCAGGTTACTGAAATGAGAAACTGAAAAGGTCAGAAAGAGAAGTCAGCTTTGTTTTAACTTACTGAAATGAGAAACTGAAATGATATATGACTTATCTAAAATAATATTGAAGCTTTGAAGCCGAGTTTAATTGACAATAAATGTGTTAATTGTCGGATAGGGTGACTAGGACACCGAATGGAGACCGAAGTCCAACTAGACCAAAATAGTTAAACTTGATAAGTGTTTATACAAGTTATAAACACTGATGTGAATACGTGATGATGTGTCTAGGAGGTATATTAACTGTAAATTTTAGTGCTCTGTGTTGTCAATTATTGTGCTAATTATGAGACCGATATTATTAATTATAGGTCTTTCAAACGCAGATAGAATATATTGTGTAGCAGTAATCAACGAAGAAGGCAAGTTTCCTTAACTCAATCTCGAGTTATTACTTTTCAAATATAGTGGTGGTTAATTATTGCTGATTATACCACGTCTGAGAATTATTATTGATTATTCGCAGTTACTGCATGTTTATTAATTCAAATTGAATTATTAATTTAGAGAATATGCTTGGGGAATAACTGTTGTTGGTTATTCACATCCGTAGACGTTATTATTGATTGCAAATAGTACAGTTAATTCCTGTCTATTATTGAATCGTGTTGAGATATGTCGTAGCTAATTGTTTTGGCTAGACGAACATTTGTTGAAACTTGATAGGTTCGAGAAGAGAACTCAATTATTATTGACAGGTCAATGCCAATTGTTCTGGCTAGATCGAGAAAGCGATAAGCTATTGAAATTATAGTATTTCTTTAAAAACAAATCTAAACCATATTGTTATGGTACAGACTCGTGATGTAAGACTGAGATGAACAAACTTTATTGTCGTAAATCGACATGTGCACTATTATTGAGTATTATACATAATATAGGGTACAAGGAGTTAGCCGCTCTAAGTACTTGCTGAGGGGTATAATTTAATCTTTATGGTTATTTGATACACCTGGGTATATCAAAGTCAAATCTTTGATAGTTACTCGAGAAGAGAAGTTCTTGATCCAATGGATCGCTCAGCATAAAATCTGGAAAATATTTCCAATTTGTTAGTGCGTAGAATTGATTATTGTTATTCAATTGAATATCGTAGAAACTTCAAAAGCGTTTTACTCTTTCACTATTGAATTATTGTTTTGCATAAGATGCGAGAAAGTCTTGTTATTGATTAACGATTTGTTCAGCTATTTCAAAGTCCTTCAAACTTTGGTGATATTCTATCAAATTGATAATTTATATTCCTGATTCTTATACTTTATTATATGATTAACTTGCGGAGCAAATTTGTTGCTCACTCTTGCTTAAATATAATATTTCAGCTAGGAACGAAGTAGCCGGAGGGGCAGAGAAAGACAAAGGCAAAGGTGTATTGCTGGAGTAGTTATAATGAACATATTTATTATGTTGTTTTGTATAACCCTTTTGTATATCTAAGGGTAAGTTTGTTATGTTAAGGTTAGATAACCTGGGACAATGATTAACGATATCAGTTAATGAGATGTATGTTTATATTCATCCATAAATGGGTAGGTATATGATATTTAAATGTTGGATCGTGAGCACCAAATTCGGGGGTCAGGTATCCCGGATTTGGGGGTGTCACAAGTTGGTATCAGAGCTATAGGTTATAAACCTTAAGTGGGGGGGGGGGGGAAACCCTAGGATTATAACCATAAGCGAGATAGAGAAAACTCATTTATAGTACTAAGTGAGGGATTGCCGATGTACATCAATAGAAAAATGTGTGGACACATAGTGAGTATGGAATTTGTACTAGTAAAGTATTAATCAAGTTGTTTAAACTGATTGTAGGATGTCAGGAGAAGATGAAATGAGTACAGAAGTGTTGGCAGCTGTTGCACCAATGCCAGTAGCCGAGGTGCCAGCGCAGAGCTAATCAGTTGAGGAAGTTGGAAAAGATGAACCCATAGTGAATCTGGGGAGTGATCATGATGAGTATCCCAAAATGTATCTGAATGAAGATGAGGAGGCAGAGTCCGAAGAAGTTAAGGTGGAGACAGAGATTAAGACCAAAGTGGGAGAAAAAGATCAAGTATCTGCAGAAGTTCAAGAACTCCGGAGTAAAGTATTTCTCTTGGAGGAGTTGTGGAATACAGAGCGAGCATTACGCAAGATGACCGAAGAACGAAACGAACTAAAGACACAAGTAGAAAGAATGAAGGCTGAAGGTGGTGGATCATCTAAGGGAGTAGTCAAACAGAAGAAGAGAAACAATAAGCGAAAAAGGGACAACGACAGTGATAATAACTCAGGGAACTTAAACCCGAAAAAGAAGAAAGTCTGTGGCAAGTGTGGAAAGACTCACTTAGGAGAATGTATGATGTGGAAGAACGTGTGTTTCAATTGTAAACAGGAAGGACATATTTCTCCAAATTGTCCTAAGCCGAATATGAGAAAATGTTTTTCATGTGGAGGAATGGGTCACGGAATTAACAAGTGTCCCAATAAGAAGGCAGGAGAAGGGAGTAGATTGTAGACATCTTAAGTATAAGAAGTGGTACCTTTTGGTAACAAGGTGTAATATAAAGATTATAATATCGAGAACAATGAGTGAGCATATGTAATATATCTGCTTGTATGAATGTAATCTTTATTTTCAATATGAATATTAAGATGATTTTGGAGAATTGCAACTTTTTGTGTAAGGTTGTTGTTAATCCCGATATTTATCAAAAAGGGATAATGACTGATTATAACAGTAGGTGTTAAGTACTAAAAGTACTATGTGCTATTTGAATAAATATGCGATTATATGAGAAATTTGTGTTAAATTCTTATGTTACTAATAAGAATTTGTGTAGAGAAAAAGGATTAATGTAAGATTTTCATTTAAATCAGATAATGCCGCCTAGACGACAAAATTAAAATCAAAGAGAAGAGCAATCAGTGAATAATGAAGGAGGTCAAGTAGACCCGATACAGAATTTTGTGAATATGTTAGCCCAAGCTATGCAACATAGGGCGCCAACAGCAAGAGCAAGAGCAAGAGGACAGCTAGCTAATAGATTGGAAAATTTTAAAGATTTTAAAGCTGTAGGACCGCCAGAATTCAAGGGAACTACGGATCCTATTGAAGCCCAAACTTGGGTAAAGGAGATAGAGAAAGCATTTATTATTGCGAGAGTGGCAGAAGAGCAAAAGACAGCTTTTGCCACCTATTTAATGAAGGGAGAAGCCAATTACTGGTGGGAAACCAACCAGGCTAGAGTTGGGACAGCTGTAGTGACTTGGACAAAGTTTAAAGAGTTGTTCTTTGAGAACTATTTTTCGTCAAGTATGCAAGCCAGGATGGAAGTCAAGTTTCTAGAACTAAAGCAAGAGAATATGTCGGTATTAGAATATGCTGCAAAGTTTAATGAGTTAGCGAGATTTGCACCTCATCAGGTGGACACGGAGGTAAGAAAGGCTAGAAGATTTGACAATGGATTGAAGCCAGGGATATACAACAAGGTAGCTGTATTGCAGATTAATACGTTTGCGGCTTTGTTAGAGAAAGCGATAATTGCTGAAGGGGGAAACGAAGCTGCATCCCGATATCATCAGGAGAAGAAGAAGAAAACAAATGAAGGAGGTAGTAGTGGTGGTAGCAATCCGAACAAGCAGAAATGGAGTGAGAATACCCAATCGAGTAATAAGACAGAAGAGAATAGGAAGGGAGGTAAGCCTTATGCGACTTGTGGGAAGAATCATCCAGGAATTTGTCTAAAGAGGAAGGGAGTCTGTTATAACTGTGGTCAAGAGGGACACATGTCACCCAATTATCCCAGTCCGAAGAAAATATAAGGTTGTTTTGCGTGTGGATCGACAGATCATTTGGTTCAGAATTGTCCTGACGATTAGAGGACCTGCACAGCCAGGAAGACAAATGGCCCGTACATTCAACATGACGGTGCAAGATGCAGTAGCTGCCCAGGAGGTGGTGATAGGTAACGATTTAGTTGAGTAATTAAATTACGCGGAAAATATAGGATAGATATCACTATGAATTGTTTTCTTTTATAGATTCAAGTCACAGGTTAGTATATGAGACACAAATGAATATTGTGTTGATAAGAATAAATTGATGTTATAACTTTAAAAGATTATAGAGAATAAGAAAGCGGTGATTCCGAGGACGGAATCCTTATAAGGAGGGGAGAATGTGAGGACCCAGAATTTTGAATAATTTAAAATTTTACGAATAATTTTTTTTTATTATTTAATATCGATATTAATTATCAATATTGTGCTGAGTATCTGTGATACGAGTATAGCAAAGTGGTCAAACTGTGTATTGGCTGAGAAATATGAGTACAATTTTATTTAACAGAGAATAGAAACCCTAACCTTAGTCATGGATAGGGATTTGGTAGAAAATACAGTTATAATAATTGTATTGATGAATATGTGAGTGTTTATAACTTATTAAGCTAATTAGAGTTATTAAGTTAATACACTAGGAGAATATGTTGTGACATATGTGAATTATGTATGTGATTGAATAAAGGTGTATACAAATTATTTTGTATATAAATAGAATTGAGAATAAAGTTATGTGACCTAATATGTATATTAGATACGGTAATTAAATAACCTAAGGGATATAATGTGGGAGAATGATAATATTTAAATATATATTAATTCTAAGAGATTTATTTTATACATCTCTAATAATTAATTTTATAACCTAAACATAGCAAGTTTAATTGGGTTATGAAATTAAAGATATGTGAGTAAAGAATTTATTTGCTAAGGTGTGGAATGGAACCCTAATTAAATGATTAGGGTAAGAGAAAAATTAAAAGTATGGAACTATGTAATTTTAATGGCTCAAAGAATTAATTTGTAGCCCAATTGATTATTTAAGCTTGAGACTTGTGGCTAATTTGATTTAATAACAATTAAATTGTTGAGCTAGCCCAATATTTGATATAAAGGGCAAGTATAGTGATGACCCAATTTATTTAGTGGAGGAGCCCAAGCTCATTTTAATTAATAGGCAAAGGAATAAGAAAGTGCAAGCCCAATGGAAATTTAATTTAGAGCCCAAGATAATAAACGAGTGGCCCAATTTTTAACCACTTGAGAAAAGACTTGTTGGACCTTTAATAAAACTAATTAGTGAACCCAACAAGACCATTTGGCTGGCCCAAGCTTGAGATAAGGATGGAGCATGTGATTAAATCTAGTGTATAGATTTGATAAGATTTGGATAGATATGGAAGGATATGCTTAGATATGTAGAGATATTCCAAGATATGCTTAGATTTGATAAGATATGAAGCTATCTTGGAGAGATTTAGTAGATATGATAAGATTTGCTAAGATATGTCATGATATTGGGGCAATTAAGGGCCACATGGCCGGCCATTAGAGAAGGAGAAAGGGGGGAGGATTATTATTATTATTATTATTTTGCTTTAGTTGGTGACCAAACCTTACCAACCCTCCATATGTGTCATTTGTTGAGTCAACCACTTGTTTTGTGCAAGCTTGCAAGCAACAAGGAGATAAGAGAGAGAGAGAAAGAAGTCCCCGAGGGGTTCGACCACTATTGGTGTAGGAGAGAAGGAGAGTTTTGATAATTTCATATTTCTTTAACCAAAATTAGTAAGAAGGAGAGAAAGGAAATCAAAGGTATACGAAAATTCCTACTTATGTAGTCTATTTTCCTTTTCATGTTGACTTGATTGTTGATAGTATGAAGTTTTGATCTTGAGGTTAAAAACCTTAGATCCATATGTTTAAAAGTGTTTCATGTATAGATTGAACCCTTTTGTAGATCAAAAGTTTGATTTAAAGTGTGAAATATGAGTTATGTTTTTCAAAAGTAAGAAAATCAAATTTTTCTTAGCTTTTGTTGTGTTTGATCTCGAGTTTGTTGATTATTTGATGATATAGATCATGGATCATGGTATATCCATGAGTATATGAGTTATTTTAAGTATTATGATGAGCTATGTTGGTTTTATGTGAAAATATAGAAGTTTTCATAAAAATCACCAAAAGTTGAAAAACAGATTTTTGGAAAAACGAAGTATGATATGGAAATGACCATATCTCTCATTCTACTTTGAATTTTTAATTTCTGGACTTAGATCTATAAGTCTTCTAACTTTTTCAAGTGGAATCACTGAAAAAGGAGTTGTAGATTTCCGTCTGGACAGTTTTTAGCAAAGGGCGCGAAATCTAAAAATGCTTAAAAGTAGGCTGTTAGGATTTTGTAAGGGCTGTTTCGGCCACTTAACTTATGAAATTAAATCAGGCCGTTTGGGGGATGAAAATATATGTAATGAAGTAGCTTGTGTCCGAAAATGAGCTTATTCTGACTTAAAATAAGCAAGTTATGACTATTTTAATTTTTGAGATTTTTCGACGAAAAACGCTATAACCGGAGTTGTATAACTTCGATGGCCTTGAAATTTAAACTGGAGACTCACGTTAACGTTTATAAGATCCCGCCAAGAGTTGGGAATTTCTGGAGTTAAGCGTGAGGTAGTTATTTTCTTAAGGAATTAACTAGAAATGAATTTTTGGAAAATACTTAAGTAAGTTGAAAAATTCCAGAAAAATACTTTTTGTATATGAAATATATGTATATATGATTGGCCAAAAGATGGAAAATTAATAAGCTGATTTTGTATTTTCGTGAAAAGTGTATTTCAGATTCCTGAAATGAACATTTCAGGTTACTGAAATGAGAAACTGAAAAGGTCAGAAAGAGAAGTCAGCTTTGTTTTAACTTACTGAAATGAGAAATTGAAATGATATATGACTTATCTAAAATAATATTGAAGCTTTGAAACCGAGTTTAATTGACAATAAATGTGTTAATTGTCAGATAGGGTGACTAGGACACCGAATGGAGACCGAAGTCCATCTAGACCAAAATAGTTAAACTTGATAAGTGTTTATATAAGTTATAAACACTGATGTGACTACGTGATGATGTGTCTAGGAGATATATTAACTGTAAATTTTAGTGCTATGTGTTGTGAATTGTTGTGCTAATTATGAGACCGATATTGTTAATTATAGGTCTTTCAAACGCAGATAGAATATATTGTGTAGCAGTAATCAACGAAGAAGGCAAGTTTCCTTAACTCAATCTTGAGTTATTACTTTTCAAATATAGTGGTGGTTAATTATTGCTGATTATACCACGTCTGAGAATTATTGTTGATTATTCGCAGTTAGTGCATGTTTATTAATTCAAATTGAATTATTAATTTAGAGAATATGCTTGGGGAATAACTGTTGTTGGTTATTCACATCCGTAGACGTTATTATTGATTGCAAATAGTACAGTTAATTCCTGTCTATTATTGAATCGTGTTGAGATATGTCGTAGCTAATTGTTTTGGCTAGACGAACATTTGTTGAAACTTGATAGGTTCGAGAAGAGAACTCAATTATTATTGACAGGTCAATGCCAATTATTCTATCTAGATCGAGAAAGCGATAAGATATTGAAATCATAGTATTTCTTTAAAAGCAAATCTAAACCATATTGTTATGGTACAGACTCGTGATGTAAGACTGAGATGAACAAACTTTATTGTCGTAAATCGACATGTGCACTATTATTGAGTATTATACATAATATAGGGTACAAGGAGTTGGCCGCTCTAAGTACTTGCTGAGGGGTATAATTTAATCTTTATGGTTATCTGATACACCTGGGTATATCAAAGTCAAATCTTTGATAGTTACTCGAGAAGAGAAGTTCTTGATCCAATGGATCGCTCAGCATAAAATCTGGAAAATATTTCCAATTTGTTAGTGCGTAGAATTGATTATTGTTATTCAATTGAATATCGTAGAAACTTCGAAAGCGTTTTACTCTTTCACTATTGAATTATTGTTTTGCATAAGATGCGAGAAAGTCTTGTTATCGATTAACGATTTGTTCAGTTATTTCAAAGTCCTTCAAACTTTGGTGATATTCTATCAAATTGATAATCTTATATTCCTGATTCTTATACTTTATTGTATGATTAACTTGCGGAGAAAATTTGTTGCTCACTCTTGCTTAAATATAATATTTCAGCTAGGAACGAAGTAGCCGGAGGGGCAGAAAAAGACAAAGGCAAAGGTGTATTACTGGAGTAGTTATAATGAACATATTTATTATGTTGTTTTGTATAACCCTTTTGTATATCTAAGGGTAAGTTTGTTATGTTAAGGTTAGATAACCTGGGACAATGTATTAACGATATCAATTAATGAGATGTATGTTTATATTCATCCATAAATGGGTTGTTAGATGATATTTAAATATTGGATCGTGAGCACCAAACTCTGGGGTCAGGTAACCCGGATTTGGGGGCGTCACAACTGATGGTTCTAGACTCCAAGCTTATGAACCGCTTTGAACCATGGCAAGAGGCACCTTCGCATTCTCGTGGCCTCGGTTTTATTTTTCCAGACTCGGATGGAGAGGAAGATGAGGCCGAGGATGAGGATTACGTAATCCCCGAAGATGAAGTGGAATCGGATGCACCTTTAAGCTCAATGAATGCCATGCTCAGCAACATTCATCAGCAATTGACCCAATAAAGAAAAATCCAATCTCAACAAAGAAAGAGGACTGACAGAGTAGCGGCCAGACAGAGGCATATATTCAACAATCAGGTCCAATTTCAAGTAGATGTAGCTGCGGCCTTTTCTCGAATCACCACTACCTCTGATTCATTGCAGTTCCATGCTCCACAACCACTCCCAGCGGAGAGCAGATCCTCTGTCCCTATTTTCCCTATCCCCTTGTGTCCCCTCACTTAAATGTTGACACATGTTCTCTTACTTAACACCAAGTAACTTTAAAATTAAAAAAGAGGACAGATGTCAACATTTAAGTAGGGGGACACAAGGGGACAGGGAAAATGGGGACCGAAGATCTGCTCTCCTCCCAGCGTATCCACCATCCAACTCTGACACAGAGGAGAGTGGCGGACCAGATGCTTGACTTGGATTGACAGGGAAGTCCTCGTTACTTCAGTTCTTTATATTTTCACAATGAGGGCTTTATTTAATCTAAGTTTGGGGGTGTGTCTGTTTATTAATCATCATAAATTTGTTAGCTTGTTGCATGAATAGTATAGGGTAGTATAATTTGCATATTAGAATAGTTTTCTTTGTTTTAGTAGCTTTAGTTAAGTTTTATGCTTATAAAAAAAAATGAAAAAATTATAAAAGACCAAAAAGAATTATATGAGTCAGTATATCAGTGGTAAGAAAGAATGGTAGCCTGTGATGAGACTGGGTTTGCATAAGAATATAAACATGATGATAACTAGAACATTGATGTGTATTCAGACCTTTACATGGGTTATTACCTGTTTAACATTTTTGCACCGGTTAGCATGATAGACAACAAGATGGTCAACCTAGTTTGAATAGTCACATAATTGTCGTCTTTAACAGAAATTGGGTTTTAATGAAGGAAATTTAGTAAACTGGTAGTAGTGACTGAGATTAGACTAAAACTTAAGTTTGGGGGAAGATATGGGAGCTATCCGAAAAAAAAGAAAAAAGAAAAGAATTAAAAAATGTGAAAAACAAAAACACATAAATAAACACCGTGACTAGTTTGGTTTCGTGGCATTTGATATTCGAGTAAGTACGCCTTAGGGGATGTCTTTACACCCAGCGACCTAAAGCCATTCGATTTGGGAGTCGTTGGTCAAAAGCTCGCTACATGGGTATCATTAAAAAGCCTAAGAAAACTAGACATTGCACAGTCATGAGGAAAATAGAGATACGAAAAAAAGAGCAAAATGCCCCCGTAAATAAAGAAAGATAGAAAATCTCCCATATTAACTTCCAACTTGGTTAACGTTGAGTGGAATTCACTTTCTCTTGTTTACGTGATTTCTTGAGTTAAAACTATGATTGCATTCTAAGACGCATATTTTGTGACATATTTGATCTATAGTTGTGTATTTTGTTGTTGAGCACACACACATAGCAGCGGTGTTGGCAGGTATAGGTCCATAAATTGATTTTAATTGCGGATACGTATCTGGTTGGAATTAATGCTTATGTCTGTTGTGAATTCTCTGAGGCATGATGAGTTAGCGTTGTACACACTGACAGTTGCATTCATGAGCATAGGTATATTCTTGCATATGCATGGTTTTTGCATGAGGACAAGAAAAGTCTCAAGTTTAGAGGTATTTGATGAGTGGGTTTTGTACCTACGAATCGGTATTCATTTTAGCTTGAGTCTTGGTGTTTTCAAGTATTTATCGTAGCATTTTACTCGGATTTATGGTATATTGGCAGGAAATGGAATGGATGCAAAAGTGGCACAACAGGACAAATTGGAGATCAATGTGGGACCAATTGGGTTCGACCCAATTCGGTAATTATGGGCTAAAGGGGCTCACGCTAACAAGTAATCAAATTAGCAGTCCAACTCATAATTTTCCAATTCATTATCAACTGGGCAATGCATATATGTATGTGGGCCATGGATTTGTGTTATGTGGCAGCCACAAAATTATCATGCAAATAAGTATCACTGGGCTACGAATTTTGTGAGTTAGCAGCTTATGGAATTAGCAGGTCCATGTAATCCTCATATGGTTGAGTGGGCCACGCATGCAAGTGCAAGCAAAGTGATAGTAGGATAAATGGAGCAGCTTGTCTAGGAATAAAGGGGCCCGTGTGTGTAGCAGCCATACAACAAAAGAATTAAGCAATCATACAGCACTCGGAGTCAGCAAAATTAGGAGCTGGGCAGAGTGTTAACCAGCTGGGGCGGGGCACGTGAGCAAGAACTCCCCGCTGGGGTGGGGAGGCGCGAGTTGGGCATAGATTTTCCATTTCTGATTCGAACTTGGCTGCAAGAGAAGGGAGATTGAGGGCTGCGAGTTAAGTAATATATAATGGAAAAATAGCAGTGTATGAGGACACACTTGGACGTAAACCCTAGTTTTGGGATAGCCACTTGGAAGGGAATTTGAACCTTTGGAAGATCAAGACGAACGCAAGATTGTGGAGCGGAGAGCGGTGATATTCATTATAATTTGTTTTCTCTCTTTGTTCACATCTTGTATTCAGAATGGCTTTGACTAAGTGGATTATGGGTTTTATTTCATTCGTTATGAACTAATTACTTGTTTAAGCCTATGACGGATATTATTATGTAATGGATGATTAAATATTCTTAAATTCAGTATATGGTTGTTATTCCCAGATTATTTGCTATGAGTGTGCTTAATCTATATAATTGCCTGATCAACAATTATCTGTTATCCATTATAAACTTGAGAGAGGACATAGAGGATTAGAACTAGCCATAGTGATATATGTTCGTGATTTATGCGTAGATGGAAATTTATGATTCGTGTTTAGGATAGAGATATGCCTTTACGCCATATGTAATCTTATAGAGAACTTGATATTAAACTCTTTTTAATTGTAATTCACATAGAGATATAGTGAATTAGTTAATTAGGGTGTCTTGCTTAAATCTATTATCTGTGGATGTGAGTGAGTATGGATATTATGCATTGAGAGGTGGTTTTATCTGCGTTAGTGTTCTTGATGAATAATCTGGGGTAATTGAAATAAACTAGAGAAAAGGATATTATCTGAAATGAAATAATAAGTGAAGTTATAGGCTTAATTCTCTCAAACTTGTGAAAATCTTGATTTAGTGTCGCGATTGGTTTAAATAGTGATTTAATTATAAAAACATCTTTTAATTGTTAGTTTGATAAAGCTGAGGTATTATAAAGTTGGTAATTGTTTGATTAAATAGTAATTATTGTCTCTATGGGTACGATATCTGATTTATCATTATATTACTTGTTGACCACGTACACTTGCGTGTTGTGCGTAACTAGATTTTACCCAACAGTAAGCACTTCTAATCTTGAGCAACAGATTTCTGAATTAACTACTTTGGTTCGACAAATGGCTGCAGGGAATATGCAAGTTGCAAAAGAATGTGGAATTTGCTCAAAATCAGGGCATGCGACAAATGATTTTCCCATAGTGCAAGAGGATGTAATTATTCATCAAGTTAATGATGTGGGGATATTCTCTGGACAAAATCCACATCAATGTGATCCTTGGGCAGACACTTACAGTTTTGGATGGAGAGATCATTCCGACTTGAGCTATGAAGGTACTAGGCCACCAATGCAACCTGTCTTTTCAAGTATGCAGCAAGATTTTTCAGCAGACTCAACCTCAGTACAACACATATACCGAAAAAGTACTTACTAATTCTGCACCATCTCTTGAGGATATGTTCAAAGCATTCATGAGTCAGACATAACAGTTCCAGCAGGATACAATGACTTTTGTTCAAGAATTGAGGAACCAAGTGGGTCAGCTTGCATCCACGGTAGGGAGGTTGGAATCTCAAGGCTTAGGGAGGTCACCCTCTCAAACTATTAAGAATGTAAGTGCAATTATCGTGGGATGTGAAGATAAGGAGCGAGAGGAGACAATGCTTGCTTCAGAAACGGGCAGTAGTACTATGTGTGACAATTAAGTGAAAATGGAATTTGATGAGGAGGAACAAGATGATGATTTGATAATTTCTATAGATTTCTACAAGGAGGATATGGATAATGTTACAACTTCATCGGTGCAAACAGTGAAAACACTAAATGATAAACACCATGGGACCTTTACCATGGAATTGGATGATGGAAATATCCAGTTCATCATATATGAGACAAAAAGGTATCTTGGTAATATTAATTTTATTTTTTCTACTGATGTTGTTGACTCTATAGTGCAGGAATCTCTTGAGCAAATATACAAGAAGGATTTGAAGGCTGGAATGGAGCAAAATCATGATCTAAGATATGCTCTTGATAAATTGAAACTGTTACCAGCTCACTTGAAGTTCACACTTCCGATTACATAAAATGAGAAGGATGATGTCAAGCCAATGACATTAAACAAGGGCAGCTGCTTGGGAGGCAACCCAAGAACTCAGATTTAATTTTTCTATCCCTTTACTTTTTAGTTTTTTTAATTGTATGTAGTTTCTTTCTTCTTTGTATGATTTTCTTACATTGGGGACAATGTAAGGTTTGAGTGTTGGGGGGGGGGGGAGATTTAGGTTTTATTTTATTTAGGGATATTGATCCAATTTTGATGGGAACATAAAAAAATGATGCCTTTGAAATTTTTTGGTTCTATGATTCTATTTGGCTAAGTGTTTAAAAGGTTAAAGTCAAAGATTGAGAATCAATGCTAAAATTTAGAATCTGTTTGATGCTTAATTGGTTAAGAAATAATGAAAACTATGCCATGATCCATAGTACTTGATTTGAATTAAATTTGTGATACATGAGTACTTGAATATGAGAAACATGCTTATTTGGCTAAGTTATTTGTGGAGTTGTCTGTGTGCACTAAACTCATGATTTAGGACTGTTGAATTGCTTATCTTACTTGCAGGACCATGTGAAAGAATTTTTTTTGGAGAAGTTGGCAATCGAAGTAAGAAATTATTGAAAAAAAAGCAAAAGAAGAACTATGTGGTGGGTTGAGATGGAGCGTAAAATACACTCTCCCATAAACACGTGCGATTAAGTGAGACGGAGCATAAAATGCACTCACTTAAGAAAAATTGAGGAAGGTGAAACGGAGCATAAAATGCATTCACCTGAAAAATAAAGAGAATGTGTAAGGGTTTTGGTAGAAAATAATAAAGCAAGGAAAGTATGTTTTGAGTCTTGAGTGGTGTGCATGATTTTTGGTCCATAATAACTAAGTTGAGTGAGTATGTGGATTGTAGAAAATTTGCTTATGTGGATCCGGTTTGATTTAATGAAATTAATTGGTGAAATGGTAAGGTTTGTGATTGTGAGTTGACTGATGAGGCATTGATTGGATTTTTGTGAGATTAGTGTTGATAATCATGATTTGTACCTTGACACCTTTTGACACTATGGTTGAATAAAATTTTTCTGAAAATCAAAACTTTTGGTTTACACGAGGACGTGTAAAGGCTAAGTGTGGGGGAATTTGATGAGTGCATATAATTCATTTATTTCAATTCCATTATATTTAGTTTATTGCATGTTTTGTGATGTAAATGAGCTTATTAGTGTGTTTATTGATTTCATGATTAATTGGAGCTAAAGTAGGGAAACAAGTTAATTTGGAGTTGAATTGAAGAGGAGTTTGACCAGCAGTTGACTTTCTCAATTTTTGGAGATTTCTACATGAAATTGGATTGATATTACTATCAGATTTAGGATTGCTTTGGAGTGAGATTTTATTTCCTTATTGGGTTCTATTTCTTTATGGAAACTAGTTATGATTTGTAATTATTTTTAGGATTTGAATTTCTAGTTCTCATAGGATTTAGGACTTTGTCTAGCACTATAAATAGATGTAATAGTCAGGGTATAATTCATTCTATTATCTAATTCATTCAATCATCTACTACATTCTCTTATCTACACCATTAGAGTGCAGACTTGAAAGCATGTCAGGCTAGTTTTCTTTATTTAGTTCTAAGGAATGTTGAACCTTATTTATAATTAATGGTTAATTGAGTATTCATTATTTATTTCTTTTTATATGGAATTCATTCTTGATAATCTGATTTAATTTCTAAATGCTATTTGGCTTAACTGATTTGATTTATGCAGGATTGAGTTAGTTACCGAATATCATATGCTAGATCAAGGAATAATATTACGTGTAATTGATATTGTTCATAATCACAAGTAGTAATTAGTAATACCTGATTGTGGACAAGCTTTTGAGTATTGCTATGATTATCAGAAGACAAGTTAAACAATCCGAGCTTATGTGTTTGTTGCGTGGAATAGTCTAATTCCCTAGTTCTTAATGCTGCTGTTATATTAAATCTAGATAGCTTGTTCTAGGTTATATAATGGTTAGAATCTAAAGCTTGTTTCATTGATTGGCAATCTAAGGGGAGTTTCGGGTAGCAGAGCTTGTTGTTACCTATAGCTATTAGTTTTATTTAAGGATAAATAATGTTACACTTGATTAATCCAGTGTTGTAAAAAGGTGACACTGAACTGAAGAACTGAAACTTTTTATTCATTGTTAATTGTTATTAGTTTATTCTTGTTAATTTAGTTTATCAATTCAAAATCTCCTTTTTATTAGAAATTATATGATAAATATAAAATAAATCACTCTCTGTGGGATCGATCCTTGCTTACTACTGTGCTAATTGTTTGAATTTGTAAAGCGAAAGTGAGGTTAGTTTAGGAGTGTAAACGACAGCTCTCAGAGGTGATGTGAAACAAAATATGGAAGGAGGAGGAATTAAAAGAAGATAATTAGGCTAAAGCCTAGATGCACAAGGCTTAAAATTTAATAGGTTTAATAGCATAGTTGACTTCGAAGTATTCATCGAGTTAAAATTGGGGCCACGAAGTTTAAATCATTTCATCTCGCTCCCCAAATTATGTTTAAGCAAGCACGATGGACCCGAATCGATTATCAAACCACTTTTTCACTAGAAAGTTGAAATGTGCATATCATCACATGACCCAAATATAAGATTTATTTGTATTTGACTCGTATTTGGTGTTCTAAATTTGCATATTTTGCCCAAATAATTTACTCAACTAATTAACCCAATTATCTCAATTAAATATTTTACCTATTGATTAAGAAAAAAAAACAATTAACTCCACAAAATAATCCAAATAAAATAAGTAACTATACTATTTCTATATTTAAAAGGATAAAAAGGTAAAATATTATAAATACCCAAATCGCAGATGAGCAACCTAAACCCACTGTCATTCTTCACTACTCTTAAGATCTGAAAAATCAACCGATTTAAACCTTTTTTGATATTTTTCTTCAATCTACTGTCTTTTGCGATAAGAATTGGAAGGAAATCAAAAGCCACTTCTCAGAAGAATCAATCTAGACTAAGCATCCCCAAATCCTTTCCCCATCTACTATGCATATACATGTATGCATATATATCTTATCCACGAAGGTTAAAAATGTTATAGAGGCAACCATGTAACTCATGAATATGGAGATTGTAGCATGAATTAGTAGATCTAACTGGCTATAACGGGTATATTTATTGGTTGGTTCGGAGTTTGGTTGTGTCAACTGTGTTCGAAGTTTGGTTGCGTAACTTAGTGAACTTGGGTATGTTTATATCGCAATGCTACAATGGATTTTGGTGGCTGTTGGTTGACGAAGATGGATGCACAATGTTGATTGTATAATGTTATTCATACTTGTTAATTGACTTGGGGAATTGATTTTTTATTTTTATTTTGGAAGTTTCTAGGATTTTGTGTTGTTTGTTGTTGGTGATGGTGGATGTGGAGCTGTGGCGGTGGTGGGAGCAGAGACAGTTATTTGTAGATGTTTAGAGAGAGAATAATCAGGGAAGAACAATGTTTAGGCATTTGCTTTATTTCAGTTTTGAGTTTAGGCATGTTATTTGATTTATGCGTTTTAAAATTTTTTTTTTGCTCAAAAATGGTTGGGGTTATTGAATTTTGAGATTTCTGGGTTTCATGATAGCAGGAGAAGATGAATATAAATATATTGGTTTGACTGTATTGGTTTGTATTAAATTGATATTTAAATGTTTTAAATATTTTTATACATTCATATATGGTCAAATCGAATTTATACGCACGTGTCTGGCATGTAACTTGTAACGCCCAAGAAATCGGACGTTTATGTAAATGAATTTTATTTGATTATTGGAATAAAATCATAATAAATGCTTATTAAAGTGAGTAAGCTATTTCAAGGTCGTTCTATGACTTAGAAGATGTGAATGTGGTTGGGATTCTAGCTACGTGCTAGAATTAAATCATATGAATTTCCAAGACAAAAATGAAAGTTTTCCGAGAAATTTCTGTAAAATCACTATTCATCCATTTCTGCTCGGGAATTATTTTTGAATTTTCGAGAAACGCATTATGATAGGATTTCAAGACGTGATGGAATATCTAATAATATTTCAGTTATGGCTCACGAAGTTTTCACGTGAGGACTTAAAACCCTAAGGGTTAGAGAACATAAAACCTAAGATTAAGTTGGTTAAGTGTGATGATAAATGATTATTATACGAAATGAATACGAGTATAATACTAGATATTATACGAGTATAATACGAAGAGGATACGAGAATTAATATGACGTATAATACAAATTTTATACGAAGTAAATAGATTCAATTTGAATTAAAATTAATTATCAAATCTGTGGATTGAACCGATGGGTTAACGGGTGGGTTAAACCCATGGGGCAACCCATGACCCATAAGGGACCCATGAGCACATGGGGAGACATAGGTGACATGTGGGAGGGCATGTGCTAGCACATGGGCTTGACATGGGCAAGAGGAGGTTTGGTCCAATGACCAAAGTGCCCTTGGTCTTGCAAAACTATAAATAGAGAGCTTGGGTGGTCATTTTGTGGGTTAACAAATTTGCCAACCATTATATTGAGAGAGAAAGAAGAGGTTAGTAAGAACCAAGCAAAGGGCAAAGCAAGCTAGCTTATTTCTTTGACAAGAACAAGAGACCAAGCACTCAAGAACACAAGAGGTATAACATTCAACCTTAAATTTCAACTTCCTTCAATAAATAATTGATAGAGAAGTGAATTGGTGGAGCATGTTTGATAAGAAGTAATAAGGTTGGCCTTGTAGTGAACTTAAAACACTAACAAGCCATGAATAAGTAAAGTGATATTAATTGATTAAGGACCTAATGAAGAAACCATCAAAGTCATGAGAATTTGAGTAATAAGTATGTGAAACCATTAAAACATAGAAGTTTGTATTGGTTAGAATCAATAATGAATAGCCAATGGATTGATTCCATTTGGTTCGAAGTAAAAATATTGAATAACGAAGATTTGACGAAAGTTACGTGATTAGACGTTAAACGTCAAAATCGTGAATTTTCTCGGAATAAAAGTTAAAAGTCGCCGTTTGATTTAGAAACGTTGGTTTTCAATGGCGTAATGTATAATTAGGTAAATAAGACTTGCGAGAGAAAGAACGAACGAATTCAAACTTAAAACGAAGAATTGAGCGTCGAACGTTTAACGAACGTGTAAAAATGGACTAATCGAAGAATTTCTCACCAACGGATTTAGAAATGAATTTCGACTGGATGGAATCGTAGAACATGGTATATATGAACTAATGTCTTTGGAATGAGCCAATTCCGAGTTGTAACGATCGTGTTACGAGCTCGTGAAATTTAACTTTTGTAAAATTTTTATGAGGCTGGGGGCCGTCGCCGCAGCGCCGGGACAGGGGAATTTCACTGCGAGTCAGCGCCGCAACGTTGCCTTTAAGCCTATGGCTGGCAGCCCTTAAGTGAAATTTTTTCGACGTGAATGTTTATTAACCTAGCTTGTTGCATAGTAATTATGGGGCAAGCATATGGTTAATATTCATGAAGAGAAATCACTTAAACAACATATTTAAGAATAGTTTTGAGAATTAAATGTTGACAAAACGTATATAAATTTAAAACTCAAAATCCGATAATGTAAACCGTGAATCATAATCGAGTTATGAGCGTGCCTTAAGGTTATATGACATGTAATAGAGGTGCGTGGTATATGAATGATATCAAGTGAAGTTAAAACTTACTTAATTTTAATAAGGAGTCCGATGACCGAAATTCTATGGAAATATGATTGACGTAGCGAACCGTTTAGGGTTTCGTCGGTCGTTGTGCATAACGATGATCGACGAGAGTTGGTTTATGACATATAGATGTTAATAAGCCATAACAAAGGTTAATAACTTAAACGAATGTTATTAGTTTAGCAATTTGGATAAGTTATACAAGAAGTAGAAGATAGTTACACAATGTATATTGGTTGTGATAATCTAATTAATATACTATGTGTTTATATCTTGTAGAAGTGGTAAAGATTCAAAGTAGAATAAAGCTAAAAGGTTGAAGAAGCAAAGGCAAGTTTTCTTATCTTGTTCAAGTTTTGGTTGATGCAAGTTTTCTAACTCTTGTATTAACGTTACGTTATGTAAGTTTTCTAAACTCTTGTCTACACTTTATGTTGGACAAGTTGTTAAGATGCATCCTATGCATAAACTGTTATTGAATAGTCGATGCCATTTGATTCGGCTAGACGTATATATAAAGTATTTTGATTGATTTTCATAAATCTTTCAAAGTATTCTTGATGATGCTATCCTATGCCAATTGCTTTGGTACGGATTCAGAGTTAAACCTGAGTATGAATACACAAAGGTTTTAACGTCGTTAATTCGACGGGCACTGGGAGTTGCCAAAAAGCTTAAACATGAAAACGTCTAAGGATGGAATGCTGATCAACATAGAGTACTACATGCTGATCACCTGGACGTGCTCGTAAAATATATCGGGCTTACGATCTTAGTACCGGGTTGTCCTTTTATGAATGGAAATGGAAAATAATGTTCATAGTCTTTGACCAGCTTAGATTCTTAAGTGACTATATGTCCTTGAGAATGATTTTAAAGGAATTCAAAATGCTATCTTGATTATTCCTACTACTTCATAACTATTGTACAATTATGGAAGATGAAGTCATATGATTCTTAATTTTTTGGTTGCAAAGTAAAATGTTAAACTTGCTGAGCTAGTTATGCTCACTCTTGCTTAAAATTATATGATTTTAGCTAAGAGCTATCGGACCGAAGGATCCGGTAAGAACAAGGGCAAGTCCAAGATGGATAATTAGTTATCCTTGTAATAGAATAGTTTTATTCCTATAATGAATGATATTATGACACATAATGAATGTAAAGGTTATAAAGAACTTAGGAAGGGATTATTATAATGGAACATTTAGTAAACTTATGCATGTTATTAAAGTATTCAATTGAATGTACGAGTAGAAAGTAGCACCGTGTAGCACCATATCCGGAGTTTGAAGGTACCCGAATTTAGGGGCGTCATAGGTTGGTATCAAAGCTTTAGGTTATAAAAATTAAGGGGGTAAAACCTTAAGCTATAACCTTGAGAAGAGGAGTAGAAGTTAGAAGTAAATAAACTCGGGTAGAGTTTCAAAGAAGAAAGTAACCTTAAATATATTAAATGTGATGTGTTTATAATATTTTGATTGTGTACTAATCAAGTTATTGTGTCTTATTGTAGATATCAGGAGGTATGAACATGAATAGTGAAGTACAGGAACTAAGTGAAGCATCTGTTAACATCATAGAGAATGCACCAATGCCAGTAGCAGAGGTGTCTATAGTGAATATAGAAGAGACTGATTTGGAAGAGGAGGATCCGTCTGAGGATGCTGATAACTTCGACTATGCCACATTATTTGATGGTATGTTCGAAGAGGAGGTGGAGGTGGTATCCTTTGACCCGGTACTATCTACAGAGGAGGAGGAGATGTTATCGGTAGAGTCTATGAAGGCTTTGTTCATAGCAGTGTTGGACATAAATGTTCAACTAAGTAAGGAGGTCCGTGACCTGAAGCAGGAGGTTCACGACGTCCCAGGAGAACAAGGAGGATATGGAGATCTTCTGGGAAGTCGAGAACGATGAGAGAGTGATGGCTAAAGATAAGGTCCGAGATCTAAAACTAGAGGTCCAGGAACTGAAGGCAGATCTTCTGAAGAAGAAGTAGAAGATCAGTCGAATGTCCTATATACATAGGAGTTCGCACGAGGATTATCAGCACCAGATTGCTGAGTATCCTATGGAGGAGGGACAGACTCGACATACTATTAGTCGGGATATTGTGGCCAGTATGGCTGATACGGATTACGAAAATCCCGTGAGGCAGATGTAGTCCAGTAGTATGTATAGAAGGAATAACTATGTAAATATTTATGTAGCTAGTGAGGACGTAAAACCCTCTTTTGTATAATCAAAGGGTAGTCTTTTGTAAATCCCAATTTTTGGCAAGCAATTACGGGATAATATTATAAATGGCTACGACCATGTAATGAAGAACTTTTGTAGTATTATACTACAAAAAGAAGCATTTTAATATAAGAAGTTTATTGAAATGCTTGGCAATGTGTTTATGTTATTATTACATGTGAATAATAACCAAAAGAAATAAGTAAATAATGATGAAAGTTTATTTATGTTAACAGGAAATGCCGCCAAAAAAATAATAGAGTACTCGACAAACAGAGCCACTTAATGTGGAGGAAGAAGGGTTTCAGAATACCCCGATGCAGGAATTTGTTACCTTAATGAATGTAACCTTTAAAGAGGCTGGAGGAGGTGCAAGAATAAATTCTGGGATAGTCGTCGGTACTACCTTTAAGGATTTTAAAAGCGTAGGTCCACCGGAGTTCAAAGGAACTACGGATCCTATCGCTGCCCAAGCTTGGGTGAAGGAAATAGAGAAGGCATTTGTGTTAACAAATGTCCGAGAAGAGCAAAAGATTCTTTTTGCTACGTGTATGATAAAAGGAGAGGCCAACTTCTGGTGGGAGGCGAACCAGGGTAGAGCCGAGTTGGAAAACGCTACGTAGGAACAGTTTAAGAAGACTTTCTTCGAGAACTATTTACCCACAAGCATGAAAAGTAAGATGGAAGTCATATTCCTAGAGCTTAAGTAGGGGGATATGACCGTTCCCCAATATGCTGCCAAGTTCAATGAACTGGCGAGGTTTGTGCCACATCTAGTGGACACAGAGGCGAGGAAAGCTAGAAGGTTTGAGCTAGGGTTGAAATCTTAGCTCTATAATAGAGTATCCATTTTCCAAAGTGAAATCTTTGGAGCTGTATTGGAAAAGGCAATAATAGCCAGAGGTGGTAGTGAGGCTTTGAGCCTATACCAGAAGGAAAAGAAAAATAAGAATAAATTTGATAGAGGAGTCAAACCAGAGGGAGCAAGCGGTGGCATTAATATGCCAAAACAGAAGGGTCAGGATATACCAGGGTGAAGCAGGGAGATCCTAAGAGAAGGAACGAGGCATGCAAGACATGTGGGAAGGCTCATCTTGGAGTCTGTCTCAGGGGTAAAGCGGTATGCTACCGTTGTGGACAGGAAGGGCACATTGTTCCTAGCTATCCCAACCCTATGAAGAGTATAACATGCTTTGTGTGTGGGTCCATGGACAACATTGCAAGGAACTGTACGAAAAATTGGTATGACAGTGGGAAGTGGGCTAGTGGTGGTAAGCTAGCAATTAGTGGTCCTGTACAGTAGGGTAGATCGATGACCCGTACATTTAATATGACGGTCCAGGATGCGGTGGCATCGAGCGATGTCATAGCAGGTATTATCCCGGTCAACGATAAAAATGCATATGTGCTGTTTAATTCGGGTGCTACCTGTTCGTTTATAGCATGTGAATTTGCTAAACGGTTAGGGTTACTCCCTGAAAAACTTGTAATACCTTCGAATGTTAAGGTAGCAAATGAAGAAATAATTCTTATTAATTTTATTCATAGGAATTATTGTGTAGAAATAAGAGGTAACAAGTTATCGGTAGATCTTATACCGATAAAGTTGGGGGAATTCGATGTAATTCTCGGGATGGATTGGTTGATTAACCATGGGGCGATTATTGATTGTCAAAAGAAAAGTGTGAACCTTCAAATTTTTAAGAAACCCAAGGTAGTGTTCTACGGTAGTAAATCACTGGGACGCTCTTGTTATCTAACCATGACATAAGCCAGAATGTTATTAAAGAAAGGCTGTGTAGGTTACCTGTGCCATGTTGTTGATACCCAGCGAGTGGGAGCAACATTGGAACCGATACCTATAGTCAATGAATATGCGGATGTATTTTTGAGTGATTTGCCAGGTCTTCCATCTGATAGGGAGATCGAATTTGTTATAGATGTTGTGCTAGAAACGGCACCAGTTTCGAAGGCACCATATCGTATGGCGCCGATGGAATTAAAGGAGTTGATGATTTAGTTGCAAGAACTGTTGGATAAGAAGTATATTCAACCGAGTGTCTCTCCATGGGGAGCGCCGGTATTGTTTGTAAAGAAGAAGGATGGATCGTTAAGACTTCGTATTGACTACAGAGAGTTGAACAAGTTAACGATAAAGAATAAATACCCATTGCCCAGGATCGATGATCTCTTTGATCAGTTGAAAGGGGCGAAATGCTTTTCTAAAATAGACTTGCGGACGGGGTATCACCAGTTGAAGGTTAGAGAGAAGGATGTACCTAAGACATCATTTAGGACTCGTTACGGCCATTACGAGTTCCTGGTGATGTCATTTGGGTTAACTAATGCGATAACGCATTTATGGATATGATGAACAGAGTGTTCAAATAGTATTTGGACAAGTTCGTCGTGGTGTTCATTGATGTTATTCTAGTCTATTCAAAGACGCCAGAAGATCACGCTGAACATTTAAGATTAGTGCTGGAAGTACTACGAAAGTTGAAGTTGTATGTGAAATTTACTAAGTGTGAATTTTGGTTAGAGAAAGTGCATATTTTGGGGCACGTCATTGACAATGACGGGATTTCAGTGGATCCGACAAAGGTGGAAGTAGTTATTAACTGGGGATAACCGAAAACATCGACGGAGGTGCGAAGTTTCCTAGGGTTAGTGGGTTACTATCGGAGGTTCATTCAGGACTTCTCGAAGATAGCTATTCCATTGACAAATTTGACATGGAAGATCGTGAAGTATGTGTGGACAAAGAAGTGTGCAGACAGCTTTCAAGAGCTGAAAAATAGATTGAGTCAAGAACCTATATTGTCTTTACCAGATGATACTGGAAATTTTGTAGTTTATAGTGATGCTTCGCATAAAGGACTGGGTTGCGTGCTCATGCGGCATGGTAAGGTCATTGCATATGCATCTAGGCAGTTAAAGGAGTATGAGAAAGGTTATCCTACTCATGACCTAGAACTTGCTGCGGTGGTTTTCTCCTTAAAAATTTGGAGGCATTACCTATACGGGGAGAAATGTGAGATATACACAGATAATAAAAGTCTGAAATATATCTTCACACAAAAGGAGTTGAATATGAGGCAGAGAAGATGGTTGGAGTTGATAAAGGAGTACGATTGTGAAATCCTGTATCACCCAGGGAAGGCGAACGTGGTGGCCGACGCTTTAAGTAGAAAGGGTCGGGAAAAATTGTCAATGTTAACAACTCAGGATGAGTTGATAACAGAGATGGCAAGGATGGAAATAGAAGTAAACTGTCCAAATGAGGAGGGGGAGAAATTGTTTGTAGTGGAGATTCAACCTACCATCGTGGAAAAGGTGAAGGAAGTGCAACTCAGAAATGAGGAGTGCGATCAGATAAAGAAGAGGATTGCAGACAATACGGAAGATAAGTGTAGTCTTAATATTGAAGGGTTATTAAGATTTGAAGGGCGAATTTAGGTTCCGTGTGAGCCAGAATTGAAAGAAGAGATAATGGATGAAGCTCATTATTCGAGGTACTCGATTCATCCTGGTAGTACCAAGATGTATCAAGACCTTCGACAGAATTTTTGGTGGCCCAACATGAAGAGGGAAATAGCAGAATATGTAAGTAGGTGCTTAACTTGTCAGAAAGTTAAGGCCGAACATCAATGACCCAGTGGGTTGATACAATCATTGGAGATTTCGGAGTGGAAGTGGGAGCATATCACGATAGATTTTGTGGTAGGACTTTCGACGACGCAGAAAGGATACGACGCTATTTGGGTAATAGTGGATCGTTTGACGAAGTCGGCTCATTTCTTGCCGATAAGAGTCAAGTATAACTTGGACCAGTTAGCTAAACTTTATGTCAAGGAGATTGTTTTAAGATATGGAGTGCCAGTTTTGATTGTGTCTGATCGCAATCCGCAATTCACATCAAATTTCTGGAAGAGTTTGCAAGAAAAAATGGGAACGCAACTTAGGTTGAGTACGTCGTATCACCCACAGACGGATGGACAAAGTGAAAGGACAATTCAAATGCTAGAAGACATGTTAAGGTCTTGCGTTATGGATTTCAAGAGAAGTTGGGATGATCATCTACCAATGGTAGAGTTCGCTTACAACAATAGTTATCACTCCAGTATAGGCATACCGCCTTACAAAGCATTATATGGACGGAAGTGCAGAACTCCACTATGCTGGGATGAAATAGGAGAACGTCAAATGTTGGGACCAGAAATGGTACAACAAATGGTGGAGGTGTTTAAGTTGATACAAACGCGACTAGTAGCAGCTCAAGACAGACAGAAGAAGTATGCTGATCCACATCGAAAGAATAGAGAGTTCAAAGTCGATTCGTACGCATTCCTGAAGGTATCGCCATGGGAAGGAAAGATACGCTTCGGGAAGAAGGGAAAGTTAAGTCCTAGGTTTATAGAACCTTTTCAAATTTTAAGGAGGGTAGGAGAGGTAGCATATGCGATAGCATTACTTCCAGAGTTGAGACATATCCATAACGTGTTTCACGTATCGGTATCGCGTCCCTATAAGCCCGATTACAATTACGTAATCGAGTATGAACCTATTCAGGTTGATAAAGACTTAACGTTTGAAGAAGTTCCTATTTAAATTATTGATAAGAAAGAACAAGTCTTGAGAAGTAAAGTAATACCTTCGGTGATTGTGATATGGAGGAACTACAATGCCAAAGAAGCAACGAGGGAACTCGAAGACAAGATGAAGAAGATATATCCCCATCTATTTGACTAACTTTTATTGTAATTTTGGGGACAAAATTCTTATAAGTGGGGGAGAATGTAACGCCCGAGAAATCGAAAGTTTATGTAAATGAATTTTATTTGACTATTGGAATAAAATCATAATAAATGTTTATTAAAGTGAGTAAGCTATTTCAAGGTCGTTCTATGACCTAGAAGATGTGAATGTGGTTAGGATCTGGCTACGTGCTAGAATGAAATCATATGAATTTCCAAGACGAAAATGGAAGTTTTCCGATAAATTTCTGTAAAATCACTATTCATCCGTTTCTGCTCGGAAATTATTTTTGAATTTCTGAGAAACGCGTTATAATAGTATTTCAAGACCGGATGGAATATCTAATAATATTCCAGTTATGGCTCACAAAGTTTTCGCGTGAGGACTTAAAACCCTAAGGGTTAGGGAAAGTAAAACCTAAGATTAAGTTGGTTAAGTATGATAATAAATGATTATTATACGAAATGAATACAAGTATAATACTAGATATTATATGAGTATAATACGAAGAGGATACGAGAATTAATACGACGTATAATACGAATTTTATATGAAGTAAATAGATTTAATTTGAATTAAAATTAATTATCAAACCCGTGGATCGAACCGATGAGTTAACAGGTGGGTTAAACCCATGGGGCAACCTATAACCCATAAGGGACCCATGAGCACATGAGGAGACATAGGTGACACGTGGGAGGGCATGTGCTAGCACATGGGCTTGACATGGGCAAGAGGAGGTTTGGTCCAATGACCAAAGTGCCCTTGGTCTTGCAAAACTATAAATAGAGAGCTTGGGTACTCATTTTGTGGGTTAACAAATTTGCCAACCATTATATTGAGAGAAAAAGAAGAGCTTAGTAAGAACCAAGCAAAGAGTAAAGCAAGCTACCTTATTTCTTTGACAAGAACAAGAGTCCAAGCACTCAAGAACACAAGAGGTATAACATTCAACCTTAAATTTCAACTTCCTTCAATACATAATTGATAGAGAAGTGAATTGGTAGAGCATGTTTGATAAGAAATAATAAGGTTTGCCTTATAGTGAACTTAAAACACTAACAAGCCATGAATAAGTAAAATCATATTAATTGATTAAGGACCTAATGAAGAAACCATCAAAGTCATGAGAATTCGAGTAATAAGTATGTGAAACCATTAAAAAATAGAAATTTTTATTGGTTAGAATCATAATGAATAACCAATGGATTGATTCCATTTGGTTCGAAGTAAAAATATTGAATAATGAAGATTCGGCGAAAGTTACGTGATTAGACGTTAAGCGTCGAAATCGTGAATTTTCCCGGAATAGAAGTCAAAAGTCGCCGTTTGATTCGGAAACCTTGGTTTTCGATGGCGTAACGTATAATTAGGTAAATAAGACTTGCAAGAGCAAGAACGAACGAATTCGGACTTAAAACGAAGAATTGTATGGACCGAGAATTTTATACGACTATATTTTTACAAATAATTTATTATTATTATTTTTTTAATTATTATCATTATTGTTATCAGTAATATTTTGAACATATGCAATATGAATTAAGCAGGTTAGTCAATTTAATTATTATAAGTTGACTAAGAAGGGAAGCCAAGATGAATAGTTGTTCAAAACCCTAATTTGAATTTCAAATAGGGATTTGAATATTAATATATTTGTTATTATATTTAAGATGATATGTATGTACAATATGTGATTAATGTTAAGTGATTAATTATTAATATGAATTATATATAGTGATTATATGATTATGTGAGTATTTAAATATGATATGAATTTATCAACAATGATAAATGTGTTATGGATTATGTGAAATAATGTATGTGGCTAAATAAATATATATATTATTTAAATGTGTATATATTTATTTAACATATAAAGAGAGTTAATAATAAAGATTTGTAACCTAATATATATTTTAGGAATGTGAGTGAAATAACCTAAGGGTTATAATATTGAAGAATGATAGTATTTAAACCTTAAGAGATTTATTTTATACATCTCAATTAGTTAATTTTATAAATTAAGTAAAACAAGTCTAATTAGGTTATAAAATTAAATGTACATGAGTGATTATTTAAATTTCAAATGTGGGAAATAGAAACCCTAATTAAATGATTAGGGTAAGATAAAATTAAAAATATGGAACTTTGTTAATTTCCATGGCCTAAAGAATTAATTTAAAAGCCCAAAAGAATTTAATTAAAGTCACATTTTTTAGCCAATTGAAGAGGGGCATTTTGGATATTTAGTAAAGCTAAATATTACAATAAAAATAAAACAAAAATTGGGGAAAGAAGGATAAGAATTTTCGTTCACAAGGGAGAGAAGAGAAAAGGGGAGTGTATGTAATAATTACTTTACTTTAGTTGGTAAACAACTCTTACTAACTCCTTCTTATGTGTCACCCATTTAATCTAGCCAACAACCTTTCACCAAGTGTGCAAGCAACATTTGTTAATGCTTGCAAGCAACCTCATAATAATTAGGGAAGAGAGAAGTTGGGAGATAATGACTAGACACACAAAATATATCTACACTTTTTTTTTTACTAACAGTCCAAATCATTTAATTTCTCTTTCCTATCTTATTTTGCTAACAAAAAGAAAAACCAAGAGAGAGAGGAAGGAGGATTTTTGGCCAGCACTAAGGGAGAGAGAGCCATAAGCAAACCTAGGAGGAAGAAGGAGGAAGAAATCAAGCAAAGGTATACAATACTTTAACCTTAATCTAGTATATTTTTTTTGTTTTGATGTGATTTTGATGATATAAAGTTTATGATATTGAGATCTAAAATCTTAGATCTATATGTTAATAAGTGTTTTATGTTTAGATCTATCACTTTTGAGTGTCAAAAGTTAGATCTAAAGTAAGAAAATGAAAACTATGTTTTGAAAACTAGAAAACCCAAGTCTCTATTTTTTCTTAGCATTGGTTATGTTTTGCTTGGGTGTGGTGAAAGTTTAATGAAATAGATGATGGATTATGGTAGATCCTTAATTTTAAGGAGTATTAATATGTATTATGATGGTTTATGATATTTAATGTTTGATTAATCAAGAGATCATGGATGTTTTCTTAGAAATCATAAGGGTTAGAAAATTAGATTTTTAAGAAAACAAAACATGAAATTCAAATAGTCATATCTCTCATTATATTTTTGAATTTTTGAGTGTGGTCAAGCCCTGGAGTTAGATCTATGAGTCTGTTAACATCCCCAAGTGGAATCACTGAAAAAGGAGTTGTAGATTTTTGTATGGACTATTTTTAGCAAAGTAGGCAAAATCAAGAAAAACCGAAAAGCAATCTGCCCAAAACTTTCCAGGGGCAGTTTTGGTAACTTAAAATAAATTCAAACCTTTTGGGACATGAAAATATATGATATAAAGCAGCTCCTGTCCAAAGATGAGCTTATTCTGACTTAGATTGACCGAGTTATGACTATTTTAATTTTTGGGTTTTTTTTTGACAAAAACTGCTATAACTGGAGTTCTATAACTCCGAAGGCCACGAAATTTAAACTGAAAGTTCATGTTAATACGTGTAAGATTCTGCCAAGATTTGGGAATTGTTGGAGTTGAGCATGATATAGTTAATTTTCTTAAGTTACGAACTAAAAACAAACTTTTGAAAAATACTAAAGGAAATCGAAAAATTCCAAGAAAAATATATTTTCATAAGGGAGTTATAATCTGTCAAAATCCAGAAAAGAAATATTTTTGGAGTTATTTTGTTATTTTCCATATAAATAATTGAGTTATGAATAAATGAATTATGTAATGTTAAAAATATGGAAAATATGATTTTATGGCTTGAAAACCCTATATAAGATATGTCGACGTCGAGAAAAAATCCGCGGGTCGGGTCACAACCCGGATCTTTCTCTCTTCCTAAGTTATCTTTACTCTTACTCTTTTTATTTGTGAAAAAGGTTTTGAAGGGTTTTTTAGGAAAAGGCCAACATATACCATGTCGACGATTTGAACGTTTTACAGAGTCGCTAGTTGGTAGATTTGAAATGGTTGTTGTTGACTTGTTCATATTATAACCTTAATGTTTTGATGATGATTTGATTTTATGTACTATATCATTTACTATAAAATTTTAGGAAATTGATAAAAGGATCATTTATGATTTGATCAGAAGGTTTTGAAGACTTTGTATGCTAAGATTTTATGTAAGGTCATTGCAAATGTTTAATTTTTCAATTCAAGGCTCTAGGACATTTTATGTGCATTTAATATGATAAGTATTTTATGCATGCTCAAAATTGAAAGGGAATTCAGATTAAAATATTTACTGATTTTAATTAACGAAGACTTTCAAAATCAAATAGGTACTGCCATTTCATATGTCCTAATTCTATTAAGTTTATATGCTACACGTGTGAGGTGAATTAGGGTCATTGTGTATCTTGGAAATTGTTTGTGTGACAGCAGTATAATGATTACTATTGATTAGTGGGTCATCTACATATGTCTCAGAATTCATATATTTTAATTAACATAAAAAGTTGTTTTGGGATTACACTTGCATTTAATTATGGAACTAACACTCCTTCAAAGCTCCTAAGTTATTTATTACAAAAAGCAACGTGTTATCTTTCTTTGCACTTATTACGGAATTGATATATCTTCTATATTGAAAAAACAGTGTGGTTTATTGCGGTAGTGTGTAATTAAGAGTCATGATTACATTAGGAGATTTTAGAGTAAAGGAGTCAAACAAATAAATCTGACTAAAGATTTACACGGAATTAGTTTTACCGAGTATATATGTTATCCGTTTGTTTTGTTCCTAACAGAACTATAATTTGAATATTAACAGAACTAAATTTGCAACGAAAATATTTTTGGGCTATAAATTATATTGAAGTGTTTCAGAAAAAGATACAACACACGAATTAATCTTGCACTATCATAATTGAAAAGTTATTATTCTTGGTGCAATCATACAAGCTGATGGGCAATTAATTTTTAGATTATTTCTGGCTAATTTTCATGGACTCTAAATTGGTGATATCTCTTTACTATTTTATCATTGCATACATTAGTTGAGCCTTGCATTGTTAAATTGATTATTTGCTTTGATCATTAGACCTCTATATTTGTAATTCTTTCTTATTTAGACTAAGTGTTGTCTAAAGGTATTTTAATTCAGGTGGATTAAGAATTGTTTACAAACAGGTTCAAGGAAGCATAGATGCTTAAGGAGTGCATTGGTGCACAAGGAGAAAAAGTGCTCAAGTGAATTATTGTAATTCAAGTGTTGAAAGAATCTGTTTTGTAAAAAGAGTCAATTTAAAGAAATAAATTGAGTCTCCAATACTAGTTGGTACTGGACGTGGAGTAGGCTATTATTATAGAGGGTAATAGTTGAACCACGTAAAAATCTTGGTGTTCATTTTGTTACTTGATTTACCTTATTTGTTCACAAAAGATATTTAATTGTTTTGATAATTAAAACTTGAATATTTTTACTATCTTAAGATAAATTGTTAACACCAAGTTTTTTATAAAGCTATAAATTCAGCAAGTTATTTTTATTAAATAATAAGATTAAAGACTTAATCAAGTAGGCCATATTTATCCAGCAAGCTGCATTCATTATTATAGTAGGCTGAATTCAGTAGTTGTTGTTCAAGTTTAAAAATTGGTCATAGTTTGTTCCCATACTTATTCAACCCCCCTTCTAAGTGTGCCTTATCTGAATTTCATTTGGTATCAAAGCTTGGCTCTACTTATCTTGGTCTTAAATGTGATTTGTATGGAAAGATTCTATCATGGCACAATTCGAAAACAACAATTAAGAAGGTCAATCAACCAATAGACCTCCTCTGTTACATGGAACAGAAAACTACAACTTCTGGAAATTTTGAATGAGGATCTACCTTAAAAGAGATCCTTGGGAATGGTGGGTCGTAGAGAATGGACTTGTTACTCCAATGAAAGATGACGGCACTCCAAAGACTTAGCTATAAATGGACTCAACTGAGACTTACATGGCTTCCTACGATTCAAGGGCTATGAACACGTTACTTAGCGGCATGGTACAATCTGAGATCGATAAAGTTTCCTCATGCAATATAGCTAAGGAAATGTGGGACACTCTAATAGTAAGCCATGAACGTACATCAAAGGTACGAGAAGTTAAACTAAGCATGCTCATGCACGAATATGAAATGTTCAAACTTGAGAAAGATGAAACCATAAAGATAGCTCAAGCAAGGTTCCTTGTTCTCCTAAACTCTCTAAAGCTACTTGAAAAATCCATCCCACAAAGTGGGATTAACCGTAAGTTACTTCGAGCTATGCCCAAAAGGTTTGCTTCTAAAATTACTACTCTTCAAGATTCTGCTACTATTTCTACTATGGATACTCTAACTCTTTTCGGTGAACTTGAGGAATATGAACATCAATTAAAGAGATATGATGATGACTAGGAAGCCCCTCAAAGAAAAGTTTTAGCTCTTAATGCAGGAAATGAAGAGGAACTTGATGATGACTCAGATGAAGAAATAGCTATGTTGTCAAGAAGACTTAAAGGACTACTTCAAAGGAAGAACAAGAGGAGGAATACGTTCAACTCAAATAAGTTCAAGGGAAAGCAAACCGAAGAGACATGCTTCGAATGTGGACATCCTGGTCACTTCAAAAAGGACTGCTTTCAATTAAAGAACAAAGGATAAACGGGCTTCAAGGATAATAAACGAAACAAAGCACTTGTCACTTGGAGTGATGAAGAGGAGTCCGAAGTTGAGATCGATGCCAATGATGAACTTGCTCAAGTTTGCTTCATGGGACTAGAAGGTGAATCAAACGAGGTATCTATTTATGAGTTTAGTTCTTTGAAACAAGAAAATGAAAAATTAAAAGAAAAGAGTGCATGTTTAAAAGGTTTAGTTAATTCATTAATGAGTGAAGTTGATTTTTTGATAGATGAAAAGAAAGAAATCGGAAAAGAGTCATCTTGTAAAGAAGAAAAGATTTTGATTGCAAAGAATGATTATCTTGATAATTATAACAAAATTCTTTTCAATAAGGTAAATTATTTGAATAATGAAGTTCAAAAATTAACTAATGAACTTAAAATGAGAGATGTATGTATTGATGCATTTAGTGATGAATCTCATTGTAAAACTATTCCTACTAATGGACTTCAAAAGGAAATAGATTCTTTAAAATCATATTTTGCTAAATTCGTTCAAGGAGAAGAAAACTTAAATGTCATTTTGGGTAAACAAAGGCCTAGTTTTGAAAGACAATTAATCGGTTACAACCCTATACATAAAACGAGAAATGTGAACATCCTAAAATCTAAGTCACGTTTTAGTTTAAATTATTGTTCTCCTTTCACAACATGTAGAAATTATGGTATTAAAGGTCACTTGGACATAAAATGTTTTAAGAAAAATAAGATTAAAAAGGTATGGGTTAAAAAGTGTGATTTACTTGCAACTAACATTGAAGGACCCAAAAAGATGTGGGTACCAAAAGGATGAATTATCTTTTCTTGACAGGTATGTCTCAAGGCAAGGGTTCCATCTCAAAAATAGATTCTTGATAGTGGATGCTCTCGTCACATGACTGGTGACAAATCAAATTTCGTGGAGTTGAAAATCAAGAAGAAATATGGAACGGTTACATTTAGAGATAATCGAACTTGCGAAATTATCGAAAAAGGTAAAATTGGTAATGGTAAGGTCAATATTGATAATGTACATCTTGTTAGTGGACTAGAATTTAATCTTATAAGTGTTAGTCAATTAATGGATAATGGTCATCAAGTAACATTTGAAAAAGAAAAATGTATAATTTCTCATGGTACTAACAATACTACTCTAGTTGCACAAAGGGAAGGAAATATATATACTCTTGATTTTGAGCAACAGGAGGAAGAACTGTGTCTTGTCGCCGTACAAGATGAAGCTAATCTATGGCATAAATGGATGGGACATGTTCATATGGATTTAATCAAGAAACTATCTTTAAAGAACCTCGTAAAAGGATTGCCTAAAATAAACTATGAAAAGAAGGGAGTTTGTGTTCCGTGTCAACTTGGGAAACAAGTAAGAACATCACTTACCGCAAAGAACATGGTATCAACTTCTTTTCCCTTGCAATTACTTCATCTTGATTTGTTTGGACCAGAAAGACATGCTAGTATCAATGGTAAATTTATGCATTTGTAATAGTTGATGATTTTTCTAGATATACTTGGGTATTGTTTTTAAGAACAAAAGATGAAGCATTTAAAGAGTTTGAAAAATTGATAAGAAATCTTGACACAAGATATAGTTTCAAACTCATTAGAATTAGGAGTGATCATTGTACTGAATTTCAAAAGGACTTCATAATATTTTGTGATAAAAAAGGAATTAGACATGAATTTTCAGCTCCGGGAACTCCTCAACAAAATGGAGTAGTGGAGAGAAAGAATAGAACATTACAAGAAACAGTTAGAACTTTGTTACAAGAAAGTAAACTTCCTAAGAAGTTTTGGGCCAAAGTTGTAAACACATCTTGTTATGTTTTGAATAGAGTACTTATTCGTCCAATCATTTTGAAAACTCCTTATGAGCTCTTAAATAATAAGATTCTTAACATAAGTTATTTCAAAGTTTTTGGATCTAAATGCTTTATTCTTAATACTAGTGATAACTTGGGAAAATTTGATGCTAAATCCTATGAAGGTATTTTCATTGGCTATTCACAAAATAGCAAGGCATATCGTGTATTTAATATTAACAAGTTATGTGTTAAAGAATCTGTTCATGTTACATTTAGTGAGACTAATAATGATCTTCCAAAAGAAAGAGATGAGGATGCAAGTAACTTGGAGATTTCAGCGAATCCAGCAAACCGAAAAGATATATTCAGCAAACCGAATGAACGTATTCAGCAAGCTTAATTGAACAACTCGCATAAAGTGGAACAAGGATCAACACAAGAGCTTGAAGAAGATCTTTTCCAACAAAAAGATATAATACATGATGTCTAAATGCCAAAGACTACAAGATATCTAAAGAATCATTCGTCAGAAAACATTATTGGAGATATAAACAAAGGAATCACCACACGGAGAGGCTTACAAAATCACTATGCATTCTCTGCATTTTTATCCAACAGCGAGCCAAAGAATGCTAAGGAAGCCATCCTTGATAAAAGTTGGCTAATGGTAATGCAAGAGGAACTTCAACAGTTTGAACGATGTCAAGTCTGGGAACTTATGCCTCCTACTGAAGGTTTCTCCATTATTGGAACAAAATGGGTGTTTAAGAATAAGCTTGATGAACATGGAACAATCATTCGTAACAAAGCAAGGTTAGTAGCTCAAGGATACAATCAACAAAAAGGGATCGAGTATAAGGAAACCTTTGCCCCAGTTGTAAGGCTAGAATCGATCCGAATCTTGCTATCATTTGCTTGTTACAAGAAATTTAAGCTTTATCAAATGGACGTGAAAAACGCCTTCCTCAACGGATACATCAATGAAGAGGTATATGTAAAGCAACCTCCCAGATTCGAACATGAAAAGTATCCAAATCATGTTTATAAGCTAAAGAAAGCTCTCTATGGTCTCAAACAAGCTCCAAGGGCTTGGTACGAGAGTTGAGTAAGTATCTTCTTTCAAATGGTTTTACTAGAGGAAAAATTAATTCTACATTATTTATTAAGCATGCAAATAAGGATATTATTATTGTGCAAATATATGTAGATGATATAATATTTGGTGCTACTAATGATTTTCTTTGTGAGTGGTTTTCAAAGTGTATTCATAAGGAGTTCGATATGAGCTTAATGGGAGAACTGAATTATTTTTTGGGACTCCAAATCAAACAAATAAAGGAGGGAATCTATATCCATCAAACCAAATATACAAAAGAGCTAATCAAAAGATTTGGTTTTGAAGGATCCAATTCAAAGGCTACACCAATGAGTACATCAATAAAGCTTACTTCTGATGAAAAAGGTATAGATGTAGAATTAACCAAATACCGAGGTATGATTGGCTGTTTATTATATTTAACTGCATCTAGACCTGACATAATGTATAGTGTATGTCTTTGTGCTCGGTTTCAAGCAAAACCTAAGGAATCCCACTTACAAGCTGTTAAAAGAATTCTTAGGTATTTAAGTGGTACTATCAATTTGGGTTTGTTCTATCCAATTTGTAATCATTTTGAACTAATTGGCTACTCAGATGCTGACTATACAGGATGTCAAATTGATAAGAAAAGTACGAGTGGTGCTTGTACATTTTTGGGACAAAGTTTGTATCTTGGCATAGTAAAAAGCAAACCTCAGTGGCCCTTTCTACTACTGAGGGTGAATACCTAGATGCAGGAAGTTGTTGCTCTCAAATATTGTGGATGAGACAAACTTTATGTGATTTTGATATTCTATGTGATTGTGTGCTCATATATTGTGATAACTCTAGTGCCATAAACATATATAAAAATCCTATTTTGCATTCACGTACAAAACATATAGAGGTTAGACATCATTTCTTAAGGGGTAATGTTTCAAAAGGTTTAATTAAATTAATTTGTATTCCTACAGAAAATCAGTTAGCTGATATTTTCACTAAACCCTTAAATGAAGAAAGATTTTGTATGTTAAGAAGAGAACTTGAAATTTGCATGGTATAATTAGTGTTCACGTACTTAAGTATGTAATAGTACAACTGCATGTTATTAAATAAAATACGTTTGTTTGCTATTCATTTTTGGTTCATGAATCTATTAATACCGACTACAATTTATTGCTAGGAAACGTATCTATATTTAGCTCTATTCTCGGTATTATCACATCATAACAGTGTTTTAGATTTCATCATTACCTTCGAGATTTGAAAAGATTTGTAGAGCATTATCTTCTCGAGACGTCCTCTCAGTTTCAAACTCTTCAATATTAAATCATTTTCTTATCTCTAACTTTACCAAAATCCTTTTTCTTTCTTCTTGCTAATACTCTCTCAAATCTCTGCAAAAATGAAAATGAGAGCAAGCAAGCGATCGTCTGGCGTTTCCATCAATGACGGTCCACAGACTCGATCTCCCTTATACCATGAAAACGAAGCAGAAGTCCAAACGACAGCAAAGGCAGAAGTCTGTGCATGTATCGTCTGATGATGCCACTCTTTCAGATGATTCAGATTCTAGTTTTTCCTTCTTAGAGTTTTCAGAACTACAGGAGACAGACCAGTCTCCAGACATGGAACTTCCTTCTTCATAACTTGATCTTTTGGTTCTGGTAAATTTTGGTTCTTCTTTTTCTGATTTATCAGATAATTTCTTTAGAGGTCATAGTTTTGAAGAACGTTTTAAAACTTCGATTGCTTCAAAATAGTTTGTTTATGAGAAAATTTTAGATATGTTCTATGTTAAAAATTCTCCTCTAGGACAACTTTTTAAATCATGTGGTTTAACATCTATGTTTTTTCCTCCTACCGAAGCTTACCCACGGTTGGTTCAACAGTTTTATACCAATCTTGAGTGTCATAGTGATTGTTATACTTCTTTTGTCAAAGGCAAATTATTGTTCTTTACGGTTGTAGATTTTGGTAGTTTTCTTGATATTCCTTCTGCTGGACCTTGTCCATTTACCTTAAAAGGTGCTGCTAATATCCCTTTTCCACCTCTTGAACAACTTCAAATTGTCATAAATAATTCTAGTCTCACAACTCAGTTTACTCCAAAGACGGTTGATGTTTGTCCTACTGCTGGTGTTATCCATAAATTGGTTCGTTACAATCTGTTTCCCCGCCTTGGTGGTGGTTCAGATTTTACGTATCAAGATTTGGTGGTGGTGGCCATGATTTTTAAAGGCGTTTCTTTTAATTACTCTCTCATGATGTTATCTCACATGTTAAGTTGCATTCGTCAAACTAAAAAGTGTCTTCCGTATGGCTGTTTTCTAACCAATGTTTTCCAACATTTTAATATCTATCTTGATGATGAAGTTGTTGTCTCTCACAATGAATTTATTAATTCTGCAAATTTAAAACAATCCCATCTGTCTCTAGTTAATGGTACGTTCATTCGTATTGTTCCTGATCCTATCCAAACATCACCTACTCCTTCCTCTTCTTCTACTCTGCCGAATAATTCTGATTCCTCTCCTGAAATTTTGAGTATACTGACTACTATTCTTCAGAATCAAGAGGCTATGCAAATTGACATTGTTGAAATCAAGCATAGACTTCAAGTGTTGGAAAAAGGCAAGTTGCCCATAAGGGCAAATGTTTTACAACAATGTATCACTCGGATGGAAGATGAATTCATTGACTTGCAAGCTGGTTTTGAATTGCACACTACTGCTATGGTTGAAAGTTTACAACGTATGATCAATTGCAATTCCTGCCAGTTGAGTCAGGAATTAAAGTTTGTTAGTTATATTAACTTGGAGAGTTTGCGGATTTTGTGGCAGCAAAGTTTAATGCTGTTGGCCAGAAGTTGCATTTTCAGAATATGTATTCAACGATTCCTGAATGGCCTCGTTGCAACTGGATGGCTGAATATGTTGGAGATTTCATGGAACTTCCTTTACCTAATGCTACATTTATTCCTTGTCCCCCTCGATTTGCTGATACTTTGTCTTTAGAAGAACGACTTCATCGCATTCTTCATCGTCCGTATTTCACTACTCGCCCCCCCATCTTTGTGAATGTTGAAGATATTGACTGACCGTTCTTTTTGCATGATGACAAAGGGGGAGATGTTTTGGGATGAGGTTGCTAAATGATTTGAAGATTTGATTATATTTTTAAGACTATTTTATCTTTGTTATGGTTGGTTGTGTTAAGACTTTGATTGATGATTCCTGCACTGCACTACACTACACCAGACGTTTGATGACATTTTGGATAATTTGCTATTGAATATTTTTGTTTAATGTCTATTATATGTTATGCTAATATATTTGTAGGTGATGAATAATGCTTAATAGAAAGCATGATGGGTATTTTGATTTTATAAATATCCTGAAATATAGTATGCATGGATTTAGGGGGAGCTATAATTTTTGGTGTTGTCATCATCAAAAAGGGGGAGAATGTTGACTTGTTCATATTCTAACCTTAATGTTTTGATGATGATTTAATTTTATATACTAAATCAGTTACTATGAAATTTCAGGAAATTGATAAAAGGATCATTGATGATTTGATCAGAAGGTTTTGAAGACTTTGTGTGCTAAGATTTTATGTAAGGTCATTGCAAATGTTTGATTTTTCAATTCAAGGCTCTAGGACATTTTATGTGCATTTAATATGATAAGTATTTTATGCATGCTCAAAATTGAAAGGGAATTCAGATTAAAATATTTACTGATTTTAATTAACAAAGACTTTCAAAATCAAATAGGTACTGCCATTTCATATGTCCTAATTCTATTTAGTTTATATGCTACACAAGTTATGTATCTTGGAAATTGTTTGTGTGACGGCAGTATAATGATTACGATTGATTAGTGGGTCATCTGCATATGTCTCGAAACTCATATATTTTGATTATCATGAAAAGTTATTTTGGGATTACATTTAATTACAGAACTAACACTCCTTCAAAGCTCCTAAGTTATTTATTTCAAAAAGCAACGTGTTATCTTTCTTTGCACTTATTACGGAATTGATATATCTTCTATATTGAAAAAATAGTTTGGTTTGTTGCGGCAGTGTGTAATTAAGAGTCAGAATTACATTAGGAGATTTTAGAATAAAGGAGTCAAACAAATAAATCGGACTAAAGATTTACATGGAATGAGTTTTACCGAGTATATATGTTATCCGTTTATTTTATTCCTAACAGAACTATAATTTGAATATTAACGGAACTAAATTTGCAACGAAAATATTTTTGGGCTATAAATTGTATTGAAGTGTTTCAGAAAAAGATACAACACACGCGAATTAATCTTGCACTATCATAATTGAAAAGTTATTATTCTTGGTGCAATTATACAAGCTGCTGGGCAATTAATTTTTAGATTATTTTCGGCTAATTTTCATGGACTCTAAATTGGTGATATCTCTTTACTATTTTATCATTGCATACATTAGTTGAGCCTTGCATTGTTAAATTGATTATTTGCTTTGATCATTAGACCTCTATATTTGTAATTCTTTCTTATTTAGACTAAGTGTTGTCTAAAGGTATTTTAATTCAGGTGGATTAAGAATTGTTTACAAACAGGTTCAAGGAAGCATAGATGCTTAAGGAGTGCATTGGTGCACAAGGAGAAAAAGTGCTCAAGTGAATTATTGTAATTCAAGTGTTGAAAGAATCTGTTTTGTAAAAAGAGTCAATTTAAAGAAATAAATTGAGTCTCCAATACTAGTTGGTACTGGACGTGGAGTAGGCTATTATTATAGAGGGTAATAGTTGAACCACGTAAAAATCTTGGTGTTCATTTTGTTACTTGATTTACCTTATTTGTTCACAAAAGATATTTAATTGTTTTGATAATTAAAACTTGAATATTTTTACTATCTTAAGATAAATTGTTAACACTAAGTATTTTTATAAAGCTATAAATTCAGCAAGTTATTTTTATTAAATAATAAGATTAAAGACTTAATCAAGTAGGCCATATTTATCCAGCAAGCTGCATTCATTAATATAGTAGGCTAAATTCAGTAGTTTTTGTTCAAGTTTAAAAATTGGTCATAGTTTGTTCCCACACTTATTCAACCCCCCTTCTAAGTGTGCCTTATCTGAATTTCAGTTGTACCAACTCAATTGAGTTTTGTTTGAAAGAGGCCCAATTGCTGAACACTGTCGAAACTTGATATTTGAAAATAAAGTGTTGAGTTCTGGGGCTTGGTTAAGCGTGGGAAAGGTGTTAGGCATCCCACAACTCTCGTGTAAACACAGTACCACATCTTTTTAATACTTTTTCTTTTAAATCTGCAGTATGTGTGTGAATGCTGGAAGAAAATTGGGCCTATGTTTAATTTGAAAGTATATCTATGCATCATTGAACCTATATACGAAGGGTTTGATTTGATTTACAAAATGTCTTTGATTTGATTTGCAAAAGTGTTTGATTTGATTTCCAAAAGCTTCTTTTTTTGATAAGATTATTGAAATGATGTTTTTTTGAAAGAAATTTTTTCAAACCCTTACGCTAACATAGGAATTGAAGCATATTGATACTTTAGTTTTATCTTTTCAGCCTTAAGGCTCAATTTGAATGAGGTGCGAAGCATCCTCGACCACAAACTATATACAAGTGTCGGTCTTCTCATGGGCATGACAGCCATCGGAGTGACTCTGACACGACAAACCATATTTTCACTATGTTGAAACCTTAAATTCGGATAACCATTTTAAGGTCTTTTGTATGTACATTTTACAGAAAAACTGGCAGGGTACATTTGTAAAGTGGAGTTTATCCATCGTGGAAATCAGATTCTGATCTGTTTGATCATGAATCCCACGATTCTTAGGCTCACAGAGGGAGGCCAATAAACCTACACAGCTCAAATTTGTACAGAAATATATCCAAATATCGCCAGAACCAAGGATTCATCAATAAATCCTGGTTCGCACTTGGCCGAAGCATCTTGTTCCCACTAGATAGTGATCTAAGGACCGCGAGGTAGCTTTTATAACTGAAACTAGAAAAACGCTAGATTTAAATAAATCTCAGGCATTCTAGCTTTCCGATTCTGTCTGGACCTATTTTGAATCGTTTGAAAGCTAGAGTTGGCGAGATTTAAAGAAATCTAGTTCGCCAGCCGAAATGTCAGTGCCGATTCATATCAAATGAATATTTAAAGCAATAATTTAATAAAAATAAGTAAAGCCATATATATATAATTATATATATAAGAAAGCTGTAAAGGGCGATGAGTTTTTACTCGCAAGCCCGTACTGGAATTAAAGTATACATATATATATATATATATATATATATATATATTTATAAAAGCTGTAAATAGCCACGGAATGATCCAGGCTTTGACAGAATTGAAATATATATATATATATATATATATATATATATATATATATATATATATATGAAAGCATAAAATAGGCGATAGGTTTTCACGCTTGTGCCCGGACTGGAAAGTAAATAAATATATATATATATATATATATATATATATTTATAAAAAGCTATAAAAGCCACGGAATGATCCAGGATGGATAGAATTGAAATATATATATAAAAATAGTAAAGGGCGGTGGGTTTTCACTTCGAGGCCTAGACTGGAAAGTAAATATATATTTAGATAGAAAAATAGTTAAACCAGGACTGGGAAGATAACCCAGTATAGTTAATGGTGCAAAAATTAGTAAAAAGGCCACAGAATGATCCAGGCCGAACTGGAATGTAAATATATATATATATATATATATATATATATATAAGCAGTAAACTACTGCGGATTTGACATTCGGGCTTGACAGAATTGAAAAGTTAGTATATATACAATTAAATGTATACAAAAAAAGCCAAACCTGGACTGGGAAGATAATCCAGTCCGGCATAGTTTCTCAACACAAAGATGCAAGTATATAAAAGCTGCTGGAAGCGACGGATCGTCAATCCGAGTTGTAGAAATGCCAAAAAATGCGTTTAGGTACTAAAATATACCAAAAGTTAACAAAAACGGCCACAAAACTGAGTTCCGGGCATATTTAGAAAAAGAAACTTGATATGCAAGTGTATAAAAGTGCGAAGAAGTAATAATATCTTTCTGATCATAAAAATACTCACAATGGACTACTACACGGACTTTTTGCCAAATCGTAGGCTTTAAACGTCTAAATCTTCCAGTTATTTTCTGATATGTGGTAGTATGTGGTTATATCTACGTGTTAGATTGAAAAAATTTGGGTTTCAAAGACAAGAAGATAGCTGAAAAACCAAACGGGCAGGGGTTTAGAGCGTTTCTGAATTCTTCAAATGAGCTGGGGGTGAGCTCATATATTTAGACCCAGGAGCCTCCACTCTACCTGCTGCTTTCGCAGTTAGAGGTACGGCTCTATGTGGCAAGGCCCACGTGGCGGGTCCCATTGCATCGAAGTAAGTTCATTTCAAGTAATGCGATGTTAGGTTCAAAACTTTTTAACTTTTGATCGGAGCGTCCGTTTGAGGTGTGCCATTTTCGAAAAGCCCTCACCGAGAGTGTCACAATGACATGGGATAAAACATTTTTCGGCTCCAAAAAGATGGGTTCATAACCATGTCTTCGATTCCCCGCAATTTATCCGTTGAGCTGTCTTGCGCTGTTTGCACTCGGGATCATTGTTATGGTTCGTTCTGACCTTGGTGGCATCAATTCGGCTTGAGTTTGTTCGAATTGGCTTAATGTTGGTAAAATGACTATTTTTCCCCTTTTGGGATTGTCTTCAATGTCGGCATGGCCATCGGCTGACTTCCTGAGGTTATTTCTACGGTTTGGATCCCATTCGAGTTTGTTCGTCCTTAGTGTTGTCTCCGAGGCTAACTTGGTCATTCCAGGTTTTCCTCTGGAGATGTTGTGATGCTTCAGGATTATTTTTGAAGATAACCTGACTTCCTAGGTTGAGACCGGGGCTGACTTGTACCTCCTGGGTTAAGATCGGGGCTGACCTGTACCTCAGGGTTGAGACCGGGGCTGACCTGTACCTCTTGGGTTAAGATCGGGGCTGACTTGTACCTCCACGGTTGAGATCGGGGCTGACCTGTACCTCGTAGGTTAAGACCGGGGCTGACCTATAACTTCCGGATTGAGACCGATGCTGACCTGTACCTCCCAGGTTGAGACCTGGGCTGACCTGTACCTCCCGAGTTGAGACCGGGGTTGAGTTGACGGCCCGATATTAAGACTGGGGTTGATTTGACAGCCCGGTATTGAGATCGGGGTTGATTTGATGGCCTGGTATTGAGACTGGGGTTGAGTTTATGGCCTGATATTAAGACTAGGGTTGATTTGATGGCCCGGTATTGAGACCGGGGTTGAGTTGATGGCCCAGTATTGAGACCGGGATTAATTTGACGGCCCAGTATTGAGATCGGGGTTGAGTTGACGGCCTGGTATTGAGACCGGGGTTGAGTTGACGGCCCGGTATTGAGACCGGGGTTGATTTGATGGCCCGGTATTGAGACCGGGGTTGAGTTGATTGCCTGGTATTGAGATCGGGGTTGAGTTGATGACCTAGTATTGAGACCGGGGTTGATTTGACGGCCCGATATTGAGACTGAGGTTGATTTGACTGCCCGATATTGAGATCGGGGTTGATTTGAAAAGACAGTCTTTCCCTCCTACAGTGTTAGTAACAGGGAAATCTTTTTTTGGAGTGTTTACAAATGCCCTTTTTATCATGTTCATGCAATGTAATGAAATGAATAGGATAAAGATTAGTAGACACGGGAAATTCAAATGCAAAGGGGAGGCAATGCATGATAGGGTATGTCATGAATGTCAGATACCTTCGAGGGGGTAGGGTTATCACTAATTGATTACGTTAGTTTCTGCTGGGGATAACGTTATTAATGATATCTCTTGGGGCGACACTGTCAGACGATTACTTGTAGGATAACCACTGACATGTTATTAGAGTTAGTCTGTCACAGATTGTTCTCATCTCGCTCTGCTAGAGATGACGTTATCCGTGATGAACCTGCCAACTCTGATGAAGATGATATTATTGATGCTACCTTGGTTTGAGACCAATGGTTTTCCATGTCTGTCAAGACCCTTCACAAGGCATATTTTCCTTCCCGACTGATGTCATCGTATCTTTCTATCGATTTTTTCCCCGGGGGAAATATCTCGGTTACCGAGTACCTCAGCGTGTACTTCCGATGCCATCTTGATGATAATTTACATCGGTAGTTTGCAATAGGAGTGTTGAATCACCAATCCTTCTCGGTGCTTCTTCTGAGGATGTGTAAACAGATTCCATCATCGGGGATGGATTATTATATTGCTTCCATCACCGGATCACTTCCTATGCTTTGCAAGGTTGTGCCAATGGCTGAGATGTTGCTAGGGTTGAGCCAACGATTGAACTATCACCGGTCTGTACCCGACGCTTCACTGGGGTTGTGCCAATGACTGAGATGTCGCTGGGGTTGAGCCAACAGCTGAACTGTCATCAGTTTGTACCCGATGCTTTGGTGGGGTTGTACCAAAGGCTAAACTGTCATCAGTCAGTACCCGACGCTTGCCAATGGCTGAACTATCATCAGTCTGTACCCGATGCTTCGCTGGGGATGTGCCAACGGCTAAACTGTCATCGGTCAGTACCCGAAGCTTCGAAAGTAGCAGTTTTCGGCAGTTTTGCGCAGTCTTTCGGCAATTTTTTAGCATTCTTCATCATTTATCCCCATATATTGCTTCGGGATGAATACCAAGGGTTTTTAGAGAGTTCTCCTTTCTGTCAGGATTACGTTGCTTAAACGCAGGATTTCAGGACCGCTCAATTGCGTAGCGATTTTTTCTCAGATTTGACTTTTCAGCTCATATAAACTCCATTTCAACTCGAATCGAACCGAACCAAAATGGAGGGAGTGGGGCCCACCTTGGGGTGCCGCAGGTAGAGGTGCAACAGCCGCAGGTGGGCCCGCTTCTACCTGTGGCTTTATATTGGTTGCGGGATTCATTTGAAATCAGTTTCATTTCGAGTTTTAAACGGAATTCGATTTTCTTTTTCAGATCTACGGAGTTCAGGAAGCCTTTTTCAGATTCCGTCAGCTTCCACATGTTTAGTGCATCGCATGTAACGTTTTACATATTTTTTTGCAAGTTTTAACCGTTAAAAGCATGTAAACCACGTAGGGTGCTTTCAAACGTAATGTATGAAAAATGTATGCCTATATGACCTGCTAAAAATTTTCTAACTTCATATATATGCATATTTTACTGTAATGTACGTTTTGACGTAAAAAAATTCAAATTCTAAGACAGTCATATTTTGCTCTTTTTGATCAGTTTATTCATCCTTTTTGAGGCCTAGTGAGCCTGGATTTTCAACTAAAAATGTCCATGGTAATTTGGCTACCATGCAAAGTTTATCTTTGATTTTTTTTTCATAAATATGAACTATTCCTATTTTTTGGAAGGTGTGCTACTGAATGGCCACCTAGACATGCTTATGTGCATGCGGATAGTCCATTTTACAAAGGAAACTCTAGCGAAATTTTTTCAAAAGCCCGAGTATTTAATAAACATGCAATTTTGACTATACTGGGGATTTTTGACTGACCAATGCATGTTTTTAGGATTTATTTTTTTGAAAAAGATGCAGTTTTGACTCTACGGAGGATTTTTAACTGACCTATGCATGTTTTAGGACTTAGAAATGCATAAAATACTGATTTAAATTATTAAGCCACAGGTTTTAGGCTTACCACACCCTTTTTAAGGTGATTTGGAGACTTTGTCCAGGTGATGGACCGAAACAGACCCGGTAGTGCTAGTAAGGTAGTTTCGGGAGTTAGACGGAGGCAAGCTTCTGATGTTCCTCAGCAACGTCCAGCTCGGCCACCTCGCAGATTAGCAGAGTCGGTGATTCGTCCAGACCAGGACGAGCAGCCGATTGATATTGATGATGACCAGGCTCCTTTTGCTACTCCTGCCCCGGCTCAGGTCCCACGTACGGAGCTTCTAGGCATTGTTGTGCCGATCCAGGAGTTGCTGGGAGACTTGAGTTGTCATCCATCGCGATTTCTTCACGCCAATGAGGTGACTTAAAGTTTTATTCTCTCTAGATTCTCTTTTTTCTTTTTCCATTCTCGGGGCACAGGTTTTTGACACAGTTTGTCTTTTGATGCAGATTCCCGACTTTATGCAGCCCAGAAAGAGCTGGTTCAACATACACTCCCTCTACCACACTTTGCACCAGGAGTACAGGGATATCGTTGACGGCTGGGGGTTTCAGGCCTTCTTCTTTATTCTTCCCCGCCGTTGCCCTTGGGGTTATATGAGGGCTCTGTCTAAGCGCTGGTTCCACCAGACTCAGTCTCTTCATTTGTTGGACTGCGAGGTGATGATGACACCTATGGATTGGAGGTTCATCACCGACATAGAGTTCAAGGGTGAGCCTGTGCCTGTTGTGGCTGACATTACACCCACTGCCATTTGATCCCTATTGGGAGTTCCTATATCAGCGCTTAAGGGTCGGACTATCCAATCTGGTCCCTTGAGCATAGATGCCCAGAGTGGGGCTTTACTTGAGCCTCTGCCTGATGACTAGAGGGTTAGGGATCTCATCTTGAGGCAATTATTTTTGGTGATCATATGGGGTTATTTTCTGGCGGACAACTCATCGACTGTGTCCTTCGCCTTGGTCAGTGCTACCCGACATGTAGAGCGCCTCAGTGACTTTGATTGGGGTTCCTACACCTTCTATTTTCCCCGGGGCATGCGCATGCTTTCGGAGGGTTTGATGGAGGCTTGGTTAGGATTCTACCCATTTCTGCTGGTGAGTACATCTTTCTTGTACCTTTTTGATTTCTGCATTTACATTTATCAGTCTTAGTCCTTGAGGACTTTTAATATTTACATAGCCAGTTCTGGGCGTATGAGAGGCTTCCTTGCCTACAGCCCGCCACTGCTTTAGGTCTGGAGACCTTTTCCTGGGGACGGCATTGGCATCACTACACTCCTACAGAGGTCCCTGTTGTTAAGGGTTTTACTCATTCCGGCCCGCAGTTAGAGCTTTTGACTGCCGGAGCGATCTCGTGGATCCCATATACCTCCGAGTTTTTGACTATTGGATTTGAGGGAGACTTCCCCACTGGTCGGGAGTTTGCATTGTCGACCTGTATAGTCCCATTTTTGACAGAGGGAGGCTGGAAGCTCTATCTAGGAGAGCGTGCTATCAGGAGTATTATAGGGCAGATTCATATTCTCATTGTTCCTCGTGCTTGGCATCATTGGCCATTGGTCCAGCCATTGACAGATATCCCTATAGAGGGTGTAGACGGCTTTGCCCTATCAGAGGGCCCTTACAGCCAGAAGGCATTTAGTAGTTGGTGGAGCCCTCACACGATTGGATCTCAGACTCGTGCTACCCAGTTTATGGCAGACATGGTGCCTGGGTCTGTGATGATGACAGACTGGATAGCGTGTCTCAGGGAGCCTACTCATTTGGACTAGATTATAGGGTTGACCCAACAGTTGGAGAGAGCTCATTTATTCATCAATAGACCTGGAAAATGGGCTGAGCCAAAATGGCCCAATTTTTTATAGGCTAAAAATATGAGGCCTGTGGCTCGGGTTGGGCCGGGCCGAGCCGGCATGCGGGCTTTTTTTTATTTATATTAATACACTTTCTTCTTTTATCAAAAAAAGTAACTATGATAATTAATCTCCTACTCTCCTTTCATAACATTTTCTTTGGTCTTGCTTTTGATTAAGTTTTTTGTCTGTGTAACAATTGTCCTTCATTGCTTGGTAAAATAAAGTTATTGTATATCTCAACACCAAAGCTTTATTAGACATCCTTGATTAGCATTCAAAATGAAAATTCTACTTATTTCGGGTTATGATTTAATTGTTGTTCAGGTGCCAGAGAATCAAGACTGAATTCAGATTAACTATCTTGAAGATGAACTTATAGTGTAAATTATGTAAAGTGAGTCCCTTGACAATCTGAGGATTCAACATATAAACTTGTAGTTGGACATGCCTAATGTTTTTCCCCTTGCCTTGAACAAGTACCAACTTAACTGTCTTTTTAACTTAAATCACATATTTGTGATTTCATAACTCAATAAGTCTCTTCATAAAGTAACTTATTTATACTGCCTCTTATATGGATAAGTAGTTCTTGTTGTCCCTTAAAAATTCTACAATGTCGCTGCATTTTAAGAACTGAAGGCATAACAAATAAACCAGCCAAAACATTTTTTTTTTAAAAAGCCCGCGGGTGGCCAAATTTGGGCCGAGCCAAAACGGCCCAAGTTTTCGTGGGCTAAAAAATACAAGCCCAAAGCCCAATTTTTACGGCCCGGCCCGCTGGCCCGGGCCACGTTTGCCAGGTCTATTCATCAGGCATCTTGGCAGAGATCCGTCAGAGGCATCTTCTTTTGACCCTTCCAACTCAGGAGCGGGCCCCTCTTCAGGTCCATTTTCCAGTAATTTTGAAGGAGCTCATCTTCCCTTGTACCGCTCAGACATGCTTGATGATCGCGAATTTGTGTTTACGAAGGAGATAGAGCAAGTTAACCACCTGAGTGTAGATATTTTAGATCTTTTTGGATAGCTATTGTAGCTATATCTTGTGGTCAGCCACTGTTTTGGCTGTTTGGGAGGCTGTGGCCCATTTTGATAGACCATTGTTAGTAGTTGGGTGGTGGTGCCCCAGATTCCTATACTTTTTTTTTATTTTGTATTTATCAGATAGGGATGATGCTTGCAGTAAATAGTTTATTGTAGATATGCATGATATTTCCTACCTATCATATTATGTTTATCATTATCATTATGCATGTATTATGTCATGTGTATGCATTTAGACAGATGAGTTCAGATTTGACCCCTGGACGGTCTTGTGATACGGTGATACAGATGGCGTAGTTTACCGTCAGTCATATTGAGCACTTACCACCATCTGTGGTGGCATCATCCTTGAGATCGTGGTATGAGAGCCTGCCCTTCCTAGCCAGAGGGACAATGGATCAGATGCTATGGCATTCATTGGCCTTCGTAGACTTTTAGGTTTCGTACGGGTTCGTAGATGGCCTTTTACCCTTTTTGATACCCGAGAGACAGGTTTTTTGCTTCGGGCGGCACGAGCTGACTCTGACTTTAGAGGAGTATGAGCGGTTCACTGGTTTGGCTTTAGACTTGCCCTGTGCTCGTACTACGATCAGCGATATGAGGAGACCGTTTCTTAGGATGTCTGGTCTACGTCAGAGTGTCGTTTCAGATGAGATCGTTTATGGACATGTGATCTATATGGACTTCTTGATCGATCATTTTGGTAGGCTTGATAGTTATGGTCGACATGCTGGAGATTTTATTATTTCGACAAAGGCATGACATTTGGCCAGGATAGATGTTTTGCTGATGTGCATAGTAGCCTACATCTATATGCCACTTCACTTGGACCACGTGGATGTCGGATTGATAGTCGTGGTTCGAGCCCTTAGACAGGGTAGCACTATTCTTCCGATGATATTGGTCGAGACACTGAGAGCAGCCACCCACTGCAGTACCCACCTGGATGGGTTTTTTAGAGGCAGTTCGGTCTTGCTGTACGTATGGCTCATGTCCCATCTACGATCGATTGGATTTTTCAGACACCAGGGGTATTGTTTTACCCATGAGATAGCCATGTCACTCTCCTCCCAGCCTACCGAGTGTACTGACGCCGAGATATGGTTATCATTTTTATCTGATATTGCACATCCGTTCTCGATTCTGCCATGCTCAGGGCTAGTCTCCCCTTATAGCTTCATCACCCACACTTCTGGCATGGACTACTTGCCCCTAGCGGGATTGAGGGGAGTGACTACTTACCATCCTCTGGCTGTTATGGGCCAGTTTGATCAGTTTCAGAGCCTGCATCAGTTTGAGGGGGCTATTGATCAGAGGATGTCAGCTTCATCTATGTTGTCTGCCGATTTGGTCAGAGTGTATGAGTGTTGGACTCATAGGGACAGGGCAGATTTCTCCAGTAGCCATCCTGATCGTTCTCCAGAGTACTCAGCATGGTTGGAGGCAGATATCACATCAGCTGCATTCATCCAGTCAGCTCCGATAGTGGATTTAGACAAGGAGGAGCCTATGGAGGATCCTGATTCTCCTATTGAGGATGAGTTGTTCATGGGTCTAACAACAGCTTTAGTTAGTAACCCACTAATCATTCCTGCCGGGACAGATCCCGCTTTGGCAGACTCACTAGCTAGGATGACCTTTGAGAGAGATCAGGCTAGAGCGTTGATGTTGATCGCCTTATCTGGCAGAGATATAGCTTTAGCTGAGAGGGATGCGGCTCGAGCTGCTCAGGATATGACATTGATTGAGAGAGATAAGGCTCGATCTTCTCCTGACGCTACTTTTGTTGATATTGAGGAGACTTTGATCGCTAGAGACGCAGCTTTTGCGGAGAGGGATGAGATTCGATCTGCTAGAGATGCAGCTTATGAGGAGATTGAGGAGGTTTTGATTGCCAGGGATAATGCTTTTGTGGAGAGGGATGAGGCTATAGTTTCCCGGGATTTCCACATCGCCGACAGTACCGCTCTCTGATCTTATACTCATGGTCTGGTTACCGAGATGAGTGCATACATTGATGATCATAGTGCCACACTGCAGATGACGGTGGATGTTCTGACTCTTATGGAGGCTGAGGGTATTGCACTTGCAGTTGCTCCTCCATCTTCATAGAGAGATGCCATGTTAGCACTATTGACCCGCTTATCCATGGGTCTATAGACTAGCTTTTTTTTTCTGCCCATACTAGATAAGCCATTTTTGTCATTTACAGGACACTATGTATGTATCAAACAGTATTATATATCGGAGAAATATATTTTGATTCACTTCCTTGTTTGGATATGTGTTGTCATTGCTGAGTGATTACCACTTCTTTCATGACTTGCTGTTGTTGATGTATCTTGAGCTTCTTCTTGATGGACTGACAGTGAGATGTCAGAGAGTATCTCATATAGGCCTGCTGACCAAGGAGGCTTGATAGAATATAGGTTTCATATAGTTTCGGTGTCTTGAAACTAGTTTTTATTGGTTTTTTTATTTTTTCTTGAAGGTCAAACCGCACCTTAAATGGCTGCCTACGTACTCCCGGGTGTAGGGAGATCAGGTCATTCGTAGTTCAGTTTTGGTATGAGAGAAGTTTGAAAAGTATTTATCTTGTGTTTTGAGTTTAGTTTGATGATTTTTTGAATTTTTTGTTTGGATTGACAGCACCATAAATGGCTGCCTACGTACTCCCAAGTGGAGGGAGATAAGGTCATTTGTAGTTCCGGCTTCTAGTGAAAATTGAACCTGATTTGATTTGTAGGACCAGGATGCGTGTATGCATGCGTTTCAGACAGTACCTTTTTATGGTGTCTGAGTTGATGAGTTGGGGAAATTCGGTTCCGTCCATCTCTTGCAATCTAATAGCTCCTCTCGTCAACACCTCCTTGACAATGAAAGGACCTTCCCAATTAGGGGCGAATTTTCCTTTGGCTTCGTCTTGATTGGTCAAAACTTTCTTCAGCACGAAGTTATTTTCTTTGAATTTCCGTATTCGTACTTTCTTATTGTAGGATCGAGCAATCCTTTGCTGATATAACTGCCCATGGAAAATGGCTATAACCCTCTTTTCATCTACCAGAGACAGTTGGTTGTACCGATTTTGCAACCACTTATCTTCTTCCATCTGAGCGTCGATTAACATTTACAAGGACTCCATCTCTACTTCTATAGGAAGTACTGCTTCCATGACATAGACCAATAAATAGGGGGTAGACCCAGTAAAGGCACACATTGATGTCCGGTATACTAACAGGGTTAAAGGCAGCAGGTTAGGCTATTCTTTATGATTGACGAACATTTTTTGCATGATCTTTTTGATGTTCTTGTTGGCCTCTTCGACAGCACCATTCATCTTGGGCCGATAAATGATAGAATTGAGATACTTAATGTGGAACTTGCTACATAGCTTTTTCATCATTTGATTGTTCAGGTTCTTGGTGTTGTCTGATACGATCACCTCCGATTGTCCATATCGACAGACGACATTATTTTTGATGAAACCAATGATGACGTCTTTGGTAACTTTGGGAAAGGAGGCAGCTTCAACCCACTTGGTGAAGTAATTGATCATAGTGAAGATGAATAGATGAACATTGCTGGCTCTGGGTTCTACTAGGCCTATCACATCCATTCCCCACATGGAGAAAGGCCATGGTGAATTCATGTTGTGTAGCTCATTTGGAGGAGCATGTATGGCATTTCCATGTACTTGACATTGAAAGCATCTCCTGACGTGATCGTCACAGTCAGCTCTGTGAGAGATCCAATAATGTCCTGTTCTTAATATCTTCTTGGCCAGTAGATGACTGCTCATGTGTGGACCACAGACTCCACCGTGGACTTCATTCATCAATCTCTGAGCTTGCTCTTTATCAAGGCATCTTAACAGGCCTATTCCAATATCCCTTTTGTATAGTGCATCTCCGCTCAGATAGAACTTTATAGCCATTTTGTGAATCCGCTTTCGTTTGGATTGGCTTTCCCCAGCGGGTGTAGATCTATCTCGGAGATATTCCTTGATGTCTTGATTCCAAGGCTGTTTGATAGGAGGTATTTCATTTGATATGTCTCCAATGTAATTCTCGTATGTCGGGGCCTTCTGACTTGTGAATTTAATGTAGGGAATCCCACTCCTATCGGATATGTGGATCAATGAAGCCAACGTCGCCAATGCATCAGCAAAATCATTCCTACCTCGAGGAATATAGATGAAGGCTATGTCATGAAAATCCAAAGATATGTTAACGACCTGCCGGTGATAGGGCAGCAAATGCAGTTCTTTGGTGTGATATGCCCTAGTGGTTTTTCTGATGACCAATTCAGAGTCTCCGAAGATTAGTAAATGTTTGATACCTATGGATTGGGCTAACTTCAATCCCATTATGAAGCCTTCATACTTGGCTATGTTGTTAGTGTTGCCAAATTATAGTTTGGTAGGTACAGGATATTGTTCTCCTGTACCAGTGATAAGGACTACCCCAGCTCTGGTACCCTCCATGTTTATCGCTCCATCGAAATATATTTTCCATGGTTAGACTGTATTCTCTTGTTGGAGTTGTTGAATTGTCATGATCCCATCATCCAGGAAAAAAGTCTCTAGGGCTAGACCTCCTGATGGTGCTTTGGCTAATTGATCTGCAATGCCTTGACCTTTGATGGACTTCTGAGTCATATAAACAATGTCGAACTGTTGGAGGATCAACTGCCATTTGAACAGTAGGCAATTCAACATTAGCTTGTTGAATACGTATTTCAGTGGATCCATGCGGGATATGAGGTAGTTCATGTGCCCATGGAGGTAATGTTGTAACCTCATTGCAGCCCATGCTAACGTACAACACGTCTTTTCGATCAGGGTGTACTTCTGCTTACCACTGCTGAACCTTTTGCTGATGTAGTAGATGGCTCTCTGATAAGTGGTTTTATAACCACTTATTTAGATATCAACTCACTTCGATTATTGTTTAATCTCATGTGTTATCGTAGCTTTTCATGCATTTTTACCTTCTTTTGCAGATTTTTGTATTTAGAACTCTTCGGGTGTATTTTGAGCTGAAACGGATAACAGAATGCTAAGACGGGAACAAAGAGCATGAAAAGGGACAACGCTTAAAGAGCAAACCTGTGGCATGAGGATGGACAGAGCAAAGAGGGAACCAAGGTCATGAAAGTGGGTGATTGGCAGGAGAATGCATCATAAAGCTTAGCAGGAACTAGCAACAGAAAAGCATCAGAATTCTGGCCTCTTACCCCTGCGCAGCTGCGCAGGCATTGGTCAAGGAGCCGGCGCAGCTGCGCCAGTCAAGCTTGACAGTTGACTAAGTTTTTAATCCCTGCTGTTTGAATTTGGCTTGGGGCAGTGAAGGCAGACTCGGCAAGAAGGATATAAGGGCTCTTTTGGCTTGTATTTTGAGGATCTCCCCTTAAAGGAGCTTAGCCCTAATCTTCTTCTTCTATTTTTCATTTTCTTTTACATTTCTTGTCTAGGAGTAGAATAGAAGTAGAGATTAGACTAGTTTATAGTAGTTAATGTTCTAGGGTTTTATTAGACTTGATGGTTGAAACATTTGAAGAACATCAAGGATTCGTATTTTGATCAAGAGGAATCAGATTTGCATCTCTTACCCTTATTTTCTCTTTGATTCATATTTATGTTCTTATGATTCTTATTCAATATGTGGATGGTATGTTGAGTTGTCTATGACTTAAACTGTACTTTGAGGTTTCAATGGAACCTTTTGAGTAGTCTTTGTTGATTTACTTTCATGATGTTCTTGTTGGTTGTTATTGATTGTCTATTGCGATGTATGCTTTCAATGCTTAATTGAGTCATAACTAATTACTGTGATAACCCACATGGGATTAAAAGACGAAATGTGGGTTTAGATCTAATCGTAGTAGCCGGCGATTGTACATTCACATAGCGTTGGATGTATGATTTGTGCTTAGGATAGATATATACCGAAGCGCCGCCCGTAGTCAAATGAGAACTTGACCTTAAACCCTATTTATTTGTAAACATCATAGACATATAGGGGTTTAGATAATGTGGGTGTTCACGTGCGTTTTATCATCTGTGGATTGCACGTGATATGGATTAGGTGCATCGAAAGATGGCCTTCTCTCACTTTTGTATTCTCGGCTAGCAACTGTAACGATTAATTTGACCTAATTGGAAGTGAAAAGACTTAGATGAATCATTAGGGGAAATTGGAATCTCATGCCTTCATTATCTGATTTTACCCTAGGATTAATTAGTTTAATCTTAATTCCTTGTCTAGTTTAATTTAGTTTTAATTCATTCTCCTTCTCGCCCGTTTAAATAAGATTGAGATGATTATGAGCTAGTGCTTTGGCGACCTATTATTCATTAATTCTCCGTGGGAACGATCTTTACTTACTCTTTATCACTTGCTGGCCGCGTATACTTGCGCGAATATATTGACCGATAAATCGACCAACACTCTCTCCTTGCTACTATCATCTTTCTGTCCCAGTATACAGCCCGTTGCATTGGCATTGATGGACAAGTACATGAACAAGGGAACTCCGTCCTATGGGGGTACCAAGACTGGTGCTTCGATTTGCTGCTTCTTGATGGCGAGGAAGGCCTTCTGACAATCCTTATTCCATTTGGTGGAGGAATTCTTCCTTAGTAGCTTGAATATGGGTTCACATGTTGCTATTGTTGGGTTTGTACGTAACGCAATCATGCAATCAAATCACATAAATAGGGCGGAAGCGTAAAAACTAGGTTTTCAAAATTTATACAAACCCATTACCATGATCATTCTTGTGCATCAATTATCAGTGAATGAAGAAGGAGAAAAACAGAATTATACCTTTGAAGATACAAGCTTCCTTAGGTACAAGTTCTACTCCTTTGATTCCTCTGTAGTGGCTCCTTCCTTTGATCAATGTCAGCCACCCAAATGTTTGGCCTTTAACGGTGATCCACCAAGGAAGATGAAGAACTCAGTAAGATGGGTTATTGGCTTAACCCTTGTTTCTATCTCTATAGAATATGTGTACTCCCAACTCTTGAAAAATTCACGTACCTTATTTCTGATATAAGACTCTCTTATATAGATATTAGGTTAACCCTCCTAATCCAATTAAAATAGGGTTTTATTTAATTAATTAATTAAATACTTTTAATTAATTTATATCCTAATCTTTATTAGGATTGAGAGAGAGTACTGATATTATATTAATTCCTAAACTCCTTTAGAATTAAAATAATAATAATAATAATATTAATAAGACTCCTCTTATTAATTTATATTTAATATTTCTAAAATATTAAATAATAAACATTAAGTAATTTAATTTATTCTATCATCATAGATTAAATTAATTATACTTAATGCATTATTACTATCATGCCATTTTCTTCTTAAATAATTCTTCTTCCTTTTATGGTGTGACCCTTTAGGTTCTCCATATTAAACCGGTTGTGAATAAATCAATTAGAACAATTCTAATCTTATTTAAATAAACAAATTAAACTAATAATCTATTTAAATAAATAACATTTATTCTACAATAGGGATAAGCCTCCCTAGCGATCAACGACTTTCCAGATAATATAGATTTCAACATTAATCATAAAAGAACCTGTGAGTTAATAGTTACCGTACAATTCAATCCTTCCACCATACAATGTCCCAATTAAATATAAGACATGGATTTACTGTCAAGTCTTAATTTATTTAATCATATGTATTTCGATTAGAAAATGCACAACTCCAAATAATGCAAATTAGAAACCTCTTTCTAATTTCATTCTACCTTGGCCAAGGATTCCTGGGTTGTCATTTAACGAATCACATAGGACATATCTCCTCTTTTACTAGAGGTGGTAGATTCTTTATTGATCATTCATTATCTCCATATGTAACTCATTACACCCAAGCATACCCTATATATGCCTTAAAAGGCCTTAAGGAATTAGTCAAAGTATAATTTGTTACATACAAGATACTATGATGATCTCAAGTCCAAGGATCACATATACTACTATCACATTAGGAATTCCTATTGACAGGCGAGTAAAACTCCATTAGGTATTCCATAGCGAGTCACGTTCAGTGAACTTATTCTCCAATAAGCACCTACATACTTGCTTTAGTGTCTCCACACAAATGACCATGAGATCAGTCATCCTCATCCAATGAGCAAGCAACATATGTACCAATCTATCCGGATTTACTAATCCCCATTTTAGTAATCCCACAATTGGGAACTATTTTAGTTTTTAAGCTTTCTAAGAATTTAGATCTCATTATCATGATCTCATCATGATTTTAAAAGCATTGCTTAAAACTATGGGTTATTTACATATTATAAAAATAGCACCATGTAGATAATTATATGCCTTAAATGAATATTTTATTAATAAATAAATAAGATTGTTTACAAAGTATGTGCTTTGTCATCATACATGATTGGCTTGTATGCACACTACTATCAATCTCCCACTTGCACTAAAGCCAATCGCCATGGTATCTCATACCCATCTTCTCTAAGTGACGATCAAACTGCTGTTGTGTTAATGCTTTAGTAAATGGATCTGCAATGTTATCTTGAGAGTCTACATGCTCCAAGGTGAGGTCTCCTCTTTCAATGATTTCCCTGATCAAGTGAAATCGCCGCAACACGTGTTTAGATTTCTGATGAGACCTGGGTTCCTTAGCCTGTGCAACCGCTCCGGTGTTGTCACAGTATATGGGAACTGCTTCTCCAATGCTAGGAACCACACCAAGTTCAGTTATGAACTTCTTCATCCAAACAGCTTCCTTTTCAGCTTCACTTGCAGCTATATACTCTGCCTCTGTCACTGAATCAGCAACCGTTTGCTGCTTGGAACTCTTCCAACTCACTGCACCTCCGTTCAAGGTAAACACATACCCTGAAACAGATTTACTGTCATCTTGGTCTGTTTAAAAACTTGAGTCCGTGAATCCCTCGAGTTTTAATTCAGACCCACCGTAGACAAGAAAAATATCTTTAGTCCTTCTCAAGTACTTTAGGATATTTTTCACTTCCTTCCAGTGCTCTTCTCCTGGATTCGACTGGTATCTGCTTGTTACACTAAGTGCGTGAGCAACATCCGGTCTAGTACATATCATACCGTACATGATAGATCCTATTGCAGAAGCATAAGGGATCTTACTCATACGGTCTCTCTCCTCAGGTGTCTTTGGGGCTTGTTTCTTGGAGAGATTTATTCCATGGCTCATCGGCATGAGACCTCTTTTGGAATCTTCCATGCTAAACCTCTTTAGCATCGTATCAATGTACGTTCCTTGGGATAAGCCGAGCATCCTTTTAGATCTATCTCTATAGATCTTTATCCCCAAAATATAGGATGCTTCACCCAAGTCCTTCATGGAGAAGTTTTTAGATAACCAGATTTTAATGGATTGTAACATAGGAATGTCATTCCCTATCAGTAATATATCATCAACATATAATACAAGGAATGATACTGCGCTCCCACTAACCTTCTTGTATACACATGGTTCATCCTCGTTTTTGATAAAATCAAACTCTTTGATTGTCTCATCAAAACGAATGTTCCATCTACGAGAAGCTTGCTTCAACCCATAAATGGATCGTTGTAGCTTACAGACTTGATTTGTTCCAACTTTTGAAATAAATCCCTCTGGCTGTGTCATATACACATCCTCCTCAAGTTTCCCATTGAGGAAGGCCGTTTTCACGTCTATCTGCCAGATCTCATAGTCGTTGTAAACTGCAATCGCAAGCAAAATCCGAATGGACTTGAGCATGGCTACTGGTGAGAAGGTTTCATCATAGTCAACTCCTTGTCTTTGTTTGAAACCTTTTGCAACCAGTCGGGCCTTATAGGTCTCTACCTTTCCGTCTGCTCCAGTCTTTTTCTTAAAAACCCATTTACACCCAATAGGTTTAATACCTTCAGGTGGTGAAACCAAAGACCATACTTTGTTTTCATACATGGAGTCCATTTCGGATTTCATGGCTTCAAGCCATTTCCCTAAGTCTTTATTACTCATAGCCTGTTCGTAATTCAATTGATCATCATCATTCATGATGTGTACCTCATCGTCATCCTCTATAACGAATCCATACCTCTCAGGTATCTTCGGTACTCTTCCAGATTTACGAACAGGGTGTGGTACAGTAGGTTCTTCTACTTGGTTAGGTACCTGACTTTGGTCCGTGGTAACTTATGGTTCTTGAACTTCTTCAAGATATATCTTGCTCCCACTGACCCCTTCATGGATAAACTCTTTCTCCAAGAAGGTAGCATGTTTCGCAACAAACACCTTTTGATCAGTTGGATGATAGAAATAATACCCTACGGTTTCTTTAGGGTATCCCACAAATCTACACTTATCGGATTTAGTCTGTAGCTTATCATTTTCAAATTTTTTGACATAAGCTGGACAACCCCAAGTCTTAAGTTTCCTCCCTTTCCACGTCTCATATGGAGTCTTTGGGGCGGATTTGGTAGGTACCTTGTTAAGTAGGTATGCAGCCGTTTCTAGGGCATATCCCCATAAGGAAATTGGAAGGTCGGTAAAATTCATCATGGATCGAACCATGTCCAACAGTGTTCGATTTCTCCTTTCAGATACTCCATTTAACTGTGGTGTACCTGGAGGAGTCCATTGTGAGATTATACCATTTTCTCTGAGACAATTGAGAAACTCACTGCTTAAGTATTCTCCACCTCGATCTGATCGAAGTATCTTAATACTCTTGCCCATTTGTTTCTCTACTTCACTTCTGAACTCTTTGAACTTTTCAAATGATTCTGATTTGTATTTCATTAAATACACATATCCAAATCTTGAGTGATCATCAGTGAAAGTAATAAAATAAGAATACCCACCCCGTGCACTTGTTGTCATAGGTCCACAAACGTCTGTGTGAATCAATTCCAACAACTCTGTAACTCTCTCTCCTTTTCCACTAAAAGGAGATTTAGTCATTTTACCCATGAGACAAGATTCACAAGTTGGATATAATTCATAATCAGATAGCTCGAGGAGCCCATCTTTATGCAACTTGGATAATCTTGTTTCATTGATATGACCGAGTCTACAGTGCCACATATAGGTATAATTAATATCATCTCTTTTCCTTTTCTTAATTTGTTCAATTTGAAATATATTTTCTTGTAAGTCAAGTGTATAAAGTCCATTTCGCAAATTTCCAATTCCATATAAAACATCATCTTTATAAATAGAACAACCATTGTTCTTTATAATAACGTCAAAACCTTCCATATCCAATACAGAAATTGAAATAATGTTTTTAATAATATTCGGAACATAATAACAATTATTAAGATAAATGGATTTTCCCGAAGGCATTGCTAAATAATAAGTTCCTACAGCTAATGCAGCAACTTTTGCTCCATTTCCCACTCGTAGGATCACCTCATCTTTGTTCAGCTTTCTACTTCTGACCAGTCCCTGCACAGTATTACATATGTGAGAACCACAGCCGGTATCCAATACCCAAGTAGAATATGACTTTCAGAAAAATTAATTTCAATCATAAACAAACCTTGATTGGAAGTCGAAGCTTCTCCAAGCTTCTTCTCTGCTAGAAACTTCTTGCAGTTCCTCTTCCAATGTCCCGGCTCATTGCAATGAAAGCACATTCCTTTATCTGGTTCAGGTTTCTTTTGCTCCTTTTCTTTCCCTTTTCCCTTAGCCTTCTTAGATTTCTTCTTTTTCAGAAGACACCTTGGGCCTCTTCCTTTTATTGGAAGAATCCACCATCAAGATATGGTTCTTCTTGGATGAGAAGTGACCTTCTGCAGTTTTCAGCATGTTAAGCAGCTCAGGTAAGCTGACATCTAGCTTATTCATGTGAAAATTAACCACAAACTGCGAGAAGGTCTCAGGGAGTGACTGCAAGACCAAGTCTTGACTCAACTCCCCATCCATGACGAACCCAAGCTGTCCAAGGCATTCAATCAAATTGATTACCTTCAGAACATGAGTCTCGACGGCAGTGCCCTCGGTCATCCGAGATCGAAAGAGCTCCTTAGATATCTCATATCTAGCAGTCCTACTCTGTTCACCATACAACTCCTTGAGGTGAAGCAGCATAGCAGGAGCATCCATTTTTTCGTGCTGACGCTGAAGCTCGTTATTCATGGATGCGAGCATGATGCATTGAGCCACAGATGCATCATCTTGCCACTTATTGAAAGTGGCAATCTCTTCCTCAGAGGCTGTTTCTGAAACAGATTCAGGGATAGTGGAATTTAAGACATAAGAAATCTTTTCAGCAGTGAGAACAATTCTCAGATTTCTTAGCCAGTCCTCATAATTCGGGCCGGTAAGCTTATTTGCATCAAGTATGCTTCGTAGTGAGATTTGTGATTTTGACATTTTTAAAATTCTGCATGTGAAAAGACAACATTTTAGCAAACATTCATTTTATTAACTTTGCATACCAAAATAAATTTAGGTCTTTATTTTAAATTGGTATCTCCCACTATTTTCATCAAACTATATTACCCTCACTCATATAGTTCGGCAACAATTAAAGATTTGCTAGTGAGGTTAAGGATCCCATTTCAAATGTATATAACCTTGTGGATAGCACAACAAGAGATATACAAATAAATAGGTAGACAACTCTTGTCAATTACATCACCATGTAACTCCTTTTATTTTTCCTCTTAAATCATAATGGTCATGTGTGTGCACATCCGAACTAAAATAATTTAAGTTAAGTCCAGCCTAGCACTTCCATAAATTCAAAAAAGAAAAATTTTCGTCCTTGTGGATAGCACAACAAGACTAGATCGTTCAATTTTCTTGATAAGCATCAAATGTGATTAATTAACATCTTAAATATTCAATACTCGCCTTGTGGATAGCACAACAAACTCATATTAAATATTTAATACTCTATTAACTAATCATGCTAGAAGGCGACGTTCGATATTCCAAATATCATTTGAACGCTTCAGACTTAATAATATTTCTTTGAGGGGTTTGTTATTATTTGTCTCATCTTTTTAAGCGCGCATGCACATATATATATAAAATACGTGTCATTTTATTAAACATGCGAAGCATGTTTGTATATATATAATATTTAGCATGCAATATAGAATACTATATTCTACCCGAATTGATTATGGACTTTTATTCTAGTTTGGTTCACTAGAGCCACCAAGTGAACCAAAAGGTCAAACCTAGGAGTGCAAAAATTTAAATTTAAATGTAACTGTTACATTTAAACCCGGGCTCCATACAAACGGGTCTTCACGCGCTCCTTGCTCCTTGGTCTCCAGTTTCTTCAAGATAATTCTAACTATCTCTATTACATAAATTATTTTTAAATAGAAACCTTGATCAGCAGTCAAGGGGAAGTACATAGAAGGGAGATAGAATTTTACACCGAGAATAAAATCAGAGAAGACGAGGTACGCAGACCCCATTTTATAAAACTCATACATTTAAGCATTCATCCAAAATAAATCCAATCACATTGGTCATAGTCCATAATCAATCCCTTTTATTACCATACATATCATCATACGTATCGATAAAACTTGTTCATCTCATGAAAGTAAATTCATTCCATATATGTATTAATATCAGTTAATGGGCAAAAGTTTTCTAAACTTTATTTTTTGGAAAAATAAACTCCTTTATTTCATTCAAAAAACAATTCCAAATTAAACTCTTTAATTTTAGCAATTCTGAAATCTCATTTCATATAAAATAAACATCTTTATTTTAAACCTTTATTAATTAAATAAATCATTCATTTAATTAAATAAAACAAAAAAAAATTTAGATTCTGTTAGTGGCGCAGCTGCGCCAGGAATATAAAAAGAACCAGTGCAGCTGCGCAGCATGAAAAACCAAGCCAAGACACCGGCGCAGCTGCTCAGCAAGAAGGCCAGGAACCGGCGCAGCTGCGCAGCATGAAAACCAGCACAGGACACTGGCGTAGCTGCGCAGCAAGAAGGCCAGGAACCGGCGCAGCTGCGCAGCTTCGCAGAATCAGAAAAAATTTTGTTGCCCAGAACTCGATCCAATCGCATATTATACATGTATGGAATCACATAGACTGATAATTAGCACAAGATTGGCTCTGATACCACTGTTGGGTTTGTACGTAACGCAATCATGCAATCAAATCACATAAATAGGGCGAAAGCGTAAAAACTAAGTTTTCAAAATTTATACAAACCCATTACAATGATCATTCTTGTGCATCAATTATCAGTGAATGAAGAAGGAGAAAAAAAGAATTATACCTTTGAAGATACAAGCTTCCTCAGGTACAAGTTCTACTCCTTTGATTCCTTTGATTCCTCTGTAGTGGCTCCTTCCTTTGATCAATGTCAGCCACCCAAATGTTTGGCCTCTAACGGTGATCCACCAAGGAAGATGAAGAACTCAGTAAGATGGGTTATTGGCTTAACCCTTGTTTCTATCTCTATAGAATATGTGTACTCCCAACTCTTAAAAAATTCACGTACCTTATTTCTGATATAAGACTCTCTTATATAGATATTAGGTTAACCCTCCTAATCTAATTAGAATAGGATTTTATTTAATTAATTAATTAAATACTTTTAATTAATTTATATCCTAATCTTTATTAGGATTGAGAGAGAGTACTGATATTATATTAATTCCTAAACTCCTTTAGAATTAAAATAATAATAATAATAATAATATTAATAAGACTCCTCTTATTAATTTATATTTAATATTTCTAAAATATTAAATAATAAACATTAAGCTATTTAATTTATTCTATCATCATAGATTAAATTAATTATACTTAATGCATTATTACTATCATGCCATTTTCTTCTTAAATAATTCTTCTTCCTTTTATGGTGTGACCCTTTAGGTTCTCCATATTAAACCGGTTGTGAATAAATCAATTAGAACAATTCTAATCTTATTTAAATAAACAAATTAAACTAATAATCTATTTAAATAAATAACATTTATTCTACAATAGGGATAAGCCTCCCTAGCGATCAACGACTTTCCAGATAATATAGATTTCAACATTAATCATAAAAGAACCTGTGAGTTAATAGTTACCGTACAATTCAATCCTTCCACCATACAATGTCCCAATTAAATATAAGACATGGATTTACTGTCAAGTCTTAATTTATTTAATCATATGTATTTCGATTAGAAAATGCACAACTCCAAATAATGCAAATTAGAAACCTCTTTCTAATTTCATTCTACCTTGGCCAAGGATTCCTGGGTTGTCATTTAACGAATCACATAGGACATATCTCCTCTTTTACTAGAGGTGGTAGATTCTTTATTGATCATTCATTATCTCCATATGTAACTCATTACACCCAAGCATACCCTATATATGCCTTAAAAGGCCTTAAGGAATTAGTCAAAGTATAATTTGTTACATACAAGATACTATGATGATCTCAAGTCCAAGGATCACATATACTACTATCACATTAGGAATTCCTATTGACAGGCGAGTAAAACTCCATTAGGTATTCCATAGCGAGTCACGTTCAGTGAACTTATTCTCCAATAAGCACCTACATACTTGCTTTAGTGTCTCCACACAAATGACCATGAGATCAGTCATCCTCATCCAATGAGCAAGCAACATATGTACCAATCTATCCGGATTTACTAATCCCCATTTTAGTAATCCCACAATTGGGAACTATTTTAGTTTTTAAGCTTTCTAAGAATTTAGATCTCATTATCATGATCTCATCATGATTTTAAAAGCATTGCTTAAAACTATGGGTTATTTACATATTATAAAAATAGCACCATGTAGATAATTATATGCCTTAAATGAATATTTTATTAATAAATAAATAAGATTGTTTACAAAGTATGTGCTTTGTCATCATACATGATTGGCTTGTATGCACACTACTATCAGCTATGAGATGGGAAATGAACCTACTTATGAAATTGATCCTTCCCAAGAACCTGCGTATTTCCTTCTCTGTTCGAGGTACTGGCATTTCATTGATGGCTTTGATCTTGGCAAGGTCTAGCTCGATGCCTCGATTGCTCACCAGGAATCCCAGCAACTTGCCTGATTTGACGCCAAAAACACATTTGGCTGGATTCAACTTGAGGCTGTACTTACGCAACCTGTTGAACAGCTTCCTGAGATGGTCTAGGTGATTATGCTCCCTTCAGGATTTGATGATGATGTCATCAACATAAACCTCTATCTCCTTGTGCATCATGTCATGAAACAAGGCCATTATGGCTTGCTGATATGTGGCTCTGGCATTGATGAGGCCGAAGGATAGTCTTCTGTAACAGAAGGTTCCCCAGGGAGTGATGAAAGCTGTTTTCTTCCGGTCTTCTTCAGCAACCATGATTTGATGGTAACCAGCAAAGCAATCCACGAAGAAATACATGACATACTGCGCTGTATTGTCGATCAGGATGTGGATGAAAAATACTGGGAAATTATCCTTGAGGCAGGCTTTGTTCAAATCCCAGTAATCTACGCATACTCGTACTTTCCCTTCGGGTTTAGGTACAGGGACTATGCTTGACAGCCACTCTGGGTATGTTGATACCATGATGATACCGACTTTGAATTGTATAACGACCTCTTCTTTGAATTTCAGACTCCATTCAGGTTTTAATCGCCTGAGCTTCTGTTTGACTGGCTTGAATCCATCTTTGATGGGCATTCGATGGATGATAATATCAGTAGACAGGCCAATCATGTCTTTATGTGACCATTCAAACATATCCTGGAACTGTGTTAGGAGTTCGATCAGGTCAGTTTTTTGGTTTGGTGTGAGGTCTATGCATATCTGGATTTTTTTGAGGTTTTCGGAGGTTCTTATGTTGATAGTGGTGGGTTGGTTGAGGTTCGGTTTGGGTTTGTCTTTGACCCATTCTTTGAACTCCTCGGGCACCTCATAGTCATCTTCCTCCTCTTGATCAATATCCATCAAGTCGAAGTTCAGTTCTACATCAAAGTTATAGTCACTGTGACCGGTTGGCATCTCATCAGCATTTACAAACAAATCCAATTCTGGAGTCCCTTTTCGACTGAGACAAGGCACGTTGCTCCAGTTATCCAGGGTTAGATCCTTATGAACAGGAAGGATCAAGAAATTGTGCTCGTCTGCCTCGTCTCAGATAATGACCGAGACATCCTTTACAATAGGGGCGGGGTTTTTCTTTGAACTGCCCCCCTTTCCCTTCTTGTTGCGAGAAATTTAAATCTGATCCTCATTGTTACTGTCCGGGATCTCATCATTTATACCCTCGTAGTTTATGATAACCCGCATGTTAGCAAATGGGTCTCGTCCTTCGTACAGGATCTTTTGTTTCCCTTTTTTCTATCACCTTCAGGCTTTGGGGATTTCCTTTCCCCGGCTGGTATGATTGGAGGAAACAGCATGGCTGATATCACAGTAGGAATCTTCCTCATTGGCTTTACATAGCCAGCATCAGTGAGATTCGGCAGCAGTATGGTGGAAGCATGAGCCTTAGGGTGCTTATGTGGATTCCGACGGCTTGATCCAGATGAATAACCCAATCCGGCTCTCCCTGTCTGGCTCAGGATTTGGACTAGACTTGTAATACCTTGCTAATTCTTTCCTATCCCTTCTCCAGGTTGGAAACCTAAAGATACCATCTCTTGGCCTACTGTCAGCACTTCAGGGGATACTTTAGTCTTCAAGGCTGGTGCTCCGATAGGTAGATACTGAGTATCACTCACCTTCAAGGCTTGAAAACTTGCAGGTTCAATCCCTGCATCCAGGCTGATCACTGGCATATCTCCCTGTATGCAGACAAGGTATTTCGGTTTGGTATTGACCGCGATTAGGTTGCCGTTGATAATGTATTTGAGTTGTTAATGGAGGGTGGATAGCACTGCCCCTGCCATGTGGATCCATGGCCTGCCCATCAATAAGTTGTATCCAGTGACGATGTTGAGCACTTGAAAGGACACATAAAAAGTGTGCGGACCAATCTCTAGTGGAAGCTGTGTTTCTCCCATAGCTTATCGGCGAGATCCATCGAAATCCCGGATGACCACATGACTGGTTTTGATCCGGTTTGGGTTAATCTTTATTCTCTCCAAACTGTCATAGGGACAGATGTTGAGGGATGATCCTCCATCTATGAGCACACCTCCAATCATATACCCGAAAGATATCACTTCTATATGTAGGGACTTGCGATGACCCGTCCCCTCTGCAGGTATATCATCATAGGTGAAAGATATCACATTGCTGTTGAAAATGTGTTCTACCACGTGACAGAATTTCTTGGCATCCACAGTATGTGGCAGGTGGGCTTCTTCCAGTACTTTCACCAGAATGTTGCGATGATCCATTGAGGATAAGACCAAATCTAGGATGGACATTTGCTTGGGTGCGTCTTTCAAACTTTGCACCACCTTGATTTCATTGTGTCCCATTTTGTTGAGGAACTCTTCGATTTTCTCTCCAGCCACCTTTTCTTTGGCTTTGATGACTGGTTTGATCACCCGCTGAGGCAGGTACAATGGATTATCCTTTGGTACAATGGCAATGTTGTTTGAGGTGGAACCTTAGTTATTCCTGTAGTTCCATGGGACCCTCTTCAGACTGATAACTGGATACTGAGGTCTGAAGGGAAAGATTAAAAGCTCGGGCACTACGGCCACCTTCAAAGGATTTTGTGTTTCTTGGACGCCTTTTCCAGGCAGTACTAAGGGTGTGAGGGTTGGTTCACTGTCACTGGACACAACAACCACTGTATCCTAATTCCACACAGTGGGAATAAAGAGAGTGTCTTCATCTGGGAGGCCATAATCCCAATTCCCTTTTATCAATTCACCACTTTCAATCATATTCTGAATCAGGTTACGAAGTGCCTAGCAATCCTCAGTATCATGGTCGGGTGCATTGAAGTGGTACTGACAAGTTTGGTCAGGCTTGAATTTCCTGGATCGCGGATTCAATGGAGGTAAAAAATCTGCAACCATTCCTTCGTTGATTAACATCTGGAGGATTTCTTTCATCGGCTGGTTTAGGTTGGTGAAATTCCTTTGAAAGGAAAATTTCCTATCAGCTTGGAAATTATCCTCTTTGGCCATCTTGTCGGTCCATGATTTATGCTTATGAGACCGGTAGTGATCCCTCATGGGGATGGGACTGATCTCCGGTGTGGGAGGATTTGCATTAGACTGGTTGGTCTGGTTCATCAGCTGTCGGGTAATTTGATATTAGTATACAACCAGTTCTGCTAACTGTTCAATTTGTTCCTTGATAGACTTAATCTCTTGTTCTATCAGGAATCGCCTTTCCGAGACTTCCCAACTATCTGTGCTGTTGTTGCTGGATGGAGTTGATTTCCCCCCATATAACGGAGGTATTTGGATCCTTCTCCATTTCCTATGTTGATCATGTTGACATTTTCCTCTTTGTGCTGAGGGAGGGGATTATCTTGCACGTGCGGTTGCTCGGGCTTTGTTACCACAATCTCTCTATTGTCAATCAAAACTTAAATTTTGTGCTTGAGAGATCAACAGTCTTGTGTGTCGTGGTCCGGAGATCCAGAATGGTAGGCATACTTCTTGCTTGGGTTGAAATTCTGTCCACCGGTGTTGGTTGGTGGAAGGAGTTGCACAATCTTCTTTTGTGAGGTTAACAATTTCAGCACATTCTCGAGTGAATCCCCTAACGGGGTGAATGTTCTCCGATGTTTGGCCTCCATAGTCTTCTGAAATGGAGGGTTTGAAGGTTGAGTTGAAGCTTGAAAAGGGGTATAGTTCCTCCTTTGAATGGGCATATTATTTGACTCGCCCCTTGGATTTTGTCCTTGCAATATTAAGGACACTTCTTCATCTTTCTTCTTATGTGTTCTTCGGGAATTACTCCCATAATTTCCGGACTGGATATACTCGGCAACGGCTTCCAAGGCAGTTAGGTCCTTTATCTTCCTAGACTTTAGCTCCATTTTGGCCATCTCACCGTGCTTGATTATTTCAGAGAATGGTTTTCCTATGCCTGCTAGGACCCTCTCATAATATGGAGCGTCTTAAATATCGATGAAGGTCATGACTATCTCAGACTCAGTCATAGCTGGGGTGACTTGTGGTGCAACCCTTCTCCATCGTTGAGCATATTCTCTGAATGACTTAGAAATTTATTTCTTGATTTTGGTTATCTGGTATCTATCTGGAGCCAGCTGAGATTGGAAGCTGTATTGACTAAGGAAGGCATGTGATAAGCGGTTTTATGACCACTTATTCAGATAGTAACCAGCTCATTCTGTTGCTTAAACTCAAGTAATCCCGTGCGTTTAATATGTTTTTCCTTTGTTTTGGAGTGTTTATGTTTAGGAACTCTCCGAGTGCAAATTGAGCGTAAAAGGACCTAAGATGGCCTAAAAGGGGCATCGCACTGAAATAGGCTAAAAGAGATGATGGTATGATAGGGCGAAGCATGAAGTCAAATGGCTAAATGGGGATGTGATGTTGCAAAGAGGCCAAAAAGGAGTTCACTTGCCAAGCATGGGAGTGGCAAAGCCAGGTGCAGCAGAAAAACCAGCATCAGAGGCCCGCGTGGCCACGCCGGGTCAAGGCAGCAGGCACGCGCGCCCGCGCCAATCTCCAGAGCTAGAGGCCCAACTTTCCTACCTGCGCAGCCGTGCCCCATCCAAGCCTATTCCTTGCGCGGCCGCGCCAGTCTATTTTCGGCCAGACTTTGACTTTTTGATTTATTGAATGGGAGAAGGCAGAGATATAAGGGCTTTTAAGCCCCATTTGTAAAAAATCTCTATTAGGGAGCTCTCCCTTAGCTTAGCCCTAATTCCTTTCTTCCTTTCCTTTTCATTTCTTGTTTAGATTAGGTTAGTTTAGGAGTAGATTAGGGTTAATTAGTTAGTGTAGTTTCTAGGTTTAGATTAGTTAAAGAAGATTGAAGCAAGAGATTTACATCAAAGATCCAAGCGGGGAGAAACGACACAAGATTTGCATTTCTCTATCTCTTACTCTCCTTGTATTAAAATTATATTCGGATGATGTATATTGTACTTGTGGATAATATATTTGGGTTGTCTATGCCTTAAATCTATTTTTAGGTTCCAATGGAACCGTTTGAGTAGTCGATGTTGATTTCCCTTCCATGTTGGTCTTATTTGATTGCTATATGCTTTACTAATGTGATGTATGCTTTATTTGCTTATTTGAGTTGTAACCAATTATTGTGATAACCTATGTGGGATCGAAAGATGAAACATAGGTTTAGATCTAATCGCGATAGCGGGCGATCGTAGGTTCACATGGCCTTGGACTTATGATTTGTGATTAGGATAGACATATACCGACGCGCCGCCCTGTAGCCAATAGATAACTTGACCTTCAACCCTATTTATTTGTAAATCACATAGACATATAGTGGTTTAGATAATGTGGGTGTTCACGTGCGTCTATCACCTGTGGATTGCACGTGATACGGATTAGGTGCATCGAAAGATGGCCTTCTCCCACTTTCGTGTTCTCGGCTAATAACTATTGCGATTGATTTGACCTGACTGGGAGTGTATCGACTTAGACGAATCATTAGGGGAAATTGGGATCTCTTATCTTCATTATCTAATTCGACTCTAGGATTAATTTGTTTAACTTCAATTCCTTGCCTAGTTTAAAATAGTTTTAATTAAATCTCTTTACCATCCGTTTAAATAAGACTGAAATGATTATGTGCTAGTGGTTTGATGTCTTTTATCCATTAATTCTCTGTGGGACGATATCTATACTTACTCTTTATTACTCGTTGGCCGCGTATACTTGCGCGTAAATTGTGTCATCTAATTGGACCAACAAGTTTTTGGCGCCGTTGCCGGGGACTTATTTGGATAACTTTTTGCCAACATTAGTTTCAATCAAATTAGTCTTAATTTAAACTTTTTATTTTTGTTTTAATTCTTCCTATATTCTCTTCTCAGGTACAATGGACTTAAATTTCTATCCATGGAACTGTACAAGAAAAGAGCAACCAAGGGAAGCAAGCACTGATGGACTCGACCCAATTGCCACACTCTCAGCACAATTAGAGGAGCTCTCGAGAAAGTTGGATACTGTTTCAGCCCAACAGAGTCGAGAGCCAATGACTTCATATGACTATGGTGCTGGAGCTTATATGAGCCATCAAGAGCCTATCAGTAATGGACAGGAGCAGTATGGGGGTGAGTACTTCCACAGTGAGCTGTACACCAATTATCAGCAAGATTGGGGGTATCACCCGAGCCCTTCCAGAAACTACTATCAAGACCAATACTGTGAGCCGAGTCCAATTTTTACACCCGAACCCACTTATCCATCCCCATGTTTACAAGGAGAACAGTCTACCATGGACATCCTGGATAGAGCCTTAGCGAAGAGGAGATGATTAGGAGCCAAGAAGATCGAACCAAAACTTTCTAAACCAGATGGCCCTAATCAACAATCCCTCAACAAATGAACCTCAATACAGGGAGCCCGTGGCTGAAATAGAAAAGGAAGGATTGGACAAGTTTTGGGGAAATTCCATAGCATCAACACAGGAGACCTTAGTTGAGCAATCACAGTCAATCGAGAATCTTTAGAATGGGGCAAATCAGATTTACATGGCCTTGATGAAAGAGAAGTTGATTGAGCAAGGGATACAAACTCAAAATCTTCAGAATCAGCTCTCTCAAGTAGTGGAAGCCGTGAGCAAAGGACCTCAGAACTCCAGTGAGATTCAATACATGGATTCTGAGGATGAAGTGGACGAGGAGATCTTGATTGAGCAAGAGTATTCAAATGAGGATCTTCATATTTGGGTAGAGCAGATTAGCACGGCATTAAGGAAAGACGAGGTATTTGAACAAGAGCCAACAATGCAAGATCCTGTACCTCCAATGACTGAAGCCGTAAGTTATGATCCCCAGACTACGTGGTGCTAGGACATGGGTGCAGAAACTGATAGAGAATCCAAAGCGCAATTGCAACTGGACGAGCCTAAGGCAATGGAACAAGAGGAGATAATTGGGGATGTGGAACAGTATGAACCAACAGTGATAATACCCCAAGAGCCTTCTCCGCCAAAGTTTGAGACTCCAGTCAAGTTTGCACATCCTTGCCCCCTTGGTAGCCACATTACAGAGCCGGATCTCGATGATATGAGAGAGTCCGCAAGCTTCAAACCATGGTTGTGACGCCCCCAAATTCAGACCGTCACTGATCTCGAATTCGGTTCATCACGTACTAATTCTAATAACAACTAAAATCTCAAACAATGGAATAACAGAATAATTTACATTGATATAACATAAATATTCTCGTCCCAAGTCTCGAAACTATTACTAATACACTTCATAACTTAAACCAAACATTTCTTAATACATAACATTTAAATAAGTCTTAATACAACATAACGGAAACATCCTAATATAGAAAAACACAACTACTCCATAGGCCTTCGCACTTGTCCTGATCTGGGGTTCCACCTTGCCCTGCCCTAACTGAAATGTTTATGCGAAGCAAGAGTGAGCAACAAATTTGCTCAGCAAGTAATATGCCAATAAATGTGAACAAGGATATATACAATTCTAAATCTCAAGGGTAAAATGGTAATTAATTGCTCAGGATTTTCAAATAAGAATATTGTGAACAAAATGAATAGCAATGACTTCCAAATCTATTCCGTAAAGTTGAATAAGGACTACTACGGGTCGAGAAGTTATTAAAGGTTTCAAGAGTTTCAACAATTTCAAGTGAATGAATAGATATCACTGAGTGTCGCTGTGGACCAAAGATTAATAAAGAATCCAATGAATTCAAAGTTTCAAGTTAATAAATACTGGATACTGAGTGGTCACTAAGAACCACGAACTTCTACTAGAATCACCAAAATATTTCTGGCAACCCAACCAAGTACAATTAGGGGATCAGCCTATCGTACCTGGAGTTATGCATAACCTACCACACCACTGTCGGCACCCCGACTATATAGTTCCCCTTTTTACAAGGGTTGTTCAACTCAGTCAATTTCTAAGAGTCCTCACCAAGGCAATTGGTGTGGATCGTTTTCCAATTCATAATATTGGTCTAGCCGAATTAAATGGCGTAGACAATTTCAACAATGTATATAAGAACAATTTATGAGTTCAATACTCGCAACAATAATTCAAAAAAATATAATCGTGATTTAAATCAAGCTATGAAATATAAGTTTATAAGGCAATAATTATTCTAGCACCTATTTACTCGTACGATCAAAGTTAGTACAAGCTCGAATACGTGTTCAATAAAGAGTATGAATCAAATACTTACTCAATAAAAGAGTAGTCAGATACTTATACAAGAACGATTTCAAGGAAACTTGCACAATGAAAGAGTATAAGTTAAGGAACTTGCTTATGACGTTCCTCAAATAAGTAACCACAAGGATAGGATACTTACAACACAATAAAAGTAGGGTTCAGATACTTGCACTATAAATGAGTGTAAGTCAGGAAACTTGCACTTTAAAAGAGTGTAAGTTAGAGAACTTGCCTTATGCGTAGTTTACCAACGTAAAGCTTATCAACACTTTTCGAATCCTATTATAACATATTTACATGTATAGAATATTCATTAGCTAAATACATTCGGTACGCAAGCTTGATATGTAAGTTACACATACACTTAACACATAAATAGTTCATAAGACATTACAGAATAAAGTAACATAGTTATAATTATATCCATTAGTTACATAGTTAATCAACATATACTACCTCATATAAGCAATGCTTACATAAGTCTTATCCTTGCTACATAGGTATCACATTATATCATAACGCCTAAATGAGTATGTTTTTATTATCTTTAGAACATCTTCATAGCATGTCATTACCACATATCAATACCAATAAAACTCTTTTTAGTAGCTTAGATAACATTATCACTCAATTACAAAAATCATAATCAAGCAGAATGCTCCAGACCAGTTTTCAGCCTGGCGCAGCTGCCCTCTGGAAAGGCTTAGGGACGGCACAGCTGCGCTGTCCCTTGGCCAGACCAGAGTTTTGTTTTTGTTTCTTCGTTCCCATTCCATTTTCTAGCGTAGTGTTACCTAATTTATTAATAGCACTTTAACACGCAAGTATACGCGTTCAATTGTAATATTCAGCAAGCAAGGATATCGTTCCCACGAGGAAATAGATTAACCTTTATCGATTATAAATTTTAATTCAATCAATCTTATTTTAAACTACGAAATATTGGTCGTGATATGAAAATCTTACTTAACAAAATTAATAACTAAGACCAAAGTTCACAAGATTGATGCAGATTTAACAGGTTAAGATTACAACTTCCCTTGGTATTTCATTTAAATCAATTTACTTCCCATTTAACTTAGTTAATTAATACGAATCATTATCCAAGAATGCTTTATAAAATTCACACACTTTTTCCCAAAACACGTGAACAAATCCTCCTAAATCTGATCCTTAAGACACAGAATTACCAGGAACACCCTAGTTAATTAATTCACTATATTCCTATGTGAATCAAGTTAATTAGGGTTTTACGTACAAATTCTTTCAATGGATACAAAAGACACATAGGTATATTCCTATCCTACATGCTAATCATATTAACCCTATTCAGATTATATGAACAGATGTTATTATATCCAGATCTCAATCTATACTCCATCTTCCAATTTTATATAGATTATCACAGTAATTGTTGGCCAAACAATTAATCAATAAGCAAAAGATATAATAAACAATTCAATAAAAACCAACTTTCATTCAATGGGAAGGTTCAATTTAAACTACATGCCAAGTTCCGTTGCAATCTTAATTAAAGTTTAGTGCATGATAATAATAAATAAAAGCATCATCCAGATTAATAATCCAAACATCCCAAGTAATTACAAAAGATAAAACTAGAGAAGAGAAGAAGAAACTCTGAATTTGCTCCAATACTCTCTCTTTGATCTTCAGCCCTTGTAATCCTCCTTTGTGTTTTCCTTCGTTGTTCTCTTTCTGCAAATCCTTGTCGTCCGAAATTCCACGATCCCTTTTTTTTAAGTCTTCTTTCTTTTTGTATTAGTCCAAACCCTCCTCCAGAGTCCTTTTTCTTTTTCCAATCAATTTAGCAGCAAAAATAACCAACATTAGGCGTGGCCTAGCGCACTAGGCGCTAGGTTCAGTGCAATCCAAGCGCACTGTGCGCTAGACAAAGACCAGGTAATTACAAAAATGCCACTCAGCTCCAATTTTAATGATTTTTAATTCTTTTCTTCTCCCAAATGACCAGTTTATCCCTCCAGCTCCATCCTACAAGAAATAAACACAAAAACTAATAAAAAGATACTAAAAACACTTAAGGATAACAATAATTAAGCTAAACAATATCTGATTTGTAAGTATACAACTCACTCATCAAATACCCCCAAACTTATTTTATTGTTTGTCCCCAAACAATGCAATAATGCAAATGCAACCTATCTAAATGTCTACGCATCCAGCCATCAGTCAGTAAGAAATCAAACAAATATGCCTCAGAGGTGTCAACAATAGATTCAAACAATACATCCAAATAAGACAATTCAATAGCTCATACCAATCCGTAAATCAAAGCCTGTTGTTTCTGATGTAGTGTGTGTGTGCTTAACAACCATTAAAATCAACTACAGTTCAAATACATTGCATAATATGCTTCTTAGAGGGAAAACACATATCTTAACTTAAGAATCTTTGTAACAAGTTAAGCTTTGGCTAGAACTTTCACAATCACCAAGTTAAGAGTCAATACGGGATTTATTTATTTTTCTTTTATTTGCTCACGAGGGCATTTACGCTCTTTCTCGTGTTTACACTTGACTATGCACTGTCTAGTTCTCTTAGGCTTTTCAATGGTACCCATGTAGCGAGCTTTCGACCAACGACTCCCAAACCAGACGGCTTTAGGGCGCTGGGTGTAAAGACATCCCCTAGGGTTTACTTACTCAAGTAGCAAAGGCCACAGAACTAAACAAGTCAACGTGTTTATTCATCTGTATATATATCTCTTTTTTTTTCTGCATTTTTTTTTTTCATCATTTTTTTTTCAATTTAAATCCCATATTTTCCCCCAAACTTAAGTTTCTGCGTCATCCTAGCTTTTACCACAACTTTACAAATTTTCCTTCATTAGAACAAAGATTTCCCCCAAGAAGACAATTATGCTATCATTTAAACTAAGTTAATCACAATGGTTAACCTAACGTGCTACCCGATTACATCAGTTTTCAAACGGGATAAGATTTACATCACAATACGAAACTACATCCATGTCTCAATTGCCAGTACTGTTAAACTATATATAATTCCAATCTCATCATTGGCTAAGTCATCTTCAACTAACTCAATGCCTGGATTCATGCAATATGAACTAACTAAATGCATTTTTTTTATATATTTATTATTATTATTATTTTTTTTTTTTTCAATAAAAATGACCACTACATGCAAATACGAAATGAATGCACCCCCAAACTTAAAATATGCAATGTCCTCATTGTATACAAATTTAAAAAAATTAGGGACTGAGGACTTCCCTGATCAACGCCTACTCCTCTCCGGCATCTTCATCTTCGGCATTAGGAGGAGGTAAGTCTGGAGGTGGATACACTGATAGAGGTGGAGGGAGTGTGAACTGGTACGGAGTCCCGGCTGGATTCATTTGGCGAAACATATCTGCCAACGACGTGGTACAATGGGAATAAATTTCTGCTTGACGTTGGGCAAGACAAGATTGCTGTCGATCCATACGGTCAAAACCTCGGTGTATCTGGGTTGCTACCAAGTCAATTCGTCTCGTATGATGTTGTAGGTCACTCCGTATATTCTCAACCCAATCAGGTGGTGGCATAGAACTTGGTGCCTCAGGAGGATGCTCAACAGGCTGCTCAACATGTACTGGGGAACGATAATAAATCCCAGTCCCCGTGGGTGTGATTCAGCCCCATCCCATATCTTGTATTTAACCATTGCTTTGTGATTAATTGGGGATAACGGCATCAAAACCTCTTCCTTATCATTCCATTGAACCCTTGCTTGGCGACACAGTGCTGTAATTAAAGACGGGTGAGGTAAACCGCCTGTAGTTCCTGGTTGCATTCCGTTCAAGATAGATTCATGGATCACCTGCCCAATGTCAACTGATTTGTCTTTCGCAATGCAAAATAACAAGGCTGCCCTTTGACTCATCACTTCACTCATATGCCTGCACGGCATCAACTTTGCACAAATGAAGGCATTCCAAGCTTTACCATATCGGCTTAGCTTTGCTGTAGGGAAATGACGTGCTTCTTGCTGATCTGTTAGTGCCCATTCCGTCCCTGGTTCACATAGGGTGGCAATCACCTCACTATAATCCAAATCATGTTTCATATATTCTTTATACTCACTGTTTTTGATCTTGGACAACCTATAATATGCATTGATTGCTTTTCGTCCCATGTTGACTGCTCGTCCTCGAACCATAACATTATTGCCATCAGCCGCAGTTGCGTTGGCATAAAATTCTTTGACAATCTTAACTACCGCCGGCTCGGGTTGAGAAGTAAAATCTAACCAATTGCGGCTCGCTATCATCAAGGCAAGTTCCCCGTCTTGAGCTTCCGGGAGCAATCCCCGCTCAGGTATTAAAGGTCTTCCAGCTAACCAATTTTTATAATGCTCAGATGCTTCATAGGTTTGGAATCTCTTCTTGTCAAATTTTTCTGTAGCTCCCGAACTCTCTCCTCTCTGTCGCTTGCGAGCCAAAGATGTGAGTGTCATGTCTTGCCCAAACAAGAATCGGAGTTCAAACCTCTCAAAAGCCAACGGTTATCTTTGAGGCACAATATCAAACAGTTGGAGTGCAATGTTATAAACAACTTGTGCAAAACTCTTTCCCCAAACTTATTTTCACCAAATCTGTCAATTAACTAAGCACAATGTCCTTCTAATGCCATACACTCAACAATGTAAGATTACCCAACCAATTGATTCAACACAAACTCAATGGGTGCTCAAACAAAAATATTCAATATTTCTTTAATGGATGTACTAGAGTAACCCCTAATAGAGCAAATCCAAATAATCAAAGATAATGCTTGGTTAAGCTTACTTGTTTATGTTCCTAGATTGTGTACCAATTGAATTGATAAGTCACTTTGAATGCTTGAGCTGATGGTGTCCAATCCGTGTGTGAGATGGAGGTGAGAGATGGGCAATCCGTGTATTTAGGAATTGGAGCTGTTGAGTCTGATCCGTGTTGGTGAAGGGGAGACTTTGCTTTGTGTAGAAATTATATGGGATATTAGGTTTTTGGGTTAGGTTTAGGAGAGGACAGAATGGGGTGTCGTGGGTGAGAGAGGGTGAAGGCTTGTGTTGGGTAGTGTTTTGGTAGGAATAGAAGAGTATAAGAGAGGAGTTGTGCCAGATTTGGGCGTTACATATGTTCGTGTTGCTTGTAGAGCGCACTGTGCGCTTAATTTTGTGAAGGAGGGGCGCATTGTGCGCAGCGACATGGGTGTGTGGTTTGAACAGGCGCACTGTGCGCTTGGTTTTGGCCTGCTGGGGCGCACTATGCGCTGGCTACCAGGGGGTTGGTTATGTTGGGGCGCATGATGCGCTCAACTTGTGAAGGAGGGGCGCACTGTGCGCAACGACATGGGTGTGTGGTTTGAACAGGCGCACTGTGCGCTTGGTTTTGGCCTGCTGGGGCGCACTATGCGCTGGCTACCAGGGGGTTGGTTATGTTGGGGCGCATGATGCGCTCAACTTGTGAAGGAGGGGCGCACTGTGCGCAACGACATGGGTGTGTGGTTTGAACAGGCGCACTGTGCGCTTGGTTTTGGCCTGCTGGGGCGCACTATGCGCTGGCTACCAGGGGGTTGGTTATGTTGGGGCGCATGATGCGCTCAACTTGTGAAGGAGGGGCGCACTGTGCGCAACGACATGGGTGTGTGGTTTGAACAGGCGCACTGTGCGCTTGGTTTTGGCCTGCTGGGGCGCACTATGCGCTGGCTACCAGGGGGTTGGCTAGCTTTGGGGCTGAATGAGCGCACTAGGCGCTAGCTTGTGAGTCTACTGAGCGCATTAGGCGCTGTGAGGCCCGGAGGTGATGTTTGTGCTTGGCTTTGCTTCCCAACTTCTTCATGCTAGTCCTGCATTTTAATAGTACCAAAATCAAGCCTCACATTGCAGAACAAATGAATACTAGCTAAATTAATGAACTAACTAAACTACCAAGTTGATGCACAAACAAATTAACTAAACTACACTAAATTAATCAAACTAAACTCACTACACTACAAAAAAAACAAGTTGACTAAAAATTGAAGGTTTTGACAAATGGACATTCTGCAATTGCGCTCATAGGTGCTTGGCTTCCAGGGGGCGCTGCCCCCTTGCAACCCCCGCCAGCTCACCGGCGAGCTGGGCAGCCGCTCGCTCACCGGGGAGCGAGACCCCCGAATGGGTAGTCGTAGTGGCCATTAGTCGATGCCGCCAACTATAAACTTGTTTCCCATCCTGAAATCAATTAAAGATCATGTTAAAGAACATACAGGTTATAACTATTGAAATAACTAACAGTGAAGCAAATTAAAATCAAATAAATAAATAAATAAAATTCCTGGGTTGCCTCCCAGTTAGCGCTTGGTTTATAGTCGTCAGCCCGACTGTGTTTTCACCGTTCTAATCCGTGAGACTAACAAATGTTTTCTCACGATCGATGTGACCCCCATAGTAATGTTTCAACCTCTGACCGTTGACTTTGAAAATGCGTTTCGAATCTGGCTCCTCAACTTCCACGGCTCCGTGAGGAAATACCTTTGTAATACTGAATGGACCTGACCAACGTGATTTTAACTTTCCTGGAAAAAGTTTTAGCCTGGAGTTGTATAACAACACTTTTTGCCCTGCTTCAAACTTTCTTTCTAGGATTTTATCGTCATGCCACCGCTTAACCTTTTCTTTGTATAACCTCGCATTTTCATATGATTGGAGTCTGAATTCATCCATTTGGTTTAATTGTAAGAGGCGTTTTTCTCCCGCAGCGGATATATCAAAGTTCAACTTCCGGGTAGCCCAATAAGCACTGTGTTCTAACTCTACCGGAAGATGGCATGCTTTCCCATAAACCAACCTGTATGGTGACATCCCTATCGGTGTCTTGTAAGCTGTACGATACGCCCATAGAGCATCATCCAACTTACTAGCCCAATCTTTCCGACTAGGGTTCACTACCTTCTCGAGTATTCGTTTTACTTCTCGGTTGGATACCTCGGCTTGACCACTTGTCTGTGGATGGTAAGCAGTAGCTACCTTATGAGTAACTCCGTACTTAGCGAGAATAGCTGAGAACTTCTTATTACAGAAGTGCGTGCCTTCATCACTAATGATTGCACGAGGCGTGCCGAATCTAGAGAAAATATTCTTTCTGATGAACTTAACCACAACCTTAGCATCATTGGTGGGCGATGCTATAGCTTCAACCCACTTTGAGACGTAGTCCACCGCTAGAAGTATATAGGAGTTGCTAAAAGATGATGGAAATGGTCCCATGAAGTCAATGCCCCAAACATCAAACAATTCTACTTCTAGGATCATATTTAGTGGCATCTCTTGTCGCTTTGATATATTACCAACTCTTTGGCATCTGTCACATTTCAATGAAAATACACGGGCATCCTTAAAGATTGTTGGCCAGAAGAATCCACATTGAAGTACCTTAGCTGCCGTTCTTTCTCCCCCAAAATGACCACCATAGTCAGATGCATGACATTGGTACAGAATATTCTCCATTTCACTTTCCGGAATGCACCTTCTTATTACTTGATCTCCACATTGTTTAAATAAAAACGGCTCATCCCATAAATACTGTTTCACATCATAGAGAAATTTCTTCTTCTGCTGACTCGTCAAATCTGGCGGAAACACCTTACTCACAATGAAATTTACATAATCTGCATACCATGGTGTATCCATCCTTACCGCAAACAGTTGTTCATCTGGAAAAAATTCGTTGATCACTGTTGTGTCATTTTTTTTTAGTTCTGCATTCTCTAACCGTGATAAATGATCCGCAACCTGATTTTCTGTTCCTTTTCGGTCTCGGATCTCCAAGTTAAACTCTTGTAGCAATAATACCCATCGAATCAATCTCGGTTTCGCATCTTTTTTTGCTATCAAGTACTTAATTGCCGAATGGTCTGTAAACACAATCACCTTTGTCCCAATCAAATATGAACGAAATTTATCAAATGCATACACAACTGCTAGGAGCTCTTTCTCGGTAGTGGTATAATTCAGTTGGGCACCCGTTAATGTCTTACTAGCATAGTATATAGCATGAAAAATGTTATCCTTTCGTTGGCCAAGGACTGCGCCAATCGCAAAGTCACTAGCATCACACATTAACTCGAATGGGATACTCCACTCTGGCGCTATGATTACAGGTGCGGTAACTAGTTTCTTTTTCAAGATATCAAAAGCTTCCAGGCATGCTTGATCAAAGTTGAATGGGACATCCTTCTCCAAAAGATTGCAAAGTGGTTTTGTGATTTTGGAGAAGTCTTTTATAAATCTTCTATAGAAACCAGCATGTCCCAAAAAACTTCGAATACCCTTTACTGAAACTGGTGGCGGGAGGCTCTCAATGGTTTCGATCTTAGCTCTATCAACCTCAATTCCTTTTGATGACACTCGATGACCCAAGATTATCCCCTCTTGCACCATAAAATGACATTTCTCCCAGTTTAAAACCAAATTCGTTTCCATACACCGTTTGAGCACAAGAGTGAGATTTTCCAAACAATAATCGAACGAATCCCCAAAAACTGAAAAATCATCCATAAATACCTCGAGATTTTGTTCGACCATATCGGAGAAAATAGCCATCATACACCGTTGAAATGTTGCCGGCGCATTACATAATCCAAAAGACATTCTGCGAAAAGCAAAAGTACCATATGGGCATGTGAATGTCGTCTTCTCCTGATCCTCGGGTGCAATGGCAATCTGGTTATAACCTGAGTATCCATCTAAGAGGCAATAATACTCATGCCCTGCAAGCCTGTCCAACATCTGATCTATGAATGGTAGAGGAAAATGGTCCTTACGAGTGGCCTTGTTTAACTTTCTGTAATCCATACACACCCGCCAACCCGTAACTGTTCGAGTCGGGATCAATTCATTATGCTCATTTGCAACTACTGTCATTCCTCCTTTCTTTGGCACACATTGAACCGGACTTACCCATGAGCTATCTGAGATAGGGTAGACAATTCCTGCATCCAACCATTTAATAATTTCCTTTTTGACAACCTCCTTCATTATGGGATTGAGTCTTCGTTGTTGTTCAACAGTCGGTTTTGCTTCATCTTCCAATAGAATCTTATGCATGCAAATTGATGGGCTTATCCCCTTGATGTCCGCAAGAGTCCACCCAAGAGCAGTCTTGTATTGCCGAAGTACCCTTAGTAGCTTTTCTTCTTGAACCTCATCAAGTGATGCAGATATTATGACTGGTAGAGTAGAAGAAGAACCAATGTATGCATACCGTAGATGGTTAGGCAATGGTTTAAGTTCCAAGGTTGACGGTTCTTCCACTGATGATTTGACCTTTTCTGATGGCTTTCCCCAGTAGTCCAAAGGTTCAAATGTTGGCCTGACTCGTGTGAATTTCGGCAATGAATCTAACATATGAGCCAATTCTAATGCAGTTGAGTCATCAGACATGTTCTCACTTACCAATGCTGTTTCTAGAGGGTCTTCATTTATTGTTTTGATATTTGTTTCCCTAATCGCTCCCTCAATCAGATCAACCCTAAAACATTCTTCTTCTTCCTTTGGGAACTTCATAGCTTTGAATACATTAAAAGTCACCTCTTCGTCTTGGACCCTCATTGTTAACTCTCCTTTTTGCACATCAATCAATGTTCTACCCGTAGCTAAAAACGGGCGCCCAAGAATAATTGGTATATTGCTATCCTCCTCAAAGTCAAGAACTATGAAGTCCACAGGGAATATAAATTTATCTACCTTTACTAGTACGTCTTCCACTATTCCCTTGGGGTATGTGAGAGATCTATCAGCAAGCTGCAAAGTAACATTCGTTGGTGTAGCTTCCTTCAACCCAAGCTGTTGATAGACTGATAATGGCATAAGGTTGATGCTTGCTCCCAAATCACACAGACATCTACTGAAAAACTGAGTTCCTATTGTGCACGGAATGGTGAAGCTACCCGGATCCTTCAACTTCGGTGGTAGCTTTCTCTGTAGAATAGCACTGCATTCCTCCGTCAATGCTACTGTCTCGAACTCTCCTAGCTTTCTCTTCCTCGATAGAATATCCTTCATGAATTTTACATAGCTAGGCATTTGTTCTAGAGCATCTGCGAATGGAATATTAATCTGTAGCTTTTTAAACACTTCTAGAAACTTTGAAAATTGTCTGTCTAACTTCTGTTTCTGAAATCTCTGTGGAAATGGTAAAGGTGGTGTAACTGACATCTGCTTTTCTTCTTTCTGCTTTTCCACCACTTTTCCCTCAGACTTACTTTCTGAATTTTCAGATTCTTTTCCATCTACCTTCTCGTTACTCTCTTTCTTATGCTCATCAGAGTCTGTAGCCAACTCCTTCCCACTTCTGAGTGTAACTGCTTTACATTGTTCATTCCCATCCTTCCTCGGATTCTTCTCAGTATCACTTGGTAGCGAACCTTGAGGTCGGTTGTTTAAAGCACTTGCTATCTGCCCAATCTGATTTTCAAGATTCCTTATTGCTGCTGATTGGTTCTTTGTTGTTGCTTCAAACTGAGTTGCCATTCTTGCAAGTAATTCCTCCATTTGAGATAACTTGTCAGGTTGTTGAGGTTGCTGATGTTGTTGAGGTTGTGGGTGTTGAGGCTGAAATCCAGGTGGATGTGACTGTCTTGGAGCTTGAGCTTGTGCTTGTGACTGATTATTGCTCCAAGATAGATTTGGGTGGTTCCTCCATCCTGGGTTATAACTATTTGCATTATTACCTTGTTGTCGATTATAATTAGACACAAATTGCACTGATTCAGGACTTATTGCACACTGATCACTTGAATGGTTCCCCGCGCACAATTCACATACCATCGCCACAGTTTGCCTATTTTGATTCCCCATATGTTCAATTTTCTGTGTTAGAGCTGCAATTTGGGCTGACAATGCTGTAACTGCATCTACCTCTAGTATCCCAGCAACCTTTGGTTGTGTCATTCTAGCAGTTGGCCATTGGTAGTTGTTAGCTGACATCACCTCTAGCAAACTGTACGCTTCATTAAAATTCTTTGTCATGAAGGCACCTCCAGATGCCGCGTCAACACTAGCCCGTATACCACCCATGAGCCCATTATAGAATGATTGTACTATTAGCCAATCGGGCAATCCATGGTGTGGACATTTTCTCATGTACTCTTTAAATCTCTCCCAGGCGTCATATAATGACTCTGAATCAAATTGAGTGAAATTGGTTATCTCGTTCCTCAACTTTGCAGTTTTGGCAGGAGGAAAAAACTTTGCTAGGAACTTCTGTGCCAGATCATCCCAGGTGGTAATGGATCCAGGTGGAAGTGAATGTAACCATCCTCTTGCTTTGTCTCGGAGAGTGAACGGAAACAAACGAAGTCTAACTGCGTCGTCTGAGACTTGGTTGTATTTGAATGTGTCACAAACCTCTAGAAAACTCACCAAGTGCTCATTCGGATCATCATTAGCCAAGCCCCCAAACTGTACCAAATTTTGAATCATTTGGATAGTTCCTGGCTTAATCTCAAAAGTTGCAGCATTAATTGCCGGTCGTTGAATGCTTGACCTGATCCCATCCATTTTTGGCATAGCATAATCCTGAAGGGATTTCTGTTGCCCCTCAGCCATTGTATCTTGCTTCTCAAGTGCCTCTCGCGTTTCTTTGACCCACTTACGCAACTGTTTGAACCTTTTATCGATATCGTCTTCGTATGGTTCAAGCTCCGACTGTTTCGATCTAGTTTGCATACACGAGAGAAGATAACCTGAGAGAAAGAAAAAAAAAATGAAAATAAAAGTCTAAATTAAGATTAACTATATCAAAATTAATAATAACGAAATATTAAACTAATATCCCCGGCAACGGCGCCAAAAACTTGTTACCTAATTTATTATTAGCACTTTAACACGCAAGTATACGCGTTCAATTGTAATATTCAGCAAGCAAGGATATCGTTCCCACGAGGAAATAGATTAACCTTTATCGATTATAAATTTTAATTCAATCAATCTTATTTTAAACTACGAAATATTGGTCGTGATATGAAAATCTTACTTAACAAAATTAATAACTAAGACCAAAGTTCACAAGATTGATGCAGATTTAACAGGTTAAGATTACAACTTCCCTTGGTATTTCATTTAAATCAATTTACTTCCCATTTAACTTAGTTAATTAATACGAATCATTATCCAAGAATGCTTTATAAAATTCACACACTTTTTCCCAAAACACGTGAACAAATCCTCCTAAATCTGATCCTTAAGACACAGAATTACCAGGAACACCCTAGTTAATTAATTCACTATATTCCTATGTGAATCAAGTTAATTAGGGTTTTACGTACAAATTCTTTCAATGGATACAAAAGACACATAGGTATATTCCTATCCTACATGCTAATCATATTAACCCTATTCAGATTATATGAACAGATGTTATTATATCCAGATCTCAATCTATACTCCATCTTCCAATTTTATATAGATTATCACAGTAATTGTTGGCCAAACAATTAATCAATAAGCAAAAGATATAATAAACAATTCAATAAAAACCAACTTTCATTCAATGGGAAGGTTCAATTTAAACTACATGCCAAGTTCCGTTGCAATCTTAATTAAAGTTTAGTGCATGATAATAATAAATAAAAGCATCATCCAGATTAATAATCCAAACATCCCAAGTAATTACAAAAGATAAAACTAGAGAAGAGAAGAAGAAACTCTGAATTTGCTCCAATACTCTCTCTTTGATCTTCAGCCCTTGTAATCCTCCTTTGTGTTTTCCTTCGTTGTTCTCTTTCTGCAAATCCTTGTCGTCCGAAATTCCACGATCCCTTTTTTTTAAGTCTTCTTTCTTTTTGTATTAGTCCAAACCCTCCTCCAGAGTCCTTTTTCTTTTTCCAATCAATTTAGCAGCAAAAATAACCAACATTAGGCGTGGCCTAGCGCACTAGGCGCTAGGTTCAGTGCAATCCAAGCGCACTGTGCGCTAGACAAAGACCAGGTAATTACAAAAATGCCACTCAGCTCCAATTTTAATGATTTTTAATTCTTTTCTTCTCCCAAATGACCAGTTTATCCCTCCAGCTCCATCCTACAAGAAATAAACACAAAAACTAATAAAAAGATACTAAAAACACTTAAGGATAACAATAATTAAGCTAAACAATATCTGATTTGTAAGTATACAACTCACTCATCACGTAGCAGAGTGTTAACACATAACAATCATACATATTAAAAGGTATTGGACTTTCATAGGGTCATTTCAAGTCCGTGCTTATTTATCATATCTTAATTGGAATTTCTATCGATTTATGGCTAAATAACATCATGGAATCGTTAAGGCTATCATGCTTGACATGCATACACATAAAGTGGTCACATAGTCTGTGTTAGGCATGCTCAGAAGTATCTACATCATATACACATAGCTAGCATCGTTATTTGCTTGAAAACGAAATCAAATTCATACTTGATCAATTTTTCATTGTATCTAATAAGTGTGTGCACATGCATGATATCTTAGCGATGTTAAAAACACTATCAAGCATGTTAAAAATATCAGAATGCTATTTCACTATAATCATGCGACTTGGTTTGCAAAAAGTCTGAACTTTGCTTTTGAAATCGTTACTACTTAATCATATTAGCTAGCGTCAACTTAACACCTTATATTCACATTGCACATGTAGTTAAGTCATGTTTACATGCTCACAAAGTTAGAACATCTCTCATGTGTTATTCATGGATATTAGTTTCAAATATATCAATTTTCCTTTGAAAAGCCATTTAGTTTAAAGTTAAACAATTGGACACAAGCAAGGAAACTATGTATTACTAATCATGCTAGCTTAGGGTCATAAATAGTCATATAAGTATATTATCATGCTCATATGATCAAAATATGAATATCATACTTATATGTCAAGTCCATTCTCAACGTATACTTTCCTTTAGTTAAATATTCACTATTAAGGTCCACATGCTCAAGTTATAATATGACACCTATATACACAAGGTAATACATCTTTCATGCATCTCTACATTATACTAACATGCTTGCACAAAATCAGATTACATATATGATACCTACATGCTAATGTTCACCTTTGAAACTTAAATTTTCGTTTAGAATGTTCGCTAGTGAGGTCCGTATATTCATGTTACATTATGAAACGCATATACGTAAGTTAACATGCTCTTCATGCATTTCTAGGTCACACTAATATGTATCAATATCATAATATACTCATGCTTCATATATGTTGACGTTCGTTTATGAAACTTTAAGTTTACTTCAACACTATATGTCTTTTCATAATTCTTGCATGCAATCATAGCCGAATCATGTTTACGTTATCTCCATATACTCATATTAGTATGTCAAACCCATTAGCATGCTTGTTTAGGTAGTATAAACACATTAGTACTTAACAGCCTTGAAGCAGAAATAGAAAACAAGATCCAGTAGCAGGCGCAGCTGCGCTGCGCCTCAGTGTATAACCGGCGCAGCTGCGCCATGTCCGAACTGAACCAGAAGGTTCCCTGCTTCGGCAGCAGCTAGGCCAAATCACAGAAATCCTACGAATTTGCAAATAGATTAGCTACATTTCCTTTCTAATACTTGTATTAGCTTATATGACAACCAATTAACATTATCAAATCACCAAATTATGAACTCTAACTCAAATCAAGAATTGAAATTTTTACAGAAATTGCAGAAACAGAGAATGAAAATAAAGAACAAAAAAGCTATATTGTAATTCTAACATGTATATAAGTCCATATAACAACTAACAAGCTTTCTATAATTCAATTAGCATGTTTTGCATCCATAATCAAGAAGCTTGGAATTATCAGAGAACAAGAAATGAAGAACATGGAATTTTGACAGAAAACCAAAATGAAGGACTTGAGAGTATACCTCTGCAATGCAATTGGGCTTGCTGCTAATTCAGACTTCCTCTACTGATATATATATTGCTCTCACTCAACACTTATGCAAACTCTCAGCAAGTGAAATTTGTGAAGAGGGGAGCTACATTTATAGGAAAACCAATTTCCAGACAATGGCTTCCTCCATTGAATCAAACTAATGGGAATATGAATTGTATGGAGGTTAAGGAGGAGTAGGTAATTAGTTGGTGAAGGTAATCATGAAAGCCAGTCCCCCATTGATGATTATAGCTAGAATGCTGATTTTTTAGAGAAGAGGTAGTAGACTAGCTTGGAGTTTTCACGTGAGAAGGATTGTTGTGACACCCCCGAATCTGGGTCCTCTGACCTGGTCCGGTCGTCACGATCTAACATAAACATCCACCTCTAAACAACATACAATAACTAAATGCGGAATATAATAAACGTATGTCATTCATTCAAAAGGTGTTACTAGTCCCAAGATTCGATAACCTTAAATACAAAACATACAAACATACCATAGAATAGTCAATAGGGTTCATATTACATAACAGTAAATTAATTAAACATAAAGATAAAGTCTGCTCCTTGCAAACTAATCCTACATCTTCCCTTTACCCTTGTCCTTTCCTGAAGTCTCGGGCTTAACTGCAATATAAGTCATGATATAGCAAGAATGAGCAACAAGTTTGCTCAGCAAGTTGAAATACAACAATAAAGGATATATCATGATGAAAGGAATATATCTGATAATGAATTCAACAATATGAATATCGGAAGCAAGAATAATAATTGCTTTTAGAATAACTGATAGTCAAGTAGACTTTTGAACTATAAAACTCCAACGAAATCAATAGCTGATTGACCCTTTGGTTACTGGCTACAGAATAAGTACTTGAGGGGATCAGCCTCGCGTACGCTATGTATATGCATAACATTCAACTCTGCTGTTTGTATCTTTATACTAGATACCTGGGGTACTCCCCTATATATACAAGGGGTGTTCTTTCAGTCTAAGAATCCTTACCATCAATTGGTTTGGATAGCTTTTATAAAAATTTTATACAATTGTCTGACCGAACAAGGGTTCAGACTCTATCTAACGCAGTTCAAGAATTATAGAACTTTAAATAATGTACAAGTCCAAGACTGTACGAAATCAAGTGCACCAAGTGCGAATAACAATAATATCGATGTGGAATAATTGTAAAGTAATTAAACCACCTAATAACATGATTGGAAATAAAGTTCAAGCTTTAAATAATTAACTGTCAATACGATAATAACCTGCTCAATACAATATGAGAAGGATAGGAACTTATACAAATAAGAATTAAAGAACTTGCACAACCAAATAGTGAAGTTCGGAGACTTGCCTGATTGCTCAGCTACAATTAAGTTCTAGCTTTAATTAAATCTCGCTGAAATAACCTAACATTAATAAGTCGGTATTCCAATTAGCATGTGTAAACTAATACGAGTCTACACTTACAAGAATCTGCTTATCATATCAATCTATCCATAATTCACGTAAGTCAATCTAATCATGTCATAGATTTAATAACTTTAGATTATCTAGTTTCTATGCATCAATATAGACTTGAACACATAATACTTCAAGTTACTTATATTTAATCAACATACATGTTTTATGATTATAATTTTTGAAAACCTAGCATGCTCAACCTAATCTTAATTTAAAGTCATATGCTCTCATGTTGGTAATTTGTATACTTTACATAATACAAGTTCATGCTTCATGTTATCACATAACAAGGTTAAACATAACATGCATGCTCATGCGTATACTATACATGTATACTTTAATCCACCTATTTCATGCCTTAGAAATTCATTTTCTATGAATACGTGCATATGTGAAATCCATGCTTTAACTCAACGAGGTCCATGTTAATATGCTTATAGGCATAACGAACTCTAATGTACATGCTTGCATGATCAATACGTAATCCACATGGTGATCGATGCTATTTAGTTTTTCTCATTCTAAGTTTTCACATCGAAAATCACATTAAGTCAATAAGGTATCATAATACATGTTAAGTGCCTTGTGCTCATAACTCGTATGTCTTAGAACTCATATATAAACCACATATATGCTCTCAAATAGTCAGAATCTAAAAGACACTAACCTTAGTCAAGTTCACTTTGAAAGTTCTTAAGTTTCTCTTTTAAAATCACTAGAATCTTGCAATCACGTATGCTAGTGTGTGAACATATTTTAACATACATTTCATGTCAATATAAACTATACGATCATGTTTAGAATATCAGAATATGCACATGTTACGTATGTGTCTAAGTCCACAATCGAAACTACAAGTTTTATTACAAAACCATAAGTGTTACGTCAATCATGTGTACTAACATAGTTATACTTGTTCATACTACATGAATATACTTATGTGTGTGTTCTACATTAGTTTACATGCTTGCCAAAAGAAGTAACATATGTTAGTCATGACAGCAGCTTTAACAGAAAATGAAATCTGGTTTTCAAGCCCGGCGCAGCTGCGCCGCTGGCCAGTGCAACACTGGCGCAGCTGCGCAGTTGCCTGGGTCGTCCAAAAACTGCCTCTGCTCGGCAGAGGCTCAACCCAACTCAGACAATTAATACAAAATCATCTTAGTCATGCTATGGTATAATGCTAACATGATTTTAAACTAGTATAGCACTTAACAAACATATTTCAAACACTCAATTCATCAATCATGGTCAACTCAAGAATCAAGAATTAGAAGTTTTACAAAAATAAGAATGGGAAGTGATATACCTCCGCTAAAGGAACTTGCTGATAACTCTCACCCTCTCAATTCACAGACTCTCACTATAAAGTATACTCACTCAAGCTTGTTTGGTAGAATTCTCAGCAATTGCAATATAGAAGAAGAGAGGGCTTAATTTATAGGCAATTCAATAACTAGGCAATGCCATTATCTTCCAAATTAAACCAACAGATGTCAAGAATGTATAATGGATTACAAGAAGTTGGTGAGAAGTAGTTGAATTCAGTCATGAATCCCACTCCCCATCTATTCATTAGCTAGCATTGGTGAATTTGAGAAGAAGCTAGACTAGTGTAGCATGTGGGTTTACACGTGAAGGAGAAAATTGAGGGTGGAACTCACATTTAGGGACAATGAAATCTCAGCCTTTGTAATTGTATATATATATATATATATATATATATATATATATATATATATATTATGTATGCTTAACATAATACATACATACTTAGATTATATAATGTATATGCACATAGTATCTACTTAAGTTATATGTATTTATTCCATATACATTTAGATGGGTGATACTATGTTATCTCAATTAGCAATTAATAATGAATAGGTACACAACATATAATCCATGCACATTTTCCTTAATATCGAATGTAAAGTAATTGGGTATTATTATTACTCATTATTATAACTGTTATCATTATAATAACTTACTGAGATCAATTATTTATTGATATTACTATATGTTGATGAGGTATACATTAATGTTTTCCCACACATGTATTGTCACATAAACATTAGTATGTAACTCTCATAATGTAATTATTCTTACTATATAGTTTATAATGTATAATCATATTAATGTGTCACCTTGTACTATATATAATATATAGTTAACTATCATATATTAAAGGTTTAACATATTGTATGCTTGTATCAAAATAATAAATCAAATAAATATAATATAATAATATTATATTATCAGTTCTCTCACTCATTAATTATTATTTATTCATAATAATAATTAAACAACACATTATCGATTAATTAATCATAATTAAAATTAATCAATAGGTTCAAATCTTGCCACTATATCCAAATAATTTGAATATTTAATTATTAATAATCTCATACATTCTCTGATATTAAATCCTTAAGGTTAGTCCACTAATTTAAATAACTCATTAGTGACTTCCTTTAATCATTTCACAAATTCACATAACCACATAAGGTTTAAATAAACTCACAAAACTAACTCGTTAAAATTAAATCACATATTTAATAAATAAGGAGTTTAAAATTCATGGTCGTTACAATTGTGACTCTCACATTGGGACAAAGCAAAAATAAACTCAGCATTCTAGCAACATGCATATATACATACTCTTAGGCTATACTTTAGTTAGAGTCACAATGTATATTTAATTAATCAACATGGCAATGTAGTACAATTAATTTACACATATAAAATCCATGTACACTTGGGTCCTTAAAAAATATTATTGCAATGTAATAAGTTGGGATACATATAGTCCATGTACATTTTATCTTACCGATATAATTTAACCGGATATTCTCACATTATATTATCTCATTTATAATTCAATTAAATTCTATTAGTCAATAATTGTTTACAATATATCCATAATATTTTATTTTAATGTATACTTACATACATATTGTCACATAAGCATCATGATGTATTCATAACATATAGTTTTAATATGTACAGCTACATTGCCTTATATAATATAGTTTATATATAATTGCATGGTCACACTTAAGTGTTGCACTACACACGTATCATACTATATGTTATATTTCTAATTATCACATCCTTTGCACATAGCAATTAATTGAGCAAATAAACTCTACTCGATTATTATTCACAATGGCAATTAATTAATATTAATTAATTCTTCCCTCATCAATCAATGTAATTATCAATCTCCATAACAATTAATTAACATTTATATGATTAATTATCACATTTAAATAAATATAAGTCTTATTATATTTATAAACAAATTGCTTATTATCATTCTATTATTCGCGATAATAATAATTAACACATTATCAATTAATCATTATTAATATTCTATTTTCTCATAGAAAGTAAATAACAATTAATATCGATTAATTGTTCACGTAGTAATTCCTTCATTACTTACCCTTATTGATTATTATTATACGATAAATAGTCACACTCCTCAGCAATATGAATCTTATTATATTTATAAATTATTTTCTTAGTATCAAATCATTACTTGCAAAAATACTAAATCAACAGATTATTATTATATTTCTCATAATAACAATTAATAATTAATATAGATTAATTGTTCACTTAATAATTCATTTACTCTTTAACCGATTATTATTCATAATAACAGTTAATAACATTATTGTACGATTAACTATCACATGTATTGCACTCAACAAATAATCAATTAAATATAACTTTTATCATATTCTTCAATTACTTACTCGTAAATATTTTGTTATTTATAATAACATATTATTAACAATTACTCATTAATAGGCTATCACTAATAACAAAAATTAATTAACAATGTAATATTAATTAATCTTTCACTTATTGATTTCCCTCTTTAATTATTATTTCCATTCTCATGCCACACAAGGCATTCTACGAGTTCGTCGAAATTTTCCATATTTCCTCAATATTATAAATTCAATATAATCGAATTACTTTTCTCATAAATCGTAAACATTATGTTCCAATAAGTATTCATTTTCTTATTATATCAAATAAAAAAAAATCATGAAATTCACGGTTCTTACATCCTCCCCCCTTATAAAAATTCCGTCCTCAGAATTGGTACAAGGTTACACAGATAGATGGGAATAGTCCCTCGTCGTCCTATCTTCTAATTCCCACAAAGTGCTAGCACAAAAAAATATATAATTTTATTTCTTAATATCTGTTCTTTCCTATCTAGTATTTGGACAGGAATTCTTCATATGACAGATTCTTCCCTACTTGAATGGGCTTATAGGGTATCACACACTTCTAATTATGCTTATAGGATCGTAAGACAGAAACATAAAACACACCGTGGATATGTTCCAGTTCACTAGGTAAGGCTACCTCGTACGCCACTTTCCTGCTCTCTGTAATATTTTAAAAGGTTTCACGAACCTTAAACTCAATTCTTCTTTCTTACTTAATCTTATCTTCCCCTTACAGGGAAAAACCATTGTCTTCAAAATCTCGATTATGACTATGGCAATCTGCGTATTTCCCATTTTGATCTTGAGCTGCTACTAATATGGCTCTTTTTGTCTTCACAATGTCTGCCATTTGTCGTACTAAATCTGGTCCCAATTGAAGTCGTCGTTCTCTGACCTCATCCCAATGTAGCGGTGTTCTACATTTTCTTCCGTGGAGAGTTTTGTAAGATGGCTTACCGATATTCGTATAGTTATTACTATAAGCGAATTCTACTAAGGGTAAGTGATCTTCCAAGTTTATCGTTGAAATCCATTACGCAAGCTCTTTTAAAACTTTGAAGTGGAGAAAGGGTTTCGATCGGAAATACTTGACATCGATATGTGTCGCAAAACGATTTTCTTTACGTGTGAGTTTGCTAACTGATTTAAATTGAATCGAATACCTATAGGTAGAAAGCGCGTCGTCTTCTTTAATCGGTCGACGTATTCTACAACTTCTCGCCTCATATTGACCATCAATAGTGTCTTCGAAGATCCCGGTACGTTTTCATGCTTCTTGGGTGAACGAAATATGTCCAACTATATGCCTCATGAAAACTCTTATCTCGCAATTTTAGTTACGGTAGACTCTCACGCTCGATCTACAAATCTCAAAATACCATTATTATTTCTTCTGAACTTTTCCTCTTTATCTTCTCGCACTTTTGTCTTTATCTTGTTATCCCTTCGCTCTATCCAACAACGCTGGACAAACCCTTGTTATAAACTTCCCTTTGGACTTTCTGGGTCCCTTCACTTCTATTTCCAATCTCTTCATCTTCCTGATTAGTTCCTCTCGAGTTATCAACTTGAATAATTTCTCCATTCCCCTTTCCTACTTAGCATATCGGCTACTACGTTCGCCTCTTCCAGGTGATAGAGAATTTCGCAATGGTAGTCTTCGTCTGCTCCCAATTTACTTACCGCCTTTAACTCTGCCAGATCTGATGTGCCCTAAAACTAACTTTCTCATTGACACACAATACTGGTGCTTCCTAAGGAAAAACACACTCAGCTGATTATATCCTTTATCTAACATTTCTTGCCATTTTATTAATTCTTCATTTCTACCGGCGCCATAAGATAGGTGCTTTCGAAATCAGTGCAGTCTCTGGTACTAAATATATTACGACTTATTTTTTCTCTGTCTGGCGGAAGGCCGGGCAGATCGTCTGGGAATACGTTTTGAAATTCTGGTTCTACTGATACATTATTTATTTCTACTGATACATTCTTTAGTTCTACTCTCGCTCTCTTAGTATCTAAAATATGGTGAAACAATCTACACAAACTTTTCTTTAACAATATCTTGGCCTGCATCATCGTAAGGCAACATAATTTCCTAAACGACGAGCTACCATAACACACTTCCTTATTCACAACTTCTATTTTCAAAGGATCTTCTAATCGTTCTTGGGATAACTTAGTCGTCTCACAGTTCTTCAGATGCAAAAAGGAAAGATAGCACTCGGAATATATACGCATTTATATTATAGATTAAGATAGCACCTGACATCACGACTTGGAATGCCACTGCATCATGTATCATAACGTTAGTCGTACTTGGCATTGGTTCACTCGATTGAGCTAGTTTGATTATTGTCGGCTTCCTGCTATGGCTTCCTTTGTTGCTATCTTCTTTCTTCCTTCCTTTCTTTGGGCAGTTCTTAACCTGATGATCTGTTGACTTACAAGCAAAGCATGCTCTGATCTTCTTTGGGTTTGGGCAATTCGGGGAAATATGCCCTTCCTGGCCACAGTTATAGCAAACGCCTCGTCCCTTCCAGCACTCTCCTTGATGACTCTTTCCATATTTCCGGCAAACCTTGTTCTTTTTCTTGAGTCCTTCCTGGTGACTTCCCCTCGAATTGTTGTTGATGTTGTTGTTGTCCCGTCTTCTTTTGTTTTCGTTTCCCTTCTCGATTGTTTCCTCCTACCAATAACGTATCTGACGTTTTTCAGATTCATACGTAAAACAATCTTTGGTTTTCTCCTTCCTAGGACAGTTAGGAGAAATATGACCCTTCTCACCTCACTTATAGCATACATGCTTCCCTTTCAAACACGCTCCCATGTGATTCTTTCCACATTTCTTACAGGCTTCTACGCTCTTCTTCCATAGTTGTCCTTCTCCTCGTACATACTTATTCTCATTCCACTTCCTCTTAAAATTCTTACTGCTACCACTACTACTCTCTTCTATCCTACCTTCATTCACTTTCTTTGAATTATTAACCTCTCCTCCCTTAGTCAAATTAATATCTTTTCCTACCTCTGAAGTTTTCGTCTGTCTCTTCTTATAATCATTGATTCCTTCTTCAAAAGCATTTACTATAAGATCTACCAATTTTCATAAGGGTTCTTGATTCAATTCCCTATCTTCATTCTCCGTCGTTTGACGAGTCTCTCCTCCTTGAGGTATTGACATTTCTCTGCGTAGAAATAAAATGGTATTATCATCTAATACTTCTTAAGACGTATAAGTTTTATGTCTATTCTCTCTTGTTATTATTTAACAAAATCTGGTTACTACACGCACGTTTAATAAAAACATGCCACATAAAAACATATCACATTGTATAGCAATCTGCTAGTCTCATTACATACCCCTTTCGGGTACCACTAAAGTTGGGGTTAGAAAGATACTTCCCACATTATCCCTAAAATTGGGATTCACAACACCGTTTCGCATCTATATTTACTGTATCATCCACGACACTTATTCCAATAACTACCTACTTCCTTTCCTCCCACTATGTCTGTGACTATTAATTACTAATCTGAAGGTCTGGAACTTCGCCTCCCACTATTGTATCTTATTTTTCATTTTAAAGAAATTCAAACATGTCTCCATCCTAAAAGAAAACTTCCACCGTGGATTTTTGATTATATTCTGATTCCATCCTCTCCTAGGTTAAGGTTATTGCTGTAAAAGGCTTAACTTCAAGGGGTGTTGCGGACACCACATGTATATCACGTGGTTCCTCCTCCATGACCCTACTAGGTTTACCTATCTCTGACATCCATAATCACAAAACCAATAACTTTATTATCATCTTCGAATAAAACATAATTTCATTGTATGGAATGAAAATATATTTCATAACACTTCTAGCTTTCTAAGAAAACTTTACATGAGTTTTATCTCCTTTTATTCTCTAAATTCTTCTAAGGTTATATCCTAAGGACTCTCGCTCCTAAGGTTTATAACCTACAGCTTTGATACCAACCTGTGACGCCCCCAAATTTAGACCGTCACTGATCTCGAATTCGGTTCATCACGTACTAATTCTAATAACAACTAAAATCTCAAACAATGGAATAATAGAATAATTTACATTGATATAACATAAATATTCTCGTCCCAAGTCTCGAAACTATTACTAATACACTTCATAACTTAAACCAAACATTTCTTAATACATAACATTTAAATAAGTCTTAATATAACATAACGGAAACATCCTAATATAGAAAAACACAACTACTCCATAACCTTGCCTTCGCACTTGTCCTGATCTGGGGTTCCACCTTGCCCTGCCCTAACTGAAATGTTTATGGGAAGCAAGAGTGAGCAACAAATTTGCTCAACAAGTAATATGCCAATAAATGTGAACAGGGATATATACAATTCTAAATCTCAAGGGTAAAATGGTAACTAATCGCTCAGGATTTTTAAATAAGAATATTATGAACAAAATGAATAGCAATGACTTCCAAATCTATTCCGTGAAGTTGAATAAGGACTACTACGGGTCGAGAAGTTATTAAAGGTTTCAAGAGTTTCAACAATTTAAAGTGAATGAATAGCTATCACTGAGTGTCGCTGTGGACCAAAGATTAATAAAGAATCCAATGAATTCAAAGTTTCAAGTTAATAAATACCGGATACTGAGTGGTCACTAAGAACCACGAACTTCTACTAGAATCACCAAAAATATTTCTGGTAACCCAACCAAGTACAATTAGGGGATCAGCCTATCGTACCTGGAGTTATGCATAACCTACCACACCACTGTCGGCACCCCTGACTATATAGTTCCCCTTTTTACAAGGGTTGTTCAACTCAGTCAATTTCTAAGAGTTCGCACCAAGGCAATTGGTGTGGATCGTTTTCCAATTCAAGATATTGGTCTAGCCGAATTAAATGGCGTAGACAATTTCAACAATGTATATAAGAACAATTTATGAGTTTAATACTCGCAACAATAATTCAAAAAAATATAATTGTGATTTAAATCAAGCTATGAAATATAAGTTTATAAGGCAAAAATTATTCTAGCACCTATTTACTCGTACGACCAAAGTTAGTACAAGCTCGAATACGTGTTCAATAAAGAGTATGAATCAAATACTTACTCAATAAAAGAGTAGTCAGATACTTATACAAGAACGATTTCAAGGAAACTTGCACAATGAAAGAGTATAAGTTAAGGAACTTGCTTATGACGTTCCTCAAATAAGTAACCACAAGGATAGGATACTTACAACACAATAAAAGTAGGGTTCAGATACTTGCACTATAAATGAGTGTAAGTCAGGAAACTTGCACTTTAAAAGAGTGTAAGTTAGAGAACTTACCTTATGCGTAGTTTACCAACGTAAAGCTTATCAACACTTTTCGAATCCTATTATAACATATTTACATGTATAGAATATTCATTAGCTAAATACATTCGGTACGCAAGATTGATATGTAAGTTACACATACACTTAACACATAAATAGTTCATAAGACATTACAGAATAAAGTAACATAACTTCACGTGCATAGCCATAAGGCATTCGCTAATAGGAAAGAAAAGCCCTCAAGCATGAGGCAGATAGCGAAAAGGGAAAAGAAAAGATCATGTACAAAGGACGAGACCCATTCACTAACATGAGGGTCATCATAAACTACGAGGGTATGAATGATGAGATCCCAAATAGCGACGACGAGAATCAAGTTCAAATTCCTCGTATCAAGAAGGGAAAAGGGAGCAGTTTAAAGAAGAGCCTTGGCCTTTTTATAAAGGATGTCTCAGTCATCATCCAAGATGAGACAGATAATCACAAATCCTTGATCCTCCCAGTTTATGAGGATCTGACCTTGGATAACTGGAGCAGTGTCCCTTGCCTATGTCGAAAAGGGTAAAGGATCAGAGAGAGTCAATCTGCCCTTTAATCATGCTTTCATTTACTACTTACTTTTGATTGCACAGCCATAACAACAACTTTGTCATGCTTTGCAGAATGTTCTATATAGTTAAGCAGTTGTAAATATCTAAGATGAAAGATTTTTTTTTTTAGGACTCAAGCGTTGGATGTGTTTGTCTCTGCTGATGAGATGCCAACCTGTCAAAGTGACTACGACTTTGATGTAGAACTGAACTTTAACTTGATGGATATTGATCAAGAGGAGGAAGATGACTATGAGGTGCCCGGGGAGATCAAATAATAGGTCAAAGACAAACAATGACTTTGGCCTACGACTTTTTTCTCTTTTTTTTTTGTCATAATCAATGTATGAAATTTTAAAGTTTAATGTATTGTAAAGTTATTACTTTATAGTTTATTAAAAGAAATAGTTGATATTATAAGTTACTTAAAAAGTGTTATTAAAAGTAAATTTACTATAGTAAAAAATTTAATGTATTTATATTACAATTTATATTCACCACACTTAATTCTAAAAAAATTATTTAGAACAAAACAGCAACCAATTTTATCTCTCGCAAAAAACCTCTGAACAATAATATATAGTGAGTAATAATTCATTCATTAATAGATTTTTTCCTCGCAAATTTTCATCATAAATTAGCACAAAAAATCCTTTTATCAGCTCAATTTTGAGAGAGAAAAAATATAAATTGTGAAGGATGTTTCTTTCACTAATAACTATATTGTCACTATATTTTTTTCCTTCACTATTCCTTTGCTAGAAAACTCCTCATATGAAAATTTCCTTCGCTACATCCCTAATTTCTTATAGTCCACCTGATGTGGCGCAAACCTTGATAACTAATTGAACTTTATCGCATATTCATACACTGTCATATTTGTTAGGTTTGTATATAACCCGATCATGCAATCAAATCACATAAAAGTAGCGAAAGCGCGATAAAACGAATTTTAAAATTTTTATACAAACCTTCACCATAATCATAACGTATGCTTAATAATCAATTAATAGAAGAAGATGGAGAATCAGAATCATACCCTTGTAGAACCGTGCTTCATCAGATCGAGTTAAACTCTAAGTCCTTCGGATTCTCCTCGAATTCACCAGGTTAGATTCATTCCTTTGATCAACGTTAGCCACCCAAGTGTTTGGCCACTAGAGGTGATCCACTAAGGAATAATCATTATTCAAGAAGATGAGTATTTGGTAAAACCCTAGTTTCTATCTCTATTGAAATCATACGTGCTCTCCCAACTCTTGAAATTGTCAGTAATCCTAATCATAATAAGACTCCTCTTATTTATAAATATAGGCAACCCTCCTAAACCATTTAGGAACATGATTTTATTTTGACTAATTAAACTCTTTTAATTAATTAGGCTCCTAATCCAATTAGGAATATATGAGAGTACTAGTTCCCAAACGTACGTTAGTTATCTAGAAGGGGGGTTGAATAAAAATTTTAAAATCCTTTTGTTTAAAATACTTTGTCAGTATTGAATATACTGACAGCAGCGGAATATATATTTGTTCTCCCTTTAAGATATTGCAGTTATGATTTGATAAGCAGTTATAACAGATATAACAGTTATAGCAGTTAATGAGAGACAATGAGACACAGGGTTTTAAGTGGTTCAGAGCACACAAGGCTCCTAATCCACTATTCTACTCCACAAGTAGGAAATCCACTAAGGATGTCTTCTTAAAACTTGAATCACTTAGATTCCTTCAAGGCCAGCAGCCTTGGAACTTCTCTTAGTTCACTTAGAACTCTTCAAGGCTAACAGCCTTGGTACTCTTCTCAATTCACTTAGAACTCTTCAAGTCCTTCTGACTTGGAACACCTTGGATTGAGAGTTATATTCTGGTGTGTGCTACTCAGTTTCAATTAAGCATCAGTTCTGATAAAATGAGTAGCGAAGCAAGCTTTCCTCTTTCAGGATCGTAGAGTTGATCGTTGAGTGTTCTTGAGCTTTTCTCAATGTATTCTTTCTTTTCTTGTCTTGCTTGCTTAGTCTAAATCCTTGTCTGATTTCCTTATAAAAGAGTCATTCAAAATGTTTTTGTTTGAATGCTTCCGTTGCAGCATTAAATGCTCCAGACGTTTCTATGCAGTTGATGTTGACATCCTGCTTTCCTGCTGCACTGCCGACTGGCCTACTGACACAGTAGACTGCATTCTCACCTAACACCTGAAAAGATGTTTTCAGCAGGCAGTTTAGTCCTTTCCTTAGCTTCTTCAATACGCTTCTTTGATTTGAACTAAGGATGAATATAGAATCATTGGGACCACCAAATTGTCAACGGCTATAAGCCTTTCTTCATTTGTTGTTCTTCCTCCCTTCATCAGAACTACGATCTTTGATGCTAACTGGAGGAACACTACGATTATGGTCATTGTACCATAATCGTTGTGTGTTGGCTTGCATAGGCTTGACTCAGACTTGATGGTAGAAAACACTAGGATTTCTCTTAAGCGTTTCGGCAGACTACGATTCCTTCTTGCTTGTCTTGCAGACTCCACAGTTTCCGAGAGCACACTACGATTCTTGACTTAGCTCGGAAGGCGCTCAGATCATCTTTATGATTCTCAGTGTGGCTTTTAAGGCAGACTATGATTCTTCGATGCTTTCACTTAAGCTCCATGAATCTTGCCTTGCCCTCTACATACTTGGTTCTCTTGACAAACTACGATTCTGGACATCTTCATTTAAGCTCCACGATTCTGCCTTGTCTTCTATATGCTACCTTTGATAGACTACGATTCTGTCAAGACTTTTATCTTTTACAACTCAAATAGATCAACCTAACAGTTTTGATCTTTTCTTCTATACATTTATTTACATAAATGATAAACATTAAAGCTCAGATCAACCTAACAATTTTGATTTATCATCTAAGTCCTTGTACATATGATCATTGAAGGACTTTACACTTCAGCATTTATATTTAATTTCAATATCAAATATGAATATGCAATTCCCAAAAATCTCCCCCTATTTGATGTTGACATAATCAAGGAGATTTGGATTATAGCATCATTTTCTAAATGTAGAGTGCTAGAAAGTAAATATGGCTTAGTGTTTCAGTGAGCAACTAAAATTTCTAGAGAATAAGCATGAATTTATTGATGTTTGAAAAGATATTACACTCTAGCATAGAAACATCAATATACAGTTAAGCTTAGACTTATCTCTATCTTCTTTGCCTCTTATTTCTCGGAGAGTTGGCATATTTTGTAGCTCTCATTCTTCTGGTTTGCTCATCTCTCAAGGTAATGTCGTCTAGCTCTTCTCGAGACTGCTGATGAGTAAAAGTTATGTCTTGTGAGCCAGAAGCTTGACATTAACTCCTTTGAAGAGGTATAGCCATGAAAGGATGCTGCAGATGTTGATCAGAAAGTGGAGGCTGAGAACTTGGACTCCCGGAGTTGCCACCCGACGATTGACCAATGTGAGTTTGTGTTTGCCTTCCCTGTTGAGGTGGTTGAATGTGTGTTTGTCTTTGCCGTCCATCTCTGTTGCCTCTGCCTCTTTCTCCTTGCTCATTATTCTCCCCCTTTATGTCAGCATCAAGGGTTCGAATATCGTCAGAGAGACGCTTGACTCCCTCCACCAGCTCATGCATCTGAGATCGGTTGAGTGCAATGTCACTACGATTTTCCTTGACTAGAGCCTCAGTTTGTCTTCTTTGTTGCTGAAGCCGCTCCATTGCATTATTATTTTGATTAATTTGAGCTACACTGCAGGCTTGAAATTGTTGTAGTGAGACACGCAGTTCTGAAATTTGTTTGGTCATCAACTCATTTTGAGATTGCTGATTCTTTTGCATTATCTCCATAGCTTCCTTATGCTTTTTTGTGGCAGCAAAGTGAATAGCATCCCTTTTACTGACGCTGTCAGCCATTTCCCGGACAATCTCCTTTAGCTTCTTGGACAGCTAAGTTGCCAAATTTTCTGGTAGAGGCTTGACTGATTTGATTATATAATCGAATCTTATGTGAAGCGCTAGGGAGTGTGCTTCAAGAATCTCTCCAGATTCTGAACCTATCTGGTTTAAAGCTTCAGTCAGCTCCTCCTTCGTTAGAATTAGAGACAGTTGATCGAGAATTCGTTGTGTCTTAGGAGGAGGAGGGGTCATAGTGTGGTCATCTCTCCTTGACATGTTTACTAGAGCAAGTGTCATATCAAAATATTCATTGTTGGAGGATGAGGGAATGTCTGCTTGGGTTAGAGGGGCATGTGTTTGTCTTTGCTGTATAGACGTAGTATTTGGCTCAGGTGTCTGTGTTTCTGCTTCATTGAGCTGTTCTGGAGACTCTACAATTTCCTCATCAGATTGATCAATATGCATGAATCATAGTGTGTCAGTCCAAAATTGGTGTCTCAATGGTTGAGCTTGCAATCATTTCTTTGACTACTCTGGTAATATGCTCAATCACCATTGGATTATTAATAGTTGGCTCTACGAGAACAAGTTGGTTGTTTGGTTCATCAGCCATAGAGTTTTGGGACTCTGTAACTGGAAACTGATTAAGTGGATGCAGAATCACTTTAACCATTTGGGCAATTCGTAGAATTGGTTGAAATGAGATGATGGAGAGTGGTTGTTAATGAAAGAGAGAGGAATGATGTATACCTCTGGCTTTGTTTCTAAAGTTGACTCATTTGTGATCAGCTTCTGAGCAAACCTTATTTCTCTTGGGAATCCATAGGCAAGCACTGAAATTGCTGGATTTGCCTTGAATGTCCAGAATATGTGATTCCAGGAGTTGAGAATCATAGCTTTATGATATGGCATCATGGGCAAGTAATTGAACAGCTGATTGTAGTTTGCTGTTCTTTCACCATCTTGTCCCACATATAGGATCTCAAGATCATCATCCTCTTCTTCATCACTCTCTGCATCATGAACTTCCACCACATTATTCATCACATCATCATCAGCAATATTCACCATTTCTGCAGCAGCAGCAGACTCTACGAATTCTTTATGAACTGGGGGGACGTCAAGATTTTCCTTTGGTAGCTCCCCTTCAGATTCTGCATTTTTTGGCTCTAGTGCTTCTAACAGCTCCCCCTCAGCTATAGCACTTTCTTGAACAGGAGCTCCCTGAGTTTCTTCTTCAGCATTGGCTGAGTTCACTTCAAGTGCTTCTGGTACTCTTTTAGCAGTAGCACTTGTTTCTTGCATCTCTTCTTCCTGCACTTCAGCAGTATTAGCAATAATTTCATCAGGGCTTATCACAATAGTTTCTGGCATAATCTTTTCAGAGTTGGCCATTTCTTCTTCCTCAGCTTCATCAGTGTGAGTACCAGCTTCAGGCATCTCCATATCAGCTTGATTTATAGCCTTATCAGGTACAACAGTGTTGTCTGCATCTCTGATGTAAGCTATCACATCTTCAATGATTCTGGTCTCTTCAGAGGTTGGACCAGATGCTTGAGGCTCAGTGGTTTGTTAAGCCTTTTCAGCAGCCCTTCTTCTGTCATCTTCTTTCAATATTTCTTCATTGGTAAGAACATACTTCTTAACCAACTTCTTCACCTTCTTCTTTGGTTTGGGCACAGCCTGTGCACCTTCTTCAGCTTCAGCCCTTAGAGTTTGTTCAGGCTGAGAGGCTGTTTTAGCTTCTCCTTCTACAGTGGCAGCCAGTCTAGACTCTACTATTGGTGATGACTCCACAATCGTAGTGAGTGAAGACTTTCTTATTCTGTGGCTGCGTTTCTTCTTCTGCTGAGGCTCAGAGCTCCCTTCAGCCCTGTCCTCACTTGTCTCCCTCTTCTTCTTCTTATTCTTCTTTTTTAGAACTTCTTCTGGTGATTTTGGAGTGATGACTCTATCAGTGATAAGGCTTCTGAACTCCATATTAACACCAGGGCCCACTTGGGGTGCATCAGAGGTTGAACCTTGGGGCTCCTCAGCTGCTTGAACACTTTCATTCATTTTCTTCTTTCCTTTGTTCTTTTTAATCAGAGCCACTAGTTCTTCTTTGTTGACTTCTTCATCTTCCTCAGCTTCCTTCACGGCAGATGAGGTTGCAGACATCATCTTCACATTCTCTGCAGGATTCCTCTTCCAATTCTGGAACAACTGCTGGGTCATCTTTCTATTAGGATTTATGGAGACACCTTCTTTATCCCCAATTCTGTCACCAAGAGCGGACTGTATAATGATGCTGATAAATCTTCCATAGGGCATCTTCGTAAAGCTCTTTGCCTTCTTAAGGCTTTCCATCCATTTCTCAAACCATTCCATCAGTAAAGCTCCATGGTTAAGTTGAATTCTAAAGCGGATGACTGTCATGAGCTTCAGTTGCTTCTCATTGACAGAATCGTGGCCAGAGCCCTTACAGCGTATGCATTTCCCAACAATGTCAGCAAGGAACTCATATTCTTGGGAAAACTCTTTCTTCTTGTAGCCACTTTTTCCTTCAGCCTTGTGGTGACGCATCTTCTGCAGACCTTCATGGAAATCAAGTCTCTCAATTGATGGAAGACCTTTATTTTAGAAACCTAGGGCTAGGTTTATGCCTTCAGCGTTGAGTCGCATCTGCACGCCCTTGACCTTGGTGAGGATGAAGTCTCCGTCAACGACTCCATTACAGTAGAACTCCTTTACCAGCTTCGGATATATCAGTGTGCTGGTACTCAGAGCTTCTTCCAGTCCTGCTTTCTTCAGCAGTGAGAGAATCTTGTGAGATTATGGGCCAGCATCCTTAAACTCTTCGAAGCATAGCTAGTAACCAGAGACAACATTTGAAACATCCATTTGATTCTGGTTTAGTATCCTGAAACGAGAAAATTTGCTTAGCTTTCTGAAACTTAGGGTTTCGTTTGAGAGAGAGAGAGAGAGATAAGTTTTTGAAATTCAAAGGTAAACTGACAAATGACAGTTTAAAATGAATTTATAAACTTCCCTTCATATGTTCTGCATCGTGGGACACGTGTTGAGTTCTGCAGGACTCCACGATTTTAATCATATGGAAACACTGTTTTATCCTTAGCTCCCCCCAAGCTAGTGTGTCCTTAAGAAAAGACTATGAATGCCGAGAACCACTCCACAATTGTGGAGTTTTTTAGCTGGATTTGCTCCATAAACGATGACTCTACGATTTCCATAGAAATCTGAAATAGCATCCCTTCTTAGTTAAGGTAGCTCAGGAAGGGCCAACCTCTTAGACATATGCTAAGGGTCAGGTTTGTCCCTGAGGCGCTTATCAGAAGGGTTACTTGGTCTTTGTAGTGATGTCATCATAGTGAGCTTTCCTCCCTTGTCTGGATCGCTCCATGATCGTAGTCTCTCTTAATCATCTCTACGATTTTAACTTAGCCTTTATATCTGCATGGTTAGCACCAATCTAGAGCATAGAATTTCATGGTTGCAGCTTTAACATACCTAACTCACTTAACAACTTATTAAATCTGGATTCGTCTAAAGGTTTTGTAAACACATCAGCAAGTTGATTTTCAGCAGGGATGTATTGCAAAGATATTGTTCCATTTTGAACATGATCCCTAATAAAATGATATCTTATTTCTATGTGCTTGGTCCTAGAATGCATGACAGGATTATTTGTTATTGCTATGGCACTTGTGTTATCACAGTGTATGAGTATAGATTTGAAATAAAACTCATAATCTGCTAGCTGGTTTTTCATCCATAAGATTTGAGCACAGCAGCTGCCTGCAGCAATGTATTCAGCTTCTACTGTTGAAGTTGATACTGAGTTTTGCTTCTTGGTGAACCAGGACACTAGTCTATTTCCTAGCAGTTAACAAGTGCCACTGGTACTTTTTCTATCTTTTTTGCATCCTGCAAAGTCAGCATCTGAATATCTTGTCAGTTCAAATGAGGACTCCTTGTGATACCATAGACCCAAGTAGGGTGTACCTTTAAGATACTTGAAAATCCTTTTTACAGCAGTTAAGTGAGATTCTTTAGGATTAGCTTAAAATCTAGCACATATATATGTTGCAAACATTATATCTAGTTTACTGGCAGTTAAGTAGAGAAAGGAGCCTATCATACCTCTGTATTGAGTGATGTCAGTACTTTTACCTTTCTCATTTTTGTCAAACTTAGTTGCTGGAGCAATTGGTGTTTTCATGGGAGAGGCTGATTCCATGCCATACTTTTTAAGTAAGTCTTTGATGTAGTTGGTTTATCTTATGAAGATACCTTCATTAGTTTGCTTCACTTGCAGTCCAAGGAAGAAATTCAGCTCACCCATCATGCTCATTTCAAACTTGCTCTGCATAAGCTTGGCAAAGCTCTTGCACAGATTTTCATTAGTAGAACCAAAGATAATATCATCTACATATATTTGCACTAGTAAAACTTTATCTTTGTGTTTCCTAAGAAATAGTGTAGTGTCTACTCTTCCTCTAGTGAATCCTTTTTCAATAAGAAAGTTAGTTAGTGTCTCATACCATACTCTAAATGCTTGTTTAAGTCCATATAAGGCTTTGTCTAATCTATAGACATAATTAGAGAGGGTTGGATTGACAAAACCTGGGGGTCGTTCCACATATACTTCTTTTTGAAGTTCACCATTTAGGAATGCACTCTTGACGTCCATCTGGAATACTTTAAACTTTATATGTACATCAAATGCAAGGAATATTCTGATTTCTTCAAGTCTGGCAACTGGTGCAAAGGTCTCATCGTAGTCTATGCCTTCTTCTTGAGAATAACCTTTGGCCACTAGTGTTGCTTTGTTCCTTGTGATCACCCCATCTTCATCCATCTTATTTCTGAAGACCCATTTGGTGCCAATGATTGGATGATTCTTTGGTCTTTGAACTAATCTCCAGACTTGACTTCTTTCGAATTGATTCAGTTTCTCTTGTATGGCTTCAATCTAGCTTTCATCTTGTTCTGATTCTGGCAGTTGGATCACCAATGATCAGGTCTTGAGTGTGATCTCTTGCCCATCTGTTCCCTATTGGAACATCAGTTCTGGTGCCTTCTTGTCTGAACTCTTCAAGATTGACTTCTGGTTCTTGTTGATCAGAGTCGTCATCTGGTGCAGCTCTCTCTACGATTTCTTCTTCAGACACTACGATTCCTCCTTTAGGAATTATGGTCGTAGTGTTGGTCTCGACCACTTCATTCGTAGTGTCGGTATCGTTAATCGTAGTGTCTTGTGGTGCAGACTTGTCCGAGTCTGTTTCATCAAAGATTATGTGGATCGAGACTTCAACACTTAGTGTCTTCTTATTGAACACTCTATAAGCTTTGCTGTCTGTGGCATATTCTGTGACATCCCCAAATCTGGGTACTTCGTTTCCACACGATTTGGTGCTCACTTTCTAAATAAAATATACATCTACCTAATAATAAGGAATGTAAAATAAATTACAACCTTGAATAAATAATAAAATCTTCCTTAAAAAGGAATTACAACCTTATTCAAAATCACCCTAGGGTTTATCTAACCTTAACATAAATAATAATGCGGAAATAAAAATATAACATAAAGTCTTATTACAATCAAAATCAAAAGATAACAAGTCTTCACTTGTTCATCTTGCCTTTCCCTTTACTCGTTGACGGTACGTCAACGTTCTCGGCTTTAACTGCAAGGAATTATTAAATATGTAAGAGTGAGCAAACAAATGCTCACTGGAATACAACAATAATAAGGATATAATTGAATAGTTTCAATAGATCTGAATAACTTTACTTTCATCAACCATAAAGAATTGAATAATAATTCTTTCATTAATAACTGGAATTTCGAATATTAAAATCATCTAAGGGTCATAAGACCTTGAACTTTTGTCCTAGGTTATAAACATTTCTATTTAAAACCTTTAACAGTCATTTAAATTATGGACCTTAACTCGTACTTAGGGGAATCAGCCCTTCGTACCATGTATTGTGCACAACCATCTTAACGCTTTTGTATAGTAACCTCCCCTAATAAATAGGGTTGTTCATCTCAGTATTTGAGTACAAGTCCGCACCAAAGAAAGTTTGGTTTGGATAAGCTTAAAGGGTAATTTAGGATTCAACGTTCATCAACTAAGAAATAGTTGAATCGACTTACGACAATCAAAAATAATTCATAAATAAAAGATTATGGATAACTTATATGCTTTAGAATCAAACTTAAAGCATTTAAAAGATAATATAGACCCTACTTGAACAATTAAGTCAAGGTCATGTTAATTCAATAATAAACTTTGATAATATTTACTTAATATGAAATTTATAAAGAGTATGAATCATTAGCATCATTATGATCAATAAAAATAACTCAAGTAAGGTTTGAGTTTAGAGAACTTGCACAATATAAGAATTAAAGAACTTGTATATAATTGACGAGTTTAAGGATAGAAAACTTGCCTCAAGCGCAAGCTACAGTTACAACTCACGTTCTTTAACACTTCCTACATATATATATATATATATATATATATTTAATCACAATAATCTAAATTAGTTAACATATAACTAATTCACATAATTGGTTAACCCATATAGGTTAACTCTTTCTAGTTTAATTAATAAGTTAATAATTAACCATCACATAATTAATTACACCACATAGGCATGCTCACATAATTAAATCAATAATAATTATGTGTTTCATATTAATTAAAGGGTCTTCTTAACATGTGCCCTAAGGGCACATGCAAAGCACACAGTTCAAGAGAATATTCTCTTAAACTGTGTACATATTCTCTTGATTTCTGCATTTGCACCAAGTTCAAGGGAATATACACACAATTCAAGAGAATATTCTCTTGAACTGTGTGCTTAGCATGTGCCCTTAGGGCACATGTTAAGAAATTCCTTAATTAAATTATAATTAAATGAATTATAATTTAAACATTTAATCTAATTATAATTACTCAAATTATAATCACATCTTAAATTAATTAAATTATAAACAATTTATAATTTATAATTAATTAAACTACATCATGCATTTACTAAATTATAATTACACAAATTATAACTTATAATTAATCATGCATTTATTAAATTATAATTACATAAATTATAATTTAAATTAACATTTACTTGATTAAAATAAATCAAATAATATTCATTATAATTTAAATTAAACCTTTACTCTAATTATAATTATTCAAAATTATAACCACACTATATATTTTATTAATATAATATATTAATATTCATTTTCATGTCATCAAATTATCACCTTCAATTATCCTTTTATGATACAACAAAATACATAAAAGAAATAACCCATCTTGACTTTCTGCAACCCCCCTACTCTTGATAGGCCCGCCTGGTCGGGCCCCTTGCAGGGTCGGCAGACATGCTCGCGAACTGTGCACAGAAAAAACCAATTTGGCTTATTTTTTCACACCAAATTTTAATTCCAGTCAATACAATTCATATCAATTTTATAGAAAACATAAACTTAAAGCTTCTAACATGATTTTAACATATATAAACATTAAAACACATAATCAAAACAACCAATTTCATGATTTTTGAAGAAAAGTCAATGTTAAGTGTTCTTCATGAAATTGAACACTATATTTTTATTTTTAAACCAATTCACACAATTTCAAGCATAGTCAATCAATTTCTAAACATGCTATCATCACCTACCATTAATTTAAACACAATGAACAATCAAACATGAATTCCTTTGATTTTTAAGAGAAAACTATACATATATATAAATTTCAAAATACTTTCACTGTAACTCTTTGAAGAACATGAATTCCTCATTTTTATCACATGTATATGAATTAAACAATTAATTAGGCATACATCTCATATATGAGCATATACATAGCCTATAAAAATCATAATTACTCAAATTACATGAAAACATATTTTACAAATAACTAAAGTACGAAGAACATGAGAATAAAACTTCTAAAACTATAGGTTAGGATTATATCCTTTGGCTTAGTGATAGGAAGAAGATGAAGTTGCTTTGATTTCTCAAGCTTCCCTTTCTTTCTCTTCTTCTTCTCTCTTTCTCTCTATCTTTTCTCTATTTTGTTCTTCTGACTAACTCTTGTTCTAACACTAACTAACGTAAAACTATTGATATATATATATATTATACATATATCATATATACATATAACTGACAAGTAATTAACCCATATAATAAATAAATTTAATTATAATTATTACATGAGTTACACAATTTGAATTTAAAAAGTCATAAGGCTTGTTTGGCAAAAAGAGTTTATTTTTAAAAACTAACTTTTTGAGCTTAAGGCCCTATTTGGTAAAACCTTTTAAAATTATTTTTTTTATTTTAATAAATCCTTTTAACACATACTTTAAATGTTACACTTTAATTAATTAAATCTTTAACATTCTAATTTAATTAATTAAAATCCAACATCAATTAATCATATAAAAGTTGTCACATAATTATAATTACTCGCTAATTATAATTCATGTAACACTCATCACATAACTCATCTAATTTAATTATCTCAATTAAATTAGAACTATACTATAAAAGTAATACATATTAATTAAAATAAATATTAATTATTCATTTAATTAATATATAACACTTAATTAACTTACTCTACAACAATCACATAATTTATTTATTTAACTCAATAAATAAATCAAATCAAATATTTATTTAATTTAATAAATATTTAAAAGTAATATATAAAATCTCATTCGTTACATATCCAAGGAAGATTCCTTCATCAGACTTAGGTTGGAACTTAGTCAGATATTGCTTTCCATTGTTGAGAATGTAGCATGAACAACCGAACACATGGAAGTAACTGACATTTGCCTTTCTTCCTTTCCACAGCTTGTAGGGAGTCTTCTTCAACGTAGAGTGAACAAGAGATCTGTTCTGTATGTAGCATGCAGTGTTGATGGCTTCTGCCCAGAAGTATTCAGGTAGATGAGCTGCTGCTAGTAGAGTTCTTCCTGCTTCTATAAGTGTTCTGTTCTTTCTCTCAGCTACTCCATTTTGCTGAGGAGTTCGTGGTGCTGAGAAGTTGTGGCTGATGCCATTGTCTTAACAGAACTGATCCATTTCTAAGAAGTCAAACTCTCTGCCATGATCACTCCTTATTGCCTTGATTGTCTCTCCTCTTTCATTCATCAACAGTTTGAACATCTTTATCAGTTGGGAGCTTGTCTTATCTTTGGAGTTAAGAAAGAACACCCATGTATATCTGGTGTAGTCATCCACTATGACAAGTGAGTATCTATTTCCCCTAGGCTCACAGTTGGAATTGGTCCAAAGAGATCCATATGAAGTAGATGTAGGGGCCTGTCAATTGAGTTGATTGCTTTGCCTTTGAACGAGCTCCTTGTTTACTTTCCGAGCTGGCATGCATTACATGGCCTTTCTTTGATGAAGCTGAACTTGGGTTAACCTGCTACCAGATATTTGGAGGCCAGCTTAGATATACTCTTAAAGTTGAGATGAGATAACCTTCTATGCCAAAGCCAACTTATTTCTTCAAATGCTTTAGCAAGAAAACATACTGTCTCATCAGTACTGAGCTGAGCAAGGTTGACAGTGTATACATTTCCTTCTCTTGTTCCTGTCAGCTTGATAGAGGATGTCTCCAGATCTCTGACTTGACACTGATTGTTGAGAAAGGTGACTTGATGCCCTTTATCGCAGAGTTGGCTGATGCTCAGAAGATTGTGCTTTAGACCATCAACATAAGCCACTTTGTTGAAGGATACTGCACCATTCCCAGCTGATCTATAACCTCTTCTCTTGCCAGAGCTGTTATCACGAAAGATAACCGTTGGTCCCTCATTCTCTGTATAGTTTGACAGGAGGGCTTTGTTCCCGGTCATATGCCTTGAGCAACCACTATCCAGATACCATGTTGTAATCATGGTGCTCATTTCCTGCAGATAGTTTCAGCTTTCATGTTTGTACCCAAACTTGCATGGGTTCTTCAATGTTAGTACCCTTGGAAACCCAAATCTGCTTGACTTTGAGCCTCCCATGCACAGTGTTATGAAAGCATAATGCAGCTTTATGACCAAATCTTCCACATGCAAAGCATCTAATATAATTCATGTTTGTGTGTATGTGTGAATTCTTTCTCCATTTGGACTTGTGTGGATATTTGTTGGCCTTACCCTTATATTGCATCTTCTTTTTCCATGCTGCCTTGGGATTCACATTTTGTGCTGAGTTAACCTCAACACCACGATTTCTTCCACGGAGTCAATTTTTCCTGACTCTACGATTTTACGAGGTTGGTTAATGGTGACTTAGTTACTCTTCTCCTTTCTTAATCCTAAGCCAGCATGAGATCCATTGTGTTTAAGGACATGGCTTGGATCCGAAGAACAGGGTTGCACTGGTTCATCCTCCTGTGTGGATTTCACAAATACAATGCTTCTATTTAGGTTAGAAGCATTATTACTGTTAGTGTCCTTAACCTTTTCCACACTTGGTTCTGGGATAGATTCCCCAAACCCTAAACCTGTTCTGTCAGAAACACTTCTCTTACTAGAGATCAGGGAGTCCATGGATGAAGAAGACCTATTCCATGTAGAGATAGTCTTTTCTAACTTCTCAATCTTGGAGGTTAGCTTTGACTCTCTTTGTATGCCCAGTTCATTGGTCTCTCTCAAGATTTTATTCTTAGCTTCAAACTTAGAGAGAGAGTCAGAACTTAGTAGAGCTGCTTCCAGCTCTTTCTGAACTTTCTCTTTCTCCTTTTGAAGATCAGAATAATCTTTAGATAGAACTATTAACTATCTCATATTTTGATATAGATCAGTTGACATTTCACAAAGAACAGTTCTTAAGTAATCCATATCTATATCAGGAGTGTTGAAGTCAAATACCTCATCTATATTTACCTCAGGATGTTCAGTGTATTTCTTGTTGTTTGCATCCTTGGCCATCAGACATAGATTTTCTTTTTGAGGCTCTTCATCATCTCCAGACTCAGCATTGGTGTCATTTTCTGAGTCACTCCACGAACTTCCAGCTACAAGACCTTTGTCTTTCTTCTGATGTTTCTTGTAGCCTCTGAATTCCTTTTTTGGATTTGTTCTTCTTTTGAGTTCTTCTTTAATGGGTTTGTTGCAGTTTGCAATGAAGTGGACAGGCTTCTTGCAGTTGTAGCATAGCTCATTGATCTGATCCTGACTGCTGGTGTTTTTGAATCTCTTAGCTATGCCGCTTCTTTCTTTGCGCATTAACCTTCTGAGTTTTCTGGCCAGCATTGCAACTTCATCAGCATCAGCATCATCATCAGATGAATATTCATCTTCATCATAAGTATTGGATATTTCTTCTGCTGCCTTGAGAGCAACTCCTTTGTCCTTCTTTCTTCCTTCAAATAGAATCTTTGCTCATTGAGTCAGCTCTAGTTCATATGTAAGAAGGTTGCCATAGAGTTGTTGAACAGTCATTTCATGCAAGTTCTTTGACTCTCGGATTGCAGTGGTTTTGGCATCCCACTAGCTTGGCAAGGACCTCATGAACTTAATGATAAGATCTTTGTTTGGATAGACCTTTCCATAAGCTCGAAGAGAGTTGAGCAGCAATGTGAATCTTTCATATGTAGAAGTGACATTTTCTCCAGGAACATAGGCAAACATCTCATACTGTTGAGTCAGTAGAGATTGCTTATTTTCTCTGACTTCTAAAGTTCCTTCATGCACGATGAGCAATGCTTCCCATACTTCTTTTGCAGTTTTACAGTTGACCACATTCTCAAACAGATTGTCTTCTAAGGACTGGAACAAGATGTTCTTAGCCTTTTTGTCAAGCTGAACATCTTTCTTCTCATTTTCAGTCCATTCAGATTTAACTTTAATCACAACTTTGTTTGGTTCTTCTGGAGTTGGTGCAAGCCTTGTTGGAACATAGGGCCCATTCAGAATAGTTTCAAATAGATCGTCTTCTATTGAATCCATGTAAGCCTGCATCCGAACTTTCCAGTTGGAAAATTTTTCTTTGTTGCACATTAGTGGCTTGCTTCGTCCACTTGTCTTAGTCTCGCTTCAGATGTGCCATTGGATCTACTCAAGCTTTTATGCTAGTTGAGAGAACCTGCTCTGATACCAATTGTTAGTTCCCAAAGGCATGTTAGTTATCTAGAAGGGGGGTTGAATAGATATTTTAAAATTCCTTTGTTTAAAATACTTTATCAGTATTGAATATACTGACAGCAGCAGAATATATATTTGTTCCCCCTTTAAGATATTGCAGTTATGGTTTGATAAGCAGTTATAGCAGTTATAATAGATATAACAGTTAACGAGAGACAATGAGACACAGGGGTTTTAAGTTGTTCAGAGCACACAAGGCTCCTAATCCACTCTTCTACTCCACAAGTAGGAAATCCACTAAGGATGTCTTCTTACAACTTGAATCACTTAGATTCCTTCAAGGCCAGCAGCCTTGGAACTTCTCTTAGTTCACTTAGAACTCTTCAAGGCCAGCAGCCTTGGTACTCTTCTCAGTTCACTTATAACTCTTCAAGTCCTTCTGACTTGGAACACCTTGGATTGAGAGTTGTATTCTGGTGTGTGCTACTCAGTTGCAATTAAGCATCAGTTCTGAAGAACTGAGTAGCAAAGCAAGCTTTCCTCTTTCAGGATCGTAGAGTTGATCGTTGAGTGTTCTTGAGCTTTTCTCAATGTACTCTTTCTTTTCTTGTCTTGCTTGCTTAGTCTGAATTCTTGTCTGATTTTCTTATAAAAGAGTCATTCAAAATGTTTTCGTTTGAATGCTCCCGTTGCAGCATTAAATGCTCCAGACGTTTCTGTGTAGTTGATGTTGACATCCTACTTTCCTGCTGCACTGCCGACTGGACCACTGACACAGTAGACTGCATTCTCACCTAACACCTGAAAAGATGTTTTCAGCAGGCGATTTAGTCCTTTCCTTAGCTTCTTCAATACGCTTCTTCGATTTGAACTAAGGATGAATATAGAATCATTGGGACCACCAAATTGTCAATGGCTATAAGCCTTTCTTCATTTGTTGCTCTTCCTCCCTTCATCAGAACTACGATCTTTAATGCTGACTGGAGGAACACTACGATTATGGTCCTTGTACCATAATCGTTGTGTGTTGGCTTGCATAGGCTTGACTCAGACTTGATCGTAGAAAATACTACGATTTCTCTTAAGCTCTTTGGCAGACTACGATTCCTTCTTGTTTGTCTTGCAGACTCCATGTTTCTGAGAGCTCACTGCGATTCTTGATTTAGCTCGGCAGGCACTCGGATCATCTTTATGATTCTCAGTGTGGCTTTCAAGGCAGACTACGATTCTTCGATGATTTCACTTAAGCTCCACGAATCTTGCCTTGCCCACTGCAAACTTGGTTCTCTTGGCAGACTACGATTCTGGACATCTTCATTTAAGCTCCACGATTCTGCCTTGTCTTTTGTATGCTACCTTTGACAGACTACGATTCTGTCAAGGCTTTTATCTTTTACAACTCAAATAGATCAACCTAACAGTTTTGATCTTTTCTTCTATACATTTATTTACAGAAATGATAAACATTAAAGCTTAGATCAACCTAACAATTTTGATCTATCATCTAAGTCCTTATACATATGATCATTGACTTTACACTTAAGCATTTATATTTACTTTCAATATCAAATATGAATATGCAATTCCCAACAAAGAGTACTTTTATTAATTAGTTCTCAAACCCTTTTAGGAATTAAATAATAATAATAGTAATAAGACTTCTCTTATTAATTTATAGTTAATATTTTTGCAAAAATATTAAATAATATATATAGAGCGATTTAATTTATTCTGTCATCTTAGATTAAATTAAATATACTTAACTTATTATTACGATTATGCCATTTACTTTTTTAACAAATATTTTTTTTCCCTTTAGGTTCTCCATATTAAACCGATTGTGAATAAATAATTTTGAACAATTCTAATCTTTTTTAAATAAATAAATTAAACTATTTAATTTATTTAAATAAATTACATTTATTCTACAATAACGGTAAGCCCCCTTAGCGATCAACGACTTTCTAGATAATATAGATTTCAACATTAATCACAAAAAGAACCTTTGAGTGAATAGTTACTGTACAATTCAATCCTTCTACCATATAATGTCTCAATTAAATATAAGACATGCATGAAATTACTGTCAAGTCTTATTTTATTTAATTAGATGTATTTCGATTTTTAAATGCAAAACTCCAAATAATGCAAATTAGAAACTCCTTTCTAATTTCATTCTACCTTGGCCAAGGATTCCTGAGTTATCATTTATCGAATCACATAGGACATTCTCTCCTTTTACTAGAAGCGGTAGATTCTTTACTGATCACTCATTATCTCCATGTACAACTTATTATACTCAAGCATACCCTTTGATATACCCTAAGGGTCTAAAGGGACATATCAAAGTATAACTCATCATACACAAGATACTATGATGATCTCAAGTCTAAGGATCACTTGTACTACTATCACTAGAGGAATCCATATTGACAGGTAAGTAAAACTCCATTAGGTATTTCTTAGCGAGCCACATTCAGTGAACTTATTCTCCAATAAGCACCTACATACTTGCTTTAATGTCTCCACATAAATGATTCTGAGATCAATCATATTCTTCCTAAGAGCAAGGAATATATGTACCAATCTATCCGAATAAACTAATCTCCTTTTTAGTAATCCAACTGTAGACACTCGAAATTTTTTTTCCCTGTTACTAACACTGTAGGAGGGCAAGACTGTCTTTTCGACTCAAACTCGATCTTAAATCGGGCCATCAGATTAACTTCGATCTCAATATCGAACCATCATATCAACCCCGATCTCAAATCGGGCCGTCAGATCAACCCCAATCTCAATATCGGGCCATTATATCAAACCCGATCCCAATATCGGGCCGTCAGATCAACCCCGGTCTCAACCCGGGAGGTACAGATCAGCCCCGGTCTCAACCCGAGAAGTACAGGTCAGCCCCGGTCTCAACCCGGGAAGTACAGGTCAGCCCCGGTCTCAACCCGGGAGGTACAGGTCAGCCCCAGTCTCAACCCCGGAGGTACAGGTCAGCCCCGGTCTCAACCCGGGAGGTCAGGTCAACTTCAGAACCAATCCTGAAGATCCATAACATCTCTAGAGGAAAACCTAGAGTGACCAAGTCAGCCTCAGAGACAACACTGAGGACAAACATACTCGAATGGGATCCAAGTCTTGGAAACAACTCTAGGAAATCAACCGAAGGCCATGCCGACACTAAGGGCAACCCCGGGAGGGGTAAAATGGTCATTTGATCAACTCTAAGATGATTTGATCAAACTTAAGTTGAATTGATGCCACCAAGGTCAGAACGAACCATAACGATGATCCCGAGTGCAAATAGCGCAAGATAGCTCAACTGACAAACTGCGGGGAATCGAAGACCTGATTATGAACCCATCTTCTTAGACCCAAAAATTATTTTATCCTATGTCATTGTGACACTCTCGGTAAGGGCTTTCCGGAAAGGTATCGCACGCATGAAATGGATGCTCCAATCAAAAGTTAGAAAGTTTCGACTTCGACCTCGCGTTGCTCAGAGTGCACGTACTTTGAGATGACAAAACCAGGCACGTGGGCCCCACCAGGGGAGCCGTACCTCTACCTGTAATAGCAGTAGGTAGAGCAGAGGTTCTTAGGCCTATATATATGAGGGCACCCCCCCCCCCCCCTCATTTCAAAAAAATAAAAAAACGCTTTGAACCTCTGCCTGTTTGGTTTTCTGTCCAATTTCTTGTCTTCCAAACCCAAATATTTTCACTCTAACACGTAGATATACCCACATACTACCACATATCAAAAAATAACCGGTAGATTCGGACGTTAAAGGCCTATAATTTGGTAAAAAGCCCGTGTAGCAGTTCATTGTGAGTATTTTTAGATCAGCAAGTCAATACTACTACTTCGCACTTTTATACATTTGCACGTTAAGTTTTGTTTTCTAAATATGCTCGAAACTCAGTTACGTGGCTGTTTTCGTCAACGTTTGGTATATTTTAGTACCTAAACACAATTTTTGGCATTTCTACAACTCGAATTGACGATCCGTCGCTTCCAGCAGCTTGCACATACTTGCATCTTCATACTGAGCAACTTTGGCGGACTGGGTTATCTTCCCATTCTGGGTTTAGCTTTTTTTTGTATATATTTAACTATATATATACTAACTTTTCAATTCTTTCATGACCGGATGTTAAATCCGAGGTAGTTTACGGCTTTTATATATATTTATGCATATATAAGCAGCCTTCACCACCACTGGGTTCTCTTCCCAGTCTTGGTTGACTACATTCATGTCTCTATATATATATATTTACATATTTTAGTTCGACCTGGACTATTCTGTGGCCTTTTATTACTTTTATATATAAATATGCATATATAAGCAAATTCACCACACTTGGTTATCTTTCCAATCTTGGTTGACTACTTTTTTGTACATTTACATTCCAGTCCGGCCTGGATCATTCTGTGGCCTTTTTACTATTTCTGTACATATCTGCAACATTCACCACACTGGGTTATCTTCCCAGTCTTGGTTGACTACTTTTCTGTTCATTTTAATTTCAATCCGAGCACAGGAGTGAAAACCCATCGCCCTTTTCTACTGTTTTTCTATATATATATTTCAATTTTGTCCAGCCTGGATCATTCCATTGCTTTTATATAATTTTTAATAAATATATATATATATATATATATTTCAATTCCAGTCCGGGCACCGGTGTGAAAACCCACCGCCCTATACAGCTTTTATATATAATTATATATATATCCTGCTTTACTCGCTTTTATTAAATTGTTGCTTTAAATATTCATTTTATATGAATTGGCACTGACATATCTACGGGCGAACTAGATTTATTTAAATCTCGCCAACTCTAGCTTTCAAACGGTTCAAAATATATCCAGACAGAACCGGGAAGCTAGAATGACTGAGATTTCCTTACATCTAGCTTTCTTTCTAGTTTCAGCTGTAAAAGCAAACTCGCGGCCCTTAGATCATTATCTAGTGGGAACGAGATGCTTTGACCATGCGCAGCCAAGATTTACTGACGAATCCTTAGTTCCATTGCGACGTGAGGATGTATATATATTTCTGTGCAAATTTGAGTTGTGCAGGTTTCTCGGCCTCCATATGTGAGCCTAGGAATCGTGGGATTCATGATCAAAATAATCAGAATCTGATTCCCACGATTGGCAAACTTCACTTTACGAATGTACCCTACCAGTTTTTTTATAAAAATGTACATACAAAAAGACCTTAAAACGGTTATCCGGATTTAAGGTCTCAACATAGTGAAAAAAAATGGATTGTCGTATCAGCGTCCCTCCGATGGTTTTCATGCCCATGAGGAGACCGGCACTTGTATTTATTTCTGTGGTCGAGGATGCTTCGCCGCCAGACAAATCACCATTCAAATGCAAGCCTTAAGGCTATAAAGATAAAAAATGGAAGTCTCAACAGGCTTCAATTCCTATGTTAGCGTAAGGGTTTGATAACCAGCTTTCAAAACATCATTTTTAATTCAATCAAAAGAAAAGCTTTTGCAAATCAAATTAAACACTTTTACAAATTAAATCAAAGACTTTTTGCAAATTAAATCAAACCCTTCGTATATAGGTTCAACGAAGCAAAGCACTATTTTCAATCAATCAATCAAACATAGGCCCAATTTTTAAACAACATTCACACACGCATTTCAGTTTTAAGGGAAATATTAAAAAGATGTGGTACAGTGTTTACACGGGAGTCGTGGGGTGCTTAACACCTTCTCCACACTTAACCAAGCCCCCGAGCTCAAAACTTTGTTTTCAAAGATCAAGTTTTGACAGTGTCCAGCAATTGGGCCTCTTTCAAACAAAACTCGGTTGAGTTGGAACAACCATTTCAAATCTACCAACTGGCGACTCTGTAAAACGTTCAAATCGTCGACATGATACATGTTGGCCTTTTCCTAAAAAAACCCTTCAAAACCTTTTTTAAAATAAAAAGAGTGAGGGTAGAGATAACTTAGGAAGGGATAAAAGATCCGGGTTGTGACCCGACCCGCGGATTTTTTTCGACGTCGACAGGTGGCGACTCTACTGGGGACAGTAGAGGGCTTAGGCCACTTTCAAATCTTTTCAAAGCATTTCCCTTTCAAAACTATGAATACGTGAATTCTGCGTCTCTACATTGAATGAATGTGTGAATGCTGTGTCTTTACATTGAATGAATGTGAATGAATGTTTTACTGCTTTTTAGTGCTTCGCACCCATATTAGTGCTTCGCACCAACTATCATCATATGCATACGGTGAGGGCGATGTATGTGAATGCATGTTGTGTTCCTCTCACAAGGAGGCAAAACCCATCGATGATAAGTAATGTCTCTGGGGATCGGCTAAGTCTCTGGGGCTCATGAAAATGCACCTCCCAGATTCGCTCCATATGAAAGATCGGATTAATTTCCCCTCTAGTAGATTGCGATGATCTGGGGACCTTCAAGTCAAAAAGCTGCGCGAGTGTAACCTAAGATAGGTCAGCCTCTGATTAACCAAATCCGACAGGAAGCTTCTGTATGCCTTCTTCTTTCAATTCAATATCAAGTTTTCAATGTAAATATCATAATGAAAGATTTACATTTCTTGTCATATATCTCTTGTCATCCTGTCATCAAAACAACTGACCTCTATTTTGCAGGAAAAGATTAAAAACTACATCATAACATGCATACTATCCTTACCTACCTCAGGAAATTGACACTTCTATGTTTTGTTGTAGGTGAAAAATTGGTCCTGTCACTAGATCTAGGGCTAAGAAAGCACTACGTCCATCCACGGACATGACTTCGAGTGCTCAACCAGAATCTCCCTGTATCTAGGGAAGAGTTTGAAGGACTGAGAAGTAAGATAGCCGAATTGGCCGATTTTCTGAGAGAACAAAGCAAGGCCTTTAAAGGGAAGCAAACCCGAGCTCACACAGAATCGGGAATCCCTAGTGGTAGTGGTAGCAGTCAAGAGACTGAAAAGAATGAAACTCAGATTCCTGGCCCACAAAACTAGGACACAACCAACAAAACCCCTGAAATCTCCACCCTCAACAAAGAACAGGAAGCTGGTGACATTTTGAAGAAAGTACAACAAATGGAGGAAACTCTCTGGTATATCAAAGGGACTGGGACATTCAACAGTGTTAATTACTCCGACCTCTGTATATTCTCCGGGGCACGTTATCCTGAAAAATTTAGAACTCCTAATTTTGAGAAATACGATGGATTGGGAGACCCCTATACACATATGAAAGTATTCATCGGAGAACTTGGATACTATGTAGAGGACGAGAAACTTCGAATGCAGTTATTTCAAACGAGTCTGACTGGAGAGGCTAGAGCCTGGTACGCCTGTCTGGACAATTCTAAGATTCACAGCTAGGAAGAGCTGGCCCATGCCTTCCTTAGTCAGTACAGCTTCCAATCTCAGCTGGCTCCAGATAGATACGAAATAACCAAGATCAAGAAAAAGAATACTGAATCATTCAGAGAATATGCCCAACGATGGAGGCGGGTTGCAGCACAAGTCACCCCAGCTATGACTGAGTCTGAGATAGTCATGACCTTCATTGATATCCAAGAAGCTCCGTATTATGAGAGGGTCCTAGCAGGCAGAGGAAAACCATTCTTTGAAATGATCAAACACAGCGAAATGGTAGAAATGGGGCTTAAGTCCGGGAAGATAAAAGATCTGACCGCCCTCGAAGCTGTCGCTGAACATATCTAGTCCGAAAATTATGGGAGTAATCCCCGGAGAGTACATAAGAAGAAAGATGAAGAAGTGTCCTTAGTATTACAAGGAAAGAATCAAAGAGGTGAGTTAAACAGTATGCCCATTCAAAGGAGGAACTATACCCCTTTCCAAGCTCCAGCACAACCTTCAAACCCTCTATTCTAGAAAAATATGGATGTCAGGCGTCGAAGAACTTTCACCCCTCTAGGGGATTCACTTGAGAACATATTCAAACTTCTGACAGCTCAGAAGAAGATTGTCCAACTCCTTCCCCCAACCAACACTGGTGGATGGAACTTCGACCCAAGCAAAAAGTGTGCTTACCATTTCGGATCTCCAGTCCATGACACTCAAGAATGTTGGTCTCTCAAGCACAAAATCCAAGACTTAATTGACAATGGAGAGATTGTGGTAACAAAGCCTGAGCAACCTCACGTACAGGACAGTCCTCTTCCACAACATAAAGAGGAGAATGTCAATATAATCAGCACCACAAGTGGAGAAGGATCCAAGTACCTCCGTTATGTGGGAGAATCAACTCCATCCAGCAACAATAGCCCAGACAGTTGGGAAGTATTAGAAAGGAGATTCCTGATAGAGCAAGAGATAAAATCTATCATGGAACAAATCGAGCAATTAGCAGAACTAGTCGTCTACCAGCATCAGATCACCAGGAAGATGATAAAACATGCCAACCAGTCTGACATCGATCGTCCTCCTACACCGGAGATTAATCCCATGATGGATCATAGCCGGTCTCATGAGCATGAACTCTGGACCGACAAAATGGTTAAAGAAGAAGCAAGTGTCCAATCTGGTGGGAAATTCCTATTTTAAAGGAATTTCACCAACCTGGACCAGTCGATGGAAGAAATCCTCCAGATGTTAATCAAAGAGGGAATGGTTGCAGACTTATTACCACCATTGAACCCACTATCTAGAAAATTTAAGCCTGACCAGATATGTCAGTATCACTCTAATTCACCCGGCCATGATACTGAGGATTGCTAGGCACTTCGTAACCTGATTCAAGACATGATTGAAAGCGGTGAATTGATAAGGGGAAATCAACTTCTCGACCTTCTAGTTGAAGACATTCTCTGGATCCCCACTACATGGAATCAGGATACGGTGGCTATTGTATCTTGTGACAATGAGCCAACCATCACTCCCTTAGTACTGGCAGGGAAAGGGGAAATACAAAACCCTGTGAAGGTCTTCAAACCTCAATATCTAGTTATCAGTCTGAAGAGGGTCCTATGGAACTACGGGAACGACGAAGGTTCCACCTCAAACAACATTGCCATAGTATTAAAAGACAATCTATTATATCTGCCTCAGCAGGTGATCAAACTAGTCATCAAAGCCAAAACAAAGGTGGATGATGAGAAAATTGAAGAGTTCCTCAACAAAATGGGACACAATGAGATCAAGGTGGTGTAAGGCTTGAAAGACGCATCCAAGAAAATGTCCATCCTAGACTTGATCCTATCATTGGTTGATCATTGCAACATTTTAGTGAAAGTACTGGAAGAAGCCCATCTGCCACACACCGTGGATGCTGAGAAATTCTGTCACGTGGTAGAACACATTTTTAATAGCAATGTGATATCTTTCACTGACGATGATATCCCTGCAGAAGGGATATGTCATAGCAAATCCCTACACATAACTGTGATGTCTTCCAGGTATGTGATCATAGATGGAGGATCATCCCTCAACATCTGTCCCTAAGATACCTTGGAAAGAATGAATATCAACTAGAATCGGATCAAAACCAGTCATGTGGTTATCCGGACTTTCGATGGATCTCACCGACAAGCCATGGGAGAGATAGAGCTTCCTCTGGAGATTGGCCCACACACTTTCTATGCGTCATTTCAAGTGCTCAACATAGCTACTGGATAAAACTTGTTGTTGGGCAGGCCATGGATCCACATGGCAGGGGCATTGCCATCCACCCTCTATCAACAGCTCAAACATATTATCAACGGCAACCTCATCACGGTCGATGTCGAACCAGAATACCCTGTATGCATACAGGGAGATATGCCAGTGATTAACCTGGATGCGGGGATTGAGCCTGCAAGCTTTCAAGCCCTGGAGGTTAGTGATACGCAATATCTACCTATCGGAGCACCAGCCCTGAAACCAAAGATCTCCACCAAAGTTATAACAGTGGGCCAGGAAATGGTTCCTTTGGGTTTCCAACTTGGAAAAGGGTTAGGAAAGAATCAGCAAGGTATCCAAAGTCCAGTACAAATCCCGAGTCAGACTGGGAGAGCCGGATTAGGATTTTCATCCAGGGCAAATTACAGGAACCCACACAAGCATCCTAAGGCTCATGCTTCCACCATATTGCTGCCAAACCTCACTAATGCCGGATGGGTAAAACTAATGAGGAGGATCCCTACTGTGGTATCAGCCATGTTATTTCCTCCAATCATACTTGTCGAGGAAAGAAAAGCCCTCAAACATGAGGCAGACAGCGAAAAGGGAAAAGAAAAAATTCTGTATGAAGGACGAGACCCATTCGCTAACATACGGGTCATCATAAACTACGAGGGTATGAATGATGAAATCCCTAACAGCGATAACGAGGATCAGATTCAAGTTCCTCGCATCAAGAAGGGAAAAGGGGGCAATGCAAAGAAAAACCCCGACCCTGTTGAAAAGGACATCTTCGTCATTATCTGAGATAAGACAGACGAGCACAAATCCTTGATCCTCCCTGTTCATGAGGATCTGACCCTGGATAACTGGAGCAGTGTCCCTTGTCTCAGTCGAAAAGGGACTCAAGCATTAGATATGTTTGTCTCTGCTGATGAGATGCTAACCTGTCAAGATGACTACAACTTTGATGTAGAACTGAACTTCGACTTGATGGGATGACTATGAGGTGCTCGAGGAGATCAAAGAATGGGTCGAAGACAAACCCCAAGCAAACCTCGACCAAACCACCACTATCAACATTAGAACCTTCGAAAACATCAAAGAAATCCAGATAGGCATAAACCTCACCCAAGAACAAAAAGCCGACCTGATCAAGTTCCTAACACAGTTCCAGGATGTGTTTGCATGGTCACATAAAGACATGATTGGCCTATCCACTGGCATTGTCATCCATCAAATGCCCATCAAAGAGGGATTCAAGCCAATCAAGAAAAAGCTCAGGCGATTGAAACCTGAAGGGAGTCTGAAAGTTAAAGAATAAGTTGTTAAATAATTCAAAGCCGGAATCATCATGGTATCAACATACCCAGAGTTTCTGTCAAACATAGTCCCTGTACCTAAGCCAGGAGGGAAGGTACGAGTCTGCTTGGATTACTGGAATTTAAACAAAGCCTGTCTTAAGGACAATTTCCCAGTACCTTTCATCCACATCCTGATAGACAATACGGCGCAGTATGGCATGTATTCCTTCGTGGATTGCTTTGCTGGATACCATCAAATCATGGTTGCTGAAGAGGACTGGGAGAAAATAGCTTTCATCACTCCCTGTGGAACTTTATGCTACAAACAACTATCCTTCGGCCTCATCAATGCCGAAGCCACATATTAGCAAGCCATGATGGCCCTATTCCATGACATGATGCACAAAGAGATAGAGGCCTATGTGGACGGCATCATCATCAAATCCCGGAGGGAGGATGATCACATCAAACATATCAGGAAGCTGTTCAACAAGTTGCGCAAGTACAACCTCAAGCTAAATCCAGCCAAATGTGCTTTTGGCGACAAATCAGGCAAATTGTTAGGATTCTTGGTAAGCAATTGAGGCATCGAGCTATATCCTGCCAAGATTAAAGCCATCACTGAGATGCCAGTACCTCGAACAGAAAAAGAGATATGTGGATTCCTAGGAAGGATCAACTTCATAAGCTGATTTATTTCCCAGCTCACAGCAACCTGTGAACCCATATTTAAGTTACTAAGGAAGAATTCCTCCACCAAATGGAATGAGGACTGTCAGAAAGCCTTCCTTGCCATCAAGAAATAGTTGGTCGAAGCACCTATTTTGGTACCTCCAAGGGATGTAGTTTCCTTGTTCATGTACCTGTCCGACAACGCCAATGCAATGGGCTGCATGCTAGGACAGAAAGATGATAGTAGCAAAGAAAGAGTCATATACTACATCAGTAAAAGATTCAGCAGTGGTGAACAGAAGTACACCCTGATCGAGAAAACATGCTGTGCGTTAGCGTGGGCCGCAATGAAGTTACAGCATTACCTTCATGGGCACATGACCTACCTCATATCCCGCATGGATCCACTCAAATACGTATTCAACAAGCCAATGTTGAATTATGGACTGTCCAAATGGCAGTTGATTCTATAATAATTTGATATTGTCTACGTGACTCAGAAGTCAATCAAAGGTCAAGGCATTGCAGATCAATTAGCTGAAGCTCCTTCATGAGGGTTCGAGCCCCTGAAGACTTATTTCCCAGATGATGGAATCATGACAATTCAACAACTCCAGTAAGAGAATATAGTCCAACCATAGAAAATGTATTTCGACGGAGCAGTAAACATGGAAGGTGCTGGAGCTGGGGCAGTCCTTATCTCTGGTACAGGAGAACAATATTCGGTGGCTACCAAACTTCAATTTGGCAACACCAACAACACAGCAGAGTATGAAGGTTGTATAATGGGGTTGAAATTAGCCCAATTCATGGGTATCAAACACCTACTGGTCTTTGGAGACTCTGAATTGGTCATTAAACAAACCACTAGGCATATCACACCAAAAAACTGCATTTGCTGCCCTATCATCGACAGGTTGTCAAAATATCCCTGGAATTTGAAGACCTAACCTTCAGCCATATTTCTCGGGGTAGGAATGACTTCGCTGATGCATTGGAAACGTTGGCTTCATTAATCCGCATATCCGATAGGAGTGGGATTCTTTGCCTCAAATTCACAATTCAGAAAGTCCCGACATACAGGAATTACATTGGAGAAGTATCAAATGAAATACCTCCTATCAAGCAGCCTTGATATCAAGACATCAAGGAATATCTATGAGATGGATCTACACCCGCTGGAGCAAGCCAATCCGAGAGAAAGCGGATTCACAAGATGGCTATAAAGTTCTATCTAAGCGGAGATGCCCTCTACAAAAGAGATAATAGAATAGGCCTATTAAGATGCCTTGATAAAGATTAAGCCCAAAGACTGATGGATGAAATCCATGGTGGAGTCTGTGGTTCACACATGAGCGGTCATCTGTTGGCCAAGATAATATTAAGAACGGGGCATTATTAGATCTCGCTCAAAGCTGACTGTAATGATCACGTTAAGATATGCTTTCAATGTCAAGTATATAGAAATACCATACATGCTCCTCCAAATGAGCTACACAACATGAGTTCACCATGGCCCTTCCCCATGTGGGGAATGGATGTAATTGGCCCAATTGAACCCAAAGCTAGCAATGGTCATCGATTCATCTTTACCATGATCGATTACTTCACCAAATGGGTTGAAGCAACGTCTTTTCCTAAAGTCAGCAAAGAGGTCATAATTAGTTTCATCAGAAATAATGTCGTATGTCGGTATGGACAACCGGAGGTGATCATATCAGACAACGCCAAGAACCTGAATAATCAAATGAGGAGAGAACTATGCAGTAAGTTCCACATCAAGCATCTTAACTTTGTTATCTATCGGCCCAAGATGAACGTCAATGCAATCCTCTACTAGGGGCTACCCCCTATTCATAAGTCTATGATATGGAAGTAGTCCTCCCCATAGAAGTAGAGATGGAGTCCTTGCGAGTGTTAATCGACGCTCAAATGGACGAAGATCAATGGTTGCAAGACCAGTATCACCAACTGTCCCTGATAGATGAAAAGAAGGCTACAGCCATTTTCCACGGGCAGTTATATCAGCAAAGGATTGCTCGATCCTACAACAAGAAGGTCCGAACACGGTAAATCAAAGAAAATGACTTGGTACTGAAGAAAATCATGGCCAATCAAGACGAAGCCAAAGGAAAGTTCGCCCCTAATTGGGAAGGCCTTTTCATTGTCAAGGAGGTGTTGACAGGAGGAGCTCTCAGATTATAAGAGATGGACGGGACCGAATTTTTCCAACTCATAAATTCAGACACCGTGAAAAGGTACTATGTCTGAAGTACATGCATACCCGCATCCGGGTCCTACGAATTAAATCAGATTTAGTTTTTCACTAGAAAGTCGGAAACTACGAATGACCTGATCTCCCTCCACCCGGGAGTACGTAGGCAGCCATTTCTGGTGCGGTCAAACCAAACAAAAAATTCAAAAACTCATCAAACCAAACTCAAAACCCCAGAAAAATACTTTTCAAACCTCTCTCACACAAAAGAAAAAAAATTAAACTACAAATGACCTAATCTCCCTACACCCGGGAGTACGTAGGCAGCCATTTACGGTGCGGTTTGATTTTCAAGAAAAAACAAAAACCAGTCCCAAAACACCAAAACCGCATAACACCTAAATTCTATCAAGCTCCCTGGTCAACATGCCCGTCTAAGATACTCCCTGACATCTCAACTGTCAGTCCCTCAAGGAGAAGTTCAGGATACATCAACAGCAACGAGTCATGAAAGAAGTTGTAATCACTCAGCAATGACAATACATCTCCAAACAGGGAAGTGAATCAAAATTATATTCCTCTGATATATAAAACTATTTGATATATACATAGTGTCCTGTACATGACAAAAGATGGCTGATCTAGTATGTGCAAGAAAAATAAAGCTAATCTATGGACCCAAGGATAAGCGGGCTGTAATAGACAGAATTTTTTATGTGTGATTCTGGGGACAAAATCCTTTTAAGAAGGGAAGATTGTAACGATTGAGATTTTATATATTAATTTTAAATATTTATTGAGTGAATAAATATTTTATGTGATTTATTTATTGAGTTAAATAAATAAATTATGTGATTTCGTGGAGTGATTTAATTAAGTGTTATATATTAATTAAATGAATGTTTAATATTTAATTTAATTGATGTATATTAATTTTATAGTATAGTTCTAATTTAATTGAGAGAATTAATTAGATGAATTATGTGAAGAAGTGTTACATGAAATATAATTATCGAGTAATTATACTTATGTGGCAAATTTTTATGTGATTAGTGATGTTAAATTTTAATTGATTAAATTAGATGTTAAAAGATTTAATTAATTAAAAGTGTGACATTAAAATATGTGTTAAAAGGAATTATTAAAATAAAGAAAAGAATTTTAATTTGATTTTGCCAAACAAGGCCCTTGCATTTGTTTTAAACCTATTTTACCAAACAACGCCTTAGTGCTAAAATCTATTTTTATAAACTGGTTGACAAACAAGCCTTAAGGCTTTTCAAATTCAAATAATTGTAACCTATATAATAATATGTACTTATTGTATATCTTAATTGATTAACAGTTACATATGTATTATAAGTATACGTATATTATATTATATCAGTTATAATATAGCCATTACGTTAGTTCTAAGTCTAAAACAAAGAAAAGAGAAGGAGAGAAAGAGCAGAGAAGAGAGAAAAGAATTTCAGAGAAGAAAGGAAGAAGGATAATGGCTAGAACACGAGCTTGTCATCATCTTTTTCTTTACACTCATAGCTAAAAGGTTAGAGTTCTATATTCTTCATGTTTTATTCTCTGTCAAAGTTGACTTTTCGTGAAAGTTGTAATCATGAATTTTATATATATGTATTGTGTTTATGTGTTATTGGTAGTAATTGTATGAAAGGATTTCGGAAATCAAATTGTTGTTAAAATATGTTTAATGGAAAACTTGTGTTCTTATGAGTTTATATGGTTTTGACAAATTTTAGAGCAAATTAATGAAATTTGTATATATTAATATGCCTGTTTAGAATTGTTTATGATGCTATATTCAATCATGAAAATAATGCATGTATTATAAGTTGAATTGCTTAAGAATTTGATTTATAGTGAATGGTTTTGTAAAATATATGAGTTTTATAAAAATGTCAAAATTTGAGTTTTTAAAACATTGATTCTTGTTGCTTAAATAGTTTTTGTGTCTAGAAGCATGTTATATATGTGTAGTAGCTCATATGAATGCTTTACATCATCTATGTTACTGTGAATGGTCGTTTGTTGGCATAATTGGGTTAAACAGTGAAGCAGAGTGTCGTTACTGTCTGCTTCTGTCCGTGTTCCGGCGCAGCTGCGACGGCAATAAAGGCAGAAGTGGCGCAGCTGCGCCTGCTGAGTTTCCCAGGTTTGACACCCTGCGAAGCTGCGCCGGTGTCAAGGCTAAAGGTGGCGCAGCTGCGCCGTTGCCTGATCAGAGACAGTGAGTTTTGGTTAATTGTGCAGTTTTATTTCAAAGCTAAGATTAATTGTTCCATGATAATGAGCATATATCCAGTTGCTATAACATGTTGTTAACATTAATTTAACAATTTCATAATTTGGAAAAAAGAAGTTTTGAAAAACTTAATGTAGTATTTGAATTATAAATTATAATTGTTTAATTGTAATTTAGTTGATATAAACTACTTCATTATAAATTGAGTAATTATAATTAAGAGTAAATGTTTAATTTAAACTATAATTCTGTTAAATTATAATGTATGGAAGTTGATTTATTTTAATCAATTAGATGTTAATTTAAATTATAGTTTATGTAATTATAATTTAACAAATGCATGTTTAATTATGGATTATAAGTTGATAATTCTATGATTAATTATAATTTGTGTAATTATAATGCATGATGTAGTTTAATTGATTATAAATTATAATTTGTTTATAATTTAATTAAAATAAGAGGTAATTACAATTTAAGTAATTATAATTAGATTAAGTGTTTAAATTATAATTGTTTAATTATAATTTAGTTAGATACATAATTGATTTAATTATGTGATCATGTCTATGTGATGTAATTAACTATGTGATGGTTGATTATTATTTAATTAATTAGAATGAGTTAACCATGAGGGTTAACCAATTATGTGAATTAGTTATGTGTTAACTAATTTAGGTTATTGTGATTAAATGTATATGTATATAGGAAGTGTTAGAACGTGAATTGTGTTAGTAGCTTGCGCTTGAGGCAAATCTTCTAAACCCTAAACTCATTAATTCTATGCAAGTTCTTTATGGAATATATTGAGAATGTCCTTTTTATTTCTGCATTGGACAAATGTTTATTTAATTGACGTGGTCTTGACTTATTGTTCAAGTAAGATCCAGCTTATCTTTTAAATGCTTTAAGTTTAATTCTAAGGCATATATTAGTTCATAATTCTTTTATTTATGAACTATTGGAAGTCGATTCAACTAATTCTTAGTTGATGAACTTGAATTCTAAATTACCCTTGTAAGCTTATCCAAACCAAACTTCCTTTGGTGCGGACTTGTATTCAAACACTGAGTTGAACAACCCTATTTATTAGGGGAGGTTACTACGCGAAAGCGTTAAGATGTTTGTGCACAATACATGGTACGAAGGGCTGATCCCCCTAAGTACGAGTTAAGGTCCATAGTCTCAGTGACTGTTAAATGTTTTAAATAGAAATGTTTATAACCTAGGACAAAAGTTCAAGGTCTTATGACCCTCAGATGAATTCTATATTCGAATTATAATTGTGATGAAAGAATTATTATTCAATTCTTTATTGTTGAAGTAAGCAAAGTTTTTTTCAAATCTTTTTAGAGATATTCTTTTATGTCTTTGTTATTGTTTGTATTCTAGTGAGCTGTTGTTTGCTCACTCTTGCATATTAAATAATCATTGCAGCTAAGGTTGAAAATATTGATGCCCCGTCAACGAGTAAAGACAAAGGGAAACTAAACAAGTGAAGACTTCTTTAATTATTTGGAATGATTGTAATAAGACTCTTATGTTATGTTTTTATTCCCGCACTTTATTGTTTATGTCAAGGTTAGATTTAACCCTGGGATTTATTTGAGAAAGTTGTAACCCTTGTTTAAGGGAGATTTTAATATTATAAATAAAGGTTGTAATTTATTTTAAAGTTATATTGGATAGATGTATGTTATATTAGAAAGTGAACACCAAATCATGTGGAAACGAAGTACTCAGATTTGGGGGTGTCACAGGTTGGTATCAAAGTAGTAGGTTATGAACCTTAGGTGGGGGAAAACCTTAGGTAGTAGCCTTATAGTAAGATCAAAAAGATAGAGGTGATAGATAAAGATAATAAACTACCTTATGTGCTATGTGTTTATGTTTTAGTATCCGAAGAGTGACGACTCGATGTCACGTAATAATGAACTTTAAAATTCTTTTGTCAGGATGACGAACGTTGGAGAACCTAGTCAGGCTAGAGAGGATATACCTCAGGTGCCTTGAGAGGAGGAGCCCCGAGATATCCATATTGTATGGGAGCAGCTGGTTAGAAGAGACCCATCTCCAGTGATCACCATAGCTAGTCGGGAGCGTGAGCTGACACCTATTCCAGAGGAAGAGGATGAAGACGAGTCTGAAGAGGAGGAGGAGGAGGAAGAGGATCCCGAAGAGGAATTCCCACCTCACTCTACTAGTGCTGAGATGTACGAGGCAGTCTACAACAGTAACATGGAGCTTCATGGGCGAGTCGGAGAGCTCAAGGAAACCATCCAGCAGCGAGACGAGACTATTGAGGATATGGCTAGTGACTTAGGAGAACCACAGTGGAACCTAATACACGTGGACAATGATAGAGACGCGGCTTGAGCCGAGATAGCGAAGCTGAAGCAAGACATCCAGGAGGAGTCGATGAAGCGTGCCAAAGCGGAAGAGACAAGCTTGAGGGCTACTCAATGAGCTGATCGAGCTAAAGATGAAGCTAAAGCCAAGAGGGCCAAGCTGAGGGAGACCGAGTATGCTTTCCACACAGCTATAGAAAGAGCCCAGGATCATGTTTTTTATTACCCAGCTCTGTTCCAAGGTTTACCATGGTACATGGTGGATCGAAGAATGGCATTTTGGGTGATGGAAGAGGAGCGCAGAGAGGCTGTGCGACGTCTTAATATGCCTAGGCTGTAGAGCTTTTATTTATGTGTTGCTTTTTGTCTTAATTAATGTAAATCCTATAATTTGAGATAAGAGTGGGATGAGTTAATAATATAATCCTGTAACTTTTTCAGTTCAGGAATGATGATGTAAATAGCAGAAATATTATCTACTTGATGTTTTTAAACTATGAGTAATGAATAAAAGAAGTTTATTGACGTGCTATGTGTTCTATGTGAACTGAGTTATTCAAACCTTTAAGCATGAACTTGAATATATAAAAATTGAATAAAGGATCTAATAATAATATTTTCTTAACAGAAAATGCCTCCTAGAAGAAGACCAACTTGTCAAAACCCCGAGGGTTCGACGAACAACAACAATAACAACAATAACGACGGGGCGAACCCTAACTCGGTTTAGCAGTTGGTGAACCTACTGACAGGAGCGCTTGCGAATCAGCCGCAAGTGCAGGGTACTACTTTTAAGGAATTTAAGGCAGTAGGACCGCCTGAATTCAAGGGAGCGACAAACCCTATCGAGGCCCAGACGTGGGTGATGGAAATGGAGAAGGTCTTCGACGTAGCTAGAGTAGGTGAAGACCAAAAGATAGCGTTTACGGCTTTCATGTTAAAGTCAGATGTTAGCTTCTGGTGGCAGGCTAATATGACCAGAGAGGGTGAAGGAGTCATCACGTGGGAACGTTTCAAAGAGATGTTCTTTGAAATGTACTTCCCAGTGAGCTCGCAGGATTAGATGGAGGTCCAGTTCCTAGAGCTTAAGCAAGGAGGGATGACGGTGTCTGAGTATGCCGCGAAATTCAATGAACTGGCTAGGTTCGCTACATATCAGGTCAGCACTGACGCTAGGAAGGCGAGGAGGTTTGAGCGGGGATTGAAACCATGGCTCTACAGTAAGGTCTCCATGTTCCAGCTGAACACGTTTGCAGCTGTGTTGGAAAAGGCTATACTCGCCGAGGGAGGAAGCGATGCGGTGACGAAGTTTAACCAGGACAAGAAGAATAAGAATGAGGGGGAAACCATGGCTGGTGGTAGCAGAGCTATTAACCAGAAGAGAAAGTGGAACAACAATGCCTCTGTTGGGAGTCAGTAGGGAAGCCAACAGAAAAGGAAGCTCGAAGCATGTGCTATATGCGGTAAGAATCACACTAGAGTGTGCATGAAGGGGAACTGGGTGTGTTTCAACTGTGGTCAGGAAGGCCACATTGCCCCTAATTGCCCAAACCCGAAGAAGGGAGCTTGGTACACATGTGGATCCAAGGATCAAATGGCTCGCAGTTGCCCGAAAAAGCTGACGGTGAGGTCAACCGGGAGTGGAGGGAATGGAAGCGGCAATACCATGACTATCGCTGCACCATTACAGGTTGTTCGACCCACTACCCGGACATTTAATATAACGGTGCAGGATGCTGTGCAATCAAAAGACATGGTGTCAGGTATTATTTCGGTCAATAGTATAAATGCATATGTATTATTTGATTCAGGTGCTACTTGTTCTTTTATATCTAATGATTTTTCTAAAACCCTAGACTTACCTATAGAGGAGTTAGTTTACCCCTTGAATATAGAGATTGCGAATAGGGAGGTTATTCCTGTTAGGTTTGTTTATAAGAGCTGTAGATTAGACAGGAGCTGAGAGTAAATTTGATTCCGATAAAACTTGGGGAATTTGATGTCATACTGGGTATGGACTGGTTGTTCAACCATGGGGCAGTAATCGACTGTTAGAAGAAGTAGGTAAGCCTTACGACTCTGTCGAAGTTAGTGTTCTATGGTAGCAAATCGCCTAGACAAGCGAGTTATCTGAAGGTTATGCAAGCCAAGAAACTTTTGACGCAAGGCTGTGTAGGATATCTAGCCTACATAGTAGATACACGTTAGGAAAGCCCGAAGGTGGAGGAGATATCAGTGGTTAAGGAGTTTGTGGACGTATTTCCAAGCGACTTGCCAGGACTTTCGCCAGATAGGGAGATAGAGTTCATGATCGACTTAGCGCCGGGAACTGCTCCAATTTCGAAGGCTCCGTACCAATGGCTCCAGTCAAGATGAAGGAACTAATGGTTTAACTACAAGAATTGCTGGCCAAAAAGTATATTCAACCGAGCGTTTCGCCGTGGGGAGCGCCTGTTTTATTTGTTAAGAAGAAGGGTGGGTCGATGCGTCTTTGCATTGACTATAGGGAATTGAACAAGGTTACGATCAAGAATAGGTATCCTTTACCTAGGATCGATGACTTATTTGATCAATTGAAGGGTGCTAGATACTTCTCAAAAATTGATTTGAGAAGCGGGTATCATCAGTTGAAGGTAAGAAGAGAAGATATATCGAAGACGGCTTTTAGGACTCGATATGGTCATTACGAGTTCTTAGAGATGTCATTTGCTCTCATGAATGCCCCAACTGCATTTATGGACCTAATAAATTGAGTGTTTAAACCATTCCTAGATAAGTTTGTAGTGGTGTTCATAGATGATATCCTGGTTTATTCCAAGATCGAGGAAGAACACGCTGAACACTTAAGGCTAGCCTTAGAATCACTGAGACGAGAGAAGCTTTACGCTAAATTCTCGAAATGCAAATTCTGGTTAGAACGTGTGCAATTTCTTGGCCACGTGATCGACAAGGATGGTATTTCGATAGATTCATCGAAGGTTGAAGCTGTAATAAATTGGGATCAGCCGAAAACGCCGTCTGAAGTAAGGAGTTTGTTGGGATTGGCAGGATATTACCAAAAATTAATTCAAGACTTTTCCAAGATCGTAACTCCGTTGACGAAATTTGACTCGTAAAACAGTTAAGTTTGTTTAGACGGAAAAGTGTGAGGAAAGTTTTCAGGAGCCGAAGAAGAGGTTGAGTACTGCGCCTGTATTGTCTTTATCGGATAGTATGGGGAATTTCGTAGTATATAGTGATGCCTCACATAAAGGATTGGGCTGTGTGTTGATGCAGAGCGGCAAAGTCATTGCCTATGCATCACGTCAGCTGAAGGATTACGAGAAAGGATATCCGACTCATGACTTAGAATTGGCGGCGGTAGTGTTTGCTCTAAAGATATGGAGACACTACTTATATGGAGAGAAGTGTAAGATATACACAGATCACAATAATCTGAAGTATATCTTTACCCAGAAGGATTTGAACATGAACCAAAGAAGATGGTTGGAACTGATCAAAGACTACGACTGCGAGATAATTTACCATCCGGGTAAAGCTAACGTCGTCGCCGACGCCTTGAGCAGAAAAGGTCGGGAGAAATTGAATATTTTAACTGACCAGGATCAGTTGATAGAACAGATGGCTAGATTGGAACTGGAAGTGAAGTGTCTGAAAGAGTCGGATGAGATGTTGTTTCAAGTAACTACTGATTTTACTCTAGTAAACAAAGTGAAAGAAGCACAACTTCACGATAAAGAATGCGAGAAGATTCGAAAGAGAATAGCCGATGGCGAAGAGTTCAAGTTTAAGATCGATAATGAAGGTCTGCTACGGTTTGAAGGTAGAATCTGGGTACCGCCAGTACCAGAGGTCAAAGAGGAGATTCTGAGCGAATCTCACAGTTATAGATATTCTATTCACCCTGGGAGTACGAAGATATACCAGGATCTCAGGTAGCATTTCTGGTGGTCGAATATGAAGAGGGACGTTGCTGAATACGTTGCAAATGAAAGTAGTATGCATACAAGCCAATCATGTATGATGATAAAGCATATACTTTGGAGGCAATCTTATTTATTTATTAATAAAAATATTCATTTATTAAAGGCATTTAATTATCTACATAGTGCTGTTTTTATAATATATAAATAACCCATAGTTTTAAGCAATGCTTTTAGAATCATGATGATGATCATGCCAATGAGATCTAAATTCTTAGAAAGCTCTAAAACTAAAATAGTTCCTAATCATGGGATTACTAAAAAGGGGATTAGTAAATCCGGATAGATTAGTACATATGTTGCTTGCTCATTAGATGAGGATGATTGATCTCATAATCATTTGTGTGGAGACACTAAAGCAAGTATGTAGGTGCTTATTGGAGAATAAGTTCACTGAACGTGACTCGCTATGGAATACCTAATGGAGTTTTACTCGCCTGTCAATAGGAATTCCTAATGTTATAGTAGTACAAGTGATCCTTGGACTTGAGATCATCATAGTATCTTTTATGTAATGAATTATACTTTGACTTATTCCTTAAAGCCCTTTAGGGTATATAAAAGGGTATGCTTGGGTATAATGAGTTACATATGGAGACAATGAATGATCAATAAAGAATCTACCACCTCTAGTAAAGGAGGAGATATGTCCTATGTGATTCGTTAAATGACAACCCAGGAATCCTTGGCCAAGGTAAAATGAAATTAGAAAGGAGTTTCTAATTTACATTATTTGGAGTTGTGCATTTTCTAATCGAAATACATATAATTAAATAAAATAAGACTTGACAGTAAATTCATGTCTTATATTTAATTGGGACATTGTATGGTGGAAGGATTGAATTGTATGGTAACTATTTACTCACAGGTTCTTTTATGATTAATGTTGAAATCTATATTATCTGAAAAGTCGTTGATCGCTAGGGAGGCTTATCCCTATTGTAGAATAAATATTATTTATTTAAATAGATTATTAGTTTAATTTATTTATTTAAATAAGATTAGAATTGTTCTAATTGATTTATTCACAACCGGTTTAATATGGAGAACCTGAAGGGTCACACCATAAAAGGAAGAATAATTATTTAAGAAGGTAATGGCATAATTGTAATAATGCATTAAGTGAAATTAATTTAATCTATGGTGATAGAATAAATTAAATAGCTTAATATTTATTATTTAATATTTTGGAAATATTAAATATAAATTAATAAGAGGAGTCTTATTAATATTATTATAATTATTATTATTTTAATTTCTAAAGGAGTTTAGTAATTAATTTAATATTAGTACTCTCATTTATTCCTAATAAGATTAGGAGACAAATTAATTAAATGAATTTAATTAATTATTTCCCATGTGGTGGGAAGCCTAAATTAATTAAAGGAGTTTAATTAATTAAAAGAAATCCCATGTCTAATAGGATTAGAAGGGTTGACCAATATCTATATAAGAGGATTCTTATAATAGATATTACTTGATGCAATTCCAATTGTTGGAGAGTACTCCTTTTCTATAGAGGATAGAAAACTAAGCCAACCACCCTCCTTCTTGATAATTCATCTTCCTTGGTGGATCACCTCTAGAGGCCAAACACTTGGGTAGCTAACGTTGATCAAAGGAAGGAATCTAATCAGGAAATTCAAGGAGATCACGAAGAACAAGGAGTTGAACTAGTACCTGTGGAAGCTTCGTTCTACAAGGGTATGATTCCATAACTTATTATTTATCGTTTTAAATTAATAATTTGCATAAAGGATGATCCGGGTAATGGTTTTGTAGAAAATTTTTTAAACTCTGATATACCATGCTTCCGCTAATTTTTGCAATTTGATTGCGTCACGATTTCGTACAAACCCAACAGTGGCATCAGAGCCAAACTTTTATGTAATTATTAATTTATTTTTGATTTCTTATACATATGGGTATATATTTAAAATAATTTATTGGGCATAATTTTATTGTATAAAATTATTATTTTTTTAAGAAAAAAAAAAATGACGTTTTTTTTTTTGGGACGAATCACAATTTTTTTTTTTTGGGTGCTAATCTTGAATTCTGCAAAGAAAATGTGTCGTCTATTTCTTACTCCAAAAAGAATGTGACCTATCAGGAAAGGACTCTTTTAATAAACCTGCAGGACTCTTTTAATAAAAGAAGGTGACTTCTTTTTAAAAAAATAAATATGATATATTTATATATTATATTCTAAATAATTTTATAATTAAAATAAAGAGTTTATTTTAATCTTGAAATTGGATTTCATGCAATTTAAAATTGCCCATTAAATGATACTCATATATATATGGAATGTTTTAATTCATGAGATGAATATTTATTTATTGATATATATGGTGATATGTATGATAATAAATGGGGATTGATTATGGACTATTTGACCAATGTGATTGGATTTTATTTTAGTTGAATGCTTAAATGAATGAGTTTTATTAAATGGGGTCTGTGTACCTCGTCTTCTCTAAAAAAAAAATTCGTGATGTAAAATTCTATCTCCCTCCTATGTACTTCCCCTTGACTGCTGATCAAGGTTTCTATTTAAATTAAATAGTTTAATGTAATAGAAATAGTTAGAATTATCTTGAAAAAATTGGAGACCAAGAAGCAAGGAGCGCGTGAAGACCCGTTTGTATGGAGCCCGGGTTTAAATGTAATAGTTATATTTAAATTTAAATTCTTGCACTCCTAGGTTTGACCTTTTGGTTCACTTGGTGGCTCTAGTGAACCAAACTAGAATAAAAGTCCATAATCAATCTGGGTAGAATATAGTATTCTATATTGCATGCTAAATATTATATATATTATATTTTATGCAAACATGCTTCGCATGTATAATAAAATGACGCGTATTTTATATATATATGTGCATGCACGCTAAACAAGATGAGACAAATAATAACAAATCCCTCAAAGAAATAATATTAAGTCCGAAGCGTTCAAATGATATTTGGAATATCGAACGTCGCCTTCTAGCATGATAAATTAATAGAGTATTAAATATTTAATATGAGCTTGTTGTGCTATCCACAAGGCGAGTATTGCATATTTAAGATGTTAATTAATCACATTTGATGCTTATCAAGAAAATTGAACGATCTAGTCTTGTTGTGCTATCCACAAGGACGAACATTTTTCTTTTTTGAATTTATAGAAGTGCTAGGCTGGACTTAACTTAAATCGTTTTAGTTCGGATGTGCACACACTTGACCATTATGATTTAAGAGGCAAAATAAAAGGAGTTATATAGTGATGTAATTGACAAGAGTTGTCTACCTATTTATTTGTATATCGCTTGTTGTGCTATCCACAAGGTTATATACATTTGAAATGGGATCCTTATTCTCACTAGCAAATCTTTAATTAGATGTTGCCGAACTATATAAGTGAGGGTAATATAGTTTGATAAAAATAGTGGGAGATACCAATTTAAAATAAAGACCTAAATTTATTTTGGTATGCAAAATTAATAAAATGAATGTTTGCTAAAATGTTATTTTTCACATGCAAAATTTTAAAAATGTCAAAATCACTAATTTCACTGCGAAACATACTTGATGCTAATAAGCTTACCGGGCCGAATTATACGGATTGGCTAAGAAATCTGAGAATAGTTCTCACTGCTGAAAAGATTTCTTATGTCCTAAACTCACCTGTCCCTGGAACTGTTCCATAAACAGCCTCTGAGGAAGAGATTGCCACCATTGTAAAGTGGCAAGATGATGCATCTGTGGCTCAATGCATCATGCTCGCATCCATGAATAACGAGCTTCAGCGTCAGCACGAAAACATGGATGCTCCTACTATGTTGATTCACCTCAAGGAGTTGTATGGTGAACAAAGTAGGACTGCTAGATATGAGATATCTAAGGAGCTCTTCCGATCTCGGATGACCAAGGGCAAAGTGAACATAAAGGAACAAAAGAAATCTGATCCAGCTAGCAAAGGAATGTGCTTCCATTGCAACGAGCCGGGTCTTTGGAAGAGGAACTGCAAGAAGTTTCTGGCAAAGAAGAAGCTTGGAGAAGCTTCGACTTCCAATCAAGGTTTGTTCATGATTGAAATTAATTTTTCAGAAAGTCAAAATTCTACTTGGGTATTGGATACCGGCTGTGGTTCTCACATATGTAATAATGTGAAGAGACTGGTCAGAAGTAGAAAGCTGAACAATGATGAGGTGATCCTACGAGTGGGGAATGGAGCAAAGGTTGCTGCATTAGCTGTAGGAACTTATTATTTAGCAATGCCTTCGGGCAAGTCCATTTATCTTAATAATTGTTATTATGTTCCGAATATTATTAAAAATATTATTTCAATTTCTGTATTGGATATGGAAGGATTTAACGTTGTTATAAAGAACAATAGTTGTTCTATTTATAAAGACGATATTTTATATGGTGTTGGAAATTTGCGAAATGGACTTTATACACTTGACTTACAAGAAAATATTTTTCAAATTGAACAAACTAAGAAAAGGAAAAGAGATGATATTAATTATACCTACATGTGGCACTGTAGACTCGGTCATATCAATGAAACAAGATTATCCAAGTTGCATAAAGATGGGCTCTTTGAGTTATCTGATTATGAATCATATCCAACTTGTGAATCTTGTCTCATGGGTAAAATGACTAAATCTCCTTTTAGTGGAAAAGGAGAAAGAGTTACAGAGTTGTTGGCATTGATTCACACAGACGTTTGTGGACCTATACAACAAGTGCACGAGGTGGGTATTCTTATTTTATTACTTTCACTGATGATCACTCAAGATTTGGATATGTGTATTTAATGAAATACAAGTCAGAATCATTTGAAAAGTTCGAAGAGTTCAGAAGTGAAGTAGAGAAACAAACGGGCAAGAGTATAAAGATACTTCGATCAGATTGAGGTGGAGAATACTTAAGCGGTGAGTTTCTCAATTATCTCAAAGAAAATGGTATAATCTCACAATGGACTCCTCTAGGTACACCATAGTTAAATGGAGTATCTGATAGGAGAAATCGAACACTGTTGGACATGGTTCGATCTATGATGAGTTTTACCGACCTTCCAATTTCCTTATGGGGATATGCCCTAGAAACGGCTGCATACCTACTTAACAAGGTACCTACCAAATCCGCCCCAAAGACTCCATATGAGATATGGAAGGGGAGGAAACCAAATCTTAAGCATGTTAAGACTTGGGGTTGTCCAGCTTATGTCAAAAAGTTTGAAAACGATAAGCTACAGACTAAATTCGATAAGTGTAGATTTGTGGGATACCCTAAAGAAACTTTAGGGTATTATTTCTATCATCCAACTGATCAAAAGGTGTTTGTTGCTAAACATACTGCCTTCTTGAAAAAGGATTTTATCCATGAAGGGGTCAGTGGGAGTAAGATATATCTTGAAGAAGTTCAAGACCCACAAATTACCACGGATCAAAGTCAGGTACCTGACAAAGTAGAAGAACCTACTATACCACACCCTGTTCGTAAATCTGGAAGAGTACCGAAGATACCTGAGAGATATAGATTCGTTATAGAGGATGACGATGAGGTACACATCATGAATGATGATGATCCATTGAATTACGAACAGGTTATGAGTAATAAAGACTCAGGGAAATGGCTTGAAGCTATGAAATTCGAAATGGACTCCATGTATGAAAACAAAGTATGGACTTTGATTTCACCACCTGAAGGCATTAAGCCTATTGGGTGTAAATGGGTCTTTAAAAGAAAGACTGGAGCGGACGGCAAGGTAGAGGCCTATAAGGCCCGACTGGTTGCAAAAGGTTTCAAACAAAGACAAGGAGTTGACTATGATGAAACCTTCTCACCAGTAGCTATGCTCAAGTCCATTCAGATTTTGCTTGCGATTGCAGCTTATAACGACTATGAGATCTGGCAGATGGACGTGAAAACGGCCTTCCTCAATGGGAAACTTGAGGAGGATGTGTATATGACACAGCCAGAGGGATTTGTTTCAAAGGTTAGAACAAATCAAGTCTGTAAGCTGCAACGATCCATTTATGGATTGAAGCAAGCTTCTCGTAGATGGAACATTCGTTTTGATGAGACAATCAAAGAGTTTGATTTTGTCAAAAACGACGATAAACCATGTGTGAACAAGAAGGTTAGTGGGAGCGCAGTTTCATTCCTTGTATTATATGTTGGTGATATATTACTGATAGGGAATGACATTCCTATGCTACAATCGATTAAAATCTGGTTATCTAAACACTTCTCCATGAAGGACTTGGGAGAAGCATCCTATATTTTGGGGATAAATATCTATAGAGATAGATCTAAAAGGATGCCTGGTTTATCCCAAGGAACGTACATTGATGCAATGCTAAAGAGGTTTAGCATGGAAGATTCCAAAAGAGGTCTCATGCCGATGAGCCATGGAATACATGTCTCCAAGAAACAGGCCCCAAAGACACCTGAGGAGAGAGACCGTATGAGTAAGATCCCTTATGCTTCTGTAATAGGATCTATCATGTACGGTATGATATGTACTAGACCGGATGTTGCTCATGCACTTAGTGTAATGAGCAGATACCAGTCAAACCCTGGAGAAGAGCACTGGAAGGCAGTGAAGAATATCCTAAAGTACTTGAGAAGGACTAAAGATATTTTTCTTGTCTACGGTGGGTCTGAATTAAAACTCAAGGGATTCATAGACTCAAGTTTTCAAATAGACCAAGATGACAGTAAATCTGTTTCAGGGTATGTGTTTACCTTGAAAGATGGTGCAGTGAATTGAAAAGGTTCCAAACAACAAAAGGTTGTTGGTTTAGTGACAAAGACAAAGTATATAACTGTAAGTGAAGCTGCAAGTTGATGTTTTAGATGAAAAGTTCATTACAGAACTAGGAATAGGTCCTAAGTCTCATCTTGAATCTAAACATGTGTTGCGGCACTTTGATTAAAGAAATCATTGAAAGAGGAGAGTGTAGACTCTCAAGACAACATTGCAGATCCATTAACTAAAGCTTTAACACAACAGCAGTTTGATCGTCACTTAGAGAAGTTGGGTATGAGATACCATGGCGATTGGCTTTAGTGCAAGTGGGAGATTGAAAGTAGTATGCATACAAGCCAATCATGTATGATGATAAAGCATATACTTTGGAGGCAATCTTATTTATTTATTAATAAAAATATTCATTTATTAAAGGCATTTAATTATCTACATGGTGCTGTTTTTATAATATGTAAATAACCCATAGTTTTAAGCAATGCTTTTAGAATCATGATGATGATCATGCCAATGAGATCTAAATTCTTAGAAAGCTCTAAAACTAAAATAGTTCCTAATCATGGGATTACTAAAAAGGGGATTAGTAAATCCGGATAGATTAGTACATATGTTGCTTGCTCATTAGATGAGGATGATTGATCTCATAATCATTTGTGTGGAGACACTAAAGCAAGTATGTAGGTGCTTATTGGAGAATAAGTTCATTGAACGTGACTCGCTATGGAATACCTAATGGAGTTTTACTCGCCTGTCAATAGGAATTCCTAATGTTATAGTAGTACAAGTGATCCTTGGACTTGAGATCATCATAGTATCTTTTATGTAATGAATTATACTTTGACTTATTCCTTAAAGCCCTTTAGGGTATATAAAAGGGTATGCTTGGGTATAATGAGTTACATATGGAGACAATGAATGATCAATAAAGAATCTACCACCTCTAGTAAAGGAAAAGATATGTCCTATGTGATTCGTTAAATGACAACCCAGGAATCCTTGGCCAAGGTAAAATGAAATTAGAAATGAGTTTCTAATTTACATTATTTGGAGTTGTGCATTTTCTAATCGAAATACATATAATTAAATAAAATAAGACTTGACAGTAAATTCATGTCTTATATTTAATTGGGACATTATATGGTGGAAGGATTGAATTGTATGGTAACTATTTACTCACAGGTTCTTTTATGATTAATGTTGAAATCTATATTATCTGGAAAGTCGTTGATCGCTAGGGAGGCTTATCCCTATTGTAGAATAAATATTATTTATTTAAATAGATTATTAGTTTAATTTATTTATTTAAATAAGATTAGAATTGTTCTAATTGATTTATTCACAACCGGTTTAATATGGAGAACCTAAAGGGTCACACCATAAAAGGAAGAATAATTATTTAAGAAGGTAATGGCATAATCGTAATAATGCATTAAGTGAAATTAATTTAATCTATGGTGATAGAATAAATTAAATAGCTTAATATTTATTATTTAATATTTAGAAATATTAAATATAAATTAATAAGAGGAGTCTTATTAATATTATTATAATTATTATTATTTTAATTTCTAAAGGAGTTTAGTAATTAATTTAATATTAGTACTCTCATTTATTCCTAATAAGATTAGGAGACAAATTAATTAAATGAATTTAATTAATTATTTCCCATGTGGTGGGAAGCCTAAATTAATTAAAGGAGTTTAATTAATTAAAAGAAATCTCATGTCTAATAGGATTAGAAGGGTTGACCAATATCTATATAAGAGGATTCTTATAATAGATATTACTTGATGCAATTCCAATTGTTGGAGAGTACTCCTTTTCTATAGAGGATAGAAAACTAAGCCAACCACCCTCCTTCTTGATAATTCATCTTCCTTGGTGGATCACCTCTAGAGGCCAAACACTTGGGTGGCTAACGTTGATCAAAGGAAGGAATCTAATCCGGAAATTCAAGGAGATCACGAAGAACAAGGAGTTGAACTAGTACCTGTGGAAGCTTCGTTCTACAAGGGTATGATTCCATAACTTCTTATTTATCGTTTTAAATTAATAATTTGTATAAAGGATGATCCGGGTAATGGTTTTGTAGAAATTTTTTTAAACTCTGATACACCATGCTTCCGCTAATTTTTGCAATTTGATTGCGTCACGATTTCGTACAAACCCAACAGCAAAATGTCTAACGTTCCAGAAAGTTAAGGCAGAACACCAGGTACCAAGTGGGTTGCTACAACCTTTAGAAATTCCAAAGTGGAAGTGGGAGCACATCACGATGGATTTCGTGGTGGGTCTTCCAGCAACTCAGAAGAAATTTGATGCGATATGGGTTATAGTGGATCGACTAACGAAGTCAGCCCACTTTCTGCCAATCCGGGTTAAGTACAACTTGGATCAGTTAGCGAAATTGTACGTCAAGGAAATTATTTCTTAACACGAGGTTACGGTGTCGATTGTGTCTGACAGAGATCCACGTTTTGCGTTAAATTTCTGGAAACGTTTGCAAGTGTCTGGGAACGCAGTTAAGAATGAGTACGGCGTATCATCCTCAGACTGATGGCCAAAGCGAGAGAACGATTCAGACGCTTGAGGATATGCTAAGAGCTTGCGTAATGGATTTCAAAGAAAGCTGGGATGATCATCTACTATTGGTGGAGTTCGCCTATAATAATAGTTATCACGCGAGTATCGTTATGCCGCCTTACGAAGCATTATACGATAGAAAATGCAGAACTTCCTTGTGCTGGGATGAAGTCGGTGAACGTCAACTGTTGGGACAGGAACTGGTACAACAAACTGCTGAAATTGTGAAACTAATCAAAAATAGATTAGTTGCTGCTCAAGACAGACAAAAAAATATGTCGACCTACATCGACAGAACCAAGAATTTATACCAGGAAGCTTCGTTTTCCTGAAAGTATCTCCCCGAAAAGGGAAGATTTGATTTGGTAAGAAGGAAAAGCTGAGTCCCCTATTTATTGGGCCTTTCGAGGTACTAAAAAAGGTGGGCGAGGTAGCTTACGAGATTGCGTTACCTCCGGAGCTTGAGAATATACATAACGTCTTTCATATTTCTGTGTTAAGACCTTACAAGCACGATTATAAACATGTAATAGAATATGAGCCTTTACGGTTTGATAAAGACTTACGATATGAAGAAGTGCCTGTTCAAATAGTTGATAGAAAGGAACAAGTACTTAGAAATAAAGTGATACCTTCTGTTAAGGTAATCTGGAGGAACCACAGTGCTGAAGAAGCTACGTGAGAACTCGTAGATGTTATGATGAAATCTTATCCGTAATTGTTTGCTTAACTTTTGTGTAACTCCTTATGTACCGATTCTGGGGACAGAATCCTTTTTAAGGGGGGAAGAATGTAATAGACAGAATTTTTTATGTGTGATTTTGGGGACAGAATCCTTTTAAGGAGGGAAGATTGTAACGATTGAGATTTTATATATTAATTTTAAATATTTATTGAGTGAATAAATATTTTATGTGATTTATTTATTGAGTTAAATAAATAAATTATGTGATTTCGTGGAGTGATTTAATTAAGTGTTATATATTAATTAAATGAATGTTTAATATTTAATTTAATTGATGTATATTAATTTTATAGTATAGTTCTAATTTAATTGAGAGAATTAAATTAGATGAATTATGTGATGAAGTGTTATATGAAATATAATTAGCGAGTAATTATAATTATGTGGAAAATTTTTATGTGATTAGTGATGTTAGATTTTAATTCATTAAATTAGATGTTAAAAGATTTAATTAATTAAAAGTGTGACATTAAAATATGTGTTAAAAGGAATTATTAAAATAAAGAAAAGAATTTTAATTTGGTTTTGCCAAACAAGGCCCTTGCATTTGTTTTAAACCTATTTTACCAAACAACGCCTTAGTGCTAAAATCTATTTTTATAAACTGGTTGACAAACAAGCCTTAAGGCTTTTCAAATTCAAATAATTGTAACCTATATAATAATATGTACTTATTGTATATCTTAATTGATTAACAGTTACATATGTATTATAAGTATACGTATATTATATTATATCAGTTATAATATAGCCATTACGTTAGTTCTAAGTCTAAAACAAAGAAAAGAGAAGGAGAGAAAGAGCAAAGAAGAGTGAAAAGAATTTCAGAGAAGAAAGGAAGAAGGATAATTGCTAGAACACGAGCTTATCATCATCTTTTTCTTTATACTCATAGCTAAAAGGTTAGAATTCTATATTCTTCTTGTTTTATTCTCTTTCAAAGTTGAGTTTTCATGAAAGTTGTAATCATGAATTTTATATATATATATATATATATATATATATGTGTGTGTGTGTGTGTGTGTGTGTGTGTGTTGTGTTTATGTGTTATTGGTAGTAATTGTATGAAAGGATTTCGAAAATCAAATTGTTGTTAAAATATGTTTAATGGAAAATTTGTGTTCTTATGAGTTTATATGGTTTTGACAAATTTTAGAGTAAATTGACGAAATTTGTATGTATTAATATCCCTGTTTAGAATTATTTATGATGCTATATTCAATCATGAAAATAATGCATGTATTATAAGTTGAATTGCTTAAGAATTTGATTTATAGTGAATGGTTTTGTAAAATATATGAGTTTTATAAAAATGTCAAAATTTGAGTTTTTAAAACATTGATTCTTGTTGCTTAAATAGTTTTTGTGTCTAGAAGCATGTTATATATGTGTAGTAGCTCATATGAATGCTTTACATCATCTATGTTGCTGTGAATGGCCGTTTGTTGGCATAATTGGGTTAAACAGTGAAGCAGAGTGTCGTTGCTGTCTGTTTCTGTCCGCGTTCCGGCGCAGCTGCGCCGGCAACAAAGGTAGAAGTGGCGCAGCTGCGCCTGCTGAGTTTCCCAGGTTTGACACCTGCGAAGCTGCGCTGGTGTCAAGGCTAAAGGTGGCGCAGCTGCACCGTTGCCTTATCAGAGACAGTGAGTTTTGGTTAATTGTGCAGTTTTATTTCTAAGCTAAGATTAATTGTTCCATGATAATGAGCATGTATCCAATTGCTATAACATGTTGTTAACATGAATTTTATAATTTCATAATTTGGGAAAAAGAAGTTTTGAAAAACTTAATGTAGTATTTTAATTATAAATTATAATTGTTTAATTGTAATTTAGTTGATATAAACTACTTAATTATAATTTGAGTAATTATAATTAAGAGTAAATGTTTAATTTAAACTATAATTCTGTTAAACTATAATGTATGGAAGTTGATTTATTTTAATCAATTAGATGTTAATTTAAATTATAATTTATGTAATTATAATTTAACAAATGCATGTTTAATTATGGATTATAAGTTGATAATTCTATGATTAATTATAATGCATGATGTAGTTTAATTGATTATAAATTATAATTTATTTATAATTTAATTAAAATAAGAGGTAATTATAATTTAAGTAATTATAATTAGATTAAGTGTTTAAATTATAATTGTTTAATTATAATTTAGTAAGATACATAATTGATTTAATTATGTGAGCATGTCTATGTGATGTAATTAACTATGTGATGGTTGATTATTATTTATTTAATTAGAATGAGTTAACCATGAGGTTTAACTAATTATAGTGAATTAGTTATGTGTTAACTAATTTAGGTTATTGTGATTAAACGTATATGTATGTAGGAAGTGTTAGAACGTGAATTGTGTTAGTAGCTTGCGCTTGAGGCAAGTCTTCTAAACCCTAAACTCATTAATTCTATGCAAGTTCTTTATGGAATATATTGAGAATATCCTTTTTATTTCTGCATTGGACAAATGTTTATTTAATTGACGTGGTCTTGACTTATTGTTCAAGTAAGATCCAGCTTATCTTTTAAATGCTTTAAGTTTAATTCTAAGGCATATATTAGTTCATAATTCTTTTATTTATGAACTATTGGAAGTCGATTCAACTAATTCTTAGTTGATGAACTTGAATTCTAAATTACCCTTGTAAGCTTATCCAAACCAAACTTCCTTTGGTGCAGACTTGTATTCAAACACTGAGTTGAACAACCCTATTTATTAGGGGAGGTTACTAAGCGGAAGCGTTAAGATGTTTGTGCACAATACATGGTACGAATGGTTGATCCCCCTAAGTATGAGTTAAGGTCCATAGTCTTAGTGACTGTTAAATGTTTTAAATAGAAATGTTTATAACCTAGGACAAAAGTTCAAGGTCTTATGACCCTCAGATGAATTCTATATTCGAATTATAATTGTGATGAAAAAATTATTATTCAATTCTTTATTGTTGAAGTAAGCAAAGTTTTTTTCAAATCTTTTAAGAGATATTCTTTCATGTCTTTGTAATTGTTTGTATTCCAATGAGCTGTTGTTTGCTCACTCTTGCATATTAAATAATCATTGCAGCCAAGGTTGAAAATGTTGATGCCCCGTCAACGAGTAAAGGCAAAGGAAAGCTAAACAAGTGAAGACTTGTTTAATTATTTGGAATGATTGTAATAAGACTATTATGTTATGTTTTTATTCCCGCACTTTATTGTTTATGTCAAGGTTAGATTTAACCCTGGGATTTATTTGAGAAAGTTGCAACTTTTGTTTAAGGGAGATTTTATTATTCTAAATAAAGGTTGTAATTTATTTTGAAGTTATATTGGGTAGATGTATGTTATATTAGAAAGTGATCACCAAATCATGTGGAAACGAAGTACCCGGATTTGGGGGTGTCGCACGGCCCAGCAATGCCACCATGGCATCTCTCTCTAAAGATGGAGGAGCAGATGCAAGTGCGATACCCTCAGCCTCCATACGGCTCAAAACCTCCACAGTCATCTGCAGTGTGGCACTGTGGTCATCAATATATACACTCATCTCGGTAACAAGGCCGTGAGTATAAGATCGAAGAGCAGTACTGTCAGCAATGTGGAAATCACGGGAAGCTATAGCCTCATCCCTCTCGCAAAAGTTGCAGTCCTGAGCAATCAAAGTCTCCTTGATCTCAACAAAAGCTGCATCTCTGGCTGAGCGGATCTCATCCCTCTTTACAAAAGCTGCATATATGGCAGATCGAAACTCCTCTCGCTCAATCAATCATTCATCCTAAGCGGCTCGAGATGCATCCCTCTCAGCCAAAGCTATATCTCTGCTAGACAAAGCGGTCAACATCTGTGCTCTAACCTAATCTCGCTCAAAGGTCATCCTGAATAGTGAGTCCACCAAAGCCGAATTTGTCCCTGCAGGAGTAATTGGTGGATCACTGACCAGTACCACTGTCAAACCCACAAACAGCTCATCCTCAGTGGGAGAATCAGGATCCTCCATAGGCTCCTTCTCATCAGAGTCCACAATCAGAGATAAATGGGCATCTGCTGCTGCTGCCATAACTGCCTCCAGCCATGCAGAATACTCTGGAGAATGGTCCAGATGGCTACTGGAGAACTCAGCCCTCTCTCTGTGAGTCCAACACTCATATACTCTGATCAAATTGGCAGATGACATAGAAGAAGCTGACATCCTCTGATCAGCAGCCCCCTCAAATTGGGGTAGGCTCTGGAACTGATCAAACTGGCTCATAACAGCCAGGGGATGATAAGTAGTCACCCCCTCAATCCCGATAGGGGCTGATAGTCCATGCCAGATGCATAAGTAATGAAGCTATATGGGGAGGCTAGCCCTGAGAATGGCAAGATCGAGAATGGATGCTCAATATATGACAAAAATGCCGACCATGTCTCTGCATCGGTACACTCCTCCGGCTAAAAGGAGTAGGACATAGTTATATCATTGGAAAAATAATACCCATAATGCCTAAAAGATCCAATCGGAAGTATATGGGACATAAGCCATATATACAGTAAAACCGAACTGCCTCTGAAGAACCCCTCTAGGTGGGTAATACAGTGAGTGGTTGACCGCAGCGTTTCAGCCAATATCATCGGGATGATGGTGCTACTATGTCTAAGGGCCCTAACCACGACTACTAATCCCACATCCAGCTGATCCAAGCGTAACGGCATGTAGACGTATGCCACGATGCACATCAGCAGAATATCTACCCTGGCCAGATGCCACGCCTCTGCTGAAATAACAAAATCCCCAGCATGTCTATCGTAGCTATCAAGCTCACCAAATTGTTCGATCAAGAAGTCAATCGAGATCACATGCCCAAAAAGGATCTCGTCTGTGACTACCCTCTAGCAAAGGCCAGACATCTGCAGGAACAGTCTCCTTATATCGCTAATAGCAGTCCGAGCGCACAGCAAGTCTAGAGCCAAACTGGTAAGCCACTCGTACTCTTCTAGAGTCGGCGTCAGCTCATGTCGCCCGATGCGAAAAACCTGCCTCTTGGGTATCCAACAAGATAAAATGCCATAGATGAATCCATATGGCACCCGAAAATCTGCAAGGGCCAATGAATGCCCCAACATCTGATCAACTGTCCCTCTGGCTGAGAAGGGCAGGCTCTCGTACCACGACCTCAATGATAATGCCACCTCAGACAGTGGTAGTTGCTCGATACGGCTAACTGCAGATGACGTCATCTATATTACCGTATCACAAGGCCATCCATGGGTCAAATCTGAACTCATCTGTCTAAATGCATATATATAACATAATACATACATGATGACAAAATATAAACATGATGCGATAGAGAGGATCATGAGCATATACAACAAGCTATCTACTGCGGGCATCATCCCTGTCTGATAATACAAAGCAAAATAAAAAGTACAAGGAAATGGGGCACCACCACCCAACTACTAACAGTAGTCTATCAAAATGGGGCACAGCCGCACAAAAGCCAAAGCAATGGCCGACCAAAAGATATAGCTACAATAGCTATCCAAAAAGATCCAAGATATCTACGCTCAGGTGGTTAACCTGCTCCATGTCCTCCGTGGACACAAAACTGTTGTCATCAGGCATATCTGGGCAGTATAAGGGAGGATATGCCCCTGCAAAACTGCTGGAAAATGGACCTAAAGAGGGGTTCGCTCCTGAGCTGGACGGGTCAAAAGAAGATGCATTTGACAGATCTTGGCCAAGGTGCCTGATGAAAAAATGAGCTTTCTTCAACTCCCGGGTCAGGTCTGCTATCTGATCTGAATGAGTGGGCTCCCTGAGGCAAGCTATCCAGTCTATCATCATCACAGACCCTGACACCATATCTGCCATGAACTGGGTAGCATGAGTCTAAGCTCCAATAGTGCGAGGACTCCACCAGCTGCTGAATGCCTCCTGGCTATAAGGGCCCTCTGATAGGGTGAAGCCATCTATGCCCTCCATGGGAATATCTGTCAGTGGCATGATCAACGGCCAATGATGCCAAGCAGGAGGAACAATGGGAATATGAATCTGACCCGTAATACTCCTAATAGCATGCTCTCCCTAATAAAGCTCCCAGCCTCCCTCTGTCAAAATCGGGACTCTGCGGGTCGACAATGCAAAATCTCGACCAGTGGGGAAGCCTCCCTCAAATCCAACCGTCAAGAACTTGGAGGTATACGACATCTAGGAGATCGATCCAGCAGTCAAAAGCTCCAACTGTAAGCGAGCATGGGTGAATCCCTCAGCAACAGGGACCTCCGTCAAAGTCGAGTGATGCCAACGCCGTCCTCGAGGATAGGTCTCCAGACCTAAAGTAGTGGCGGGCCATAGGCAAGGAAGCCTCTCAAATACCCAGAACTGGCCATATAAATATCAAAAGTCCTCGGTGACTAAGCCTAACAAATATAAATGCTGAAATTAAAAAGGTACAAGAAAGATGCACTCACCAGCAAAAATAGGTAGAACCCTAACCAAGCCTCCGTCAAACCCTCCGAAAGCATGCGCATGCCCCAGAGAAAAAAGCAAAGGTGTAGGAACCCCAATCAAAGTCACTGAGGCGCTCTACATGTTGGGTAGCACTGACCAGGGCGAAGGAAACAGTCGACGAGTTGTCCGCCACAAAACAACCCCTGATGATCACTAAAAATAATCACCTCAGAATGCGATCTCTAACCCTCCGATCATCAGGTGGAGGCTCCAGCAAAGCCCTGCTCTGGGCATCTACACTCAAGGGACCAGATCGGACCGTCCGACCCTTGATCGCCGTCGCAGAAACTCCCAGCAGGGACCAAACGGCAGTAGGTGTGATTTTAGCCACGACAGGCACTGGCTCACCCTCAAACTCAATGTCGGTGATGAACCTCCAATCCATAGGGGTCATCATCACCTCACAATCCAGCAAATGAAGGGACTGAGTCTGGTGGAACCAGCGCTCAGACAAAGCCCTCATATACCCCTAGGGGCAACGGCGGGGAAGACTTGAAAAGAAAGCCTGAAACCCCCAGCCATCAACGATATCCCTGTACTCCTGGTGCAAAGTATGATATAGGGAATGTACGTTGAACCAGTTCCCTCGAGGCCGGGAACCTGCATCAAAAATTAGCCCATGTCAAAAACCTGTGCCCCGAGAATGCCAAAAGAAAGAAAAGAATCTAAAAAGAGAAAAAATTCAAGTCACCTCATTGGCGTGGAGAAACCTCGATGGATGGCGACTCAAGTTGCCCAACAGCTCCTGAATTGGCACAACAATGTTGGGAACCTCCGTACGTGGAGCCTGAGCCAGGGCATGAGCAACAAAGAGCCTGCTCATCATCAATATCGATCGGCGGCTCGTCCTGTGCTGGACGAATCACAGACTCTGCCAATCTGCGAGGCGGTCGAGCTGGACGTGGATGAGGAACATCAAAAGCCCTCCTACGTCTAACTCTAGAAACGACTCTGCTGGCAATGTCGGGTCTATCTCTGTCCATCACCTAGACCAACTCTCCAAATCACCTTAGAATGGGTGTGGTAAGACCTAAAACCTGTGACTTATTCATTTAAATCAATACTCTATGCATTTCTAAGTCTTGAAATATGCATGAGTCAGTCAAAAACATCCAGTAAAGTTAAAACTGCATGTTTTTTCAAGAGATAAATCCTAAAACATGCATGGGTCAGTCAAAAATCTCCAGTAAAGTCAAAATTACATGTTTGTTAAATACTCGGGTGTTGAAAAAATTTCACCAGAGTCTCCTTTGTAAAATAAACTGTCCGCATGCACATAGGCATGTCTAGGTGGCCATTCAGTAGCACACCTTTCCAAAAAAAGGAACAGTTCATATTTATGAAATAAAATCAAAAGTAAACTTCGCATAGTATCTAAATTACCATGGACATTTTTAGTTGAAAATCTAGGCTCACTAGGCCTCAAAAAGGATGAGTAAACTAATCAAAAAGAGCAAAATATGACTGTCTCAGAATTTGAATTTTCTTACATCCAAACGTGCATTACAGTAAGATATGCATACATATGTAGTCAGAAAATTTTTAGCAAGTCATATAAGCATGTATTTTTCATACATTGCGTCTAAAAGCCCCCTACGTGGTTCACATGCTTTTAACGGTCAAAACTTGCAAAAAAAGGATGTAAAACGTTACCTGCGATGCGCTAAACGCGTAGAAACTGACAGAATCAGAAAATAACTGCCCAAGCTCCGTAGATCTGAAAAAGAAGATCGAAATCCGTTTGAAACTCAAAATAAAAATGTTTCAAATGAGCTCCCGCTGCCCAAATATAAAACCACAGGTGGAAGCAGGCCCATCTGCGGCTGCCGCACCTCCACCTGTGGCTCCCCAGGGTTGGTTCGATTCGAGTTGAAATGGAGTTTATATGAGCTGCCAAAAGACAAATCTGAAGAAAAATCACTATGCGATTGAGAGGTTTGTCCTGAAATCCTGCGTTTAAGCAGCGTAATCCTTACAGAAAGGGGGACACTTTGGAAACCCTTGGCATTCATCCTGAAATCATATTAGGGGATCAACAATGCAAACTATGAGAAAACTGCTGAAAACTGCCATTTTCAAAGCGTCGGGTACAGACCGAGTTCAATTCAGCCGTTGGCTTCAATCCAACAAAGTTTCGGCTACAGACCGAGGTCAATTCAATTATTGGCTTCAATCCAACGAAGTTTTGGGTACAGACCGAGTTCAATTCAGCCGTTGGTTTTAATCCAACCAAGCGTCGGGTATAGACCGAGTCCAATTCAGCCGTTGGCCTCAATCCAACAAAGTTTCGGGTACAGACCGAGTTCAATTCAGCCGTTGGCTTCAATTCAACAAAGTTTCGGGTACAGATCGAGTTCAATTCAGCCGTTGGCTTCAATCCAACGAAGTTTCGGGTACTGACCGAGTTCAATTCAATCGTTGGCTAAAATCCAACGAAGTTTCGGGTACAAATCGAGTTTAATTTAGCCGTTGGGTTCAATCCAACAAAGTTCAGGTACAGACCGAGTTCAATTCAGCCGTTGGCTTTAATCTAACGAAATTTCAGGTACAGACCGAGTTCAATTCAGCCGTTGGCTTCAATACAATGAAGTTTTGGGCCCAGACCGAGGTCAATTCTGCCGTTGGTTTCAATCTAACCAAGTTTCGGGTACAGACCGAGTTCAATTCAGCCGTTGGTTTCAATCCAATGAAGTTTCGGGTACAGACCGAGTTCAATTCAGCCGTTGGCTTTAATCCAACAAAGTTTCGGGTACAGACCGAATCCAATTCAACTGTTGGTTTCAATCCAATAAAGCATCGGGTACTGACCGATGACAGTTCAGCTGTTGGCTTCAACCCAACGAAGGTTCAGGTACATACCGAGTACAGTTTAGTCGTTGGAGCAGCCTTCGCAAAGCATCGGAAGGGATCCGGTGACGGAAACCATATAATAGTCCATCCCTGATGATGGAATCTATTATACACATCCTCAAAAGGGAGCATCAGGAAGGACTGGTGGTTCAATCCCTCTGTTGCCAACTATCGGTGTAAATTATCGTCAAGATAGGCATCGAAAATGCATTCGCCTAACTCGACGGTAACAATGTCATACCTAGGATATCATGAATGATGTCATCCCCAGCAGGAAATGATGAAGAACAATTCGTGGTAGCCTATTAACATCATCCCCAGCAGAAAGTGACAAGAACATTCTATGATAGCTTAAATTTGATATCCTACCAGCAATCGCATAATAATGCTGTAACAAGCATTATCACGATTGACGTTATCCCCAGCAGAAACTAACGTAATCCCTCAGTAATAACCCGACCTCCTCAAAGGTATCTGACACTCCTTGCATACCATATCATGCATTGCATCCCCTTTGCCTTTGCATTTCAAGTGTCTAGCAATCTTTATCCTGCTTATTTCATTACATTGCATGAGCATGATAAAGAGGGGCATCTGTAGACACTCAAAATTTCTTTTCCCTATTACTAACACTGTAGAAGGGCAAGACTGTCTTTCCGACTCAACCCCGATCTCAAATCAGGTCGTCAGATCAACCGCGATCTCAATATCGGGCCATCATATCAACCCCGATCTCAAATCGGGCCATCAGATCAACCCTGATCTCAATATCGGGCCATTATATCAACCACGATCTCAAATCGGGCTGTCAGATCAACCCCGATCTCAATATCGGGCCATCATATCAACCCCGATCTCAAATCGGGCCGTCAGATTAACCCCGATCTCAATATCGGGCCATCTTATTAACCCTGATCTCAAATCGGGCCGTCAGATCAACCCCGATCTCAATATCGGACCATCATATCAGCCTCGATCTCAAATCGAGCCGTCAGATCAACCCCGATCTCAATATCGGGCCATCATATCAACCCCGATCTCAAATCGGGCAGTCAGACCCCGATCTCAATATCGGGCCATCATATCAACCCCGATCTTAATATCGGGCCATTAAATCAGCCCCGGTCTTAACCCGGGAGATACAGGTCAGCCCTAGTCTCAACCCGAGAAGTACAGGTCAGCCCCAGTCTCAACCAGGGAAGTACAGGTCAGCCCCGGTCTCAACCTGGGAGATACAGGTCAGCCCTGGTCTCAATCCGGGAGGTACAGATCAGCCCCGATCTCAACACGGGAGGTCAGGTTAACTTCAGAACCAATTCTAAAGATCCACAACATCTCCAGAGGAAAACCTAGAGCGACCAAGTCAGCCTCAGAGACAACACTGAGGACAAACAAACTCGAATGGGATCCAAGTCTTGGAAACAACTCTAAGAAGTCAACCGAAGGCCATGCCGACACTAAGGGCAACCCCGGGAGGGGCAAAACGGGCATTTTACTAACTCTAAGTTGATTCGATCAAACTCAAGCCGAATTGATGCCACCAAGGTCAGAACGAACAATAACGATGATCCCGAGAAGACTCCTCTTATTAATTTATATTTAATATTTTAGGAACTAAATAATAATAATTGTAATAATAATAATAAGACTCCTCTTATTAATTTATATTTAATATTTTCAAAATATTAAATAATAAATATTAAGCTATTTAATTTATTCTATCACCATAGATTAAATTAAATATATTTAACGATTATGCCATTTACTACTTAAATAAATATTTTTCTTTTGTAGTGTGACCCTTTAGGTTCTCTATATTAAATCGGGTGTGAATAAATCAATTAAAATTATTCTAAAATTATTTAAATAAATAAATTAAACTATTTAATTCATTTAAATAAATAATATTTATTCAACAATAAGGGTAAGCCCCCTTAGCGATCAACGACTTTCCATACAATATAGATTTCATTAACATGATCATTAGGGATTCACTAATCCCCAATTTAGGAATTCAACGATTGTGAACAATTTTAGTTTTAAGCTATCTAGAATTTAAATCTCATTAACATGATCATTATCATGGTTCTAAAAGAATTGCTCAAAACTATAAGATACCGACTTTTATAAAATAAAAGTCTAATTTAATTTATGATTATTATTCTAAAACTGTAAAAGGTTAAATTGATAAATGGTTAAACGGACAATTAAATGGATAAGTGAGTAAATAAAAGAGGATGAATTAATTTTTTTTTAAAGATGGTGGGCCCATATGTGCGGCTGATTATTGAAGTAATGGGGGAAGGAGAGAAAGAAAGAGAAAAATAAAAAGCAGAGAGAGAGAGAGGAAAAAAAAGGAAGAAAAAAAAATGCCATCAGCCTTCTCCCTCATCCCATCCTCTCGTGCCTTTAAAAAAATCTACAGAGAAATAGAAAGAGAGAGTGATAGCTGAAAGTAGTATGCATACAAGACAATCATGTATGATGATAAAACATATAATTTGAAAACGATCTTATATATTTATTAATAAAAGTATTTATTTATTAAAGGCATTTAATTATTTATATGATGCTATTTTTTATAATATGTAAATAACCCATAGTTTTAAGCAATGCTTTTAGAATCATGATGTTGATCATGCTAATGAGATCTAAATTCTTAGAAAGCTTAAAACTAAAATATTTTCCAATCGTTGGATTACTAAAAAGAGGATTAGTGAATCCGGATAAATTGGTACATATGCTTCTTGCTCATTAGATGAGGATTATTGATCTCATGATCATTTGTGTGGAGCCATTAAAGTAAGTATGTAGGTGCTTATTGGAGAATAAGTACACTGAACGTGACTCGCTAAGGAATACCTAATGGAGTTTTACTCACCTATCAATAGAAATTCCTAATGTGATAGTAGTTCAAGTGATCCTCAGACTTGAGATCATCACAGTATCTTGTGTATAATGAATTATACTTTGGCTTATTCCGTAAGACTTTTATGATATATCAAAGGGTATGCTTGGGTGTAATAAGTTATATATGGAGATAATGAATGATCAAAAAAATATATACTGCTTCTAGTAAAAGAAGAGATATGTCTTATGTGATTCGTTAAATGACAACTCAGAAATCCTTGGCCAATGTGGAATGAAATTAGAAAGGAGTTTCTAATTTGCATTATTTGGAGTTGTGCATTTTCTAATCGAAATACATATAATTAAATAAAAAAATGACTTGACAGTAATTTCATGTCTTATATTTAATTGGGACATTGTATGGTGGAAAGATTAAATTGTACGGTAACTATTAACTCAAGGGTTATTTTATGATTAATATTGAAATCTATATTATCTGAAAAGTCGTTGATCGCTACGAAGGCTTATCCCTATTGTAGAATAAATATTATTTATTTAAATAGATTATTAGTTTAATTTATTTATTTAAATAAGATTAGAATTGTTCTAATTGATTTATTCATAACCGGTTTAATATGGAGAACCTAAAGGGTCACACCATAAAAGGATGAATAATTATTTAAGAAGGTAATGGCATAATCATAATAATATGTTAAGTGTAATTAATTTAATCTATGGTGATAGAATAAATTAAATAGCTTAATGTTTATTATTTAATATTTTAGAAATATTAAATATAAATTAATAAGAGAAGTCTTATTAATATTATTACAATTATTATTATTTTAATTTTTAAAGAAGTTTAGGAATTAATTTAATATTAGTACTCTCATTTATTCCTAATAAGATTACGAGGCAAATTAATTAAAAGAGTTTAATTAATTATTCCTAATGGGTTGGGAAGCCTAATTAATTAAAGGTGTTTAATTAATTAAATGAAACCCTATTTCTAATTGGATTAGAAGGGTTGACCAATTTCTATATGAAAGGAGTCTTATGCTAGTTATTAGTTGATGCAATTCCAATTATTGGAGAGTACTCATTTTCTATAGAGAATAGAAAACTAGGGTTTAGCCAACCACCCTTCTTCTTGAACAATTCCTCTTCCTTGGTGGATCCTCTCTAGAGGCCAAATATTTAAGTGGCTAACGTTGATCAAAGGAAAGAATCAATCCTGAAGATTCAAGGAGATCGCGAAGAACAAGGAGTTGAACTTGTACATGTGGAAGCTTAGTTCTACATGGGTATGATTCCATAACTTGTTATTTATCATTTTAAATTAATAATTTGCATAAAGGATGATCCGGGTATTTGGTTTGTAGAAAATTTTAAAATCTAATTTTTCCATGCTTCCGCTATTTGTGCAATTTGATTGCGTCATGATTTCTTACAAACCTAACAATAGCATGGTAAGAAAAAGGAAGAAGAATCAAAGAAGGAAGAAAGAAAAAAATAAAACCAAGAAAGGTAATCATTTGATTTTCAATTATAGATGTTAATTTTATAGATTTTATGTATAGATGTTAGGTTTATACTTGTTTTAGATTATTTGAACAAGTATTAAACAAGAGAAAATAAGAAATTAAAGAGATTAAGCTTTGCCGGAATTTCGTCGAAAAACTTAGATCTAACGGTGATTGGTGGTTTGTTTTCAAATCTAAGACCATGGTTGGACTTCTAAAATATATTAGATCTGATTTGGGCAGAAAAACACTGAAAAACTCGCCGGAAACTAGGCAGCCTGGCTGAGAAGATAACCGAAAAATATTTTTCGGTGAACTTTTTCGGTAAGCCTGTTTCTCCATGTTAGAGTCGGATTTTGGAAACACTTTCTTCTTAAAAGTTATAGAGAATTAAATTTCACATGAAAATAACATATGATCCGTATTTTTCTGATAAAAGGACTAATTTTTATGAATATTTGAAGTTTTTGCATATTAGAAATTTTAAATAAATTACTAAAAATAATTTTTGGGCTAAAATAAATTTACTGTAATCTTATAATACTATTTATGAATTATTGTAATTTTTGAAGAATAATTGAAAATCAGAAGTATTTATTATATTTTTAAGCTATTTAAAGTTAGTTTAAAAATAGAGGAAATTCATAAAAAAAAATCTATGAATGGTGGAAAATTATAAAATTTACTGGAAAATATTATAATAATATAAGATTAATATTGATGATGTTTTAAAGATATAAAAGTATGTGGAGTTAGTATTTCTATTTTAAAGCTATTAAATGATAGTTTTTATAAATAGAAATAATTATAAAAAAAATTTGAATAATTCAAAAAATGTCAAAATTGTTTGAAAAGTTCAGAATAATATTTTAAATATTTTAGAAGTAATAATAAGCTCATGAGATGTCGGGATGTAAACGCACAAGTAACGAATGAGTTATGATAAAAATAAAAATAATATTTTTGTTAAAGTAAAATGGTGATAATAACAGAATAGTGGATTGACGTTTTAAAAATAAATTATCATATATGAGTTTTTAGATTTTTCCAAGTTTTATTATCCACTTCTATGTTTTGGAATATGAATAATGATTTTATGCTATAAATAAAGGCACCTTGAATGAATTATGAATTATTAGTTGATTTATATGTTATTTGAGGTATATATGTTTTGGTGTTGACCCCGACTTTTAACAGATTTTAAATTATTTATAGTAAGTTGTTGATTTAATAAATATTTATATATTTATATTGTTGTGTTTTATCATCACTTGAGGTGGTGACTTAGTGGTGAGAAACCAGACACAAGTCTCCATTAACGTGGATTCGAGTCCTGGTAAACTCCTCTATGCTCAAGTGGTCTCACGCCCTAGATTTATTTAGGGGAAGTTGAGCCCTGAATTTATTCGGGGGGCCTCCAAAATTTTTGGAGATCATGCATTTAATTTCTTCATATCATGTATGTAATTATTTATTACATATGTTAATAAATAACAGCTATAATATTATAAGACCAGTTGACAGTATTGTGAGTCTATAATAATGATTGTGAATAATTTTTGAAAGATTAAAAATGTGTAAATAATTGATAAATAAAGGTGTTGATTAAAGGTAAGTATGATAAGTAGATGCTCGTTGAATTATGTTTTTTACAAAAGTAAGTTTGGCAGGACTTGTCGCCACTCTACTTTTCCTAAAGTAGTATGGACCAAAACTCTATTATTAAAATAATTTTGTTAAAACGTGTACAAGTTGGTTTAATTTCCTCCGTGAGGCCACAAATTATAGTATCATTATTTTATACAACTCATTTGGTTATTTTGTCAAAACGTGTGTGCTAATTGTTTCCTCAATTTTCAGTATAAATAGGTTGCTCGGTTGAGCAACTAAACACACACCATGACTACACCAAAAATATAAAATTCTTTTACCACAATATTGTGAGTATTTCTTTTGAGTGTAAGGTTACTTTAAATGTTGATAAGGAATGCAAGCATTGTTCAAGTTGATCAATTTCATAGAAAGCAGAATCTAGTCACATGCTAAGGTAAAGGGATATCACTTTCTTTCATACTCCTAAATCTGAACTTATTATGGTAAGTATTGCTTCTATAATTCCTGAAATGATTATAAATACCTTGGAGGTTTGCACTTCATCTAGGATCATTTCATTTACCTAAATTTTAATTTATTGAGTATTAATCGTTATCTTTGAAATATAAATCTTGAATATCATTCTTGAATTTGAATCCACGTTTTGGTCATCATGTTGATAATTTGGACATTCATAAACTCTAGATAAATTAAATTATAAATTTTTAATGTTTATTCTTGATCTTATTATTCTTATTATTTCTATTCATCCTTTAAATCATTGTCGTCATCCTCAGACTTAAATTTGTGTTAGAAAGTTATCTTTGGCCCGTAGTGCAAAGATGAACTGTTGATTGGTATGATTATGACCAGAAATTATTTATTAGTACAATCATGACCATTGGTGTTACAATTATATATCTTTGGCCAGTAGTGCAAATATGGACTGTTGCTTGGCATGATCATAACCATTGGTTCTCTTCGGCTAGGGGTGCAAAGATGAAATATTGATTGGTATGATCATGACTATTGGTATTATTGCTGAATATCTTTGACCCGTAGTGCAAAGATGGACTGTTGATTGACATGACCATTGGTGTTATAGTTTAATATCTTTGGCCCGGAGTACAAAGATGAATTTATTAGCATGATTATGAACAGGAACTGTGAATTGGTATAACCATGATCTTTGGTGTTTCAGGTAAAGACAGATGGTGAAAGTTCTCTTTGTCTTGGGTACAACGAAGAACTGTTGATTGGTGTTACATGAATAAAATATTGATGATAAACTTTTAATTTGGAGAATATAGTAGACATTATAATCTACCTGACTCTTCTATTGGATTGTTGATTCCGCTGCAATTATGGTTGAAAACTTTTATCATCTACCAGATGTTCTAAATATCTGATTTATTACTGATGAAGGCTATTGATAATTTAATTATCGTAAGTTATGATATTCTTTATTGGGCTATTTGTGCTCACCCTTTTGCTTCACTATTCCTTTCAGGTAGTAAGAGTGTAGTTGGGTCGAGCGGGGATAACAGGGGAATAGAATAATGGCCCGAGACTGTTGAAGTTTTTCAATACATTATAAAACAGTGTGGCAATAATTGTATTAATGACTTAAAATGTGCGTGTCGTATTTTATACATCATTTAATAATTGATTTTGGTGAACTAAATAGGGTGATGCGAACTCCAATTTGGAAGCGTAAAAAAATGCACCTCATTAGAATGAGGATATAAATCTTCTCGTGTTCCTTTAAGGACTTGAAATATTTGTTGCTGTATTTTATATGGCATTGTAATAATTTCGGTGTGAATACAGTCGTACTATACAAGGTACAGTATTAGTATTAAACACTCATAGTATGTGTGTTGTCGTATTTTGCACAACAGTTTAATAATTATAAATAGGAAAATTGGTATTTGTAGTGTGTATTTCTGGCAACTTTGAATGGGTTGTGTAGACCTATTTTGGGGGTGTCGTAAAAATTATGGGTTTATCACACTTAATATGACAACATACTTTGGATAATGAAAATACCTTTAAATAATTAATTCTCTTGTTAATAAACGATAAGATTACAAAGTATATGCAACATCATATCAAATATGATTGGCTTACGTGCATGCTACTTTCATTAGAAAGCTAACTAATTACTACTACGCTTAACATGTACCACATAGGTTAAGTTATTGCTATTAAGGACATCAATAAGTATTTACCACATACTTTCATGTATAATTTCATGCAATAGTCTTAATATTCATATACACATAATCATATAGGAGAACACATACATAGATCACATACTTAGTTTATATACATTATCAAACGTAATCATTTTGGTCTAAACAAAGCATGATATGATTTCTTGGTCATTTTACACTTTAAATAACATCCTAAGTCATGCTATGCCATTTCCAAAGATCAAATCCCAATTTTCCATCATAGTTCAAAAACAGAAAATATCATTTTCTAGAGTACTTTGGGGATTTTTATAATTTTCTACATTGATCCAATAACTATCAAAGTTGGACGGGGGTCTAGACCATACTACAAGGTATTTAATCCCTCCTTTATTTTCTTGAAAACATGATCTTACATTGATCAAAATAGAGGCTCAATATAAGAGGTTACAGTTGTGGCTGCTTCACCAGGGTAGCAGTCACAAGTTGATTTTCATGCCTCCTTTTGTGATTTTTAAGAATTTTTTGTCATGAGATTTTGACTACAAGGTTTAGGCAAAATTTTAGACCATACATTATAGTATTTTATTCCATCTTTGGTCCATTGAAACAACTAAGTAAAATTTATCAAAACATCAACCCAAAATGGGTGTTTTAACACCTTTAAATGTGTGGAGAACTACAACAGAGGTGAATTTCCTACCTAGTTTGGTGATTTTTGTAATTTTTTTGGGTTGGACTTTAGGATTCCAACTTTGTGAAATCATTTATACTTTACATCATAATATTTTTCCTTAGGTTTGGTTACTTGAATACAAATATGCACGATGTCCAAAACTGGGCCCAAACCAGAGACATTCACAATCTTCACTTTGCTGCAGAATTGTGGAAGTAGTATGCCCTCAAGCCAATTACATTTTATGTAATAAGCATTTACTTTGTAATCATATTCATTTATTAATAAGAGAATTTATTCTATAAAAGGCTTTCTTTATCCATGTTAATTAGTTGAATTAATAAATGAGATAAACTCATAGTTATTGAGCAATGCTTTTAGAATCATGATGTTGATCATGCTAATGAGATCTAAACTCTTGATAGCTCAATACTAAAATGTTCCTAATCGATGGATCACTAATGTGGGGTTACTAATTATGGATAGATTAGTACATATTATGTTTGCTCTGTTGAAAAGGATGATTGGTCTCATGATCATTTGTGTGGAGACACTAAATTAAGTATGTAGGTGCTTATTAGAGAATAAATTCATTGAACGTGACTAACAAAGGAACCCTAATGGAGTTTTACTTGTCTGTCAATAGGAGTTCCTAATGTGATAGTTGTACAAGTGATGCTTAGACTTGAGATCACCATAGTATCTTGTATATACTGAATTATATTTTGGCATATTCCTTAATACTCTTGCATATGTCATAGGGTATGCTTGAATATAATAAAGTACATATGGAGATAGGTGAATGATCAACAAAGGATCTACTGCTTCAAGTAAAGGGAGAGAATGTCTTATGTGATTCGATAAAGTGACAACATGGAAATCCCTGGCCAGGGTTGAATGAAAATTAGAAAGGAGTTTCTAATTTACATTAGCTATTGTTGTGCATTTTAGAATCGAAATACATATAATCAAATAAATAAAACTTGACAGTAATTCCATGTTTTATATTTGATTGGGACATTGTATGGTAAAAAGATTGAATTGTACGATAACTATTCACGGAATAGGTTCTTTGAATTCTTTGTGATTTACGTTGAATTCATATTATCCGGATAGTCATGATACATTATTTATAAGGTGTCACTTATGATGTAGAATAAATATTATTTATTTATATTTGAATTAAAGGAGTTTAATTTATTATAAATAATATTAGAATTGTTCTAATTTATTTATTCTACTAGTGACTTAATATTGAACCTAGAGGGTCACACCACAAAAGGGAGCAACATGATTTTAGAATTGATTGGCTTAATAATAATAAATTAAGTATATTTAATTTATTAGTGGAATAAATTAAATAGCTTAAGATTTATAATTAAGTATTTTGAGAAATACTAATATTATAAATAAATTATTATTATTAAATTGACAAAATAATAATAATATGGTATTGGGAGAAATACTAATATTTATAATTAAGTATTTGGAGAAATACTAAATTATTATTATTTTATTTAGTTCCTAATTAGACTAGGAATTAAATGAAACCCTAATTTCTAAAAGGTTTAGGATTAGGGTTAGACTTTTAAATAAGAGGAGTCTTATTGTGGGAAAGATTAATGCACATGCATCTTGCTTTTCTCTTGCAAGGATTCTCTAAGCCCTAAGTTGTTAGAGTAGTGAGAATTAGGATTAGCCATCCAAGACCTAGTTGAGTCTAAAATCAATCTTCAATCTATTACTCTTGGTGGATACCTCTTGAGCGTTGCATACACTTTGTGATTAACGTGTGATCCGGAGATTTGAGAGATCGTGAAGGATCAAATGATTGAAATTTGAAGTCTTCATCAAAGGTGTGACGCCCCCAAATCCGGGTACTTTCAACCCACGGTCATGGTGTTACACGGTGCTACTAACTACACATCCATTCAATTGAAAACTACATCAATATGAACTTGTTTACTAAATTCTTATTACAATAATAATAAATTCTTCCTAGGTTCTTAATAACCATTACATCATTCGTTGTCATAGTATAAATTCATACAAAATTATACTATTCTATTACAGGATAACTATTTATCCAACTTGGCTTTGCCCTTATCTTTACCGGATCCTTCAGTCCGTTCGTTCTTAGCTGCAATCATATTATTCAAGCAAAAAGTGAGCATAACTAGCTCATCAAGTTTAACAATATATAACACAAACACAAAATCAAGAATCATATGATTTATCTTCTATAACTGAACAAGTAGTTATGAAGAACCATGAATAATCAAAATAACACTTTCCATTTGTTTAAAACAATTCCGAAGGACATAAAGTCACTTAAGAATTCTGAGCAGGAACACGGACAGAAGCAGACAGCAACGACACTCTGCTTCACTGTTTAACCCAATTATGCCAACAAACGACCATTCACAGTAACATAGATGATGTAAAGCATTCATATGAGCTACTACACATATATAACATGCTTCTAGACACAAAAACTATTTAAGCAACAAGAATCAATGTTTTAAAAACTCAAATTTTGACATTTTTATAAAACTCATATATTTTACAAAACCATTCACTATAAATCAAATTCTTAAGCAATTCAACTTATAATACATGCATTATTTTCATGATTGAATATAGCATCATAAACAATTCTAAACAGGCATATTAATATATACAAATTTCATCAATTTGCTCTAAAATTTGTCAAAACCATATAAACTCATAAGAACACAAGTTTTCCATTAAACATATTTTAACAACAATTTGATTTCCGAAATCCTTTCATACAATTACTACCAATAACACATGAACACAATACATATATATAAAATTCATGATTACAACTTTCATGAAAACTCAACTTTGACAGAGAATAAAACATGAAGAATATAGAACTCTAACCTTTTAGCTATGAGTGTAAAGAAAAAAATGATGATAAGCTCGTGTTCTAGAAATTATCCTTATTCCTTTCTTCTCTGAAATTCTTTTCTCTCTTCTCTGCTCTTTCTCTCCTTCTCTTTTCTTTGTTTTAGACTTAGAACTAACGTAATGGCTATATTATAACTAATATAATATAATATACGTATACTTATAATACATATGTAACTGTTAATCAATTAAGATATACAATAAGTACATATTATTATATAGGTTATAATTATTTGAATTTGAAAAGCCTTAAGGCTTGTTTGTCAACCAGTTTATAAAAATAGATTTTAGCACTAAGGCGTTGTTTGGTAAAATAGGTTTAAAACAAATGCAAGGGCCTTGTTTGGCAAAACCAAATTAAAATTCTTTTCTTTATTTTAATAATTCATTTTAACACATATTTTAATGTCACACTTTTAATTAATTAAATCTTTTAACATCTAATTTAATCAATTAAAATTTAACATCACTAATCACATAAAAATATGTCACATAATTATAATTACTCGCTAATTATATTTCATGTAACACTTCATCACATAATTCATCTAATTAATTCTCTCAATTAAATTAGAACTATACTATAAAATTAATATACATCAATTAAATTAAATATTAAACATTCATTTAATTAATATATAACACTTAATTAAATCTCTCCAAGAAATCAAATAATTTATTTATTTAACTCAATAAATAAATCACATAAAATATTTATTCACTCAATAAATATTTAAAATTAATATATAAAATCTTAATCGTTACAATCTTCCCTCCTTAAAAGGATTCTATCCCCAGAATCACACATAAAAAATTCTGTCTATTACATTCTTCCCCCCTTAAAAAGGATTCTGTCCCCAGAATCGGTACATAAGGAGTTACACAAAAGTTAAGCAAACAATTGCAGATAAGATTTCATCATAACATCTTCGAGTTCCCACGTAGCTTCTTAAGCACTGTGGTTCCTCCAGATTACCTTAACAGAAGGTATCACTTTATTTCTAAATACTTGTTCCTTTCTATCAACTATTTGAACAGGCACTTCTTCATATCTTAAGTCTTTATCAAACCGTAAAGGCTCATATTCTATTACAATATTTATAATCGTGCTTGTAAGGTCTTAACACAGAAATATGAAAGACGTTATGTATATTCTCGAGCTCTGGAGGTAACGCAACCTCGTAAGCTACCTCGCCCACCTTTCATAGTACCTCGAAAGGCCCAATAAATCGGGGACTCAGTTTTTCCTTCTTACCAAATCAAATCTTCCTTTTTTGGGGAGATACTTTCAGGAAAACGAAGCTTCCTGGTATAAATTCTTGGTTCTGTCGATGTAGGTCGACATATTTTTTTGTCTGTCTTGCGCAGCAACTAATCTAGTTCTGATCAGTTTCAAAATTTTAGCAGTTTGTTGTACCAGTTCCTGTCCCAACAGTTGACGTTCACCGACTTCATCCCAGCACAAGGAAGTTCTGCATTTTCTATCGTATAATGCTTCGTAAGGCGGCATAACGATACTCGCGTGATAACTATTGTCGTAGGCGAACTCCACCAATAGTAGATGATCATCCCAGCTTTCTTTGAAATCCATTACGCAAGTTCTTAGCATATCCTTAAGCGCCTGAATCGTTCTCTCGCTTTGGCCATCAGTCTGAGGATGGACAAAGTCATCGTTTATCTATGACCTATTATTTGATCTCCCCGGGCACCTCATAGTCATCTTCCTCCTCTTGATCAATATCCATCAAGTTAAAGTTCAGTTATACATCAAAGTCGTAGTCACTTTGACAGGTTAGCATCTCATCAGCAGAGACAAACACATCCAACGCTTGAGTCCTAAAAAAAAGCTTTCATCTTAGATATTTACAACTGCTTAACTATATTGAGCATTCTGCAAAGCATGACAAAGTTGCTGTTATGGCTGTGCAATCAAAAGTAAGTAGTAAATGAAAGCATGATTAAAGGGCAGATTGACTCTCTCTGCCCCTTTACCCTTTTCGACCTAGGCAAGGGACACTGCTCCAGTTATCCAAGGTCAGATCCTCATAAACTGGGAGGATCAGGGATTTGTGATTATCTATCTCATCTTGGATGATGACTGAGACATCCTTTATAAAAGGGTCATGGCTCTTCTTTGAACTTCTCCCTTTTCCCTTCTTGATACGAGAAATTTGAACTTGATTCTCGTCGTCGCTGTCTGGGATCTCATCATTCATACCCTCGTAGTTTATGATGACCCTCATGTTAGCGAATGGGTCTCGTCCTTTGTACATGATCTTTTCTTTTCCCTTTTCGCTATCTGCCTCATGCTTGAGGGCTTTTCTTTCCTTGACAGGTATGATTGGAGGAAACAGCATGGCTGACACCACAGTAGGGATCTTCCTTATTAGTTTGACCCATCCGACATTAGTGAGATTTGGCAATAGGATGGTGGAAGCATGAGCCTTGGGATGTTTATGTGGGTTCTAGTAATTTGCCTTGGATGAATATCTCAATCCTGCTCTCCCAGTTTGACTCAGAATTTATATCGGGCTCTGGATACCTTATTGAATCTTTCCTAACCCTTCTCCAGCTTGGAAACCCAAAGAGACCGTTTCCTGGCCCACTGTCATTACTTCAGTGGAGACCTTAGGCTTCAGAGCTGGTGCCCCGATAGATAGGTACTGGATATCGCTCACCTCCAGAGCTTGAAAACTTGCAGGTTCAGTCCCTGCATCCAAGCTTATTAATGGCATGTCTTCCTGTACGCAGACAGGGTATTCTGGTTCTGTGTTGACAGTGATTAGGTTTCCGTTGATAATGTATTTGAGTTGTTGATGAAGGGTGGATGGCACTGCCCTTGCCATGTGGATCCAGGGCCTACCTAGCAACAAGTTATATCTAGTAGCGATATTGAGCACCTGAAAGGATATGTAGAAAGTGTGTGGGCCAATCTCCAAGAGTAGTTCTATTACTCTCATAGCTCGGCGTCGCGATCCATTGAAAGCCCGGATGACCACATGATTGGTTTTGATCCGGTTTGGGTTAATCTTCATTCTTTCCAAGGTATCATAGGGATAGATGTTGAGGGATGATCCTCCATCTATGAGCACTCCTCTGATCACATACCCGGAAGATATCACAGCTATATGCAGGGACTTATGATGGCCCGTTCCTTCTGCAGGGATATCATCGTCAGTGAAGGATATCACGTTGTTATTGAAAATGTGTTCCACCACGTGACAAAATTTCTCGGTATCCACGGTATGTGGCAGATGGGCTTCTTCTAGTACCTTCACTAGAATATTATGGTGATCCACCGAGGATAAGACCAGATCGAGGATGGACATTTTCTTGGGTGCATCCTTCAAGTCTTGCACCACCTTGATTTCATTATGTCCCATCTTGTTAAGAAACTCTTTGATTTTCTCATCATCCACCTTTGTTTTGGCTTTGATGACTGGTTTGATCACCCGCTGAGGCAGGTATAATGGATTATCCTTTGGTACAACAGTAATGTTGTTTGAGGTGGACCCTTCATCGTTCCTGTAGTTCCATGGGACCTACTTCTAACTAATAATTGGATACTGAGGTCTGAAAGGCAATATCAAAGGCTCGGGTGCAACCACCTTTATAGGATTTGGTATTTCTTGGGCCTCTTTCCCTGGCAGTACTAAGGGTTTTAGGGTTGACTCTTCATTATAAGAGATGACAGCTACGGTACCTTGATTCCATACAGTGGGGATCCAGAGATTTTCTTCATCTGGGAGGTCGAGAACTTGATTTCCCCTTATTAGGTCACCATTTTCAATCATGTCTTGAATCAGGTTACGAAGTGTCCAGCAATCCTCAGTGTCATTGCTGGGTTAATTGGAGTGGTACTGACATATTTGGTCAGGTTTGAATTTTCTGGCTCGAGGGTTCAATGGAGGTAACAAGTCTGCAACCATTCCCTCGTTGATTAGCATCTGGAGAATTTCTTCCATTAACTGGTTCAAGTTATTGAAGTTCCTTTGAAATAGGAATTTTCCACTAGTTTGGACGCTTGCTTCTTCAACCCCTTTGTCATTCCAGGATTCATGCTCATGAAACCGGTTATGATCCTGCATGGGATTGATCACCGGTGTGGGAAGGACACTCGATATCAGATCGGTTGGCCCGTTTGATCATTTTCCTGGTGCTCTGATGCTGGTATACGACCAATTCTGATAATTGTTCAATCTGCTCTTTGATAGATTTGATCCCCTGCTCTATCAGGAATCTCCTTTTTGATATTTCCTAACTGTTTGGGGTGCTATTGTTGGATGGAGTTGATTCTCCCACATAACGGAGGTACTTGGATCCTTCTCCACTTGTGGTGCTGATCATGTTGACATTCTCCTCTTTATGTTGTGGAAGAGGATTGTCCTGCACATGTTCAGGCTTTGTTACCACAATCTCTTCCGTTGTCAATCAAGTCTTGAATTTTGTGCTTGAGAGACCAATAGTCTTGGGTTTCATGGCCCGGGGATCCGAAATGATAAGCACACTTTTTGCTTGGATCAAAATTCTGTCCATTAGTGTTAGTTGATGGAAGGAGTTGGACAATCTTTTTCTGAGCTGTCAGAAGTTTGAATACGTTCTCGAGTGAATCCCCTAGAGGGGTGAAAGTTCTTCGATGCATGACCTCCATATTTTTCTGAAATGGAGGGTTTGAAGGCTGCGCTGGATTTTAAAAAGGGGTATTATTCCTCCTTTGAATGGGCATACTATTTGACTCGCTCCTTTGATTTTGTCCTTGTAATACTATTGACACTTCTTTATCCTTCTTCTTATGTACCCTCCGGGGATTACTCCCGTAATTTCTGGACTGGATATGTTCAGCAACAGCTTTGAGGGCGGTTCGATCTTTTATCTTTCCGGACTTGAGCCCCATGTTTGCCATTTTAACATGCTTGATCATTTCAGAGAATGGTTTTCTTATGCCTGCTAGGACCCCTCATAATATGGCACTTCTTGGATGTCAATGAAGGTCATAACTATCTCAGACTCAGTCATGGCTGGGATGACTTGTGCTACAACCCTCCTCCATCATTAAGCATATTCTCTAAATGATTCATTGCTCTTTTTCTTAATTTTGGTTATCTGGTATCTATTTGGAACTAGCTGAGATGGGAAGCTGTACTGACTGAGAAAAGCATGGGCCAGTTCTTCCCAGCTGTGGATTTTGGAGTTGTCCAGACTGGCATACCAGGCTCTAGCCTCTCCAGTCGGACTCTTTTGGAATAACTGCATTCGAAGCTTCTCGTCCTCTGCATAGGATCTGAGTTCTCCGATGAACACTTTTAGATGTGTATATGGATCTCCCAACCCATCATATTTCATAAAATCAGGAGTTCAGAATTTTTCAGGATAACGAGCTCCAGGGAAAATACAGAGGTCAGAGTAATTAACACTGCCAAAGGCCCCAGTCCCTTTGATAGACCGTGTTAGTTCCCAAAAGCATGTTAGTTATCTAAAAGGGGGGTTGAATAGATATTTTAAAATTTCTCTATTTAAAATACTTAGTCAGTATTGGTGATACTGACTGCAGCAAAATTTATGTTTTGTTCCCCTTCAAGATAATGCAGTTAAGGCAAGATAAACAGTTATAGCAGTTATAATAGATATAGCAGTTATAGCAGTTAATGAGAGATAATGAGACACATGATTTTAAGTGGTTTAGAGCCAACGCGACTCCTAATCCACACTTCTACTCCACGAGTAGGAAATCCACTAAGGATGTCTTCTTACAACTGGATCACTTAGATCCCTTCAGGGGAAGCAGTCCTGGAACTTCACTTAGTTCACTTTTGAACTCTTCAAGTCCTTTGACTTGGATCTGCTCTTAGTTCACTTCTGAACTCTTCAAGTCCTTTAACTTAGATCTTCACTTAGTTCACTTCTTAACTTCTTCAAGTCCTCTGACTTGGTACCTCACTTGGATAGGCAGTTGTTAGTTTGAGGTGTGCTACTCAGTTGCAGTTCAGTTTCTGTCTTTCAAAGGACTGAGTAGCGAAGCAAGCTTTCTTTAGTATCGTAGTGTTGCTCGTTGAGTGTTCTTGAGATTTTTCAATGTATTCTTTCTTTATGCGTCTTGCTTGGTCTGAATCCTTGTCTGATTTCCTTATAAAAGAGCCATTCAAAAATAGCCGTTTTGAATGCTCCCGTTGCTTCATTTAATGCTTCAGACATTTTCTGTGCAGTAATATTGACGTCCTGCTTTTCTACTACTCTGCTGCCTAGCTCACTGACATAGCAGACTGTATTCTTTCACCTAACACCTGAAAAGGTGTTTTCTGTAGGCTGCTTTAGTCCTATACTTAGATTCTTCAATACACTTCTTCGATTTGGACTAAGGATGAATATGGAAGTATTGGGACTATCACTTTGTCAACGGCTATAAGCCTTTCTTCATTTGTTGCTCTTCCTCCCTTCATCAGATCTTCAATCTTTGATGTTGACTGGAGGAACACTATGATTATTGTCATTGCGACATAATCGTTGTGTGTTGGCTTTGCACAGCGTGATTCAGACTTCTTCGTAGAGCACACTAAGATTTCTCTTAAGCTCTTGGTAGACTACGATTCCTTGCTTGTCTTGCTGACTTCACACTTCTGATAGCACTCTGCGATTCCCAACTTGGCTCGGCAGATGCTTTTTAAATTTATGACTCTCAGTGTGGCTTCTAAGGCAGACTACGATTCTTTGATGCTTTCACTTGAGCTCGACGTTTCTTGCCTTGGCCTCTGCAGACTTGATTCTTCAGCAGACTTTTATTTTGAATATCTTCACTTAAGCTCCACGTTTTCTGCCTTAACTTCTGTAGGCTTGAATCTCTTGGCAGACTACGATTCCGAATCTCTTGGTTTAAGCTCCACGATTCTGCCTTGTCTTTCGAATGCTGTCTTTGACAGACTATGATTCTGTCAAGACTTTAACTTTTACAGCTCAAATAGATCAACCTTGTTGGGTTTGTACGTAACGCAATCATGCAATCAAATCACATAAATAGGGCGGAAGCGTAAGAAACTAGGTTTTCAAAATTTATACAAACCCATTACCATGATCATTCTTGTGCATCAATTATCAGTGAATGAAGAAGTAGAAAAACAGAATTATACCTTTGAAGATCCAAGCTTCCTCAGGTACAAGTTCTACTCCTTTGATTCCTTTGATTCCTCTGTAGTGGCTCCTTCCCTTGATCAATGTCAGCCACCCAAATGTTTGGCCTCTAACGGTGATCCATTAAGGAAGATGAAGAACTCAGTAAGATGGGTTATTGGTTTAACCCTTGTTTCTATCTCTATACAATATGTGTACTCCCAACTCTTGAAAAATTCACATACCTTATTTCTGATATAAGACTCTCTTATATAGATATTAGGTTAACCCTCCTAATCCAATTAGAATAGGGTTTTATTTAATTAATTAATTAATTACTTTTAATTAATTTATATCCTAATCTTTATTAGGATTGAGAGAGAGTACTGATATTATATTAATTCCTAAACTCCTTTAGAATTAAAATAATAATAATAATAATAATATTAATAAGACTCCTCTTATTAATTTATATTTAATATTTCTAAAATATTAAATAATAAATATTAAGCTATTTAATTTATTCTATCATCATAGATTAAATTAATTATACTTAATGCATTATTACTATCATGCCATTTTCTTCTTAAATAATTCTTCTTCCATTTATGGCGTGACCCTTTAGGTTCTCCATATTAAACCGGTTGTGAATAAATCAATTAGAACAATTCTAATCTTATTTAAATAAACAAATTAAACTAATAATCTATTTAAATAAATAACATTTATTCTACAATAGGGATAAGCCTCCCTAGCGATCAACGACTTTTCAGATAATATAGATTTCAACATTAATCATAAAAGAACCTGTGAGTTAATAGTTACCGTACAATTCAATCCTTTCACCATACAATGTCCCAATTAAATATAAGACATGGATTTACTGTCAAGTCTTAATTTATTTAATCATATGTATTTCGATTAGAAAATGCACAACTCCAAATAATGCAAATTAGAAACCTCTTTCTAATTTCATTCTACCTTGGCCAAGGATTCCTGGGTTGTCATTTAACGAATCACATAGGACATATCTCCTCTTTTACTAGAAGTGGTAGATTCTTTATTGATCATTCATTATCTCCATATGTAACTCATTACACCCAAGCATACCCTATATATGCCTTAAAAAGCCTTAAGGAATTAGTCAAAGTATAATTTGTTACATACAAGATACTATGATGATCTCAAGTCCAAGGATCACATGTACTACTATCACATTAGGAATTCCTATTGACAGGCGAGTAAAACTCCATTAGGTATTCCATAGCGAGTCACGTTCAGTGAACTTATTCTCCAATAAGCACCTACATACTTGCTTTAGTGTCTCCACACAAATGACCATGAGATCAGTCATCCTCATCCAATGAGCAAGCAACATATGTACCAATCTATCTGGATTTACTAATCCCCATTTTAGTAATCCCACAATTGGGAACTATTTTAGTTTTTAAGCTTTCTAAGAATTTAGATCTCATTATCATGATCTCATCATGATTCTAAAAGCATTGCTTAAAACTATGGGTTATTTACATATTATAAAAACAGCACCATGTAGATAATTATATGCCTTAAATGAATATTTTATTAATAAATAAATAAGATTGTTTACAAAGTATGTGCTTTATCATCATACATGATTGGCTTGTATGCACACTACTATCAATCTCCCACTTGCACTAAAGCCAATCGCCATGGTATCTCATACCCATGTTCTCTAAGTGACGATCAAACTGCTGTTGTGTTAAAGCTTTAGTAAATGGATCTGCAATGTTGTCTTGAGAGTCTACACTCTCCTCTTTCAATGATTTCTTTAATCAAAGTGCCGCAACACATGTTTAGATTCAAGATGAGACTTAGAAACTATTCCTAGTTCTGTAATGAACTTTTCATCCAAACAGCTTCCTTTGCAGCTTCACTTGCAGCTATATACTCTGCCTCTGTCACTGAATCAGCAACCGTTTGCTGCTTGGAACTCTTCCAACTCACTGCACCTCCGTTCAAGGTAAACACATACCCTGAAACAGATTTACTGTCATCTTGGTCTGTTTGAAAACTTGAGTCCGTGAATCCCTCGAGTTTTAATTCAGACCCACCGTAGACAAGAAAAATATCTTTAGTCCTTCTCAAGTACTTTAGGATATTTTTCACTGCCTTCCAGTGCTCTTCTCCTGGATTCGACTGGTATCTGCTTGTTACACTAAGTGCGTGAGCAACATCCGGTCTAGTACATATCATACCGTACATGATAGATCCTATTGCAGAAGCATAAGGGATCTTACTCATACGGTCTCTCTCCTCAGGTGTCTTTGGGGCCTTTTTCTTGGAGAGATTTATTCCATGGCTCATCGGCATGAGACCTCTTTTGGAATCTTCCATGCTAAACCTCTTTAGCATCGTATCAATGTACGTTCCTTGGGATAAGCCAAGCATCCTTTTAGATCTATCTCTATAGATCTTTATCCCCAAAATATAGGATGCTTCACCCAAGTCCTTCATGGAGAAGTTTTTAGATAACCAGATTTTAATGGATTGTAACATAGGAATGTCATTCCCTATCAGTAATATATCATCAACATATAATACAAGGAATGATACTGCGCTCCCACTAACCTTCTTGTATACACATGGTTCATCCTTGTTTTTGATAAAATCAAACTCTTTGATTGTCTCATCAAAACGAATGTTCCATCTACGAGAAGCTTGCTTCAACCCATAAATGGATCGTTGTAGCTTACAGACTTGATTTGTTCCAACTTTTGAAATAAATCCCTCTGGCTGTGTCATATACACATCCTCCTCAAGTTTCCCATTGAGGAAGGCCGTTTTCACGTCCATCTGCCAGATCTCATAGTCATTGTAAGCTGCAATAGCAAGCAAAATCCGAATGGACTTGAGCATGGCTACTGGTGAGAAGGTTTCATCATAGTCAACTCCTTGTCTTTGTTTGAAACCTTTTGCAACCAATCGGGCCTTATAGGTCTCTACCTTTCCGTCTGCTCCAGTCTTTTTCTTAAAAACCCATTTACACCCAATAGGTTTAATACCTTCAGGTGGTGAAACCAAAGACCATACTTTGTTTTCATACATGGAGTCCATTTTGGATTTCATGGCTTCAAGCCATTTCCCTGAGTCTTTATTACTCGTAGCCTGTTCGTAATTCAATGGATCATCATCATTCATGATGTGTACCTCATCGTTATCCTCTATAACGAATCCATACCTCTCAGGTATCTTCGGTACTCTTCCAGATTTATGAACAGGGTGTGGTACAGTAGGTTCTTCTACTTGGTTAGGTACCTGACTTTGGTCCGTGGTAACTTGTGGTTCTTGAACTTCTTCAAGATATATCTTGCTCCCACTGACCTCTTCATGGATAAACTCTTTCTCCAAGAAGGTAGCATGTTTCGCAACAAACACCTTTTAATCAGTTGGATGATAGAAATAATACCTTACGGTTTCTTTAGGGTATCCCACAAATCTACACTTATCGGATTTAGTCTGTAGCTTATCATTTTCAAACTTTTTGACATAAGCTGGACAACCCCAAGTCTTAACATGCTTAAGATTTGGTTTCCTCCCTTTCCACATCTCATATGGAGTCTTTGGGGCGGATTTGGTAGGTACCTTGTTAAGTAGGTATGCAGCCGTTTCTAGGGCATATCCCCAGAAGAAAATTGGAAGGTCGGTAAAACTCATCATGGATCGAACCATGTCCAACAGTGTTCGATTTCTCCTTTCAGATACTCCATTTAACTGTGGTGTACCTGGAGGAGTCCATTGTGAGATTATACCATTTTCTCTGAGACAATTGAGAAACTCACTGCTTAAGTATTCTCCACCTCGATCTGATCGAAGTATCTTAATACTCTTACCCGTTTGTTTCTCTACTTCACTTCTGAACTCTTTGAACTTTTCAAATGATTCTGATTTGTATTTCATTAAATACACATATCCAAATCTTGAGTGATCATCAGTGAAAGTAATAAAATAAGAATACCCACCCCGTGCACTTGTTGTCATAGGTCCACAAACGTCTGTGTGAATCAATGCCAACAACTCTGTAACTCTCTCTCCTTTTCTACTAAAAGGAGATTTAGTCATTTTACCCATGAGACAAGATTCACAAGTTGGATATGATTCATAATCAGATAGCTCGAGGAGCCCATCTTTATGCAACTTGGATAATCTTGTTTTATTGATATGACCGAGTCTACAGTGCCACATATAGGTATAATTAATATCATCTCTTTTCCTTTTCTTAATTTGTTCAATTTGAAATATATTTTCTTGTAAGTCAAGTGTATAAAGTCCATTTCGCAAATTTCCAATACCATATAAAACATCGTCTTTATAAATAGAACAACCATTGTTCTTTATAATAACGTCAAAACCTTCCATATCCAATACAGAAATTGAAATAATGTTTTTAATAATATTCGGAACATAATAACAATTATTAAGATAAATGGATTTGCCCGAAGGCATTGCTAAACAATAAGTTCCTACTAATGCAGCAACTTTTGCTCCATTTCCCACTCGTAGGATCACCTCATCTTTGTTCAGCTTTCTACTTCTGACCAGTCCCTGCACAGTATTACATATGTGAGAACCACAGCCGGTATCCAATACCCAAGTAGAATATGACTTTCAAAAAAATTAATTTCAATCATAAACAAACCTTGATTGGAAGTCGAAGCTTCTCCAAGCTTCTTCTCTGCTAGAAACTTCTTGCAGTTCCTCTTCCAATGTCCCGGCTCATTGCAATGAAAGCACATTCCTTTAGCCGGTTCAGGTTTCTTTTGCTCCTTTTCTTTCCCTTTTCCCTTAGCCTTCTTAGATTTCTTCTTTTTCAGAAGACACCTTGGGCCTCTTCCTTTTATTGGAAGAATCCACCATCAAGATATGGTTCTTCTTGGATGAGAAGTGACCTTCTGCAGTTTTCAGCATGTTAAGCAGCTCAGGTAAGCTGACATCTAGCTTATTCATGTGAAAATTAACCACAAACTGCGAGAAGGTCTCAGGGAGTGACTGCAAGACCAAGTCTTGACTCAACTCCCCATCCATGACGAACCCAAGCTGTCCAAGGCGTTCAATCAAATTGATTACCTTCAGAACATAAGTCTCGACGGCAGTGCCCTCGGTCATCCGAGATCGGAAGAGCTCCTTAGATATCTCATATCTAGCAGTCCTACTCTGTTCACCATACAACTCCTTGAGGTGAAGCAGCATAGCAGGAGCATCCATTTTTTCGTGCTGACGCTGAAGCTCGTTATTCATGGATGCGAACATGATGCATTGAGCCACAGATGCATCATCTTGCCACTTATTGAAAGTGGCAATCTCTTCCTCAGAGGCTGTTTCTGAAACAGATTCAGGGATAGTGGAATTTAGGACATAAGAAATCTTTTCAGCAGTGAGAACAATTCTCAGATTTCTTAGCCAGTCCTCATAATTCGGGCCGGTAAGCTTATTTGCATCAAGTATGCTTCGTAGTGAGATTAGTGATTTTGACATTTTTAAAATTCTGCATGTGAAAAGTCAACATTTTAGCAAACATTCATTTTATTAACTTTACATACCAAAATAAATTTAGGTCTTTATTTTAAATTGGTATCTCCCACTATTTTCATTAAACTATATTACCCTCACTCATATAGTTCGGCAACATCTAATTAAAGATTTGCTAGTGAGATTAAGGATCCCATTTCAAATGTATATAACCTTGTGGATAGCACAACAAGCGATATACAAATAAATAGGTAGACAACTCTTGTCAATTACATCACCATGTAACTCCTTTTATTTTGCCTCTTAAATCGTAATGGTCATGTGTGTGCACATCCGAACTAAAATGATTTAAGTTAAGTCCAGCCTAGCACTTCCATAAATTCAAAAAGAAAAATTTTCGTCCTTGTGGATAGCACAACAAGACTAGATCGTTCAATTTTCTTGATAAGCATCAAATGTGATTAATTAACATCTTAAATATTCAATACTCGCCTTGTGGATAGCACAACAAACTTATATTAAATATTTAATACTCTATTAACTAATCATGCTAGAAGGCGACGTTCGATATTCCAAATATCATTTGAACGCTTCAGACTTAATAATATTTCTTTGAGGGGTTTATTATTATTTGTCTCATCTTTTTAAGCGCGCATGCACATATATATATAAAATACGCGTCATTTTATTAAACATGCGAAGCATGTTTGTATAAAATATAATATATATAATATTTAGCATGCAATATAGAATACTATATTCTACCCGGATTGATTATGAACTTTTATTCTAGTTTGGTTCACTAGAGCCACAAAGTGAACCAAAAGGTCAAACCTAGGAGTGCAAGAATTTAAATTTAAATATAACTATTACATTTAAACCCTGGCTGCATACAAATGAGTCTTCACGCGTTCCTTGCTCCTTGGTCTCCAATTTCTTCAAAATAATTCTAACTATCTCTATTACATTAACTATTTAAAATTAAATAGAAACCTTGATCAGCAGTCAAGGGAAAGTACATAGAAAGGAGATAGAATTTACATCGAGAATAAAACTAGAGAAGACGAGGTACGCAGACCCCATTTTATAAAACCCATTCATTCAAGCATTCAACCAAAATAAAATCCAATCACATTGGTCATAGTCCATAATCAATCCCTTTTATTACCATACATATCATCATACGTATCAATAAAACTTATTCATCTCATGAAAATAAATTCATTCCATATATGTATTAATATCAGTTAATGGGCAAAAGTTTGCTAAACTTTGTTTTTGGAAAAATAAACTCCTTTATTTCATTCAAAAATAATTCCAAATTAAACTCTTTAATTTTAGCAATTCTGAAATCTCATTTCATATAAAATAAACATCTTTATTTTAAACCATTATTAATTAAATAAACCATTCATTTAATTAAATAAAACAAAAAAAAATTCAGTTCCTGTCCAGTGGTGCAGCTGCGCCAAGAATGTAAAGGGAACCGGCGCAGCTGCGCAGCATGAAAACCAGGAACAGCACCCGGCGCAGCTGCGCAGCAATATTGCTTTGTACCGGCGCAGGTGCGCAGTTTCACAGAATCTGAAAAATTTTTGTTGCCCAGAACTCGATCCAATCGCATATCATACATGTATGGAATCACATAGACTGATAATTAGCACAAGATTGGCTCTGATACCACTGTTGGGTTTGTACGTAACGCAATTATGCAATCAAATCACATAAATAGGGCAGAAGCGTAAGAAACTAGGTTTTCAAAATTTATACAAACCCATTACCATGATCATTCTTGTGCATCAATTATCAGTGAATGAAGAAGGAGAAAAACAGAATTATACCTTTGAAGATCCAAGCTTCCTCAGGTACAAGTTCTACTCCTTTGATTCCTTTGATTCCTCTGTAGTGGCTCCTTCCCTTGATCAATGTCAGCCACCCAAATGTTTGGCCTCTAACGGTGATCCACCAAGGAAGATGAAGAACTCAGTAAGATGGGTTATTGGCTTAACCCTTGTTTCTATCTCTATAGACTATGTGTACTCCCAACTCTTGAAAAATTCACGTACCTTATTTCTGATATAAGACTCTCTTATATAGATATTAGGTTAACCCTCCTAATCCAATTAGAATAGAGTTTTATTTAATTAATTAATTAATTACTTTTAATTAATTTATATCCTAATCTTTATTAGGATTGAGAGAGAGTACTGATATTATATTAATTCCTAAACTCCTTTAGAATTAAAATAATAATATTAATATTAATATTAATAAGACTCCTCTTATTAATTTATATTTAATATTTCTAAAATATTAAATAATAAACATTAAGCTATTTAATTTATTCTATCATCATAGATTAAATTAATTATACTTAATGCATTAGTACTATCATGCCATTTTCTTCTTAAATAATTCTTCTTTCTTTTATGGTGTGACCCTTTAGGTTCTCCATATTAAACCGGTTGTGAGTAAATCAATTAGAACAATTCTAATCTTATTTAAATAAACAAATTAAACTAATAATATATTTAAATAAATAACATTTATTCTACAATAGGGATAAGCCTCCCTAGCGATCAACGACTTTCCAGATAATATAGATTTCAACATTAATCATAAAAGAACCTGTGAGTTAATAGTTACCGTACAATTCAATCCTTCCACCATACAATGTCCCAATTAAATATAAGACATGGATTTACTGTCAAGTCTTAATTTATTTAATCATATGTATTTCGATTAGAAAATGCACAACTCCAAATAATGCAAATTAGAAACCTCTTTCTAATTTCATTCTACCTTGGCCAAGGATTCCTGGGTTGTCATTTAACGAATCACATAGGACATATCTCCTCTTTTACTAGAAGTGGTAGATTCTTTATTGATCATTCATTATCTCCATATGTAACTCATTACACCCAAGCATACCCTATATATGCCTTAAAAGGCCTTAAGGAATTAGTCAAAGTATAATTTGTTACATACAAGATACTATGATGATCTCAAGTCCAAGGATCACATGTACTACTATCACATTAGGAATTCCTATTGACAGGCGAGTAAAACTCCATTAGGTATTCCATAGCGAGTCACGTTTAGTGAACTTATTCTCCAATAAGCACCTACATACTTGCTTTAGTGTCTCCACACAAATGACCATGAGATCAGTCATCCTCATCCAATGAGCAAGCAACATATGTACCAATCTATCCGGATTTACTAATCCCCATTTTAGTAATCCCATAATTGGGAACTATTTTAGTTTTTAAGCTTTCTAAGAATTTAGATCTCATTATCATGATCTCATCATGATTCTAAAAGCATTGCTTAAAACTATGAGTTATTTACATATTATAAAAACAGCACCATGTAGATAATTATATGCCTTAAATGAATATTTTATTAATAAATAAATAAGATTGTTTACAAAGTATGTGCTTTTTCATCATACATGATTGGCTTGTATGCACACTACTATCAAACCTAACAAGTTTGATCTTTTCTTCTATATATTCATTTACATAAATGATAAACGTTAAAGCTCAGATCAACCTAACATGTTTGATCTATCATCTAAGTCCTTGTACAATGATTCTCTTAAGGACTGTACACTTAAGCATTTATATTTACTTTCAATATCAAATCTGAATATGCAATTCCCAACATTCTCCCCCTATTTGATGTTGACATAATCAAGGAGATTTAGATCATAGCATCATTTTCTAAATGCATAATGTTAGAAAGTAAATATGGCTTAGTGTTTCAGTGAGCAACAAAAATTTTTAGAGAACATGCATGAATTTATTGATGTTTGAAGAGATACTACATTCAAGCATAAAAACCACAATATAAACTTAAGTTTAGGCTTATCTCTATTTTCTTTATCTCTTGCTCCTCGAAGACTCAGCAGCTCTCATCCTTCTGGTTTGCTCATCTCTCCATTCAATGTCTTCTAGCTCATATCTGGACTGTACAGAAGTCATGCCTTGTGAGCCAGAAGCTTGACCTTGATGTCTTTGAAGAGGTATTCCCACTGGAGGCTGCTGCAGATACTGATCAGATCGTGGAGTTTGAACATTTGGACTCTTGGAGTTGCCACCCGACGATTGACCAGTACGAGTTTGCCTTTGCCTTTCCTGCTGCAGAGGTGGTGGTTGAATGTGCGTCTGCCTCGGTCTTCCACTTCTGCCTTTATCTCCTTGCCCAATCTTCTCCCCCTTTATGTCATCATCAAAGGTTCGAATGTCGTTTAAGGGCCGTCTGACTCCGTTTACCAGGGCATGCATTTGAGTTCTTTGTTGAGAAATGTCACTGGTTTGTTCAGCAACTAAAGCCTCAGCGACCCTTCTTTGTTGCTGAAGCATTTTCACGGCATCGTTGTTCTAGGAGATTGAGTAGCACTGCATTCTTGGAATTGGTTCAAAGCAATACGCCGTGCTGAAATCTGTTCTGCCATCAGCTCATTTTGAGTTTGATGATTCTTCTGCATCAGTAACATGGCTTCTTTCTGCTTCTTTGCTTCGACAAAATGAATAGCATCCCTTGCCTTTAGACTTGAAGCCATTTCTCTGAAAATCTCCCTCAACGATTTGGACAGTTCAGTTCCCAATTATCCTGGCAGAGTTTAGACTAAGTCAAGGATGTTGTCGAATCTGTAGTGAAGTGCAAGGGAGTGTTCTTCAAGGATCTTTTCAAACTCTGACCCTATTTGATTCAATATTGCAGACAGCTCCTCCTTGGTTGGCATGAGAGCCAATTGATCTAGAATTTGTTGTGTTTCTAGAGAAGGAGGAGTAGCAGTAGTGTGTTCATCTCTCCTTGACAAACTTGCGAGAGCAAGAGTCATGTCAAAGTATTCATTGTTAAAGGATGATGGAATGTCTGCTTGGGTTAGAGGGTTAGGAGTTTGCTGGATAGGCATAGTGTTTGGCTCAGATGTATGTGTTTGTGTCTCTTTGAGCTGTTCTGGACACTCTACGATTTCTTCTTCGAATTGATCAGCATGCCCGAATCGTAGTGTGTCATCTAGGGTTGGTGTTTCACTGATTGAGTTTGCAAGCATTTCTTTGACAACTCGGGTGATGTGCTCAATCATTATTGGATGGTTAACAGGTCGCTCGACGAAGATGAGTTGGTTATTTGGTTCATCAGTCACAGAGTTTTGGGACTCTGTGACTGAAAACTAATTTAGCATTACTTCATCCAGATTCTCTGAAAGCTCCCCCTCAATTTTTGCATTCTCTGGCTCCCCCTCAGCTGTAGCATTCTCTTGATTCTGAGCTTCCAGAGTTTCTTCTTCCTGCGGCTCAGTAATCTATTTATCCTTCTCATCAGCTCTTTTTCTATCCTCTTCCCTCAATAATTCCTCATTGATAAGAATGTATTTCTTGACCAATGTCCTCTTCCTCTTGGGCTTGACTGCATCTTCAGAACCTTCTTCAGCTTCAGCCCTGTTTGTCTGTTCTGGCTGAGAGGCTGTTGTAGCATCTTCTTCCATACTAGCAGCCTGCCTTGACTCTACGATTGGTGAAGACTCCTCAATTATAGTAAGTGTAGGCTTCTTTGGTCTGTAACTGCGTTTCTTCTTCTTTTGAGCCTCAGCACTTCTTTCAGCCATGTCATCACTTGTTTCCCTCTTCTTCTTCTTCTCCTTCTCTTTCAGAGTCTCCTCTGATGCTTGAGCTGCCTCAGGAGTAATAGCACTTTCAGTCATTAAGCCACTAAACTCCATTTCAGCATCAGGTCATGCTTGAAGTGCATCAGTGGTTGGATCTTGGGGTTCCTCAGCCATTGATACATCTTCATTCATCTTATTCTTTCCTTTCCTCCTTCTGATCAAGGCTTCAGCATTTTCTTCAGTTACTCCTTCTTCTTCTACCTCCCAGGCTTCCTCCCTTACAGCAAATAAAATTTTAGATTTTATCTTTACATTTTCTGCTGGGTTTTTCTTCCAGTTTTGAAATAATTGCTGGTTATATTCTTGTTAGGGACAATGGAGACACCTTCTTCATCTTTAATCTTGTCGCCCAGTGTAGCTTTTAGTATCATGCTGATAAATCTCCCATAAGTCATTTTTGCAGTACTCTTGGTCTTCTTGGAGCTTTCCATCCATTTTCCAAACCATTCCATTAATAGAGCTCCATAGTTGAGTTGAACTCTGTACCTGATAGCTGTCATGAGCTTCAGTTATTTTTCATTGACAGTATCGTGGTCAGAGCCCTTGCAGCATATGCATTTTCCAACAATTTTAGTAAGAAACTCATATTCTTGGGGAAACTCTTTCTTCCTGTAGCCACTCTTTCCTTCAGTTTTGTTGTGTTTCATCTTCCTTAGGCCTTCATGAAAATTGATTCGGTCCAGTGATGGAAGACCTTCATTGATGAACCCTAGGGCAAGGTTTATGCTTTCTAAGTTGAGTCGAATCTGCTCGCCCTTGACTTTGGTGAGGATGGAGTTTCCTTCAACAATTCCATTTGTGTAGAACCTTTTCACCAGCTTTGTGAAGACAAGTGTGTCGGTACTTAGGGCATCCTTGAGTCCAGCTTTATTTAGCAGGGAAAGAACTTTGTGCATTTCTGGACCAGGATCTTCAAATTCGTCAAAGCATAGCAGAAAACCCGAGATAATTCTGGAAGCAGCCATGATTTAGATTGATTTTCTTGAAATGAATGAACTTGGCTTAGCTTTCTGAAACTTAGGGTTTCATTTGAGAGAGAGAGAGAGAGAAAGATAGTCTTTTGAAATTCAAAGATGAACTGACATATGACAGTTTAAAATAGTTTTAAACACTTCCCTCCATATGTTCAGCGTCGTGGGACACACGTCAAATTCTGCAAAACTCCACGATTTTAATCCATGTGGAAATCTCTGTTCTGCCCTTAGCTCCCCCTGAGCTGGTGTGCCCTTGTGAGAAGACTATGAATGTCCAGATCCTCTCCACGATTGTTGAGTTCGATCCTTTGCTCGCTTTTTGATCATTAAGTCTACGGCTTTCTGTGATGATATCTAAAATGGCAAGCCTTCTAGATTAAGGTTGCTCAAGAAGGGCCATCCTCTTAGCTTGAAACTAAGGATCAGGTTTGTCCCTAAGACGCTTATCAAAAGGGTTGCTTGGCTTGTTGTTGCTATCATAATAAGCCTTTATATCTTAACTGGATCACTCCACGATCGTGGTTCCTCTAAGTCATCTCTACAATTTTGACTTAGCCTTTACATCTGCAAATTTAGCACCATCTAGAGCATAGGATTTATGGTTGCAAATTTGACATACCTAACTCACTTATTAGCTTATTAAATCTGGATTCATCTAAGGGTTTTCTAAACACATCAGCAAGTTAGTTTTCAGTAGGGATGTATTGCAAGGATATTGTCCCATTTTGAACATGATCCCTAATAAAATGATATCTTATTTCTATATGCTTGGTCCTAGAATGCATGACAGGATTATTTGTTATTACTATAGCACTTGTGTTATCACAGTGTATGGGTATAGATTTGAAATCAAACCCATAATCTGCTAGCTGATTCTTCATCCATAGGATTTGAGCACAACAACTACCAGCAGGAATATATTCAGCTTCTGTTGTTGAAGTTGATACTGAGTTTTGCTTCTTGCTGAACCAGGACACTAGTCTATTGCCTAGTAGTTGACAAGTGCCACTGGTACTTTTTCTATCTATTTTGCATCCTGCAAAGTCAGTATCTGAATATCCTGTCAGTTCAAATGAGGACTCTTTGTGATACCATAAACCCAACTAGGGTGTACCTTTAAGATACCTGAAAATCCTTTTTTACAGCAGTTAAGTGTGATTCCTTAGGATTAGCTTGAAATCTAGCACATATACATGTTGCAAACATTATATCTGGTCTACTGGCAGTTAAGTAGAGAAGGGAGCCTATCATACCTCTGTATTGAGTAATATCAATACATTTACCTTTCTCATCTTTGTCAAGCTTAGTTGCTGGAGCAATTGGTGTTTTCATGGGAGTAGTTGATTCCATGCCATATTTCTTGAGTAAGTCTTTAATGTACTTGGCTTGGCTTATGAAAATTCCTTCATCAGTTTATTTTACTTGTAGTCCAAGGAAGAAGTTCAGCTCACCCATCATGCTCATTTCAAACTTGCTCTGCATAAGCTTGGCAAATCTCTTGCACAGATTTTCATCAGTAGAACCAAAGATAATATCATTTTTATATATTTAAAATAGTAAGACTTTATCTTTATGTTTCCTAAGGAATAGTGTAGTGTCTACTCTACCTCTAGTGAATCCTTTTTCAATAAGAAAGTTTGTTAGTGTTTCATACCATACTCTAGGTGCTTGCTTAAGTCTATATAAGGCTTTATCTAATCTATAGACATAATCAGAGAGGGTTGGATTGACAAAACCTGGGGGTTGCTCCATGTAGACTTCTTCTTGAAGTTCACCATTTAGGAATGCACTCTTGACATCCATCTGGAATACTTTGAACTTCATATGTGCAGTAAATGCAAGGAACATTCTGATAGCTTCAAGTCTGGCCACTGGTGCAAAGGTCTCATCATAGTCTATGCCTTCTTCTTGAGAATAACCTTTGGCCACCAGTCTTGCTTTGTTTCTAGTGATCACCCCATCTTCATCCATTTTGTTTCTGAAGACCCATTTGGTACCGATGACTGGGTGACTCTTTGGTCTTTGAACTAATCTCCAGACTTTGCTTCTTTTAAATTGATTAAGTTCCTCTTGCATGGCTTCAATCCAGCTTGCGTCTAGCATGGCATCTTCAATCTTCTTGGGTTCTATTTGAGATAGAAAACTCAAATAGAAGCATTCATTCTGAGTTACAGATCTTGTTCTTATTCTGGTAGTTGGATCACCAATAATTAAATCTTGAGTGTGATCTCTTGCCCACCTGTTCCCTGTTGGAACATCAGTTCTGGTGCCTTCTTGTCTAAACTCCTCAAGATTGACTTCTAGTTCCTGTTGTTCAGAATCGTCGTTTGGTTCAGCTCTCTTTACAATTTCTTCTTCGGACACTAAAATTCTTTCTTCAGGAACTACTGTCGTAGTGTTGGGCTCAACCACTTTATTCATAGTGTCAGTATCGTCAATCATAGTGTCTGGTGGTGCATACTTATTCGAGTCTGTTTCATCGAAGATGATGTGGATTGAGAATTCAACACTTAATGTCTTCTTGTTGAACACTCTATAGGCTTTGCTGTCTGTGGCATAACCAAGGAAGATTCCTTCATCTGACTTAGGTTGGAACTTAGTCAGATATTGCTTTCCATTGTTGAGAATGTAGCATGAACAGCCGAACACATGGAAGTAACTGATATTTGGCTTTCTTCCTTTCCACAGCTCATAGGGAGTCTTCTTTAGCGTAAAGTGTACAAGAGATCTGTTCTGTGTGTAGCACGTAGTGTTGATGGCTTCTACCCAAAAGTATTCAGGCAGATGAGCTGCTACAAGTAGAGTTCTTCCGGCTTCTATAAGTGTTCTGTTCTTTCTTTCAGCTACTCCATTTTGCTGAGGAGTTCGTGGTGCTGAGAAGTTGTGACTGATGCCATTTTCTGCACAGAACTGGTCCATTTCTGAGAAGTCAAACTCTCTGCCATGATCACTCCTTATTGCCTTGATAGTCTCTCTTTTTTCATTCATCACCAGCTTGAACATCTTTATCAGTTAGGAGCTTGTCTCATCCTTTGAGTTAAGAAAGAACACCCATGTGTATCTGGTGTAGTCATCCACCACAACCAGTGAGTATCTCTTCCCTCCTAAGCTCACAGTCGAAATTGGCCCAAAGAGATCCATGTGAAGTAACTGTAGGGGCCTATCAATTGAGTTGACTGCTTTGCCTTTGAATGAGCTCCTTGTTTGCTTTCCAAGCTGACATGCATTGCATGGTCTTTCTTTGATGAAGTTGAACTTGGGTAATCCTGCTACCAGATCTTTGGAGGCCAGTTTAGACATACTCTTGAAGTTGAGATGAGATAATCTTCTATGCCAAAGCCAACTTATTTCTTCAGTGGCTTTAGCAAGGAAATATACTGTCTCATCAGAACTGTGCTGAGCAAGATTGACAATGTATACATTTCCTTCTCTTGTTCCTGTCAGCTTGATAGACGATGTCTCCAGATCTCTGACTTGACATTAATTATTGAGGAAGGTAACTAGATGGCCTTTATTGCAGAGTTGACTGATGCTAAGAAGATTGTGCTTTAAACCATCAACATAAGCCACTTTGCTGAAGGACACTGCACCATTTCCAACTGAACCATAGCCTTTTGTCTTGCCAGAACTGTTATCTCCAAAGATAACTGTTGGCCCCTCCTTCTCTGTGTAATTTGACAGGAGGGTTTTATTTTCGATCATACGCCTTGAGCAACCACTGTCCAGATACCATGTGGTAGTCGTGGTGCTCATTTCCTGCAAACATAATCAGCTTTCATTTTGGTACCCAGACTAGCATAGGTCCTACATTGTTAGTACCCTTAGGAACCCAAATCTGCTTGACTTTGGGTCTTCCATGCACAGTATTATGAAAGCATGATGCAATTTTATGACCAAATCTTCCACATGCAAAACATCCAACATGATTTATATTTGTGTGTGTGTGTGGATGTTTTCTCCAATTGGATTTGTGTGGATATTTGTTGACCCTTAAATTGCATCTTCCTTTTCCATGCAGCCCTAGAGTTCATGTTCTGTGCTGAGTGAATCTCAACACCACGATTCCTTCCAAGTTGATTGGTGGAGTCAGTTTTACTCAACTCTACGATTCGGCGAGGTTGGACCGTGGTAACTGAATTACTCTTCACTTTTCTGAACCCTAAGCCAGCATAAGATCCGTAGTGTTTAGGAACACGTCTTGGTTCAGAAGAGCAAGGTTGCACTGGTTCATCTTTTTGTGTGGACTTAACGAATGTAATACTTCTATTTAAGTTAGAAGCATTACTTACATTAATCTCTTTAGTCTTTCCAATATAGGGTTCTGAGGTTGATTCCCCAAACCCTAAGCCTGTTCTATCAGAGACACTTCTCTGATTGGATATCAAGGAGTCCATGGATGAAGAAGATCTATTCCATGTAGAGATAGTCTTTTCTAGCTCCTCAATCTTAGAGGTTAGATCTGACTCTCTCTGTATGGTCAATTCATTTGTCTCTCTTAAGATTTTATTCTCATCTTCAAGTTTAGAGAGAGAGTTAGAATTTAGTAGAGCTACTTCCAGCTCTTTCTGAACCTTTTCTTTCTCCTTTTGAAGATCAGTATAATCTTTAGATAGAACTTTTAGCCACTTCATATGTTGATATAAATCAGTTAACATATCATGAATGTCAGTTCTTAAATCATCAATGTCTATATCAGGAGAGTTAAAGTCAAATACCTTGTCTATGAATGCTTCAGCATCTTTCCTGCTTAGTGCATTTTTGGCCATCAGACATAGGTTGGCTTTCTAAGGTGCTTCATCATCTTCAGACTCAGTGTTAGTGTCATTGTCTGAATCACTCCATGAACTTCCAGCTACAAGCCCTTTGTCTTTCTTATTATTCTTTATGTAGCCTTTGAGCTCCTTTTTATTTGACTTTCTCTTCAGCTCTTCCCTGATAGGCTTGTTACAGTTGGCAATGAAATGCCCAGGCTTTTTGCAGTTATAGCATAGGTCATTGATCTGCTCCTGACTGCTGCTGTTGTTGAACTTATTAGGTTTGCTACTTCTGCTTTTGAGCATAAGTCTTTTGAATCTTCTGCCCAGCATTGCAGCTTCATCATCATCAATATCATCCTCTTCATCAGAGTCAGACTCATCTTCCACCTGTGCCCTGGAGATCTCTTCCTTTGCTTTGAGAGCAACTCCTTTGTCCTTCCTTCTTCCTTCTGATAGAGTTTCTGCTCGTTGAGTCAGTTCAAGCTAGTATGTAAGAAGGTTTTCGTAGAGCTGTTGAACTGTCATTTCATGCAGATTCTTTGACTCTCTGATTGCAGTGGTCTTAGCATCCCATCTGCTTGGCAAAGACCTCATGAACTTGATGACTAGATCTTTATTTGGATAGGTCTTTCCATAGGCTCTGAGAGAGTTGAGCAGTGTAGTGAATCTTTCATAAGTGGAAGTGACATTCTCTCCTGAGATATGAGCAAACATCTCATACTGTTGAGTCAGTAGAGATTGCTTGTTTTCTCTGACTTCTTCAGTTCCTTCATGCATGATGAGTAATGCTTCCTAGACTTCTTTTGCAGTTTTGCAGTTAACCACGTTCTCGAACAGACTATTTTCTAAGGACTAGAACAAGATGTTCTTAGCCTTCTTGTTAAGCTGAACATTTTTCTTCTCATTTTTAGTCCATTCAGATTTGACCTTGACCACCATGTTGTCTGGATTTTCTGGAGTTGGTGCAAGCCTTCTTGGAATATAGGGCCCATTCAGAACAGTTTCAAATAGATCATCATCTACTGAATCCATGTACGCCTGCATCCGAACTTTCCAGTTTATGAATTTATCTTTGTTGCACATGGGTGGTTTGCTTCCTCCACCTGTTTTGGTTTCGCTTATCAGTTGTGCCATAGGATCTTCTCAAGCTTGTATGCTTATATATGAGAACCTGCTCTGATATCAATTGTTAGTTCCCAAAAGCACGTTAGTTATCTAGAAGGGGGTTGAATAGATATTTTAAAATTTCTTTGTTTAAAATACTTAGTTAGTATTGGTGATACTGACTGCAACGAAATATATGTTTTGATCCCCTTCAAGATAATGCAGTTAAGGTGAGATAAACAGTTATAGCAGTTATAACAGATATAGCAGTTAATGAGAGACAATGAGACACAGGGTTTTAAGTGGTTCAGAGCTAACGCGACTCCTAATCTACTCTTCTACTCCACGAGTAGGAAATCCACTAAGGATGTCTTCTTACGACTGGATCACTTAGATCCCTTCAAGACCAGCAGCCCTGGAACTTCACTTAGTTCACTTTTGAACTCTTCAAGTCCTTTGACTTGGATCTGCTCTTAGTTCACTTATGAACTCTTCAAGTCCTTTAACTTGGATCTTCACTTAGTTCACTTCAGAACTTCTTCAAGTCCTCTGACTTGGTACCTCACTTGGATAGGTAATTGTTAGTTTGAGGTGTGTTACTCAGTTGCAGTTCAGCTTTTGTCTTTCAAAGGACTGAGTAGTGAAGCAAGCTTTCTTTAGTATCGTAGTGTTGCTCGTTGAGTGTTCTTGAGCTTTTTCAATGTATTCTTTCTTTATGCGTCTTGCTTACTTGGTCTGAATGCTTGTCTGATTTCCTTATAAAAGAGCCATTCAAAAATAGCCGTTTTGAATGCTCCAGTTGCTTCATTTAATGCTTCAGACGTTTTCTGTGCAGTGATGTTGACGTCTTGCTTTTCTGCTGCTCTGTCGTCTGGCTCACTAACACAGCAGATTGTATTCTTTCACCTAACACCTGAAAAGGTGTTTTCTGTAGGCTGCTTTAGTCCTATCCTTAGCTTCTTCAATACGCTTCTTCGATTTGGACTAAGGATGAATATGGAAGTATTGGGACTATCACTTTGTCAACGGCTATAAGCCTTTCTTCATTTGTTGCTCTTCCTCCCTTCATCAGATCTTCAATCTTTGATGTTGACTGGAGGAACACTACGATTATGGTCATTGTGACATAATCGTTGTGTGTTGGCTTTGCACAGCGTGATTCAGACTTCTTCGTAGAGCACACTAAGATTTCTCTTAAGCTCTTGGTAGACTACGATTCTTTGCTTGCTTGTCTTGCAGACTTCACACTTCTGATAGCACTCTGCGATTCCCAACTTGGCTCGGCAGATGCTTTTCAACTTTATGACTCTCAGTGTGGCTTCTAAGGCAGACTACGATTCTTTGATGCTTTCACTTGAGCTCGACGTTTCTTTACTTGGCCTCTGCAGACTTGATTCTTCGGCAGACTCCTATTTTGAATATCTTCACTTAAGCTCCACGTTTTCTGCCTTAACTTCTGTAGGCTTGAATCTCTTGGCTGACTCGATTCCGAATCTCTTCATTTAAGCTCCACGATTCTGCCTTGTCTTTCAAATGCTGTCTTTGACAAACTACGATTCTGTCAAGACTTTAACTTTTACAGCTCAAATAGATCAACCTAACAAGTTTGATCTTTTCTTCTATACATTCATTTACATAAATGATAAACTTTAAAGCTCAGATCAACCTAACATGTTTGATCTATCATCTAAGTCCTTGTACAATGATTCTCTTAAGGACTGTACACTTAAGCATTTATATTTACTTTCAATATCAAATCTAAATATGCAATTCCCAACAGACCGGAGAGTTTCCTCCATTTGTTGTACGTTTTTGAGAAGATCACCAGCTTCCTGTTCTTTGCTAAGGATGGTGATTTCAGGAGTTTTATTGGTTGTGTCCTGGTTCTGTGGTCCAGGAATTTGAGTCTCAGCCTTTTTAGTCTCTTGACTACCACCATGTGCTCCTGGCTCTGCATGGGTTTGGGCCTGTTTCCCTTTAAGGGCCTTGCTTTGTTCTCTTAGAAAACTGGCTAGTTCAGCTATCTGATTTCTCAATCCTTCGAACTCTTCCCTAGAGATAGGGGTGGATTCTGGTTGAGCACTCGAAGTCATGTCCGTGGATGGACTCAGTGCTTTCTTAGCTTTAGATCTAGTGACAGGACCTATTTTTCACCTACACCAAAATGTAGGCGTGTCAATTTGTAAGTAGGGGTAGGATGCATGATGTATGTTTTTTATTTTATCCTGCAAAATAGAGGTTAGTTATTTTGATGATAGGATGGCAAGATATATATTCGACAGGAAATGTAAATCTTTCATTATGATATTTACATTGTGTTCCTTTACATTTGGAATGGAAAACTTGACATTGAATTGAAAGAGGAAGAATGAAGAAGCTTCCCTTCGGTTTTGGTTAATTAGAGGCTGACCTATCTTAGGTTACTCTCGCGGCTTTGTTTTCGGCATGAAGGTTCCCAGATCATCACAATCTACTAGAGGGGAAATTAATCCGATCTTTCATCTGGATCGAATCTGGGTGGTGCATTTTCATGAGCCCCAGAGACTTAGTCGTCCCCAGAGACATTACTTATCACCGACCGGGTTATCCTCCTTGTGAGAGGGACACACAGCATACATTCACATACATCGTGCCTCACCGTTATGCATATGATGACATGGGTGCGAAGCACTAATATGGGTGCGAAGCACTAAAAGACAGGAAAGCATTCATTCACATTCATTCAATGTATAGACGCAGCATTCACGCATTCATTCAATGTGGAGGCGCAGAATTTCACGCATTCATAGTTTTGAAAGAGAAATATTTGAAAAGATTTGAAAGCGGTCTAAGCTCTCTAAAATCCCCAGCAGAGTCGCCACCTATCGACATTGGTTTAAAAAATCCCGCAAGTCTGGTCACAACCCGGATCTTTTAATCTCTTTTCCTAAGTTCTCTCTACCCTTACTCCTTTTATTTAGGAAAAAGGTTTTGAAGGGTTTTTTAGGAAAAAGGCCAACATGTATCATGTAGACGATTTGAACGTTTTACATAGTCGCCAGTTGTTAGATTTGAAAATAATTGTACCAACTCAACCGACTTTTATTTGAAAGAGGCCCAATTGTTGGACACTGTCGAAACTTGATCTTTGAAAACAAAGTTTTGAGCTCGGGGGCTTGGTTAAGTGTGGGAAAGGTGTTAGGCATCCCACAACTCCCGTGTAAACACGGTACCACATCTTTTCAATATTTCCCTTAAAACTGAAATGCGTGTGTGAATGCTGTTTGAAAATTGGGCCTATGTTTGATTGATTGAAAGTAGTGTTTTGCTTCGTTGAACCTATATACGAAGGGTTTGATTTGATTTGCAAAAAGTCTTTGATTTGATTTGAAAAAGCTTTTCTTTTGATTTGAATTGAAAGTGATGTTTTGAAAGCTGATTATCAAACCCTTACGCTACCATAGGAATTGAAGCCTGTTGATACTTTCAATTTTTTATCTTGATAGCCTTAAGGCTACATGTGAATGGTGATTTGTCGGGCTGCGAAGCATCCTCGACCACAACAAATATTCAAATGTCGGTCTCCTAATGGGCATGATAGCCATCGGAGGGACGCTGACACGGCAATTCATATTTTTCACTATGTTGAGACCTTAAATTCGAATAACCATTTTAAGGTCTTTTGTATGTACACTTTACAGAAAAACCGACAGGGTACATTCGTTAATCGGAGTTTGTCCTTCGTGAGAATCAAATTCTGATCGATTTGATCATGAATCCCACGATTCCTAGGCTCACATGTGAGTAGCTAATAAACCTGCACAGTTCAAATTTGCACAGAAATAGATGTCTATCCCAAGATTGCTAGAACCGAGGATTCATTCAGTAAATCTCGATTCGCACAGCCGAAGCGTCTCGTTCCCACTAGATAGCAATCTAAAGGACGCGAGGTTGCTTTTGTAACTGAAAAATGTCGATTCATATTAAATGAACATTTAAAGCATTAATTAAATAAAAAGCAAGTAATAGCAATATATATATATACAGTTATATATAAAAGCTGTAAAGGGCGATGGGTTTTCACTCGCAGGCCCAAACTGGAATTAATATATATATATATATATATATATATATATATATTTATATTTATATTTATAAAAAACCCAAACTAGAATATATATATATATATATATATATATATTTATAAAAAACCCAAACTGGAATTAATATATATATATATATATATATATTTATTTATAAAAAACTATAAATAGCCACGAAATGATCCAGGCTTGACAAAAATAAAATATATATATATATATATATATATATATTAAACAGTAAAAAGGGCAATGGGTTTTTACACCGGTGCCCGTACTGGAATGGAAATTGACATAAAAGTAGTCAACCAGTGACTGGGAAGATCACCTAGTATGGTGAGGAGTGCAAAAGCAGTAAAAAGGCCACGAAATGATCCAGGCCTAACAGAAATATATATATATATATATATATATATATTGACAAAAATGTAGTCAACCAAGACTAGGAAGAGAACCCAGTGGGGGTGAAGGCTGCTTATATATGCATAAATATATATAAAAGCAGTAAACTGCCTCGAATTTGAAATTCGGGCTTGACAGAATTGAAATGTTAGTATATATACAGTTAAATATATACAAAAAAAGGACAAACCTGGACTGGGAAGATAACCCAATCCGGAAAAGTTGCCAAAACGAAGAGTTTAGTGCATTGAAGCTGTTAGAGCTGACGAATTGTCAATCCGAGTTGTAAAAATGCCAGAAATTGAGTTTATGTACAAAAATGTACCAAATTTTGACGAAAACGGCCACGAAACTAAGTTCTGGGCATATTTAGAAAACGAAACTTAACGTGCAAGTGTATAAAAGTACGAAGAAGTAATATAAACTTGCTGATCATAAAAATACTCACAATGGACTGCTACACGGGCTTTTAGCCAAATCGTAGGCTCTATACGTCCAAATCTATAGGTTATTTTCTGATATGTGGTAGTATGTGGGTATATCTACGTGTTAGAGTGAAAATATTTGGGTTTAGATGAGCTAAAATGTCAAAATCAAACGAACGGAGGTTCGCTGCGTTTAGGAATTCTTGAAAATAAGGGGGTGGCCTCATATTTATAAACCAGAGAGCCTTGGCTCTACCTTCTGCTAACGCAGGTAGAGGTGTGGCTCACTTGGTGGGGCCCACCCATTTTGCTTGGTCGTCTCAAAGTACGTGCACTCCGAGAAACGCGAGGTCGAAGTCGAAACTTTCTAACTTTTGATTGGAGCGTCCGTTTGAGGCGTGCTATACCTTTCCGAAAATCCCTCACCGAGAGTGTCACAATGACATAGGATAAAACCTTTTCTGGGTCCAAGAAGACAGGTTCATAACCAGGTCTTCGATTCCCCACAGTTTGTCCGTTGAGCTGTCTTGCGCTGTTTGCACTCGGGTTCATCGTTATGGTTTATTTTGACCTTGATGGTATCAATTCGGCTTAAATTTGACCGAATTGGCTTAGGGTTGGTTAAATGACCATTTTGCCCCTCCCGGGGCTACCTGTAGTATCGGCATAGCCTTTAGCTGACTTCCGGGAGTTGTTTCCAAGACTTGGATCTCATTCGAGTCTGATTGTCCTCAGTGTAGTCTCTGAAGTTAAATTGGTCGTTCCAGGGTTTTCCTCTAGAGATGTTGTAAAGCTTCAGGACTATTTTCGAAGTTGACTTGACTTCCCAGGTTGCTGACCGGGGCTGAACTGTACCTCCCGGGTTAAGACCTGGGTTGAGTTGACGTCCCGAGACTGGTGTTCGAGGCTGTGGTTATCCCGATATTGGTGATCGGGGTTGATTTGAAAGGCCCGATATTGAGATCGGGGTTGATCTGACGGTCCGATTGGAGATCGAATATAATTTGATGGCCCGATATTGAGATCGGGGATGATCTAACGGTCCGATTGGAGATAGGAGTTGATTTGATGGCCCGATATTGAGATCGGGGATGATTTGACGGTCCGATTGGAGATCAGAGTTGATTTGATGGCCCGATATTGAGATCAAGGATGATCTGACGGTCCGATTGGCGATCGGAGTTGGATTGATTATCCGATTGGAGATCAGAGTTGGATTAACGGTCCGATTGGAGATCGGAGCTGGATTAACGGTCCAATTGGAGATCAGAGTTGATTGACGATCCAATTGGAGATCGGAGCTGGTTTGACGGTCCGATTGGTGATCAAAGTTGGATGGACGGTCCGATTGGAGATCGGAGTTTATTTGACGGTCCGATTGGAGATCGGAGCTGGATGGACGGTCTGTTTGGCAATCGGAGCTGGATGGACGATCCGATTGGAGATCGAAGTTGATATACGATCCGATTAGAGATCAAAGATGGATTTGATGGCCCGATATTGAGATCAGGGATGATCTAACGGTCCGATTGGCGATCGGGGTTGACTAGAATACCGATATTGGTGATCGATTTTGACTGGAGTACCGATATTAGTGATTGGATTTGACTGGAGTACCGATATTAGTGATCGGATTTGACTGGAGTACTGATATTGGTGATCGAATTTAACTGGAGTACCGATATTGGTGATTGAATTTGACTGGAGTACCGATATTGGTGATCAGATTTGACTGGAGTACCGATATTGGTGATTGAATTTGACTGGAGTACCAATATTGGTGATTAGATTTGACTGGAGTACCGATATTGGTGATCGAATTTGATCGGTTTACTCTCTTACAGTATTAGTAATAGGACAGGAAATTTTGAGTGTCTACACCAGTCATATATGCTAAATATTGACCAAATATTGTAAGAAAATAGGTTTTCCAAAAATAGAGAGATGAAGTTGAATATGTCTAATCAGGAAAGAGAAGTAGGTCATAAATACTGTGAAGTTTATCAGATATGCTTAGATAGGTATTTATGACAAAATCCAATGTACACAGAAAAAGGTTTAACTGGCACAAAATTACAGAATTGTATTCCAACTCAAAGGTTTTAACATAAAAGTTTTGACAAAAAAAATAACCTACCACAGCAGTTTGAAATGATAACTAAGAAGAAATAAATGTCTAGCATAATGTGTTCTAAGCTATCATCTCTTGGAAAAAAAATAAGTCAACACATGCATGCAGAGAGTACTTATTCTTAATCATAGCAGTCAAATATATATGAGATAGAGATATTATCCGGTCCCAACACAACAAAAAAATTATATAACTATGTATAAAGGAGATGAGATAAAGAGAATATACCTGAAAGCTCGTTCCATAATAAAAATGCATAGCCACAGATTTTCATTTTTCTCGGCAAACTCAGCAGTAAAAATAATACATATATATTTTAAAATATATTTGCATAGTTTAAATAATGTGTAAACATGAAGATGTATGCAATGATGCCTGATATCATAACTTAGTTATTGAAAACACATTAGAGTTTAAGAAGAAAAACCTTACTTCAAAATTAATTTAGGGTTTTTATAGATTAAGAAGGATCAAAGATCTACATATATAAAAATCGTGTTTTAGTAAACCAAAAAAATTGAAAGATAAAAATAAAAGGATATTTAAAAGATTTACAGATCTAGTTTTTAAGATTTGGGATTTTAAATCGTTGAGAATCATGTAAGTAATATGTCGTTTGACAGATCTGAAAAAAAATTAACTATACTAAAAAAATTAAGATAAATCTGGTTTGGAGACCCTAGATATCAGATCTATTCTATAAGATGATGTTAGAGTTTATACCCTAGAGGCCAATTCTTTGATGCAATTGCTTAATATTTTTGATATTATATTTGATTGAATAAATGAATTATTTTATTATGGTTTTATTTACTGCGTTATATAAATGTTAACATAATAAAAGTCCTTAGAATAGTGATACAAATTATATGGCTTCAAGTATGTGACTTGAACATGAGATCATATAATTACAATTAGTATCATTACTCTTAAATGTCCCTAGTCGAGTGTCATTGTTAATGGGACAACAATGATACATCGAGACTAGTATGTGGATTGACTGATGGCTTGAGTCAATGCATAGGTACATGTTAGAGAACAATGTACTGGACAGACCCACCATGAGAATTCTACGTGGAGCATTATGCAAAGTGTCATAAGCAATTCTCATAGTGACAATGATGTAATGATCCTCCAACCTGAAATCACTATATTACTACACGGGAATTTATGTACTTTGATATCATCAAAGGTCACCTTTAATAGGGTAGACAATAAAGGTGATTATTGGGTACATCATGAATCGTGTGAGGAATATGAGTGATCTAGATGGAATTTAACCCTCCTATATAGTAGGGGTGATATCCATAGGCCTCTTGATTGAGTAGGACTATGAAATTCATAGCCATGCTCAAATAGTGATTTATTTCATATAGTCTACTCATCGATCAAGAAAACTCAGATTAAATTCTGAAGAGGATGACACATTCCATGCCTTGAGTTTAATCTAGGATGTCAAGGTTAAAATGATTAAATTACATTGAAACATTGGTCACGAAAAGGTTGTATCGAATCACAGATCTTATTATTATTTGGGTAGCAGTGATGCATTACTAGATGTCGCTCACTGTTTATAATTTTATAATATGATTTTAAAATTATTGCCAACATAATAATAACCTATAGGGTCACACACTTAGAACGTAATTAAAAGGAAATTAATTTAAATTGTAAGGATTTAAATATATCAATATGATTGATAGTATTTAAATTATGAATTTAAATTAATAGGATAATTTGTATATATATGTATATTAATTAAGTAAGACTTAATTAAGATATAATACATATATATATATATATATATATAAATTTGGATTTTATTTTTCTAATTAGATTAGGTTTTGGTTAATACCTTTAACTACTATATATATATATATATATATATATGATATATCAGCCATTTTTAGGGTATTCATTATAAACCCAAACCCTAGCCGCTCTTAGAGATAGACTAGAGAGAAAAACTTTGAAAGTCCACATCCTTGACTGCTAGTACCGCAGCTTTCCTTGCTGCAGATCGTGTGACGATTCGCGGGACGTTCGTGTGGATACCATAGAGACGCAGTTCCTTTGGATTGCGTTGAAGATTCGAAGCTGTTGTAGAATCTCCATCGTCTCCGTTCAGGCTTGAATAATCAGTAAAACAAATCTAAACCTCTGAATTAATATGTTTTCGCATGGAACCTGTTTTAGGATTTCGAAAAAAAAATTAATTTCCGCTGCGTTTATGTGCCGAAATCCCTACAGTGGTATCAGAGCTACTTACAAAACGATTAATTCAGATTACGTGTTTTAATTGTATTCAATATATATGATATATGATGATGCATGTTTGCCGATCTGAAATTGAATATATGATATTCTGCATGTATGCGTATTCTGGAAATCTGTAATATATATATATATGCATGTATATGATGTTTTGATAATCGCATCCTAGAAGGTGGAATAACAATTCAACTTCTGTTCTAATTGGATTAGAAACATGAAGATTCAATTTAATATGATTAATCGAAACTGGACATATATGATATATTTTGGGTGTATTGTTATTATGAGTGTGTTGGCGGATTGTATATGATTCTGGAATTGTTTCAGAGATTCGTATGAAAAATTCTACAATACAGATCAGCCGGACCACCGCCAGGAGGAAGACCCCCCCTTGGACCACCCCCCCCCCCCCCCCGTCGTAGCGCACGATGGTCGTGACCCCAATATTTGATATATAGTTTTCTTTAATTATATAAATTTTGTCACGTGCTTATTGTGATATGCATGGTGCACATTTATGGCCCTTTTAACCCATAGGTTAGTGGTTTTTGGTTTTGAAATACCATGTCGTGCCTTTCTATAAATTCTGATGTAATATTCTCTTCTCACCTAAATCCCCTCGAATGTAACTCAAGGTTTCTTTATGTCATGTAATGTACAATTGTAACCTATCAAGATGACAAGATGATGATGGAAAGGAGACACATGCATGAGGAAGGTTCAAGAAAGCTATTATTTTGAAGACCTTTTACCACCTTAGACTGACCTTCAATCTTTTCATTAGCTTGAAAAGATTGACATAGGGTTGGGCAATAACTGTGACACATTTAATTTTGCACTTTATTTATGCTTGTATACGATATGATATGATAAATACTGTGCATGTTTAATAAGATTAAAATTGGTGAGATTTAAATTAATTAATAAAATCCCTCATAAAATTATTAAGTCTAAATCAGATGCCTTCCAATGAATAACACTCATCAGGACCTTGACCGATGGATGTAGGTTTGCCAAAGCAAAGTATCCTATTTATCTTGGTAAGATGCGATAGGATAATTGTGATATCCAAACTGTTAAAATCATTGGGCCAGACTTAACTAAGTTATCACAATAGGATTGTGGACTTAGAGGCATAGAGTTTGGTAGGTACCATTAGATGGACTAGAAACAAATGTTGTTCACCAAACTATCTAAGAGTTATATATGATATATATGACAAAGGGTTGTCTACCTAAATAATTATGTTTTGAGAGAATAGCTAAAGCTAACTTAAGGCAAAATGAAATATGGATCTTAGCTCACTAGAAAGATTTAATTGAAAATACTTTCCGAATTAATGGTGAGGGCTATTAATTTGAATAAAATAGGTGGGAGGTATATTTTGAATGTACTATTATCAATTACGTAATATCAAAATTCTACAATTTGACTTAGTATTTTTGCACTTATAAATTGTAGATATCAATGGCAAACAACAACACAAATAGTCTTTCACTACGATCAGTCCTTGAGAAGGAAAAATTGAGTAGAATTAATTTCCTAGACTGGCATAGGAACTTGAGGATTGTCCTCAAACAGGAGTGCAAGCTATATGTCCTTGATGGTCCCATTCCTGCAGTACCAGCTAACACTGCACCACGTGTAGAGCATAATGCTTACAAGAAGCATCAAGATGATGCTCTGGACGTGAGTTGTCTCATGCTAGCAACTATGAACTCTGAGCTTCAGAAGCAACATGAGTTAATGGATGCTTATGAGATGATCGAGCATCTCAAGAAATTGTTCGAAGGGCATGCTCGTTAATGGATGCTTATAAGATGATCGAGCATCTCAAGAAATTATTCGAAGGGCATGCTCGACAGGAGAGGTATGATACAAGCAAGGCATTGTATCACTGCAAGATGGGTGAACGTGATCCAGTTGGTCCACATGTGCTGAAAATGATTGGTATATTGAGTACCTTGGTAGGTTGGGTTTTTCGATTACTCCGGAAGCCCAAACTGATCTTGTTTTGCAATCTTTGAATAGCAGCTACTCACAATTTGTTATGAATTACCTCATGCATGAAATTGCGAAACCACTTACTGAGTTGTTGAGCATGTTAAGAACTGCTGAGAACAACATAAAAAAGGCAGGACCCGCTCCCATAATGATGGTGCAAAAGGGGAATGCTAAGGGAATGGGGAAAGGCAAGAAGAAGATAGGATCTAAATCTGCCAAACCCAATCCCAAAACCAAACAGGCTTTAAAACCTAAAGGTGGGGTGGCTAAAGAAGGTGATTGTCACTTCTGCGAAAAACCTGGACACTTGAAGAGGAATTATGATGCTTATATGGAAGAACTGAAGAAAAAGAAAGGAAGTATGACTTCGGATTCAGGTATATATGTTATAGAAGTCAATTTGTCCACTTCTACATCATGGGTATTGGATACTAGATGTGGTTCTCACATTTGTGTTAATGTGCAGGAACTCTGAAGGAGTAGGACTTTGGCGAAAGGCAGGTTGACCTACGATTTGGGAATGGAGCAAAAGTTGCTACACTAGCCGTAGGAACTTATCATTTATTTTTTCCCACTGGGCTAGTATTAGAATTAGAGGATTGTTATTATGTGCCTGCTATGAGCAAAAACATTATTTCTGTTTCTTGTTTGGACAAGAAAGGTTTTTCATTTTTAATAAAGAACAACAGTTGTTCATTTTACTTAAATAAAATATGTTATGGTGTTGCACAATTGTTTAATGGTCTTTATATTCTTAATTTAGAAATGCCTATCTATAACATAAATACAAAATGATTTAAATCAAATGATTTAAATCCGCATATCTCTGGCATTGTTGTTTAGGCCATATAAATGAGAAATGCATATCCAAACTCCATAAAGATGGGTTTTTGGATTCATTTGATTTTGAATCATATGAGAAATGCGAGTCTTGTTTATTAGGCAAGATGACTAAAGCCCCTTTTACTGGACACAGTGAACGGGCTAGCGATGTATTAGGACTTATACATAGTGATGTATGCGGATCCATGAGTTCGTTAGCAAGAGGTGGGTTTTACTACTTCATTACATTTACTGAAGACTTCAATAGATATGGATATATGTATCTTCTGAGACACAAATCCGAATCCTTTGAAAAGTTCAAGGAATTCAAGAATGAAGTTCAAAACCAATTTGGCAAAAGCATAAAAGCCCTTTGATCAGATCAAGGAGGTGAATACTTAAGCCAATACTTTGATGACCTTCTAAAGGAGTGTGGTATTATATCGCAGCTCACTCCACCTGGAACACCACAATGGAATGGTGTGTCTGAAAGGAGGAATCGCACCTTGTTGGACATGGTACAATCGATGATGAGTCATGCAGATCTTCCAATAAGCTTCTGGGGTCATGCCCTAGAGACAGCTGCATTCACACTTAACCGTGTTCCTACAAAGACGGTTCAGAAGACACCATATGAGATGTGGACTGGGAAACGTCCTAGTATGTCATTCATGAAGATTTGGGGTTGCGAGGCATTTGTAAAACGTCTGGCTTCTGACAAGCTCGGACCCAAATCTGACAAATGTAATTTTGTGGGATACCCAAAGGAAACAAAAGGGTATTATTTCTACAAACCTTCTGAGAACAAAGTATTTGTTGCTCGAACTGGTATTTTTCTAGAAAGAGAATTTGTCTCTAAAGGAAACAGTGGGAGGAAAGTAGAACTCGAAGAAGTTCGAGAACCACAAAATATCATTGAACCTGAGTTGGAACATGAGCAGGAACCACAAGATATTATGGAAAGTGAACCTGCTCAAATTACACGAGGCATTCGTAGATCTGGTAGGACACGCCAAGAGCCCGAGAGATATTATGGATTTCTTGTGACTCAAAATGGCGATGTGATGCTCATAGATCATGATGAGCCTGCTTCCTACCAAGAAGCTATGAATGGACCAGATTCTGAGAGATGGCTTGAAGCCATGAAATCTGAGATGGACTCTATGTATACTAACCAAGTATGGACTTTGGTTGATCCACCCGAAAGGGTAAAACCAATCGGGTGCAAGTGGGTTTTCAAGAAGAAAACCGACATGGATGGTAATGTACAAACCTATAAAGGCCGACTGGTAGAAAAATGTTTCAAACAAGTTCAAGGTGTTGACTATGATGAAACCTTCTCTCCAGTGACAATGGTTAAATCCATCAGGATCTTACTTGCTATTGCAGCCTTTTATGATTACAAAATCTGGCAAATGGATGTCAAAACTGCTTTCCTTAACAAAAATCTCCTTGAGGATGTGTCTATGACACAACCTGAGGGTTTTGTCAATCCAAAGGATGCTGGAAAGGTATGTAAGCTGCAACGATCCATTTATGGATTGAAGCAAGACTCTCGGAGTTGGAATCTTCTATTTGATGAAGCAGTCAAAGAGTTTGGCTTCATAAAAAATGAAGATGAACCTTGTGTATATAAGAAGGTTAGTGGGAGTCACATTGTATTCCTGGTATTATATGTTGACGACATATTAATTATTGGGAATGGCATTCCTTCCTTACAGGCTGTAAAAACATGGTTAGGAAAATGTTTCTCCATGAAAGATTTGGGCGATGCAACCTACATTTTAGGTATCAAGATCTATTGAGATAGATCGAGAAAAATGCTCAGCCTAAGTCAAAGTACATATATTGATAAAGTGCTGAAATGGTTCAGCATGCAAGAGGCAAAAAGAGGACACTTACCCATGTCTCATGGTGTTAAGATCTCTAAGGCCCAATGTCCTAAATTATATGATGATGAGGAGCGTATGAGAAAGATTCCTTATGCTTCGATAATTGGATCTATCATGTATGCAATGATATGTACTCGTCCGGATGTCTCGTATGCTTTGAGCATAACGAGCAGATACCAGTCGAATCCAGGTGAAGGTCACTGGACAGCAGTCAAGAATATCCTCAAGTACCTGAAAAGGACTAAGGATTCATTCTTGGTATATGGAGGTGAAGACGAATTGGCAGTAAAGGGTTACACAGATGCTAGTTTCCAGACTGACACAGATGACTATAAGTCTCAGTCAGGTTTTGTGTTTTGCCTTAATGGTGGTGCTGTTAGCTGGAAAAGTTCGAAGCAAAAGACAGTAGCTGATTCTACGACAGAGGTAAGTATATTGCTGCTTCTAGTGCGGCCAAGGAGGATGTATGGATTAAAAAGTTCGTCACTGAACTTGGTGTTGTTCCAACCATTGTTGATCCGGTTGAGCTATACTGTGATAATAATGGAGCCATTGCACAAGCTAAGGAACCCAGATCTCACCAACGATCCAAGCATATACTTAGGCAGTACCATCTCATCTGTGAAATCATTGATAGAGGAGATGTACATATAAGTAGAGTGCCAACAGATGATAATGTTGCAGATCCACTGACCAAATCTTTGTCGCAGCATAAGTACGAAGGTCACACTAGTTCCATGGGTATTAGATACATGAGTGATTGGCTCTAGTGCAAGTGGGAGACTGTTAGAGTTTATGCCCTAGAGGCCAATTCTTTGATGTAATTGCTTAATATTTTTGATATTATATTTTATTGAATAAATGAATTATTTTATTATGGTTTTATTTACTGCGTTATATAAATGTTAACATAATAAAAGTCCTTAGAATAGTGATACAAATTATATGGCTTCAAGTATGTGACTTGAACATGAGATCATATAATTACAATTAGTATCATTACTCTTAAATGTCCCTAGTCAAGTGTCATTGTTAATGGGACAACAATGATACATCGAGACTAGTATGTGGATTGACTGATGGCCAAATCTCATTGGTCATAAATATATGAGATATTGAGTCAATGTATATGTACATGTTAGAGAATAATGTACTGGACAGACCCACCATGAGAATTCTACGTGGAGCATTATGCAAAGTATCATAAGCAATTCTCATAGTGACAATGATGTAATGATCCTCCGACCTGAAATCACTATATTACTACACGGGAATTTACGTACTTTGATATCATCAAAAGTCACCTTTAATAAGGTAGACAATAAAGGTGATTATTGGGTACATCATAAATTGTGTGAGGAATATGAGTGATCTAGATGGAATTTAACCCTCCTATATATTAGGGGTGATATCCATAGGCCTCTTAATTGAGTAGGACTATGAAATGCATGGCCATGCTCAAATAGTGATTTGTTTCATATAGTCTACTCATCGATCAAGAAAACTCAGATTAAATTATGAAGAGGATGACACATTCCATGCCTCAAGTTTAATCTAGGATGTCAAGGTTAAAATGATTAAATTACATTGAAACATTGGTCACGAAAAGGTTGTATCGAATCACAGATCTTATTATTATTTGGGTAGCAGTGATGCATTACTAGATGCCGCTCACTGTTTATAATTTTATAATATGATTTTAAAATTATTGCCAACATAATAATAACCTATAGGGTCACACACTTAGAACGTAATTAAAAAGAAATTAATTTAAATTGTAAGGATTTAAATATATCAATATGATTGATAGTATTTAAATTACGAATTTAAATTAATAGGATAATTTGTATATATATGTATATTAATTAAGTAAGACTTAATTAAGATATAATATATATATAAATTTGGATTTTATTTTTCTAATTAGATTAGGTTTTGGTTAATACCTTTAACTGCTATATATATATGACATATCAGCCGTTTTTAGAGTATTCATTATAAACCCAAACCCTAGCCGCTCTTAGAGAGAGACTAGAGAGAAAAACTTCGAAAGTCCAGATCCTTGGCGGCTAGCACCGCAGCTTTCCTTGCTACAGATCGTGTGACGATTCGCGGGACGTTCGTGTGGATACCGTAGAGACGCAGTTCCTTTGGATTGCGTTGAAGATTCGAAGCTGTTCCAAAATCTCCATCGTCTCCGTTCAGGCTTGAATAATCGGTAAAACAAATCTAAACCTCTGAATTAATATATTTTCGCATGGATTCTGTTTTAGGGTTTCAAAAATTTTTTAATTTTCGCTGCGTTTATGTGCCGAAATCTCTACAGATGATAGATCTATTTTACAAATAGCTAGATTCAGGGTTTAAATAAGTTGAAGAAGATGACTTATCAAATTAGAAACTTAGGGTTTCCCCCCCCCCCCTTTTTTAAAATAGATCGGAACAAATCAATACCAAACAACATAAAAGTTTTGAAAATCAATTTTGAGAGATAAAGCTAGCTACAATCGTTTGAAACATTCAAGAGACCAAAAAAATTAAAAACAAATCTCAAATAAACACAACAACAAAAAAACGAACAACTAATCGGTAGGAATATGAATTAGAGGGTATAGAAGCGATTAATCAGTATATATTTTTCATAATCGAACTAAAGATCAAGGACGAGAATGGCTTAGGGGATGAGAATGGCTTAGTGTTTGAGAGAGTTTGGGGAGAGAGGAAGAGAAATCGACAGAGGAAAGAAAGAGAGAAAAAAAAAAGAAATGAAATAAAAAATGAATTGTTTAAATTTATATTTTAGGTTATTAGATTAATATAACGGCTGTGATGAGATCCGAGAATGGATCAACGATCGAGATGTGATCTGAGTTTAAAACTTTTAAGTTGGCCGATTGAATTTGATCCAAAGGTTGAGATTGATTTGTGCTTTTAATTGGATTGATCTAACGGCTCTGATGTGTAATCCGTGTGATTTGTTTATGTGACTCCTGATTCGTAGATTCTGAGTGACACGGATTGGTCCTATAGTGACGATTAGATCAGTTATTTAATTGATAGTTCAGATTAAGTTTCTATTAAAAGAAATGTAATTATATATATTTATAATAATATATGTACATAAAATTATATATAATTAATGTATTATTAAATATAAGTATATTATATATATTAATAGAAATAAAAATATTAATGCATATATTTATAATAATAATGTAAATATAATAATTTTATAAATATGTTATAATTAATTATATGAATATAGTACTAATACATATGTAATTAGATAAATAATGTAACAGTAGAATTTTATAAATATATAAGAATATATAAATATGATGAAAATGCTTATAAAAATATAACAATGAGAAGATAAATTTAACTAATGACTATAAATTAAAAGTATATATATATATAAAAGCTAGCTAACAAAATTCATTTAAATTTATAAGTAATTAAGTATTCAAAATTTTAATTTAATATGTAGTAAAAATAGTTTAAAGATAAGATAATAATTATAAGGAAATATCTAACATTCCTAAATCTAAACGTAATTTACAAAATCTACCAGAACTTAAAGGTTTAGTAAATATATCAGCAATATTTAATTATGTATCAATATGCTCTAATTTAATAATACCACTATTTACATGATCACATAAGAAATGATGTCTAACATCAATATGTTTTGATCTATCATGTAATACAGTATTTTTACTTAAGTTTATGGCACTTGTATTATCATATAAGATTGAGACACAATTAAATTTTATATTGTAATCAGCAAGGGTTTGTTTCATCCATAATATTCGCGCACAACGACGTGCAACACCTATATATTCAGCTTCGATGATTGAAATAGATACTGAGTTTTGTTTCTTGAAAAACCAAGAAACTAAACATCCACCTAAAAATTGACAGGTGCCACTTATGCTTTTTCGATCAACATGATGACCAGCATAGTCAGAGTCTGAAAAATAAACAAGATCAAATGGTTGACCTTTAGGATACCATAGACCTATGTCTGTAGTTCCTTTGAGTAATTAAATATTCTTTTCACTGCAACCAATGTGATTCCTTGGGGTTTGATTGAAATCAGACACATTTATAAATACTGAACATAATGTCAGGCCTACTAGCTGTGATGTATAGAAGACTACCAATCATTCCTCTATACTTCTTTGTGTCAACACTTTTTTCATTTTCATCAGCAGTTAGTTTATCAATGGTTAACATGGGAGTATTAAGAGGTTTCACAGATTCTAGACTAAATTTCTTAATCATTTCTTTGCAGTATTTAGATTAAGAAATATGAATTATTTTTTCTCCTTACTTGATATGCAATCCTAAGAAGATATTTAATTCTCCTATCATACTCATTTCAAATTCCTTACTCATGTTTTCAGAAAAATCATTGCACATAGTAATGCTAGTAGAACCAAAATGATGTCATCAACATAGATTTGTAAAATAAGGATATCATCATTTTTATACTTAGTAAATAGAGTAGTATCGACGGTACCTCTTTTAAAATCATTTTCTAGTAAAAATTTACTTAACCGTTCATACCACGCTTTGGGGGGCTGTTTTAAACCATATAAAACTTTATGCAGTTTATACACATAATCAGGATAATCAGCATCTTCAAAGCCAGGAGGTTGTTTAACATAAACTTCCACCTTAATAACACCATTTAAAAAGGCAGATTTGACATCCATTTGAAATAGTTTAAAATTTTTATGGCATGCAAAAGCTAATAACATACGTATAAACTCAATTCTAGCAACATGAGCATACGTTTCATCATAATCAATACCTTCAAGTTAATTGTACCCTTGGGCAACTAGTCTTGCCTTTTTACGTATGACTGTTCCACTTTCATCTAATTTGTTACAAAAAACCCATCGAGTTCCAATAATGGAAGTTTCCTCGGGTTTTGGAACTAATTCCCAAATTTTATTTCTTGTGAATTGTTCAAGTTCATCATGCATGGCTATAATCTAATCTTCATCAAGCAATATATTTTTTTATGTTTTTAGGCTCAATTTGAGATAACAAAGATAAATGACCGGCTAGATTTTGTACTTGTGATCTCGTAAGAATTCCTTTTATCGATGTCACCAATTACATTTTCTATCGGATGATTTTTAATGACATATGACTCTTTGGGTAAGTCATTTAACTTAGGATTGATATTTTCAAGAGGATTACTATTGACAGGTGGAGATGTATTTTATAGTTTTAGTTCTTCCATATTTCTAAGAATGTCTTCAATGACAACATCATTATCTACTAGCTCTTTATACTTTGGAGGGGGTTTAGACTCATCAAAGGTTAAATTCATTGACTCCTCAACGACTAGAGTTATTTTATTAAAAACTCTATATATTTTACTATTAAGTGAACATCCCAGAAATATTCATTCATCATATTTGGGATCGAATTTCACCAAATATTGTTTAGTATTCAGAATAAAACATTTACTCCCAAAAACACGAAAGTAGTTTATTTTGGAGTTCTTTTATAATAAAGCTCATAGGGAGTTTTGAGCAACACTGGTCTTAGTAAAACTCGATTTAAGATATAATAAGATGTTGTAACTGCTTCAGCCCAAAAGTATTTAGGAAGTCGATATTCATTTAGTATAGTATTGGCCATTTCTTGTAAAGTAAGATTTTTCCTTTCAACCACACCGTTTGATTGTGGTGTGTAAGGAGGAAAAAAGTTTTGGCTTATACCATGCTCATTACAGAACATTATAAAATCAGAATTATCAATTCTCTTCAATGATCAGATCGAATATAAACAATAGAGCTTCCCTGTTGATTTTGAATTTTCTTATATAATGCAGAGAAAGAGTTTATCGCTTCATTATTGAATTTTAGAAAATCAACCCATGTGAATCATGAATAGTCATCAACTAGAACTAGAATATAGACAGCACCTCCCATGTTCTGTTTAAGGATAGGACATACCAAATCCATATGCAAGAGTTTTAATAGTCGAGAGGTTGACACTGTGAATTTAAGTTTATGAGATGCATGTATTTATTTTACTAATTCACATGCTTCACATATATGGTCTTTTAAAAAATTTAGTTTTGGAAGACCGCGGACATGTTCCTTAGAGGATATATTATTTATCAATTTCATGTTAATGTGTCTTAACCTACGATGCCAAAGCCATGGATCATCATTGGCAAATACCAGACAAACATTGTCCAGGTGAGAATATGTATCTAAGTCACACGTGTACACATTTTGACTTCTAGGACATAATAAAACTAATTTACCATATTGATCATATATTGAACAGTTACGAGGACTAAAAGATATTTTAAAACCACTACCACATAGTTGGCTAATAAATAGAAGATTATACTTGAGTCATGTGACTAATTGAACGTTAGAGATTGTTATATGTTTATTACCTACACTTTCAATTCCAATAACCTTACCTTTGTTGATATCTCTAAAGGTTACTTCACCACAGTCTGTAGTTTGTAGATTACTCAATTTTGATTTATCTCATGTCCTGTGTCTTGAACAACCGCTATCAAGATATCATTTATTGTTACTAGAATCAGCTGCGAGACATACCTGCAATAGATAATAGTTTCACAAACTAGTACCCTTTAATAAGAATGGTCCTTTGGGTGATTTTTCCATTTTGTATAAGGATCATTTGTATTTTTCTTTACAAAATTTGGTACAGGATAATAAGTTTTAGTAGACACAAGTGTTCTTTGGGTAGCAGATCTATAAGATGCATTGTTTACTCTATTATTGTATCCTAAAAAGTTTTGATGAAGATTTCTAGATAATCTTTCATTTTTTTTGATAATGAAATTATTTTCTTATATTCTTTGTGACAATAGGTGTAGAGTAAGTTTCTTTTGGTACCCAAATCATTTTTCCTTTATAGTTTCCAATTTTGGCATTACATATGTGAACGGAATGATCATTCCTATTACAGTAAGAACATTTAGTAAAGAGAGATGTATGACTTTCTTTTTCTTTGCTTTTAATATGATAAAGTCATTTATCTTTTGTTCTACTAGATTATCCAATATATCCTAATCCCTCTTTATTAAAACCACATCTTTGTTGATTAAGCATAACATCAAGATTTTCTTTTCCTTTTGAGAATTTAATGAATGTTGAGTTTAAGTCATCACGTTCTATAGTCAACGTTCTAATTTGATTTATTAAATTGGATTCTTCACTTTCCTTTTCTAATCCTAATTTTTGAGATGAATTTTCCTCCTTGAGTGTTTTAATTTCTTCACTTAAATCTTGATATAGTATTTGAGAATCCTCGATAAGAACAACGAGAGTTAAATTTTCAACTTCAAGTTTTTCAATAGAAATAATAAGTGTCTAATCCTAATTTTTGAGATGAATTTTCCTCCTTGAGTGTTTTAATTTCTTCACTTAACTCTCGATTTAGTATTTGAGAATCCTCGATAAGAACAACGAGGGTTAAATTTTCAACTTCAAGTTTTTCAAGAGAAATAGTAAGTGTTGAATTTTCTATTTCAAGTAGTTCTTCCTTTAATATAAGATTTTCTAAAGATTCATTTTCTAGTTTCTCATTTTCTTCTTTTAAGGTTTCATTAATTATAATTAGATTTGAATTTTTTATTTCAAGATTTCTATTAGTTTTAATTAATTTTTCTAATAAAATTTTTAGTTTAATATCTTCTTTAATAATTTAATTATCCTCGTATAAACAATTATATGCTTCTTGTAATTCATGATGTTCTTCATTTATATTTTCTAAATTATGTGTGACAAATGAAGTACTAGGTAATTGATGTCCTGAATTTACCTAAGATCTTGGCGATGAATCATTATCTGCCATTAAACATAGATTTGCGATTTTCACGGTTTGTTCGGTAGTTACTTCTTCGTCATTTAGATCTCAACCTTCATTAGCTACTAGAACTTTGTTGTTGACTAGTTTTGGACAGTCCTTTTTAAAATGTCCTGGCTGGTTGCATTAAAAACATGTATTTGAGTTTTCATTTGAGCTAGCATTTCTGAAGTTGCTGTTGTTCGTTTTGAAATTTTCTCTTGGTGCTTTTGTCTTGAAGGCTTGCTTATTTTTGAAGTTGTTGAAGTTGTTGTTTGTCATCATAAAACCTTTGTCATATCTTCTTACTTTACTTTAGATTACTCTCCTAAGTTGTCTTAATAATAGAGTAACTTTGTTATTATCTAAACTTAAAAGTTCTTCATTTAACTCATCATCATCACTTTCTTGATCTATGAGTAGAGCTTTGAAAGCGATTTCTTTCTTTTTGCGATCTGTATCTGATCTTGCTTTGTCGACTAACATTTCGACTTCGGGGCACAAAGATTTCCAATAAGGCTATCAAGAGGATATGTAGTTAGATCTTGCATTTTCTTGAATGTTGTAACGTTCATTTTCCACACAGATGAAAGGGCTTTGAGAATTCTTCTATTTTTCTAATTGGTTGTGTAAGCTTTTCCCAGTTGTTCCATACTCTTAAATTAGAGCAACTTTTCTGGTGTCTTTGATATGATTGGTTCCTTCATAGGTTACAATCAAATTTTCCCAAATTTCTTTAGCATTCTTGCAGTTGTTAACTCTTTTGTACTCTTTTTCTATGAGAGCACTAGTCAGTACTTGTTCGGGTCTAGAGGCTATATTCATAGTCTCCTCATCTTTGGTGGTGAATTCATTAGCATCTTTCTCAATGATCTATTCACCTTCAATTTTTGTGAGAATTTTTACACCTCGTTCTATTGTCAGCCAGACTTTAATTCCAATACCAATTGAAAATCTAATAATAATTCATAATGGGGGGTTGAATATATTATCACTGTTTAAAAATTATCTTAGGCCTTTTTGAATTTTTAGTAAATTATTTTGCAGTGTCAGAAATTAATAATCAAGATAGTAAAAATTCAATCACACAATACACAGATATTTATCTGGTTCACAACATATAACTCGGGTATGTTGTTACGTCCAGTCTCAAGCACCTCTTCAGGACTTGATATCATATTACTCACAGTAATAAAAACTCTTTCAATAGGCGGAGAAGCATGTACAAAGTTTTAAAGATTAACTTACAACTATACATAACTAACTTATCTTGGACAACGAACTTCCAACTTATTCCTCAAGCTTAGTTGTACATTTACTCTGAGTTCAGTTTTATTCTAAGATCTAGTCTTGAAAAATAGATTTTTTTCTCACCTCACAAGTACACTAGAGACCCAACTCCCAGCTTACCTCTCTAAGACTCTGGTCTTGGTCAAAGAAATTCTTATCTTTCTCATAGATACATAAAATAAACTAACTCTACCATTTTCCTTTTATAAAAGATTTGAGAGAAATATGCTTCTTAAATAAGCAGATATAATTTAGTGCAGATATAAAAGTTTAACTTACTTTTATATTTTGTATGAAAAAGTGCTTCTAAGAAAGAAGATAAAAGGTTTAATTCAAATTAATAAAGATCTTGCTTTTCTTTATAAAGAATGTGTTTCTATGTTAAACAGATTTAGTAAAAATCTTTTTCTTTATATAAATAAAGAATGTGTTTCTATATTAAACAGATCAAGATTTGAGTTTAGATATATAAGTTTAAATAACTTATATAATGCAACAAGTATTTTTATAAATGAATAATGTTGTGTGCAAAAATACTTGTGATGATAATTTATCAAGTATAACAATTTGATTAATTAAATAATATTTGATATAACAAATAAATTTGTTTCACTCAAATATATATATTATATTATATTTGATCTACGTTTTGAAAATTTGGTCACTTCGGATTTTAAAGACCGTTAGATAATATTTCTTTAAAGAAATATCTCCGAATATCGGTATCTAATACTGACTAAATTTTATTTTCACAATCTGATATTTATATGAATACTTTCGATCGATCACTTAGAACTTCAAACACTGTTCGAATAATATTCGTGTTAAAGAATATCTCCAAATATCAGTATCTAAAACTGATCTATTTTACGATATTTATTTAAATAAATTATATCAATAAAGGATCACTTAGAACTTCAAACAACGTTCAAATGATATTCATGTTAAAGAATATCTCCAAATATCGATATCTAAAACAGATCTTTTAATTGATAAGAATAGATTATATATATATATATATAAATAAATGTGTAGAATAATTTATATTTGTATATCTATAATTATAATAGTTATTAGATAATGAAAATACAACAATTTAATAACTTATCTCAAATACTTGACTAATTTTTATCTTCTTCAAAAGATTAGAACTGTGAGTAGAAGATAGAGAGAAAGCTTCTTTAGAGAAAAATTATGTACGCAAGGAGATAGAGCTTTTCTTATGAATTGGTAAGGTAAAATGAAGTGAAAACTTCCTATTTATAGGAGATTTTTGAGTCGAGGGTAAACAAGTAATTTGGAGATTCATTTTGAAATTATTAACTCATATTGCTTTGATAGAAAAGGCAGGCTCAGATTTAATGTGCATCACACAGATTGGGCAATTTAGTTGATAATAAATGCTTGCCAACTCTTTAATGTTAGCACATTTGAACTAATAATGTTCCAGCACATGCATCCTCACAAAAGTCAACAAGGCTTTAGCCTTTTCTTCCTCCTCATAGGCACACATACACACACGATATGCACACATATAATACATATATCACTACATTCACGCACACGGATATGTATGCATTTAAACATATATATATATATATATATATATATATATATATATATACCTTTTTGCCTTTTTGTGGAAATAATCTCAAAATGATTTTTGAGAGCTTTAGATAATAAAATTATTTTGAGAATAAATAGGAAATCTCCTTGCCTTAGGAAATGTTATTATATGAATAAATTTTACTAACACTTGATATTTAAATTATCAAGGTTAACAAAAATAAATTTAATTTAGGATGAAAAAACATTTTTGGACAGAATAAAATAGTATATTTAAAACAATTTTGTATAAAATCCTATGGAGAGGATTATACCCATATAATAAATCCTATTACTTAAATATTATTATCATTAAAATAAACTTAAAGGTTTGGAGACCTATCACTTTTGTTTAGTTGTTGAAGGTTTATAAGAATATGAGCATGATTCTTAATTTTGTTGTTTTATATGCAACTGTTATACTTGTTGGGCATGTAAATGCTCATTCTTGCTTTGAAATTAAATATTTTCAGTGAAAACTGAGCATGCAGAGGGTTCTGGAAAGAATAAGGTCAAAGACAAGATGAATGAATAAGAGTATATGGATCCTATCTGTAATAGATAGAGTTATTTTAAATAATTAGTATGTTAATTCTAAAGTTATGAAGATTTAAAGGTCATGGAACCTGGGTATGTAATAATAGTATTGTAATAGCTAGTAATTACCTTCTTGTTAGTATGAATGCATGGATGAATGTTTGTTTATGTTTAGTACCGTGGAGCACCGTATCTGGAGTTTAAAGGTACTCAAATTTGTCACAACATGCGACACTTCGAAAGGACATTCAAACTTTAATTCATGAACAACTTCACGAACATTGTGAAGAAGAGAAAGGGCGGTTGTAACATAAGCTTAACGGTGATCTTTGGCAGAGTCAAATCTTAATATAGCTTAGTCGTGGTCCATCTTAGTTTCCGTTCGTTACGGGAATAGAATACTTCCTCTAGTGCCTCTTCCAAGCATAACATCGATAGGTCAACTACTTCAATTAGGTATCGCACCCCATTGTTTCTATTGTTTTTGGAAGAATAAGCCAGTAATCTGCTAGTTAAGAGAAGAAGAATCCCAAGATCTAGGGCCAGTTTTTATATGGGGATAATGCTCTTATTCAAGAAAGAACGTTTGGAGGAGGATACATATTGTCTAATCGGGCTGGAAAGGTTGGACTAATAAATAGGCAGTAAAGTCTTGAGAAAAAAGAAGAAAATTCCAAAGTTTAGGAAGTTGTCCAGGTAAAGAAATATGGGGAAGGGAGAGAAATGGGAGCTTTGCGGGCATCACTATTGATTTTTTTTTTACCACTAAAGCCCTCCACAAGTATAGTGGGGAATCCAATCAAGCTAAAGCAAGTTAATGCCAATACCCTATATATTGGCATTGACTTAAGCTTCGCCCTCTTGCTCTTACTCACCTAAAGTATTTGGTTGGCAATGGACAGCATACACACTTATGGTATGACCCTTGGATTAACGGTACAGCCATCAACCTAAGCCCTTCCATTTTGTCTAACTCCGGCTTTACATCTACTGATAAGGTCAGTTCTATTATATTGGGGAATAATTGGAACCTTCAAGGTAGCAGTCAAGGCAATCCTCACAACCATCGCATTTCCCATGTTGTCATCATGCTCAGAAGGCAAGTGCAACTTCTCCCTAATCCTTTACCAAGGCTGGATAGAATTACATGGGATGATTGGGACATCAACAAAATCAAGGCCAAGCATTTGTGGGAGTCTATCCGTGCACGCAAACCTCTGGCCTCATGGAGTTTCATTCCGTGGAACAAGCTTCATGTCCCAAGGTATTCTTTCATTCTATGGCTGGGCATTTTAAGGAAGCTCCCCACAAATGATAGAACTATGTATTACACTGGTAGGACATAGAACTGTCCTCTTTGTAACCTTCACCCAAAGTCCTTTGATCACTTTTTTTTCAACTGTGCTTACTCAATCTCGATACTTCAACCTGCTATGAACATTGGAAATTGGAGAACCTTCCCTTCGGCATGGGATGCTATTATGGATTTCCTCACGACTTATCATGACACTAAACTTTCAAGAAACATCTTATGCCTAACAGTTGCTACTTGTTTTTATTAAATTTGGGAGGCTCGGAACAAAAAGATTCATGGTGATATCCTAATTCCCCCAAGAAATCTTGCCAAGGATGTTATTCATCTCATTAAATCACGGCTCTCTACATGTAAATCTTTTATCAAGGCAACTACTAGCCAATATTTCTATAATTGGTTACTTACTAGTTCAGGATAGGGCTCTCTTCCTTGTATAGTTTGATCATCTTTAGCTTTGTTTGCTAGATGATGTTCCTATATTCTAGGGTATGCCCCTGTGCCATTGTCTTTTGGTTCTTTTTATACAAACAAACAAATTTAGCAAAAAAAAAACCCTATATATTGAAAGGGAGATGAATACAATTCAAATATAATAAAAAGAAGCAGATGTAAAACAGTCTAGTTTATGTTTGACTCCGAAAGCAAGTACATTATTTATCCAAAAACTTATACTTCCATGAGATACCACAGTGGGGTTAGAGGAGTCATTTGGAAGCAAGTGCTTTAGTCCGATTTTCACAAGCTCCAATACCCGGAAAGGGATATATTATAAGCAGGGATCCATAAATCTAGTTAGAGGAGCTAGTGAGCTTTAGTCCTGGATCACCCATTTTGTCCAGCTTTTGGGGAAATAGTAGCTCGCAACCAAAAGGAATGTATGATTCAATTGTCTTTGATAATGCATGTGATAGACAAATATGGCGATCGATCTATATCTACATCTCTCCCTAGGACTATGTCTCAATCTCCTAGGTGCGAAATTTAAAGGACTAGTTCCTATGGAGATTTTCCTTGGTTTAATTCCATGTCTTATGACGAAAGGGGAGTTAACATGGTGTAAAGTGAAGATTGGGGGACGTAAAACAAAATTCCTTTCTGGATATTTCGAAGGTGTAGCCTAGGCAACGAAAAGGGGCCCGATACTTCAACTAGAGGTGCGACCTGTTGTTTCAACAAACCCCAACCTAGCGTCACACGTTCTCCGGTTCGAAGGGATCCAGTGCCCAATTACTGACTCCTCTCGAAATTGCATTATCGGAGCAGGAATGGCTGTTAGTGGACACCCACCACTTTTCACCGGTTAGAGGGGTCCTCTTTAATATAATAAGAAAAGATGTTCACAGGGCCAAAAAGACTCGGTCATAGGAACTTATACTACCTACACACTGGTAAACGAAAACCAGTTCAACTGGATTAGAGTAAACAACAATGTCGAATCAGGCTGCCCCTTGCCTTAGAAGAATTCACACGTGGCCACCAGCTTTCCCAAAATAAAGGGAGATATGCTAGTTTCTACTCACAGAAATATCCAACCCATATTATAGTCAAGTTGTCCGTGTATCTTTCTGATCTCCTTTCCTTCTATTCATCCCATTTTTGGCTTTGATCAATTCAAGGTGAAAAGTGGGATTGGCTAAAAAAAGAGGGAGAAAGGAGAGTGGGCTTTTAATTCCAAGACAGTTTTGTCGGTTATTTCCTTTAGAACAACTCCTTGTAAGGTTTCATAAACATTATATTCGGTAACTACACATTATAACACGTATCAATATGTATTTCTTTTGTTTTTACTCTATCTGTCGGCCGCTCAAGCTCCACATTTTAAGTTCGTTATCCTAATCGTATCCTCTGCTCCACCGGGAGCCTGGCCCCTTCTTCTATCTTATCTACTGCCTTGCTCCTCGGCTCCATACTACTTTAGCCGCTCGCTGTAATAGCTTGCTTCTCGGGTGGCTCGCACCCTGGGTGGTGCGGCTGAGCCAGAGTGGGCTCAGCAGTCGGCTTATCTTTTTGAGCCCACACATAAAGGCATAATTAGTTCTAGAAATTAAAGACAATAATGTCTTACCATATCATTATTCTCAAATAACTACTACATTTGTCCCTAAAAGGATGACAAAATGACAATTTTCACATAAATTAGATAGTAAAAAAAGTAAGAGTATAAATTTTCTTCCAATCTATCCTTGGATTTTGGGTTTGGAGTGAGAGAGAATTAATGTGAACCACTCATTTGTGATGTGAGTGATGTATAATCAAGGGTAAATTAGTTCATTAAAAAAATTAATTGGCTTGTTGACTTTGCTCATCTTTTTGAGGACAAAATCTTTTATAAACTTAGTCGTGATAAATCTCCATCCCTTGATTTTGATGATGACTTGGCTTATGAACTAATCCTTATCACTTTATATCTAAAGGGTTCATATAGCATAATGTATATCTCCTATACATCAGACTGCATTGGTACAACTACATTAATCAAAGTGATCGTGAAGAAGCACTTGAATTGAGGCAACAAGCATCGTGTCACTAGGACTTCATGTAAGGTCATATGCCTTAAATATATTTTGATTCAAAGCTCTAGAGTTGCATTGCACGAAAAGCATGATAATAAATAATTATGTTTTCATAAACTAAAAAGAAAATATCTGTTATTTGAAAACTAACTATTAAAACAGATTTTAGTTTTGAAAAAATATCCTTTCAAAATTTGTTATATCTTTCATGTTTAAACGAAACATGTATCATGGAGTGACAAAAATTACCATGATTAAATTCCCTTAAAATCTGCTCATGTCTAATGAAAATAAAGAAGTGCTGAAAATTTGGAAAGTTTTGTTTTCAACAGTAATATGGTTTGATTTCAAAACAGATTGATTGGCTAAATCAATTAAGCATCCTAAGGGATATTCAGTAGATCAAAGCTTATTTCCTTCGGTCATAAACGACTATGTTTTCTAACTGCTAGAAAATCAATTAGCAAATAAATTATAAAGATAAATCTGCCCAAATTGATTCATTTTAGTCAAACGGCTATAATATGTTGATAGTATAAAAAGCTTTCAGCCGTGTCCTAAAAGAACGAACTAATCAAAATTGAAAACACCAAGTAGAAACAAAAAGTTATACACTAAGTTTTCTAATCTTCAAAAGTCGTAGTTGTTGTGCTTATTCGAATTACTGTGAAGGGTCATACAACTTCTGCATTACTCTGATTATATCATATAAACAATCCTCAAGTACTCGGTGATATCTTTTCTCTCGTTATGTGATTATTGCATATAAAAAAGTTTTGAATTGATTTATATTTATTGCTTTGATCATAGTTGATATTGTAATTTGATTAAAATCAATATTGTGTAATAGACTAAGGTTGTTGGTCTATTGGATACTAATCTGTGTGAGATTAGGGCGACTGTTACAGAGAAGTGTAAAGTAAGCACAAGTGTTTGGGGTGCATAGGTACACAAAGGGAGCAAAGGTGCTCAAGGGAGTATAAGTACTCAGGGGTTCAAAAGTGCACAAGGTGAACATAGGTGTTCAAGATTATTGGTAAACTTGTTGTGTAACAGCGTCACATTAATTAAGAAAGTGAGTCTCCAATAACAATTGGTATTGTACATGGATTGGGCCATTAGTCTAGAGATTAGGAGCTGAACCACGTAAAAATTCTCCGTTTTCTTGTGATTGTTTTTCTTATTTAAAGCTGTAATTTGCTTGAATTTGCTTTATAGTGTAAAACTAAAATATAAACACCTTAACATATATATTTCATCATATAAGTGTTTATACCAACTCAGGTCATAAATTGTTTTAATCAAATCAGCTTGCAAAACTCGATCAGTAAATTGCTTCTGAAAATAGAGACTGTAACAAGCAGCATTTTTCAATTCGGTAGACTGCATTCTTAACAGATCCTATTAAAACAAAAATTGGACATCACTTGCCCCACATTTATTCAACCCCCCATTCTAAGTGTGCCTATCTAAATTTCACTTACGAGAACGGAGAGAGCATTAATCTTCTTAAAATTCAGGTTTCTCACTTTAATCAATAAAAATGGTCGTATTTATTTGTAAAAAAAAATAATTAAATTTGACACAAGTTTATTTATTTTTTAAACTAACATTTTCATACATAGTAATATTTCTTCTATAGTATTTAATATAGATTATTGCATTAATTAAAATAAAATAAATATAAATTTTGAGAATTTTAAATTTTCATAAATTAACAGATTTCTTTTTAAAGTCAACAGATATGATAAAAGACATTATTGTTCTTAATGATTCCAAAATTACATTTAAACATTTTTCTTTTTATTATAATGCCATGCCAGTTTATTTAATGAGGTAGCGAACGTTTGAAACTTTGAATACTATATTAATACTCTCAAAAAAAGTACCCGAAGAATTTTTTATAAATAAAACGTGAAGGACTAAAGTTAAACCAAAAACACGAGTATAAAGACCAAATTGGTTGTTTTGCCGACCAAAAATTTCGACTGTCGAACACTGTCATTCAAGCATCCGTCTTCCAAAAAAGCTATTGATTTGTTCAATAATCAGTATACATCAATAGCAAATTTCACCCCAAAAAATTAAATAAATTAAAATAATGTGTAATAAGTTGTGCATATCAACATTTACACGCCTAAATAAACAGCATGGACTACAGCTCTACACCAACACCCATCAGCAGTCATTTGTCAGCAGTTGGTTTCCCTTAACACCTCTTTCTTTTGTACTCTCCGCGGACTTGGTAGTTACTTCATGCGCAACATTTCCGACATTTAACCGTGTTCACATACTTCTTTCCACCTTTAACAATTAGTTATGCTCCCCTGAAAGGGATACTCCCTTAAAAAATTTTAAGAACACAGTTTGCGTTTCAGATTGAAAGGGCAGTACACATTTTACTCTACAGTATGCGGCAAGATTGCAATAACAAAACAAAAGGGGGAAAAAATCCTACAAATGACCCCCCAAAAAAAATTTAAAAAGAAAGAGAAAAGAACATGATCTCCTGAGCTATATGTTTCTAAATACAACAAAGCAAGGATTTCCTTTTCGTTGACCTAATATACAGATAACTTTATAGTCAAATTCAGAAACTGGAGGAAGAGAAAATTATAATCTTATGATCCTCACATAAGACCTATGGACAAATGAAATCCGGACTTTGACAGAGTATCAGGTGCATTGTCTTCATGAATTAACTGGCTAACGTAATCTTCTGCAGTGCCAATTCCGCAGTGATCAATCTAAGTAATACTTGCACTAGCTCTCTTACTCGTGCTTCCCTGTAATGTAAAGGTTCAGAAGATTAAGTTGCATGAAAAGTAATCATGTATCTATATACTCCTGTTAATTGTATAAACACCAAAATCAAGTATGCTCCAACGATTGTATGCTGTTTAAAGAAAGATTTTGTTTCTGAAATTTGTCAAATTGTTATCAGCTATTTCTCAATGGTAAGAAAATCATTATCTGAACAACGAGACAAGCAAATATAAGCCTAGATCATCACCCCACTTCATAAAAAGCCAAGTTAATTTATTATGTAAATAGAAAGCATTATTATTTGGCATAGTTGTTAAGGGGACGCCTAGGCGTCCAGTTGGTAGGGGCAGACAAGGGGACCGGACGACTTGGGTTTGGGCTGAAAGTCGAGCGTCTAGCAAAAGCAGTTGTTGCCTTGGACGACTTAGCGTCGACGACTTTCCGGCAGATTGAGCGACTTGGCTACTCCGAATATGGATCAACCCACAGGGTTAAAAAACATAAGTAAAACGTCGCTTGGAACTGAATAACTAGCCCTAGTCGAACTCGAAGTCAATTCACTTCTTCGCAGAAGAACTTAGAAGAAGATTGAACTTTGCAGTAGAAGAGGAGTCGACGAGAGACTGTGAGGAGTCGACGAGTGGCTGTGAGAGCGACCATGCCTGCGAGAGCAAGAGAGAATACTCGTCGACTGTCGACTCCGAAGTCCCTTCCGACGACGCGCGACTCCGATCGGCACTTCGACAGGTATTTCTTCTTCTTTTTCAGTGCATAGTGTCGAGTGCTATTTATCTGTGTTTAGTGTGTTTACTATTTTTATTTTGCTTCCCTTATCCTTTTTGTTGATTGCTTGTTTTATATATATATATATATATATATATATATATATACTTATCCTTTCTGATTGTTATATATATACTTATCCTTTATGCTGAATATGCTGGTTATATATAATTTTATATATATTTATATATGTTTTTATTTATATTATATATATGTACTCTTTACATTTTATCTATTGATGTTAGATAGTGATACCACAATTAATGTTACATATATCAAACATACAATTTATCTGCTTGATGTGGCTAATGGTTATATACCGATACATACTTATACATACATGATACATACAATATATATACTGATACATACTAATACAAATTGTCTTATATGTTTTATTTGATTGTATTGTGTAGAAAGTAAAATGGCGAAAAGTTCAAGGGCCGATAATTATGATATAACGAAGGACCCTAAAAGAAAAAGTAAATCGAACGATCCGGGTTGAAAATCTAGATATTGGCCGGATTTAAGTAAGAAGGATGTCGTGCAATGTATACTTTGTCGGAAGAAATGTCATTCGGGCATCAAAAGGCTCAAGCAACATCTAGCTGAAAATTTTTGAGATGTAGCGAAGTGCCCTAAAACAATAGAAATTATGAGGGAGATGCAAGCGGTTTTGAATAGTAGAAAGAGGAATAAGCCAGTTGAGCTAGATGATAATGTAGTAGAAGTGCAAGAAGAACAATCATCTGCTCATCCAACCATGACTTCCAATGCTTCTTCTAACACTATCTCAAGTTCTGGGACGGTTTCTAAAAGGAAGAAAGTTGTTTTTCAATTCCAAAAGCCACAACCAAAAGCTCCAACAAAGACGGTTGAAACACTTCTAAGGAAGACTCCCGAAGAAGTTGTAGAGGAGAGGCACAACAAGCGTTTGAGCCAAACGAATATTGAAAATCGTTTGAGGACACCGGTGGAAAAGGAGAGTCCATATGCACATTGAAGTAATGATCGAGTCCATAGGACAATATGGGTCGGGTTTAAAGCCTCCAACGTATAATGAGTTGAGGATTCCTTTACTTAAGAAGGCAAAGACAAAAATCGATGAGTTAAAGAAGAAACATGAGATTGCTTGGAAGAAATATGGTTCCACATTCTTTTCGGATGGTTGTACAGATAAAAGGGGAAGACACTTGTTGAATTTCCTTGTTAATAGTCTGGAGTGGACTTATTTCATGGGTTCTGTTGATGCCTCCCGTCAGTCGCAAGATGTCACAATGTTGACAAATCTATTTGATAGCAAGATTGAGGAAATTGGCCCCGAGTATGTTGTTCAGGTGGTCACAGACAATGCCTCTAATTACAAGACAGCGTGGTATATACTAATGAAGAGGCCTACACTGTTTTGGACACCTTGTGCCGCTCACTGCCTTGAACTTATGCAAGAGGATATAGACAAGTTGAAGCAATTTCAGCCCACAATCACAAATACAAGAAGAATCACAACATTCATTTATACGCACGATCGTCTTCTTGATGCGATGAGGGACAAAACAAATGGGAGGGATCTTGTGAAACCGCAGTTACTAGATTTGCTACAACTTTCCTCACCTTGCAGAGTTTGTACAAGCATAAAGATGCATTGAGACATTTGTTCATAAGCGAGGATTGGATAAAATCTAAGTTGTCGACTAATAAAGCGAGAAAGAAAGAATGTGATACTGTTATTTCAACAACATTTTGGCATCATGTTGAGGATTGCATTACGTTGTCACAGGCACTTCTTATAGTTATGAAAAGCCTGCTATGCCAGAAGTTTTCGCTACGATGGAATGCACGAAGAAAAAAATAAAAGATGCATTTGATAACAAACAAAGACTGTATAAAAAGGTGATTGACATTGTTGAGCGGCGATGGAAAAGTCAAATAAAGCAAAAATTATATGGGGTTGTGTTGTTTCTCAATCCGGACAAATACTTTGATAACAAAGAGGAGCGTCGGGTGTTTGTTGGTACTTTACGAGAAGACTTCAATGACATTCTTACAAAGATGGTGCCCGAGCTAGATTTGCTAGACAAGATAAGCAATCTAGCCAATAACTATGATGCTTATCGAGATACTTTTGCAAGAGAAATGATTAGACAACGGAAATCAAAGAATCCTTGTAAGTATATTAAAATATATATATAAAGCTATAAAAACTAAATTATAATTATATATATTCTTCCTTTCCTCCCTTTAAAAATATTTATATTTTTTTAAAATGTTTGCTAGTTGATTGGTGGAATGCTTTTGGAGGGCAGGCTATTGAGCTATCCTCGTTTGCAAAATGAATTTTAGGCCTCTGTAATTCTTCTTCCATTTGTGAGCGCAATTGGAATACATTTGAGTTTGTAAGTACTTTTTATTGTTGATTCAAATTTCAAAAGTGTCATTCACTATTAATACTAACTATTTTTTATATAATTAAAATTTTATCATTAATATTATTATTTTTTGTTCTATTTATTTTAGATTCATACGAAGAAGACGAATAAATTGGAACACAAACGATTGAGTGAATTGGTGTATGTCCAATACAATCTAAAGATCGTCTCAAGGTTCCAAAAGAGGCGTGAACTTAGAATTTTTTTTGATCCATTAGCCATTAATGACTTTGAATGGGGTAATGAATGGATCAATAATGAGGCCGATGTTGTTCATCCCGGGGAGGATCTTACATGGAATGATGTGAATCAAGCAACCAGTGCATCCAACACGTTTGAGGGTCGCAATCTTTCAAGGAGGGCTCGTGATAATACTAGTGATAATCTCATGACGTACCCTCGACGTGGTGGTGGTTCAACTTCAAGGGAATCAAGGTTTGATGGATTCCGACTCCGATGATGAAGTTGATGAAGAAGAGAGATTCCAAATGATGATGAAGATGTGGAGGATGATTTTGGAGAAAGACCACCTACGCCTTTGAATGAGAGTAATTCTTGTGGAGGAGATGGAGATGACCTTTCCTTGATGAGTTTGCTTGAACGATGTTTAAAGACTAGCGTAGAGAGTCTAGACATTATTATGGCTTGCTATGTGGTGTTTTATTAGTTATTAGACTACATATTTGTGATGATTGGTTGCAACTTTATTTTCTATGTGGTGTTTGTTGAATTCTTCATTTCTTTTACTAATTTTTAATATCAAGTATTTTATTTTTGGATTGTTATTGCTAAGTATTTACATAATTATACTTTTAATGGTATTCCATAGTGTTATGTTTTGAGTTTTAATGTATAAGAAATTTTATTGCCAATATATTTGTTAAGTAAAATAAATAATATATAAATTGCACATTGTAAACGACTTGCCATACGGACGCCATGACGGTCGCCTTGTCGCCTAGGCATCCTAGCATTCGGCTACCGTCATGACTCGCCGTGGCGCCGTAACAACTATAATATTTGGTCAGTTCAGGACCTTCTGGTTCCTCATTTCAGTCATCCCTCTTCATCTTTTCAACTTGACCAAAATAAGACTTGGAAACACATTTAAGGTGTCATCATATATTTTATTTGCTGATAATATTGTGTTGATTGATGAGACTTAAGAAAGGGATTAATGCTAATTGGAGTTATAGAGAAGTAAATTGGAATCTAAGGCTTTTAGATTAAGCCGGAGTAAGACTAAATATTTGAGGTGCGAGTTCAGTAATGCAAGGAGAAGAGTTGCAGACATTATGAATACCGAATATGTTGGGATAAAAGGCGCCAAGGACATTTTTAAATACTAGGGATCAATACTGCACAAGGAGGAGATATCTATGAGGATGTAAGCCAAAAGATTAAAGCTGGTTGAATAAAGTGACTTAGTGCTTCTGGGGTGTTGCATGATCATAAAATCCAGGTAAGTTAAAGGGAAAGTTCTATACGATGGCAGAGAAGCCAGCAATGCTATATGGAATTGAATGTTGGGAGGCTAAGAAAAAACATGTGTAAGATGGGTATAAGATGGGAGTGGCAAAAATGAGAATGTTAAGATGTATGTGTGGGTATACTAGGATGGATAGGATCAGAAACGAGGATATTCAAAAGAAAGTTGGGGAAACACCGATTGAGGAGAAGATGAGAAAACATATGTCCAATGGTTTGGTCATATTTTATGGAGTATAGATGCTCCAGTGAGAAAATGAATATGCTATCAAGAGAATGGTATAAGGAGCAGAAAAGGCAGGCTGAAAATTATTTGGGATAAAGTAGTGCAAAGTAACTTGTTGGATACGAAGAAAACTTGAGACTCGGCCTGTGATAGGAATGAGTGGCAGAATTGCAATCCATACATTTGAAGTCGAGCACAATGTTACACCATTTTGTTTGTTTTATGCTCATCTCTTTCCTTTCTATTTTGGCTTTTTAAAATATGCTCTTTTATTTTAGCATATATGGGTTTATTTATTTATTTTTTTAAAAATATATTTTTATTATGATTATTGTTTTTTCCTTCAAGGGCTTTTTTTTCCTTTACCTTTTTATTGTTTTACTCTTTAATTTAACTTTTTTACTTTTAAGCTTTCATATGGGATTCATTATCAGCCTACCCAAACTAGTTTGGGATAAAAGGGAAGTTGAGTTAAATTAAAGTTGCCAGCTAAATTACTTGGGCAAATTCTTGTGGATCATGCAATATACCTATTCTGCCAGGCCACCAGTGTCATATTTTCTGTTTGAGGGTGGTCAATTATTCGTGAGAAGAACTTCCCTCAATGACAACCTTGACAACAAGTAAGAGACAAACAAGGAATTTGCAGGGCCAAGCTTAAGATCTATTCTGATTATGTTTAGGTTCTATAGATGCTTATATATGTAATATATGGTTGTAAAACGGCTGTACATATTTATGTATTGAAAGGTATAAAATGTTGGCTTTTCTGCACATTTAATCACTTTCTGGCCAAGCCATATGGCTCGCATATTTATATGATTTTTACGTTTCAAGGATAACCTTAGAGACAATAAAGACACTGTACTCTTATGTAACTCTAACCAACTAAGGACCAGTTTGTCACAACTGGAGATTAGCACAGTCAAATCATGAAATTCAAATGATTTATGGCAGCTATGAGTATGGGTTTTCCAGAATTTGCTCGAGAGTATCCTCTGAAGTTGCAGAAAATTCATTAAATGAATGCACAATCTATAATCTGATAATTATCCACCAAGTAACTTGACATTGCATAAGCTATTTGGCTCATTCATATATTCTGAACCACACGATGGAGTACTATACATAAACATTAGAGTACAAGCTTATTTTAAGCTAAAGCTGTAATCTGCAACAAACCGGACCATTCGATGAGTCCAGCATATTATTGTATCTTCATATAATTTTCAACTTAATGTTCCAAAAGATTTCCAAAGCATGCCCATTAATGATATTCAGGCCCATGCATCACAATTCAATTAAATTACAGGTCAAAAATAATTTTCACAAACGCCATGAGCAAACCTTGATCATCCCTAACCTTTAGCCTATGATACTAGCTTTTAAACACCTAAACTCTAAGATAGATGTTGTCAAAACTATGCATGCACACTTTTCTTGAAGTCCTACAACAAATTACTTAAAATAATTAACTCGAGCCCATTCTTTGTAAATCCGATTTTCTATTTTATCGAATGCTGGGCCGTAGAAGCTTTTCCATAATCTTTTCTATTTTGTTGTAACAAGAAACCTAAGTAGACAGAAATGATTCTAATTATGCTATCATACCCCAATTTGGTTTCAAAACATAAGATTTCCTTTTAGTGCACCACCAATTTCACAAACTAAGATATTTTTTCACTTCATTACGCTTCAAATGAATATGGTACTACGAGGGTAAATTTGATTCTAGGATTTTCGCCTCACAGTGCAAAACAGAAAATACTTAGATTCATGTAGTTTAATCTCATATTCCTTACACAAATACTCCTTATATCCTACATTAAGAGTCTATGTTTGAAGGTCGAGCTTTTCAAGATAAAGTTTAAATTCTCAAATTTAATACCTACTTAAATGTCTATATGTTGATTGAGGTAAATAGGTAAATTATGAATCTCATCAGAACTTGTAGTTAAATTAACGAATCAGACTTTAAATTTGTGAAAACCCAAAAAAACAAGATTTCCTAAATAGGGAGAAAGAAGTATCAATCCCCTTAACAATCAGTAGCAAGACATATCAAGACTAGCAAATTATATCATCTATGAGACTATAACTAGTATGAGTAATGCTAAAACAAATGCAAAATGAGGAAAAAATATAGTGTAAGAGGGGACCTACTGCTGTACAACTAAACATGCATTTAACAATCAATATCCTTCAAACTGAAATCAAAACCATTTTATGTCATCCATTACAAGAAATAATAATATACTATATCTTTTATGAAAGAAGTAATAGCTTCAGAAAAAGACGAGTGTTCAGGGATAATATATATCAGCCATGGGCACCCTCACGGTGTTAATTAAATATATATAGTTTTTTACTAACTAGTTATCATTTAAATGAAATTATCTCACCTTGATATAACGAGCTCACAGAAGGATGGAAAAAGAACAAACAAATGTGCACGCTTTCCATTGTTCTCCTCTAAGAACCCTCCCTTCAAATAAGGATGTAAAGGAAGAACAGACGCGGTGTCTGAATGAATTACAAGGCGGGCCAACTCTTGAAGGACAAAGATAATTTCTTCCACTCTTGCTTGAGGCAAATGACGTTCACCTGCAGAGTAGAGTTGTATGGTTCAAAACTTAGCTTAGTCAAAGAAAAAACTCAAAACTGGAAAGTTCTTATAAATAAATTAATAAATTGAAAAAAATCTACACACCTAAATCATTCTCATCTGTCAGAAATTTTTTTAATATGTATTCACATCTCGTCATTAGTATCATGATGGAAATTTTACTAACTTCAGATGGAGTCGAATTCCAGTCACTTGCTTCATAGTTGTAACTGAAACATTATTTCAAATCAGCACTTAATATAAATATAAAGAAGAGATTTAATCAATAATTAAACAGAGGTTTATTCAACTGAAAAATGTTCTTACAGAAACTGCCAAGTACATGTGATGTTAAAGTTGATGTTTGGAGATGGGTAAATGATATGATACATAGCATTGTTATACAACAAAAAATGAGTTGATGTAGCAATCTAAGAGCTCATCAAGACATTTAAACGCTTAATAATATACACATTTTTCTATTTCCTTCATCAATATCATAGTTAAATCTCAACAACATCAGTTTGCACGTCATACATATGAAGCAACAAACATGAACGATAAGGAAAACTATTTAACCTGAAAATTTCAGTCAAAAACTATTTCCATAATCAACCATTATAGTGAACCACAGATATATTGTAAAAAACAGCAGTAGAAAACTAAAACATTGTACACAAATAATTACCTGCTCAACACGAATAACTTATGCAAGCAAGTCAAGGAGAACCTGCTACAGTGGAATGGCATAAGTTCCACAGTCTCAACAGGCAAAGAACATGTACGTGATGCACAGCGGTCCAGCGTGGTAATTAGTCGTTGCAAAATCTGAAAATATAAACTTGAACTGTAAATTATCATAAAGGAAAAAAGCAATATTCAAAAAGTACTGAATACTCGGCATCAAAATAGTTTGTAACTGAATGTGTTCATGAACAATGGGTATAAAACCATTTATTTGAAAATTATATTGATGTAGAATCGAAGATAATGAAGCAAAGCTGGTGTATTCGGAAGTTGGCAGAAATAGACAAACCAATAAACTGGGAACACAAGATGTCCTAACTTAGATTCTGCTTTATATCTTAAGATTTCCTGCAGAAGGATAAAACCATCCAGGACAGATTGGAAAAAAGGCTAAATACACAAGATTAAGTATAAATCCTTTTTTTTTTCTTTTTTTCTTTGTCTTCTTTTTTTTTAATAGGAAGATCAAGTGTAGAATAGTTTTTAGGCATATGATTACTTTTACTAAGTTATTCAATTTCTTTTCCTCATCACAAGTTAGTTAATAAGCACACTAAAACTAATATTTTGTCAAGAGACATACAATTATAGTGTTACTTACTGTAGTGTCTACATAAACTAATTTAAAATTGGTTCCAGTTATTGCCATTCAGGCACTAAGTCGAACTCAGCCCACTACTATGCATATCTAGCAATATTCAGGTCGGAAAAAAAAATTACGTCAAAAGGTGCATCTAGCTGTGACTTAAGAATCCTGTCCCCCAGAATGTCTAAGATATTCATCTCAAGTGACTCATCAGCCTTAAGTGAAGCCGCTGAGAGAGATTCAGAATGAATAGCACGACCACAATAACCGACTAGAAATATCTCATAAACATCTGCAACTTCTTTCCAAATACGTATTCTTGCAGGTATACTGACTGTTAGTTCAGGCCCACAGTTTGGTACTTTGCTGATATCATCAACCAAAATGCGGTTGAAGCCTTCAACAGCTGACCGCCAAAGTGCACCATCAGGATTGTCTCTTCTTGTTGTCATGCATCTACAAAAGAAGAAGCATATAGCGATGTAAAGATAATACTCCCTCGGTTCCACATTATTTGCAATTTGTTTACAGAGAGAGTGGCATGGATTTTAAGACATTCCAAAATCATATTTAGATGTTCTATAATAATCAGATATACTTTTGACATGTCTTAAAAATCGTATCAAAAACTCTAAAAAAAGAGTTGCAAATAATTTGGGACAGAGGGAAGTAGAAATTCTTAATAAAAGAAAACAAAGCAATTCAACCGAGAAGTTATAAATCATTATGTAATATAAATAAATAAATAAAGCTAACAGTTTCAGATCCCCAAATAATGCAAAATTAGTCCAAAAATTTTGTAGAAGGTAAAGAGGAATTTAATGACAAACTCCCCTTGAAAAACCTACTATGAATCAATGATCTAACGCTGCATTCAATTTATAGTTTTATACAACACAGAACTGTTACCTAAAAGCAAGTTGATGCTATCCTCCATCAAAGAAAAAAAACATAATGTAAAATGACAAAAAGCAAGGAACTTATCTATGGAAAAAAGTCTCTAACACTGTTCAACATAAAAACAATGTGCACACGAACTACTGCCTATATCCATTCTGTGCCAAATGAATATTTGGAAGACATCATTCAATTCTTAATCATCCATATTCATAATCAGATCTTGGTCACTAACCTTCCTATTTGACTATTCAAAGTCAAATCATAACTCGCAAGTGTGAAGGATCATACTTTTAAAACTTCTTTCATTCAGTTAACATGTCAAAAGTTAAAGAACTGAACTTATTCCATTTCATGTTTTGGAGGGGTCCAAATGGTTATTGAACTACTAATATAGAGATATCTAACTAAAATTCTACCGAGATAAGTATGAAGTCATGGAAAACAGGAAAGATGAACATGGTATGGCTTTGCTCAAACCATCATGGTACACATCAGCAACAAGGAATTTGTATGATAACACATACTGAATTAAAAGCATATGAATGGATCAGGACAAAGGAAAAAGTATGTGTTACTAGAGAGTTATAACATAAAAGTTGATGGGTACCATGTTCTCATTTAAAATATGTTTTAATGCAATATACTGAGGGGCATAATGATGAATACGACAATCATAACTGGTAAGATTAGATTATTTTAGTTTTCAATAGAATTTAACTATGACTTGCTTAACCCTTGTCTTGATTAACCTGAAAAGAAGGGGGGGGGGGGGGGAGACAGATACAACTTTAAAAGGTTTTCTCAGACAATAAGCATTAATGAAATCTACACAGGACAATTAGTGAAAACCATGGAGCAGACCCCACCTTCCCAGACTTTGAACAATATCAGGAAACGTATTATACTTCTCTGCAGCTGGAGCCTGTAAGAAAAGATCTACCAGCAAAGGGACAAGCTTTTCTGCGAACAGATGATGTGAGGTGCCCTCAACTGTAGATATGGTCGACGCAGAGTTCCAAGATGAATCTTGTAATCTATTTGGAATAGAAGCAGTTCCATTAGGGACTTCAGTCATCTTCTTAATGTCTGCAAGCATGATAAGAACATTCAAATTTGTTTGTGTAAGGTAGAAAACATCATGCAGTTCAGGTATCACGTTCAATACCTAGAGTATGGACCCCAGTGTTTGCTTTCACAGCCTCATCTTCCTCATTTTGTTGGGATTCGGATCTTGGAAGATATTGCAAAAATTTCTGGAGGAATAAGAACCACATCGAGGAAAGGAGTTCTGGTGGGCTTAAAAATGGTAATATTTCCAACACTGTTCGCTGCATCGGGGGAATGTGTCCCTGTAGAAAATAAAACCAGAATAGATGATTTATCCCTGGATCAACAGTAGCATCTAACAATGTTAAGCATTCCAAAGTGTTCTAGGTTTGGCATCTTTACATTTTACTAATTCATTTCAGGCGAAGGAAATTTTTTAAGACTTCCTCCATTAGCAATGACTTGTAAAGTTATTATCCTTTTTACAGAAAGAAACAAATTTACATGCAACTTTACCGTGACTGAAGCAATACGATTTTGATATTGGAAACTCTATTGTTATTTTCTGGTAAGTTGAAACTCAAAAGTTTTTATAACTCAATATATTTTATATGCGCAGAATCTCAATTATCTTCCTAACATATCAATTTCAATGAAACATTTCGGCAGTAACTGTGACCAAGGATGGAACCTTATGTTAGGATCCCTAGTGCAATCAACTCTTCAAAAGCGCAACTAATTTTCTATTATATTTAGCAGTGTAGAACTCCTATATCAGTACATGCTGTAGGTGGGCCTGAAGGGCAACGCAGCACACACTTGGTAAGCCAGCAAAATGGGCTGTCAAGCACCACTGCTGCACCCATTGAACGCAGTGAGTCCATAGGGTGATTATCCGCCCTCATAAACCAAAAAGTGATGATAATTGATACTCCAGTTAAGATGAGAACATGAACATAATCTCAAGAAAATGCAATGAGTTTTCAATGAAGAAAGCAAGAGGGGAAGGAAAAAAAAAAGCAGCAGAAGAAAATCTGATTAATAAATTTATGATGCAAGCACGATGATTTTTGTTTTACTTTTCCTACTTGTACCTTTACTATTTGTAGGTCAGACAACATAAATTTCCAAATTAAGGTTAGGGATTTGATGGGTTGTGTGAGGAGTCGAGTAATCAATTAAGGAAATGGAACTGAGTGAGTAATAGATAGGAGAAGAATAGGCAGGCTTCACTCATGTAGCAAGAGCAGAACTCTCCTTAGAGAGCCTAGGTATCAATGCTAGCCAAAAAGTCCAAAATTCCTTTCTCCAATCGGAAGAAAGGTATTTATAGGCATGGGTATCCCCAAGTCACATGTTGGGCATGTGAATTTGATCATGACATCATGTGTAGGTTATGTGCCACTTAAGTAGTTAAGAATAATGGGTCCCACTGGTCAAGGAGCTAGGCTAGGTCAAGGAGCTAGGCACTAGCCTGGCCATAGCCGAAGCCAAGGTGGGTTGTGGCCCAAGCCTTGGCGGAAACCAGGGTATGCCTTGGCCGAAGCCAGGTATGCCTTGGCCAATTTTCAGCTTTTTTGTTCTGTGCGGCCTAAATCCGAGCACCTTTTGAATAATCAACAAGATGCTAACCTTGGGTAAAGGGGAGAGGTGCTCGGCCAATTCAGACGTGTCCAAGGCAGGGCTCGGCCACCACCCTGGCTGATTCCAGGGGTACCCTCGGCACTGCCCTGGTCGAAGCCAGGAGTAGGCCTCCTCCAGACTTGGCAAAATTTTTATGTTTTCCAGAGGGAAGTTCACACGCGGGTTGACTTGTTCAGGTCACGCGTGCTCCAATGAGTTAGCTTGATATGCACAAGCCCCCTCTTTATCCCATGGGCTCATACCATTAAATTTTAATTTATGGCAACGAATATAAGTAAACATAAAAACAATAAAGGTTTTTCTTTTCTTTTTTTCTTTTTTTCTTTTTTTTTGGGGTTGGGGGGATCACAAAATAAAGATAAAAGAAGTAACTTACAAATTCAGCTTCAAAGTTCTGATTAGCAATCTTGGCTTCTTTGATTGCCGAATCTATGACAGACAGCAGCTGTGTATACATGCCACTGTCAAAAAGTTTTTGTGCTTGCACATATATTTCAGCTGTAAAAGTTGAAGCAAAACAGAAAACCATTATAGACCTCAGAATATAGTTTCACTACTTTAATATAAAAAGAAATACTGTTCAAATGATCAATGTGAAGACCACGGGCTAATTAGGGAGATGCAGAGATCTAAGCTATCAATTAAGGACTAATACACTGAAGACCAAAACTTTAATCACATTCTTTGATTTATTACCAAGACCATGTATAATCTCCTGCTTCGCCTTTATCGCTGCATTATTGTTGTAGTTCGTTGACTTTTGAAGAACAAACTCATAAACATCGAGTACTGATTTAAGGTATGGCATTGGCAGATTTCCCTGGTTCACACACTTGTTTATTCAGAAGAGGAGCTTATATAATTTAAATTATTCGTTTAGTCTGCTGATAGAATCAAATAATTAATGCTTATTGTTGTAGTCATTATAAAAGAGACTTGTAGATTCCCTTAACATAATTTGGATGGACAATTGAAGCAGAAAATATAATGTTTACCTTTGGAGAATGCGAAAGCACTGTTGATTGTAAACAGTTTATTGCTGCAAGAGCAACCTCTTTATTACCATTTAGAATGCTGTTCTTAACAAAAAGAAGTAAAGACTCCCATCCTGTATCCATTAAGCTCCACCAAAAATTTAGCAGTCAAATTCTTCAGAAAGAATTATGAAAAATAGTGGCAGTTAAATAAACTGAAAAAATGAACTTACCAGACCAGAAGTTGTTTAAAGTTCTAAGAAAAGGAAAGAATGAACGAAATATTCTTGATATTCCACCTAGCACTAGCACAATTGTTTCATCCCACTGCTTCTGAGCTGTATTACGACTATAGATCATTGAACAAGAATAAAGCCAATGTAATTAGATAATGCACCAGAGGGAAAAGGAAAAATAGTGTTCATTATGAAGGAAACTGTACCTATGATGTATAAGCATATGAACTGCTTTTCCTCCGCGTGTTCCAAGTTCTTTGCCTTGCCACTCAGCTTTTGAAGATGTTGCAGCCTAATAACAGAATATTAATTTGTATTGAGAAAAAGGGTAGAGACAACCTCTTATATAAGTCAAGACTCATTTCAGCTCACCATATGTGAAGCGCGATCAAGTGTAGGGAAAACATAGTTCCAGAGACAGTCCTCCCACATATTCTTAGAAAGCTTTTGCCCATGACTTCCAAGTGTCTGGAAAAGTGTGCGAACGGCTGAGTTCCTAACCTAAAATTTGATAGGGCTAGTCCTATTAGAGGGGTTTCCATATATCAATAATTGTAAAAGCAATAATAAATTTATACTTTATCATTGATGTTTTCCAAATTTTATTTTTTTGGATGTAGCCTACATTTCTTCTAAGAAAACATGGAGGAAAAAGGTTGAAAGTCATAAATCTGGCATCAGAAACCACATACAGCGACATTGGTTGTTAAAAACTGCACAAGACCACAAGAGACTTACGGAATGATCTTCTAGCTAAAAAATTTATTCAGTCAAAAATAATTTTGCCTTGTAACGAAATAAACAATTTTATGTATTAATTAATTTACTGCACCTTTTGACAGATTAGATTTGATACTATTTTGGAATTTTAATACACTGTAGGCAAATATATTGAAAAGTGACTAAAAGAACAGAAAAACGAAACAAGGGCTTAACGAAATGATTATCAGCTCATATAATTTCTTCCAAGCTAAACTACTTTAACCAGAATTTGTTGAGATATAAAGTCCACAATTGACAATCTAAACATTAATACTCACTCTACAATCATGGGAGACTACTCCATCCATTGCCAAAATGCCAATTGTTTCAATTTGAATGATTCAACATGGTACCAAAGTAGGCAATTTCATTCATGGGCAAGGCGTCCACATGCTCCATGTCACCAAATTAAAATCTTCCACGTGTTTGGCTAAGCATTACTCTACACGAGGGGATGTGTTGAGATATAAAGCCCCACATCCAACAATCTATGTATTGAATTCTAGTTTGACATCCGACATTTGAACCCAACCCAAATAATATTTTGTGGCAACTCGACGGAAAAGAAAGATGAGGCCTAATAGTCGTAGCGGAGGGCTGAGGAACGGGAGCGGGAGCGGGAGCGGGAGCGGGAGCGGGAGCGGGAGCGGGAGGGGGAGGGGGAGGGGGAGGGGGAGGGGGTGAGGGCAAAGCCCACTTGGTATGGACCTATTACGTTTTTGCTTTTTTTGGGCCTATTATAACTTATTTTAGCCCAAGTATCTAGATATTCTTTTCTTTCTCGGTTATTAGTCGCCATCATAGAAAGAAACAATTTAAGTGTATTCGAGTTTTGTGATGAGAGAGTTTTCTTCACACTTTCTTTTGCTTCTTGCCCGTAGTTTTTTTTCGATTTCTGTGTTCCACTTAAATCTTGTGTTTATCACTTTATCTTTAATTTTTGCTGAATTTTGAATTTGGCCATAGTTTGTTGTAACACAATGTCAACCTAAAAATCATCACATATAACCCTCGAAAACTACTCACTCCTTGCCAATTGGTTTTGAGTTGGATATTTCATCAAAAATATCAAATAAGTATTCAAAATGTATATAGTACCATTTACTAGACCTATTATTTGATATGTAAAACTTCACACTACAAAAAAGTTTGACAGTACTAGAGTTGGAGCTCCAAGCTGATTCTCGAAATTGGAGATCCAAATGTATTTAGGCATATTGAAGTTATTGCTAAATGCACTGAAAGCACAATGCAGAGACTAGCATCTGCGAGATTCACATTAGAAGTTATAGATTGCTCACAGACTTGAGAGACTGAAACAGTTATAGAGGATGTCCAAAAGATCCGTATATGGGAATTGCAATTAAAAGCCACAGGAGATGCCTCCCAGAAGGGTGGCCGAACCCTAGGGAGTGGCCGAGGCCCTTTTGCCCGATATTTATTTTGGTTTCTCGTCTTGGTTGTTTGTCCATTTCTTCATTCTTTGTCCGACAATTGAGACTTTGTGATGATCACAGAGTTCCTCCCTCTAGAATCACAAAACTCCAGGATATCATTCCAAACTCATTTTTTGAGTCATCCGATTGTTCCTTAATTTCTTTGATGGGGACTCCAAGTCAAGAACAAAGAATAGATTTTTTATATTTATTATTTGGAGTTTTTATTATGTTTAATATAAAAGTAGTTGATGTGATTTATGTATTTTATTTATTAGTGGGGATTTAGGACATTAATTAGTGATTAGGAATTATTAATAAGGATATTTTAGTCGTTTAATATTTTATTATTCCCCAAGTAATATTAGGGTTTGAGTCTCTTTAAATAGTGATGTAATCCTCACAAGTCTTTTAGACTACAAACTATTGATATTGAAGTAAATTATTTTATTCATACCGTAGAGGTATCCTAAGGTATATTTTTTCATCTTGGTGTTGATATGTGGAGTTGATAACTTAAGAGATCCTAGTGATTTAAACATGGAGTTTAAATCATAGCTTATTGTGCATTAATCACTCACCCTAAATCTGTCCTGCATCATTCTTGGCCAGAAGGAATTGTCATCATAATTGGAGAGCAAGGGAGGGCCCAAAGGATGGCCAAACCCTAAGATGGTTGAACCCTAAGGTGTCCAAACCCTAGATGACCATTTTTCATACTTAGCCAATTACTTGTTTTGATATTGTTTGCTCAAAATCTCGTTGGAGGTTCAAACTAAAGCAAGAAAACATCACTAGACAACTTTTCCTAGGGTTGCACCATAAGCAGGCCGATCCCTTACACTCGACCAATTTCTTGTTGTTTTGTTCCTTATTTGTCGTCTCGTCGGAGGTTCGAAATGAGGCAAGAGAACGTCGTTGGAGGACCTCCCGTGGGCTGCAGACCCTAGGTGAGCATTCCTAACACTTTGCCAATTTCCAGACTTATTCATACTCGTTTAATTTTTTTTGAAGAATTTGATTCAATCAAGTCATTAGGGTCCAATCATTAAACATGCACGCCTCTTTTTATCTTACATGTCCGTCTTTCATAGGTAAGGGCCACAAAAGCCTTCAGCTCTAAATGAATTTCACCAAGTACTCAGGAAAATAAAATTTGGATTGCTTCGCAATTACTGTGCAATTAAATTAACATTAAATATGCAATGCATCACATATGCAATTTAGCAATTTGACTTCAGTAGACTGTTCTTCAATAATTTGAGCATATATATTGCCCTATACTCTTTGGACATCTTTCCAAGTATTTTCAAAGTAAATTTCGACCCATAAAGGCAATAGAATAAGAAAAAATTTACTAGATTAAAGAGTTATGCCCAATGTGGAAGGTAACACATTTTAAAAAGTTAGTTATTGTGTATATTATATTTGTAATATAGAGAGAAAATAAGGAAAAGGAATAGAAAAAAGTGAGACACTTGATGATTTAAAATATTTGTTTGTCAAAGAGATTATGGAGGACGAGGATCCATGGATCATTGACTCCAATCCTTGTAAGCCAACATCTCCTTCAACTTGTAAACAAAAGTAGGTATAACTTGTTTGCTTCTTTTTTCACTAAAAAAAGTTACAATTGAACAAGAATGCACTATTTTAGAAATTTCAACATGAAAAAGGATGATGAAAAATTTATTGGCAAAAATATATTATGCTATGGCCTTTCAAATGAACCCTTACAAAGACAAAGGCGTTAGATCATTTTAAAAATTGTAAGAACAAAACAAAAGGTTTATTTATATAAATTTCGAATAACCATCTAGTATATAAGAGAATGAAGGGAGTCTTGTAACTGAAAATATATATATGAATAAGAAGAATTGCAGTGAAAACATTTACAGTTTAAGAAATATAAATGAAAAAAATAAAATTCAAACTACAAAGACATCTTTTAGTATGATATATAACTTAAGCTTCTAACAATTCAACATTTTTTATTGAAATGAAGTTGACGGGTCGTTTTACATGTGTATATATTGGGCTTCTACTTCATTCCTTCATCTTTTATAGCAGAGCCCACAACCACTACCGTTTGAATGTGCACCAGGAAAACCTCCTAGCACCAAGTAATTATGTGGATTTCAAACCCATAACATGTATCTGTTAGAGTCATCTATCAAGAAGCTCACTACCACTTGAGTTAACTTTGGGTGTACACTTAACTTCTTTGACATGATCAAACTATCAGGAAAGATACTCTTGTATAACTGCTTCTTTATAACTCATGCTTCTCTAAACTGCCATTTTGTCGATGCGAAATTACCATTAATACCATTTTTGTTTCGCCCACCAGCGATGTAGCTTCTTAATGCTTTAATTTTACCCTTCGATACAGAGTGATGCGGCTTCCCCTTATCGCCTTTCCTAAATATTACAAGTAATCACAAAGCACTAATCTTCCATAAGGTTTAGGCTTTGTTAGAGTTGCATACTACAATTAATGATACGAATATCCGAAGGCTCAAGATATGTCTTCTCTCCTTCTCTGGCTTTGATTCTTGTTCTTTATCCACCTCTTCTGACATGCGTGCTTGTACTCTTGATCCATATGCAACATTCACATGCAAGTCCTCTTATTAGTTGGAACCAATCCTTTAGAGGGTTTCCTTTAGCTAAAAATATTTGGAAGGTGGAAGCTCCTTCTAAGATAAGGGATTTTATCTGGCCTTTGGTTCTTGATATGCTCAATACTAATAATATGTTGGAGCATCACAGGCAATACAAATCCTGGTGTTTGGAGGCAAGCAAGACTAGGTCTGATTTGTTTCACCATTGTCCTAACTCCTATGTGTAGTAGTTGTGGTGTTCGTTGTTTGGGGTGATTCGAGAATCTTGAGTGTCAATCAGGAGTTGAGTTACTTATTATTAGATTTAAAGCTTTTGGATGGAAGAATGATAGATAGTTGCTTTGGCCCTGTGGATTGTTTGCTATTCTTTGGGGGATTTGGATGGAATCATTTATTTATCCTTTCATATTCTTTAAGACAAAGTCAATTGTCTTGCTTCGTTGGGTGTTGTTGGGTGTTGGGGGGGGGGGGGGGTGTTAATCTCGGGTTTAGAAAAAGGACTAGTGGGCTGCCTTGCTCTAAGAGCTTTGTACTTTCCATTTTCTTTATTTGGGAGGATTTTTCATCCACTCTTTTAGTATGCTTTGTAACGCCCGAGAAAATCGGATTATTATGTGAATATAATTTTATTTGATTATTTGAATTTAATGAAGTTATATGTTTATTTAAGTGAGTAAGCTGTTTAAAGGTCGTTCTATGACCTAGAATATGCGAATGTGGTTAGGATTCTGGCTGTGTGCTAGAATTAAATGATTTGAATTTCCAAGACGAAAATAAAAGTTTTCCGAGAAATTTCCGAAAAATATCCAATATCCAATAATATGGCAAACGAAGTTTTCACCTGAGAACTTAAAACCCTAAGGGTTAAGGAAAGTGAAATCTAAGAATAAAATGGTTAAGTGTAATAACAATGGTTATTGTACGTAAGAAATACGAGTATAATATACGAGTATAATACAAAGATTAATACGACGTATAATACAAATATCATAAGTAGTACATACAAAGAGAATACGAGAATTATACGATAAAAATATGAATAAGCCTTAATGGATTTTAACTATTGAACTTAGACAATTCTCAAGCCCAATTGGTCAATGAGTGAGGCCCAATGATAAGTTAAATCAAGCCCAAAGTTAGGCCCAATATGAATTAATTATAAGCCCGAACCAAGAACCGAACCCGTGGGTCGAACCGATGGGTCAACGGATGGGTAAAATCCATGGGGCAACCCATGAGGGGCCCCATGGGGGGACATGGCCGGCCACATGGCCAAGCTTGCAAGAGAAGCTTGGTTTGTGGAGGTTTGAATATTAAGGAGGTGGGCTTAATAACCATTTTGCCCTCACTTTGAATTTCCTATAAAAGGCTAGCTTAAGTTCATTAGTTTGTTTACAAACTTTGAACACACATATATTGAGAGGGAGAGAAGCATTAACAAGTGATCAAAGAGGAAACGAAGCATACTAAGCAAGCTTTAAGCAAGAACGTTAAGAACGCGAAGGTATAAACATGTAACCCTAGCTTTCGGTTAAGTTTTTCTATTAAATTTTGATAGAGAATTGAATTGGTGGAGTATTTCTCTTTCGGAGGAATAAGGATGACTATTAGTGAACAAAAACATTAATAAGCCATGTATAAGTGAGAATCGTAATTGGTTAATTAAGCATTAATCGAAGAAAACGCATAAAACTTAGAGTTTTTTATTGATGGACAAATTGAAAACCATCGTGTATAAGTTAGGCGCAAATTGTTGGTTAGGAACCTAGATGGTTAACCAATGGATAGATTCCATTTGGTTTGGCGTAAAAATCTCGAGTAACGAAGTTATGGCGAAATTTACGAGAATAGACGTTAATCGTCGAAATCGTAGAATTCCCGGAACGATAGTCAAAAGTCGTCGTTTAACTCAAAAACCTAGGTTTTCGGCGGCGTATCAAAGAACTATGTATTTAAGAGTCGTGGACTCAAGAACGGACGAATTCAGACTTAAGGGCCGTTTGTTTAGGACTGAATACATCTGAATGGCTGAATGGCTAAATCGGTCAGCTATTAAGTGCGTTTGTTTTGGAAAAAAATCGTCTGAATGACTGAATCAGTCAGATTATTGAGCTGAATGGCTAAGTCAGATTTTTTTGACTGAATGGCTGAATGAGCAGCTGAATAAAGTAAAAAAAATAAAAAAAAATAAAAATTAAAAAAATTATTAACTATTATATTAAGTAATATTAAATAAATTTACAACTTTGAATTTTTTTAGAGGGGTAAAATAATAAAATTATGTCATTCAGATGTTTCAGATATATTAATTATCAAACAACTTTTTTCATTTCGATTCAGATTCAGCTTATTCAGATTCATTCAATTTTTATCAAATACCCCCTTAAAACGAAAAAACGAGTTATGAACGTTCACGAACGTTTAACGACGAATAATAGGAACTTAAACGGTGAAATTATCGTTAACGGATTCAGAAACTTATTCTGTCAGGATAGAATCGAAGTGTATGAGCTATGTGAGTTAATGACTTTTGAACGAGCCAATTCCGAGTTATAACGATCGCGTTACGAGCTCAGGAATTTCATGTAATTGAAAAACTTAAAAAAAATTCAAAGGCTTAGGGGATTTTTGCACTGCTAACTAGAGCCGCAACGCGGTTGTTTGAACTAAGTGTGGCGCCGCAGCACCACATATATTTTTCCGATGTGGACATTTGTTAACCCAACTTTTCGCGTGGTAATTATGGGACAAGTATATACTTAATACACATGAAGAGAAATTCCTAAACAACATGTTTAACGATGATTTTAGGAATTAAACGTTGATTAAAAGTATTTAAATTTAAAACTTCAAATACGAAAACGTAAACCGTGAGTCGTATTCAAGTTTAACGCGTCTTAAGGTTTTATAGTATGTAATAGAGGTGCGTGGTACGAGAATGATAAAAAACGAAGATAAAACTTATGTAATTCCTATATGGGGTTTTATGTCGTGAATCCGGGGAAAATGTGTCCGAACGAACGAACCGATTAGGGTTACGAGTATCGTTGTACTTAAACGATGATCGACGAGTGTCGGTTTATAACATATGACTGTTAATAAGCCGTAATGAATGTTAAATATCTTAAAACAAGTATTATTAATGAAATAATTTCGATTAAACTATAGAAGAAAAAGAAGTTGGTTTAAACAATGTGCATAGATTGTTTAGTAGCTAATTATAGTGTTCTATGTGAATATATCATGTAGAAACTGTAAAGACCGAGAACGGTTGAACTTTAATTTGAAGACGCTTGAAGGCAAGTTCTTCTAACGCTTGTCTAACCTTCATGTTATTCAAGTTTCTGTGATTCATGTTATAATATGCATGAATTTTTTTACGAAAGAGTCGATGCCAATCTTAACTCGGCTAGACGAACATTAAGAGTTTGATTGATTTGTTTACAATTCTTTCAATATAGTATTGATAACGCTATCCTAAGTCAATTGTTTGGTACGGATTCAAAGGTAAGCCTGAGTATGAATAAACAAAGGTATTTTGCGTCGTTTATTCGACGGGCACACGAGGTTACCAAAACTTAAACGTAAACACGTTTAACGGATGAGTGTTGATCAACATAGAGTACTATAGGCTGATCACCTAGAAGTGCTCGTAAGTTATGTCGGATGCACGGTCTTAGTGCCGTTATATCCTTTTCATGAATGAAAACGGAATGAGAATGTTCATGATCTTTTGACCTACTCAGAAATTCTAAAGTGTATATATATACTTGGGAATTGTTTCAAAGAGAATGAAAGTGCTATTTCAATTGTTTATAGTACTACATAACTATTTGTTCAGTTATTGAAGATTCAATCATATAATTCTTAATTTTGTGGTTGCTCATATATTGTTAGACTTGCTGAGCTAGTTATGCTCACTTCTTGCTTGAATTATATGATTACAGCTAAGAATGAACGGACAGAGGGATCCAGTAAGCCAAGATGGATAAATACATATCCTGTAATAGAATAGTATATATAATGAACTTATACTATGATGACGAACAATGTAATGGTTGACAGACCCAATCAAGGATTTATTATTATTATTGTAGTAAGAATTTAGTAAATATGTTAACTTTGATGTAGTTTCATTGGATGAATGTATAGTTTGTAGTACCGTGTAGCACCACCATATCTGTAGGTTGAAAGTACCCGAATTTGGGGGCATCACATGCTCTCAAACAAAAGTTACTTTTATCTAAACATATAAAGGAATACTATATCCCCAGATGAAACTGAAGTTCTCATTAGGAGACCTATGTGACAGGAAGAACACAAGTTACGTTAAAAATCATAAAGCATGGAGATTCGGTTCAATAAATTGTCTTTATAGAATATAGGCCTTTTCAGTCGTAGTTTGTTTGGAGAAAGTTACGCTGAAAAAGTAGTGTTTGTTTCAGCTTATTTAAAATAAGATATAACCAGAGTACAAAACCTTCAATGCACAAAAGAAAACAATAGGTGGTTATTTTTCAACTCAAGCTTATTGGAAATTTTAAGTATACATTTTCAGCTTATTTGCCACACATAACATATTCCTATAATAAGTTGTTTTGAAAAATTTGCCCCAAACAGGAATACAGGATAATGGCAGGAATACAGGATAATAGGCTTGAGAAGCCTGATCTAAGCCTGAAGAATCGCGTAACCTTTTTTTCTCTCCACTACACAAGTGCCCTTGGTAGCTATAAACATATTTTCTAGGATTAAAGATGCTTGTGGAGAAATTGAGAAGGGAAGATTCTTTTCTATTATATATTTTACAATGTACAATAGAAAGTCTTTATATAGGCTTAGAATCGCAGTACATTTGGAAAATAAATCAATCATCCCTTAATCATGCAACCTCCATCTAATCATGCAATCCCCCAAATCATGTCATAGAATAATATTCTTGAATTCTCTAGAATATCTACTAACACTGTCCCTCAAGCTGAAAGTCTTGTATTATAACTTACAACTTGTTACAAAATATAATCCCAAAACTAAAAAGATTCAAACCAAACTTAAAAGGAAAATATTTATCTCCAATACTCCCCCTCAAATTGAGACCCTCTTCCATTTGCATGAATAAAATGAAAAGAAAGACAAAAGAAAAAATGATGTGTAACTCAAAACCACTTGACGATGAAAAGAGTTGACCCAAGTCATTATATACTGGACATGTTTTCTCAAGCTATTCGACGTGGGACAAGATATAACTCTAACACTCTCCTTCACGTGTAACCCGATGTATTGAGGGTCGCACGTGGACCTGATGAAATATGAGATCCACACAAGATAAGCAGCTCATAGAAGAATCATCACTATGGCATTTGAAGAGCTAGTAAACCACGGGAAACTTTTTGTTGGCCCAATTGAGAAGTGGCTACCAGTTAATAAATGGGTAACTTTGACCCGTAAGAAGTGCGGTGCAAATGGGTAAAAATGAAGGTGGCCCAAGAATAGCCTGCTTTGATACCATGTCAAAACCCATTTTAGGGTAGAGAGAAAGGACATAAAATTTATGAATGAGAGGTTTATTCCTTCTCATTAGTTTTCTCTATTTATAGTGCAAAATAAGTTGCAACAATTCCTACGATGAAACCTTACAATCCTTACAATTAAGCTAATCACTACATTCATGTTATTATAATCAATCCCTCTAATTTAACTACAATTATCCTAAGAGTACCCTTATAATTTAGCTATAATGATGTGGAGAATATTCTATTTACATTCTAACAGAGCCTAGTTGATCTGCCTTGAGCCTACTTCTGTTGTTCCTCCCTCTTCTACTATCATTTCTCCTATAGCCATTGATAATTCTTCTCAAGGGGAGTCATATGATAGATTGAATAGACATGAGCTAAAGACATATTATCTCAGAGACAAGGACAAGTTTGACAAGGTACCTTTTGTGCCTCCACAACAGCCCTTCTCCGATCCTAGTCCTAGTCCAAGTCCTTCTGTTGATGTTACTCCGAACCCGATTGATTATGATGGTAATAATTCTAATATCCCTACTAATAGTTCTAATTCTGATATTGATTTTCCTATTGCACTAAGAAAATGAGTTAGATCAAATACTCAACATCCTATTTCTAACTTTGTGTCCTATAATAATCTATCTACTTCGTATCGTTCATTGATCTCTTCGTTGTCTTCTATATATGTTCCACAAGGGTGGAGAAAAGCAATTAAAGAGGAGAAATGGAGAAAAGCTATGGTAAAGGAAATGAATGCCTTGAAAAATAATGACACGTGGGAGTTATTTTCTCTTCCCTATGAGAAAAAACCAGTTTGATGCAAATGGGTATAAACATTGAAACAAAAGCCAGATGGATCGATTTAGAGACTCAAAGCCAGGCTAACTGTAAAAGGATATACTCAGACTCATAGGATTGATTACAAGAAACATTCACTCCAGTGACAAAGATAAACTTTGTTCGTACTATTATCTCTTGTGCAACAAAATTTGGATGGAGCCTTCAACAGCTTGATGTGAAGAATACATTCCTTCATGACAATCTTGAAGAGGAGGTATACATGGAAGTTTTGTTGAGCTTTACTTTATCGGCAACTAAGACAAAAGTCAGCAAGTTGCGAAAGTCTATGGATTGAAGCAGTCCGCTAGAGCATGGTTTGACAGTTTATATAAAGCCATGATAAGGTTTGGGTACAAGCAGAATCGAGCAAATCACACTATGTTTGTCAAACGAGGATTTGGTAATATTACAGTTCTCATTGTTTATATTGATGACATTGTGCTAACTGGAAATAATAAAGAGGAGATAGTCAATCTTAAGGCTAAACTTGCTAGCGAGTTTGAAATCAAAGATCTGGGTCCCTTGAAATACTTTCTTGATATAGAGGTTGCAAGATCTTCTAATGGCATCTTCCTATCACAACGAAAGTATGTTCTTGATTTATTGACAGAGACGGGCATGTTAGGGTGTAAATTTGTTGATTCTCCTATTGAGGTCAATCATCATCTCAGAGGTGGTACTGGACCTATTGTGGATAAGGAGAGATATCAACGATTAGTGGGTCGATTGATATATCTTTCTCACGCTAGACCTAACATTTCTTATGTTGTTCGTGTAGTAAGTCAATATATGCATGTTTCGCGGGTTTGCCATATGGATACTTAAGGGGGAGTGTTAGAATGTAAATAGAATATTCTTAGGATAATTGTAGCTAAATTATAGGGATACTCTAAGGATAATTGTAGTTAAATTAGAGGGATTGATTGTAATAACTTTATTGTAGTGATTAGCTTAATTGTAGGGATTGTAATAGCTTGATTGTAGAAATTTTTGTAACTTATTTAGCACTATAAATAGAGAAATCTAATAAAAAAAAAATAAACCTCTCATTCACAATTTTTTTGTCCTCTCTCTACCCTAAAATGTGTATCTACAGTTCTCACTAGGCAATACCAAAGAATACTCGTCTCCAACAAAAACAATGGACTCCTTGCCTTCCTCGATAATGGAAGACTCTTAAGCCTCCCAATAAATCGAAGAACACACGCCTTCCTCAAACCTCTGCCCCATAAAAATCCTTACTCTCCAATCAACAACCCATTTACATATTTCAACCCAAGAAATTAACTACTTTTGACAGAAAACGAAAAACAGTAAAATAAATTACAACTTCAACAAAAGAACAAGAACTGAACTCTAACCACCTAATTTTTTTTTAAGATGAAGTTACACAGTAAAAAAAAAAAAGCAATACCCGCCGTCGGCTATGGCGCCGGAAGGAAGACCTTTTAATTTGATTGACAAAATCAACTTAGGTCAAATACCATGTGGAGAAATTGAGAAGGGAAGATTCTTTTCTATTATATATCATACAATATAAAATAGTCTATATATATAGGCTTATAACTGCAATATATTTGGAAAATAAATCAATCATCTCTTAATTATGTAATCTCCCCCAAATCATGCAATCCCCCAAATCTTGTCATTATAATAATATCTTAAAATCCTCTAGAATATCTACTAACAATGCTGATAAGACATTCAAGTTTTTTTTTGTTGTCAAATTATGTGTTTTGGGCATTTTAGTGAAGTTTTAACTTGTGCAGTACTAGTAGTTATTAGGTTTGCCAAAAGCCATGATTAATAAAGCACTTTCCCTAATTTCCATGCCTTAACAATTAGACCTTTTTAACATTTTACGGGGTGAGTTGAATTAACCACCATAAGGGTAAATCACCTATTAACGCTCTATTTCTTTGCTCATCTTGGCTGGCAGGTTGTAATTCAAGTTAAATTAAACGTAATATGTACAATCAAAGCATGTGGATCAAGAAAATATAATATCATGAACAGGAGCTTTGCATTACAATTAAACTGGCAAGACACTTTTGCAGACTGAATGAATGAAATAAGTAAAAAAGGCAAATAAAGATTGAACTTGTTTCCACCATCAAAAAGTTCTAATAAAACAATACAGCTAAAGCCAGTATTATGACAAGCAAATATACCTCTGGCCTCTCGTCAGCTCCCAGATTTTGAAGTAACGAGAAAACTGAAAATAACAGCTTGTCATGATCAACTATATTAGCTAGGTTGAGAGTCTGCTCTTCCCCCTTCTCGCCATTGCTTTGCTTTGTAGTTGAATGCACATTCTGAATTCCTGTAGAGTTTTCATACCAAAGAAAAAAGTGAACCTCTATAGTCTAGTTCAAAGACAACTGATAAAATAATAATTCCAAACTGAACCTATGCCCTCCTCTATCGTCCCATAGAGAAGCCCCTTTGCAATGAAATCAGTAGACGTCCATAAAAGTCCTATGGCGGTCAAACTTATATTCAACTCGGTCTTTTGAGCACTGTATGCCCCAGTAACATCAATACATCTGTAAAAGCAAGAAAGCTAAATGCATGAATTTGGGAAAAGCAAAGCAGTAATAAGAAAATAAATTTATGGTTGTAAATTCAAAAATATATCAAGCATACAAGCATGCATTTATTTATTTGCAATTTTGCATCCATTTAACAATACGTTCTTAAAACCATAAACACCCTCAGAGTGGAAGCAATATTCATAATTCTACTAATTTAATCCCTAATTTTCTTGATTGATAATGTATGCAGTGCTTAAGAAGTATGGGATTCCAACCCTGAAAATAACAATTTAGTCAAGCGATAAACCAAGCAATGAAGCAATAGATAACAAGTACAAAATAGAAAATGCTAAACATGAAACCTACACGTGAAGGCAGTCAGCAGGTATAGTTGATAGTCCATCATTCATGATGACACGTAGGCTCTACAAGAAAAGAATGTAATGTCCAATTAAATATAAATAATGAAGTAAACAGTTGAATTTTGCAAAAATAACATTACCGAACTACATAAATCTAGCTACAGACTACTTATCATGAAAACTGTAGCATGTAAACTATGACAAGGATTTTTTATAACAATGAAATCCAGTGACAACAATACAATAAAAAAGGCAGCTAAGAAATCTTATAGCTCATGATTATTGAAGCAATTCAGAGTAAGAGACAATAATTTCTTAAGTGTTTAGTTTAAGGAATTCAAGAAATATGAGGCGAAATTGAAGTTGGCATGAGCACATAAAACCATAAGTACAAGTTGAGAGCTGCCAGTCAATCTAGTAATCTACACTTCAAGCTGTTAATCCAGCTAGAAGGATATTGTCTTTCTACACAGCTCAGATAGTTCTGAAGCCATTACAATATTCGAGGGGCAATTACAAAACCATAGTCCACGCATGTCTCTATATTGGAAAGGATGAAGTGAAACAGTGCACAGAAAAAATAAATAGATAAATAAATACTAAAAGAAACACACAAGTTAAATTCTTTTTCCCAAACCAAAATACCACCCCTTTCTTTAGCAAAGCATGAAATAAGTCTCCTACTGTCTTAAAACACATTCAGCAATATCAATGATGTTAATGAAATTCTAGCACAGCATCCTGAATATATTTATCTGGTACTTCACTCCTACTTTTTATCATCCTTTTGATTTGATTTCACAACAGATGTTTATTCCTTAAAGTCATTTTACTTACAAAATTACTATATCTAAATTTCTGGAGACAGCCATACATCATGACTCTACAAAACTTATAGTTTTAAATTGCATTATAAGAGAAATATTTCAATATAAAAAGATTACAAGTATTCCTTATTTTTTAGTATTACTTAATATTCTACGCAGATTATTTTTCCAGGAAACGCCGACCAGCTCGGGCGGTTAGTGGGCACGGAACATGGTAATGGACTGTTAGTAATGGTTCAAAGTTTCGGCATATCGGCCAAAATATCGGTGTATCAGAGCAGTTTCGGCCCTTGCCAAACTGCAACCTTGACACGAATACAAAAATCAGCAATTATTTATGTAAAGGGAATGTTTCGGCAAAATTTCGGCCTATCGACGTAGCAGAAGTGTAGAACGGTTTCGGACGAAATAGCAGAGAAATTTCGACGTGAAGGGAAGAAACACCACACAAACAAAAATGTAATTTATACATGTTAACTAGTACCTAAATTAGTATTAAAAAAAAACTAGTATTCAAGTTAACTAAAACTTATAAATTATACTTAAACTACTTAGCCAAAAATCAGTTATACATACTATATAGTACCTAAGTTAACTAGAGCTTAAAAAAATTGTAGCCATTTTACTTAGAAATAAATATATAAGCTTAAAAAAAATTATAGCAATTTTACTTGGATATATATATATATATATATATATATAATAAACATATTAATTAAAAAAAAATGTACCTACATAGTAAATAGTTAAGTATAACTTAAAAAATATCTTAAGAATGTTAAATTTTTATGCAATGTAGCATTAGACACGTTTGTGAGATGTCCGATTTATCATTTGGATTGTGCTTATGTGCAATAAATTTTTATGCAATGTAACATTAGACACATCTATGAGATGTCTGTTTTATCCTTTGGGCAGTGCAATGTATATAAAATAGTTTGTTTTGTGAACTTACTTGATCCATCTTGTTGTTCTTATTATTTAGATTTGTTCATAGTTTTATTTAAGAAAATATAGACTCCTAACTACTAGTGCAATGGTGCATATCGCCCAAAACCAATACCGAGACCGAATCAAAAAATGACCTTCCGAAACATAGGCTGCTACCGGAACTTTGAACCATGACGGCTACATTCCCAATTTGGATTTTGTGTTATTTAACTTTTTCCCCAACATTTTGTTAGGATTTCTCAATAGAGCATAACGGTTTCACTTTAAATAAAGTGCGTACATGATTTTCCTCTAAAATAGCATTATATGTTACATATATTCCAACTTATAACTTGCAAAAAAGGAGCCACTTGATGTGCATCTGGGTGTGAGTGCCTATGCAGTTGATTATACAACATTCAATAAAGTTTCACATGATTTAAAATCTCATTTCCATCTTTGATTTAGTAACCTGGAATCCAAGGGTGACCAGATCCTTCTCTGACGCATCTGCCACAGACCTAGCAAGGTAGAGTAACCACGGAAGATTAACTAAACAAACAGAACAGGGAACAGAAAGCAAGCAAACTATTACAAGGTTCACCTTAACATTTCAAGAATATTAGTCCAGCTATAACGCAACTTCTCTCCATGCCTCTGAAGAAAAAAGTCATTTGAGAAAAGAAAGGTGGTGTAATTTTACGACTGATAAACAAAGTTAGAAGCTTTTCCTTCAATGGTCCAAGGATGCAATAATCACCTCTAACACATGCAGCAGAATTTTCAGAGATCCAGCACGAACATCAATGCTTTGAGTTGAAAAATAGAGGACCCTTAATGGGGATATGACAGCGCACTCCAGTGATCCCAACTCTGTAAACATGGTTTCTATCTAGAGAGTATGTGTGTCAAAGAGAAGCAACATTAAATGATAGTAAAAATATTTTAGGCATGTTAACTAAATGAGATGAGATGTTCTCACATTTCTAAATGTGGGATGAGGTTTCGCTGATGCATATTCCTGAAATTGATTTGAACCTAAAACAGCACTAATTGATTTATCCAATGCGTCAAGCGCCATATTTCGTAAATGCTGATTAGAACTATCAGCAAGCTGCAAAATATTCTTCTGATGTCAAGATGAGTGTAACCGGTGGCAGCATCACATAGTATAGTGGATGATATATATCATCACCTCAAGAAAATGGCCAACAACTTCGTTCCACAATGGCTCCACCCCTAATTCAAGGTAAACTTAATCAGGAAAATACCTATATTCATGTTCAACAGATGACATGATAAACACATCCAAACTACATATAGAAATTTTTTATTTATATATTTTTTGGTAAGTAGCTTCATATTGAAATTTTAAAGCTGCTCCACACAAAGAACATTCTAAAGGCATATTTCAGTGACGTTCATGAATTAATATGGTAGATATGCAAAATAAATTTTCTAAAGATACAGAAAATACAAAATAAAAACAGACATAAAATGCTAATTCAAGGTCAATGTTACATGTTATATGAATAAAATCTATAGTAGCAGTACTTCAAATAATCCAGATCCGTGGCTAAACATATTAGTGATAAGCATTTAAAATTGAGCATCATTATAGCTCCAAACCAGAACACTGACTAATGCTGGTTAAGGGCCAAAATAGTGTATCTGATGTCCACATGTTTTGAGATGAAGAGTCCTGTGTGAACAAAACTTATATGCCGTACCAGAAGACTTGGAGAAAAAAAATTATGTAATACCAGTAAACTTTTATGCTACTATGCTAATCCAACTGCACTTCTGCTTTAAATTATCTTTCATTAGCGTAGATAAATGTATGTGTGTCTATTTTTATACGAATGAGATCAATTTTCCAAACGCCAATATAATTGATATATAAGACAGTCTAGTGTGGTTCCTCGTAATTAGGTATTTTGGGAGGGGGCAGCAACAGATATAAGTGCCATAATATTGCAGAAAGTTGCAGTTATTCTAGAAATCACAAGCATGGTTGGCAGAAAATCTTTTTACCACGTTATCATGCAATGGCCTTCTCCAACCCAATCTGATATAACATTTCATGTCAAGAACTCAAGACACCCACACCCAAGTTAAAACATAATTAAGTAATAGCTCCCATAAGTAAGATTAAATTTAATCAGAGAAAAAATGGAGAGAGAAACCTGACGACACAGAAGAAAGCAAGCAGTCAGGGTAGCAGAGGAGGGTGAATTTTTGTTTTACAAATTTTTAACCCCCAAAGTCTAACAGGCTGAGAGGAACAAGTGAAGGACTACCAAAATTACATATCATCAAGCTCAAGTGGAGCTCTAGATTGTTCAAATTTCTTCTCAGATACTCCTTAACACACCACCAAGGCACCAACCGGCACAAGAAATCACCACCAAATAGACAACTTCAACAGCAAACTTTATATACATCATAGATCACAAGACAACAAGAAAGCAGTCAAGGGGCTAAACATCAAAAAATAACCACACAAACAAATCTCCTATTTTCCTCCAACGAATACCTTCACAATCTGCTAACAGAATTTGATTTAACAAGGAAGATATTCATAACGCAAAGAAACAGGCTACAGATAATCCTATGGCTCCTGCTGGAGTAGCTTAAACAAAACAATTTTAAACATATACTGCATGGGATGCTTCGGTATATTAGTCCTATTTTTAATTTTCAAGAACTTATAGAATTTCAGGTAGTAATTCATGATTTCTTGGTTCTGGTAGGATTTAATAGAAAAGGAACAAATGGAGCAAACTCCATTAAGTCCTAGACCTACATTATTTAGTTCATTCTGAGTAGTCTTCAATTAGAATAGTGGTGGTAATAACTAGGAGAACATTCCGAAAATGCCACAGCTGTTCCTCCTCTGTCCCCTCACAAAATTTTTTCCTTGTGGGTAAAAAAGGAAAAAAAAAAAAAAAAAGAAGTAAATTTTAACATCCAATTCTCCACAAGATATAGAAACACAATACAATATCCACAAAGAAATATGCAATTACCTATAATATACGACTATAAGATTAAATAACTGAATTACTGCTGACTTGAATCAGACAAGAAATACATAACTCAAACTATTCAGTAGAAGAATGTCAAAAAAGAAAAAGTCTATATGGAGGCAGCATGAGATAAATCTCTTAGAACAGTTCGATAAAAAAAAGATTTTACCTTACAACTTGACTGTAGATGCAAAAAGTGGAAACAAATAGAAGAAAAGAAAATAAATTCACATATCAGGAAACTGATGATTAATACGTACTGTGAAGATTACTAACAAGAATAGAAATCATTCTTTCCACCGAAAAACTGATGCTTCCAATTTTTTGACTTGATCCTTGTCCAAGGCCACCTAAAGTTCCAGCGATGCATTGATGTGACAACTGACGTAGTGCAGACAGAAGAGACTTAACCGCAGATACATGCATCATTGCGGAACTCTCAAATAGCTTCGTGGTAAATAAACAAAGGTTAGAGACATGAAGGGTACAAAGTTGAAGAGAACAGAGAAAGCTAATAACAAGAGAGAGAGAGAGAACTCACCTGCGAGTTTAAAGATGAGAGAATGTTGAAATCACTGTATTGACCGGATGGTTCTCTAGTAAGTTTTACACCAGATGCAGAGACCTCCTTCATGATTATAGACAACTCAGAAAAAATTGAAAAGGAAAATTTAATACAAACTAGCAAGAACTCACATGGCGAACAATTCTTTGGAAACATCATTAAACAAACCTCCAACTCAAGTTGCAAGGCCATATTCCAAAAGCATGGGTTTCTTTTGCATTGACATTATTTGATCATTTTCTACTTTGTGAAACAAGATGTGCAGTGAATCTAACAAAAAAATTAATTACGGAGATGTGAATAAGATTATCCAGAACATTGTGTTTTTACACCATGGACATCAAACTAATTTACAAAATTTCCCCAAAGTATATTAAAGATGTAAGTTGACAGTCTGCTCAGTAATATTTGCTTTTAAAAAATTTAGCTCCATTAACCTTCTTTCACTTGAAAAGCATATACCACAGGAAGACTAAGGACTGTTTTATAAAAATGAAAGAAAATTAAAGGTGTTAGATAATTGATCTGTCAGAGAGAGAGAGAGAGAGCCCATGTTTGACGCTTAGCACTGAATGAATGGCTTAAATCCTCCTTCTGATCATTGTGGAATAGAAAGAATTTCACAAATATGATGAGACTCTTAGCATCCTTCTAGCGCAGTACCTCATTCTCCTTATTAATTCTAAGATTCCAAATAATTCACAAATACTCCAAATTAGTTAGCGGATGTGAATGGACACTTTCCATCAGTCCAACGACTGTTGATGTACTTCCAAATATGTAAAGCTTTGGCAAGGTTCTTAACATCTGGAATTATAACTAGTTCACAATGTTGACTTATGTGGCTTGGGAAATGGCTAGCGGAGACTCAAAAATCCATGCCAAAGGAGAAAAAGCACTTCCTAACTTAGAATCTAGTAGAGTGAGAACTTCCAAGAATAGGGTGCATAGGAGAGGCAAAGCGAGCTGCAAAAAGTAGAGTAAAAGAACCCTGCAGGCAAAAAGACTATTTTCCCAGCTAGAATAAACAGTACCTAGAGTTGAAACTGCCAAAGACAACGGCTGGATCATAGTGGGTATGGTCCGAAGTGTTTACAAGAATTGACCAAGTTGTTCCACCAGTCCATGAAATTTTGTATATTGGTTAGGTTGAAATTCCATTATATGGACAGGAGGAATCAGGTATTAACTCTACCAGAACAATATCAGTGTTATTTGCATCCAGAATCTAGAATTTTAGATAAACTTATAAGAGTGATGACATCCAGATGTATGTTCCAAACATGTTATGTCCGCACGTCAAACAGATTAATATTAATGTATGTCATAATACCATGCTATAACTTCTGCTCAAGACAAAAAAAAATTGATAAAAGAAGAAATTTTATTAATAGAGAAGAAATGATACAATATATGGGGGACAAGTCAAAAACAAGAAAGCACTTAAAAAAGTGCAGCCCTCCAATCTCTACATAAATCAGTAGCAGAGATACCTCTAAAAGCCCCCATAGCAGAAGCCCAAAGAGACGCAAGAAAAATTACCCTATCATTCAATAGCTTTAAGGATAAGTAACTTTCTTTAAACAACCTAGCATTACGTTCATTCCAAATTCCCCACAAGATAGAAAAGAAGGCACACTTCTATAAAATTTTGGCATCTCTCTTACTTCCAAATCCTCTAAAACGAATTAATAACATATCTTCCACCATAGCGGGACACACCAACTCCTCTCCTAGCACTCTAAAGAGACAGCTCCACAATCCCCAAACAACAAGATAATGCAGAAATAAATGAGCATGTGTCTCAAGACTAATGATTCTATACTTATATGAATCCCTAACAGAGAAAAGTGTGGATCAACTCCCTACCTCACAGGAATCTTGCAAAAAAATAGAGGAACGTCTATTGACTAACAAATGTAAATGAATTTGTGATTGTCGAATCAACTTTTTAAAATTTATCACCCCAAGATTACCTGTGTTGTTGCATGTGGAGAATGGATTGCTCGGTCAAGAGCGGCTAGAGTCTCCAATACCTATAATATTCAAAAGTATCACTTTTTAGGAATAAATTTCACCAACTATCATTCAGATTCAAAAAATACGACATACCAAAACCCATGAGGGGCCCAAGACATTGTATAATCGATGAGCTATGTTGAAGAGAGTCCTCAGGGCCTGACTTGCATTACCATAAACAATCAAATATGTGACTGATTAGAAGTTGTATATGTTAACAGGGGAGGGATCGCTTTAAAATTTGTAATTCTTACACCTCACAAATAACTTTTGTACAATTATATTTTGCCAAAACGACAATTGGATCTATTTCTCATCCCACAACCACCACGCTGAAAATTTTAGCCAATCAGAGATTGGTACATATTATTGAATATTAGACTTTTCACTCTTCAAAAAAAACAAGGAATATTAGAGTATTCTGATATATAGATAGAGTATTTCCTTATCTCTGGAGAAATTAAAATTTGGAGAGAAAAATAAATATGAATATGTCATAAAACTAAAAATAATAAAATAAAATCTAACAATTGGTTAAAAAATAAGAATCATGCAGAGAATTATTCAGTGGTGTAATAATATAAACCTTTAAGCCAGATGTAAGTGCATCCCTTCCTATATAAAGATATATTATTCTTTTACAATAGCCAGGAAGAGAGTTGATTGAAAGAAACATTTCAATAAAATATAACAATTGGTTAAAAAATAAGAATCGTGCAGAGAATTATAGAGTGGTGTAATAATATAAACCTTTAAACCAGATGTAAGTGCATCCCTTCCTATATAAAGATATATTATTCTTTTACAATAGACAGGAAGAGAAACATTTTGTATCGTACTCGTACAACAAGAGAACCAGCCAAGTACCTGCACATTCTTAGTAGTAAGGACAACACTATCCCTTTGCTCAACCAAAAGTTCTGTCCGTTTTGGCCCAGGGGATAGCGAAACACTGCAGAAAAAAATAATCTAAGTCAACATCTAAACTCCAACAACTCAGTTGAGATGTGGTGCATAAAAAGAATAAATCTCACAACAAACACAAATCTATTCAACCATCCTATCTAATAACTAATAGTCAGTTAACCACGTAAATTTGGATAAAGCAAATAGGAGATAGGCACCACCATTCCCATGCAAATATATGAGCGACCACCAACCAATTAACTAGAATAAAGAATAAAAAGGCCATCAATGCCATTGAGCATGGTGTTACGGAGGCTTTCTTTCTCATATTATGTGAGAAACCACTTTCTCCATACTAGGCAAGGACAACTGCCATCAATTTTACCTATTGCATATACCCTGTGCTGAAGGTCGCATTATCTTGCAAGACCATTTTTGTATGTGAGCAATCAAGAACTTGAAGAAGTTATTTGCAAAATTTCAAGCTAGATACCTTAATTGCTAATGTTGATCTGTTTTAAAAATAAGTAACCAGTAAGGTAAATTACTTTCACTATTCAAGTGAAAGTAATTTGCATCTGAACGTCATAATTAGGTTTTTCTAAGTCATTCAAGATTTGAGTCTCATCAGTAGACTGTCTTACTAGAGTTGGTTTGCTCACCAAAACAAATCAGACAAATACAATGTTCAGATTTAGGAAATCAGTATGTGCAATAACATGCATGAAATCCATTAGATTGATGAAAAAACTAATGTTTAGAGGTCTCGAACCAAGACCTATATAATGTTTATAGAGAATAAGGTCAGGTAACAACAGCTACCAGGGGTGGACCAAATGCATAGATGGGGTGGGCCATTGATAAGTAGGTTATTGGATGCCAACTTACTTTGATTATGGCTTAAACTCGAGCACTTTAGTGTCTTTTAATGCATTTTAGCTTTGTTTTGCAGTTTATAGACAGGAAACTCGTTTGGCATGATATGGCACTATATTGGCATGAAATGGCATAAAAAAGGGACAAAATGGCATGATAGTGGCAACTGGCAAGGAACTGGATAGAGGAAGCAAATGTGGGCTGGCATGAGGATAGCATGATGATGAAGATGGCATGAGAAAAGGGCACGAGCAAAGATTCAGAAGCAGAAATAGTGAAGGAAGTAGAAGCACTAAAGAAAGCAAGAAGGCAGCACAACCAGAAAGTGCACCAGCTGCAGAATTGGTCACGCGCGGTCGCGCCAAGGAATCAACCGAGCGCCTGGCAACCAGAGACTCGATTTTAGACCCCGCGTGCCCGCGCCGTGTTGAAGGCTCTAGACCGCGCGGCCGCACCGGTCCAACTTGTTTGACTTTTTATTTTGTTTTCTCGGCTGATTGTAAGGGATATAAGGTTTATGTTTTGGAAGGAACGAATATCACTCAGACTTATCAGATTTCATTTTTACTTTTGAAGCTTGTCTTACATTTCTAAGGTTTAGGAGCTAAGGAGGGATTGAGAGCTTATCTCCTCTTCTCTTCTAACTCAAGTAGATTTATTGTTTAGGGTTCTCTTTGGTTGAACTTGTGGATTGGATTTGAGCATTAAAGGCTTCTATTGGAAGGAGAACCATCAATCTTTGTTTTTCCATTCTCTTCACTCTCTCTCTTTCATAGTTGTTTAAATGCTTGGTTTAAATCCCATAATGGTGGGAAGTTCAGAGATGAACTAACTTCCATTATGGGATTCTAATGGATTCTATTTGCTAAATCTAGGGTTTATGCCTCTTTGATATGTATGGATGAAAATGTATGGTTTGCCTAGCATGGTTGTGTTTTATGTGTAGATGCTTGATCAACATCTACTGTAATAGTTTATATGGAATCGAAAGAGGGTATGTAAACTTAGATTTTGCCATGCTAGCATGTGTTTGTGAAACTTGCATTTGATGAATTTCATGATTCGTAATCCGGATAGAAATATACCGTATTGCCATGTGTAGTCAATAGGGAGCTTGCACTTAAATTGGTTTAGCTTGTAGATTGCATAGCCATATAGCAATTTAGGTTTTATCGATGTTCATGTGATTTCTATCTCTTTTGTGGATATTACATGATATGGACTTGGTTTATTGAAAGATAGCCAAGTCTCACATTCGTGTTCCCAGCTAGCATTCCTATGTGTTAATCCATACATGATTTGAGGTGTTGTTAACCTAGATGACGCAATAGATGAAGTTAGGATCCCATTATTTCTCTAATTTGAACCCCTTGCATATTAATTAGTTAAGTCTAGTTTAAATTCAGTATAGTTAATTAAAGAACACTGTGACAATCGTTTGAGCAAACAGAGATAACCATAGGACTGTTGCATGATAGTGTAAGTCTGATTCCTTTCTCCGTGGGAACGATCTCGACTTATCGAATTATTACTTGTCGACCGTGTATACTTGCACGTGTTTTGTGTCCGTTTTTGTTAACACGCAAACGGCGCAACAAGTTTTTGGCGCCGTTACCGGGGATACGGTTTTAGCTTAATACTATTAACATCAGTTTTCGTTAGATTTGGTTGACTTGAACAAATCTCTTCTTATCTCATTTCTAACTTTATTTTTATTTGTGTTTCAGGTACTTGTGGATAGTTTATGCACACGCGAGCCTCAAATCCTGAGTTAGTGCCTCGACAAGAGCACATAAACGGGAGAGCTTGGAGAGCAAATATCCGAAACACCAATCCACAAGTAGATCCCGAACCACCTCATCAAATGGCTGAAGAGCAGAGGGCCAATAATAGGGCCTTACAGGACTACTCCATGACGAAAATCACCGATCTGCAATCCAGTATTGTGCCGCCAGCCATCGCTGCAAATACTTTCGAGATAAAACCAGGACCCTGCAGATGATTCAGAACAATCTCCAGTTTAAGGGTGCACTTATCGAAGACCCAAATGAGCATATCATGAGTTTCCTAGAGATATGTGACACATTTAAGTTCAACGTCACAGATGAGGCAGTGAAACTTAGACTATTCCTTTTCACCTTGAGGGATAAGGCAAAAAGCTGGTTGTACTCATTGCCTTCAGGATCAATCACTACGTGGGAAGACTGTGCTCAAAAATTTCTAACCAAGTTCTTCCCTATGGCTAAGACTGCTGCCATGAGAAGAGACCTGAGTCAATTTGCACAGCTACCAGGAGAAACGTTGTATGAAGCATGGGAACAATATAAAGAAATGCTCAGAAAGTGCCCACACCATGGAATGCCAGATTGGATGGTGATAAACTCTTTCTACAATGGATTGGGGTGGCAGTTAAGGCCGATTATTGATGCCACGTCGGGTGGAGCTCTATGGACTAAAGATTTTCCGACAGCTTACGAGCTTTTTGAAACAATGGCGGCTAATGAGTATCAAAACCCAACAGCGAGGATGGTTCCACCCAAAGTGGCAGGAGTATTGGATGTTGATGCAATCATATCATTGTCAGCCCAATTGGCAGCAATGAACAAGAAAATAGATTCGATGGCTGAGAATAGAGTTCAACAGGTTGCATTCGTATGTGAGTTGTGTGCCGGAGCACACCCGACCGAGCAGTGCGCCATCACTACTGAGTCGGTACAGTTTGTTAGCAACTACCAAAAGCCACAGAATCAATTCCCGAACACCTACCATCCCAACAATAGGAACCATCCCAACTTCAGTTGGAGTAATAATCAGAATTCTCAACAGCCCCAACCTTACCAAAATACTCAATCATCCCAACCTCAAACATCACAAACTCAATACCAAGCTGCTCAACCACAACCACAATACCAAAATGTCCAACAACAACAACATTCCCAATATCAGCCCTACCAACCCAAGAATCAGCCCCAACATCAGTATGCCCCAAGACAATCTCACCCTCCAGGATTTCATCAACATCAGCAGTCAGAGGAGAAAGCTGAAATAGAAGAACTTAAGTTGATGGTGAAGAGCCAAGCTATACCTCTCAAGATGATGGAGGCTCAAATTGGTCAAATTGCCAATGTTGTTCTCAATAGACCACAAGGGACTCTTCCTAGTAACACGGAGGCGAATCCAGGAAAAAGGGAGGGCAAAGAGCAATGCCAAGCTATCACCTTAAGGTCTGGGAAGCAGACTGCTGATTTGGAGGTTGGCGCGGCCGCGCCCCAGGAAGGCCAAACCTGGCGCAGGCGCGCCAAGGTGCAGAAAATTCTGAGTCAGTTTTGATTGATGGGAATGATGCGGGTAAAGAAGTTGAAGCGGAAAAAGAGCTAGTCCCGGAAAAACCTAAGGTTCCACCACAAATTGTCTACCCTCCTGTTCCTTACCCACAGAGATTGCAAAAGCAAAAAGATGATAGACAGTTTGCCAAGTTCTTGGAGGTTTTTAAGAAGCTGCAGATCAATATACCATTCACTGAGGCATTAGAACAAATGCCAAGTTACGCGAAGTTCATGAAGGATATTCTATCGAGGAAGAAACGATTAGAGGACTTTGAGACAGTGGCCTTGACAGAAGAATGCAGTGCAGTATTACAGCGTAAACTACCTCCAAAGCTTAAGGACCTGGGCAGCTTCACAATACCATGCTCCATTGGAAAGTTGTCTTTCAACAAATGCCTCTGTGACTTAGGAGCGAGCATAAATTTGATGCCTCTGACAGTATTCAATCAATTGGGATTGCCGGCCCCAAAGTCGACAAGCATATCGCTACAGCTTGCTGACAGATCCGTCACTTATCCAAGGGGTATTGTTGAAGATGTTTTGGTCAAAGTTGACAAATTTATCTTCCCAGCTGACTTCATCATTCTAGATTACAAAGAGGATAGAAATATACCAATCATCCTTGGGAGACCTTTTCTGGCCACGGGGCGAACTCTTATAGACGTCCAGAAAGGAGAGTTGACAATGAGAGTGCATGATCAAGAAGTCACTTTCAACGTTTTTAAAGCTATGAAGTTTCCCACCGACGAGGAAGAGTGCTTCCGGATTGATACGGTAGACATATTGTTGAATGAAGAAGTTAGAAATCGGGTTGATATTGAGCCATTGGAGAGTGCTGTATTGGGAGATTCAGAGATGGAGGATACTGAAGTTACAGAATATGTGCAAATTCTTGACACAGCACCACAGATGCGAAGGTTTAAGATTCCTATCGAGCCACTAAAGCTTTCTAGGGGAGACATCAGAACGACTCAAGCCTTCTCTTGAGATGCCTCCAGATCTTGAACTTAAACCTCTTCCTGATCATTTAAGGTAAGCATTTTTAAGTGAATCTTCAAAGTTTCCTGTTATTATTTCTGCTACACTAACATCTTGCCAAGAAGAGAAACTGCTACGGGTACTAAGAGAGTTTAAATCGGCAATTGGATGGACTATAGCAGACATAAAGGGGATCAGCCCAGCAATTTGTATGCATAATATCCTGCTGGAAGATGATAGTAAACCATCAGTGGAGCAACAGCGAAGACTGAATCCTATTATGAAGGAAGTGGTTAAGAAGGAGATATTAAAGTGGTTAGATGCAGGGATTATCTATCCTATATCAGACAGCTCTTGGGTGAGCCCGGTGTAGTGTGTGCCGAAGAAAGGGGGTATGACCATGGTATCCAACGAAAACAACGAGCTAATACCTACCAGAACAGTGACGGGTTGGAGAGTCTGCATGGACTACCGCAGACTGAATAAGGCTACGAGGAAAGATCATTTTCCCCTCCCGTTCATTGATCAGATGCTGGACAGGCTGGCCGGTCGTGAATACTACTATCTTCTGGATGGGTACTCATGATACAATCAAATAGTGATAGCCCCGGAAGACCAAGAAAAGACTACTTTTACTTGTCCGTATGGCACATTTGCGTTTCGAATGATGTCTTTGGGGTTGTGCAATGCCCCGGCTACTGTTCAGAGGTGTATGATGGCTATATTCTCCGATATGGTTGAGCACAATGTTGAAGTCTTCATGGACGATTTCTCGGTTTTTGGAGACTCCTTTGACCTATGTTTGGAGAATTTGGTGATGGTGTTAAATCGGTGTGTTGAGACGAATCTTGTACTGAATTGGGAGAAGTGTCATTTTATGATACAAGAAGGTATCATTTTGGGACATAAGGTTTCAAAGAAAGGATTAGAGGTGGACAGGGCTAAATTGGAAACTATTGAGAACTTGCCTCCGCCTATTTCTGTAAAAGGTGTTCGTAGCTTCTTGGGACATGCAGGGTTTTACCGTCGGTTTATAAAGGACTTCTCGAAGATTACAAAGCCACTCTGCAGTTTGTTAGAAAAAGATGTCCAATTTAAATTTGATGAGGAATGCCAGACTGCATTTAAACATTTGAAAAAGAAGTTAACTACGGCACCAGTGATCACCGCTCCGGATTGGTACCTTCCTTTTGAGCTAATGTGTGATGCAAGCGATTTTGTTGTGGGAGCTGTATTGGGTCAGCGTAGGGACAAGATCTTCCATGTTATATATTATGCTAGCAAGACCCTCACTGATGCCCAATTGAACTACACTACTACAGAAAAAGAGCTTTTGGCAGAGGTGTACGCATTCGACAAATTTCGTGCTTATTTGATTGGGACTAGAAAGATTGTGTACACCGACCATACAGCGATTCGATATTTGATAGCAAAGAAAGATGCTAAGCCCCGTCTGATCAGGTGGATACTTCTTTTGCAAGAATTTGACTTAGAGATCAAGGACAGAAAAGGGACTAAGAACCAAGTGGCTGACCACTTGTCGCGATTGGAGAATCCGGGAAGGGATGCAAATGACAAAGTTATGATCAATGAGTCCTTCCCAGATGAGCAATTGTTTGTGCTGAAAGGCGAAGTGACATGGTTCGCAGATTATGCAAACTTCCTAGTAAGCAATATCGTCCCTTCTGACTTAACTCGGCATCAAAAGAAGTTTCTACACGATGTGAAATGGTTTATTTGGGATGAACCATACTTGTTCAGGCAGTGTGCGGATCAAATGATTAGAAGGTGCATTCCGTATAGCGAGACGGAGAGTGTGCTGCAAGATTGCCATGCATCAGTATATGGAGGTCATTATGGAGGTGAAAGGACAGCGACCAGGGTTTTGCAAGCAGGTTTTTATTGGCCTACTATCTTTAAGGATGCTTACAGCTTTGTTCAAAGATATGATAGATGTCAGAGGGTAGGAAATATATCGAAGAGAAATGAAATGCCCCCGAGTACAATCCTCGAGGTGGAGATCTTCGATGTCTGGGGGATAGACTTTATGGGGCCTTTCGTTTCATCATGTGGGAACTTGAACATCCTTCTGGCAGTCGATTACGTGTCTAAATGGGTGAAAGTGGCAGCACTACCGACGAATGACGCTAAGGTGGTTCTGAGGTTTCTCCAAAAGAGCATTTTCACGAGGTTCGGGACTCCCAGGGCGATCATTAGCGATGAAGGTACCCATTTTGCAATCGCCAGTTTACAGCTTTGTTGGCTAAATATGGGGTGAATCATCGAATAGCTATAGCTTATCACCCCCAAACCAATGCCAAGCAGAAGTGTCAAATCGTGAGGTGAAGAGAATACTAGAAAAGATTGTGAACCCCACGAGGAAAGATTGGTCGCTGAAACTGGATGATGCCGGATGGGCTTACAGGACTGCCTACAAAACACCGCTGGGTATGTCGCCATTTCAGCTTGTGTATGGAAAGGCAAGTCACCTTCCCATGGAGCTTGAGCATAAAGCCTATTGGGCAATCCATAAGCTGAATTTCGACTTAAAGGCTACAGGGGAGAAACGCCTTCTTCAACTCAATGAGTTGGACGAATTTCGATTGCAGGCCTATGAAAATTCCAAATTGTACAAGGAAAAAGTGAAAAGGTGGCATGATCGCAAGATTATGGAAAGGACCTTCGAGCCAGGGCAAGCAATGCTATTATTCAATTCTAGACTTAGACTCTTCCCAGGAAAGCTCAAGTCAAGATGGTCAGGGCCTTTCACTGTAAAGACTATATATCCGCACGGTGCAATAGAAATTTTCGATAAGGACCCAGATAACCCCTTCAAAGTTAATGGACAGCGGCTGAAGCATTACTATGGTGGTGAGGTTGACAGACAAGAGGTCGCCTCAATCCTTTCGACAACTTGACCGAATCAGACATAATCTAGCTTATGGACTGTAAGCAAGCGCTCGATGGGAGGCACCTCATCATTTCTCTCTCTCCCTACTTGTTTAATTCTTGCATCGCATTTCTATATATTTCTCTCCCCTGTTTAATGCTGGTGACTTATCTCTACATTTCCCTTCCCCCGTTTAATTCTAAGCATTTTGAAAAAGTTTACCTATTTTTGAACATTGTGGTGTTAGAATGCTCATCGCCTACATTTTTGAACATTAGGCATATTGCGTACATTTTTGGGAGTTAGAAACTCATTGTATATATCTATGGGATTTAAACGTACATTGCCTACATTTTTACAATTAGGCATAGTTGCACAGATTTTTGGAGCTGGAAGCTCATTGAACATATATTAGACATGTTAGCATGTTGCATATAAGCCTATAGCAATTTTTTGGGAAATTCCCATAGAAAAGATTCAAGTACATAGCATTGCTAAGGATTTGACAGGTTTTAAATCGTACATATGCATTTCGCATGATGGAGTCAAGTTCTATATAATATTTTAGATTGGTAAGTGTGCAAGAAATTCGAGTGTTTCAGATTGCTTCTTTTGCCTTCACAGAAATGCTGCAGAAAAGTGAGCAAAGAAAAAAAAATTGGGCCAGTTCAGAGGCCGCGCGGCACACCAGGCTTAATATGGCGCGCCCGCGCCAGGCCCCAGCCAGACGCACACTTGATTTTTTTTAAGCACGGTTCTCAGCCCTTATTTCCTATATCTAGTATAACCGGCTACCACCCCCCCCCCCCTTCTCACAATACACGGATTCTCTCAATTTCTCACAATCCTACATCTCCCTCGTCACTTTTGCAATTAAACCTGCAATTCCACTCCATCATCCAAACCCTAGCCTCCCTTCCTTCAACTGCTATTTCTCTCCATCCATAATCCTAACCCTACTCTGCATACACTATCTTCATCATTCTCGCATACAAGCACCCTCTTCCCGTTTCCATTCCACATCCCATCACAGTGACTTTGTTAGGGTTTGGAGATTCAAGTTTGCAGAGATTTTCAAAATCAAGGGTTGCGCTACAAATATCCAAGAAGCAAGTTTGGGGGTTTTGATCAGATTTCATCACACGAGAATTGCTAGGGTTTGTCCATCAGTTTCAGAGTCAAGTTTGGGGGAAGTTTGTTGAAACTAGGGTTTGTTCTTTCCAATTGTCAGAGAATCAAGTTTGGGGGTTGCTCTTCTTCAAGTTCATCAAAATCAAGGGTTTGTAAAGGGTTATTTTCTGAAAATCATCAATGGGTCCCAAGCGTTCTCGATCCGCCGCTTCTGCTTCTGCAGCCGGTTCGCCCGTTCACAGTGGGTCAGACGACGATATCACCGTCGATTTGACCAAATTCATCAACTGCATACTATCGGATCGCGGCCAAATCCGTTTTGAAGGAGCGAGGTCTAAAGCCGACCAATGAGGATGGGGATATGAGGGCAATGATTTGAGAAATGAAATGGCAGGGTATTTGGGAATCGCCACCGCCGATGCCGTTGGCTTTAGTTCGAGAATTTTACGGCAACGGAAGTATCACACAAAGCGGCAGGTCTTTTGTTAGGGGCCAAACCATTGATTATCGCCTGGCTGCAATCTGTGAGATTTTATCTTTGCCATCAGTGCCGGCTGGGCAGGTGAATTGGGTCGAGGCAGAGCGGTTGAATACTGACCATGGCCAGTTGATTAGTGACTTGTGTGCACCAGGCACAACGTGGAAAATCAAGAATAATACTACTACCACATTCCCTGCCTCCGGTCTTAACAGATATGCCAAGGCATGGAACCTGTTCCTCTGTGGCAGCATAATGCCATCCATGCACCAACACGAGGTCACAGTTGAGCGAGTCATCATTCTGTGGGGGATAATCACGGGCAAATACATTGACGTCGACCATCTGATTCATCAAAACATACTAAGGTTTATGAGAGGTAGTACCACAGGCGCCATCCCGCATGCATCCATCAGTGCCCATCTTTGTGCTGAGGCAGGGCTCGAGTGGCCCGATGAGCAGATACAAATGCCAAGTGGGGATGTCAATCACAGGACCATCAAGAATTTTGTGGATTGGGCTGGCGGCAAGCCACACCCGAGGGGCAAAGGATTTATTATAACAGCTCCTCCGCCAGTTCCTCCACCACAGCCACAGCCAGCAGAGGGCGTAGCTCCTCCTCCAACCGGTGGCTTACAGCAGGGTCGCCAATATCGACGTTTGGAGAGGAGGATCGACGCGCTGAACGATAACTTCGCCGTATTCGATGATGGTTTGACCCGTGCACTTGCGGAAGCCTTTGCACAGCAGGGCACAATGCTGGAGTGGCTTGTGTTCGCTTCAGAATTGCCTTATCCACCGTCAGACACACCACCACCCGAGGAGGGTGGCCATGCCGAGCAGTAGGGGAGTTTCCTAACCTTTTACCTTCAATGGAGACATTGAATATGTTAAGTTTGGGGGTATTAGATGTTTTTAGTAATTATTGCATGTATTAGGTGTTTTTAGTAGTTATTGCATGTAAGTTTTAATTTTTAAATGTTTGCATTTAGTGTTAATTGCATAGTAATTGCATGTAGTTATTTCATATAGATTGTATATAGTAGTTACATGGCATTCTAGTAGGTGGCATTCTAGTATGTGTTAGTTAAATTTTGCATAAAAAATTTCAGTTTTATTTTATTTTGTTTATTTAGTTATGTTCAATTGCATTGCATTGCATAGTCCCATTATTTAGCCATTTGAATTCCGATTTGGCCAATGATGACATTGAGCTATGATAGATTTTTGAACTCTGTTAGTTGCTTAAGCTCAGTTATATAGTTATTTTTTTATACATGATGTAAACTATACCTGTTGCTTTGATGTCACCGGATAGCACAGTGTCTTTAGTTGCTTGTTGGCTAGATTAGTGCATGCTTGTCTTCTAAGAGAAAAAATTTTGTTTTTAATTCATTGAATTGTATAATAAAAGCAATAATGACCTTAGCAACGCTGGAATACAAATCGAAGAAAAAAATCTGGGTATGCATGCTGTGGGAGAGATGGAGCGTAAGACGCGCTCTCCTATTTAAAGAAAAAGAAAAAGAAAAGAAAATAAGCTTTGAAAAAGATAAAAATAATAATAATAATAAACACCTTGGCTAGCGAAGTCTTGTGGCCTTTGATACTCGAGCAAGTACGCCCTAGGGGATTGTCTCTGTACCCAGCGCCCTAAGGCCTTTATGGTCTGAGAGTCGTTGGTCGAAAGCTCGTTAAATGGGTATCATTGAAAAGCCTAAGAGGGAATAGCATTGCACAGTCAGGGTGTAGCCGCGGGAAAAGTGTGAATATCGCCCCCGTGTGAGAATAATAGCATAATAAGCCCTTGTTGCACTTCAACTTGTATCTATGTGTTGGTTTGGTCATTGTTTGGTCTTAATGGAAAAAAAATTCTTGACTTAAAGCCTAAATTTTCCTTCCTTAGAAGTATAGCATGTGGAATCTTTGCCTGTTTCAAGCTTGTTTATGGCATTGCACACACGCACGGCATCTTAGCAACAGGCTGTGGTTTACAGAGTGTCTGTCTATATCACTATTGCTTGAGCCATTTCATTGTTCATTGTTCTTGTATCTCTCTGAGGCATCTGATTGGAATTCATATTATGGCCGAGTCTGTGGGATTCATTTTCATGTAGTTAGTTGCATATCATGTAGTTGCATTTGTATTTTTGCTTGAGGGCAAGCAATAGTTCAAGTTTTGGGGTATTTGATAAGTAGGTTTTATACCTACTTATTGGATGCCAACTTACTTTGATTATGGCTTAAACTCGAGCACTTTAGTGTCTTTTAATGCATTTTAGCTTTGTTTTGCAGTTTATAGACAGGAAACTCGTTTGGCATGATATGGCACTATATTGGCATGAAATGGCATAAAAAAGGGACAAAATGGCATGATAGTGGCAACTGGCAAGGAACTGGATAGAGGAAGCAAATGTGGGCTGGCATGAGGATAGCATGATGATGAAGATGGCATGAGAAAAGGGCACGAGCAAAGATTCAGAAGCAGAAATAGTGAAGGAAGTAGAAGCACTAAAGAAAGCAAGAAGGCAGCACAACCAGAAAGTGCACCAGCTGCAGAATTGGTCACGCGCGTATATAAGCAACATTCATCACACTGGGTTATCTTCCCAGTCTTGGTTTGACTAATTTTCTGTCTATAAATATATATTTACATTCCAGTTGGCCTGGATCATTCTGTGGCCTTTTTATTGTTTTTGGCACCATTCACCACATTGGGTTATCTTCCCAGTCTTGGTTCACTACATTTCTGTCTATATTTATATTTTCGTCCGGGCCTCGAAGTGAAGGCGCCCGCGCCGTGTTGAAGGCTCTAGACAGCGCGGCCGCACCGGTCCAACCTGTTTGACTTTTTATTTTGTTTTCTCGGCTGATTGTAAGGGATATAAGGTTTATGTTTTGGAAGGAACGAATATCACTCAGAATTATCAGATTTCATTTTTACTTTTGAAGCTTGTCTTACATTTCTAGGGTTTAGGAGCTAAGGAGGGATTGAGAGCTTATCTCCTCTTCTCTTCTAACTCAAGTAGATTTATTGTTGAGGGTTCTCTTTGGTTGAACTTGTGGATTGGATTTGAGCATTAAAGGCTTCTATTGGAAGGAGAACCATCAATCTTTGTTTTTCCATTCTCTTCACTCTTTCTCCCTTTCATAGTTGTTTAAATGCTTGGTTTAAATCCCATAATGGTGGGAAGTTCAGAGATGAACTAACTTCCATTATGGGATTCTAATGGATTCTATTTGCTAAATCTAGGATTTATGCCTCTTTGATATGTATGGATGAAAATGTATGGTTTGCCTAGCATGGTTGTGTTTTATGTGTAGATGCTTGATCAACATCTACTGTAATAGTTTATAATCGAAAGAGGGTATGTAAACTTAGATTTTGCCATGCTAGCATGAGTTTGTGAAACTTGCATTTGATGAATTTCATGATTCATAATCCGGATAGAAATATACCGTATTGTCATGTGTAATCAATAGGGAGCTTGCACTTAAATCGATTTAGCTTGTAGATTGCATAGACATATAGCAATTTAGGTTTTATCGATGTTCATGTGATTTCTATCTCTTTTGTGGATATTACATGATATGGACTTGGTTTATTGAAAGATAGTCAAGTCTCACATTCGTGTTCCCGACTAGCATTCCTATGTGTTAATCCAGACATGATTTGAGGTGTTGTTAACCTAGATGACGCAATAGATGAAGTTAGGATCCCATTATTTCTCTAATTTGAACCCCTTGCATACTAATTAGTTAAGTCTAGTTTAAATTCAGTATAGTTAATTAAAGAACACTGTGACAATCGTTTGAGCAAACAGAGATAACCATAGGACTGTTGCATGATAGTGTAAGTCTGACTCCTTTCTCCGTGGGAACTATCTCGACTTATCGAATTATTACTTGTCGACCATGTATACTTGCACGTGTTTTGTGTCCGTTTTTGTTAACACGCAAAAAGCGCAACAGCCATGGCCCTAAAAAACTCTCAGTTTGGCCCTAAGCTTTCTTAAATTTTTCACTTAATACCCTCCCAAAATTCTTTTGTTTTTTATATAAAATATATAAAAATATATGTAAATGTATATATATATATGGACAAAAGAATGGTAATGGACTCAAATATAATAAAGTACAAGTTATTTTAATTCTTTAATTTACAAATTTATACAATTATTATAGCCATTTAGGATAGACTCATTGTTTTGGTACATTAAGAAAGAAATCGACAATGCTTTCACTATAAATTCCTTATTAATGCATTTCGTGAACTGAAAAGAAAAATTGTTTGACGGTCACTTTAATAGAGAGGTTACTCTCACTAGAATATGTGATATGAAAAATAATATATATATATATATAATTTTATATATATATGTATATGTATATATAGATACACACACACACACACACACACACACACACACACACACACACACACATATATATATATATATATATATTACTTCTATAAGCATAACTAATTCTTAGATTAGTATTATAAATTTTCGTAAACATTTTGGCCACTCCTGATATGAATTCATGGTTCTGCCCCTGACAACAACTACAACTTACAAAGTGTTCTATCATGTAGACCCGGGAACTTTTATGGCTCATCATAGCTCTAGATGCGGAGCAGATACTACAACCACTTATACCAGGTGTTATTTTCTTTGCTTACGACAAAGTTCAAGATATATAAATCAGGGAAAACTTTACTAGTTACGATAATATACTCCTGTGTTCCGAAATATAAGATCAATAACGACCTTTTGAAAACAATAAATCTTATAATTACTAGAACATTTTAGATAGTTTACGACTTATATATTTGTATAGACTAAAACATAATAAATTCTTATCAATTCTAAATTTAAAAATATCTTAAATTGACTTCAAAAAGTCAAACTTGAGCTTCTATTTTTGGACTGGAGGGATTATATCATTATGTACAACTCTGAGAACTCTTTCAACAATTGATGTGTCCAAAATTAGCCAATGTAGAGAAGTATATAAACATTGGCACATCTAAAACCATTTATAATTAAATCAAATACAAACTATTTGATGAGCATTTGCCATATCACAATATATTAGATATAGAAAAGAAAAGGCTTAAAGAAAATTAGACGTCGAGTCTTGGCTGAATATACCTTCTCTTTTCAGCTTCGTTGGGTATATTGATAGTGAATTTGCAAAGGGATGCTAGAAAAGAATTTAAAGGTTCTACAGCACGAAGAACCCCACATGCCTGTGAAATAATCACATAAATCATTTGCAATGGCAAAAGCTGCTACTTATGGATGCTATAACATCAACAATGCTAGACTAGAATGGCAAGACCATGTAAGTGAGACTTTCTCTTCGATCAAATGAAAATTCACACTATTACTGCAAAAGCAGATGATAATATGCTGAGCCAATGAGGTGAAATCAAAGTCACCTGAGTGAATGCTTGATAACCTTTTAGCATCTCCAATACAATGGCCTCTCCTTGCGACCTTCCAAATTAACTACAAATCAGAAAGATAGAAATTGGGTTTTTCTAAAACTATATCAGATAGATGACAACTTAGCCCTACTTTGCCAATATCACAGACAAAGCGTCAAGTATGGTCAACCACATTGAATCAACCATGGATATGCAAAGAACTGCAGTTTTTCCTGTACACTTTGCATGTGGATCAGAATCACATCTGGGAGACTCTAGCTGGTTTCACCAACATAAATACATGCATAACAAACAAGAGGGTCATTTGACATGTTAGCTTACAATAAGGCATAACTAACAGAAAGAAGCACATACAAAAAATATTACCTCGCCAACATCCACTGCCTCGTCTGTCAAGGTAGCCACTGTAAAAACAACCCCCAATAAACCCTCAATTGCCAAAGTTATTGCATGGGCTTCACTTGCTACCAAGACAGCAGCATTTGATGCATCATTGTCTAAACTCCACTCAATACCTGACAAAAGAACAAATTGTCATGTTGTCTAGCCAATGACCATTCCACAAATCATACTGATGGATGGAATATTACAACGCAATCATAGTTGTCAAGGCACTAAGACGAGGCGGTGGTTGGGAGCCTAAGCACCTAGACGATAAGGTGTCCACCTAGGCGTCCATAAGACAATAAGTCGTAAACAATGTACAATTTATACATTTATAATTATATAAGGAGAATGATCCATATCAAGTACTCCCTCCGTTCTTTTTTACTTTTTTTAGAAAAAAACACAGATTAAGAAATGCAATAAATGCTTTGTGTGATCGACCATTGGAAAAGATGAAAGAAAAACAAGTTGGTATTTAATACAGGGCATAATTTGAGAAATTCAGTCATTAAATATTTCTTGAAATTTACAAATGACAATTAAAAAGGAACAAATTTCACTCTCTAAAACGACGAGTAAAAAAAATGAAGGGAGTACTTGCTATGAACAATTATAGGGCAAATACCATCATTAGCATCTAATATATCATTCAACGGCCCAGATAAAATTGCAAAAACATCATCCGCAACTAATAGTAGCGGATGAACCCATTGTCAGCTACTATTAGTAGCCGGATGTTGTAATTCCAATTCTAATAGCGGCCGTTTGGACAATAGAAATGATGTTTGCCCTATTATGGATGGATCATTCCCCTCTATATATATATATATACATATATAGATAGGCTTTTGTGTTTTGAAATGGTACTTTTATGTTTAATATATCTATATATGTATAGATATATTACCATTTCAAAAGCCTATTAAGTACTATTAAAAACACAAAAAACACTTTAATTATTTAATACAATATTTTATGTGTATATTAACAGTAATTGAAATTACTATATTTTAATTATTAAATAAAATAAATATATAAAAAGAAGAAAAAAAGATATCAATAAATATATATTACTCTTTCAAGTTTTTAAAGCCTGTTGCCAAACAGACAAACAGACCCTAAGATAAGTAAGTCGCACCTACTTGTCCTCCATTTAAAGTCATTAGCTAAAGGGGATAAATGTTTTTTTCTCACTTACTTTAGGTCAACTTACAGTCAACTAACTCAACTTTTTTTTTCTTACGGTTAACTAACTATACTTTACTTTACTAACAAAAAATTCAAATTCCGTCTTGACTGTTAAATTTTTAACGGAACTTTGACGTGACACTTACATGGCTTAAGTTTTTAAATATAAATTGATGACCAAGCCTAAACATGCTTATGTGTAAATAAAAAAAATTATTTCAAATAATTTTTTCAAAATTATTAATCATTTGAGGGTAAATATGTCAAACCACATTCTTCTTCTTATTTCTAGATCTAGCAAGATCTACTTCAAGATCTGAATAATCAAAAATAGATTTGTATATTTATCTTATTTATTTGGAATATTCAATCCCAGATCGTAACTGAAAACAAATTTAGAGAAAAAAACTATGGAAAACAGATGGAGATAATTAGAGTACCCAATTTTTCTTATGATTGGTCAGGATGAAGGTAAACTTGATCTCTAAAGAGAAGAACACTAGCCTCATCAAGAACACAAGCAAAGGCGGCAGCCTCGTCAATAGATTTAGCAACATCGATGGTGTCACAGACTTGTAGAATCTCCTTATACCCAATCACCTTTTTCCCCTCGATCCCCAACTTTATCTTCAAGGCCTCCACATTCACCAATCTCATCAGCTTCTTCGCCTCCGAGAACGATCTAGCAGTACCGTCATCATTCTCCCCTTCCCCTTCTTTACCACCGCCGCCGACAAAAAAAGTCAAAAACAAGGAGAGCTCTGTCTTAACAAATTACACGACGACCTCCACATCTTAATTTCTTTCTTCCACTACCCCAAGACTCGACCTTTTATCTCTCTCTCTCTCTTCTATAAATATTATTGCTCCTCCCCTCCTGTTGCTGCTATGTATTATTACTCCGGTCATGTAAAGTTACATACTTTATTTATAGATTTCAAATAGACCAAGAAATTAACCATTATTTTGAATCAATTGAAATTTCTTCTTTTTTTCTAGATCTAGCAAGATCTACTTCAAGATCTGAATATTCAAAACTAGATTTGTACATTTATATTATTTATTTTGGATTTTCAATCCTAGATCGTAACTGAAAACAAATTTAGAGAAAAAAAGTATGAAAAACAGATGGAGATAATTAGAGTACCCAATTATTTATTTATTTTGTGATTGGTTTGGATGGTGTGGAGAGAGAGGAGAAATAATTGGTAGCCGATGGTGCGGAGAGAGGAGAAATAAAAAAAAATGTTTGATTAATTATTAATTTTTTTTGATAAATGAGTTAATAAAACACATCATCAGTTAGATTGCCAAATCATGATTAAGGTGGAGTTTCTCTTTCCTAATCGTACGCCAACTCGGCTTTCTGTTAAAAGTCAAATTAACTTAATGGTTTTTGTAACGTTTTGTTAGAAAACAAAAGTTGAGTTAGTTGACTGTAAGAAGAAAAAAAAGTATACTTAGACATTTGTAAGTTGACCTAAAGTACAGTGATGTAATAAACATGTATCAGTGATTAGGTACAATTAATATACAAGGCATCACAATCCACAAACTTCCTCACCCACATGTGATATTAGTGACTTGCAAAATCAGTCACCACTCACAAGATATACACCAATAGTAACACAACTCAACCAGCTCTTTATAACATACACTAACACAAAAGTAGGACCCAACTACTGACATTAATAGATCAGAAGGATCATCTTCAATGGCGAGCATGGTGGTTGGTTTGCTGACGTGCAAAAACATCCCACGCACCACCATGAAACATCAAAAAGTTTGCCATTGATGACACGCGTCTCCTTACTCCGGCACTTGAGATCTCTTATCGTCACCAGACTTCTTTCAGTGAACTTGGATTTCACCAATCTGTCCATTTATGAGTTCTGTGCTGCTGCTTGACTCTGTAGGTTATGTTTTTGGACAATTCAAAGTGTTGAGATAAGTTTCACTAAGGCATAATGATACAATCCTGGTCAGGCTCGCATCAGACAACGACGACTCAACTCAAGTTCCAAAGATTCAACGAATGGTTGCGAGTAGTTGGATTGAATTCAACACGAGGATGCTTACATTGGAGTTCAAGTTAATTGGTGCCGTGTACGTTGCATGTGTAATATCCGTGAATTTTATAAACAATAGTAATAATTAAATTAATAAAGGTTTGAATATTTATTTGAAAAAATATATTTTTTTTTGTGACATGGGATGTGATAATTACATTTAATTGAGTTAAGTATATGAAAGGTGGTGGATATAATAATGAGCTTAATTAAGCTTATGAGTTATGCCTAGTGTGGCAAAGAAATGGAATAAAACATATCATTAAATTAATGAGGAAATGTGATGGATTAATTATTATTATTATTAATTATTTATTGATTATGTGCATTTATGTGTAATATGTGATTCTTTAGACTTGGTACTGAATTATAGGAGTAATAATCTAGTGGAAAAGGGGTGGTAGACTGAAGTGGGTAGTTAATTCAGCCGAGTCCAATCAATTGGTATTTCTAGCCCAATCTGATGGATGTGCCAATTAAACTATTAGAGCCTCACGAATTTTGCGAATGGTAATGGACGAACCCAATGATGCTAGGCAGTCTGTTAAACCCATAGGGTCCGGGTCAGTAAGCCAAAAGGAGGAAAATCAGCTTGATGAGTTATTGTTCACTTGTGATATTGGAATTATATATTTACAAATTGGTTGCTTGCTCTCAGCCGAACTAGACCAAGAGTCTACAACCACCCTATGTTACTTTATATTAAAATTAATCCCATGTGGGCTGCAATGATTTTAAGCAGTATGGGTAGCAGTGAGTTGGTAATAAACTTTTCACCAAACCTCTATTAACCAACGGTTGATTCAGTTAAAGCCAGTCCAACAATCTGAGTAATGACCAATGATTGGACAAAAATTTTCCTATAAATAGAGACCCTTATTCATCTTATAAGGCTTGCTAGAATCGTATACTCTGTATTAGAAAGAAAGATATAGTGAGTTGAGAGATAAAAAGAACCCAAGAGGAGCTCTTGCAGTTCGGAGGGCAGAGGAGTTAGGAAGAAAGGGACCAGCCAGTAGCTTACCCAAGTGTTTTATCAGTAGAAAGAAAGCGTCAAGAGGAACACATTCCTTTGACCCTAAATTGTTAATCCAACCTTCTGCAAGTCAGTTATAGAGAAGTATGCATGCAAGTAAAAGTTCGTTATGTAAACAACATAAACCGAACGAAAAGAGAGTATAACATATCAAGCTAAGATGAATTTAAAAACCATATCAGCAGTGAAAAAGAAACATGATACTCTATGCTAATGAATGATGCAGACCTTGAAGGCTAAATAGTGAAATTACGTCCGGACTCTAGTAAAAATAAAGAACGTGTTAATTTGATTAAAGGTGGTGATGCTATACTAGAATCATTTAAATACCCATACACCCGTTAATCTGCATGTATCAATAATCAAATTGGCGACCAGTTCAACCCATTGAGTTCTGTAATATCTTTCGGTACATAGTGACTCTTATTTCAATTCAAAGGACAAATTTAGATCAATTGATACTTCTTATTATTTCTGAACTATCATTTACTGATTGAGATTCGAACTTTATAACTGTTCACCCTTATTGCTATATTACTTGCTGGGCAAATTTGTTGTTCATTCTTGCTTTCCTTAAACATTTCAGTCAAGGCATAACAGTGCAGACCCTCTGGCACGGATAAGGGCAAAAGCAAGGATACAGCGTAGCTTTGTTCTTCTTTAGAATTATTATTATGTTGTAATAAAACTTAATTTAGTATTATGTTTTAGGCTGATTGGCACTTCTGTCCCTCCAAGTTGCCACCCACTTTCAAAGTCGCCTCTAAAGTTCAATTTTCGTCAGTTAGATCCTTATAGTGGCACTTTGTTGGCATTTCCGTTACTTCAGCCAAATTTAACCTCAACACGACCTATTTTGACCAATTTAAACCACACCCGACCCAGTTTGACCGAACCGAAATTTTTAATATTTTAAAATATAATATTATTTTTAAAATAAGTTTAAAATAATAATTATATTTAACATTTTAAAAAATAATAATTAATAATTTAAAATAAATTATTATATTTAAAATAACATAGATTTTAATATTTTAAAATAAAATAATTATTTAAAAATAGTTATTTTTAATATTACAAAATAAAATATTAGTTTTTAAAAAAAATAATAACAATAATTATATTTTATATTTTAAAAAAAATACTTTAAATATTTTTTAAATAATTATTATTATTACTTTAAAAGAAAATATTAATTTTAAAATAATAATTATATTTAATATTTTAAAATAATACACATTTTTTATTTAAAATAAAATATTATTTTTCAAAAGTTATAAAGATAATTATTATTCTAAGGAAAGAATATTAGAAACTTTTATTTTTTCAAAAATGAGTAAAGTTTCATAAAATATAGATTCAAAAAAAATACATAAGAAAATAAAATTTTATTTTTTGAAAAAAAAAGTGAGTTTTTCATTTTTTACGTAAAAATTTATTTTCAGGAAAAAAATTTAATATCTTTAACAATATTATATGTATTCTTAATGTCAGAATTTTTAAAAACAAAAACTAAAAATAGAAATTAAAATACAAAAAACAGTAAAAAATTAAAAAATTATTCAATATTTTTTAAATAAATAAATAAATAGTTTTTTTTAAAAAATTATTATTATTTTTCAGGAAAAAAATTTAGAAAAGAATTTGGACTTTAGGGATTCAATCTTAATTTTTTCTAAAAAAAATTCTTAAAAATATCAATTATTTTTAAAACAAATTTAATTATTTAAAAAAAATTGAATCAATTTTTTAATTTATCTTTTACTATTTTTGTATTTTAATTTCTATTTTTAGTTTTTGTTTTTAAAAATTCTAATATTGAGAATACATATAATAATGGTAAAGATATTAACTCTTTTTTTTCTGAAAATAAATTTTTACATAAAAAATGAAAAAATCTACTTTATTTTTTAAAGAATAAAGTTTTATTTTCTTATGTAATATTTTTGAATCTATATTTTATGAAACTTTACTCATTTTTGAAAAAATATTAGAAACTAGAATAATAATTATTTTTATAACTTTTACAACAATATTTTATATTAAAACATTAAATATAATTATTATTTTAAAAATAATATTTACTTTTAAAATATTAAAAATATTATTTTAAAATTATTTAAAAAAATATTTATTTTAGAATATTAGATATAATTATTATTCTATTTTATTTTTTAAAAAACTAATATTTTATTTTTAAATATTAAAAATAACTATTTTAAAATAATTATTTTATTTGAAAATATTAATATTATTATTATTTTAAAAATAATAATTTATTTTAAAATATTAAATATTAGTATTTTTAAATGGTAAATATAATTATTATTTTAAACTTATTTTAAAAATAATATTATATTTTAAAATATTAAAAATTTGGGTTAAGTCAAACTGGGTCGGGTTGGGTTAAAATTGGTCAAAATGGGTCGTGTTGAGGTCAAATTGGACTGGAGGAACGGAAACGTCAACAAAACGCCACTTTAAGGACCTAACTAACGAAAATTGAACTTTAGGCACGACTTTGAAAGTGGGTGGCAATTTGGAGGGACAGAAGTGTCAGTCAGCCTATGTTTTAAGTTATGGATTTAAGATATGTATTAAGTTAGTCAAGGTTGCGAGACCGTGAGACGAGAATATTTATATTAAATCAATGTAAAATATTTTGTTATTCCGTTATTGGCAATTTTAGTATTACATTAGAGTTAGCACGTGATGCACCGAATTCGAGATACGAGTGTCTGAATTTGGAGGCGTCACAGCATGGATAGGAGCTTACAAGTTATCACGCGACAACACGAGGTTGGAATGCATGGAACGAAGAAGGATTCAAGAGTCAAGGCAATGCGTTCATCATGCAACAAAGATCAAAACTTGGAGTTTTCAGTTTGCCATTTACATAACAACCACTTTAAGCTCGATTTCGATCTTGATCCAGCCAGAATCTTTCAATCTTCAAAGAATAAAAATTGTAGAGCTATTCGTTCCCTTTCCAGAGCCTCCTAAATCGCCTCAATCAGAGTTCGGACGAGAAAGTTAGTCATTTTACCAAAGGACGTCGCAGCAGGAAAATGGAATCCGCTCGGCGGATTTCCAAGGCATAAAAATCCGCCCAGGCGGATTTGCCTCTGTCCAAACTCGCCCCAGCGCGTTCTGAGCTCGCCCCAGCCCATTCCTCTCTGCCCAAGTCCGGCGGATTCCCAGGCCTATAACTCCGCCCCGGCAGATTCGGCGAGTTCCAAGTTGGGTTTTTACGTGTTTTGACAGTTTTGGGACGTGAATTTACTTTCTAAATTATCTATTTTCAGTATATTTTAGATTTCTAATGTATCTAGGAGTTATACTAGATAGGATTTGGTTTCCATATGGATTTGTAAGCTAGGGTTTTACATTCCTTTTTTATTTCAAATTCCTTATGGAATTAGAGTTCTTATTATTAGTATATATATCATACATAACTGATCTAATAGATAGACTACTTTGATAAATAAAACTTGTGATTTTTGGTTCTTTGAGAACTCCTGAATTGTTCATAGTTTTTCTGTGAGATTCATTATCGACTTACCATACAACAATACATAGTTGTGTATAGCATCTTCTACCATATATCAATCGTTGATTGTACCAAGGTTACCGCTTATATATAAGCGGTCGAGGTGTCATTGATGTTCCATCCAACGCAACTTCCTTGCGCGATCGATTGTACCAAGGTTCTCGTCTCTTTATAGGCGTTGGGTTACGGTATCGTGAGCGTTCCACCTTACGACTTTGCTAGAAACGATCCGGGCGACAACCACCTCACGCAAGCGTGCCGTGGAGTCTATCACATAACCTCACCTCTTTCTATCTCTGGGTATGAAGAGTATTATTTAATAATACAGAAATATGCAGTCATCTCCAAAAACTTTTGTCCAGTTCCAAGGTGGTGGAAATAGGTCTGCATTAATGGACTTCTTGTAATGGAGATGATTATTATTTTGACACTAGCAGTGATTCACATAAAGCTTGGCTAATCAAAAAGATTAATAATAGGAAACAAGCACACCCCATCCACCAACTATGGCCACAGCTTTCCTATTTAACTAGTTTAAAAAAAAGAAAAATAGATGACTGTTGCTAACATCATTTCTTTCGACTGTCTAATTGAATTCAATCAATTTATCTTGCCAGTTGAAGTAAGCATCATGGGACATTATTAACAAGTTTCTGCGAAAATCTAGCGAACCTTCAACAATAGAAATACTGGTACCAGATTAAGCTGAGACACTGAGTAATCATACAAAGTAAAACTGTCAAAGCAAGCACTTGAATTCTAACAATAATTTTAGATGTAAAGAAAATCACAGCCACCCCCTTAATATTATTATGCATCATGAAGGAAAATGGTAAAGAGTCTGAGGCTTAGAAGTGCATTGATGTATATTTTGTTTTTGGTCAACGTATAAATTTTCAAATTGACAAGTAATGAAATTATTACCTTTGGCTTTACTGCTAAACATTCCTGCAACAGCTGCCAAGCTCTCGTCGCATGTTTCTTGAAACTAAAATATTAATATTGATCAATTTTTGTTTTAAAAAAATCCAAGAATAGTTTGAGAAGAAAAAAGGACGACATAAAAGAAAAGAAACCCAACCTAAAGTAACTATTTTTCTAGAAACTGGAAAATCAACATTGATCAACTTTTTTCCATGTTACATGAAATCAAGACTAGTTTATGAGAGCCATAATGACGACACAATAACAAATGAATAATAATGAGAACCCAACCTAAACAAACTAGTATATCTGAATAATAAAGTCAGGTAAACAATGACAGTCATAGCACCTTATAAAATCAGCATAAGAGCATCCCACTTGGGGGCTTTTTGGCAAAACTGAATGGAAAACCCTAAATGATCAAGTACATCCTAATGAGCTGAATAAAAAACTGTTTGAAACATCTGAATCATAAGTTTATAACAGATTTGTTTGAAACATTTGAATGATAACCTTTTCCAACTTTAAACCTAGGTATTGTTTTGCATGAATTTATTTGATAAATATAACTATTTGTTTATCTATACATGATAGATCGAATTTTTGAACAATTGTTTTATAAAAAATTATTTAATGTTCTGATTATATAATATAGAATAAATAAATATAAAATTTAAATATATTTATATATATATATATATATATATTAACATATATTACTTTATGTTATGATATATGGTGAATTTGTCTTTCCTGCTCATCTTCAATTTTTTCCCTTTCATCTTTATTACAACCTGTGTTACTCGGACTCAGATGCGAGTGTCGGGTGCAGGTACGAATCTAAATGTCGAACACGTGAAGTCAAAAAATAGAGGATACGCGGATATGGATCCGAATTTGGACACGGGTGCGGGGATACGGTATGTTATGCTTTTTTAACAATAATGTTTATACTATCCAAATTCATATAGACATGCATTTATCATGAAACTTCAGGGGTTGAAGTGCAAAAATATAAAGAAACAGGGGCAGAACTGAAACTACTGAAACTTCAGGGGCTAAAATGAAAGAAAACAAAACTATAGGGACTGGTAAGTAATTTTCCAGGGGCTATTTTGAACTTTCAGAAAACTTGGGAAACTAAATTAAAAAACTATAAAAACTATAGGGTACCTAACTGCAATTTTCCAAGGATATCACTAATCTCAAATTCTCAGACAAGCTCGTTCGTTGGAGAAGAAAAGAAAAAAGCGACGATTCTTCTTTTTCTTTTTCTTCAGTCGATTCTTCTTCTGTCGATCCTTCTTCCTCTTCTTCTTCTGTCGATCTGTGGATCTGTCAATCCTTCTTCTTCCTTCTTCTGTCGATCCTTCTTCTTCTGTCCATCGCCATGCTGATTGCTGTTACGTATCCGGATTGAAAGTGTCGTACCCGACACAAATCCCGCACCCGTGTCGGATCGTGTCGACACGGGTACTCCATCAGAAACAGGCGAGTCCGAGTAACACAGATTACAGCATATCATTCTCAAGCCCTTTAGAGTGAATCTTCTTCCATCTCTTTCCCTTTCTCTTTCTTACGTAGTCGTGTTTAATCGTGGTGATAATAGCTCCAGAAGACCAAGGCTAATGATTAATATGGATCCAACTACTGTGATGTTCCTTTTCGGTAGAGATGACAATTGTACCGTGTTAGGTGAATTCGTGTTGTGTCAGGTTATATGTATTTCACTAAATAGGTCAACATTAACACTATCCGTTTAATTATTCATATCAAGATCCTCAACACTAACCCGTTATTAGTCGTGCAAGATAACATGGTTAGAAAAGTAACTAAAGTCCCTTCGGAGACATCCGATAAAATTGGAACGGTACAAAGAAAATTAGCATGGCCCCTGCCCAAGGCTGACACGCACAAATCGAGAAATGGTCCAAATTTTTTTATTTAGAAAAAAAAAGTAACTAAGAAAGCTAAAACTCATTATTTAAGGTAAATATTATAATGTTATATCATATTTATTTACAAATTGTTTTAAATAAACATGTTTAATTGTGTTAAATGTGTCAACCTGATGATTATACGTGTTTGACCTATTTAAATTTCATGTTGAACGTGTCGACCTGTTTATGACACGAAAACTGTTTATACCTTCTTTTTAAAGAAGAAATTTTATTAATAAAAAAAGAAATGATACAATAAAAGGAGAACAAAAAGTCCATCCTCAACAGATTATAAAAAATAAATCAAAAAATTATATAAAAAAAGAGCACTTAACAAAGTGCAGCTCTCCAATCTCTACACAAACCAGTCACAAAGGTACTTATAAAGGCCCCCATAGCAAAGCCTAAAGAGAAGCAAGGAAAATAATAATATCACTCAAGATAAACAACTTCCCCTAAACAATCTAGCATTATGCTCATTCAAATTCCCCGTAAAATGATAAAAAGACACTTCCATAAAATTCTATATTTTTCCAAATTCTCGAAAACGAATTAGCAATACATCTTTCACTGTAGCAAGACATGACCACTCTTCTCCTAACACTCCAAAGAGGGTTCCACAAGCCCCAAGTAATAGAAAAATGCAAAAATAAATAAGTATGAGTCATTACTCTACCTGCACATAAACAAAATGTCCGAAGATAGAACTTTTGCGACTTTGATAGAGATCATTAGTATTTAATCTTTGTAAAACCAGAGACCACACAAAAACCTTTACTTTAGAAGGAACTTTAGCTTTCCAAACATACGAAGCCAATAGAAATGGATTAGGAACAATAAACCGAGTAAAAAAAGAGTAGCAACTCTTACAAGAAAAATAACTAGTTGAATCTTAAGTCTAGATGCGCTTATTAGAGGAGGATAAATGAACCGAAAAAAATAAGATGAGCAAAGATTCCATTTCAATAGTCTCCAAATCAATGAGATTCCTGAAGAAATGAAAATCACAAGAAAAGGCAAGAATCCATACATCCGTTATCAGTGTATGGACTACTATCTCTCGAGCACAGGTTTAGGTTTGGCCTCAATAGGTAGTACCCACGAGCAGGTCCGGTGTGATTATCATCGAAAGAGAAAGGTCTTTATTTAACCGTATAAACAGACTAGAATCTTTAGATACCTATCAAAGTCTTCCCCAACCTCGTGCAGGGGAGAGCATCCCCACTAAGTGATTCGCTAGTTCACACAAATCCGAAGAAGTTATCACGGACAGAAATTTCCTTTACGCTTTATGAAATTAGAAATGGGTAGAAATATAGACGATTAAAAGCAAGAGAAAAGTGAGTATCTCCCAATTAAGAATCCTCCCAAAATCGAATCCGATAACCATCCCAACCGCGTATCTCAAATAACGAATAAATGTAGTATAACCTTGGGATATGAATTTTCAAGGACTAGCATGAGTAACAAACCCCTAGGCCCGGCATTCCACCCATTTACATGCATACCGAACGTGCTCCTAATAACCTTATGTCAAAGGGAATGAGGTTCCAAAAAAAATCTCCAAAGTCATTTACCAACTAGAGCAACATTCATAAGAACCAAATTACCCAGCCACAAACCCCCCTCCTGCTTACAAAGACGAGCCGTTTTTCACCCAACCAAATGATCCTTCCTCTCATCACTAGTTCCCGACCATAGAAAATCCCTCATTAACTTCTCTAAGGTGTCAACTACACGAACTAGGATCCTAAACAAAGAAAGATAATAAAGGGAAATACTAGACAATCAAGTCTGAATCAAAGTAATTCTACCCCCCAATGAAAAATACACACCTTTCAACAACAGGGTCCCAAAACGAGACTAACCTAGGATTTCCACCAAGAGGGACCCCAAGATAAGTAGGTGGGAAGCTCTCAATAGTACAACCAACCAGAGACGAATAGGCTAAAAGCTCCTCCATTAACTGTTTATACTAAACACTAACCCTCTTATTTTATGATATGTTCATATCGGATTACCGTGTCGTGTTAAAAATTGTCACCCTACTTTTTCAGTTAAGATCTCTCATTCGTTTTAGCCCTTTCTGTTGCAGCATATTCTCATTCGTCATCACGTCCGTTGGCGCAGATTAATATCAAGTGATTTAAGATGGTAACAACAATTTAGAATGGCTTGCAAGCCCTAATTTGATATCTTATCGCCTCTCTCCTCAAGTAAATTTGGTACTCATCTCTCTACCAAATCTGAACTCCTTCCACTACTCCTTTGCCATTTACGATGTCACCAAATTACTAAACACGATCGTGTGAAAAAATTGATATCAGAAGATAGAAATTGAAGAACCCTTGTTGCAAGATGGAGATGGCGTGGATGAGAAAATGAATATTTATGGATATTGAAAGTAATTTATTACATTGTTTGTGGGTATTTAAGTAAATGAAGTCATTCAGTGATGCCATTTACTGTATAAGCAAGGCAACTTTAACTTTTTGGCATAGATTTATTAAGACCAATTCAAACCATAAAAAATATCCAAACAATCCAAACAAACAATCTGGATAATTTACCGATTCAGATATTGGGGACCCATTAAGATGTTTTTAAAGGGTCCCTTAGCAATAACTTTAGCATTTACTTTAGGTGAACAAGCAATTCACCAACCTATAACTCTAAAATGTATCATCACAACTCAACTTCAAAAAAAGGAAAAAGTATATAATACAAATCCTCAATGAGGGGCCCATTAAAATTAATCATACAATGATACCCTAGCCTTGAACCTTTTCCAACATCACAAATAAATATAAGTGATGCTTTGAGGTACACCTTGAAAATCGAAACAGATTACGATACCATTATGAGACCACAATTAGCACATGATGAATACTAATCTATGTTACATTGACTCTTCACTCTACCCTGAAGTACTCGCACTCAAAACTCGAACAATGGTACTGTAACAACCCGAAAATTTATAAGATCTTAAATGATTAAAATAAAGGTTAAAAGAATAAAACCTAGATGGGAATTAGAGGATTAATTAAAAAAATTAAGAAAAACCTATATGGTTTACTATTTGAATGAGAATAAAGATAAGTATGGGTTACAAAATTTCTAAACCCTAGAAATGAATCTATATGTATTTGAAGGAATATTAAGGATAAGGTACTACGATACCTATAAAGTTTGGTGACCTAATATATAAATTAGATATTTGAATTAAATAACGTCAAGTGTTATCTTTATTTAATTGTCCTAGTATTTTAATTATATACTAGTGACCTAATTTAAGAGATTTATGAAATATGTCTCAAGCTATTAGATTATCTTGTATGATTATTGGTCATAACTTATTAAGCCAATTAGGGCTATTAAGTTAATACACTAGTGGAATATGTTTCGACTTATGTGTATTATGCATGTGATTAAATATACATTGTAGGGTGTGTATACATTTATTTTGTATATATAAAGAGAAATAAGAAATGTAACCTAATATATATATTAGGCATGGTAATTAAATAACATAAGGGATTATGATATGAGAGAATGTTAGTATTTAAAAATATATATTAACCCTAAGAAATTTATTTTATACATCTCAATTAATTAATTTTATAACTTAAGAATAACAAGTCTAATTGAGTTATGAAATTAAATATATATGAGTAAGAAAATTATTTACAAATGTGTGTAATAGAAACCCTAACTAAATGATTAGGATAAGATAAAAATTAAAGATATGAAACTATGTTGATTTCATGGCTCAATGGATTAATTTGCAAGCCCAAGAGAAATTAGTTACAGCCCAATCCTTTAGCCCAATGGGAGAGAAGACATTTTGGACCTTTAGTAAGCTAATTAAGGCATTGGACCATAGCCCAAACAATTAGTTAGGAGGCCCAAAAAGAATTAAAATAGCAAGCCCAAAAGGGTAAAAAAAAAATTAAGGAAAATATGGAAAATGACCAAATTACCCTTAAAATTATTAGTGAAATGACCAAAATACCCTCCAATCCATGTGAACTTAAATCAACCAATCATATAAGAGATGATACAAGTATGATGCAAACATGATATCATCCTTAAAGAAACACAGATGATGCAAGCATTAAAAAAACACAAAGATGATGTCATCATGATGTCATTGAAGGACTAAAGTGCAATTAATGAGGAATTAAATTGTAATTAACCGTGGTATCAAACTGTAATAAGCCGGGGACAAACTGTAAAAAACCAAGCCCCTAACGTGCAATTATCGAAACTATGTTTTCCTATAAATAAGAGCCATTTCTCTTCATTTTTTTCAAAACCAAAAATATAGTTACAGGAGAATTTCAGTTTAGGGGAAAGTTTTTTTTGTGAGTTTCAAGATTTCAAAGGATTAGTTAAAGCTTGCAACTTCAAGAGGTATTTACTCTAGTGGGTATTATTTTCATTCTGCTTTATATATTTAGTAAAAATATACTTTTATAAGCAGCTATAATGCCCAAATTATTTTAAGTAAATAGTACAAAAGTTCTATTTACAAGCAGTTATAATGTCCGATTTATTTCTCTTAAAAAGTAGAAAATATACTTTTATAAGCAGTTGCTATGTCCAATTTTCTTCAAGTATTTAGTAAGAATAATCATGTTATAAGCAGTTATAATGCTAAAATTATCTCAAATAGAATAGTCGAATATTCATTTTATAAAGCAGTTATAATACTCGATTTATTTCAAACATAATAAACGAATATTCATTGTACAAGCAGTAATAATGCTCAATTTATTTAAATATTAATGATACTAAACTTATTTAATAATTGTAATAAATAAATTACTTAAAAAAATAATTTTAATATTTTAAAAATCATTTAAAATGATATTAAAGTGTTAGAAAATATTTTAAGATATATTGCATAACTTTTAATATTTTCGTATGGATTTCATTAATAAATTAATATTAATGATAATAAATTTATTTAATAATTTTATTAATTAAATTATGTAAAAATGGTTTTAATGTTTTAAAAAATCATTTAAAATGATTTAAAAGTTTTTAATAATGTTTCAAGTTATAATATATAACTTTTAATATTTTGACAGGAAATACATTAATATTTTAATATTAATGACAGTTATTTAAGAATAATTTTAAATGTTTTAAAAATCATTTAAAGGTGATATTAAGATATCAAAAATACTCTAGGTTATAATAAATAACTTTTAATATTGTGACATGTATTTCATTAATATTTAAACTTAATTAAATATTAATGATGATGGAATTATTTGGTATTTAAATCATTTAAAAATGATATTAATGATTGAAAATTCATTATAAATGATAATAATTATTTGAAAATTATTATGAGCTTTCGAAAAATGTTATGACTAATAATTAAATTATCTAATATAATTGTGAAACAGTTAAGTAGAGTTTAATTGAAAATAAACTCGATAATTATCCGATAGGGCAATCGGGACATCGAAATAGTACCGAACTCAAATCAGACTGAAATAGTTTGACCTGATACCAGGTCTTATGTGTTTTAGTGAATGTTAGGGATGTGGTAATTATATGTTTAAGTTATATTATGACTGTGAATAGCAGTGATAGATGTTATGATATTATTCTATTTGAGAAATCGATATTATCTATAATAGGTCTTTCAACTGAAGCTAAATTAGATTGTGTAGCAGTAATCGACGGTACAGGCACGTTCCTATACTCTTTTATTGAGCAAGTTCTCTAACTCGAACTCGAGTTGTTATTGTTAAGTATGTTCGTGGTTAATCATTATTGATAATATAACATATATGATTTATTGATTCGCACGTTGTGCATGTTGTATATGTTCATCAGGTATGAAAGGCTTATCACCTTCATTACCATTTGGTCCAGTTAAATTTGTTCATGTTCATTGTGGTCATTCATCATTTTTGACTCGGTCATTCATTTATGGAAATTGATTTATATTCTTTCACAATTATTATATTGTTGAAAGTTTGTTAGTTTATTATTCTTTTCCATCATGATATATCTTCTTTTGAACTTAAACTGGCTGGGTAAATTTATTGCTCACCCTTGCTATATCATAATAAACATTTCAGATTAAGACGAAATTTCGGACACAGGCAAAGGTAAAGACAAGTTCCAGGATTGGATTACTGTACGGTTAAAATTGTATTAGTATTGGAGGCATATGACATTGTATGACGTGTAGGATATTAAATGCAGGTATTAAATTAAGGTTACAGACCTTGGGAATTATGTTGTAAAAGTTATTGTATAAACAATTTATGTTTATATCTTCCGCAATAGTTATAGAAATGATGTACCATGTCCGAGGTTCTGGGGGCCCGGATTTGGGGGAGATACAGTTGGTATCAGAGCTGTAGGTTATAAACCTTAGGTAGGGCTACCTTAGTCTATAACCGCATGGATGAGGATAAGAAATAAACTAAAATAGAGTTTTAAATTTAAGCAATGAATTTGGGCTAGGTATTAATAAGTCAATAATATTCAAAGAAGAATCCTAACAAGTAATAAAGATCCAGAGTTATCTAACTCTGATGATAAAGATGAACATTAGTAATGAATAGATAGAGTCTAAAAGACTAAAAGTATAAAGGGAAAGAAGATCGTAAAACAAAACGATCATAACATAGAAAAGAATCGTAATATAATACGATTATAATATAAGATCACAACGTGATCTGATAAGGTCATAGCAGGAAGGAGGATTAATCAAATGATTGAAAATTTTATAGCAGAATTGTTGTACGACAGTTGTACTATGAAATGGTACTATTAAAACTCATGAAGAGTTATAGATACGGATAAAATAAAATTCGTATTGAGTAAAGAGGGAACTAGGATTATGTGAGATTTCGATTGAGGACTCATGTGGTAGTTGAGTTGTACAAACCTTTGTATGGACGAGGGTTTTGTACTTGGTCTAACGACTACTTAGTTTATTACATTGATAATCATTGAAATGTTGGTGTCGCGCTATTCGCTATATGTATGTTGAGAAGGTGATTCTTTTCTCATGTGTATAACGGATAGGTAGAGAATATAAGATTAGGTACGAGTTCTTAAAACTCACTTATGATAAGTTTGTGACTCATAATCGTATGGTGGAACCCCTCTGCGAATGGACGACTTTGGTCTGACTAGGATAAGTTCCTAAACCCATATGATTGTGGTAAATTCCTGAACTCATAACGTGTAGTATGTTTGATGAACTATACTGGGTATAAGAAAGTTGTGGAAGAAGAATTGAAGATTTTTAGTGTAGTAAGTTTTAACTATGATAGAATAGATAGAATTATTAAGCAATTGATCATTAGAAGAATTGAAATTGGTGGAGGCATAGGTATTCCAAATCTTCTAGCTATGCTAGACTTCGAAATTTTGATATCAAGCTAAATTCGCAATGATGTGCCTTTTTCGAAATGAAATGAATTTTTGATTATCTTCAAAACATGGTGACAAGGGTGTGGAGATGGACTTCGAGCCATTATCACATCATTACCTGTTGCGACATGATAATTCTAAAATTTATTTTCAATAGTTTTGAACGGTTTAAAGAAGAGTCTACGCTAATTGTTTCGGCTAGACAAAGATTATTTGAAATATCAAAATATATTTTATATATCATCGATGCATCATAGAACCTGATGTAGAAATGATAAAAATGATGGAGTTATCAATGCAGAATTACCTAGTGTCGGATGTAATCTAAAGATCGTCAGCCCACTATGGTATGTTGCAGTATGACGTCACAAAAATGACGGAATCCTCAAACAGACTGTAAATAAAGTGCGGTATCATGACGTCATAAAATAATTTTCAGAATTTTAAAGGTAAATTATTGCTAACTGAATTTGGTCAGACACATGTTTCGATTGATGTTCGAATTATTAGTATATGTCTAAGCTATTTGATTCAGCTAAACAAATGTTTATGAAAATTCAAGTATCTCTTTGAAAATTTATCCCGAACAATATTGTTTTGATTCGGACTCGAGGCTGAGTATGAACATCTCTAAATTGGGAAATATTTATGCGCCAAAGGCGGTTATGATGAACGCGAATGTCGTTTATAGCATCTGATCAATGCAGGGTATAACGGGCTGATAACCCACCATGCCCGTAAGTATGACAGTTTACAGATGAATTTCTGTTCAAACCTTTTCGAAATTGAAAAATGAAAGTTCATGGCCAATCAGCAAAATATGAAAAGTTTTTAACTCCGTAAAGAGAAGTCTAGGTAGAATGTGATGATAGAATAGTTCCTCATAGAAGGAAGTCGTATGTACTCAATAATTAAAAATAAAATCAGATTAAGGTTAAGTTGAAAACTTAGTTTTGATGAATAAAATGAGTAAAGATTAGTAGGCTGTAATTTCGAGGACGAAATTCTTAGAAGAAGGGACGAATGTGAGAACCCGAAAATTCATAATATCTTAAATGATTAAAATAAAGGTTAAAAGAATAAAACCTAGATGGGAATTTGAGGATTAATTAAAAAAATTAAGAAAAACCTATATGGTTTACTATTTGAATGAGAATAAAGATAAGTATGGGTTACAAAATTTCTAAACCCTAGAAATGAATCTATATATACTTGAAGGAATATTAAGGATAAGGTACTACAATACCTATAAAGTTTGGTGACCTAATATATAAATTAGGTATTTGAATTAAATAACCTCAAGTGTTATCTTTATTTAATTGTACTAGTATTTTAACTATATACTAGTGACCTAATCAAAGAGATTTATGAAATATGTCTCAAGCTATTAGATTATCTTGTATGATTATTGGTCATAACTTATTAAGCCAATTAGGGATATTAAGTTAATACACTAGTGGAATATGTTTTGACTTATGTGTATTATGCATGTGATTAAATATACATTGTAGGATGTGTACATTTATTTTGTATATATAAATAGAATTAAGAAATGTAACCTAATATATATATTAGGTATGGTAATTAAATAACATAAGGAATTATGATTTGAGAGAATGTTAGTATTTAAAAATATATACTAACCTTAAGAGATTTATTTTATACATCTCAATTAATTAATTTTATAACTTAAGAATAATAAGTCTAATTGAGTTATGAAATTAAATGTATATGAGTAAGAAAATTATTTACAAATGTGTGTAATGAAAACCCTAAATAAATGATTAGGATAAGATAAAAATTAAAGATATGAAACTATGTTGATTTCATGGATCAATGGATTAATTTGTAAGCCTAAAAGAAATTAGTTAAAGCCCAATCCTTTAGCCCAATGGGAGAGAAGACATTTTGGGCCTTTAGTAAGCTAATTAAGGAATTGGACCATAGCCCAAACAATTAGTTAGGAAGCCCAAAAAGAATTAAAATAGCAAGCCCAAAAGGGTAAAAAAAAACTAAGAAAAATATGGGAAATGACCAAATTACCCTTAAAATTATTAGTGAAATGACCAAAATAACCTCCAATCCATGTGAACTTAAATCAACCAATCAGAGAAGAGATGATGCAAGCATGATGCAAACATGACATCATCCTTAAAGAAACACAGATGATGCAAGCATGATGCAAGCATGACATCAACATTAAAGAAACACAAAGATGATGTCATCATGACGTCATCGAGGGACTAAAATGCAATTAATGAGGTACCAAAGTGTAATTAACCGAGGTACCAAACTGTAATAAGCCAGGGACAAACTGTAAAAAGCCGAGCCCCTAACGTGCAATTATCGAAACTTATGTTTTCCTATAAATAGGAGCCATTTCTCTTCATTTTTTTCAAAACCAAAAATATAGTTAGAGGAGAATTTTGATTGAGAGAGAGGAAAGTTTTTTTGGTGAGTTTCAAGATTTCAAAGGATTAGTAAAAACTTACAACTTCAAGAGATATTTACTCTAGTGGGTATTATTTTCATTCTGTTTTATATATTTAGTAAAAATATACTTTTATACGCAGTTATAATGCCCAAATTATTTTAAGTAAATAGTACAAAAGTCCTATTTACAAGCAGTTATATTGTCCAATTTATTTCTCTTATAAAGTAGAAAATATACTTTTATAAGCAGTTGCTATGTCCGATTTTCTTCAAGTATTTAGTAAAAATAATCATGTTATAAACAGTTATAATGCTAAAATTATCTCAAATAGAATAATCGAATATTCATTTTATAAAGCAGTTATAATGCTCGATTTATTTCAAACATAATAAACGAATATTTATTTTACAAGCAGTTATAATACTCAATTTATTTAAATATTAATGATACTAAACTTATTTAATAATTGTATTAAATAAATTACTTAAAAAAATAATTTTAATATTTTAAAAATCATTTAAAATGATATTAAAGTGTTAGAAAATATTTTAAGATATATTGCATAACTTTTAATATTTTCGTATGGATTTCATTAATAAATTAATATTAATGATAATAAATTTATTTAATAATTTTATTAAATAAATTATGTAAAAATGATTTTAATGTTTTAAAAAATCATTTAAAAATGATTTAAAGGTTTTTAAAAATATTTTAAGTTATAATATATAACTTTTAATATTTTGACAGGAAATACATTAATATTTTAATATTAATGGCAGTTATTTAAGAATGATTTTAAATGTTTTAAAAATCATTTAATGGTGATATTAAATATCAAAAATACTCTGAGTTATAATAAATAACTTTTAATATTGTGACATGTATTTCATTAATATTTGAACTTAATTAAATATTAATGATGATGGAATTATTTGGTATTTAAATCATTTAAAAATGATATTAATGATTGAAAATTCATTATAAATGATAATTAGTTGAAAATTATTATCAGCTTTCGAAAAATGTTATGACTAATAATTGAATTATCTAATATAATTGTGAAGAAGTTGAGTAGAGTTTAATTGAAAATAAACTCGATTATTATCCGATAGGGCAATCGGGACATCGAGATAGTACCGAACTCAAATCAGACTGAAATAGTTTGACCTGATACCAGGTTATATGTGTTTTAGTGAATGTTAGGGATATATGGTAATTATGTGTTTAAGTTATATTATGAATGTGAATAGCAGTGATAGATGTTATGATATTATTCTATTTGAGAGATCGATATTATCTATAATAGGTCTTTCAACTGAAGCTAAATTAGATTGCGTAGCAGTAATCGACGGTACAGGCACGTTCCTATACTCTTTTATTGAGCAAGTTCTCTAACTCGAACTCGAGTTGTTATTGTTAAGTATGTTCGTGGTTAATCATTGTTGATTATATCACGTCTATGATTTATTGATTCGCACGTTGTGCATGTTGTATATGTTCATCAGGTATGAAAGGCTGATCACCTTCATTACCATTTGGTCCAGTTAAATTTGTTCATGTTCATTGTGGTCATTCATCATTTTTGACTCGGTCATTCATTTATGGAAATTGATTGATATATATTCTTTCACAATTACTATATTGTTGAAAGTTTGTTGGTTTACTATTCTTTTCCATCATGATATATCTTCTTTTGAACTTAAACTGACTGAGCAAATTTGTTGCTCACCCTTGCTATATCATGATAAACATTTCAGATTAAAACGAAACTTCGGACACAGGCAAAGGCAAAGACAAGTTCCAGGATTGGATTACTGTACGGTTAAAATTGTATTAGTATTGAAGGCATGTGACATTGTATGACGTGTAGGATATTAAATGCAGGTATTAAGTTAAGGTTACAGACCTTGGAAATTATGTTGTAAAGTTATTGTATAAACAATTTATGTTTATATCTTCCGCAATAGTTATAGAAATGATGTATCATGTCCGAGGTTCTAGGGACCCGGATTTGGGGCGCTACAGGTACGAGTACTAGACACTTCATTTTAGTGTTAAAAATTGATAAAATTGAGGAGTACCGGGGTAGAATTCTTCAAAATACCGCATCCAACCAGACACTCCATCCGAATTCGTGTAACATCAATACTAATAGCAGACATAATACAACTATACGAGAAATGCATGAACTTCAATCAAGGATCCTACATCACATAAAAATTCTGTGGCATAAAGTGATTAAGAGAAAGTTTAGCCTTTTAGGCTGAAATGTGAATCTTGCTCATAATGTTATCACTCATGCTAGCCTTTGGAAACTTCTTTCGATATTCTTCATGGTTGAGGCTGGGAATCACATTCATTTATGGAAGGATAGTTGCTTGGCGATACTTCTTTATTGACATCTCTAAGATTGTTCTCTCTCTTCTTTTCATAACTTTTTCCATTGCTCGTTTCATTCATTTGGAAGGGGAGGTTGTTGCTTGGAATTTTCATATATTTTTTTCAGGAATTTAAATGATAGTGAGGCTAATGATTTAATTGCTCTTTTTGGCCTTAATCAGATTTCTTATTCTTTTTCTCTACCTGATAGGATATTTTTGTCATTGGATTCTTGGGGAAAATTTTCTTTAAAGCCTTTTTTAAATTTTCTTATTCATATTCAATCTCCTAATTTGGAAGGCCACTAAATTGTCTTAATTCTAATGATTTGTTGCAGATGCGAAGGTCATATAAACTTGTGCGCAGTTATGTGTCTATGTTCTGGAAAAGTTTAGAACATCATGAGCAACTTTTTGCCTACAGCGCAAAAGTTGTAGATTTTTTAGGATTTTATAGCAGGCATGGTGTCCCCTTGCTCCTTGGAGAATTTGCTTTGGGCAATGAATTGGGGCTTTGGGAGATGCAAAGATTCCAAGATTCTTTAAAAGTACGCTTGTTTTACTATTTTATGGGGTATATGGATTGAAAGGAATGCTATAATTTTCAGTGACACCCATCTCTCTCTTCCTCTTCTTCAGGACAGTGTTTCGTTTCTAGCTTCGTCATCAGCTTCAGGTATGGGTGGTTTTAGAGAAGTTGTTATTTACATGTTCATAGAGATTGGCAAGTAGTGTTGTCTTAGTTATTTTTTTTTCTTTTTTCTTTTTTCTTTTCTTTTTTTTGGACAAGTTGATTCCTAAGTTTTTCGTTATTTTTACACTATTTATTTAGAGGATTCCATTTCCTCCTCATCTGTACTCTCTTGACTATCATCTAATAATGCTTCTTTTTCCAAAAGAGAGATTTTACACCAAAGAGAATGCTTCAGCGAAGAAATGCAAGTTGTACAAATAATTAAGAACGTATATCTTTCACCTGTACGCTTGAAACGACCCAAGCAAGAGCTTTCACCATACCCTCGATAACATTTGTATTCTTGGGATGCCTACAGCATACATCAAAGCAAAAGGACTTAATATATATTCCAGTAGAAGGATGTGCAACTAGATGGAAATTTTATCTTCTTAAGGTTGCAAAATATTTAATTAATAAAATAATTGTCAAACTGCAATGTCCCTCAAAGTTTCAACCATTTTCAATTTTGGTCCCAATGTTTCAAAACTAGCAATTGTGTTCCTTCTAACTATCAATACTTTCAAACAATTATGTTCCTTTTTGACGGTTCAGTTCCATAAATCGCATCGGTCAGATGTTTTGCACAGGACTGATATAGTAAGCTTTGACTGCACATTTGTACTGTGACCTACCTTTATACCATAAATAAGTCATTTTATACTTTTATTTTAATAAATTAAACACCTAAATTACATAGATCAAATAGTAGAAATTTTATTTTATTTTTAAAATACAAAAATTTCACTGGTAAATAAAAAAAAATTGAATAACCAATTCATTTGTACAACTAATTATCCAATACCCAAATACTCATCTTAAGAAAACCCACTTGCAGGGCAAAATAGTCATCTTAAGAAAACCCACTTAAAACTATTTATAATTGGAATGTTTTAAAACTTTTATAAATATACTATTTAAAATTTATAATGGGAAAGCTTTTACTTTTAGAACTTGAACACAATTTTATCTACAACCAAATCATACATTTAAAAAAAATTAATCTAAATACCTATAAGAGTGGCCCTATACGACTTGAAGAAAGTTGATAATTTGATAATATCAAACCGCATTAAATTGATCATGTGTTGGGCACATGACTGATTCAGGCAAAAATTGCAACCAAATAGTCAAAAAGGAACATAAAAATTAGAAGGAATTGCATACTTCACATCAAGTGAATAACAATATAGTAAAACGGAGTTAATTAGCTTACATGTCAAAATTGTGGAAGAGAATTCTCAAAGTACGTGCTTCCACACAAAAACCCTGTCAAATTTTAACTTCTGATTGTTAGGTAAAGGTTTTGCAAATATATATATACACATAATAAATAAATAATATTCTGCACTCGAGTTGCTGGAGTTACCCTCAAGATTTCAAGGACAAGTATGCGATGCCATAATGGCAAATCTAGAGATATGACCCTCACTAACATGCTGAGGAATACCTGCATCCAATTGAAGATGCCCACACATAGGGACAATATTATAAGGAATTTTGAAATACAATTACAGCAATAGAGTGTATGTTTGTATAGTGAGGTAAAAAGCATTTAACCAGTTGTATGTTTGTATTCTGTTTAGAATTGAAGGTGTGCTAGTGGAGAGTGAAAGAAAAATTTGTACAAAAGAGTGTTCATCAGTTTGAGAGTGTGATTCAGTTTGGAAATTGTCGGTCTTCCTATCTATATGTAAGTTTGCTTTAAAATTAATAATATTCCGCTGTTTTATATCTATCTAATACTTTTTGAAAAATCCAGAATGAAAAAGGTAGCACCATCATAAACAGCCTTATTTTCAAATTGTGCATCAATAGGTGAGGGACGATAATAGGGTTTGTTTTTTACCTTTCCCCATTTGATTCTGTTTACACTTAGTTGAGAATCATCTTGCAGATTGTCCAAGATCTGATTAAAGTCTAAACCATCATCTTTAAGACTCAGACCGAAGGATTAAGAATATTAGGATTAATAGTCATTTTATCCAATCGACACTTAAAGTTCTTCAAACATTTAATTAGAACTAGATCCCATCTTAAGCTTTCCTGACAAAGAAGGGGGTGGTTTAAATGGGATAAATCCTAGTTGCAACTTTGTCGCTTTACTCTTTTCATCCTTTGAGGAAGAAGAGGCAACAGCTTCTGCAGGAGATGCGCTGGCTATCAATGGTCTTTCCTTATTAGTAATGACCATTTTAATTCTTGAGGTTTGAGCTCCTAATGATTGGAGAAATAAATTGATGTAATTATTTTGCTCAATCATTGGGTTGGCGCATATAATCTCAGCATGTTTCTTTTCCAATTCTTTATCAAACTCCATTTTAAAAGGAGTCGCTCTTGCTTTTCCCCCAACATAAATTTCTGAGCCAGGAGGAAGGATAGCAAAAATAACTTTATGTTCTTCCTGACTATCAACAATCCTATATGGTTTATTTGAGTTTTTCAATAACATTTAAGTTATCTTTTCTTTCAGAAAACAGGTTTCCTTTAGTTTTACTCCAATGCTCCAAAAAGAAATAGAAATCAACATTTTTCTATGATTCTTTTAAGAAATCATGATAAACATCTCTTATCCAATTCTAATCCATCTTTAGAATATGTTTGGAAAAACCATTCGCACTTTTCCTTATTATTGAACATAGCGTTGATCATTGTTTGATCAGGAGTAAAATACCAGTTGTTTAGAGTATAAATACTCTTAATATATTCAAAATCTGACATCGTTAGACTTTGAGCCCTGGGAACCTCTGAAGGTGTTTCAACTCGGTAAACCGGTCTACTAATCGTATCTACTGGCGAGTTATTCTTTTTTGATTTGCTTAACTTCATTTTGAAGGTCGTTTATGACAACTTCACGAGCGGCAATTTGTAACCATAATCCTTAATTCTTTAGGACTAGGTCCTTTATATTTTTCTCTAGCTTTATCAAAATCTTCTGTAATGAGTACCTAATAAGATCAAGCCATCCGTCATCCTCTTTAGAAGATTTTTGCTTACTTTTAGTAATCTGGATATACTTTTCGCCTTTTAGCCTCATCTTCTAACTGATCAATAATGTCTAAAATTAAGCTATCTTCTTTAGATAAGACATTCAAAGATAGCCAATTTAATACACATAAGCATGATTCTTCATTTTTGCATTGACAATCATCCAACTCTAAAACCGAAATTTCACTATCACTAGATGTGCCAGAACTACTTTCTTCAGTAGTCGAAGAATCATATTCATCAACGTCTGAATCGACAAGCAATGCTAATAGCTGCCTTTTTAATTCTTCAACTTTAACAAACTGGTTAATCTTCTTCTGTGGCACTTAGGACTTTTATGGCCTATCTGCCACATTTATAACACGTAGGTGGTTTAGAACCTGAAGATTTTCTTTTAGAAAATCTAGCTTTAATCCTAAAGTTAAACCTTCAAATTCTAGCTTCATTGAAGATTTTCTTTTAATTTTAATATTCCACTAGCACACCTTCAATCCTAAACAAGCGTTCCTTATATAGAAATACAAACAGACAACATGATAATAAACGACAATAAACTTTAAAAAAGTAAAAAGGACAATAATACATAACTTTAATAAAGTAGATTCCTACTTAATAAAAGTAATTTCCTTTTGCTGACGCGTGTCCTTGAAGAGATGGAGTCGACAAGACAGCAAAGGAATGAAGATAAGACTGAGGACAGCCAAAAATGTTTTAAGCATTGGATACCGAAAAAAAAATTATTGAGACTAAGCACATGGACCACCAAAAGGGTCACTAGAAAATGCTTCATTATTGCATATCTTCAGTATCACTATTATTTCTAAAAAACTCTAGAATATCATTTCTAGAAGGCTGATTTTAACTACTTTTAAGAAGCAGTAAAGTCATCCATATCATAAGATTGCGGTGCCACGGGAACAGATAAATATTTAGCTACTCTCTCCACGTCGAACTTAGGCCACCATTTCACCGAAACTTGTCTAAGAAGACGATAAGCATGTTTTTGCATGTTGTTGCATAGGACCATTTAAAAAACCATTGAATATCATAAACACAAAAAAAATGTTAACATAGCCTGATTGTCGTTGAAGCTGCTAAATGTTTGATAGTATTTTTCAAACACATCATCAATCCTTTTAGGAAAGATAGCTGAGACAGGACCCCAGTAGTAGAACCAAGTCTGGAACCATGCCGGAAAGTCATTAATCTTCATGCTCTTAGAGAGTTTAGGGCGAAAGAACCAATTGTGGGTATATTTTTCCCAAGCTGAACTATAATCAAAATAATTATAAGTTTTAGGAAACATTTTTCCTTCATCGAAATGTTTATGATTTCTCAAGTCCTAACCCCATTCTTTGGGACTAATAATCTTTAAGATTTTTACCGTAGAAAAAGTTAAATTGTAGTTATCTCTTGGTTTATGAGATATTTTAATAGATCATGTTTCTATTAAAATCTTCTCAAAGAATTCTCTAGTTTTTGGTAGGACTGTAGGAAGATCATGGGAGTATGAAAGATATAATTCTACTACCTCTTTTGGAGATCTTGCTGAAACAATATCTTCAATAATCACAATTTCTTTTAGATCTTGCAGAAATAACTTTATGTTCTTCCTGACTATCAACAATCATATATAGTTTATAAGAGTTTTCAATAACATTTAAGTTGTCTTTTCTTTCAGAAAAATGGAAGTCTTTTCCTTTAGTTTTACTCCAATACTCCAAAAAGAAAAAGAAATAAACATTTTTCTTTGATTCTTTTACGAAATCATGATAAACATCTTTTATCCAATTCTGATCATCTTTAGAATATGTTTGGAAAAACCATTCACGTTTTTCCTTATTCTTGCGTTGATCATTGTTTGATTAGGAGTAAAATACTGGTTGTTTAGAGTGTAAATACTCTCAGTATACTCAAAATCTGACATCGTTGGACTTTGAGCCCTGCCACCCCCTCCCCCTCCCCCTCCCCCTCCCCCTCCCCCTCCCCCCTCTTCATCACCAGGCCTTTGGCGCTTTGTAATATAGTTTTATTTTCCAAAGAAAATGGCTGATTTGATGTGGTAAAGAGCTATCAGCCTAGCTATCAACAAACCTTAAATAATAATAATAATAATAATAATAATAATAGTAAATAAAAATGAAAGTAGAATAAAAAAGTGAAACATTATTCCCAACTATTGATAGCGAGGCAGAAAGTCATCAGTCTCTGTCTTTCTAGCCCTGCTTCTACAACCATTATATTTAGAAGAGAACAAAATAATAATAATAATAATAATAATAATAGAAAATAAAGGGACATACCTCAGACTCCGTGATAAGGGATGAACTGTAATGCCTAATTACATGGGCAACTGATCGCAAGACTAAGCGACGGAAATAAGGCTCTCCTACTTCTCCTTCAAGCTGATTAAACCCACCAATAATAAAGTTACTATATTCTTATCAATATAGCTCATCAAACTCCGACTGCTAAAAATATTTAGATAAGACCACATCCACCAGAGAATCACCTCAGTGTTGGTACGAAGTGACGTCATGAGAAGTGAACAAATCTGGTGACGTAAGACCTGTCAAATTTCCATGCTGTCTTTATATAAGATGACTACTAACAATAGTTTCTTCTTATTTGGTGGGCAAAAAGACAAACAGCAGGATCAAAACTGAAAACTTCCAAAAAAACAACTACTCCATTTGGAATCACCTGTTCATATGGAAGCAAAGTTCTGAACACCATAACGTAGTTTGACAAAATGAACCTGAAGAATCACAAAACAACAAAGAAGTTTTAAACTCGGATCATCTTTTAAAAACTTATGTTGTGGTTATCAAATAACTCCTTTAAATTAACAAGCCCCTAGCTATGAAAAAATTGTTGTGGTTATCAGATAACTCTTTTAAATTAACAAGCCCCTCCCTATGATTATTTTTCACTCTTGTGATAATATTTCATTTGAAATGCAAGAGGGGGAAGTAAATCATCATAAGAGTGAAAAGAAAAGAAAATCTTGTGAAAACTCTGAAACAAACATTTTCAGAAACCAACCGCAGCTTGTGGGGACAGATAAGAACAAGGTCTAGTTCAAGTCAAACATATAGATAAACAAATACCTTTAACAAACCATTACAGCTAAATAGCGCCTCTTAAGGTTTATGCCTACATAGCAATCATTATAAACTGTTGTAACTACTATGTAAAAATGTTACTTCCAGACCACATAAAAGTGTAACAAGTAATGCATTTGAAAGTTCTTAAGGCCTGATACCATAACTGTCTTTATGACCTGATACAGGAAACAAAGTAATTAAGTGCAAAAGACCGACAAGTGAAGGTTCCGGAAGGACAGAGAGACCAACAATCCTATTGAAAGACAGAGACATAGAATCTGCATTAAAAAGATAAATAAATTGTGGAAAATCCTCCACCTCCTTGTCATTCAGAAAAAGTGCAAATTTCAAGAAAATGTCTCGCCTTCCCAATCTAGAAGTTAGGGATGAAAGAATTGTGAACGGACAAGAGGAAAATAACCAGGGAAACCCAATGAAAGGGTAGCATCCCCAATCCAGATATCCTCCGAAAAGACGAGTATACCATTAACCACTCAAAGCCGAACAAGAGAATGAAAAGAGTCCTACACTTAGGAGATTAACTTTCAAGGAGTAACATATGGAGATGGTCTAGCATCCCAACCATTCTGCAGGAATCCATACTTGCTTCTGATCAGGCAATTAGGTTCCAAAGGAAAGTGCCATAGCCACTTGCCCACCAGAGACGGATTCTTAAATACCAAGTTGTATTGGCTTAAACCCCCTCCTCCTAGATATACTAGATTTAATATAGAATAAATCATGGCAATTTGTCCTTCATCAGTCTCCTGAGTAAGCCTTTCTTATTGCTTCCAACAAAAATATGGCATTTGTGTTAGCAATGTCACAAAGGGCAGTACATTATTAAATTAAGGTACAAGTCAGCTCATATTAGTATAGATTATCTAGGAATAAACTCTTAATAGGAGCTGAATAAAGACAAAGAAAAATAAATATTACAAATATATACACAAGTAACACAACATTCAAGCTTTACAACTTCAATGAAAAAAAACATTAATAACTTGTGATGTGGGACAAAGTTTAAAGACTTTCGGAATGGGGTAAATGAGTAGAACTAAGAGCTAGGAAGAACAATAATGCCAAAATGGCACAAAGCCAGTCTCAGTTCAAGTAATATTAAATTATATTCTTTAACATTAAAGATTACATCACTTTATAAAAGAAAGAACCCCTATTACTAATATGGCTAAAGAAATCTAATATAATAAGGAAATAATCTCCTAATCAATAAACTTGTCCTCGAGTTTTAAAGTAGGGCGAACTCTATAAGCTTCAATGTTTACTCCACATACTCGAGAAATCTTATATTTCCTTGTAATCACATGGATAGATTGAAAACCAAAAGGATATTACTTTCTTGTCCACCATTTTATTGGAGCTGTTATTGATGACAAAATCGATGTCTTGATAGCTCGATGTTTTATGGTTATGGATCACTTTTCAAGTATGATCTTCAATTGATTTCTCAACAACCTCATTTGCTCCTTCAACTTTAGCTTTGTCAACATACGACTCTTTGATGATCTCGCCAAGTTGCTTAATTTCTTTCTCAAGTTCATTCACTATAACCATATGTTCACCTTTAGAAGGACTATTGAAGTGCAAAGACACCAAAGAACTATCTAATGAAGGGGCACCTTGTTTCAGCTCTTGATTGAATTATCGAGGTTGAAGCTTCATCATTTGGTCAATCAGGAAGAAGATCAGCTAAGTCCTATAAGGACTTCATTGTTGCATCTAATGAGGCCATTTTTATGCCCAACATCCATTCTTGAACAAAGCTTTGCACTAGCAATGGTGCAAAATTATATATAGAATTTTTATTTTATTTTTAATTGGAGAATAATCAGTGTCAAAGATGTGTAAGAATTTTCGGGTAATGGTTTTGGCTGAATTTTTTTTTTTAATCTTTTTAGTGATGCCACGAGCAAATATAAAATGATAAATAATGAAAGTTAAGGGGCTGATATGTCAAAACAAAAGGTTCACAGGCTGATATGTGAGATCAAAAAGTTAAGGGACTGGATTGTGAACTAATGAATATGAAACTTAACTATGAGACGCTTATTTGAAATTTGGGGGTACAAAGATGAAACTATAATTAACCATGATGCGTATATTTGAATTCTGCATATTAATCAAAAACATAAAATTTGATCAGCACGAACGCACACAACAGAGAAGGTGATGAAGGTAGGTTGGTTTGATGACGTTGGGAGTGGGGGTCGACATCGACTGCAGCGTGAGATGATTGGCAACGGCAGAACCCGAACATGGGCAGCGGCGATATCACAACTTCGTGTTATCCTTTTTTATCTTTTTGACGATTAGAGATGAGGTTGGTGCTGCAATTGGATGCTGAGGAGGCGTCAATGCTGGAAGTGGCCGTGGGAGGTGACGCAGGTGCTGGTGCTGGAGCTGGATGTGGGAATGCTGGAATTGGACGGGGGAGGTGATGGCGGTGCTGGGGTTGGATGGAAGATTCAGCGTCAATGAAGGAGTTTCCTAGTTAGGTTTCCCACATGCTTCTTCTTCTTCATCTTTTCTTCAATTTTCTTTTTCTCTTTCTAAAACAAGCTTACTTCCATGGTGGTGATTGGGTAATGATGGTAATCCGTTTTGTTGATGGCGATGGCAGGACAAATCTAGGGTTTGCCGAGATTTTCCGGCAAGACAACTGGTCTTCTTCTTTTTTGCGATATTGATGCTGACTATTTAGCAAACTTTGGCAATTATGGTGGCCAAGAAAATTGAGTATGGTTATGGATAGCCATTAAATGGTTGAAAGGTGTGTATGGGTTAGTGATATGATAAAATCAAAAGTTGACCATATGAAGCAGGCCAAGTTCTTTAGGTTTAGGAATGGTGTAAATGAGTGGAACGGATTGGAAAGGTAGAAGAATAATGGCCAAAAGCCACAATGGCACAAAGTCAATCTCAAATCAGTCAATATATTAAACTCTATTCTTCAACGTTGGAGATTTCATCACTTTATATAGAAAAGAAACCCTATTTCTATTATGGCTAAAGAAACTTCTTATTTAATAAGGAAATAAACTATGACCCATTATCTAGATAACTAATTATTCTCTAACTAAAATAAACTACTTGCAATTAATTTACCAACAAATAATAATATAAAATAATTAATTAATGATCTTAATCTTTTTGTTCCGTTCCTCGTCAAATTGACAAATCAAAAAAAATAGTCATGAAAGTTAGTAGCATAAATCAATCACATTCAGGAGAGACAAATTCCTGGGAATATAACAGTATAGATGACAAAGATAGATTTCTTACTCAAGTATATCAAGTGCAAAAGTCCGTTGCACAGAACTGATACGCAACCAAACTGCCTGTAAGGTTGAGGCTATGTCAATTGTAATATAATAAATCAGTACCTGCATTCAACTACTGGCACATCTGAAACTATTCCTAAATGCAGCAAAGACTGTGGAAAGTGATATGAAATACATAGAGAAGAAACCATCCACTAATTTCAAATTTGTACATACAGATCCACCTGCAGCAAGAGCTGTCAGGTCCTCGAGCAACCGTAGCCCCATCTTTCCAGAGTTTGTCAGGGTTTCCCTCATAATTGATGGCCCTCCAGATATAAATTCTTGCTCCAACGACCTGTTTATGAGTTCAGTAAAGTGGATGTAGTTATGGAGTCAGCCGTGATATTCCAATTCTATACAATGCAAATTGAGAAAACTAATGCACCGGATGCACAATCTCACCAACATGCGTTTAGGGGAAGGAAAGAGGCAAAATGGGAGAAGGATACGGAAACAAATAGGGAACTGTACAGATGGTCGCAACATATTAACCAACGCTAATATACATGTAAGTTTAGAATCCCATAAAAAATTAATGAATTAACCACAAGCAATTCAGGTGCACATACTAGATACAAACCAAGTTGTTGACTACATTAAAATATAAACATGAAGTGGGATGAACAGCGTAGCTGAATCATCATGAAATTACGTAACTGATTAATACTGCGATTAACATCACTGGTAACTGAATTAGTTCGAGTAATGTATCCTCCAGAACCAAACTTCCTGGCAGGAAGTGACTCAGCAGAAACCACATGATCAAAGATCAAAGCTACCGCTTGCCTAAAAGTTGCTGCAGCAGTACTGTTGATAGTCCACATGAAAAGATAATTTTTGTAATAGGAATTAGAAAGAAATGAAATATCAGGCTGGTGAAAAAGAATTAAGGGGGGAAGGGGTGGATTATGTCTACAAATCTAATTTGTTTTATTTAAGTTTACTTACTTCCGCACACTATCAGAGGATCTGTTGTTCTCAAGAAGCCGCAGAGAGATACCAAGAGCTTGAGCCATATGCTCCTGAGATTAATGGAACAATTAAGGCATAAATAGTCAACAAGCCCAGCACCCACCCAACCTACCCAGTAGTTGCAATTAATTATACAGTTAGCAGTAAAGCAAAATAATTTTATTAACCCTTGATTTGCTCCAGTCGATTTATGAAGGTCACAGAAATCACAAGAACAAACAGGACTCAGAACTCTGAATTTATTTTTAACTGTAATTAATACAGGAGAAGGATATTTAATATTTTTGAGACCACATAAATATGCCAACCCCTACTTCAAAGCATGAAATTTTGCGGCTTACTGGAAATACACCCAATAAAAATCTTATTTTTTAATATAAAAAAGTCAACAAAAAAATACATTAGTAGAAGAGAGACAATACAAGCATATGTATAAATTATTACCTCCGTATCAGGTTGTAGACGAGACTGGAATATTATCAATATTGTTTGTAGGGTCTTAAGTTGCACGCTCTCATCCACCATTTCACCATGCTTTGTGGAACAAAAAAATAGGGTAAGATAGAAGTAAAAAGTGGATCATTTACCCTTGAATACAACATCAACATGAAGAATAAAATTATCTTATTGTGGCAATATACACTCTCCCATGGATTTTTAGTTCCATTGGTATTCTTGGGAAGAATTCAATATCCCCACCCACCATTATCAAAAATCCACTCCTTATCCAAACAAGAGAAACACAAGAACAGATTATAGCTGCTCCCTATTCATAGTCAAAAAGTAAAAGAAAGATTAAGAGTGTGGTTGGATTACTTAACAAATGTGATCAGTGATTCTAATTACAGCTTTTACTTATAATTAATTTTAAGAAAGTAGTTTGTGTTTGGTAAAGAAAAAGCACTTAATTTAGTAAGAAGTAAAAAACGCTTGATATAATAAAAAATTGATCGTCACTTATTTCAATTGTAAATTACTAAAAAGGAATATTTAGAGAAGTAAAGATAGGTAATGGGTAGAATTACTAAAATAAATGGGGATAGATTAGTAAATTACTAAAAATGAATATTTAGATAAATAAATATAGGTAATGGGTAGAATTACTAAAATAAATGGGGAAAGATTAGTAATATACTTGGTCAAACCTAATTATTAGATTTGGCAAATAAAGAAGCCCCAATATTTTTATAAAAAGTGATTATAATTAGGTTACCAAGCATTTTCTGCTTCTTAAAATTGATTTTAAGCAGGTTTTACTCATTATAAGCGATCTTAAATACCCTCCAAGAGTTTCATTCAATGTAAATAAATTTGTGCAATTATTTTGTTATGAGTAATTCCTTTCAAACGAAGAAAAAATATATTGATCATGCTCCATTGGTCATCAATATACCGTTGATTCCTTTCTACCTCTTTGGCTCATGTTTTGGGAAAAGAGATTGGTAATCAGTGCTACACTAATGCCTTGTTTTTAACTTTTTCCACTTGCTATATTTGATTTCTTTTTGTTTCTTTGTGAGGACTTCTTGTCCTCCAGTTCCTCTGTAATTTCTTCTCTATTTATCGATAACATCTTCCGTTTATGTCAAAAATATACATAAGACGACAACACTAAGCATCCGTTAGCACTAAAGAATACATGGGCATCAATGCAATTCTAGCAATGAATAAAACGGAAAATCTCTCTGTGATTGTAATCCATGAGGCTACATACCTTTTAAATTTTAACAAGGAACAGGAACACAAATAAGCATTGCAAAAGTGACATTGCATATTAACAACAATAAATATTTTAAGTATTTCTGTATCTGAAAGAGGCCATTGCACAGGCTGAATCTCTTTGCAGTCCTAATGCACAGAAACAATCTAAATTTACTTACGTCTTTAAGGGTATTTAGTATCTCCTTTAGCGCTGATGGAGCTACTGCATCGTGAGATATGAGCTTTTGCATACAGGATAATCCAATGACACTCAGCTTGACAGTTTTAACCTCACAAGCCATCAAAAAGATCCGAATGATATCCTCATTATGTGCAATTTCACTAGGACTTGACAACGAACGCAGCTGCAAAGTTCCACCAAAATACATATGATATTCAAATTCACCACAATAAAGGTACCATATACACATTAGGCAGAGAGGGCTAAAAAACTTCTGTTAAACGCTAAAAGGTTAAAATTTCAACGAAATTAAGTGTTCCTGGTTGTGTAATAAGTAATTGCTGCTTCCAGGGTAAACAAATACCTCTCCATCCTAAGAAAATGAGTACTATATTTTTATTGAGATTTAAAGTGAGTACTATATTTTATGGGGAAGGGAATACATGGCTTGCCGTAGCCAAGCTTGGCTATAGTTACACTCATTTATTAATGAAATCTTTGTCTTTTTAGCATTTTGATCAATGAAATTTTAGACATTTTACTATGTTATTACTGCATCGTTTTGGGCTTGATCTATAGCCAAGTTTGGTTCTAGCATTTGCAACATATTCCCTTTTCCCTATTTTTATTGACATTTTATATGAATATTAAGGTTTGCATAAAACACAATTTCTTTCGATGACTACTTAAGAATTTAAACTATAACGAGTAAAGTAATCTTTTTTTTAGGACAGAGGCGATACATGATAAATTGATTTGTGAAGTTCTGATCACATAATGTTAAACACTGTCAAACTATAGTAATTTATATGCATATTCTAAAATCTTCCCTTAAAGTTTCAGTTCAAGTTTTTCAATCAGCAGACTATGACTTTATACAGAGCTTTTTTTTTCATTTTCATTTTTGTTTTTCCGAAAACTCAAAATTCACCTTAGCTTAAACCTCATGAACTGGTCAGTTAGAACTACAACATCACGAAATTAGATTCATGATTAAATAAAATATGCATCTAATCCAATGTGATTTTTTTTATAAAAAAACAACTGATTTCATCACTCTATTCGAATATAGATTAATGTAATAACTAAATTTCATGCCAATTAACAAAAGAAAAGGGAAAAACCTTTAAAATTGCGTGTTCAGCTCCGTCTTTAATTGCAGGGTACCTCCGTCGAGCTTCACCGGAGAGAGCACGGAGATCTGACTCCAAAACCGCCATGAAAGCCATTTTCTTTCGCTCCCTACCCAATAAATACGATTTGCGACTCGGTTGAGAGATCGAAATTTATGATTATAAAGTGAAATGTTTAGAAGAGATGCAGGGAGTAATTAAATTGTCGAACTTCGGTGTTCTGGTCAGTAGATCTTCGTAATTCTTATTGAGGAGAAAGAGTAAAATTGTAGATACCGAGCTGCAAAAACATGTTACTTTTAGCCCGTAAACAAACCAATTACCCAGCCCAATTGATTCTCATCTTAATTTTTATTTTCATGTAATGAGTCGGGATTAAACGTTTTTTCAGTCATGGAATTATAGGCCAGTTTTTAAATACTAGGCAGATTCCACGAGCTTCGGGCTTATTATTCTTTTTATTTTGAAAAATATGAGTAGTTTTAATTAATAATTTGATACCAATTTGTAAAAGAGTATTAAATAATTTAATTTTTTGAAAATATAATTTACAAATATTGTTGTACACACAAAAATTTGTTTCTTATTTGCCAAATATGTAATGTCAATTATTATTGATTTTGAATAAATATGAGTACATATTTCTGTGAATAATCTTTTACAATGAAAGATAAATCTTTTGATTATATTTTCTACGTTAATACGAATCTAAGTGTTGCACGAACTTTATCCAACAAAATCTCCAATTTGAATCTAAAATCATGTTGACTTCATGGTTGAAAGTCTTGATGGTTTGGATCTTCAAGAAAATTTGTAACTTTGAATATTCAAGAATGCCCAACAAGTATAACAGTTGCATATAAAACAACAAAATCAAGAATTATGTTTTCATACTTCTAAACCTTCAACAACTAAACAAAAGTTATGAAGAGATCTCAAATGATAAGAAATTACTTCATTTGTTTTTAAAATATATTTTTGTAACGACGTAGTGACTTTAGCTGATAATTTTCATTTTCATTTTCGAAAAGGTTTGAACAGCTATTCCGCTGTAAATCGTCTTAACTCACGAGTACGTTGGGTGATCAACCTTTGTACCCCGTATTGATCAATACTATATAGCGAACGACTTAATTTGCATTCTTCTGTCACTCGACATTACATGTTGATAATATACAATATTTTCCCCCATTATTAAGGTTGTTCATTCTCAGTCTGAATCCGTACCAAGTAGAAATTGGTTTGAAAATTTAACGTAAACTCAATAACAATTCAAAAGATCATATTTAGATCATTGAAAGGTTTTAACATGTGTTTAGTCGATACAAATGGCATTGACATATTTCTTAAACAGTTCATGCATATCATAACTTGAAAATTTGAGCAATTCATGCATTATAGCACAGCTTTAAACATTTGATGCACTACAACATAGCTGAACACTTATACAACCAACAAAGAATTTGTATAAATCTGATGTCTACACAACCGTTAAACATTGTGTAAACCGAAGAATACATAAGAATTATTCATAAGAATATATATCCACATACGTTAAACTAACATTCAAATAAAGATTGAATGAAGTTAGAATACTTGCCTTAGCAGTCTTGACAACCTTAGCGTAAATCACCCTTTAATAGTCCTACACATTCAGTGCACATAAGCATACCAATTAGACACGTATAAGCGTCCCTCATGGTTTACTTAACCCTATTACATGTTCTATAATGTCCATCTCATAAGAGTCGAAATACTATTTAAGTTTGTTAACATTCGACTTGGCATTTCGACGTTCGTATGCCGTACGCCTGACTTCTTTATCCCAAATGCCTAACCGATACTGTAAGACCTCAACTTTTTATGAATAAAATCTAATTACCTCTACATATTATTTTAAATAGTAAGGAGTTGATTTGATAAATGTGATAAGTTAAGGGTGATACGTGCAAATTTTACAAAGTAAGCAAGTGGTCATAAAATATTCGTTGTGTTGGGGAATATTCTTTTTGTCGGAGAATATTCATACGATGGCACAGTCATTGGTGGACCCCACAACGGAATAACTGTCGGATATAGAAAGCGACAGAAGTAACATTTTTATAAAAATAAACTTTTACCATTAAACTGTTCAAATACTCGGTGATAAAAATACAGTAATACGCGTTGTTGCATAGTGGCACACGGTATTGCACTGTATTTCTAATTATTGATGCTAACGTATAGACCTGGCAAAACTTGGCCCAAACCCGCGAGCCGGGGCCGCCGCCCTCCACGGGCAGGGCATTGGGCTGCAGATTTTTAGCCCAGCAAAACTCGGGTCTTTTTTGCCCGCCCGTTTTTGGCCCGGCCCGCTATTCGCCCGGCCCGTTTGGGCCAAACCCAAAAAATATCAAAAAAATAGGACACAAATTGTCCAGGCCCGCCACGGGCCGGGCTTTGAGCTGCAATTTTTTAGCCCAACAAAACCCGGGCCTTTTTGGCTCGCCCGTTTTTGGCCCGGCCCACCACTCGCCCGGCCCATTTGGGCCGAGTCCGCCCGTTTGCCAGGTCTACTTACGTAAGAAGTTACTCAGTATTTCATTCAATAATTGTTACAGTGATAATTGCATAGTATTTTATATTATCAAATCAATAATTGCCACATCACAGTAACTCGTATTATTGAAGTGATATTATTAGATAGCATTATTGACAATGTCTAAAAAGTTCTGTCGAGGAAAGGGGTTAGGTTATATAATTGCTCGCCAATAAGGATAAATCCTTATCGAAAATCCCCCTCTTTATTGGGAATGACCCGGTTGTCAATATTGTGATTCTGTAATATTAATTTTGAATAATAATTGATGAATAAAAGTATGATAATTGGTTCAATTACGGAGGAATTTAGAATGAGATATTTGTTGAAAGTTTGGTATATTTTCTGAGAAATCGTAATTATTTTCTCCGATAAAATATTTATTCATATATATTATTATAATACTATATTATAATAATATAAGGTGATAATAATAGTATAATTTTATAATATTTTTTTATATAATGATACTATTAAATATATATAAATTTTTACATATGAATTAATTGGGGTGGAGATGATTAAATGATATTTGAAATTTTTTCAAAGTTGGAATTAATTGGGGTGGGCGGAGACATAGGGGGGCCACTGATTGGTGGATGATGAATGCTTGGTGAGTGGTTGTAATAAATTCAATTGGTTGAATTGGTTGCCAAAACTTGTAGAACTCTCCCTCAATTGGCACTATAAATAGGATTGCTCGGATGAGCAACGGAGAAGAACATCACCACAATATAGAAATTTTGATTATATAATATTGTGAGTATTTTTTTTGAGTATAAGGATACTTTGAGTGTAGTTTATAGTCTAATATTTTCTCAGAATAATGACCGGTATACCAGTCAAATCTAGTTTCCTACTAAAGTAAATGATATTATTTTTTTAGTAACAGATGCTATCTTCTTTCAATACTCGTAAGGGTTGTCCTTTTATTCCTTATTAATATGTGAGAATAACATGTCTACGCGAACTACCGCATGCATGGTGATTAACTTTTTGTATTCATTCTTTATTAATCTGTGAGAATAACCTGTCTACGCGGACTACCGCATGCCTGGCGAATAACCCTTTGTATTCATGCTTTTTTAAATTATGGAAATGATGTGTCTACGCGGACTACCGCATGACGGGTGAAAATCCATTTGCAGTTTCGTATATTATTTTATTACAGATTCCTAACTCTAAACTTACTATGTTAATTATTACTTCTATAATTCTTGAAATGATTAAAAGTTGCTTAAGATTTTCGCTTCATCTAATATTATTTCATTGAAATATTGGTCTGAACTTCTTATTGAAATTTAATTTTTTTATGTCGGGGTACTATTCATTCGAGTACTATTAACGGGATACTATTCATAGGGGTACTATTCACGGGGTACTATTCACGACGAAATTAAATTTTCTTTTCTTTGTCCAAGTTATCTTTTATGGATCTTATTCTTGAAATTGGATCCATATTTTGATCTCCGTTATTGAATTTTGCTCCACAATTGATTATTATTGAACATTTTTGAACTCTGGATAAATTAAATTATAAATCTCTAATATTTATCCTTTATCTTACTTGATTCGTTCTTTATATCATTTTTCATCATCCTTAGTCTTAAATTGTGATGAAAGTTATCTTTGGCCCGTAGTGCAAAGATGAACTGTGGATTGATGAATATCTTTGGCCCGTAGTGCAAAGATGAACAGTTGATTTATAAATATCTTTGGCCCGTAGTGCAAAGATGGACAGGTGTTTGGCATTATCTTGACCACTGGTGATATAAACGAATATTTTTGGCCCGTAGTGCATGGATAATTCGTTGATTGGAAATATTATTGATCGGTGTTACAGGGATAAAATATTGATTATGAACTTTTAAATCATAGAAGATAGTAGACATCATTCTCTACTTGACTCTTTTAATGGATTGTTATTTCCGCTGCAGTTGTTGATCTAAAACTTGTTGTCTATTGTATTCTATTAGATTTTTCCCTGTTGAGGACTAAGGATAATTTGTTCTACATTATCTTAGTCATAATATTCTTTACTGGGCTAGTTGAGCTCACCCTTTTCTTTCATTGTTCTCTTCAGGAAATGAGAATATCGCAGGGACTAGTCAGGGAATGGAGTGATGGTCCGAGATAGAGCTGTAGTAGTCCTCACTTTTTTGTAAAATAGTGTGATAATAATTGTAATGAGGACTAATTTGAGCGTTTATATTTTTGTATTATATACGATCTGTATTAAAGCTCATAGTTTGTGTGGTCGTATTTTGCACGACCGTTTAATATAATAAAGATTTGTATTTAGATTCTATACCATGTATTTGGCGACTCAGAATGGGTTGTGTACTGAACCTATTTTGGGGGCGTCATAGTTGGTATCAGAGCTTAGGGATATGATCTCTGGCGGAGATCTGAGATTAGAACTAGGAGGGGAGAGACGAGTAAAAACCTTTGCTAGTGTATCCTACCTAAGCTTATGTGTTATTTAATTGGTCGGTCAGAATATAAGGATAATATGTGACATGTTAATTTTTTTAATTAACCCTTGTTTTATGGCAGTATTTGAGAATAAAATCTAAAAATATAAGCAATGAAGCATATGAGACCATCGAGACACCGCTAATCACCAACCAGGATGATGTGCATCAGGAAGGCAATAATCCTCCTGTAAACAACACCACCGATCAAATGATGAATGATGGGATATTTAGGAGTTTTCTACAATTCATGCAAAATCAGACGAGGGAGACTTCTATTCATAATGCAGGTGGAAACAATGGTAACTCACGACTTGTCACTGCCAGGAAATTCAAGGAGTTAGGACCACCAGAGTTTTTGGGAAAACCAGATCCACTCAAGGCAGAAGCTTGGGTTAAGCACATCACCAAAATATTTGATGTACTGGGATGCACAGAGAAACAAAAGGTTCCCTTCGCTACCTTTATGTTCTGTGGAGAGGCAGATTACTGGTGGGAATCTGTGAAGCGTACTAATCTTTTTGCACTTAAGATGTCTTGGGAGAAGTTCCAGGAATTGTTCAATGACAAGTACTTTCCGGAAAGTATTCGTCATATGAAGGAGGTAGAATTCATCAAACTGGAACATAATAATATGACTGTAGCACAATACAAGGCCAAGTTTGCCGAGTTATCCCGGTTTGCATCTCATTTGGTGGATAATGAGGAACGAATGACACGAATGTTTTTGAGAGGTTTGAAACCTGAAATTCGTCAATACCTCATTTCTCATAAACTTTGTTTGTATTCAGATGTTGTGAACAGGGCTCAATTATTGGAACGGGATAATGAGTCTGTTCAACCAAAGGACAAAAATATAGTCGTACCGGTGGCAACAGTCATCGGAACAATGATAACCAGCGTGGAGGAAATTATCATGCCAGAAGCGGTAACCACTTCGGTGGTAATCATGGCCATGATAATAGAAGAAGTGAGTCAGGGGAAAATTTCAAAAAGAGAAGGTACAACAATGACGACGGAAAAACATCGGCAGCAGCTCTAACAACCGTATCTAGGGGAGGGGAACGACCACCGGTCGTATGTTACAAATGCGGATAAGAGGGACACATCAGTCCAAACTGCACACAACAATCTTTTATCTCACTTGATTCGTTCTTTATATCATTTTTCATCATCCTCAGTCTTAAATTGTGATGAAAGTTATCTTTGGCCAGTAGTGCAAAGATGAACTGTGGATTGATGAATATCTTTGGCCCGTAGTGCAAAGATGAACAGTTGATTTATGAATATCTTTGGTCCGTAGTGCAAAGATGGACAGGTGTTTGGCATGATCATGACCACTGGTGATACAAACGAATATCTTTGGCCCGTAGTGCATGGATAATTCGTTGAACTTTTAAATCATAGAAGATAGTAGAAATCATTCTTTACTTGAATCTTCTAATGGATTATTATTTTCGCTGCAGTTGTTGATCTAAAACTTGTTGTCTATTGTATTATATTAGATTTTTCCCTTTTGAGGTTAAGGATAATTTGTTCTACATTATCTTAGTCATAATATTCTTTACTTGGCTAGTTGAGCTCACCCATTTCTTTCAATGTTCTCTTCAGGAAATGAGAATATCGCGGGGACTAGTCGGGGAATGGAGTGATGGTCCGATATAGAGCTGTAGTAGTCCTCACTATTTTGTAAAATAGTGTGATAATAATTGTAATGAGGACTAATTTGAGCATTTATATTTTTGTATTATATACGATCTGTATTAAAGCTCATAGTTTGTATGGTCGTATTTTGCACGACCGTTTAATATAATAAAGATTTGTATTTGGATTCTGTAGCATGTATTTGGTGACTCAGAATGGGTTGTGTACTGAACCTATTTTGTGGGCGTCACAGATACGTCGTTGCGTATGATTAATACATCTTATATACCTATCAAACCTTGGTTTACACTTTCCCTAGACTATATTTCCAATGTCCAATGTTTAGAACTCGAAAATACTAGTCAAACATGGTTCGGCACCATAATGGTCAAAAGAAACCATGCCTTAACACTTACCCCCCCTCGCTGCGCTCGCCCCCCTCGGGGGGGGGTGTTTTCAACACTCACTGCGCGTCTGGGCTGACGGTCTCCCTTTGTTGTGGATCTAGCTTTCAACAGCGTAGAACACATTATGAGAGATGTTGAAGGGGGCTGCGGCTGCAGCCTTAGAGCCGCTGGAAGGCCTTGTTTAAGGGAGCTAAGCATACCCTATAAGATGCTATTAAGAAGAGCAGGGAAAAGGCTCGGAGAGCACAAACTCGTATGACAAAGGGAGACCGTCAGCCCCAGACGTGCAGTGAGTGTTGAAAAGTCGTACCTTGCCACTCTCTCTTTCTTATATCTGCTATTTATTGCGGAAGGGCCCCAGCACTTCGGGATAGTTTCATAACGTGAGAGCATTGAGGAGCTCCCCTTATAGATTTCCCTATAAAGAACAATAGGAGCCGATAAACGAGCTTCTTTGTTACCGGGGTCGACCCCAAAGCCATAATGTCTCAAAAGGCCTTAAACAAGGCCTTCCAGTGGCTCTAAGGCTGCAGCCGCAGCCCCCCGAGGGGGGCGAGCGCAGCGAGGGGGGGTAAGTGTTAAGGCTCAGTTCATAATGAGAATATTTTCCGTCCGTATTGCAAAGCTGGTCGACGCCAGCTGCCATGGTTGAAAATAGGGGGTCAACCAAGACTATCTGGGATTGGCATGTAATAGAAGGATTCGGAGGACTGCACCTGAGCCCCGTAGCTATGCAGTTCTAATAGATTGAAAGAAATCCCTGGAAGGGAAGGACCTTTGAAAGAAACCCCGGAAGGGAAGACTTCAAGGTAAGTGTTAAGGCATAAAAGATCAGACGCGTGCGCGAGCCGGTTTGTCTCATATTGCTTAATAGTCTTAACGATGCCCCTTTTAGTCCTTGATACAGACATTAACTCTCAAAACGTAAAGAATGAAAGTTGTAGGTCTACTCCTTAGCTTTCCGGAACCTCTTGAATAGCCTCAATTGGAGTTCGAACGAAAGAGTTATGTTTAATTTACTAAAGAACGTCTATACTGTCAAACATTACTGCAGGTCCGGCGCGGGGCGCCCCATATTTACACTATGGGTGGCGTGGGGAGCGCCCACCCTGCAGAAAGTATGCCAAGCTTTGATCAAATGTCAACTTTGCACAGTTTCTACGTGCTTACTTCGATACATTATAACGTTCTCGTCCATTAACGGAATGAGCTCGTTCTTACGTCTATTTCTTCCTCGTAACAAATTCTTTCAATCCCCCTGTACATAAAAATTTTCACAGTTCTCTAACTTGTCGGGAATTAGGCTCAAAACCCTTCCGGGATCCATTTTCACCGAAAGACGTTTTAAACATCGAATTTTCTACACGTCATAACTTGTTCATCCGAAGTCAGATTTAATCCATTCTTGAGCCCGTGGCTCACATATTCACTAAACCACATATTTCCTGGAAAGAAATGATCCCCCGTAGACATTAACTACCTTTAGACTTGTTTCAAAAAGAGTACCAAGCTAGGGTTTCCTACACTTGACACTTTTTATGAAAAAATTCGCCATAACTTCTTTATGGCGTATTTTTCCTCCATTCCACTTGGAATATTTCAACAACACATATAGCTATGATTTCATCATTTGAAATCACACATCAACATATAACAAAAACATATTTAGTCCTTTTAAAGTTCATTATTAGTCTTGTTTATCCATCCTCATGCATAGATTTAACATTTTAATCATTTGATTCACTTGACATATAACATGTTAAGGTGATTTGACATATTAAAACACTTAAACCTTATCTCTCCAATATCCTTCAATGATCCATTAAACAACCAACTGGGAGCTGTCGTTTACACTCCTAAATTAACCTCGATTTCACTTCACGAATTCAAACAACTAGCATAGTAGTAAGCAAGGATCGATCCCACAGAGAATAATTTGTTTTATATTTATTCTAATGTTCCTAACTATAAATAGAAAGTAAAGATTTGGGGGTTTTGAATCATTTATAATTAACTAAAGAAAACAGATTTAATTAAAACTTCAGTTCTTCAGTTCAATATCACCTTTTCACAACAATGGATTAATCAAGTGCAACATTATTTATCCTTCAATGAAATTATTAGCCCTAGATAACAACAAGCTTTATTGTAGACACTCAAAATTTCGCTTTCCCTGGACTAACCTTGCAGGAGGGTAAAAGCGTAATTTCACCTCGGAGACAACCTCGAGGGAGGGCAGAAGCATCATTTCACCCCGGAGACAACCCCGTGGAGAAATCAAAGTGCAACGATGCCCAAACACGACGTGGTCCAAATGGGGATCGCAAAGCTGAGAATGTGGCCACAAGAAGTCACCATTTAGCAACTGTTGAACTGCGAACTATCCAAGACGAGCCAATTTACGATCCTCAAGAACCGGAAGATACTTTTCAGCTAATTGCATCATCTTCCCGAACTCTGATTCAGTCAGACTCGACCTTATTTCACAACCTTCCGCAAGGACTTTTTAGGATTTTTTGGTACGGTGCTCAACTTTCACCGGACCAACACTAAAGGAATGAACTTCGAGGTGGCGGGGCCCATGGGACCCAGCCGCAGGTGTACTTGCGGCTAGCTCCAAGCCCTTTATCCAGCAGCCAGCAGCTCACTTGAAAAAGAAGAATAAAAGTTAGAGAGAAAAACTAATTTTAGAGAGAGACCCCCGTGTCTTGACATTTTACACTACATTTGAGTTGTTTAATCTTCCATCTTGTAGATCTAGAGTGTTTAGAGTGATATAGCTTGATCCCAAGCCAAAAGAAGCTTGTTTGGTTTCTCCCCAAGGTGAAAAACACTCATTTTTGGTCATTTCCTTTGTAAATCTTGTTCAATATACTAGATCTATTATATATAGTGTTTGAATCTAGTTAAACTGATTTTTTACATATATATTGTGTAGTAGTTGGGAGATCTAGAGATTCGACCAAGTTAGCCCGCCAATGAATGAAGCTGAGATGGTGATAACCTTCATTGACATCCAAGAAGCACCCTATTACGAAAGAGTCCTGACAGGAATAGGCAAACCATTCTCTGAAATGATAAAATATGGGGAAATGGCAGATATGGGTTTGAAGTCCAATAAATCAAAGACCTTACTGCCTTAGAGGCAGTGGCAGAGCATATACAGTCTGGTAATTACTCCAGCACTCCAAAAAGGGTACATAAAAGGAAGGAAGAAGATGTCTCTTTAATATTACAGGGGCAGTCTGCGAATCAGAACAATAACCCACCCATAAAGAAGCAAAGCAATTATCTTACAATCCAACCACCTGCGAACTCCCGAAATCCTACGACACCGAGAGTCGGGGAGAATAGGCGAAGAAGGGTATTTACTCCCCTGGGGGACTCGTTGGAGAATATATTGACATTGCTGGTAGCACATAAGAAGATCACTGAGCTCGCTCCACCTGCTGATCCTAATGGAAGATAATTTAATCCTAGTAAGAGATGTGCTTATCATTCCGGAGCACTGGGGTATGACACTCAAGACTGTTGGACCTTAAAGCACAAGATTCAGAACATGATTGACAGTGGGGAAATTGTGGTGAAGATGCCAGAGCAGCCTAGTGTTCAGAACAACCCCCTACCTCAGTATAATGCAGATTGAGTCAATATGATTAGCGTGGGAGTTCTAGAAAACCATAAATACTTGAGGAAATTGGGAAAAACTCCCACTATAGATGATCCTGCAGTATGGGGTCACCCGGAGGAGATATATATGGTGGAGCAAAACCTGGCCTCGATTAAGGTATAAGTAGACCAATTAGCGGACCTGATCGTATACCATCACCAAGTGACCCGACATCTGATCGACCAAGCACTCTGAGGGCAGATCAACATTGCATCTCTTAAGGTTGTCCTCGTTCCTAAGAGAGATAAGACTCATCTCCAAGAGCAGAGCAGATGGACAAAAAAGATAACGAGGGAAGCTAGATTCCACCTCCGCAGGGAATTCGCAGCTAAATGAAAGTTTTCCTCCATTGGGGCAGTCTAAGGAAGAGATCCTGCATATTTTGATCAATGAGGGGAAGATCACAGAGTTCCTACTACCCCCGGATCCTCGATCAAAATGTTTTGACCCCAATCAAGTATGCCTTTATCACTCAAACACCTTAGGACATGCCACAGAGGAGTGTTTGGCCCTACGTCATCTGATTTAGAATATATCAAGTCTCTGGAGATGAGGAATGAGGGTGAGCTCTTCCCCGATAAAGAGATAATATACCCTACAAGGGTGGGAAGTTCAGAAAAAATGGTGGCAATTATCACTTGCATAGGGGGAACCTCTAATGTGCCCTTATCCATCCGAGGATTATCTGATATGGGAGCAAGGACTCTAGTGGAAATAACTGCTCCAATGTCATTGTTATTAACTCCTCGGTCGCAGATCACCATTTTTAGTCTGAAAAAGGTTCCTTGAAATTACAGAAAAGAGGCAAAATCAGCAACCGACTGTACGACAATCTCACCTAAAGGTATTCCCTATACCTCCTGGGGCGGGTAATGAAGCCAATGACCAAGACAGTGGGAGAAGTGCTATTAGGGAAGATTGTGGAATTCCTCAATAAGGTGGGACACAATGAAGCGAAAGTGGTGAAGCTACTAATGGAGGCACCACCCCAAATCTCCATCCTAGAACTGATGTTAGCCTCAGAGGACCATCGTCAAATTCTAATCCAGGTGTTGGAAGAGGAACACTTGCCCAAAACCATTGATATCGAGAAGTTTTGACTTTTGATCGGTCACGTACTGGGAAGTAATGTGATATCATTTACTGACGATAATATACCGGCAAAAGGAACTGGACAGCGTAAACCACTGCATATCGAGGTCGTATCGTCAGGGTATGTGATAGGAGGAGTACTTATCGATGGTGGCTCAGCCTTGAATATCTGTGCTTATGATACCCTGGAGAGGATGAATATCAACCTGAACAAGATCCTAGATAGCCATGTAGTGATTCGAGCTTTCGATAGATCACGGAGGGACACGATGGGGGAAATTGAACTTCCCATGGAGATCGGTCCATTCACCTTTAACATATCCTTCCAAGTATTGAACATTACTACTGGGTATAACTTATTGCTGGGGCGACCATGGATTCATATGGCTGGAGTCGTTCAGTCCACTCTTCACCAATAATTAAAGTACATTATCAACGACAACTTGGTCACCGTTAGTGTCGAACCCGAATATCCAATCCATCTTCCAGGAGACATGAACATGATCATTTTGAATGAGGGAATTGAGCCTGCAAGCTTTCAAGCCTTCGAAGTAAGCACTCCTCAATACCATTCTATGGTTTTGCCAGCATTAAAACCCCAGATATCCCCAGAAGTGATGGCGGTAGGTCAATAGATGCATTCCCGAGGACATCGACTAGGCCAATGGCTAAGGGGTTAAAACCTGATCCATATACTGACGTAGTTAAGAAAGGCTGGACTAGGTTACTCTGGTGGTCCTAGACATCACAATTCCCACAAGAAGGTGCCAGTCCACCTGCTAACCACCCTCATGCCAAACCTCACCGAAGCGGGTTTTAGGAAGCCAGTGAAGAAGGCCCCCGCCGATGTGTCATGCCTCCTGATACCCAAGGTCAATCAGGTCAGAGATACAGAAACCTATAAAGAAGTGCCTGTCGAAGATATGGAAAGGAAAGCTTGTAGTGAGAATTTCCTTAAGGAAGTCCAGTTCCAATTTATGAGCAGTTTTTGACTCACCAAAGGTGCCCCGAAGGATTCATGTAAGGAGGGTCGCCTCGGCGATCATTTCATCCTACCTTCCATTGATTGGACGACAATAAGCGTCCCAAAGGAGGATCCCTGGTCCAGTTCTGAGTCAGTTATAGTTATCCTCAGAGACAATAATGACTTTGGCAACGCCTCTATCTCGGCCATCCCCAAAGATCTGACTAACAGCAATTGGACGATCACCCCTCAAATCGTTCGAAAAGGGTAAAAATATGGTAAAATGTTCTATTAGTAAGGACGACCTTTTCATTTTAGTCTATTTTATATTATATGCAACTTGTTATTGCCTTTTGTCATATTAACTATTGAACCTTTTGTAATTGATAACTATTATATATATATATATATATATTAAGCAATCAAGTTTTCTTCTCAAGTTACCAAATTTGAGTATTTCTATCCTTGTCCATGACTTGCCAAATTCGAATAGTGACTACGATTTCGGTATAGAATTGGACTTTGACTTGATGGGAGTCGAGCAAGAAGAGGCAGACGATGAAGAGGTGCCTAAGGAAATTAAAGGATGGGTTGAAGACAAACTCAAACCCAACCTTGAGCAAACCATCACCATAAACATTGGAACCTCTGACAATCCAAAAGAGCTGCAGATCGGATCCAACCTCCCCTTTAGCCAAGAAAAAGAACTAATTAACCTCCTAACCCAGTTCAAGGATATTTTTACTTGGTCTCATAAAAACATGATCGGTTTATCCACAGACATAGTTGTTCATCGGTTGCTAGTGAAAGAAGGGTTCAAACCAGTAAAGCAGAGGCTAAGACGGTTAAAACCGGAATGGAGCCTGAAGGTCAAAGAAGAAATCATCAAACAATTCAAAGCGGGTATAATTATGGTGTCAACCAACCTTAAGTGGTTGTCCAATGTGGTTTGTCGACGCTGGGAAAATTTCCTATCGCGTTCTTTACCCTTTAGATTGCTCTATGTTGATTTTATGTTTCTTTAAAGGGTGAGATTTTTTGGAAAGACCAACATACAACGTCAACGATTTAAAAAGATTAATTTATATAATTGGGCCGAATTAGACAGAGCCTCCAGTTAGTATGAGTTTAAATGGTTGTACCAATTTAACTGGATTTTGAAAGGTTTTTGCAATATGGCCCAATATGTGACTATGTTCAATTGGTCTGGAAACTGAGATTTATAGAGTTCAATTGGTCTTTCCTCAAGGTTATCTCTGAGAGTTGATTTGATATCCCATGGGCTTGTCATTGTGGTTTGATGTTGTAGTCCTCCGGGGCTGTCTCTAGAGTGGAAAAAGTCACTTTTGCCCTCCTGCATGGTTAGTAACAGGAAAGCAAAATTTTGAGTATCTACAAATGCCCCTTTTTGTCATGTTTATGCAATGCAATGAAATTAGCACAACAAAGATTACTATACACTTGAAATATGATAAGGTATATTTAATAATGCAATGCAATGCAATGAATGGTATGATGAATGTTAAAATGCTTTTGCAAGTCGCACTTCGCATATCGTCTTTTGCAAATCGCACATCGCACTTCGCAAATAGCAAATCGCACTTTGCACATCGCACTTCGCAAATCGCACTTCACACATTGCAAATCGTAAATCATAAATCGCACATCGAACCTCGCAAATCGCATTACCGGTATTGCTGATGCCTACATTGGGGCTGACTCCAACGGTTGACTTCCATCAGGGATTGATGTCGATGCTTATGCTGGGGTAAAGTTTTTAATGGTTGATACCATTGAATATTCCCGATGCCTACGCTGGAGCTGATACCAACAATTTACACCACCAGACTACCTCGATGCCTACCCAGACGGTAGTTTACAACTTTTTACATCATCGAATTGTATTGATGCCTACTCGAACGGTAGTTTATAAAGTTTTACATCACCAAACTGTCTCGATGCCTACTCGAACGGTAGTTTACAAAGGTTTACATCACTGAACTGTCTCGATGCCTACTCGAACGGTAGTTTACAAAGGTTCATCACCGGACTGTCTCGATGTTTACTTAAATGGTAGTTTAAAAAGGTTTACATCATCTGACTGCCTTGATGCCTACTCGAACGATAGTTTACAATGGTTTACATCATCGGACTGTCTCGATGCCTACTCGAACGGTAGTTTACAATGACTTACATCATTGAACTGCCTCAATGCCTACCCAGACGGTAGTTTACAAAGGTTTACATCACCGAACTATCTCGATGCCTACTCGAACGGTAATTTACAAAAGTATACATCATCGGACTATTTTGATGCCTACCCTGACGGTAGTTTATAAAGGCTTATATCATCGGATGATCTCGATGCCTACCCTGGCGGTAGTTTACAAAGGTTTACATCATCGAACTGTCTCGATGCCTACTCGAATGGTAGTTTACAAAGGCTTACATCATCGAACTATCTCGATGCCTACCTTGACGATAGTTTACAAAGATTTACCTCATCGGATGATCTCGATGCCTACCCTGCCGGTAGTTTACAATGGCTTATCTCATCAGATGATCTCGATGCCTACCCTGCTGGTAGTTTACAACGATTTATCTCATCGGATGATCTCGATGCTTACCCTATCGGTAGTTTACAATGGCTTTCACCAAATTTTTTTGATGCCTACCTTGACAGTAGTTTACAACAGCGAAGTTTTTCTCGAGTATGGGCATTTAATGTGCACGCATATTTGACTCTACTGGGGATGCATGCTAAACTTTTTAATGGAGATGTGCGCTGATATAGCGTGGTTGCACATGTGCAGACAATACATGATACGATGATCTAAATTTATCCTTAGGAGTCTGTTGTCCTAGGTTGATGCACAAGTTTAATTTAATTGATTAGATATAGAAACATACCTCACCCTTTCTTAGGTGATTTGGAGTTTTTATTAGCTGTTGGGCACTTGTGCCCCATTTCCCTGTACTATATATTTGTGACCCAGTTAGATTAGATACTGGCTGGACTGATGACCTGGGTGCCGCTGGCATTTTTGGAGGATGCGGCCCATTCTTTCACTGCCCAGATTTGAACTTCGGTGCAGAGGCCTCGATTTATGAGGACTTATTGAAGGTTGACATGTTTGATGATGTAGATTTCATTTGCTGGACCTTTTGTTTGTCGTTGGCCGTCTACTTTTTGAGTTAAGGACTCTTGTGAGAATTGTTTCCTTCTTTTGTCAGGGCAAACTTATGTCGCCATGATTTCTTTCAAGAGTTCTCCCCTTTTTTTGATGAAAGACGTAATCCCGCCTTAGACTCCTTCCATTTCTTGGAATCAAAAAATGCCCTAGCCCTTTTAAATGTTGTTACCGGGGATTTATATAAGAAACTCTCTTTGTTAACCAAGTCGAGAGTGAGCAATATCCTGCACATCAAACGAAGAACAGAATGAGCAAAAGCTTGACGGCTTAAGCCATCAGGGTTAGTATAATCTTGTGAATGAGACATTTGAAGTTAAATTTTATGAAGTTAACTAAGGTATGAAATCGTAAGGAAATTTTTAAGCATTTATGGTCATTGTTCATGGGTAGGATCATATTTAAAAGACTTATTTCCCTTTTAAACGTTATTCTTTGCATAATTGATTTCATATAACACGTGTACTATGAGTGACGCAACCCTTAGCAGGGGTTTCACTTCTATGACTTCATTTTTTTCTTGATTCCAAATTTTCTTTTTTCCTTTTTACCTCACTTAACCTATCTCGTTTTCTTAGGCTATTCAGAGTTACCCATTTAACAAGTTTTGGACCAATGACTCCCAAATCAAACGACTTTAGGGCACTAGGTGTAAAGACACCCCTTCAGGTTTACTTGCTCGAGTAACAAAGGCCACACTTTGAGATAAGTCAAGCGGTCTACTCTATTTGCTCATCGCCTGAGCTTGTGTAATATTATTTTTCTTAGGCTCGAAGTCACACATGTAGCGAGCATTGGTCCGGTGACTCCAAAACCAGACGGCTTTAGGGCACCAGGTGTAAAGACACCCCTCAGGCTTAATTACTCGAGTAACCCAAGCCACGATTCGGATCTGCTCAGGTCTCGCCTTTTTTGTTTTTGCGATGCTCGTTTTCTTAGGCGCTAAGTTACCCATGTAGCGAGCATTGGGCCGGTGACTCCTAAACAAGACGAATTTAGGGCACCAGGTGTAAAGACACCCCTCGGCCTTAATTACTCGAGTAACCCAGGCCACGATTTACGACATTAGGCTAGCTACTTTTAACCCTCTAACACTGCATTAATTTTCATCACTGTCGTCGTAGTTCATACCCCACAACTAAGAGTCAAGGTAACTGCAAATTGCAGACACTCATATGAGGTTGAGTCTGCTCCAAAAGCGCTTTGAACTAGGATGTCATACCTAATCAAAAGGTTAAATAGTCTTAATTCTTTAATCGTTCCCGTAAGTCTTGATTCACGGACGTTTATCAGAATTAATACAACTCATAATAAGTTAGACAAAAATTTCTTTTTCAAAACCTTTTTCACAAGACTTATCTTATACTTAAAATGTATATTATCACTAATGCATATAAATGGAGACCGAAAGCACATAAAGAGATGAAAGATTCGTACCTCACATATGGATCATTGTATTCTAAGAAAATTATGATTGGAAAAGACCCAATGATTGTATCGGACCGATATGGAAATGTCATGAGGGAATCTCTGATGATGACAGACCATTCTAATGGTGTTGGCTGGTGCATTTTCCTTTTTAGGATGTCCGATAAATGCCCTAGTGTTGAGTTATCGAGGTCTCCGACATTGACCCAATCTTATTTGTTGTAAGTGTCCCAATATCGAGTTGCTGTCGATTCTGAAATTGCCCTAGTCTTGCTTGTCATCTAGGGTAATCATTTTGTTTGTATGTTTGACAGATGGGCTGATAAGATGTCGATATTGCCAGAGTCTTTTACCTTATGACCCACATGGTGAACCGGTAGTGGATCTTTGACATTTGGTTTGCCCCAATCCTCGTTTCAACTTGTAGGCGCAATTGGCTTTGATGATTTTCTTCTTCTAATTTGATGAAGGTTTTAGATTGAGGGTGTCAGCTCTTTCAAGGTCCTTGCTGATAATCATGCTTTATTTATCGCTGTGTTGTTGTTTCAACTTTGATGATTGATGTCGAGAGGATTTCGGACTCCAATGAATTGGACCTAAGAGCTTAGCTTGGTTGGTGACGTGATGGCTTCAACCGGATTTGGTTTGATCTGTGAGGTTTAATCTGTGGCCTTTTCCTCAGAGAACAGGTCGTCGGGTATGAGATAAACTTTGCCATGACGGTAGCCCATGTGCTTCTATAGGTCAAAGGAGATCAAGTCTTCTCGCACTTCAGGAGTGATGAGTTACTGAAGGGTTGCATCTTAAGATGATGGCCATTTCATCCCTGTGACTGGTTGTCTTAATGTATCATTGTCTCTTCTTTTTAAAGACTTGTGCCAGATTTGATGGAATGACATTGAGTTGTCGTTGGGTCTTCTTAACATGGGTCGCTAACCTTGAGGGTTTTCCTTGTGTGTAGGCTTTTTAGGTTTGATTTGGTGTCTTGAGACTGGTATTTGGGGTTGGATTTTGGGTTTAGATGTTTCTTTTGAGGGTTAGACCGCAACATAGATGGCTGCCTACGTACTCTCATTGATGGAGGGAGATCAGGTCTTTCGTAGTTCAGGCTCAAATTGACTAGACCTAATTGGTTTGACTTTTTTTTATATATATATACATGGAAAATAAAAAGACATAACGCTAAGAAAGTGATAATGTCCCCACACTTCTTGGGGCCTGCAACTGTATCCTCTAGATCTATGTCTTCTTGGCTAGCTGAGGCCTGATAGTCCAGTTATCAGTGGTTATATTTCCTTTGAGGCTCGTGATAGAGGTTACCTCCTGGTTATGAATATCTTTAATCATGGACATAACTTGATCGTCTCTTGATTCAGCATATCCCTTAAGGAGGCTCAAACTGGACCCGTCGCAAAAAGGGATGAAATCTAGATTCCTCGATGGGTTGGCTTCCCCGACAACCACATCACCTTTTTCTTCATTTGTTCCTTCATCTTTTTCATAAGCTTAAGAGGATTTAACTATGAAATCCCTCTCGAACTGTTGTTGTATTTCTCGCAAGGAACTTCCCTTTTTGGCTTTTTCTACACTGGAAAAGATCAGTATTTCCTTCTCATCATCTAGGAGGGTAAAATCAGGAATGTGGTTGCTAACTTTTGGGAACAGAATGTTTGACAGTTGCGGAGGAATTTCCTTAGGGGACTGTCTTGTTTCCTCTGCCACACCCCTCATTATGATTGGTTCACCTTGTGTTCCGCCAGGATTAGTGTTCATACCCGTTACTTCCTTTGAACTGTTTGTCCCAGGTGGAAATCTTAAGCTCTTTTTCACTTTTGTGCCTTCCTTGATCGTGGGGATTTCTATCTTCAACTCTCCAATTTTAATGAGATTCTGGATTTTTGATGAGTGTGTTTTATACCTACGAATCGGACACCTTTTAGGCTTAATTCTTTCTTAACTGTAAGTATTTTTAGTGTTATGTTACTTGTTTTTGTGTTTGTGTTGTAGGAAAAGGCTTCGGAGGGTCAAAACATGAAAAATGAAGCTTAATGACATTTTTGAAATTTCAGTCACTATTCACCCGCCTAGGTGGGCTTTTTTAGTACTATTCACCTGACTAGTCGGGCTTGTCGGGATGAAAAATGCTGATTTTTAGAAGTTGATTCGAAAAAGGATTCTGAGAGTTGATTTGGAGAAGGATCATCAGAGGGCTATAAAAGAAGAAGAATACACAAGGATTAAGGAGTTAGATTCCATTAGATTAGTTTAGATTATATTTCAAATAGATTAGGAAAAACCCTAGTTGGGATTGAATTGGAGATTGAAGCAACTTGGAGACCATTGAAGATCAAGAGCAGGAGCAAGAGGGAGCATGAGATTTGCTGACAACAGATTCTATTCTCTTCCTTACTCTTATTTCTATTTTTTTATGTTTATTCAATTGTGGATTCTTGGTTTTGATTTAATAATAATGAACTAAATCTTTTGTTTAAGATTACAATAGATCTTATTGCGTAGCTTATTTTAATATGCTTCTCTATTAATTATTATGATCTGTCGTGGGGATTGTCTATTGTGATTTGGACTTAATTGTGTAATTATCTAGCTAACAATTACTGTGATAATCTATATGAAATTGAGAGACGGATTATAGATTTAGATCTGATCATAATAGCATGTGATTGTGTTTTCTGCATGGCGTTGGAATTCATAATTTATGTCTAGGATAGAGATATACCTATACATCGCATATAATCTGATAAAGAACTTGGGTTTTAAATACTTTTTAATTGTAATTCACATAGAGATATAGTGAATTAATTAATTAAGGTGTTCTTCTTAATTCTATCATATGTGGATTTAAATTGATTTGAGTATAATGTATTAAGAGATGGTCATATTTATTTGTGTTCTTGATTAACAATTCAGAATTGTGAGCATAATTGATAAGAAGTGTATTAATTTAAGTGAAGCAATAAGTAAAGTTGTGATCTTAACTCTCCATAATCTTATTTTAACTAGTGGTAATTAGTATTAGTGTAATCAAATAGTTTAATTCAAAACTTTAAATGAATTGTTTAAATAAAATTAGTTTGGTTAAGAGTTAGTATTTGGTGATAGTTGTTAAATAATTCCTCGTGGGAACGATACTTTGCTTTCACTTTATTACTTGTTGACCACGTATACTTGCGTGTTGTGCATAACTAGATTTTACCCAATAATTTTGTGTCGCAGAAACCAACATTCCTCAGTCGTATGTCTAGGTGAGTTAGAATGGTAGATACATATCTTGGTGGAATCATAACTCTTTATCCCGGGATTTGTGGGAGGCAACAACTCAGTAATCTTTCCTTCGCTTATCAGAAAGTGTAGCATCTCTTCATTTGATTTGTTTAGAGGGGTGAATTTTTGATCTCTTAATCGATCTTTTTTCTTTGAGAATTTGCATTCCTCTAATCGATTTTCCCACGGGCGAGATCTTCTAGCAATTTTAGTATTCCTCCTTTCATGCCCTTTTAGCCCACTTTGACCTTCTTCAGTTTGCTGGATCATCTTAGGGGAGTATAAACTTGAATTTTGGTTAACCTCTTTTTCCTCTTGGTTTTTTGATAGTTGAGTGAAAAGTTTCCTTGTAACCTGATGTTAGTGCACTATCAGATTAACCACCAGAGTTACTTAATGTTGTATTGTCTCCAATTTTTGACTTACTGTCATACATTCCACCGAATTTTCCCACTCTAGGACATTTGTTCTGCTCTTTTGGGGGTATTCCTCCATCATTCGTATGTACTTACGATTTGGATTCATTTTAGCGCTTCCTGACCGGATTATGTTCACTCCCTCCGTATCATGCTGCAACAGAAAGTTGGTGTTGACAATTGGTTGGTCAGGTCGTTGGACCACAACATTGCCACTTTCGATCAGATTTTGGATTTTATGCTTTAAAGAAAATAATCTTGTGTATCGTGTCCTGGAGACCCTAAATGGTAAGCACATCTCTGGCTTGGATTGTATCTTTTACTTTTTGGATCCAAAAGTGGAGCCAATTCTTTAATTTTCTTATGGTTGATTAATAATGCCAATAATTCAAGGGAATCGCCTAGTGGAGTGAACACCTGATTTTCTATTCTTTCAAATTTTCTCCTTCTATCTTAGCATTGGTTGAATACAGCCTGTTGTTGTAATGACAGATTCCCTTCCTTCTTCCAAATGGGAGGACTATGGTTGGGTCTCCTAGCTTGCCCTTGTAAAATGAGGGATACATCTTCATCCCCTTTCTTGGGCACCCTCTTGGGAGCTCTCACATAGTTACCAAACTGTATATGCTCGGCGATTGCTTCCAAGGCTGTGAGGTGTTTAATCTTGCCAACTTTTAGGCCCATTTATGTCATTTCACCATGTTTGATCATCTCTGAGAATGGCTTGCCTATTCCTGCTAGGATCCTCTCATAGTAAGGTGCCTCTTGGATGTCTATGAAAGTCATCACCATTTCAGTTTTTGACATAGACGGGCTGAGCTGTGCTTCCAAACGTCTCCATCTTTGAGCGTATTCTCGAAAAGACTCAGTATTCTGCTTCTTAACTTTAGTCACCTGATATCGATCCGGTGCCATTAGTGACTGAAAACTGTATTAATTTAGGAAGGCAGTGGGCCAGTTCTTCCCAGTTGTAGATTTTTGAACTGTCGAGTCGGGCATACCATGTCCTAGCCTCTACCGTTAGACTTTTTTGGAATAGCTGCATTCTGAGCTTCTCGTCCTCTGCATAGGATCTGAGTTTTACGATATATACTTTTAGATGGGTATAAGGATCGCCTGCTCCATTGTACTTATCAAAATCCGGGACCTGGAACTTCTCTGGATATCTGGCTCCGGGAAAGATACAGAGATCAGAATAATCAACATTACTGTGGGTCCCTGTCCCCTTAATAGACTGGATGACTTCTTCTATTAATTTTACTTTCTTCCTGATATCCCCCGTTTCTTGGTCCTCCCCGAGGTTTGCGATTTCAAGGGTTTTGTTGGTTCCTTCATTGGATCTAGGTTCCGGTATCTGTATCTCCCCCTTTTTGTCAGAACTTTGATGACCACCCTGTGAGGAGGACTCTGGTTGAGTTGTTTATCCCTGAGTGTTTTTACTTTGTTCTTTCAGGAAGATAGTCAACTCTGCTATTTGATTTTTGAGACCCTCAAACTCCTCTCTGGACACGAAACCTGATTTATGTTGGGCACTTTCAGCCATGTCGGTGGATAAGCTTTGTACCTTCTTAGATTTTGATCTGGTAATGGGACCGATCCTGCCTACAAGACGAGTAGGTAGTTTAGTCTTGATAGACACTAACAGTATGCATGTTGTGCAATGTGTCAGTTTTTAGGGGTTTTTTAATGTTTTCCTGCAAAATAAAGGTCAGTTGTTTTTATGACAGGATGACATGATATTTATGACACGATTCGATATTTGACATTTAATATTTAATATTCGACATGAATTGACATTTTTACATGGAATTGAAAGGAAAAGGCATGAAGAGCTTCCATTCGCGTTTAGTTTATCAGAGGCTGATCTATCTTAGGTTTACTCTCACGGGCTTTTTGGCATGAAGGTTCCCAAATCATTGCAATCTACTAGATGGGAATGAGTCCGATCTTTCAATTGGAGAGGATCTGCGTGGCGCCTTTTTTGAGCCTCACAAGATTATGCTCCTCTTGAGTCCAATAATCAGCCACCGACGGGTTTGGCTTCTGGTGGAGGAATCACACAACATACATTCACATACATTCATCGCGCCTTAACGTATGCATTATGATGACATTATGCGAAGCACTAATATAAAGCGCTGTAAAATAAAGCATTCATTCACATACATTCAATGTAAAGAAAGCATTCACACACATGCAGATAAAAGGGAATTGAAAAGATTGAAATGCGGCTTAAGCCCTCTATCATCCCCAGCAGAGTCGCCACCTATCGACGACGGGAAAATTTCCTATCGCATTCTCTACCCTTTAGATTGCTCTATATTGATTTTATCTTTCTTTAAAGGGTGAGATTTTTTTGGAAAGACCGACATACAATGTCGATGATTTGAAAAGATTGATTTTATATGATTGGGCTAAATTAGACAGAGCCGCCAGTTGGTATGAGTTTAAATAGTTGTACCAACTCAACCAGTTTTGAAAGGTTTTCGCAATATGACCCTATATGTGACTCTGTTCAATTGGTCTGGAAACCGAGATTCATAGAGTTCGGGAGCTTGCTTAAGCTAGGGGAAGGTGTTAGGCACCCCTCGACTTTCGTGAAACACGATTACCGCTACTTTTTCATTCCCTTAACATGTGAAGTGTGTGTGTGTGTGTGTGTGGGAGCTATCGTTTACACTCCTAAATTAACCTCACTTTCACTTTACAAATTCAAACAATTAGCACAGTAGTATGCAAGGATCGATCCCACAAAGAGTGATTTGTTTTATATTTATCCTATGATTTCTAATGAAAAAGGGATTTTGAATTGATGAACTAAATTAACAAGAATAAACTAATAAGAATTAATAATGTATAAAAAGTTTCAGTTCTTCAGTTCAGTATCACCTTTTTTACAATAATAGATTAATTAAGTATAACATTATTTACCCTTCAATGAAACTAATAGTCCTAGGTAACAACAAGCTCTACTACCCGAAACTCCCCTTAGATTGTCACTCAATGAAACAAGCTCTTCACAAGATTCTAACCATTATATAACCTAGAACAAGCTCTCTATATTTAATATAACAGCAGCATTAAGAACTAGGGAATTAGACTATTCCAAGCAACAAACACATAAGCTCGGATTGTTTAACTTGTCTTCTGATAATCATAACAATACTCAAAAGCTTGTCCACAATCAGGTATTACTAATTACTACTTGTGATTAGGAACAATATCAATTACACGTAATACTATTCCTTGATCTAGCATATGATATCTGTTAACCAACTCAATCCTGCAGAAATCATATCAGTTATGCCAAATAGCATTCAGAAATTAAATCATATTATCAAGAATGAATTTCATGTGAGAATAAATAAATAATGAATACTCAATTAACCAATAATTATAAATAAGATTCAACATCCCTAAGAACTGAATAAAGAAAACTAACCTGACATACTCCAAGTCTGCAATTCAATGAGATATGATAGTTGGTAGAAGATTGAATGAATTAAAACCTTGACTATCATCCTCTATTTATAGTGCTAGACAAAGATCTAAATCTTATGAGAACTAGAAATCCAAATGCTAAAAGGAATTACAAAATATAACTAGTTTCCATAAAGAAATAGAATGTAATAAGAAAATAAAATCTCAGTCTAAAGATTTCCTAAATCTAATAGCAATATCAATCCAAATCCATGTAGAAATCTCCAAAATCTGCTTTTAGAAACTTTCCAAAAATCCAAGATTTCCAAATTTTCTTTTTTTTTTTCTCTTTAATTCAGCTCCAAATCAACTTGTTTCCATCCTTTTAGCTTTAATTCATCTGAAAACAATAAACAACTTATTAAGCTCATATACACATGAAACATGCAATAAAACCAAACGTAAAGGAATAAAAAATCATGAATATTGTGTACTTATCAGTGTGATTTGAGTTTTGAAAATGTGCTTGAGTGCTTTATTTTGAAAATAGTGTTATGCCTCGTTGGACCTATATACGAAGGGTTTGACTTATTGAAAAGTTCATTTTTAAACAAGCATATGAAAGTGATGTTTTGAAAAGCTTTTTTTTTTCAAACCCTTTCGCTCGAATAGGAATTGAAGCCCTTTGATACTTCCAATTTTATTCCGTATTTGGCTTGATTTGATTTTATTGAGATACGAAGCATCTTGGACAATATATGAAACTATTTACAAGTATCGGACTCCTTGTGGGCATTAAATCCATCTAAGTGAATTCGTGCACCACATACATATTTTCACTATTTTGGGGCCCTAAATCCGGATAACCGTTTTAAGGCCCAAGGTTACATATACAATGGGTTGCAAGCTGACTGTACAACTTAAACAAGTCTATCATGGGAACCGGATCTAGATCTATTGATTGAATCATTGATCCTATGGCTCCTAGGCTCACATGATATCATTTAAACAGCCTGCATAATGAAAATATCGAAATAAAATGCATATCTATTCTAGACATCGCTAAACAAAGGATTCATCTGTTAAATCCTCGTAAGCGAGTAGCCGAAGCTTCTAACTTCCTCTAGATACAGATCTAGGGTCACATGGTTGCTAGATATTTACAAAACTAGAAAGTAAACTAGATCTATCTAGATCTTAGCCATTCTAGCTCAAAGGTTCAAGTTTTATAACTTTTGAACCGTTTAAAAGCTAGATCTAGCTAGATCTAGAAATAGATCTAGTCAATACACTTTAAATATTAACTATTTACACAAAATGAACGGTTAAAACTGAGATCTATGCACCACTAAATTATATATATATATATATATATATATATATATATATATATACAACACTTATATATATTAAAGCAGTAAATAAGCACAGATATGAGAAGATCTTACAATCTGGCACGAGAAATGCAAACGAACAGCTTAAAGCTTCAAAGAACTCGATTTCAACCGATAGAAACTTGATACAACTAATTTTATATGTATACAAATGTTTAGATCTGATATTTACAGTGTTTAAGAGCAAAATCTAGCCTCTTTCTCTCTCTAAACCGAGCTTTCTCTAGCTTCCCCCCTCTCTCTCTCTCTCTCCTCTTTCAAATGAGCTAAAATTGGTGTATTTAAAGAGAAAAAATGTGGGAGCCACAATTCTACTAGAGGAAGCCGTAGGTAGACCTGCGGAAGCCCTAAAGTGGGCCCCGTTTGTTCGATTTTTGTGCCGGGAGGTTAAATTTTTATGCTGCGCGCTGGAACGGCCATAACTCTCAATCCGGGAAGAGTTAGAAGACGTGCCATATCATTCCAGAAATATCTCTTCGATAGCTTCGTGATGGTATACTATTTGTCCAATTTTGAGTTTAAGAAGGCTGATAAAAAGTGGAAAAACTATCCCTGGGTAGATGTCAACTAGCCATTCGCCTTGCTGTACGCTGGGAATCTTGTTCTTTTCAATCCGGGAATTGTTGGGAGATGTGCTATATACGGAAAGCTCTTTCAGAGGGCTATGAAATGACATTGGGCTTGACCATTTCTGAATCCGGGAAGATGGGTCCTTGACTAGACTAGCATCTCCATGTCCTCTCAGGCAGTCCGTTGAGCTGTCTTGCCCAGTTTGCACTCGGATTGCTACGGCAGCTCTTGTGACCTTATCCACAACTAGATGATAATTTATTTATGTTGTGTTGTCAACATTCCATCTTTGATCTCCCGGGGTTGTCTCCAGGGTTGATGTGGTTGTAGCTGTCTTTCCTTAGGGTTGTCTCTGGGGTTTGACTACTGTTGATTCTATCTTTCCTCAGGGTTGTCTCTGAGGGTTGATTTGATATCCCATGGGGTTGTCTCTGTGGTTTGATGTTGTAGTCCTCTGGGGCTATCTCCAGAGTGGAAAAAGATAAGTTTGCCCTTTTGCATGGTTAGTAACATAAAAAACAAAATTTCTAGTGTCTACATGGTCCCAGTTCCAAAGCCTGGCGGAAAGGTGCGAGTCTGCATAGATTATCGAGATCTCAACAAAGCCAGCCTTAAAGATGACTTCCCAGTGCCGTTCATCCATGTGTTGATAGACAATACGACCTAGTATGAGATGTACTCATTTGTCGATTGCTTTGCTGGATACCATCAGATCATGGTCGCTAAAGAAGACAGGGAAAATACTGCATTCATCACCCCTTGGGGAACTTTCTGCTACAGGAGATTGGCCTTTGGCCCCACCAACGCTAGTGCAACATATTAGAGGGCTATGATGACGTTATTCCACGATATGATGCACAAAGAGATCGAAGTATATGTGGATGATATCATCGTGAAATCTAAGAAAGAGGATAACCACATTACCCATCTCTGAAAGTTGTTTGAGTGCCTCTGTAGATATAATGTGAAGTTAAACCCAATAAAGTGTGCCTTTGGCGTGAATTCTGGTGAACTTCTAGGATTCCTTGTGAGCAATGAGGCATAAAATTGGACCCAACCAAGATAAAAGCCATCACCGAGATGCCTGAGCCGAGGACTGAGAAGGAAATTTGAGGTTTCCTAGGGAGGATAAACTTTATCAGTCGATTCGTATCGTAGTTGACAGCCACCTGTGAACCCATTTTCAAGTTGTTAAGAAAGAACTCCTCCAAAAAATGGAATGAAGACTGTCAAAAGGCTTTCCACACCATCCAGAAGCGGTTGATTGAAGCACCCATCTTGGTACCTCCGAGGGAAGGAGTTCCGTTGTTCAAATACATATCAGTTAACTCCAATGCCATGGGCTGCCTACTGGGGCAAAAGGATGATATGGGCAAGGAAAGGGCCATTTATTACCTCAGCAAACGATCAGTAGTGAAGAACAAAAGTACACACTGATAGAGAGGACCTGCTGAGCGTTGGCCTGGGCCTCCATAAGGTTACATCATTACCTGCATAGCCACACGACCTATATCATTTCTCGTATAGGTCCTTTGAAGTACATTTTCAGCAGACCGATATTGAACTGCCGATTATCCAAGTTGCAGCTAATTCTTCAACAGTTTGATATCGTATGTGTCCCAAAAGTCCATCAAAGGGCAGGGAATTGTGGACCATTTATCGGCAGCACCAACAGGAGGTTTTGAGCCTTTTAAGACATACTTTCCTGATAATGATGTGATGGCGATTCAGAAGGCCAATAAAGAAGATATGGGTCAATTATGGAAATTGTACTTTGACGGTGTTGCAAATGCAGAAGGCGCCGTGGCATGGGTAGTCCTTGTATCTATCACTAGGGAGTAGTACCCCATAGCCACCAAGGTGCAATTCAACAACTCCAACAACATGGTGGAATATGAAGGATACCTTGTAGGGTTAAAATTGGCTCAGTCCATGGAGGTCAGACGGTTGGCAGTGTTCGGAGATTCGGAACTAGTCATCAGAAAATCCACTGGGACCTACGGTACCAAAGAATTACATCTATTGCCATACCACCGCCACATTGTCAAATTAGCGGGAGATTTTGAAGACATTACCTTTATGCATATCCCTTGGAATAGAAATGATTTCGCTGACGCATTGGCCACACTAGCCTCATTGGTTAGCATATCAGCAAGGAAGGGTATGCCTGTTATTACCGTCATGGTGTAAAATGCACCATCTTACGAAAATAGCATGGGGGAAATATCAGATAAAATAGCTCCTACTGAACCCCCTTAGTACCAAGACATCAAGAAGTATTTACGAGATAGATCCAACACTGATGGAATGAGCCAAGCTGGAAAGAAGCGAATACAGAAGATGGCAATGAACTTCTATTTAAGTGGGGATGCTCTCTACAAAAAGGACCCAGGCGTAGGCCTTTTAAGGTGTCTAGACAAGGATCAGGCCCAAAGACTTATGAATGAAGTGCACGACGAAGTGTGCAGAGCACACATGAGTGGACCCATGCTCACCAAGAAGATATTAAGGATGGGACACTACTGGATATCCCTCAAAGCTGATTGTGACGATCAAGTCAAGCGCTGATATCAATGTCAAATCTATACCAACATTATTCATGCACCTCTGAACCAGCTACATTGCATGACATCACCATGGCCGTTTTCCATGTGGGGAATCGATGTGATCAGACCCGTTGAGCCCAAAGCCAGTAACGGTCACAGATTCATCTTCACCACGATTGATTATTTCACCAAGTAGGTAGAAGTAGCTTCTTTTCCCAAGGTTACCAAGGAAGTTATCGTTAGTTTCATCAGAAACAAAGTTATCTGTCGATATGGACAACCCGAGGTTATCATATCAGACAATGTCAAGAATATGGATAACGAGATGATGAGGGAACTATGCATTAAGTTCAATAACAAACATCTCAACTCGGTTATTTATTGTCTAAAAACGAATAGCACGGTGGAAGCCTCCAATAAGAACATTAAGAAGATAATGATGAAGATGTCGGCAAACCACCGGGAATGGCCTAATTTGTTGCCTTTAACCCTGCTCGCCTACCGAACGTCGACTAGAACCTCAACTGGGGCAACACCATATTCGCTGGTATATGGCATGGAAGCTATACTCCCCATAGAGGTGGAGATGGAATCGCTAAGAGTGATACTGGATGCCCAGATAGAAGAAGGTCAGTGGATACAAGATCGATACGATCAGTTGTCCCTCATAGATGAGATAAGGGTTCCCGCTATCTTTAACGGTCAACTATACCAGCAACGAATGTTCCAGTCCTATAACAAAAAATTATGACCTCGGGAGTTCAAAGAGCATGACTTAGTACTGAAGAAGATCATTCCGGGCCAAAATGCAGTGAGAGAAAAATTTGCCCTGAATTGGGAAGGACCCTTTGTTATCAAAGCTATCTTATCAGGTGGAGCCCTAAGGTTGGAAGAGATGGACGGTGAAGAATTCCCGCAACTGATCAATTTCGACTCTGTGAAATGGTATTATGTCTGAGACCCCTTTTCACTAACTTGAATCCTTGTCTTGATAAAAAAAAATCAAGTTAACTTTCAGGCCAAGCCTGAACTACGAAAGACCTGACCTCCCCTAACGACGGGAGTACGTAGGTAGCCATTTATGGTGTGGCCCAACCCTCAAATAAAACCCAAACACTTTTACTCCACCTCCCAGATAACAACCACAAATTCTAACCTACCCATAAAACCAAAATACATCTAAAACCCTCCAAGTCGACGACTTATGCAACGTCGACACATGAAGCTGGACAGAAAGAGTAGGTCAGTGTCATGCTATGACGAAAGCAGAACCCATGAAGGTGAAGTCGACCAATCGACCTCAGATGGGTTATGAACCTAATGTATAAAAGGATGGGAGTACCTTTGTACTCCTGATCCCCAACAGTCCAGTAGAAGGATGCCGATATCAATGTCTCTGCTAAAATAAGAGGAAGAATGGTGTAGTCATATCTGAGAGCCCTGACTGCCATTGATATCCCAACATCCAGATGATCGGTGTAGAAGGGCATGTACAAATAAGATAGGATGCACATGATCAGGGTATCTACCCGCACTGTTTGCCATCTCTCCTCTAAAATAGCAAAATATCCCCGATAAACGATGACGCTGTCAGCGGAAGCAAAGTGGTCTATTAAGAAGTCCATAAAAATGATGTGACTACCACCTACCTTGGCTAAGATGACCGACCGCCTCAATCCAGTAGTAGTCATAAACTGGTGATGCATGTGCCCCATAACCACTCTAGCACAGGGCCCCTCCATTAATAAACCAAAAATACCACCATACTCTTCCAAAGTAGGAGTCAGATCATCAAGGCCAAACCTAAAAATATAGCGATCGGGGATCCAATGGGAAATCATCCCATCCACAAAGCCATCAGGTACCTGGAAGGATAAAAGGGACATGGAATGACCCAACATACGACCAACAATGATACGATCCGAATCGGGAAGACTATCATGCCAAGCTCTCAAGCTAGTGACTATCCAACTAGGTAAAGAATGCTTGAGACGAGCGACTGATGAAGAGGCCATCTGTAAAAACTATGTCAAAAAGACCATACAAGGGTCAATCCTATCCGATCATTTATAAATGTGTAAACCAGATAAACAACATATAAAATGAACAAATGAAAAGACAACATCATATATATCCCAATGAAAGACATCAGTTTTATATACATTAATGTCATATCCATGATACATGTTATAAAGAAAATAAAAAGTACATGATAATGGGGCATAGACGCCCAATGACTAACAAGAGTGCCTATAAATGGATGCCTAGACTATCTAGAAAAGAATCAAAATCATCAAAATGGTCCACCAGAGCCAGATCCTCCTAAGTGGGAATGTCCTACATATCCAGGCGATAGTCAAAGGGATCTCCTCCATCGACAAAGCCACTAGTGCCTAACTGTCTAGCCTCGGGTCCTTGAGAATCAAAAGTATTAACCTACGAGGGGTCCCCACCCAAATGGCGAACAAACAATGACATCCGCTCCAGTCGATATGTCAAATCAGCGATATAGGATAGATAAGAAGGCTCCCGAAAACAAGCCACCCAATTGTTGGGTAAAATCTAATTACGCACAACACGCAAGTATACGTGGTCAATAAGTAATAAAGTAAAAGTAGAGTATCATTCCCACGAGGAATTATTAAATAAAAATCACCAAGTACTAACCCGTAACCAACTTAATCTTATTTAAACGAATGATTTAGTATTTTGAATTAACAATATATAATTAAACTAATTCTAACTACCCCTAGAATGAAACTAGAATATGAAGACTTGAGACTATAATTTCACCTATTATTTCATTTAAATCAATACACTTTCCATTAAATCAAATTAATTATCTCAGATTGTTAATCAAGAACACTAAGGTAAAATATGACAATCTCTCGATGTACCATACCCATATCAACTTAAATCCACAGATGATAGAACTAAGTAGAACACCCTAATTAACTAATCCACTATATCTCTATGTGAATTATAATTAAAGAGAGTTTAAGCATAAGTTCTTATTAGATTATGTGTGGTGTAAAGGTATATCTCTATCCTAAACACAAATCATGAATTCCAACGCCATATAAAAAACACAATCACATGTTATTATGATCACATCTAAACCCATAATTTGTCTCTCAATTTCATATGGATTATCACAGTAATTGATAGCTAAGCAATTAAACACAAACTATAATAGACAATCCAATAATAATGAATAAGACTAACACGTAAACATATCAAAGTAAACTATGCAACAAGATCCATTATAATCTCAAAATAGAGTTTACCTCATGATTAAGTCAAAATCCATAATTTACAATTGTTTATACATTGAAAGATAAATATAGAAGTAAAGAGAACTTAGGAATTGAGATATGCAAATCTAAATTTCTCTTTCTTCAATTCTGAATCTCCAATGATCTTCAATTGCTTTAATCTTTAACTCTAATCTAAACTAGAGTTTTATCTAATTTAATCTAATCTAATCTAATATAATGGAATAGAATCCCCCCTAATCCTTGTGAATACTCCTCCTTTTATATCATTTTTCATCTGTCTTTTAGTCCTCCTTAAAGTCCTTGAACCAATAAGCCAAACAGATCCTTCTCGGAGTCGACTTCTGAAAATTCTTCTTTCTTCTAACAACTTCGCCCCGACGAGTTTTTATACTAGAGAAACTTGCCTTGGTAAGTGAACAGTGCCAGAATTTACAAAAATTCCATTAAGCACCATTTTTCATGTTTTGACCCTCCGAAGCCGTTTCCTACAACACAAACACAAACACAAACACAAAAATAAGTGAAATGTCACTAAAAATACTTAAAGTTAACAAAGTTAAGCCTAAATGGTATCCAATTCGTAGGTATAAAACTCACTCATCACTAATCGATTATCATAATAGACCTTGGAACTACATCCCCCAAAAACTGAGTGGCCTAGGTCTGAGATTCGATAGTGCGAGCCCCCCACCAAGTGGTGAAATCATCTGAAGTGATGGGGCCATCCGACAAGAAGAATTCCTCCTAACCAGCTGTAGAAATCTCTGCAACTGGCTGAGTTAAAGACCAGAACCGCTGGGCAGGAGAAAGGAAAGGGATACGGATCTTCCCTGTGACACATCTAAAGGCGCGTTCCCCGAGGTAGATCTTCCACCCTCCATTAAACAGGAAAGGAATCAGACAGGTAGACAAAGCATACTCTGGCCCTGTCGGGAGACCATCCTCAAACCCTTCAGCCAAGTGCTTAACAGTATAGGGGACCCGCACTACATCAGACGCTGATAGCAGCTCCAACTGAAGACGGCTGTGGATAAAGTTCTTCAAAATCGGGGACCTCTGCCAAAGTCAACTGATGCCGTCGACACCCTCGAGGATATGTATATAGACCCAAGATGGTGAGAGGCCTATGGCAAGGAAGCCTGTCATAAGCCCAAAACTGTCAATCCAAAGAATATGACATTAGTCGTGAGAAAAGACAAATCAAGATTCAGAGAATCAAAAATCAGTCAATATGACTCACCAAAATAAATGGGTAGAAGCCGAGCCAAGCATCGGTTACTCCCTTAGAGCGCAGTCGCATCCCGTGCATAAAATATGCGAATGTGAAAGACCCTTAATTATAGTCTCTGATGCGATCAACATCACAGTGGGCTCCCACCAAGCTGAATAAAATAGTAGAGGAGTTGTTCGCAAGGAAATAACCCCTCATAATGATCAGGAATATACGCCGCAAGATGAGACCCCTCTCCAACAAGTCCTCCGAGAAAGGCGCCTGCAAAGTAACTTAGGCGGCATCTACACTCAAAGGTCCTGAGCAAATATTACGGGCCTTGAAGGCCCACTCCTTAGGAGAAAACCCAAGGAGGGTACGAACAACAGTGGCAATAATATCAGCCTCCAAAGGCACTATGTCCTTAGTAAATCGCAAACCAGTAATGTACTGCCAATCTATAGGCGTCATCATAACCTCGCAGTCCAGAAGGTGAAGAGACTGACTCTGATGGAACCACCTCTTGGACAGAGCTCAGAGATAGCCCCAGGGGAATCGATGAGGGGCAATGGTGAAGAAAGCCTGTAAACCCCAAGAGTCCACTTGAGCTCAATATTTTTATTAATAAAAATATTCATTTATTAAAGGCATTTAATTATCTACATGGTGCTGTTTTTATAATATGTAAATAACCCATAGTTTTAAGCAATGCTTTTAGAATCATGATGATGATCATGCCAATGAGATCTAAATTCTTAGAAAGCTCTAAAACTAAAATAATTCCTAATCATGGGATTACTAAAAAGGGGATTAGTAAATCCGGATAGATTAGTACATATGTTGCTTGCTCATTGGATGAGGATGATTGATCTCATAATCATTTGTGTAGAGACACTAAAGCAAGTATGTAGGTGCTTATTGGAGAATAAGTTCACTGAACGTGACTCGCTATGGAATACCTAATGGAGTTTTACTCGCCTGTCAATAGGAATTCCTAATGTGATAGTAGTACAAGTGATCCTTGGACTTGAGATCATCATAGTATCTTGTATGTAATGAATTATACTTTAACTTATTCCTTAAAGCCCTTTAGGGTATATAAAAGGGTATGCTTGGGTATAATGAGTTACATATAGAGACAATGAATGATCAATAAAGAATCTACCACCTCTAGTAAAGGAGGAGATATGTCCTATGTGATTCGTTAAATGACAACCCAGGAATCCTTGGCCAAGATAAAATGAAATTAGAAAGGAGTTTCTAATTTACATTATTTGGAGTTGTGCATTTTCTAATCGAAATACATATAATTAAATAAAATAAGACTTGACAGTAAATTCATGTCTTATATTTAATTGGGACATTGTATGGTGGAAGGATTGAATTGTATGGTAATTATTTACTCACAGGTTCTTTTATGATTAATGTTGAAATCTATATTATCTGGAAAGTCGTTGATCGCTAGGGAGGCTTATCCCTATTGTAGAATAAATATTATTTATTTAAATAGATTATTAGTTTAATTTATTTATTTAAATAAGATTAGAATTGTTCTAATTGATTTATTCACAACCGGTTTAATATGGAGAACCTAAAGGGTCACACCATAAAAGGAAGAATAATTATCTAAGAAGGTAATGGCATAATCGTAATAATGCATTAAGTGAAATTAATTTAATCTATGGTGATAGAATAAATTAAATAGCTTAATATTTATTATTTAATATTTTAGAAATATTAAATATAAATTAATAAGAGGAGTCTTATTAATATTATTATAATTATTATTATTTTAATTTCTAAAGGAGTTTAGTAATTAATTTAATATTAGTACTCTCATTTATTCCTAATAAGATTAGGAGACAAATTAATTAAATGAATTTAATTAATTATTTCCCATGTGGTGGAAAGCCTAAATTAATTAAAGGAGTTTAATTAATTAAAAGAAATCCCATGTCTAATAGGATTAGAAGGGTTGACCAATATCTATATAAGAGGATTCTTATAATAGATATTACTTGATGCAATTTCAATTGTTGGAGAGTACTCCTTTTCTATAGAGGATAAAAAACTAAGGTTTAGCCAAACACCCTCCTTCTTGATAATTCATCTTCCTTGGTGGATCACCTCTAGAGGCCAAACACTTGGGTGGCTAACATTGATCAAAGGAAGGAATCTAACCCGGAAATTCAAGGAGATCTCGAAGAATAAGGAGTTGAACTCGTACCTGTGGAAGCTTCGTTCTACAATGGTATGATTTTATAACTTCTTATTTATCGTTTTAAATTAATAATTTGCATAAAGGATGATCCGGGTAATGGTTTTGTAGAAAATTTTTTAAACTCTGATATACCATGCTTCCGCTAATTTTTGTAATTTGATTGCGTCCCGATTTCTTACAAACCCAACAAGTTCCCCCTAGGCTGGGTGAACTCGGGAACTTGCATGGCCTTAAGGTTATAAAATCGACATGTGTTAAGAGCGGGGAATTATAGCGAATCAATATGAAAGCTCTTGTACCTCGTTCGCGTGTAAGTGAACGGATGAGTGACGGTTCAAATCAGTGCCCAACAAATTAGGAACAGCTACCTGGATATTGAGAAGGAATCGAGGTGCAGCAGCAGACCGAGGAGGGACCTCAAGCTTAGGAATATCACCCTCCTCATCTAAATGAGTTTGATCTATGCTAATTGGGCGAATCACTGAATTCGTCAAACGAAGAACCTGGTGGGTAACTCGTAGAATGGGAGCATCAAATACGGGCCTCCGAAGGAGAATCCCAGATGAAGCCCTACTAGGGGAGGAACTACTGGGTCTATCTGAGTCCATGCCTAGACAACGAGTCCATAAAATTCAGAGTAAGATAAGGTATGTCCCTGTTCTATTCTATTTAAATATGTATTTGCGATAACCTAGAGACAATAGACTCATAGGGATATAATTTGTATCATAGCATCATTCATGTCCTGCACGTGCCTTAATAGTTGCTTACATCATTTCATCATACATCCTAGCATAATTGAGCATGAATATAGGATCCTGTCATCTAACTCATGATTTTTTTTGCCAGAGTTTACCCTATAATATGGACTATCCACATGCACGTAGGCATACGTTAAACCACCCTATAAAGGTGTACAATCACAGCCCAACAATTAGATAGGGAATTTAAGGAATTTTCTAATACATTGTCAAAATACATGTCTAGACTAACTATTTAAATGAAAGCTGTTGCATCCATACGGTCCATATGATGATACGTAGGCATGCATTACATTATAACATGTCTATCAAGCTATCTATGCATACATTTTCCATATATAGCATTTAATGAAGAAAACACGACAAAACACCGGTGAAAAAGCGAAAAAAGGAGTGTATACGTTACCTGTATTGCGTGGAACAAACGTACGACGGACGAATTCCTCGAAATAAAGCCCCAAGTGAGTTGATCTGAGAAGGAAGGTCGAAGATTATAGAGAGGATACAAGAACACTTAGAACGAATGAATGAAAATGAGCTCACTGTTTGGTAAAATTCAGTCTGAAACGCGTCCTTTCAGGTACAAAAAAGTGTGTTCACCTAGAAGGGTACCTGTTTGGATTATTTTTAAGCCTAAAAAACCCTAAAAAACCCCTAAAAAGGGAGAAAAACTAGGGAAAACCAGAAATCTTGGCGTAGAATGACAGAAGACCAGAAGGTCCGATCAATATTATTTTAGCGATAACCGATCTTGTAACCGTTGGCAACAATCCAACGCAGTCGTCGGCACAATCCTGATGATGTAATCCGTTGGCAACAACCCAATACAGGTGTTGACACAACCCCAATGGTGTAATCCGTTGGCAACAACCCAACACAGGCATTAGCATAACTCCGATGGTGTAATCCGTTGGAAACAACAAAATGCATGCGTCGGCACAACCCCGATTATGACACCCCCAAATTCTGGTCCCTTGAACCTCGAATTTGGTGCTCACGATACATCATAAACATCACATCTATCTACCCATTATTGATGAATTACATCATTCATTACATTGCCTTAATAAAAATATAACATTATCCTAGGTTAACTAACCTTAACATTACATGCATAATAATATAAAAGGCTTAAGTCAAAATATAATGTAATAATCTTTACACAATTGACACTATTCGATCGTCTTCGCGTTGCCTTTGTCCTTCTTAGAACCTTCGGCTATCTCGGCTTTAGTTGAAAAGTTTTATTTTAAGCAAGGGTGAACAACTAATTTGCTCAACAAGTTAAAACGTACAATAAAAGATATATCTTGAATAGAAGAGTCTAACTTTATAGAACTTCAACAATATCCAAAAGATTGTGAAGTAGCTGAAATAATGAATCATTTCCAATAACAAGGGTTTTCTTAAATTTCATGTTGAATAACATATATATAATGAAAGAGTTAAATTCTTTCGAAGATTCAATTTTATTCAATTGATTATGAAGAATCAACAATACTGCAACAATATTCAATAAAGTGGGATATTCTCAGATTTCATGCTGAGTGATCACAATGGATCAAGAACTGCTACAGAAATCATCAGTTAATTAAACTGAATACCTCAAGAGTATAAGTTAACCGTATATATTAAATCATACTCTTCTGCAAGTACGTAAGGGGATTAACCTCATTGTACCTGCGATTATGTATAATACTAAAAAATAGTGCGCGGGTCAGAGGTCCGACAATAAAGTTCCCCTTTTATAGGGGTTGTTCATCTCAATCTTATATCATGAGTCTATACCACATCAATATGGTTTGGATTACTTTCAAAGAAATACTTTGAGTTTAACATATTATATCAATATTGATCTAGCCGAATCAAGTGGCATAAATCTTCAATAACAACTTAGTTCCCAATAATGGAATGTTTCACGCTTTAACAATTTAATATTAGTCTAGCCGAAATAAGTGGCATCGACCTTTAGTAACAAATCTGTTCATAAATAATAGACCATTTCATTCTTTAACAAATATTAGTTTAGTCGAAACAACTAGCTGAGACATGGCTCATAAACAGTTCAGATAATAGAACATGAAATCAATTGCACTATGTACGAATAACAATAATCATTATAGATGTGAATAATCAACAATAATTATCCACTATCATGCTTTGAAAATAATAACTCAAGTTTGAGTTAAGGAACTTGCCTTTGTCGGTGATTACCGCAACGCAATCTAATTTAAGTTCTTTTGAAAGACCTATCATTAATAATATTGATCTCTCAATTAGAATAACATATTTTAACTCATAACACTACTATTATTAATAATAAATTATCTAATATTTAGTCACATAATCAAATATTAGATACTACCATATATCATTAGTAATATTATCATCTTTTGATAATATTCTATCACATAACCATCATCTTAAACTCCCATCTAATATCAAATAATATTTCATCACTTCTCATTATTAATCACTTAATAATATTTTATTCCCTTTTCAATATTATTAACCACTTCATAATATTTCATTCATTCACAAATATTATTAATCATTTAATAACATCTTACTCACCTCATAATATTATTAATCATTTAATAATATCTTGTTCATCTTATAATATTATTAATTATTTAATAATATTTTATTCACTTACTAATATTATTAATCACTTAATAATACTTTATTCTTAACTAATATTATTAATCATTTAAAAATATTTTAATCCTTAACTAATATTATTAATCATTTAATAATATTTTAATTTAATTTTAATCTAATATTATTAATTATTTAATAATATTTTAATTTAATATTATTAATCATTTAATAATATTTTAATCTAATATTATTAATCATTTAACTATACTTTAATTTAATATTATTAATTTATTTAATAATATGTTAATATACTATTATTAATTAGTTAATAATATTTTAATCATTTATTAAACTTACAAACAATTAAATTTAATTGTTTATCTATTATTATTTCATTTATTTAGCAAACATAATATGCCATAAACATAACATTTATCAAAAATGACCAAAATGCCCATAAAAATCTTAATATATCATATTAAAGGTTATTTAGCATTAAAATCTTATTTACACACTTTTGAATTTAATATAACTTAATTTTCTCATTTATTCTTATCTTAAACATAGGCATGAAAAATATCAAAACAAATTTTTATTTTTTTTATCTTCTGGGAAAACTTAATATATATTATTTTAGTGACAAATTAATTTTCTTGCATTTTCCCAATTTCGTTTTCCATTTTTAAAGTGTCCAAAATAGTCTGAAATGGTTACATTTATCATAAATTATCCTTTTGTCCAACAATTATGAAATTTTAAGGGTAAGCTTTTGTTATCATATACTACCTCTGGTAAAAATTTCACATTTTTCGGAGTTAAACTCACTGAGTTATTACAGTTTTTTTTTAAAAAATTACACTTTCTTGTAAAATCCATATCTCCCATTCTAGACATCCAAACATTCCCATCTTTGGAAATTACCTAGTTAACTTGTAATACTATTATACCACAAAAGTTCAGGAGTTTTAGAGTCTTTTAAGTGGTCGAAACTGCCTTTGCAAAAAACTGGCTAGGAACTGAATTTGGTTTTCCAGATTTTTGGCTGTTCGGACAGTTTTGGAAAAACGCATGCCACGACTTGCTAGCTCAACCTTTTTGAGTGATACCACTTGGGTTTAACAGATAACTCATGTATCTAACACTCCTCTTTAACCGATCACAAAAATAATTTTTAGATTTTAAATGGTAAGCGTTCAAAGTGGGCTGAAATTAGGGATTTCTTACGTTAAAAACTGTTTTTGTTTCCTTTCTTTGTTCAAGCTTTTCAACACCCAAAATGATAAGATCTAAACAAGAAACACCCTATAACATTCAGATCTAGTGTTATAGTGTATAAAATCAATAACTCATCATTTTAGCAATAACAACCACAATAAATCACATAAATCTAAATATGTTTGAGTTTTAGGAAACTTTAAAACCTTTGTGTTGAATGGACTCCTTCTCCTCTTCCAAAGTATGAAGCTTGATTATACACAAACTTTCTCTTCTTCCTCTATGTTATGGCAACCCCCCCTCTCTCTCTCTTTTGTTTTTCTTTCTTTAGCTAATTTAGAAAATGGATGAAAAGTTTTATTTGTTAAAGAGATGGGGGTTTTTATAGGCAAGTAAAGTGTATACATACAATATTTATATATCTATACAATTCTCCTAGAAAATCTCTTGCAAATCTCTTCCATATCTTTCTAAATCAAAGGCTAGGAATTTTATTTTATTTAGGCTAGGTGAGTTGGTAAAAATAGCTTGCAAAGTGGTGTTGAAGCCGGAAAAATTTCTTATTGTGTTTTCTACCCTTTATGTTTCGCTGTGTTGATTTTATCTTTCTTTAAAGGGTGAGATTTTTAGAAAGACTGACATACAATGTTGACGATTTGAAAAGATTGATTTTAATGATTGGGTCGAATTAGACAGAGCCGCCAGTTGATATAAGTTTAAATGGATGTATCAACTCATCCGAAGTTTTGAAAGTTTTCGCAATATGGCTCAATATGTGACTCCGTTTAATTTGGTCTAGAACCAGAGATTCATAGAGTTCGGGGGCTTGCTTAAGCGAGGGGAAGGTGTTAGGCACCCCCCGACTTTCGTGAAACACAGTTATCGGGTCTTTTCATTCCCTATGTATGTGAAGTGTGTGTGTGTGTGTGAGTGTGTGTGACGTAGATAATTGTGCTCAAAGTGCTTTATTTGAAAGTAGTGCTGTGCCTTGTTGGAGCTATATACAAATGGTTTGATTTATTGAAAAGTTCATTTTTAGACAATAATATGAAAGTAATGTTTTGAAAAGAGGATTTCAAACCCTTTCGCTCGCATAGGAATTAAAGCCATTTGATACTTCCATTTTATTCCATATTCGGCTTTTTTTGGTTTTATTAAGATGTGAAGCATCTTTGATATTATATAAATATATATAAGTGTCGGCTCCTTATGGGCATGAAAGCCATCGAAGTATGCCCGAGCACCAAAACCAACAGTTTTTACTATTTTGGGCCTTAAATCCGGATAACCGCTTTAAGGCCCTAGATTACATATATAATGGATGGGAAGCTGGCTATACAACTGAAAAAGGTCCATCGCGGGAACTGGATCTAGATCCATTGATTGAATCGTAGATCCTGTAGCTACTAGGCTCACAGGATATCATATAAACAGCCTGCACAACGAATATATTGTGATAACATACATATCTGATCTAGACATCGTTGAACAAAGGATTCATCAGTTAAATCCTTATATGCGAGTAGCTCAAAGCTTCCAGTTTCCTCTAGATATAGATCTAAGGTCACATGGTCGCTAAATATTTACAAAAACTAGAAAATAAACTAGATTTATACAGATCTTAGCCATTCTAGCTTCCAGATTCGAGTTTTCCAAGTTTTGAACCGATTAAAAGCAAGATATGGCTAGATCTAGTACAGATCTAGTTAATAAAGCATAAATATTGACTATTTACATAAAATAAATGGTGAAAAAGTCAGATCTAACCAATATTAACTACTAAATATATATATATAGCATTTATATATATTAGAGTAAGCGAAGAGAGCAGATCTGGCGAAATCTTACAGTATGGCACGCGAATAGCTATCGAACGGCTTTCGACACCTCAAAACTTTGTTTCCACCGTTTAAATTTTGATATGTCGTAGTATATATGTATAAGAGTGTTTACAAAGAAGTTTTACAAAAATCAGAGTAAGATTCAAGCTCCTTTTGACCCCTTTCTCTCTTTTCTCTATCTATTCTTCTCTTAGAAGCTAAAGGGGGAGGGGGTATTTATAGGCCCGGCCTGTCGCAAGTCTACCTGCAGCTGGGCATGGTGGGCCCCGCTGCCTTGAAGTATGTGCACCTTAATCGTCGTACCGTTTGCTTGAAACCTTTATAACTTGCAATCCTGGAATCCTATGGAGGTGTACCATACCTTTATGGAAATCTCTTTCCAAGAGCTACGCGATGACATGGGGCTTAACCTTTTCTGAATCCGAGAAGATGGGTCCATAACCAGATCTTCAATTCTTCACAGTCAGTCCGTTGAGTTGTCTGACAAAGTTGGCACTCGGGATCACTGTGATGGTTTTGTATGTCTTTATCCATAGTAGTTTGATCAGTATTGATGTTGAGTTGGCAAAATTCCCCTTTTACCCTTTCGAAGTTATCTCCGGACTTGATGCAGGTGCAGCTGTCTTCCCTCAGGGTTATCTTTGTCGTTTGACTGCTGTTGACTTATGTCTGTCCTCAGGGTTGTCTCAGAGGTTGATTTGATGTTTCCCTGGGCTATATTTGGGGTTTGATTGCGATCGTAGACTTCCAGGGTTGTCTCCGAAATATAAAAGATAGTTTTGCCCTCCTGCATGGTTAGTAACAAGAATGCAAAATTTCGAGTGTCTACAGATGCCCCTCTTTATTATGTTTATACAATGCAGTGGAATGAACATAATAAAGATTGTTAGACACTGGAAATATGATAAATGTAAATGTAATACAATGCATGGTATGATGAATGTGAAAACGCTTTCGCAAATCGTACTTTGCAAATCGCACTTCGCAAATCGCATTTCGCATTTCGTACATTGTAAATCTCACTTCGGATTTCCCACTTTGTAAATCGCACTTTGCATTTCGCACTTCGCAAATCGCACTTCACATTTCACACTTCGCCTTTCGCAACATCAGGTCATGTATCACATACCTTTAAAATTTATCGATGCATTTGTTGGTGGCTGACATCAACAGCTTCCGCCACTAGACATTCATGAGTTTGTTTGATGAAGGTTAATTGAGATGTTCATATCCTGCATGTTCTCACTATTTCTGCTGGGGATAATTTTATGGCTGAAACCACCGGACCTTCCCGATGTTCACATTGTAGTTGTCACCCATGGTTTGGATTCCCATCAGGTTGATGCTGATGTTTCTACTGGGGATAGAGCTTTCAATGATCAAATCACCGAATCCTCCCAATGGCTACTCGAACGGTAGTTTACAAAGGTTGACCATCATCGAACTATCTCGATGCCTTCTTGAATGGTAGTTTACACAAGGTCTCCCATCATTGAACTGCCTTGATGCCTTAACTGGAGATTTTTTTATGACAGATTCCATCATTGGTCCTTCCCGATGGAGATAGTTTTCCATGGTTGTCATCACCAGGTTTATCTTGATGCTATGCTGGGTTGATGCTAGAGGTTTCCAATATCAGATTCTTCGTTGTCTTTGCTGAAATAGTCTTCAACGACTGATATCACTGGATCCCTCTCCGATGTTACAATGGGTTTTTCACTAACAGTTTACAACATCAGATGATCTAGATGCCTACCCTGTCGATAATTTATAAAGGTTCTTCACCGAACTATTTTGATGCGTACTCGGACGGTAGTTTGCAAAGATTTTCATCGGACGGTCTTGATGCCTACTCGAACGGTAGTTTGCATTGGCCTACATCATCGGATCCCTTTTTGATGCTACGCTAGGGCTGTCACCAATGGTTTACAATACCAGATTCCCCAATATCTTTGTTGAAGTAGTTTCCAACGGCTTGCATCACCAGACTCCTTTCCGATGCTACGCTGGGGCTGTCACCAATGATTTGCAATATCAGATTCTCCGATATCTTTGCTGAAGTAGTTTCCAATGGCTTACATCACCAGACTCCTATCCGATGCTATGCTGGGGCTGTCACCAACGGTTTATAATATCTGATTCTCCGATATCTTCGCTGAATTAGTTTTCAACGGCTTAAATCACCAGACTCCTATCCGGTGCTACGCTGGGGCTGTCACCAATGCTTTACAGGAGATTTTCAGACTTCCGAACTTTGGTACCCTATTTTAGGATTTCAGGCCCTTTTTACTCAATCGCGTAGAACCTTTTTTGCTGATTTGACTTTTTATCTTTAGGCGACCTTGTTGTGACTTAAATTTGATAGAGCCAGAGGGGGTAGGGCCCACCCCAGGTTATCGCAGGTTTACCTGCGGCTGCCGCAGGTAGACTCGCGACAGACCGCGGGTGGATTTAATCCCCCTAGCCCTTTCAAAAGTCATTTTCAACTTGAACAATAGAAAAAAATTTGAAAATTGCCACTCAGATCTGTAGACACTAGAAATTTTGTATTCCTGTTACTAACCCTGCAGGAGGAAAAAATCGTCAGTTCAGCCCCGATCTCAATATCGGGATGTCAAATCAGCCCCGATCTCAATACCGGGATGTCAACTCAGCCCCGGTCTCAATATCGAAATGTCAACTCAGCCTCGGTCTCAATACCGGGATGTCAACTCAGCCCCGGTCTTAATACTGGGATGTCAACTCAGCCCCGGTCTCAATATCAGGATGTCATATCAACCCTGGTCTCAATACCAGGATGTCAAATCAACCCCCGGTCTCAATAATGGGATGTCAACTCAGCCTTGGTCTCAATACCGGGATGTCAATTCAGCCCCGGTCTTAATATCGGGATGTCAAATCAGCCCCGGCCTCAATATCGGGAAGAAAAAATTAGCACCGGTCTCAATACCGGGATGTCAAGTCAACCCCGGTCACAACCCGGGAGGTATAGGTCAACTCCGGTCACAACTCGAGAGGTACAGGTCAGCCTCGATCACAACCCGGGAGATACAGGTCAACCCCGGTCACAACCCAGGAGGTACAAGTCAACCCCGGTCACAACCCGGGAGGTACAGGTTAACCCCGGGAGGTACAGGTCAACCCCGGTCACAATTCGGGAGGTACAGGTCAACCCCAATCTCAATACAGAAGGTACAGATCAACCCCAGTCACAACCCAGGAGGTAAAAATCAACCGGTCTCAATCCGGGAGGAACAGGTCTGCTCCAGTCACAACCCAGAAGGTCAGGTCAAGCCCCGGTCACAACCCGAGAGGCCAAATCAACTTCAAAACCAACCCCGAAGCATCACATCATCTTCAGAGATAACCCTGGTGAAATCAAGTCAGCCTCAGAGATAACCCTGAGGACAAATAGAATCGACTGGGATCCAAACCGCGGAGACAACCGTGGGAAATTAACCGAAGACCATGCCAGTACAGGAGACAACCCCTGGAAGGGCAATATGGTTATTTTACTAACTTGAAGCTGATTTAGTAAAAACCAAGCCGAATTGATGCCATCAGGATCAGAAAGAACCATAACATTGATCCCGAGTGGAAACAGTGCAAGACAACTCAATGGACAAACTGCGTGGAAACAAAGACCCGGTTATGAACCCGTCTTCTTGGACTTGGAAAACGTTTAGTCCCATTTCATTGTGACACTCTCCGCGAGGGCTTTTGAAAAAGGTATAGCACACCTCAAACGGACGCTCCGATCAAAAGTTGAAAAGTTTTGAATCTGACCTCGTGTTGGTCGGAGTTAATGTACTTCGAAGCGACGGGACCCACAACCTGGGCCTTGCCACATGGTGCCGCAGGTAGACCCGTGACTGCCTCTGGTAGAGTCACTTCCATCGGGTCTATAAATATAAGTGCACCCCCTGGCCAAAATAAATTTAGAAACGCTTTGGAACTCTGCCTATTTTGTTTCTTAGCACGACTTCCAGTACTATAAACCTTGTTTTTATCACTCTAACATGTAGGTATACTCATATACTACAACATACCAAAAATTAACAGATGGAAATGTTCGTTTGAAGCCTACTAAGTGGCAAAAAGCCCGTATAGCAGTTCATTGTATGTATTTTTACGATCAGGAAGTTCCTACTACTTCATTGCGCATTTATACACTTGCACGTTAAGTTTCATTTCTAATTATGCCCGAAACTCAGTTGCGTGGTCGGTTTTGCTTACATTTTTTGTACATTTTAGTACATAAACACGTTTTCTGGCATTTCCATATCCCGGATCGTCGATCCGCGACTTTTAATAGCTTATATATATACGTATATATTGACTTCGCCGGACTGGGTTATCTTCCCAGTCCCGGTTTGGCTTTTTTTGTATATATTTAACTATATATATACTAACTTTTCAATTTTATCAAGCCCGGATGTCAAATCCGTGGTAGTTTACTGCTTATATATATATAACTATATAACTATATATATAAATTTTTCTGATTTATTTGGGCCTAGATTTTGACTTCATGGCCTTTTTATTGCTTTAATATATATATACTAATTGTATATATTAACATTTACAATCCAGTTTGGCCTGGATCATTTTGTGGCCTTTTTATCGTTTTTATAAATATATATATATTTTCATTTTTGTCCATACATAGGATTGCAAATCCGTCGCCCTTTATAGCTTATATATATATATATATATATATATATATATATATATATTTCCATTTAGTCAAGCCTGGATCATTCTGTGGTTTTTATTGCTTTTATATATATATATATATTTACATTCTATCAAGCCTGGATCATTTCGTGGCTCATTTACAGCTTATATATATATATATTTACATTCCGTCAAGCCTGGATCATCCCGTGGCTTTTTACATCTTTTATAAATATATATATTTTTTCATTCCTGTTCGGGCATAGGATTTGAAATCCGTTGCCCTTTATTGCTTATATATATATATATTTCCATTCTGTCCAGCCTGGATTACTCCGTGGCTTTTTACAGCTTTTATAAATATATATATATATATATATATATATATATATATTTACATTCCAGTCCGTGTATCGGAGTGAAAATCCATCGCTCTTTACAATTTTCGTATATATATAACTATATAACTATATAACTATATAACTATATATATATATATATATATATATATCCTGTATTCATTGCGATTATATTGCTGCTATAAATATTCATTTGATATGAATTGGTACTGACATCTATTTGGGCGAACGACTAACACTTGTACATATTTTGTGGTTGAGGATGCTTCGCAGCCCGACAATCACCATTCAAATTGAGCCCAAAGGCTGAAAAAATTAAAAATAGAAGTATCAACCTGCTTCTATTCCTATGTGAGCGTAAGGGTTTGAAAACCTGTTTTCAAACATCATTTCAAATATCTTTTTTAATAAAAAGACTTTTGCAAATCAAATCAAACTCTTCGTATATAGGTTCAATGAGGCAAAGCACTACTTCCAATCAAGCAAATGTAGGCCCAATTTCTTCCAGCATTCACACACACATTATAGATTTAAAAGGAAAATATTAAAAAGATGCGGTACCGTATTTTCACAGGAGTTGTGGGGTGCCTAACACCTTCCCCATACTTAACCAAGCCCCCGAACTTAGAACTTCAGTTTCAAAGATTCAGTTTCGACAGTGTCCAGCAATTGGGCCTACTTTCAAACAAAACTCGGTTGAGTTGGTACAACTATTTCAAATCTACCAACTGGCGACTCTATAAAACGTTCAAATCGTCGACATGATACATGCTGGCCTTTTTCTTAAAAACCCTTCACCCCTTTTCATAAAAAAAGATAAAATAAGGGTAGAAACAGAACTTAGGAAAAGAGAGAAGATCAGGGTTCCGACTCGACCCGCGCATTTTTCTTCCCGACGTCGACAAGATCTACTCAGTTCAGGATGCTTTTCTCTAAATTCGACACCGTACAAGCGTTTTGCACAACTCTAGTAACATTTACATCTTTTCTTTAAAAGTTTTGACCGTTAGAATGTTAGATTTCATGTATAATGGGTTTAAACACAATGTATCAATTATGTATGCATATATGACTTAATAAAAATGAACAGACTTAGTAAATACTTGTATTTTACCATGTTGAACATTTCGGTATGAAAAAATTTCATTTTCATAACAGTCATTTTCCACCCATTTTGACTAGTTTAGGCATCCTTTTTGAGGACAGATGAACATGAATTTTCATAAAAACTGCACATGGTTATTTGGCTACCATTGTGAGTTTAATTTCAATGTTTTTCATATGTCATATGAAATTCTCATGATTTTGGATTGGTGTGCTACTGAATGGCCACCTAGTCATACTTATGTGCATGCAGATAGTCCATTTTACAAAGGAGACTGGCAAAAAATTTTCACGAGTCTGGGCATTTAATGAACATGCAAATTTAACTCTACCGAGAATGTATGTTAAACTAATGCAAGCTGTCACACATAGGCCATGCATGATGCAATGACTTGAATTTAAAATTAAAACGTACCTCACCCTTTTTGAGGTGATTTGGAGATTTTGTTCAGGTTATGGATTCAGATAGACCGATTAGCTCTCGCAGGATTTCCTCAGGTGTGAGGAGATCGGCTTCTGATGTCCCTTTGCCTTATTCAGCTCGGCAGCCTCGTCGACCGAGTCAGTGATTCGTCCTATTAGAATGGATAGGACGAATGCTATAGATGAGGAGGAGGATGTTCCTGTTATGGACCTCACTTCTTCTTCTTCTATTCCACGTCGAGACCTTTATGGTATTAATGTGATGATTCCCGATCTTCTAGATGATTTGAGACGTCACCCATCAGTATACCTTTACGCGAATAAGGTAATAGAAGTTTTCATTTTTGAATTTCTTCTTTTTTCACTTTTGGGACAATGGTTTAATCTTGATTTGAAATTGATGTAGGTTTCCGGCTTCACCCAGCCCAGGTGGAACTGGTTTAGTATTCATTCTTTATATCGGACCCTTCATCCGGAGTATCAAGCCATCGTCCATTCTTGGGGTTTTCAGGCTTTCATTCCTATTGCTCCCCGTCGCTACCCCTAGGGTTATCTACAGGCTTTATCTGAGCACTAATTTCATCAGACTCAGTCTCTCCATGTAACAAACGAGAATTTTGTATATTTATTGAATTAAATAAATATTTTAATTGATTTATTTATTGAGTTGAATAAATATTTGATGTGATTATGTGGTGGAGTGATTTAATTAAGTGTAATATATTAATTAAATGGATGTTTAATATTGAATTGAGGTGTAAGTAATTTTGTGGTGTAGTTCTAATTTAATTAAAATAATTAAATTAGATAAATACTATGTGGTATTTGGTAATAAGGATTTAATGACTTCTAATTTAATTTAAATAATTAAATTAGAGATTTACTAATTTGTTACATAGAATTATGATTAATAAATAAATTCTAATTGTGTAGCAAATTTATGTGGCATTTTATTTAATAAATTGATGTTAGCTTTAATTTAATTGAATTGAGATGTTGGAGTTTAATTAAATAAAGTGATATTGGAAACTATGTAGTAAAAGGAGTTATTAAAATAAATTAAAAGGGTTTTAATTCTGTTTTACCAAACAAAGCCCTTAAGTCTATTTTAAATTAGTTTTACCAAACAAGGCCTTAGTCCTAAAAATCTATTTTTAAAATTAAAGGGTTTTTGCTAAACAAGCCTTATGGATTTTGGTTTTCAAAAATATGCAACTGATATATATATATATATATATATATATATTTAATAGAGTAATAATATATTTGTCAGTTATATTTTTATACTTATTTTATCTATATTATCAGTTTATAATATTACGTTAAGTTAGAATAGAAGAACAGAGTAGAATATCAAAGAGAAAAGAGAGAAAGAAGAAAAGAAAGAAAGAAGAAACTCTATGAAAAGAAAGAGGAATCATCATCATCTTCTTCTAAAACTAAGGCTTAGCTAAGGTAATCATCTAACATTAAGGTTATGAATTATTGTTCTTCTTGTTTTTATTTCTTTGTAATTGAAGTTTCATGAGAATTTATGTAATATGGTTTATATGTATTAAATTGTATGTATAAACTATTATGTATGTTTTGTGTTAGTAATTAAACTATTTAATTCATGTAAATATGATGAACATGAAGAAATCATGTACATAGCAATTTACAGTGAACTATTTTGAAAAAAAAAGGAAAATGGTTTCTTTAATATCAAAATTGGTGTTTGATTATGCTATGTTATATAAATTGATCGTAGATTGTAATAATATCTTAAGAAACAAAAGTAACATAATTTAAATTATGCGATTTGGTTTAAAAACAAAGTTACAGTGTTTATTTTCTTCAAGAACACTTAACAATGGTGTTTTCTTCAAAATCACAAAATTAAAGATTTTTGATCATGTGTATTGATGTTTATATGTGTTAAAACATGTTAGAAGCATAAAGTTATGTTTTTATAAAGCTTTTATATGCATTATGTGTACTAATTTCTGAGTTTGGTGCGAGGAAATAAGCTAAATTGGCTTTTTCCTGCATAGTTCGCGAGGCTGTCTGCGTCTGACTATGACGTGGCACCGCAACACCAGTTCTGTGAGTAAACTGGGCGCTGCAGCGCCACTGCAGAGTCAAGTGATGTGCCACAGCGCCGCAGCGCCAGTTCTGAGTGTAACTGGAGCGCTGCAGTGCCAGGCCTGCAGAGCCCTGATTACCGCGCCGGCTATAGTTCATTATGTGGCGCTGCAGCGCCATCAGTGCAGTTTAGCCAGAAAAGTACATTTAAATATATAACTTTATGAGAATGATAATGTAAAATTGAACAGTATTGAATCATATTTTTAACTGTGAAATGTATAATTTTAAATTATAATTTGATGAAGGTGAATGTATGATTTAATATTATAAGTTAATTATAACTTGATTAATTATTTAGTTTGATGTGAATATGTGGGTTGATCATGTTAGGTAATAACTAGTGATTTAACCTTATGACTAAAGAATGATGAGTTAACCTAGATGGGTTAATTAAGGATGTGAATTAGCTATAAGGTAACTAATTTATGTTACTATTGTTAATTACGTGTACGTAAGATAATTGTGGAACGAGTTGTTAATAGCTAGCTTGCGCATGAGGAAAGTTGTTCTATCCTTTCTTGTTACGTTTATGCAAGTTATTTTATTCTCTATTATTACCAAATGAGCAAGTACTCTAATTTCCATGTTGAGCAAATATCTTATTGAAGTTTATTATTGAAATAATGTAACCTTGACTTAATTGTTCAAGCAAGGTCTTATTGTATCTTTCAAATGCTTTAAGTTTAATTCTAAAGGATAAGTTATTTCATAATTCTTTTGTTATTGAATTCTTAATTATTGTACGATGATTCAACTACTCCTTAGTTGATGATAGTTGAACTCTAAATTACCCTTTGAGCTTATCCAAACTAAACTTTCTTTGGTGCGGACTCGTTAATTAAACTGAGATGAACAACCCTATTAATAGGGGATTACCATGCGAAAGCGTTAAGATGTTTGTGCACAATACATGGCACGAAGGGCTGATCCCCCTAAGTACGAGTTAAGAGTCTATATAGTCTAACAACTGTTAAAGGTCTAAGTAGAAATACTTACCACCTGGGACACAGTTCAAGGTCTTATGACCCTCAGATGAATTCTAAATTCTATATTCAATTCTTGATTATCAATGAAAAAAATATTATTAAATTCAGTTGAAGTTATTCAGTAATATGTCATCGTTATTGATTGTTATTTTAAGTAAGCTTTTGTGTGCTCACTCTTGCATATATATAACCATTGCAGCCAAAGTTGAGAAGGTTGACGAGCCGTCAACCAGCAAGGGCAAGTGCAAGATGAACAAGTGAAGACTTGTTCATATTTATGTTATAGATTATAATAAGACTTTAATTGTTTATGATATTTTATTTTTCGCATTGACGATGTTTAAGGTTAGAAACCCTGGGAACTTTTGAACAAGGTTGTAGTCCTTTTTTATAAGGAAGATTTTATTTATTAAGGTTGTAATTTATTTTGCATTCCTTATCTATGGGCAGTAGTTATGTTTTATTTAGATAGTGAATACCAAATCCCGTGAAATGAAGTACCCGGATTTGGGGGTGTTACACTCCATCTATTGGATTGCAAGGTGATGATGACATCGATGGATTGGCGGTTCATCACTAGATTGGAGTTTATAGGGGAGCCGGTGCCTTTAGTGGTGGACATTTCCCCGACTGTAATTCGATCCTTAATAGGAGTTCCTGCTTCGACCCTTAAGGGTCGAGCTATCCGCTCTGGTCCCTTGAGGGTTGACGCTTCGAGTGGAGCTTTATCAGAGCCTCTGCCTGCTGATCAGAGGGACAGAGATCGCATTATTCGGTGATTATTCTTGATTATCATCATGGGTTATTTCCTGGCGAACAACTCCTCGATGGTCTCCTTTGCTTTAGTCAGTGCTACTCGTGACGAGGATCGCATCAGAGACTTCGATTAGGGATCATTCACCTTTTCCTATTTCCTTCGAGGGATACGTCTACACTTAGAGGGCGTGACAGAGGATTGTCTAGGTTTTTATCCATTTTTGCTGGTGAGTAATTTTCCCTTATCTTTCAATTTCCCTCGCTCGGGTTGTCAATATTTATAATGAGTGACATTTAATCTTTGCAATTTTAGTTTTGGGCATATAAGAGGATCCCTTGCCTATGCCCAGTTACCACCTTAGGCCTGGATACATATCCGCGGGGACAACGCTAGCATTACTCCACTTTAGCAGAGGTCCCTAGGTGGAGGGGTTTGCCCATTGTCGCTTACAGTTGGAGTTGCTGACAATCGACGTTATCACATGGGTTCCTTATACCCCGGATCATCTGGCAGTAGGTTTTGAGGATGACTTTCTGACCAGGGCAGAGTATGCATTGTCCACTCGTCTGATCCCTTTCTTAACTGAGGGAAGCTGGGAGCTCTATCTGGGAGAGCAAACTATTCGGAGCACTACAGGGGAGATTCACATTCCATATCTACCTCCTGCTAGATGCCATTGATCTTTGTCTCAGCTAGTCACAGAGATTACCCCGATGGGCTTAGATGGCTTTACTTTATCAGAGGGTCCTTATACTCAGGATGCCTTCTATCGCTGGTGGACTCCTCGTACCATTGGGGCTCAGACCCATGCGACTTAGTTCTTGGCAAACATGGTACCTGGGTCTGTGATGATGATAGACTGGATTGCCTATGTCAGAGAGCCTAACCACATGGAGCAATTACTAGCTTGACCCAACGGTTGGACCGGTCACATCTTTTCATCAGATATTTAGGCAAAGATCTATCAGAGGCAGATTCTTTTGATCCTTCCAACTTTGGCGCTGGTCCGTCAGGTGGCCCATACTTTGATGGTTTCACTGGAGCAGATCCCCCTCTATATCGACCCGATATTCCCTTTGGCAGAGATACGGTGACTCAAGAGGAGTTACAATAGGTTGATCGGTTGGATGATGTAGATATCGTAGACTTCTTTTGATAGGCTCTCGTTATCTCCTTTGATATGACTTTGTTAGCTATTGGGCGAATGTGCCCCATTTCCCTGTACCTTTTATTTTTAGTTATAGACAGAGATGATGTATTTTGATCTTTATTAGACGATGTATTTAGAGATGTATATATAATGCTTTCTATTTATTGCACCATATTGTCATTTAACATGATGCATGCATTATATGTCATGGATATGCATTTATAATGATGAGTAAGCATTGACCCATGGATGGTCTCATGATACGGTTCTACAGATGTCTTCATCCACCATCTCCCGTATTGAGCACAACCCACCCACATTGATAGCCTCGTCCTTGAGGTATTGGTATGATAGTTTTCCTGATTCAGACCGGATGGCCGCTGATCATATGTTGAGACACTCTATGTCCTTCCTGACCTTATAGGTCCTTGTGGATTTTGTAGAGGGCATGTTATCTTGTTGGATCCCTAAGAGACAGATTTTTCGATTTGGTACCCATGAGCTGACCCCTACACTTGAGGAGTATGAGCGTATCACAGATTTTCCCCTGGATAGGCCATGTGCTAGAGTGCCTGTTGGTGAGTTACGACGATAGTTTATGACCTTGACAGGTTTACAATGCACGGTTGTTTTGGATGAGATTACATCAGGGCACGTTGTGTCTATGAACTTCCTGATTGACCATTTTGGGTCGACAGATAGCTACTCGGTGTACTCGGGGGATTTTACCATTTCTGAGGATGATTGGCGGGTTGCCAGAGTAGACACTTTCTTGATGTGTGTTGTAGCATATCTGTACATGCCGTTATACATGGATCACCTGGACATTGGCTTGATCACTGTAGTGAGTGCTCTGTGGGAGGGTCATACCATCCTTCCGATGATTTTGGCAGAGACCTTGTGTAACACCCCAACTTTTATGAATAAAGATTTAATTTTCTTTATATATTATTTTGAAATAGTAAGGTGTTGATTTGATAAATGTGAAAAGTTATGAGTGAAATGTGCAAATATTTCAAAATAAGCAAGTGGTTATAAAATATTTATTGTTGTTGGGGAATATTTGTTTGGTCGTGGAGTATTCTTGTTGTCGGATAATATTCGTACGACGGCGCAGCTATTTGTGGACCCCACAACGGAATAACTGTCGGATGAAGAAAACGACAAGAATGAGTTTTCTAAAAATAACGGCGTGGTTGTTACCGTTAAAACTGTTGAAATATCCGGTGGTTAAAATACAATAATACGCGATGTTGCACAGTAGCACACGGTATTGCACAGTAATTCTAATTATTGATTCTTACGTAAGAAGTCACTACTCAATAATTGTTACAGTAATTACTGTTCAATATTTTATATTATTGATTCAATAATTGCTACATTGATAATTGCATAATATTTTGTTGATTCAATAATTGTCATTTCACAGTATTTCAAATTATCAAATCAATAACTCATATTATTTGAATAATATTATTAGATAACATTATTGACAATGTCTAAGAAAGTTCTGTCTAGGAGGGGTCATTTAATTGCACGCCAGTAAGGAGAAATCCTTATCGGAAGGTCCTCCTCTTTCCTGAGAACGACCTGGTTGTCAATTTTGTAGTTCTGTAATATTATTTGTGAATAATTAATTATTGATTTATATGATAAGAAAATATTTATTTTTCTGGATATAAAAGAAGGAATTAGTGCTGAGGTGTTTTTATCAGTATTTGTTGTAAATTTGGCTTATTATATGTACCCCCACTTACTCATTTTTTAAAATAATCGGTATAAAATTATTCAGTATATATATATATATATATATATATATATATTATATGTGAAAGTGACATGTGGGGTGGGGCCCACATGTGGGATGAAAAATGAAAATGGGGTGGGGGGAATGTTACGTGTAGGGGAGGGAGTAATATTATTATTATTATATATATATATATATATTTTTAATTACCTACCTTATACGGTAGGTAATATATATATATATATATATATATATTTTATTTAAAGTTTTGTTTTATTAGAATATTTTATTGCACAGTAATAAATAATAAAATTAAATTTTCCGCCGGTGCGCGCCCGTGAATTCGTTCGAAATTTTTCACTATGCAGTCCGTGATTTTTATTCAAATAGTACCCTTTCATTCTCCTATAAATAGGATGCTTAGTTTAGAATTGAAAATCACACCAGAATCAAAAGTTTTCTCTCTCTATAATATCGAGCGTATTTTTGTGAGTATTTAGATACTTTGAGTGTTGCTATTCAGTGCAAGTTTCCTTCAACATTATACCTGAAATTCCAGTCAAAAGTACTGTTCTTTTGAGGTAAAGGATATTATTTTTTTCCTAAGGGATATTATTTTTTTCTCGTAAATGATGTTACTTTCTTTCAATATTCATAAAGAATATTATTTTCTTTCATATTCCATATTATGAAAGCGATAATATTTCATTTCATATATCCAAATTAAAACTTACTACGGTAAGTATTGCTTCTATAATTGCTGAAATGATCAGAAATTCTTCGAATTTGGCGTTTCATCTAGTATCATTTCATTGAAATGTTGGTATGAATTTTATTATGAAATTTTTACCTTTTCATGTCGGGGTTACTATTCACGTATACGGCACTATTCACTGAAAAATTAAATTTTCTTCTATTTGTCCAAGTTATCTATTATGGGTTCCATCTTTGATTAGATCCAAGTTTTGATCTTTATTCTTGAATTTTGCTCCACAATTGATTATTATGGAGTATTCTTGAACTTGAATAAACTAAATTACGAATCCCTAATCTTTGTCCTTTATCTCACTAGATTCGTTATTTATATTATTTTTCATCATTCTCAGTCCTAAATGATGATATAAATGAATATCTTTGCCTGTAGAGGAAAGATGAATGATTACCTGATGAATATCTTTGGCCCGTAATGCAAAGATGGACAGGTGTTAAGATGAACATGACCAACTGGTGATACAAATGAATATCTTTGGCCCGTAGTGCAAAGATAAATATTTGATTCAAGATGTATATTGATTGATGTTACAGGGATAAAATATTGATGATGGACTTTTAAACCATAGAAGATAGTAGACTTCATTCTCTACTTAACTCTTCTAATGAATTGTTATTTTCGCTGCGAATATTGATCTAAAACTTGTTATCCATAATATTTTATCTGAATTGTTGAAGACTAACGATAATTTATTTTCCATTATCTTAGTCATAATATTCTTTACTGGGCTAGTTGAGCTCACCCTTTTCATCTATTGTCCTCTTCAGGAAATGAGAATGTCGCAGGAACTAGTCGGGGGACAGAGTGACGGTTCGAGTTAGAGCAGTAGTAGTCCTCACTATTTCTAAAAAATAGTGTGATAATAATTATAATGAGGACTTAGTTTGAATGTTAATATTTTCTACATATTTGTATTGACACTCACAGTTGTGTGGTCGTATTTTACACGACCGTGTGATATAAAATTTGTATTTGGATTCTGTACCATGTATTTGGCAACTCAGAATGGGTTGGGTTGACCGGACCTATTCTGGGGGCGTCACACCTTGATACCGGCTTCATCATACCGTACCTGACCCACTGAGTTTTTCAGAGGTAGTGCCATATTGTTGTACGTTTGGTACATGACGCATCTGAGACCGATTGGCACTTTTAGACACCGTGGATATTGCTTTACACATGAGATAGCCATGCCTTACTCTTTTCGAACGGCTGACTGTATGGATGCGACGTCTTGGTTTGTTTTCTTAGCCGTGATTAAGGATCCCTTTTCCATCTTGCTTTACTCAGGATTCATTTCCCCTTTCAGTTTTGTTACTCACGCAGTGGGTATAGATTTCTTGTAACGACCATGAATTTTAAACTCTTTATTTATTAAATATGTGATTTAATTTTAACGAGTTAGTTTTGTGAGTTTATTTAAACCTTATGTAGTGGTGAGAAATTGTGAAATGATTAAAGGAAGTCACTAATGAGTTATTTAACTTAGTGGACTAGCCCTGAGATCTTAATATCAGAGAATTAATAAGATTATTAATAATTAAATATTCAACTTATTTGAATATAGTGACAGGATTTGAACGTGTTTGATTAATTTTAATTATGATTAATTATTTGATAATGTGTTGATTAATAATTATTATGAATAAGTAATAATTAATAAGTAAGAGATTAATAAATATAATAATATTATATTTAATTGATTTATACAAGCATGTGATATATAAACCTATAATATATGGTGGATTACCATATATTATATATAATGCAAGGTGGCACATCAATATGATTATACGTTATATATATTGACTATATGGTAAGAGTAATTACATTATGCGAATGACATAATAGTATGACTTATGTAACATGATATGTGTGGGTAAACATTCATGTATCCCCTATTGACATATAATAAGATCAATTATTAATTAATAATGATTTCATTAAGTTATTATAATTATTATAATAACAGTCATGATAATAATTAATAATAAATGCCTAATAAATTTATATTTGGTGTTAATAAAAAATGTACATGGATTATATGTTGATGTATCTATGTGTACCCCTACTTGTTACCTTGTAATTTGAAAATGCATTGTATACCCTTTAATTCATTATAACCTAAGTTATATAAAATGTGTAACCTAAGTGTGTATATTATGTGTATACATGATATAGCCCAAGTGTGATATTTACATATGCTGAGTTTGGCTTGTCCCAATTTAAGGGTCACCCCTCATTGCTCTTCACGTGAACTCAAGCCTAGCTACCCTACTCTTCTCCTCAATTTCAACAAAGGTTAGCGAATGATCATGGGGGAGTAGTGATGATGATGGGATTCACCAACCTTCTACCTAATCTAAGTGAACCATTAGTCAATTGCCCAACCCATTGGTTTGATTTTGAGGATATTCCCATTGTATGGATATCCATTTCTCTATAAATAGAACCCTCCTCTCTTCATTTGATCTTGTTAAGTAGATTATTAGTTACTATAGAGAGAGTGAGAGCAATCTGATATTCAAGAGGGAGCTCTAGCCAATTCAAAGCAATTTGCATAGGTATAAAACTTATATTCATGTTCTCCAATTTCAAGTTCTTGATTTTGTGATTTAGGTGTTAATTGGTTGGAATATGATTGCTAAGTAACATATAAGTTGACATGAATGCTAGAATGTTGATGCTACATGTCTGGAATGGATTTCATAGAAAGAATTGAGGAGTTTGGCTTAAGCTCTGTTTTACAGAGAAGCTTCTGGTCTGGAAACGGAGCCACGCGGCCGCGCGTCTCCCTAGTACAAATTGGGCGCGGCCGCGCCCCTCTGCAGAATTTGTTTTCTGTTTCGTTTTCTGTCCATACTAACTTGATGATACCCTTTGGCCAAGTATGTTAACTAATATTAAACCACACTATAAGCTTCTTGATACTACATATATGCCATGACCATGATAGTATGTGTGATGAAAGGAAAACATATGTTTTAAAAGGAAACTTATAGTTTCAATTATGAACTTAGACACGTACGTAGCACGTGCATATTCTGATTTTGAAAGCATGATCGTATGGTCTATATTGACATGAAAGGTACGTTTAAAGTGTCGAACACACTAGCATGCACGATTGCAAGATTTCAACGACTTTAACGAGAAATTTAAGACTTTTGAAAACAAACTTGACCAAGATTAGTATCTTTTAGATTCTGACCATATGAGAACATTTACAAGGTTTAGATATGTGTTTCAATTGCATACGAAATATATGTTGAGATGCTTTACATGTACTATGTTACCTTTGTGGACTTAGTATACTTTTCAAAGGAAACTTAAGATTTGAAAGTTAATAACATCAGTTACCATGTGGGTTATATTATGAGCATGCAAGCATGAAGATTAGGAGCTCACTATGCCTATAGACATTAATATGAACATCATTTGTTTATATATAGATTTCACCTATGCATGCATATTCATAGAAAATGAATTTATAAAGTATAGCCTATGTGATAGGAATATACATGAGTAGTATAAGCACAAGCATATTTACTAAGTATTGTTAGTCTCGTGAGGTGGTAATATGGCGATGTAAATAATCTTTGAAGCATGAATATGTATTAGTTAAAGTATGTGAATTACCGGCATGAAAACACAACTTCGAATTGAATATAGAAAAAGCATGCTAGTTTTGAACGAGAAGTTAATAACTTGATAAAGTATATGTGTTGATTAAATATAAGTAACTTGAAGTATTATGTGTTCAAGCCTATATTGATGCATAGAAACTAGATAATCTAAAGTAATTAAATCTATGACATGATTAGATTGACTTACGTGAATTATGGATAGATTAATATGATAAGCAAATTCTTGTAAGTGTAGACTCGTATTAGTTTACACATGATAATTGGAATACCGACTTATTAATGTTAGGTTATTTCAGCGAGATTTAATTAAAGCTAGAACTTAATTGTAGCTGAGCAATCAGGCAAGTCTCCGAACTTCACTCTTTGGTTGTGCAAGTTCTTTAATTCTTATTTGTGCAAGTATCCTAAATTCTTTCACTACTTTATTCAATGAATCATGTAAGCGAGTTTCTTAACTTCACTTGATTTGAATGCAAGTTCCCTGACACTCTTTATTGTGCAAGTTCCTATCTTTCTCATATTATATTGAGCAGGTTATTATCGTATTGACGGTTAATTATTTAAAGCTTGAACTTTATTTCCAAGTATACTATTAGGTGGTTTAAGTACTTTACAATTATTCCACATCGATATTATTGTTATTTGCACTTGGTGCACTTGAGTTCGTACAGTCTTGGACTTGTACATTGCTTAAAGTTCTATAATTCTTGAACTGTGTCAGATAGAGTCTGAACCCTTGTTCGGTCAGACAATTGTATAAAATTTTATAAAAGCTATCCAAACCAATTGATGGTAAGGATTCTTAGACTAAAAGAACACCCCTTATATGATAGGGGAGTACCCCCGGTATCTAGTATAAAGATACAAACAGCAGAGTTGAATGTTATGCATATACATGGCGTACGCGAGGCTGATCCCCTCAAGTACTATTCTGTAGCTAGTAACCAAAGGGTCAATCAGCTATTGATTCCGTTGGAGTTTTATAGTTCAAAAGTCTACTTGACTATCAGTTATTCTAAAAGCAATTATTTTTCTGCTTTCGATATTCATGTTGTTGGATTCATTGTCAGATATTTTCTATTCATCATGATATATCCTTTATTGTTGTATTTAAACTTGTTGAGCAAAGTTGTTGCTCATTATTGCTATATCATGACTTATATTGAAGTTAAGCCCGAGACTTCAGGGAAGGACAATGGTAAAGGGAAGATGTAGGATTAGTTTGCAAGGAGTAGACTTTATCTTTATGTTTAAATTAATTTACTGTTATATAATATGAACCCTATTGTCTATTCTAGGGTATGTTGTATTAAGGTTATCGAATCTTGGGACTAGTAACACCTTTTGAATGAACAACGTATGTTTATTATATTCTGCATTTTAGTTATTGTATGTTGTTAAGAGGTGGATGTTTAGTATTGTTTCGTGACGACCGGACCGGGGTCAGAGGACCCGGATTCGAGGGTGTCATAGGTTGGTATCAAAGCTTTAGGTTATAAACGATAGGAATGCGAAACCTAAGTTATAACCTTAGTAGAAAACTCAAGTAGAGTATGTAAGTGATGGATTGAGGATATCCATCGAGTCTTATTGTGATACTGAAGTTGTTTATTTAAATCAGCTATGATTGATAGACATCCTAAACTTCTTAATGCTAACATAAATAGCATATCACATAAAGTTTAATGTTTTCTTCCTTTCCTCAGGATCATGCCACCTAGGAGACTACCGCGGAACCAGAGGGAGGAAGGATCCGTTAATAATGGCGGGGGGGGGGGGGAAATGTCGACCCTATGCAAAACTTCGTTAACTTGTTAACTAAGGTAATGCAGAATAGACCCCAGCCAGCAGCAGGGCAGCCAGGACATCACTTGGCTAGTTTTAAAGATTTTAAATTGGTAGGACCACCAGAGTTTCGGGGAACCTTGGACCCAATCGAAGCCCAAACCTGGATAGAAGAGATGGAGAAAGTGTTTGAGGTCGCACGAGTGGCCGAAGCACAGAAGACTAGTTTTGCCACTTTCATGATGAAGGGCGAAGCTAACTATTGGTGGAAGGCCAATAAGGGACGGGCAGGCGAAGGAGTTATTCCTTGGGATAAATTTAAGGAGCTATTTCTCGAGAATTACTTCTCGGAGAATACACAACAGGATATGGAAGTTAAGTTTCTGGAACTGAAATAAGGTAGTATGTCTGTCGCAGAGTACGCGACAAGATTTAACGAGTTGGCCCGATTCGCTTCACATCAAGTGGACACGGAGGCTAGGAAGGCAAGAAGGTTCGAATTAGGACTGAAACCTTGGCTGCAGAAAGCAGTCGCAGTATTAAAGATTAAGACATTATCTGATCTACTGGAAAGGGCTATCATTGTCGAAGGAGGCAATGAAGCCATTGCTCGATTCAAGCAAGAAAAGAATACCGGTCAGGAGGGACAGAAAGGGGGAAGAAGCAGAGGCAGCAACCCCAACAAGCGTAAATGGACGGAGAGCCAATCCTCTGGAGGTAATAAGTCCGGGGGAGAGGCCAAGAAAAGTGTAAAGTGCAACAACTGTGGGAGGAACCACTTCGGGGAATGTTTGAAGGGAAAGAGCGCTTGTTATCGTTGTGGACAACTGGGGCACATGGCTCCTAAGTGTCCGAATAAGCAGAAAGGAGGGTGTTTCTCGTGTGGAGCCCTAGACCATCAAATTAAGGACTGCCCGAAGAGAAAGGGCGATGCAGCTAGCGGCAATCGCAACAACAACAACAATGGACTGAGCATCGGAGGGCCAGCCAGTCAAGCTAATAGACCAACGGCACGCACGTTCAACATGACCGTTCAGGATGCGGTGGAGTCTAAGGACGTGGTGTCAGGTATCATCCCGATCAATGATATTGATGCATATGCATTATTTGATTTGGGTGCTACCTGCTCTTTTATTTTCGAAGAATTTGCTAAACGGTTAGACTTACCCCGTGAAAGATTAGAACACCCTATGAACATAGAAGTAGCGAACAAGGAAATTATTCCCGTAGAATACATTCATAGGAACTGTTATACCAAATTGCGAGGATTTAGGCTCAGAGTGGATTTGATACCGATTCGTTTGGGGGAGTTCGATGTAATCCTTGGAATGGACTGGTTATCGGTTCACGGAGCAGTTATCGACTATAAGAAGAAGTGCGTACACCTTAAGACTCCAAACAAGTCGAAGGTGGTATTTTATGGTAGTAAATCGCCAAGACAATCTCATTGTCTGACGATGATGCAAGCGCAGAGATTGCTTAGGAAGGGTTGTATAGGTTATTTGGCTCACGTGGTTGATACTCGACGAGTCGAGGGTGAACTAGGTCAGATACCTATTGTAAGGGATTTCGTTGATGTCTTCCCAAACGAGATTCCGGGATTGCCACCAGATACAAAAATTGAGTTTGTCATTGATTTGGCACCAGGGACAGCACCGGTATACAAAGCGCCGTATCGTATGGCACTGGTAGAGATGAAAGAACTGATGGCTCAATTACCAGAGTTGTTAGATAAGGGATACATTCGACTGAGCGTATCACCATGGGGAGCACCAGTCTTATTCGTGAAGAAGAAAGATGGATCGCTTAGACTTTATATCGACTACCGAGAGTTGAACAAGGTCACCATTAAGAACAAGTACCCATTGCCTAGGATCGACGATTTGTTTGATCAGTTGAAGGGGGGAAGTACTTTTCAAAGATTGACTTGAGGACCGGTTATCATCAACTGAAGGTGAGGCCGGAGGATATTCCAAAGACGGCATTTAGAACGCGGTATGGACACTTTAAGTTTCTGGTAATGTCATTCGGATTAACGAACGCACCGGCAACATTTATGGACTTGATGAATAGAGTGTTCAAGTAATATTTGGATAAGTTTGTTGTCATGTTCATCGATGACATTCTGGTGTATTTAGAGACGGAGGAAGAACACACCGAGCATCTTCGAATAGTGTTGGAGACATTAAGGAGAGAGAAGCTGTATGCAAAATTCTTCAAGTGTGAATTTTGGTTGCAGAGAGTGCAATTTTTGGGGCACGTTATCGACAAGAATGGTGTTTCGGTGGATCCAGCAAAAGTAGAAGCGGTTATCAATTGGGAGTAGCCGAAGACGCCAATAAAAATCAGGAGTTTCTTAGGATTAGTGGGATACTATCGGAGATTCATCCAGGATTTTTTGAAATTAGCATCGCCATTGACCAATCTGACTAGAAAGACAGTTAAGTTTGTTTGGACGGAGAAGTGTGAGGAGAGCTTCCTAGAATTGAAGAAGAGGCTTAATCAAGCACCTATGTTAGCTTTACCGGATAACACGGGAGGAATTGTAGTGTATAGCGATGCGTCACACAAGGGTCTTGGCTGTGTACTAATGCAACACGGCAGGGTCATTGCATATGCTTCACGTCAGTTGAAAGATTATGAGAAGGGTTATCCGACTCATGACCTGGAATTAGCAGCAGTAGTTTTTGCCTTAAAGATTTGGAGGCATTATTTATATGGCAAGAAATGTGAAATATACACGGATCACAAGAGTCTGAAGTATATCTTCACACAGAAGGAGCTAAACATGAGGCAGTGTTGATGGCTAGAATTGATCAAAGATTATAATTGTGAGATTCTGTACCATCCAGGCAAAGCAAATGTAGTGGCAGATGCCTTGAGCAGAAAAGGCAGAGAGAAGTTATTGAAGTTAACCCTTCAAGAAGAGTTAGTGAAAGATTTTGAACGACTAGATTTGGAGGTTAAGTATCCAATGGAGACCAACGAGAAATTATTTTCAGTGACAGCGAGCCCGACTATATTAGATAAGGTTAAGGAGGCACAAGAGAAGGACGAAGATTGTGATATTATCAAAAAGCGGTTAGCTGACGGTGATGATTTGAAATTCAAGATTGATAGCACAGGACTGCTAAGGTTTGAAGGACGAATTTGGGTACCGTTATTACCGAAACTGAGAGAAGATATTTTGCAAGAAGCACACAGTACGAGATACTCGATACACCCAGGAAGTACGAAGATGTACCAAGACTTGCGTCATCACTTTTGGTGGCCAAACATGAAGAGGGAGGTTGCAGAATGCGTAAGTAGGTGTTTAACTTGTCAGAGAGTCAAGGCAGAGCACCAACGACCAAGCGGGTTATTACAACCATTAGAGATTCCAGAATGAAAATGGGAGCACATCACGATGGACTTTGTGGTAGGACTTCCGGCAACGCAGAAAGGGCATGATGCCATATGGGTAATTGTCGATCGTCTTATGAAGTCAGCTCACTTTTTACCGATTAAGATTAAGTATAATTTGGACCAGCTATCCAGATTATATGTCAAGAAAATTATCTCGAGACATGGGGTGCCGGTATCTATTGTATCAGTTAGAGATCCGCGATTCATGTTGAATTTTTGGAAGAGTCTTCAAGAGAGATTGGGGACCCAATTACGAATGAGTATCGCGTATCATCCACAGACCGATGGGCAAAGCGAAAGAACAATTCAAACTCTTGAAGACATGCTCCGAGCTTGTGTAATGGACTTCAAGGGTAGCTGGGAGGATCACCTTCCATTAGTAGAGTTCGCGTACAACAATAGTTATCACGCTAGTATCGGAATGCCACCATACGAAGCGCTATATAGGAGGAAATGTCGAACACCGTTGTGTTGGGACGAAGTTGGAGAACGTCGACTGTTGGGACCAGAATTGGTACAGCAGACTGTAGAGATTATCAAGGTGATAAGAGCACGCCTGGTAGTGGCTCAAGATCGCCAGAAAAAGTATGCAGATTTGCATCGCAAGAAGAAAGAATTTGAATTAGGAAGCTATGCTTTTCTGAAAGTATCTCCCTGGAAGGGGAAGATTCATTTTGGAAAGAAGGGCAAGTTGAGCCCTAGGTTCATAGGACCGTTCGAGATTCTAAGGTAAGTCGGTGAAGTGGCGTACGAGGTGGCGTTACCTCCTGAACTTGAGCACATTCACAACGTGTTTCATGTGTCAGTGTTGCGGCCGTATAAATTAGACTACAAGCACGTTATCTCCTATGAACCAATCCAAGTCGAGAAAGACTTATCATACGAGGAAGTTCCTGTCTAGATACTAGATAGGAAGGAACAGAAGCTGAGGAATAAGATCATTCATTCCGTCAAGATTCTCTGGAGGAATCACGCAGTCGAAGAGGCTACGTGGGAACTAGAAGAGAAAATGAGAGCAAATTATCCGTTATTATTTGAGTAACCTTATTTATACAATTCCGAGGACGGAATTTTTATAAGGGGGGAGGGATGTAACGACCATGAATTTTAAACTCTTTATTTATTAAATATGTGATTTAATTTTAACGAGTTAGTTTTGTGAGTTTATTTAAACCTTATGTAGTGGTGAGAAATTGTGAAATGATTAAAGGAAGTCACTAAGGAGTTATTTAACTTAGTGGACTAGCCCTGAGATCTTAATATCAGAGAATTGATAAGATTATTAATAATTAAATATTCAACTTATTTGAATATAGTGACAGGATTTGAACGTGTTTGATTAATTTTAATTATGATTAATTATTTGATAATGTGTTGATTAATAATTATTATGAATAAGTAATAATTAATAAGTAAGAGATTAATAAATATAATAATATTATATTTAATTGATTTATACAAGCATGTGATATATAAACCTATAATATATGGTGGATTACCATATATTATATATAATGCAAGGTGGCACATCAATATGATTATACGTTATATATATTGACTATATGGTAAGAGTAATTACATTATGCGAATGACATAATAGTATGACTTATGTAACATGATATGTGTGGGTAAACATTCATGTATCCCCTATTGACATATAATAAGATCAATTATTAATTAATAATGATTTCATTAAGTTATTATAATTATTATAATAACAGTCATGATAATAATTAATAATAAATGCCTAATAAATTTATATTTGGTGTTAATAAAAAATGTACATGGATTATATGTTGATGTATCTATGTGTACCCCTACTTGTTACCTTGTAATTTGAAAATGCATTGTATACCCTTTAATTCATTATAACCTAAGTTATATAAAATGTGTAACCTAAGTGTGTATATTATGTGTATACATGATATAGCCCAAGTGTGATATTTACATATGCTGAGTTTGGCTTGTCCCAATTTAAGGGTCACCCCTCATTGCTCTTCACGTGAACTCAAGCCTAGCTACCCTACTCTTCTCCTTAATTTCAACAAAGGTTAGCGAATGATCATGGGGGAGTAGTGATGATGATGGGATTCACCAACCTTCTACCTAATCTAAGTGAACCATTAGTCAATTGCCCAACCCATTGGTTTGATTTTGAGGATATTCCCATTGTATGGATATCCATTTCTCTATAAATAGAACCCTCCTCTCTTCATTTGATCTTGTTAAGTAGATTATTAGTTACTATAGAGAGAGTGAGAGCAATCTGATATTCAAGAGGGAGCTCTAGCCAATTCAAAGCAATTTGCATAGGTATAAAACTTATATTCATGTTCTCCAATTTCAAGTTCTTGATTTTGTGATTTAGGTGTTAATTGGTTGGAATATGATTGCTAAGTAACATATAAGTTGACATGAATGCTAGAATGTTGATGCTACATGTCTGGAATGGATTTCATAGAAAGAATTGAGGAGTTTGGCTTAAGCTCTGTTTTACAGAGAAGCTTCTGGTCTGGAAACGGAGCCACGCGGCCGCGCGTCTCCCTAGTACAAATTGGGCGCGGCCGCGCCCCTCTGCAGAATTTGTTTTCTGTTTCGTTTTCTGTCCATGCTATCTTGATGATACCCTTTGGCCAAGTATGTTAACTAATATTAAACCACACTATAAGCTTCTTGATACTACATATATGCCATGACCATGATAGTATGTGTGATGAAAGGAAAACATATGTTTTAAAAGGAAACTTATAGTTTCAATTATGAACTTAGACACGTACGTAGCACGTGCATATTCTGATTTTGAAAGCATGATCGTATGGTCTATATTGACATGAAAGGTACGTTTAAAGTGTCGAACACACTAGCATGCACGATTGCAAGATTTCAACGACTTTAACGAGAAATTTAAAACTTTTGAAAACAAACTTGACCAAGATTAGTATCTTTTAGATTCTGACCATATGAGAACATTTACAAGGTTTAGATATGTGTTTCAATTGCATACGAAATATATGTTGAGATGCTTTACATGTACTATGTTACCTTTGTGGACTTAGTATACTTTTCAAAGGAAACTTAAGATTTGAAAGTTAATAACATCAGTTACCATGTGGGTTATATTATGAGCATGCAAGCATGAAGATTAGGAGCTCACTATGCCTATAGACATTAATATGAACATCATTTGTTTATATATAGATTTCACCTATGCATGCATATTCATAGAAAATGAATTTATAAAGTATAGCCTATGTGATAGGAATATACATGAGTAGTATAAGCACAAGCATATTTACTAAGTATTGTTAGTATCGTGAGGTGGTAATATGGCGATGTAAATAATCTTTGAAGCATGAATATGTATTAGTTAAAGTATGTGAATTACCGGCATGAAAACACAACTTCGAATTGAATATAGAAAAAGCATGCTAGTTTTGAACGAGAAGTTAATAACTTGATAAAGTATATGTGTTGATTAAATATAAGTAACTTGAAGTATTATGTGTTCAAGCCTATATTGATGCATAGAAACTAGATAATCTAAAGTAATTAAATCTATGACATGATTAGATTGACTTACGTGAATTATGGATAGATTAATATGATAAGCAGATTCTTGTAAGTGTAGACTCGTATTAGTTTACACATGATAATTGGAATACCGACTTATTAATGTTAGGTTATTTCAGCGAGATTTAATTAAAGCTAGAACTTAATTGTAGCTGAGCAATTAGGCAAGTCTCCGAACTTCACTCTTTGGTTGTGCAAGTTCTTTAATTCTTATTTGTGCAAGTATCCTAAATTCTTTCACTACTTTATTCAATGAATCATGTAAGCGAGTTTCTTAACTTCACTTGATTTGAATGCAAGTTCCCTGACACTCTTTATTGTGCAAGTTCCTATCTTTCTCATATTATATTGAGCAGGTTATTATCGTATTGACGGTTAATTATTTAAAGCTTGAACTTTATTTCCAAGTATACTATTAGGTGGTTTAAGTACTTTACAATTATTCCACATCGATATTATTGTTATTTGCACTTGGTGCACTTGAGTTCGTACAGTCTTGGACTTGTACATTGCTTAAAGTTCTATAATTCTTGAACTGTGTCAGATAAAGTCTGAACCCTTGTTCGGTCAGACAATTGTATAAAATTTTATAAAAGCTATCCAAACCAATTGATGGTAAGGATTCTTAGACTGAAAGAACACCCCTTATATGATAGGGGAGTACCCCCGGTATCTAGTATAAAGATACAAACAGCAGAGTTGAATGTTATGTATATACATGGCGTACGCGAGGCTGATCCCCTTAAGTACTATTCTGTAGCCAGTAACCAAAGGGTCAATCAGCTATTGATTCCGTTGGAGTTTTATAGTTCAAAAGTCTACTTGACTATCAGTTATTCTAAAAGCAATTATTTTTCTGCTTTCGATATTCATATTGTTGGATTCATTGTCAGATATTTTCTATTCATCATGATATATCCTTTATTGTTGTATTTAAACTTGCTGAGCAAACTTGTTGCTCATTATTGTTATATCATGACTTATATTGCAGTTAAGCCCGAGACTTCAGGGAAGGACAATGGTAAAGGGAAGATGTAGGATTAGTTTGCAAGGAGTAGACTTTATCTTTATGTTTAAATTAATTTACTGTTATATAATAGGAACCCTATTGTCTATTCTAGGGTATGTTGTATTAAGGTTATCGAATCTTGGGACTAGTAACACCTTTTGAATGAACGACGTACGTTTATTATATTCTGCATTTTAGTTATCGTATGTTGTTTAGAGGTGGATGTTTAGTATTGTTTCGTGACGACCGGACTGGGGTCAGAGGACCCGGATTCGGGGGTGTCACATTTCTTGCCATTGGCTGGTCTGAGAGGGGTGACTACATACCATCCACTAGCTGTCATGGGACAGTTTGATCAATTTTAGGATGTTCATCCTTTTGATGGAGCTTCCGATCAGCGATCATCAGCCTTATTTTTGTCAGAGGATGATCTAGCCAGAGTTTTTGATTATTGGACTCATCGAGAGAGGGCTAACTTTTCAGAGAGACATCCTGGTTATTCTTCAGAGTATTTTGCATGGCTGGAGGCAGACATTGCATTGGCTATGGTTATTTATTCATAGCCTAGCACTGATTCAGATGGGGAGAAGCCTATAGAGGATCCTGTTTCTCCTAGAGGGGACGAGCTGTTTGTTGGTTTGACAGCAGCTATGGTTAGTGACACTCCTAGCTCTTCGGCTTCTACTGCCCCACTTTCTGTAGAGTCTTTAGAGCAGATGATACAACTTCTGACCTTTGAGAGGGATCATGTGACGAACGACAATTTTATAATTTAATTTAAATATTTATTGAATTAAATAAATATTTTTGATGATTTAATTATTGAGTTAAATAACTAATTGATGGAATTGTGGTAGATTAATTTAATTATATGTGTTACATTGATTAAATTAATGTGTAGCAATTTTATAATTCAAAGTATGGATTTAATTGAGCTTATTTGATTAAATGAATTATTTAAATAAGCATAATGTTATTCTAATTAATTTAATAATTAATTAGAGATTTAATGATTTGACATAATTAATAAAGGAGAATTTTAATTATGTGATAATGTGATTTAATATGGATTTATTATATTTTAATTAATTAATTTAAATAAAATTATTTGATTAATTAGAAGTGTGACAATTAACTATATACTAAGTAAGTTAATTAAATTAAATAAAAAGGAAGAATAAGGGAGGATAAGCAAACATGGCCCTAAGAAAAGTTTTAGCAGTTAACCCATTACGGATTAACTGACCACAAACTCACGAGTTATATATCATATATACACATATTATACGTATATTATATTAAGCCTTACATATTATCAAAGTGCGTATATTTTTTATATCACTTCACACAGAGAAGAGAGAAATTAAGAGAGAAAAGTTGGAGAATTTAAGTTTATATCATCTTCACAGAGATTGCAAGGGTATTCCCTTCATCCCAATTTTTGTTTCACGTACTATGTTTCCTCCATTAACATATATTATGAGTTCTCTGTAATTAAATTATATTGGTGATTGTTGTAGACATGATTATATATGTGTTATTATATGATTATAACATGTTTTATATATTGTATGCATGATTTAAAGTGATTAAAATCATGTAATTATGTTTAAATTAGAAATTAAAAGTTATAGAGTATGAAAGTTGTATATATGACCTTTCCGTATAAATTAAATGCGTTAAATCGTTTGTTTAACTTAAAATTGATATTTGAATATGATTATGCATGTTTAAACGAACAAAACGGAATTCAAACGAACGGATTCGGTGTTGTAACGAATCTGTAACGTTCATGTTTTTCTTCATTACTTTACAAAATATTGAAAACAGTGAAATTAAATGTTTTAATTTGAGTAATTATGTGATTTAAAGTATTAGAAGCATGCTAAAATTGATTTATGATGTTCTTGTGAAGTTTATACTTCATGGATAACATTACAAATCGTTGTATTCGTTTAATTTGGGATTTATTGGGCTGTTCTGTGTGTTCTTCGCGAACTGCAGTAACTGTGTCTGCGTCGCAGCGCGGCCGCGCCGCTCCAAGGTACAAATGGAGCGCGCCTGCGCCGTTCCAAGGTATACTTGGAGCACGGTCGCGCCTGACCTGCAGATTTCCAAAATTTTTCTAAGTGTTCAAAGTTCAGAGATGTGTTTTAAAACCTAATGTAATGAACACGAAGACATGTTAAGCTTATAATGAGATATTAAAACAGTTTAATAACGTATATTATGTGATTAATTAGTAAGTTAATTACATGACTTAAATCGTTATTTGTAAAGTCTAATAATGTGTTCAAAGATCGATGTTGTAATTCGATAAGTATATCGTACTTATAACTAATTGGTATTGTGAATGTATTGATATGTAGGAGTAATTAAGGGACGTGAATTATATATTGTAGCTTGTGCAAAAGGTAAATTTCTAAACCTTACTTTTACATTGAGCAAGTATTCTATCCCTAACTTATTATTGTTAAGCAAGTTTTCTTACCCTAACTCGTTTACGATTACACTAGTTTTCTTATTCATACTCTTTAAATTGAGCAAGCTTTCTAACTTCAAAGATATTCGTTGAGCAAGTTCTATACTTATGATTCTATATCAATCAAGTTCTTGTTCTTAATTATTCAAGTTTAAGGTTTCATATGAGATATTATAATTCTTTTGAAGTATTACTTCAGTTATACAATATTTATTCAATTGTATACTCTTGAGATTTATTATTCAAATTGAATATCATTTATTGTTGAACCTTGTAAGACTAGCAAACCCTTATTGATTTGACTAGTCTATAGTTGATGAACGTTCTAAATTCTAGAACTATTAGCAAACTTATCCAAACCAAACTCCCTTTAGTGCGGACTCTGATGTCAAACTGAGCTGAACAACCCTGTAAAGGGGATTATTTATGCTTTAACGTTGAGATAATGTGCACAATATGGTACTAAGGGCTGATCCCCCAAAGTACGAGAAGTAGAGTCCATAGTCTTATGACTGTTAAAGGTTTAAAGTATAAACACTTGACAACCTAAGACATAGTTCAAGGTCTTATGACCCTCAGAAGTTCTTTTGATTCTTGTTATTCATTCTTTATTCAAAAGCTGAGTTTTCTTTATTTAGAAGTTTTTGATTCACTCGCATGTTATTATATTGTTATATTTGTTATACTTGTGGGCAATCGTGCTCACTCTTGCATAATAACATTGCAGTTAAGAATAAAAGGTCCGACGAGTCTTCCACTAGCAAAGGCAAGGGCAAAGTCAACAATTGATGAAGTCTTGTTGTTTTATTGAGAATATTTGTTAAGACTTATGTTTATGTTGATTAAGATTTATTTGTTTATGCTTTCGCATTTGAGATTTAAGGTTAAGTATGACTTGGGATTATTTATCTATTTTATTTCAGATGTTGTAACCCCTTAAGGGGAGATGATGGAGTTTTTCTATCTATTTCATGGTTTGCATTTATTATGGGTAGATAGATATATGATATTTGTACAGTGAACACCAAATCCCGTGGAAATTGAAGTACCCGGATTTGGGGGTGTCACATGTTGGTATTAGAGCTGTAGGTTATGAACCTTAGGTGGGGGAAAACCTTAGGGTAGTATCCTTTTAAGAGATCGATAACATAGTAATGATAACTCTTATCGAGTTCTAAGAAAGATAATAACTTATCTTATGTGCTATGTGCTTATACGTATATACTTGCGAGAGTATTGATTAGCATCACGTAATAACTAAGACTTAAAATTTTGTTTGTTAGGATGTTAGCTATTGGAGGATCCAGTCGGTTGTACCCCGAGTGGATAGTGAAGAGGAGCCCCGAGACATTCACACAGTCTGGGAGAAGTTGATTCGACGAGAGCCATCTCCTTTGATCATAATTATTGGTCAGGAGCATGAGCCGATATTTGACTCAGAGAAGGACTCTGAGGAGGTTGAGATTCAGGCTGAGGCAGCTGAGGAGGAGGATGAAGACCCTGAAGAGTTCCCACCGAACTCTATCAGCGCTGAGATGTATGATGAGCTGTGTGACCATAACATAGAGTTACGGGATACTATTCAGGAGCTGAAAGAGCAGACGGTCACTCAACAGTCTACCATCGAGCAGAAGGATGGTGAGGTTGAGGTTCTTCACACACGTCTTGGAGACGTAGAGTGGGAGTTAGTTCATGAGAAGGGCCAAGTTGAGCAGAAGTCAGAGGAGATAGAGAAATTGAAGAATGATTTAAAAGAGAAATCAGCAAGGCTTGCCATAGCAGAGGATGCTTGGGTGTGGGATTCACAATGTGCAGATCTTGCAGAGGATAATGATCGTGCAAAGAGGGCTAAGATAGAGGAGACGGGCTAAATATTTTAGAAGGTAATTGATAAGGCCTAGGATCGGGTTATGTGCTATCCAGTACAGTTTGAGGGTCTACCTTGGTATATGCTAGATCGCAGGACGATGTTCCGCATTATGGATGAAGAGTGCAACAAAGCTTTTCGACGCCTTAGTAGGCAGTGATAGGAACAGTATGATTATGTGATACTTCTTTGAGTAGTTATTAATGTAAATTTCGATGTGATTATAAAAAAAGGAGTATTTTGATGATTTAAATCCTGAAGATTCTTTATCTCGGGATAGTTGATGTAAATAGCAGTGATGCTATCTTCTTATGTTTAAAATTTTTGATTAAATAAAATATCAGAGTTTATTTGAGATGTTATGTGCTAAATGTTATCTTAAAGTATTTAAGTTAAGCCTTAAATATTTAAAGGATTGAATAAGCGTATATCTTAACAGAAATATATCGCCGAGAAGAAGACCCAACCGTCAACCAGCCCAAGAAGGGTCAACGAACAACAACAACGATGCCAATGCTACCGCTAACCCCATTCAACAGTTGTCAAACTTATTGGGTGGAGCGATTAACAATCAACCTCAAGCTCCACCGAATACAACATTCAAGGACTTCAAGGCGGTGGGACCGCTAGAATTTAAAGGATCCATGAGCCCGATTGAAGCACAAACTTGGGTCATAGAAATGGAGAAGGTTTTTGATGTTGCTAGGGTCGGTGAGGACCAGAAGACCGCTTATGCAACATTTATGTTGAAATCCGAAGCCAGCTACTGGTGGCAAGCAAATAAAGTTTGTGGAAGAGAAGGTGTGATCACCTGAGAAAGATTCAAAGAGATGTTTTTCGAGATGTACTTCCCCACGAGCTCCCAAAATCAGATGGAGGTGCAATTTCTGGAATTGAAACAAGGAAATATGTCCGTACCAGACTACCCTACAAAGTTCAATTAGTTGGCTAGGTTTGCCACATACCAAGTACACACCGACGAGAGAAAGGCGAGAAGGTTTGAACAGGGACTGAAGCCCTGGTTATATAGCAAGGTGTTGATGTTCCAGTTGAACACCTTTGTTAGAGTGCTAGAGAAGGCCATCCTCGCTGAAGGTGGGAGCGATGCTGTAACCAAGTACAACCAGGATCAAAAGAAGAATGAAGGTGAAGGAAATAACAAGGCTAGTGGTAGCAACACGGGAGGGAGTAATAATCAGAAGAGGAGGTGGGATGATAACACATCGATCGGGAATCAGCAGAGTAACCAGAAGAAGAGGGTTGAAGCATGCCCGACCTGCGGGAAAAACCACCTGGGGGTCTGTATGAAAGTAAAGCGGGTTTGCTATAATTGTGGTCAGGAAGGCTATATAGCACCTAACTGCCCTAACCCTAAGAAGGGCGCCTGCTTCACATGTGGTTCGAAGGACCATCTGACGAGGGACTGTCCCAATAAGGGATCTGGAGGGACAGGAACAGGAGGAAACAGGGGAAACAGAGGTGGCAATGCTCTAACTATCACAGGACCAACCGCAACTAACCGACCAACTTCTAAGACATTCAACATGAGCGTGCAGGATGCTGTGCAGCCTCGCGATGTGGTGGCAGGTATCATTCTGATCAATAAAGTTAATGTATATGTATTATTTGATTCGGGTGCTACTTGCTCATTCATATCCGATGATTTTGCTAATAACTTAAGATTGCCTAAGGACGAGTTAGAATACCCTATGAACATAGAGATTGCGAATAGGGAAGTGATTCCCGTTAAGTATGTGCACAAGAACTGTAGGGCGGATATTAAGGATAACATTATGAACGTAGATCTTATCCCGATTAGACTTGGGGAATTTGACGTTATTCTGGGAATGGATTGGCTATTCAATTATGGGGCTGTAATTGATTACCAAAGGAAAAGTATTAACCTTATGACTCCGTCAAAGGGTGTGTTTTATAGCAGTAAGTCACCTAGACAAGCGAGTTGTCTGACGATGATGCAGGCCAGGAAATTATTGAGACAAGGCTGTGTAGAATATTTAGCCTACATAGTCGATAGTCATAATGAGAACCCAAAATTGGAAGATATACCAGTCGTGAGGGACTTCGTAGATGTATTTTTGGATGATCTGCCAGAACTTCCGCTAGATAGAGAGGTTGAGTTTGTGATCGATTTGGCGTCAGGAACGACTCCAATATCGAAGGCACCGTACCGGATGGCTCCGGTAGATATGAAAGAATTGATGGAACAACTGCAAGAGTTACTGGACAAGAAGTACATACAACCAAGCGTATCGCCGTGGGGAGCGCCGATATTATTTGTGAAGAAGAAGGATGGGACGATGCGGCTCTGCATCGATTACAGAGAATTGAATTAGGTCATAATTAAGAACAAGTATGCATTACCGAGGATTGAAGACTTGTTTGATCAGTTGAAGGGAGCGAGGTACTTCTCCAAGATAGACCTGAGAAGTGGTTATCATCAATTGAAGGTGAGGCCAGAGGATGTTCCGAAGACAGCGTTCAGAACTCGATATGGTCACTACGAATTTTTAGTGATGTTATTTTGTCTAACAAATGCATCTGCAGCATTTATGGGCCTAATAAATGGAGTGTTCAAGCTATTTTTGGACAAATTCATAGTGGTGTTTATCGACGATATTTTGGTATACTCGAAAAGTAAAGAGGAACACGTAGAGCATCTAAAGGTGACTTTGGAGGAGTTGAGAAGGGATAAGTTGTATGCCAAGTTTTTGAAATGCGAATTTTGGATTAAACGGGTACAATTTCTTGGTCATGTGATTGATAAGGACGAAATCTTGGTAGATCCCTCGAAAGTTAAAGCTGTGATGAACTGGGATCGTCTGTAAACACCGTTGGAAGTGAGAAGTTTTCTTGGATTAGCAGGCTATTATAGAAGAATCATTCAAGACTTTTCCAAGATCGCGACTCCTCTGACGAATTTGACTAGGAAAGCTGTGAAATTCATTTGGACGGAGAAGTGTGAGGAATGCTTCCAAGAGCTTAAAAAGAGGTTGAGTACATCACCTGTGTTATCTCTTCCGGATGACACATGAAATTTTGTGGTTTATAGTGATGCGTCGCATAAAGGACTTGGCTGTGTGCTTATGCAAAATGGCAAGGTTATTGCATATGCGTCATGACAGTTGAAGGATTACGAGAAAGGGTATCCGACCCATGATTTGGAATTGGCTGCGGTGGTATTTGCTTTGAAGATCTGGAGACACTATCTCTATGAGGAGAAGTGTGAAATATATACAGACCACAAGAGTCTGAAATATATTTTTACACAGAAGGATTTGAATATGCACCAGAGAAGATGGTTGGAGTTAATTAAGGACTATGACTGCCAGATTTTATACCATCCGAGTAAAGCAAATGTGGTTGCCGACGCCTTGAGCAGAAAGGGTCGGGAGAAATTGATGATGTTGACCACTTAGGAGGAGCTAATTTTAGCAATGGAGAAGCTGGAATTGGAAGTGAGATATCCTATGGAGACTGACGAGAAGCTGTTCCAGATACAGGCTGGTACAACTCTATTGGATAAAGTTAAACAAGCTCAACTTCAAGACGAAGAGTTTGAGAAGGCGAAGAAGAAGATATTCAAAGGAAATGAGCTGAAATTCAAGATGGACAGTGAGGGACTGTTAAGATTCGAGGGCAGAGTTTGGGTACCGCCAGTGCCAGAGATTAAGGAGGAAATTTTTAGCGAGGCTTATAGCTCACGATATTCGATTCACCCCTGGTAGTACCAAGATGTACCAGGATCTCCGACAACATTTCTGGTGGCCGAATATAAAACAAGATGTTGCAGAGTATGTTGCCAAGTTTCTGACATGTCAGAAAGTTAAAGCAGAACATCAGAGGCCGAGTGATTTGCTACAACCTCTAGAGATCCCAAAATGGAAATAGGAACATATTACGATGGATTTCGTGGTTGGCCTTCCGACAACTCAGAAAGGCTGCGACGCAGTATGGGTTATCATTGACCGATTGACGAAATTCGCACACTTTCTTTCGATTAAGATCAGATTCAACTTAGACCAGTTGGCAAAACTGTATGTGAGAGAGATTGTTTCAAGGCATGGAGTTTCAGTGTCGATTATTTTTAATCGATATCCGCGCTTCACATCGAATTTCTGGAAGCGATTGCAGGAATGCATGGGGACACAGTTGAGAATGAGTACGGCATATCACCCTCAGACAGACGAGTAGAGTGAAAGAACGATCCAGACTTTAGAAGATATGCTGAGAGCATGCATCATGGATTTTAAAGGAAATTGGGATGATCACTTACCGCTTATGGAATTCGGTTATAATAATAGTTACCACGCTAGTATTGGCATGCCGTCTTACGAAGCGTAGTACGGCAGAAAGTGTAGAACTCCACTATACTGGGATGAAGTTGGCGAGAGGCAATTGCTAGGTCCAGAACTAGTACAGCAGACAGCAAAGATAGTCAAAGTGATTCGGACAAGACTGGTAGCAGCTCAGGATAGGCAGAAGAAATACTCCGATCCACACCGTAAGAATGTAAAATTTCAATCGGGTAGCTTTGTTTTCTTGAAAGTCTCTCCCTAGAAGGGAAAGATCAGATTCGGTAAGAAGGGAAAATTGAACCCGAGGTTCATTGGACCCTTTGAGGTGCTGCGGAGAATTGGAGAAGTCGCATATGAGGTGGCCTTACCTCCGGCTCTAGAGCATGTCCACAACGTCTTCCATATGTCAGTGTTACGACCATACAAACCCGACTACGAACATGTTATTGAATTTGAACCCCTATAATTTGAGAAAGACTTATCCTATGAAGAAGTTCCTGTTCAGATTGTTGACAAGAAAGAACAAGTTCTCAGAAATAAAGTAATACATTCTGTTAAGGTAATTTGGAGGAACCACAACACCGAAGAAGCTACGTGGGAACTCGAAGAGCATATGTTGAAGATTTACCCACATTTATTTACTTAATTTATGTGTAAGCGATTCTGGGGACAGAATCTTTGTAAGGGGGGAGAATGTAACGGGACAAATTTAATTGAATCGTGATTCTGGATACAGAATCTTTTTAAAGGGGGAAAGATGTGACGAACGATAATTTTGTAATTTAATTTAAATATTTATTGAATTAAATAAATATTTTTGATGATTTAATTATTGAGTTAAATAATTAATTGATGGAATTATCGTAGATTAATTTAATTATATGTGTTACATTGATTAAATTAATGTGTATCAATTTTATAATTCAAAGTATGTATTTAATTGAGCTTATTTGATTAAATGAATTATTTAAATAAGCATAATGTTATTATAATTAATTTAATAATTAATTAGAGATTTAATGATTTGACATAATTAATAAAGGAGAATTTTAATTATGTGACAATGTGATTTAATGTGGATTTATTATATTTTAATTAATTGATTTAAATAAAATTATTTGATTAATTAGAAGTGTGACAATTAACTATATACTAAGTAAGTTAATTAAAATAAATGAAAAGGAAGAATAAGGGAGGCCAAGTAAACATGGCCCTAAGGGAAGTTTTAGCAGTTAATCCATTACAGATTAACTGACCACAAACTCACCAGTTATATATCATATATACACATATTATACGTATATTATATTAAGCCTTACATATTATCAGAGTTCGTATATTTTTTATATCACTTCATAGAGAGAAGAGAGAAATTAAGAGAGAAAAGTTGGAGAATTTAAGTTTATATCATCTTCACAGAGATTGCAAGGGTATTCCCTTCATCCCAATTTTTATTTCACGTACTATGTTTTCTCCATTAACATATATTCTGAGTTCTCTGTAATTAAATTGTATTGATGATTGTTGTAGACATGATTATATATGTGTTATTATACACGATTATAACATGTTTTATATATTGTATGCATGATTTAAAGTGATTAAAATCATGTAATTATGTTTAAATTAGAAATTAAAAGTTATAGAGTATGAAAGTTGTATATATAACCTTTACGTATAAATTAAATGCGTTAAATCGTTTGTTTAACTTAAAATTGATATTTGAATATGATTATGCATGTTTAAACGAACAAAACAGAATTCAAACGGATGGATTCGGTGTTGTAACAAATCTGTAACGTTCATGTTTTTCTTCATTACTTTACAAAATATTGAAAACCGTGAAATTAAATGTTTTAATTTGAGTAATTATGTGATTTAAAGTATTAGAAGAATGCTAAAATCAATTTATGATGTTATTGTGAAGTTTATACTTCATGGGTAACATTACAAATCGTTGTATTAGTTTAATTTGGGATTTATTGGGCTGTTCTGTATGTTCTTCGCGAACTGCAGTAACTGTGTTTGCGTCGCAGCGCGGCCGCGCTGCTCCAAGGCACAAATGGAGCGAGCCTACGCCGTTCCAAGGCATACTTGGAGCACGACCGCGCCTGACCTGCAGATTTCCAAAATTTTCTAAGTGTTCAAAGTTCAGAGATGTGTTTTAAAACCTAATGTAATGAACACGAAGACATGTTAAGCTTATAATGAAATGTTAAAATAGTTTAATAATGTATATTATGTGATTAATTAGTAAGTTAATTACATGACTTAGATCGTTATTTGTAAAGTCTAATAATGTGTTCAAAGATCAATGTTGTAATTCGATAAATATATCGAACTTATAATTAATTGGTATTGTAAATGTATTGATATGTAGGAGTAATTAAGGGACGTGAATTATATATTTTAGCTTGTGCAAAAGGCAAATTTCTAAACCTTACTTTTACATTGAGAAAGTATTCTATCCCTAACTTATTATCGTTAAGCAAGTTTCCTTACCCTAACTCGTTTACGATTACACAAGTTTTCTTATTCATACTCTTTAAATTGAGCAAGCTTTCTAACTTCAAAGTTATTCGTTGAGCAAGTTCTATACTTATGATTCTATATCAATCAAGTTCTTGTTCTTAATTATTCAAGTTCAAGGTTTCATATGAGATATTATAATTCTTTTGAAGTATTACTTCAGTTATACAATATTTATTCAATTGTATAATCTTGAGATTTATTATTCAAATTAAATATCATTTATTGTTGAACCTTGTAAGACTAGCGAACCCTTATTGATTCGACTAGTCCATAGTTGATGAACGTTCTAAATTTTAGAATTATTAGCAAACTTATCCAAACCAAACTCCCTTTGGTGCGGACTCTGATGTCAAACTGAGCTGAACAACCCTGTAAAGGGGATTATTTACGCTTTAACGTTGAGATATTGTGCACAATATGGTACTAAGGGCTGATCCCTCAAAGTATGAGAAGTAGAGTCCATAGTCTTATGACTATTAAAGGTTTAAAGTATAAACACTTGACAACTTAGGACATAGTTCAAGGTCTTATGACCCTCAGAAGTTCTTTTGATACTTGTTATTCATTCTTGATTCAAAAGTCGAGTTTTCTTTATTCAAAAGTCTTTGATTCACTCGTAATTGTTATATTTGTTATACTTGTGGGCAATCGTGCTCATTCTTGTATAATAACATTGCAGTTAAGAACGAAAGGTCCGACGAGCCTTCCACTAGCTAAGGCAAGGGCAAAGTCAACTAGTGATGAAGACTTGTTGTTTTATTGAGAATATTTGTTAAGACTTATGTTTATGTTGATTAAGACTTATTTGTTTGCACTTCCGCATTTGAGATTTAAGGTTAAGTATGACCTGGGATTATTTATGTATTTTATTTCAGATGTTGTAACCCCTTAAGGGGAGATGATGGAGTTTTCTATCTATTTCATGGTTTGCATTTATTATGGGTAGATAGATATATGACATTTGTACAGTGAACACCAAATCCCATGGAAATTGAAGTACTCGGATTTGGGGGTGTCACAGATCAGGCTAGGACATTGATGTTGACGACCCTATCTGGCAGGGATGTCTCTTTTCTAGAGAGGGATGAGGCCCGAGCAGCCAGGGATGCTTCCATTACTGAAAGTACTGCTCTTAGATCCTACAAAGAAGACATTATCGCAGATATGAATGCACTCATGGATGATCATGGTAGTACTCTGTAGATGGTCGTAGATCTATTATCTCGTATTAAAACCGCGGGACAGGAGCTCAGAGATGCACCTCCATCTTCAAAGAGGGATGCAATGTTGGATTTGCTATCCCGTTTGACCGCGGGTTTATATACTAGCTTTTATTTTCCTGTATAGATTAGGTTAGCCATTTTTGTTATGTACAGGACACATTGTATATATTAAACAGTATTATACGGCAAGGAAATATATTTTAGTTCACTTCCCTTTTGGATATGTTTTGATATGCTTGAATGTTGCCATTTTCTTCGTGACTCGCTGTCTTGATGTATCACGAACTCTTTCTTGATGGAATGACATTGAGATGTCGAAGGGTCTCAGAAGGGTTCGTTGATCATGGAGGCTTTATAGGATTTGGGTTTATATAAGGTTTTGTGTCTTGAGACTGGTATTTAATTGGATATTTGAGTTTATAGGTAAAATGTTTGTTTTTTTTCTTTTGAAGGTTAGACCGCACCATATATGGCTTCCTACGTACTCCCGAGGATGTGGGAGATCAGGTCTTTCGTAGTTCAGGCCTAACAGTAAAGACCTGAATTGATTTGATTTAATTTTTTTTCAGGACCTGGATGATGGTTTGCAGGTAACTCTGACATAATACCTTTTCACGGTGTCTAAATTGATAAGTTGGGAGAATTCTTCCCCATCCATTTCTTGCAACCTGATGGCTCCTTCTGTCAACACTTCCTTGACAATGAAAGGGCCTTCCCAGCTTGAAATTTTTTTTCCTCTAGCTTCATCTTGATTGGAGAGGAATTTCTTCAACACCAAGTCATTTTTTTTGAATTGCCTAAGCCGGACCTTCTTATTGTAGGACCGAGAAATCCTTTGCTGATATAACTGACCATGGAAGATGGCTACAACCCTTTTCTCATCTATCAGAGATAACTGGTTGTATCTCTCTTGCAACCATTGGTCTTCTTCCATCTGGGCATCCATCAAGACTCTTAATGATTCAATTTTTACTTCTATGGGGAGTACTGCTTCCATACCATAGACCAATGAGTAGAGGGTAGTCCCAGTTGAAGTGCATATTAATGTTCTGTATGCCAACAGAGTCAGAGGCAATAAGTCGGGCCATTCTTTGTGATTGACAGACATCTTTTGCAGAATCTTCTTGATATTCTTGTTAGCTGCACCATTCATCTTGGGATGATAGATGACTGAATTAAGATGTTTGATGTGGAATTTGCTGCATAATTCCTTCATCATCTAGTTGTTTAGATTCTTAGCTTGTCTGATACGATTACCTCCTGTTGTCCGTATCGACAAACTACATTATTTCTGATGAAACCAATAATTACCTCCTTGGTGACTTTGGGAAAGGAGGCAACTTCTACCCATTTGGTGAAGTAGTCGATCATGGTGAAGATAAAACGATGACCATTGCTGGATTTGGGCTCGATAAGTCCGATCACATCCATCCCCTACATAGAAAAGGTTCATGGAGAACTCATACTGTGTAGTTAGTTTTGAGGAGTGTGGACATCATTTCCATGGATTTGGCATTGATAACATCTCTTGACGTGATCATCACAGTCAACTTTGAGAGAAATCCAGTAATGCCATGTCCTTAATATCTTCTTGGCCAGTAAAGAACAGCTCATGTGTGGACCACAAACTCCACCGTGGACTTCATCCATGAGTCTTTGGGCTTGATCTTTGTTTAGGCACCTTAGAAGGCCTATTCCAGCATCTTTTTTATAAGGTGCATCATCTCTTAAATAGAATTTCATAGCCATTTTATGGATCCATTTTCTTTTAGCTTGACTTGCCCCAGTAGGCATTGATCCGTCCCGAAGATATTCTTTAATATCCTGGTACCATGGCTGTTTAATGGGAGGCAGTTCATCTAATACTTCTCCAATTTAGTTTCCATAGATGGGTGCCTTCTGGCTTGTAAATTTGATATCCAGAATTCCCCTCCTATCGGATATATAGATCAAGGAAGCCAATATTGCCAATGCATCCGCGAAATCATTTCTATTATGAGGGATGTGGATGAAGGCTATTTCTTTAAATTCTATAGCCATCTTGATAACTTGCCAATGGTAGGGAAACAAATGCAATTCTTTGGTGTGATATGCCTCGGTGGTTTGTTTGATGACTAACTCGGAATCCCCAAAGACCGCTGACCGTTTGATACCCATTGATCGGGCCAAATTCAATCCCATTTACAGCCTTTATATTCGGCTGTGTTGTTGGTGTTGGCAAACTGTAGTTTGATGGTCATGGGATACTGTTCTCCTGTAATGGATACAAGAACTGCCCCTGCTCCTGCACCTTCCATATTTACAGCCCCGTCAAAGTATAATTTCCAGAAGTGGCCTGTATATTCCCGAATGTTTTGCTGAATTATCATTATCCCCTCATCCAGGAAATAAGTTTCCAAAGGATTGAAATCCTTGAGGGTGCTTCGGTCAATTGATCCGCAATTCCTTGACCTTTGATGGACTTTTGAGTCACGCAGATACTATTGAATTGTTGGAGGATTAATTACCATTTGGATAATCGGCAATTCAATATGGGCTTGCTGAATATGTACTTCAGAGGATCCATGCTAGATATGAGATAGGTTGTATGCCCATGAAGGTAATGTTGTAGCCTCATGGAGGCCCATGCTAAAGCACATCATGTCTTTTCAATCAAGGTGTATTTCTGCTTACAGCTGCTGAATCACTTGCTGAGGTAATAGATAGCTATTTCCTTGCCTCTATTATCTTTCTGCCTCAACATGCAACCTATAGCGTTGGAATTGACTAATATATACATAAATAGTGGAACTTTGTCATGGGGAGGCACTAAAATAGGGGCTTCAATCAATTATTTCTTGATGGCGAGAAAGGCTTTTTGACAATCTTCATTCCACTTTCTGGAGGAATTTTTCCTCAACAGCTTGAAGATGTGCTCACAAGTTGCAGTGAGTTGAGAAATGAATATGCTTATGAAATTGATTCTCCCATGAAATCACCGTATCTCCTTTTCTATTTGGGGTACATGCATTTCACTGATGGCTTTAATTTTGGAGGGATCCAGCTCAATGCCTCTTTTCGACTCCAATAAAATTCCCTCTTCCAAGGTGTTTGGTTCTTATCCTTTATGTTTTCTATGTGACTTTATCTTGCCTTAAAGGGTGATATTTTAGGAAAAGACCGACATACAATGTTGATGATTTGAAAATATTTGATTTTATTAAGAGGTCTGAATTAGACAGAGCCACCAGTTGGTATGAGTTAAATAGTTGTACCAACTCAAGCGAGTTTTGAAAGGTTTTACAATATGGCCCAATATGGGACTCCATTTAATTTGTCTTGAAAACCAAGATTCATAGAATTCGAGGGCTTGCTTAAGCGGGGGGAAGGTGTTAGGCACCCCCCGACTTTCGTGAAAAACACGGTTTTCGCGTTTTTTCATTCCTTAATTATTGTGTATGGGTGTTGCAGTTAATTAGGCCTAAGTGCTTTATTTGAAAGTAGTGTTGTGCTTCGTTGGACCTATATAAGAAGGGTTTGATTTATTGAAAGGTCCATTTTAAGCAAGAATATGAAAATGATGTTTTGAAAAGTGGTTTTCAAACCCTTTTGCTTGCATAGGAATTGAAGCCCTTTGATACTTACATTTTATTCCATATTCAGCTCATTTTGATTTTATTCTCGAGATGCGAAACATCTTTGACAAAATAATATATATATAAGTGTCGGGCTCCTTATGGGCATAAAAGCCATCGAAGTGAGTCTGAGCACCACAACCACAGTTTTCACTATTTCGGGGCCTTAAACCCGTATAACCGTTTTAAGACCCTGGATTTACAAGTACATAGTTTTGCAAGCTAGTTGTACAATCGAAAAGGTCCATCACGGGAACCGAATCTAGATTCATCGATTGAATCGTAGATCCTATAGCTCCTAGGCTCACAGACATCACATAAACAGCCTGCATAATGAATATATATAAATAAAAATATATCTATTCTAGACATCGCTAAACGAAGGATTCATCAGTCAAATCCTCGTACGCGAGTAGCTCATAGCTTCTAGTTTCCTCTAGATATAGATCTAGGGTCACTTGATAGCTAAAACTTACAAAAACTAGAAATAAAACTAGATCTGTACAGATCTTAGCCATTCTAGCTTCTAGGTTCAAGTTTCATAACTTTTGAACTGATTAAAAGCTAGATCTGGCTAGATCTAGTACGGATCTAGTCAATAAAGCTTAAATATTGACTATTTACAAGGAATAAATGGCTAAAAACTCAGATATGATGAATATAAGATACTAAATATAGGTATATAACACTTATATACGTATTAGAGTAAGCGAAAAAGATAGATCTAGCGGAAGCTTATAATATTTTGTGAGAACGACTCTCAAACGACTTCTGGCACCTCAAAACTTGTTTCTCATCTGTTAAAATTTGATATGTTATAGTATATATGTATATGAGTGTTTACAAAGAAGTTTTACAGAAATCGGAGTAAGATAGAAGCTCCGTTTAGCTATTCTAGCCTCTATTTCTCTCGCTGCGACCCTTTTCTTTTATATTCTTCTTTTGGAAACCAAAGGGGGAGGGGGTATATATAGCCACGATCAGTCGTGGCTCTACCTGTGGTAGCCGTAGGTAGAGCTGCGGCTGGGCTTGGTGGGCTCCGTTGTCTCGAACTATGTGCACTCCGACCAACGCCTAGTCTGCTTGAACCTTCATAACTTGTAATCCAGGAATCCGATGGAGGTGTGCTATACCTTTCCACAAATCCCTTTCCGAGAGCTACGCAATGACATGGGGCTTGACCTTTTCCAAATCTAGGAAGATAGGTCCATGACCAGATCTTCGAGTCTTCGCAGTCCGTTTGTTTAGCTGTCTGGCACAGTTTTCACTCATGATTGTTGTGGGGGTTTAGTATAACCTTCTTCACAGTAATTTGATCCAAATTGATGTTGAGTTTACAAAATTACTCTTTTTCCCTTCCGGGATGGTTTTCGGGCTTGATGTAGCTGTAACTGTCTTTCTCAGGGTTATCTCTGGAGTTTGACTGCTGTTGACTTCTGTCTATCTTCAAGGTTGTCTCTGAAATTGACTTGATGTTTCTTGAGGCTTTCTTCGGGGGTCTGGTTTGATGATTTCCCAGGGCTGTCTCAGGGGGTCTAGTTTGATGATTTCCCAGGACTGTCTCCGGGGGTTGGTTTGATGATTTCCCGGGGTTATTTCCAGGGGTTGGTTTGATGCTGTAGACTTCTAAGGTTATATCCGGAAGGTAAAAGATGATTTTACCTTCCTGCAAGGTTACTAACAGGAATGCAAAATTTTAAGTGTCTACACCTCTGTTGCTCGCCAAAAATCCCAATAATTTATCAGATTTGACACCAAAAACACCCTTGGTTTGGCTCTCAAACGGCTTCTGGAGCCTCAAAACTCATTTCCCACTGCTTAAAATTTGATATGTTGTAGTATATATATATATGAGTGTTTACAAAGAAGTTTTATAGAAATTGGAGTAAGATAGAAGCTCTGTTTAGCTATTCTAGCCTCTATTTCTCTCGCCGCGGCCTTCTTCTTTTCTATTCGTCTCTTGGAAGCCAAATAGGGGAAGGGGTATATATAGCCACAATCAACCATGGCTCTACCTGCGACAGTCGCAAGTATAGCTGCGTTAGGGTATGGTGGGCCCGCTATCTCGAAGTACGTGCAATTCGACCAACACACAATCTGCTTGAACCTTCATAACATCCAATCCGGGAATCTGATAGAGGCTTGCTATACCTTTTTGGAAAGCCCTTTATGAGAGCTACACAATGATATGTGGCTTGACCTTTTTCGAATTCTGGAAGATGGGTCCATGACCCGATCTTTGAGTCTTCGCAGTCCGTCCGCTGAGCCGTCTGGCGTAGTTTTCACTTGGGATTGTTGTGGGGGTTCAGTGTGACAACCCAAAAATTTATAAGATTTTAAATGATTAAAATAAAGGTTAAAGAATAAAACCTAGATGAGAATTTGAGGATTTATTTAAAATTTTTAAGAATTACGTATATGGTTTACTAATTAAAAGAGAATGGAGAAAATATGGGTTACAAAATTTCAAAATCCCTAGAAATGGAGTTATATGTGCTTGAAGGAATGTTAAAGATAAGGTATTACGATACCTATAAATTTGGTATGAACTAACTGATGTAAATTTTTTTATAATGATACATGTGAAAATTTTATTAAGGAAATAAAATTTCACATGAAGAGATGCTATGAGGTTAAAATAAAATTAGTATATGTATAGGCACATATATATACTTAGTGATGTGCTATATATATATATATATATATATATATATATATATATATTTTAGCAAGATGAATGATTAGGATAAATATAGTATTAGATTGCTGGGACATGTCTCAAAGTTATAAATTATTTGGTATGAATATTTATATTATTTGATTTTTTATATTTGTTTATTATAAAACAAACAAATAAAAGAAAGTAATATAACCTAATATATATATTAGGTATAGAAATTAAATAACCTAAGTGTTATAATAGGGAAGGATGTTAATATTTAATATATATACTAACCCTAAGAGATTTATTTTATACATCTCAATTAATTAATTTTATAACCTAATAAAAATATGTCTAATTGAGTTATGAAACTAAATGTATATGAGTAAGGAATTGAATTACATATATGGGGAAGGGAAATCCTAATTAAATAAGTAGGATAAGATAAAATTAAAGTGTTGCACCATGTCATTTTATATGACCCAATTATTTTAATAGCAAGCCCAAAATAATTAATTTGGAGCCCAAGACTTTAGCCCAATTGTAAGGGACATTGTTGGACATTTGATAAGCAAGATAAGGCAAAATAATTAAACCAAATGGGGGAGGAAAATGCCCAACATTTTCGGACATAGAAGGAGAAATGGAGAGAGCATGTGGGTTAAATCATTTTACTACACAAGTTGGTTTAACTCACCTTACACTGAACTTAGGTGTCCAATTATTATTTAACCAACAACTTTAGCCAAGTCTACAAGAAACATATGGAGTGCAAACAACCACTTAATTAATGAGAGAGAGAAAGACCAAGTGTTTGGAGGAAATATATATATATATATATATATATATATATATAATATCTATACATTAATTAACAAACAAAGATCTAATTACTTTCTCTTTCATCTTTTATTTTATTTCGCTTTCTATTTTGTTAACAAAACAAGACAATGAGGGAGAGAGAGAGAGAGAAGGACATTCGGATCAGCCAAAGAGGGAGAGAGGAAAGAGTGTTGTTTATAGTTTCAAAGCTCCATAGCCAACTAGGATGAAGAAGAAGGAAGCACACAAGCATGGTATAAATCCTAACTAGCTTATATAATTTATTTTTGATTATTTAGAATCAAAACTTGGATCTATTATTCCAAACTTAACAACCTTAGATCTACATGCATATAAGTGTTATATGTTTAGATCTATCACTTTTTGGTGTCAAAAGTTAGATCAAAAGCAAGAATTGGAAACTATGTTTTCAAAAAGTTAGAAAACCCTAGTATTTATTTTTTTCTTAGCATTGATTGTGTTTGGCTTAGTGGTTGTGAAAGTTTGATGAAATTCATGAAGGATCATGGTAGATCCTTGAGTTTAAGGAAGTTTATGATGTATTATGTTAGTTTATGGTGGCTAATGTATGATAAATCAATAGATCATGGAAGATTTCTTAGAAAACCTAAGAATGAGAAAAACTGATTTTACCCAAAACAGAACCTAAAATTCAAACGATCATATCTCTCATTCTATTTTGAATTTTTGAGTCAAGTCTTAGAGTTGTATCTCTGAGTTAGCTTTCAAATCCAAGTGGAATCACTGAAAAAGGAGTTGTAGATTTTTGTATGGACAGTTTTTAGCAAAGTAGGCAAAATATGGAAAAATCGAAAACCATTCTGCCCAAAACATTCCAGGGGCAGGTTTGGCAACTTAATGAATGAAATAAATTCAAACCTTTTTGGACATGAAAATATATGATATAAAGTATCTCGTTTCCAAAGATGAGCTTATTCTGACTTAAATCGAGCGAGTTATGGTCATTTTAATATTTGGGTTTTTCCTACAAAAACTGCTATAACTAGAGTTCTATAACTCCGATGGCCACGAAATTTAAACTGGAAGTTCATGTTAATACGTGTAAGAATATTCCAAGAGTTGGGAATTGTTGGAGTTGAGAATGATATAGCTAATTTTCTTAAGTTACGAATTAAAAACGGACTTTTGAAAAATACTAAAGGAAATTAAAAAATTTTAGAAAAATTATTTTTGTGTATGGAATATATGTATATATGTGTGGCCAAAAGATAAAAAAATAATAAGATAATTTGACATTTTTCATGAAAATGATTTAGTTATGAATAAATGAATTAAATTACTTGTGTTATATTGAAAATTTGGAAAATATGATTTTATGGCTTGAGAACCCTAGATATGCTATATGCATATTTTTGAAAGGGGTTTTGGTCATTGATGATGATATATTATGTTTATGGCCTTGTATGGTTGTTAAATAAATAAATTTGTCAAGATTAAATAATTAAAATAAATTATTTATAAGTTTAATAAATAATTAAAATATTATCAAAAGATTAATAATATTATATTAAGATATTATTAAGTATTATATTAAGATATTAATAATAGTATCAAATGATTAAAATATTATCAAAAGATTAATAATATTATATTAATAATATTATATTAAGATATTATTAAGTATAATATTATATTAATAATATTATATTAAGATATTATTAAGTATTAATAATATCTTAATAATATTATATTAAGATATTATTTAGAGACAGAGGAAGAACACGCCGAGCATCTAAGGATAGTGTTGGAGACATTAAGGAGGGAGAAGCTGTATGCAAAATTCTCCAAGTGTGAGTTTTTGTTGCAGAGAGTGCAGTTTTTGGGGCACGTTATCGACAGGAATGGTGTTTCCGTGAATCCAGCAAAAGTAGAAGCGATTATCAATTGGGAGCAGCTGAAGACGCCAACAGAGATCAGAAGTTTCCTTGGATTAGCGGGATACTATCGAAGATTCATTCAGGATTTTTCGAAGATAGCATCGCCGTTGACCAATCTTACAAGAAAGACGGTAAAGTTTGTTTGGACGGAGAAATGTGAGGAGAGTTTCCTAAAATTGAAGAAGAGGCTTAGTCAAGCACCTGTGTTGGCTTTACCAGACAACACGGGAGGGTTTGTAGTGTATAGTGATGCGTCACACAAGGGTCTTGGCTGTGTACTAATGTAACACGGTAGGGTCATTGCGTACGCTTCACGTCAATTGAAAGATTATGAGAAGGGTTATCCGACTCATGACCTGGAGTTAGCAGCAGTAGTTTTTGCCTTGAAAATTTGGAGGCAATATTTGTACGGAGAGAAGTGTAAGATATATACGGATCACAAGAGTCTGAAGTATATCTTCATGCAGAAGGAGCTAAACTTGAGGCAGCGCCGATGGCTAGAATTGATCAAAGATTATGATTGTGAGATTTTGTACCATCCAGGCAAAGTAAATGTAGTGGCAGATGCCTTGAGCAGAAAAGGCAGAGAGAAGTTATCGAAGTTAACCATTCAAGAGGAATTGGTGAAGGATTTTGAACGACTAGACTTGGAGGTTAAGTATCCGATGGAGATCAACGAGAAATTATTTACAGTGACAGCGAGTCCGACTTTATTAGATAAGGTTAAAGAGGCACAAGAGAAGGACGAAGATTGCGATAACATCAAGAAGCGATTGGCTGAAGGTGGTGAATTGAAATATAAGATTGATAGCACTGGACTGCTGAGATTCGAAGGACGAATTTGGGTACCATTAGTACCAAAACTAAGAGAAGAAATTTTGAAAGAGGCACACAATACGAGATACTCGATACACCCAGGAAGCACGAAGATGTTCCAAGATTTGCGTCACCACTTCTGGTGGCCAAACATGAAGAGAGAGGTTGCAGAATGCGTAAGTAGATGTCTAACTTGTCAGAGGGTCAAGGCAGAGCACCAACGACTAAGCGGGTTATTGCAACCGTTAGAGATTCCAGAGTGGAAATGGGAGCACATCACAATGGACTTTGTGGTGGGACTTCCGGCAACGCAAAAAGGGCACGACGCCATATGAGTGATTTTAGATCGTCTTACTAAGTCAGCTCACTTTTTATCGATTAAGATTAAGTATAGTTTAGACCAGTTAGCCAAATTGTATGTCAGGGAAATTATCTCGAGACATGGGGTGTCGGTATCTATTGTATCAGATAGAGATCCGCGATTCACGTCAAATTTTTGGAAAAGTCTTCAAGAAAGAATGGGGACAAAACTACGAAAGAGTACCGCTTATCATTCGCAGACCGATGGGCAGAGCGAGAGAACAATTCAAACACTTGAAGACATGCTCTGAGCTTGTGTGATGGACTTCAAGGGTAGTTGGGAAGATCACCTTCCCTTAGTAGAGTTCGCATATAACAATAGTTATCACGCTAGTATTGGAATGCCACCATATGAAGCGCCATATGGGAGAAAGTGTCGAACACCGTTGTGTTGGGACGAAGTTGGAGAACGTCGACTATTGGGACCAGAATTGGTACAGCAGACTGTAGAGATTATCAAGGTGATAAGAGCACGACTGGTAGCCAGAAGAAGTATGCGGACTTACATCGTAAGAAGAAAGATTTTGATTTAGGAAGCTATGCTTTTCTGAAAGTATCTCCCTGGAAGGGGAAGATTCATTTTGGGAAGAAGGGCAAGTTGAGCCCTAGGTTCATAGGGCCGTTCGAGATTCTGAGGCGAGTCGATGAAGTGGCGTACGAGGTAGCATTACCTCCTAAACTTGAGCACATTCATAATGTGTTTCATGTGGAAATGTTGCGGTAGTATAAACCAGACTACAAGCACGTTATCTCCTATGAACCGATTCAAGTCGAGAAAGACTTATCGTACGAGAAAGTTCTTGTCCAGATACTAGATAAGAAGGAATAGAAGCTGAGGAATAAGGTCATTCATTCCATCAAGGTTCTCTGGAGGAATCACGCAGTCGAAGAGGCTACGTGGGAACTAGAAGAGAAGATGAAAGCGAATTATCCGTTTTTATTTGAGTAACCTTATTTTTTACAATTTCAAGGATGGAATTTTTATAAGGGGGAGGGATGTAACGACTATGAATTTTAAACTCATTAATTAAATATGTGATTTAATTTTAACGAGTTAGTTTTGTGAGCTTATTTAAACCTTATGTGATTATGTGAAATTGCAAAATAATTAAAGGGAGTCACTAATGGTTATTTAAATTAGTGGACTAACCCTAAGACTTTAATATCAGAGAATTGATAGGATTATTAATAATTAAATATTCAATTTATTTGAATATAGTGGCAGGATTTGAACATATTGATTAGTTGCAATTATGAGTAATTAATTGATAATGTGTTGATTAATAATTATTATGAACAAATAATAATTAATGAGTAAGAGATTAATAAATATAATAATATTATATTTACTTGATTAATTGTTTTATACAAGCATGCGATATGTTAAATCTTAATATATGGCAGTACAAGATGACACATTAATATGTCTATATATTATATATATATAGACTATATAGTAAGCTTTATTGCATTCATGTGAGTTGCATAATAATATTGTTTATGTGACATGAAGTGTGTGGATAAACATTCATGTATACCCTATTATCATGTAGTAACATCAATAATCAATTGTGATTAATAATGATTTCATTAAGTTAGTATGATTATAATAATAATAGTTATGGTAATAAATAATGAGCAATACATAATTATATTATATTTGGTGTTAATAGAAAATGTACATAGATTATATGTATGTACACTACTTGATACCTTGTAATTAAGAAATACATTGTATGTCCTTTTAAATCATTGTGACCTATGTTATATGAAATGAATGGTGTATACTTATTATATAACCAAAGTGTATATTATGTATATATGTATGATATGCCCCATGTGTAGTATTTGCAAGTGCTGAGTTATTACATTGCCCCTAAATGAGGGTCCCACCTTCATTTCTCCTTTACGTGGCTACACTACTCTACTCCTTTTCTCAAAATCAGCAACCTTAGCTAGTAATGATCATGGGGGAGTGGAGAATATGATGAGAATCACCAACTACTCACCTTTCCATTCCTTGCCCATTGTATAATCTGGTTTTCCATTATTTTGCAAAGTCATGGACTGGTTATCCATTTGCCTATATAAGAGCTCTCCTCTTTCATAATTAACATTGCTGAGATTTTTCTCTAAGTATAGAATTGAGCTTGTATTCTGAGATTTCAATTGAGTTGAGGGAGAGAAATATTGCAGCTAGTGCATTCCATAGCAGAGGTATAATCACTACCATTCTTGTTCTTCATTTTCTGTAAACTTCTAAGTTCCTAATTCTTGATTTGATCATGGATTGAGTAATTGAGTGTTTGGAAATGCTTATTAGTTACTATGTTAGCCTACAAGTGTAATAGAACTGTTTTACATTGTGGCTGGAATGAATCTCGTATGAAAATTTTGAGTTGGGCTAGGAACTGCCGAAACTGCATAGCTTCTGAACTGGCCGCCAGCCTGCGCAGTTGCGCTAGTATTGCACTGGCCAGCGGCGCAGCTGTGCCAGGGCCTGTTCTTGATTTTGGTTTCTGTTTCATTTTTTGTCCATGCTATCTTCATGGTACCTTGTTAGAGCAAGTATGAAAACTGATTTAGCACACACATATAAGTATATTCACGTAGTATGAGCAAGTATTACAATGTTAGTACACATGATTGACGCAACACTTATGATATTGAAATGAAACTTATAGTTTCGATTATGAACTTTGACACGTAAGTAGCATGTGCATATTCTGATTTCTAGAACACGATCGTATGATCTATATAGACATGAGCACTAAGTCTAAAGTGGTTAAACACACTAGCATTCACGATTGCAAGATTTCTACGATTTCAAAGAAAGAAACTTAAGAACTTTGAAAAATGAACTTGACCAAGGCTAGTATCTTTTAGATTCTGACCATATGAGGACGTTTATGTGGTTTAAATATGTGTTTCTAATGCATATGAAATATCTTTCAAGATACCTTGTTTATACTAAATGACCTTTATGGGCTTAGTGAAATTTTTAAAAGAGAACTTAAGATTTGAAAGTTAAATAACATTAAATACCATGTGAGTCATGTTGTGAGCATACAAGCATAAGTATTAAGATTTCATTATGCCTATAGACGTATTGACATGAACCTCATTTGTTTATTTACAAATTTCACATGTACATGCTAAATCATAGAAAATGAACTTCAAGTATGAACTACGTGATTAAAGTATATGTGTGTTGTATACTCGAGCATACATATTAAGTATTGTTTAGCCTTGTTATAAGATAGTATGACCGGAGTAGCGAACCTTTGAAGTATGAACTTGTTTAACTTAAGGTTTACCGGCATGAAAACATATGACTTTGAATTGGATTAGGATGAGCATGCTAGATTCGAACTCAAGTTTATAAAACTTATAAGCATGTGTGTTGATTTATAACTTGAAGTGCTATGTGTTCAAGCCTATATTGATGCATAGTAACTAGATAATCTAAAGTTATTAAATCTAAGACATGAGTAGATTGACTTACGTGAACTATGTGCTAGAATTATATGATAAGTAGATGTTTGTTAAGTGTAGACTTATATTAGTTTACACATACTAATTGAGAGACCGACTTATTAATGTTAGGTCATTTCAACGCAGTTTAATTAAAGCTAAAACTTATTTGTAGCTGAGCAATCAGGCAAGTATCCGTACCCTACTTTTATTGTGTTGCAAGTATTCTAAAACCTTGCATTACTTTATTCGATAAATCTTGTGAGCAAGTTCTTTTGAACTTGTTCTTGTATTATTATTTGCAAGTTCTATAACTTACACAAACTCTTTATTATGCAAGTTTCATATCCTTCTCATATTGTCTTGAGCAGGATTATTGTTGAATTGAAAGTTGTTTATTTAAGCTTGAACTTTATTTCCAAGCATGCATTAGGTGGTTTAATTTCTTTACAATTATTCCACATCGATCTTATTGATATTCGCATTTGGTGCACTTGAGTTCGTATAGTCTTGGACTTGTACCTTATTTAAAGTTCTATAATTCTTGAACTGCGTCAGATAGAGTCTGAACCCTTGTTCGGTCAGACAATTGTATGAAGTTTTATAAAAGCTATCCAGACCAATTGATGGTATGGATTATTAGACTGAAAAGAGCACCCCTTATATATAGGGGAGTACCCCAGGTATCTAGTATAAAGATACAAAAAGCAGAGTTGAATGTTATGCATATACATGGCGTACACGAGGCTGATCCCCTTAAGTACTTATTCTGTAGCCAGTAACCAAAGGGTCAATCAACTATTGATTCCATTGGAGTTTTATAGTTCGAAGTCTACTTGACTATCAGTTATTCTAAAAGCAATCATTATTCTTGCTTCCGATATTCATATTGTTGAATTCATTGTCAGATATTTTCTATTCATCATGATATATCCTTTATTGTTGTATTTAAACTTGCTGAGGAAACTTGTTGCTCATTCTTGCTATATCGTGACTTCTATTGCAGTTAAGCCCGAGACTTCAGGGAAGGACAAGGGTAAAGAAAAGATGTAGGAATAGTTTGCAAGGAGCAGACTTTACTTTATGATTAGTTTAATTACTGTTAAATAATACGAACCCTAATGATTATTCTAGGGTATGTTTGTATGTTGTATTAAGATTATCGAATCTTGGGACTAGTAACACCTTTTGAATGAACGACATACGTTTATTATATTCCGTATTTAGTTATTGTATGTTGTTTAGAGGTGGATATTTGTATTGTATCGTGACGACCGAATCGGGGTTAGAGAACCCGAATTTGGGGGTGTCACAGGTTGGTATCAGAGCTATAGGTTATAAACGTTAGGAATGCGAAACCTAGGTTATAACCTTAGTAGAAAACTCAAGTAGAGTATGTAAGTGATGGGTTGAGGAGATCCATCGAGTTTTATTGTGATACTAAAGTTGTTTATTTGAATCAAATATGATTGATAGACGTCTTAAACTTCTTAATGCTAACATGAATAGCATATCACATAAAGTATAATGTTTTCTTCCTTTCCTCAGGATCATGCCACCTAGGAGACTACCACAAAACCAGAGACTGGAAGGATCCGTTAACAACGGAGGGGGAAATGCTGACCCAATTCAGAACTTCGTTGACTTGTTAACAGAAGCAACGCAAAATAGACCCCCGCCAGTAGGGCAGCCAGGACATCACTTGGCTAGCTTCAAGGATTTTAAATTGGTAGGACCACCGGAGTTTCGGGGAACCTTAGACCCAATCGAAGCCCAAACCTAGATAGAAGAGATGGAGAAAGTGTTTGAGGTCGCAAGAGTGGCTGAAGCACAGAAGATAAGTTTTGCCACTTTCATGATGAAGGGCGAAGCTAACTATTGGTGGAAAGCCAATAAGGGACGAGCAGGCGAAGGAGTTATTCCTTGGGACAAATTTAAGGAGCTATTCCTCGGGAATTACTTCTCGAAGAATACGCAACAGGATATGGAGGTTAAGTTTCTGGAATTGAAACAAGGTAGTATGTCTATCGTAGAGTACGCGGCAAAATTTAACGAGTTGGCCCGATTCGCTTCACATCAGGTTGACACGGAGGCTAGGAAGGCAAGGAGGTTCAAATTAGGATTGAAGCCATGGGTGCAGAAGGCAGTAGCAGTATTAAAGATTAAGACATTCTCTGATCTGTTGGAAAGGGCTATCATTGTTGAAGGAGGCAATGAAGCCATCGCTCGATTCAAACAAGAAAAGAAGACCGGTCAGGAGGGACAAAAAGGGGGAAGCAGCGGAGGCAGCAACCCCAACAAGCGTAAATGGATAGAGAGCCAATCCTCTGGAGGTAACAAGTTCGGGGGAGAGGCCAAGAAAAGTGTAAAGTGCAACAACTGTGGGAGGAATCACTCGGGGGAGTGCATGAAGGGAAAAAGTGTGTGCTATCGTTGTGGACAACCGGAGCATATGGCTCCTCAGTGTCCAAAAAAGCAGAAGGGAGGATATTTCTCGTGTGGAGCCCCAGACCACCAGATTAAGGACTGCCTTAAGAAAAAGGGCGATGCAGCTAGCCAACGGATTGAGCATCGGAGGGCCAGCCAGTCAAGCCAACAGACCAACGGCATGCACGTTCAACATAACCGTACAGGATGCGGTGGAGTCCAAGGACGTGGTGTCAGGTATCATCCCGATCAATGATATAGATGCTTATGTGTTATTCGATTCGGGTGCTACCTGTTCTTTTATTTTTGAAGAATTTGCTAAACTGTTAGACTTACCCCGTGAAAGATTAGAACACCCTATGAACGTAGAAGTAGCGAACAAGGAAATTATTCCCGTAGAATACATTCATAGGAACTGTTATATTGAATTGTGAAGATTTAAGCTCAGAGTGGATTTGATACCGATTCATTTGGGATAGTTTAATGTAATCCTTGGAATGGATTGGTTATCGATTCACAGAGCAGTTATCGACTGTAAGAAGAAATGTGTACACCTTAAGACTCCGAATAAGTCGAAGGTGGTATTTTATGGTAGTAAATTGCCTAGACAATCTCATTGTCTGACGATGGTGCAAGCGCAGAGATTGCTTAGGAAGGGTTATATAGGTTATTTGGCTCACGTAGTTGATACTCGACGAGTCGAGGGTGAACTGAGTCAGATAACTATTGTAAGGGAATTCGCCGATGTCTTCCTAGACAAGATTCCGGGATTGCCGCCGGATAGAGGGATAGAGTTTGTTATTGATTTGGCACCAGGGACAGCACCGGTGTATAAAGCACCATATCGTATGGCACCGGTAGAGATGAAAGAATTGATCGCTCAATTACAAGAGTTGTTAGATAAGGGATACATTCGACCGAGCGTATCACCGTGGGGAACACCAGTCTTATTCGTAAAGAAGAAAGATGGGTCGCTAAGACTTTGTATCAACTACCGAGAGTTGAACAAGGTCACCATTAAGAATGTGACGCCCCAAAATCCGGCCTATTTTTCTTACCGAATCTCTGTGCGTTACGATACTTCCCATTCCATACATACATCTTTATATCCTGAAGATATATGATATATTCACACATTCCCAGGTTCTTTTACCTCCAAAAGGTTCTTTCATTAAAAATAATGGTAATTACATTATTCTTATATCACATTACGTCTGTGACTTAACTAGTCACCATATCTACAAAATAGTTTTAATCTAACTATTCTACAAGTCTCGACTTGATCTTCACGCTTGTTCATAACATGAACAGTACTTCATCTTGTGATGCTCATGGTATTCGCAACCATAGCATCTCACCGTAGCAAGACATCCATCATCAGGATCTTCATCTTGTCCTTTAACACATACTACCGTCGTTCGCTAAAAATATTTTTATTTCAAGCAAGTGTGAGCATTCAATTGCTCAGCAAAACATAGCAGTTGAGTAAACAACCAAAGCAAGAATCAAAGTTCTTTTAAGTCTTCAAAAACCGAACCATGGCTATGAAGCAGCTCGAATAATAGGAATACATTCTGATTTTTATCATTCTATAACATACATCATATTTCACATATCATACTTTCATCCTTTTACCTTTTCCATACACATTCTGTCTTGCTAGAATCATTAACACAGACTTAATAAGAACGTTTCATGAATAAATCGAACTCCTTTACACTTAACAGTTCAATCATTGAACAGTTTATTTCATAGCACCGAAGTGTTAACATTGTGGCACAAGGCCTCATTCCTACTATCACCTTGTATAAATATCGTACATTTGCACATATGAAATACTTCCTCATGTTCAACATCTGAGGAAGTTAAGAAACTAAAATTCATCATAAAGGATGAAGGAAGTTTAAAAACTTGCCTTAGCACTGCGTACTTCTTACGCCTTATCGTTCATCACAGTCCCTATATATCACATAAGGAATAACAAATATCCATTAGTCAAATACTTGACTTATGCATTATCTTATCTTTACTTTACTTCGTATGGTTCGCGTTCTTGCAATATAAGTCTACGCGACCAACCTTACGTTCATTACTTCTATTCTTTCATTACATTCCCTTACCACGTCCGGTCCATACGACCCGGAATGTTTATCCAAGTTATTAACATTAACTCAGCTTTTTACATTATACGTTCTTCATTCTCTTATTATTGTTCATTATGGCTCATTATATCTTACTATGCCAACACTTGTTAACGTCTAAGTTATACAACCAATGTATACTTAGAACGTTCCCTTAACGCCGATACGATTCACGAGAAATGTTCACGTATCCTGCATTCACGTTACTCGTCTCTCAATCTCATTCAACCTTTACTTAAGGTTTAAATCACTTGTTTAAGTGTTATATTAAGTGAATTCTATGTTCATTCGAACTCTCATCAATTATCACTAAGTATGATGATCGACGAGATCTTAACTTGTTCTTCAACTTAAACTTTGGTTTATGTTTCCAAGATTAAGTTTAATTATGTTTGTTCAACGTTTAACTCTCATAAATATTGATTAAACATGTTATTTAAAGTTTATATTACATCACTTGCTAGACCCTTAATTGATAGGCAAAAGGTTAAGTAATTATTAACAATGTCAACTTTTCTCACGCTGGCGCTGCGGCCCCAGATATTGCCCTTGGAGTGGCGCTACAACGCTACTCTCCAGAGCTTTCTCCCGGGTGTGGCGCTGCGGCGCCGGATTAAGTCTATTGGCTGGCGCTGCGGCGCGAGCTCTGCAACTCAGAAAAATTTCCAAGTCTTTAAAAATTCTGAAATTCCGGAGTCCGTAACTTGATCGTTATAACTCGAAATTGGTTCGTTCCAAAGCCAAAAGTTCATAAATGATATGCTCTACCATCCTATCAAGTCGAAATTCATTTCTGAATCTGTCAACGAGAAATTCGCCGATTAGTCCATTTTTACGTGTTCGTCGAATGTTCGCGAACGTTCAACGCTCGTTTCTTCGTTTTAACTCTGAATTCATTTGTTCTTGCTCTCGCAAGTCTTGTTTACATAATTACATGTGTTGCAATCAAAAACCATCATTTTTGAATCACACGACGACTTTTGACTTTCATTCCGGGAAATTCTTGATTTCGACGCTTAACGTCTAGTCGCGTAAACTTCCGTCGAATCTTCGTTACTTGTTATTTTTACGTCAAACCAAATGGAATCAATCCATTGGTTGTTCCTTTCAAATTCTAACCATATTAAACATCTAAGTTTTAATGGTTTTCTTCATTACGTTCTTCGTTCTTAATCAATGTTATGATTATGATTTTACGTTTTCTCGCATTCTAACGTTATAAGTTTGATAATCCAACCTTATAACATTGGAGAGTTAATATAACTCATCCGAATCTTCCACTAACATCTTCTAACATCTTTTCGTTCATTAACCATCTTATTATGGTTTAACTTAACCATTTCAAGGTTTTAACATATTTCTTCCTTAACTCCTTAACCATTCACTTATGGTTTCACTTGTTCTTGATTATTAATGATTTAAAGTCCACTAACATTAATCTTCTCACTTTCTTCAATTCATTCTCTATCATTTTTCACTTCTTTATCAATTAAAGAATTTAAAGAAGATGAAAATTAAGTTAACACTTATACCTTATAAGTGTTCTTGCACTCTTAGACTTAGTGTTCTTGACAAAGTCTTAAGCTAACTTCTCTTGCTTCCTTGATTGCATGACCAAGCTTTCCCTCTTCTCTTCTCTTCTCTCTCCATATAGGAGTTGGTGGGATTTTTAAATAACCAAAATATGAATGCCAAGCCTTCTACTTATAGAAGTTGCAAGACCAAGGGCTTAAGGGTCTTTTAGGCCCAACTTCCTCACTATTCCCACCTCCTCACCCTTTCTTTGTGCCCAAGTTTGAGCCCATGTGCTAAACCATGTCCTCCCATATGCTAGCACATGCCCACCTTGTGCTCCCCCATGTCCCCCACATGCAAACATGTGCCATAGGTTGCCCCATGGGTTTAAACCACCCATTCACCCGCCGGTTCGACCCACGGTTAAATTATTAGATTTAATTCAAATTAAATCTATTTTACTTCGTATAAAATTCGTATTATATGTCGTATTAATTCTCGTATCCTCCTCATATTATACTCTTATAATAACTCGTATTATACTCGTATTCATTCCGTATAATAATCATTTATTATTATACGTAAACAATTATTTCATTAAATCACTTTCCTTAACCGTTAGGATTTTAAGTCCCTACGCGAAAACTTCGCTAGCCATAAATGAAATATTATTACATATTCCATCTCATCTCAAAATCCTATCATTACGCGTTTCTCGAAATTTCAAAATAAATTCCTGAACAGAAACGGATGAATAGTGATTTTTGTCATTTTTTTCTCGAGAAAACTTTTCTCGGCTAACTTAACTTTTCACGGTATATTACCGTCAAATCTTTCGACAGAATGTCATTCCGACATTTCGATCTCCTAAAAAGGCTTAGGGTCAAAACCCTAACCTCAAACCCTAACCTTTAGGGTTAAACTCTAACCCTTAAGTTTCGTCTTTTTCTCCGAAATATTTTTATTCTCGAAAACCTTTTATTTTAGTCTTGAAAATTCATACTCGTTCATTCTAGCTCGTAGCCAGAATCCTCCCCATTTCTAATCATCCTATGTCATAGAATGATTAATAACCATATATTACAGAATAATAATCAATAAAATACCTTTTATTAATTATTAATCCTTTAATCTAAATTTCTGGACAATTCAATTTTTCGGGTTGTCACAAAGAACAAGTACCCTTTACCCAGGATTGACGATCTGTTTGATCTGTTGAAGGGGGCGAAGTACTTTTCAAAGATTTACTTGAGAACCGGTTATCACCAACTGAAAGTGAGGGCGGAGGACATTCGAAAGACGGCATTCAGAACTCGGTATGTACACTTTGAGTTTCTGATAATGTCATTCGGATTGACGAACGCACCGGCAATATTTATGGACTTAATGAACAGAGTGTTCAAACAGTATTTGGATAAGTTTGTTGTCGTATTAATCGATGACATTCTGGTGTATTCAGAGACAGAGGAAGAACACGCCGAGCATCTAAGGATAGTGTTGGAGACATTAAGGAGGGAGAAGCTGTATGCAAAATTCTCCAAGTGTGAGTTTTGGTTACAGAGAGTGCAGTTTTTGGGGCACATTATCGACAAGAATGGTGTTTCAGTGGATCCAGCAAAAGTAGAAGCGATTATCAATTGGGAGTTGCCGAAGATGCCAACAGAGATCAGAAGTTTCCTTGGATTAGCGGGATACTATCGAAGATTCATTCAGGATTTTTTGAAGATAGCATCGCCGTTGACCAATCTTACAAGAAAGACGGTAAAGTTTGTTTGGACGGAGAAATGTGAGGAGAGTTTCCTAGAATTGAAGAAGAGGCTTAGTCAAGCACCTGTGTTGGCTTTATCGGACAACACAGGAGGGTTTGTGGTGTATAGTGATGCGTCACACAAGGGTCTTGGCTGTGTACTAATGCAACACGGCAAGGTCATTGCGTACGCTTCACGTCAATTGAAAGATTATGAGAAGGGTTATCTGACTCATGACCTGGAGTTAGCAACAGTAGTTTTTGCCTTGAAGATTTGGAGGCATTATTTGTATGGCGAGAAGTGTGAGATATATACGGATCACAAGAGTCTGAAGTATATCTTCACGCAGAAGGAGCTAAACATGAGGTAGCGCCGATGGCTAGAATTGATCAAAGATTATGATTGTGAGATTCTGTACTATCCAGGCAAAGCAAATGTAGTGGCAGATGCCTTGAGCAGAAAAGGCAGAGAGAAGTTATTGAAGTTAACCATTCAAGAGGAATTGGTGAAGGATTTTGAACGACTAGACTTGGAGGTTAAGTATCCGATGGAGATCAACGAGAAATTATTTACAGTGACTGCGAGTCCAACTTTATTAGATAAGGTTAAAGAGGCACAAGAGAAGGACGAAGATTGCGATAACATCAAGAAGCGATTGGCTGAAGGTGGTGAATTAAAATATAAGATTGATAGCACTGGGTTGCTGAGATTCAAAGGACGAATTTGGGTACCATTAGTACCAGAACTAAGAGAAGAAATTTTGCAAGAAGCATAAAGTACGAGATACTCTATACACCCAGGAAGCACGAAGATGTACCAAGATTTGTGTCACCACTTTTGGTGGCCAAACATGAAGAGAGAGGTTGCAGAATGCGTAAGTAGATGTCTAACTTGTTAGAGAGTTAAGGCAGAGCACCAACGACCAAGAGGGTTATTGCAACAGTTAGAGATTCCAGAGTGGAAATGGAAGCACATCACAATGGACTTTGTGGTGGGACTTCCGACAACGCAAAAAGGGCACGATGCCATATGGGTGATTGTAGATCGTCTTATTAAGTCAGCTCACTTTTTATCGATTAAGTATAGTTTGGACCAGTTAGCCAAATTGTATGTCAAGGAAATTATCTCGAGGCATGGGGTGTCGGTATCTATTGTATCAGATAGAGATCCGCGATTCACGTCAAATTTTTGGAAGAGTCTTCAAGAAAGAATGGGGACACAACTACGAATGAGTATCGCTTATCATCCGCAGACCGATGGGCAGAGCGAGAGAACAATTCAAACACTTAAAGACATGCTCCAAGCTTGTGTGATGGACTTCAAGGGTAGTTGGGAGGATCACCTTCCCTTAGTAGAGTTCGCATATAACAATAGTTATCACGCTAGTATTGGAATGCCACCATATGAAGCGCTATATGGGAGAAAGTGTCGAACACCGTTGTGTTAGGACGAAGTTGGAGAACGTCGATTATTGGGACCAGAATTGGTACAGCAGGCTGTAGAGATTATCAAGGTGATAAGAGAACGACTGGTAGCGACTCAAGATCGCTAGAAGAAGTATGCGGACTTACATCGCAAGAAGAAAGATTTTGATTTGGGAAGCTATGCTTTTCTGAAAGTATCTCCCTGGAAGGGGAAGATTCATTTTGGGAAGAAGGGCAAGTTGAGCCCTAGGTTTATAGGACTGTTCAAGATTCTGAGGCGAGTTGGTGAAGTGCCGTACGAGGTAGCATTACCTCCTGAACTTGAGCACATTCACAACGTGTTTCATGTGTCAGTGTTACGGCCGTATAAACCAGACTACAAGCACGTTATCTGCTATTAACCGATCCAAGTCGAGAAAGACTTATCGTACGAGGAAGTTCCTGTCCAGATACTAGGTAGGAAGGAACAGAAGCTGAGGAATAAGATCATTCATTCCGTCAAGGTTCTCTGCAGGAATCACGCAGTAGAAGAGGCTACGTGGGAACTAGAAGAGAAGATGAAACCGAATTTTCCGTTTTTATTTGAGTAACCTTATTTTTTACAATTCCGAGGACGGAATTTTTATAAGGGGGGAGGGATGTAACGACCATGAATTTTAAACTTCTTATTAATTAAATATGTGATTTAATTTTAACGAGTTAGTTTTGTGAGCTTATTTAAACCTTACGTGGTTATGTGAAATTGCGAAATAATTAAAGGGAGTCACTAATGGTTATTTAAATTAGTGGACTAATCCTAAGACTTTAATATCAGAGAATTGATTGGATTATTAAAAATTAAATATTCAATTTATTTGAATATAGTGGCAAGATTTGAACATATTGATTAATTACAATTATGAGTAATTAATTGATAATGTGTTGATTAATAATTATTATGAACAAATAATAATTTATGAGTAAGAGATTAATAAATATAATAATATTACATTTACTTGATTAATTATTTTATACAAGCATGCGATATGTTAAATATTTAATATATGGCAGTACAAGATGACACATTAATATGTCTATATATTATATATATAGACTATATAGTAAGCTTTATTGCATTCATGTGAGTTGTATAATAATATTGTTTATGTGACATGAAGTGTGTGGATAAACATTCATGTATACCCTATTATCATGTAGTAACATCAATAATCAGTTGTGATTAATAATGATTTCATTAAGTTATTATGATTATAATAATAACAGTTATGGTAATAAATAATGAGCAATACACAATTATATTATATTTGGTGTTAATAGAAAATGTACATGGATTATATGTATGTACACTACTTGATACCTTGTAATTAAGAAATACATTGTATGCCCTTTTAAATCATTGTGACCTATGTTATATGAAATGAATGGTGTATATTTATTATATAACCAAAGTGTATATTATGTATATATATGATATGCCCAATGTGTAGTATTTACAAGTGCTGAGTTATTACATTGTCCCTAAATGAGAGTCCCACCTTCATTTGTGACACCCCCAAATCCGGGTACTTCAATTCCACGAAATTTGGTATTCACTGTACAAATATCATCTATCTATCTACCCATAATAAATGCAAACCATGCAATAGATAGAAGTAAATCCTCCCCTTATGGGATTACAACATCTGAGTAATAAATACAATCCCCTGTCATACTAACCTTAAATATCTGTGCGGAACATAAATAAATAAATAAGTCTTACACAACTTTAACATAAGTCTGAAACATAAACATATAAAAATAAACAACAAGTCTTCATCACTTGTTGACGCCCTTGCCTTTGCTAGTAGAAGGCTCGTCGGACCTTTCGTTCTTAACTGTAATGTTATTATTACGCAAGAGTGAGCACGATTGCCCACAAGTATAATAATACAACAACAATATAATAACTTGCGAGTGAATCAAAGACATCTGAATAAAGAAACTCAACTTTTGACTCAAGAATGAATAACAGGAATCAAAAGAACGTCTGAGGGTCATAAGACCTTGAACTATGTCCTAGGTTGTACAGTTTTTATGCTTTAAACCTTTAACAGTCATAAGACTATGGACTGTACTTCTTGTACTTAGGGGGATCAGCCCTTAGTACTATACTGTGCACAATATCTCAATGCTAAAGTGTAAATAATCCCCTTTATAGGGTTGTTCATCTCAGTTTTGACATCAGAGTCCGCACCAAAGGAAGTTTAGTTTGGATAAGCTCAATAAGTATTCTAGAATTTAGAAAGTACATCAACTATGGACTAGTCGAATAAATAAGGGTTCACTAGTCCTATAAGCTCAACAATAACATCGATATTCAACTTGAATGGTAAATCTCAAGAGTATACAATCGAATAAGTATTATATAACTGAATCATGCTTAAAAGAGTTATAGCATCAAATATGAAACCTTTGAACTTGAACAATTAAAAACAAGAGCTCGCTCGATATAGAACACAAGTCTAAGACTTGATAAATGAATAACTTAGAATGTTAAGAAACTTGCTTAATAATAATAAGTTAGAGATAGGATACTTGTTCAATGTAAAAGTAAAGTTTGAGTTTAGAAAACTTACCTCTTGCACAAGCTACAATTTATAATTCACGTTCTTTATTAAATCCTACATATCAATACGTTCATAATACACATTAATCAATAACTCGATATACGTATCGAATTACACACATCGGTCTTAAGCACGTTATTGGACTATACAATTAACGATTCAAGTCATGTAATTAACTTATTAATTACTCACGTAATATAAGTTATTAACCTCTTATTATATGTTTAATCATGTCTTCATGTTTATTACATTAGGTTCCAATTACATTTCCTGGACTTGAATAATTAAAATCTCATTTCTAGGCAAAATCTGCCAAGTGGCGCTGCAGCTTCACCATTTGAACTAAAAATGGCGCTGCAGCTCCACTGGCACTGCAGCTCGGACTTTAAGCTTAAGTCTGGGGTTGCAGCCCCACTCTTAGGCTTAAAATTGGCGCTGCAGCTCCACACGCCAGTTTCAGAATTCGCAGTTCACGAATAACAGAGAACCAGGCCCAGAATTCACCATTTAATGCTACCACAACAATTTAATTGCTACCCATGAAGTATGGACTTCATAGAAACACTATACAACATTTCTAGCATGATCTTAACATTCTAAATCACGTAATTACACAAGTTATAGCAATCAAATTCACTATTTTTCATACTTTATAAAGTTTTGAAAGAAAAATAAGAAATTCAACGTTACGGATTCGTTATAACACCGAATCCGTTCGTTTAACTTCCGTTTTGTTCGTTTAAACGTGTATAATTATATTACATCATCAATTTAAGTTAAGTAAACGTGTAAGGTATGTAAACTTGGTACATAAGGGCCATATGGGTCATTCTTATGTTCTAAAACATTGAAAATCTCAATTATCGCATAATTACATGAAATTAACCACTGTAATTTATGCATATATGATATACAACATGTTATGAACATTAATTAATATATATATATAGCCATATCATGAACAAATGTAAATTTTCCCATTCTCAGAGAATTTTAAAACACGTAAATGGAAAACTCTGTAACTTTTCAAATCTTTAATTAAAGCATATATTCATGATTTTAATTACTCTAATTCGCATACAAATCATATAGAATTGGATTATACATGCCAATAAACATATATAATCAATTTCTTAACAAATTGGCCATCAAACTCACTTTACAGAGAACTAAAATAACTTTCATGGAGAAGGTATATGAGCATGAACTTAAGAGTTTAGTTTGAAGAATTTACCCTTGCTACTTGTTAAGATGATTCAAGGATAAAGATCCCTCACTGATTCTTCTTTAATTCACTATTTTCCTCACAATTTCTCTCTCAGATTCTCTCTAGCCTTTATCTGATGAAAATAATAGTAATACGTATATGATATAAGATATAAGCTATAAGGTCTAATATGCATATACGTATATAATAGTAGTGGAGTCATGGGTCGTCAGTTAATCCTATAATGGGTTAACTGACCCCAACCCCCAATAAGGCTATGTTTGTTTGTCCCTTATTCCTCCTTTCTATTTAATTTAATTAAAGCTTTTATTGTATAGTTAATTAATGTCACACCCAATTTAATCAAATAATGTTATTTAAATCAATTAAATAAAATAGCATAAATCCACATTAAATCATATAGTCACATAATTAAAATTCTTTTTTATTAATTATGTCAAATCATTAAATCTCTAATTAATTATTAATTTAATTAGAATAACATTATGCTTATTAATTAATATATTAAATCAATTAAGCTCAATTAAATGCATCATTGAATATAAAAATTTCTCCACATTAATTTAATCAATGTAACACATATAATTAAATTAATCTACCACAAATTCATCAATTAATTATTTAACTCAATAATTAAATCATCAAAAAATATTTATTTAATTCAATAAATATTCAAATTAAATTACAAAAATCTCGTTCGTCACATCTTTCCCCCCTTAAAAGGATTCTGTCCTCAGAATCACGGTTCAATTACATATTTCGTCCCGTTACATTCTCCCCCCTTACAAAGATTCTGTCCCCAGAATCGCATACACATAAATTAAATAAATAAATGTGGGTAATTTTTTATCATATATTCTTCGAGTTCCCACGTAGCTTCTTCAGTATTGTGGTTCCTCCAAATTACCTTAACAGAAGGTATAACTTTGTTTATGAGAACTTGTTCTTTCCTATCAACAATCTGAACAGGAATTTCTTCATAGGATAAGTCTTTCTCAAAGTGTAGGGGTTTATATTCGATCACATGCTTGTAATCGGGTTTATAGGGTCGTAAAACTAAAACATGGAAGACGTTGTGGACATTCTCGAACGCCAGAGGTAAGGCTACCTCATACGCAACTTCTCCAATCCGTCGCAGTACCTCAAAAGGTCCAATGAATCTCGGGCTCAATTTTCCCTTCTTACTGAATATGATCTTTCCCTTTCAGGGAGAGACTTTTAAAAATACAAAGCTACCCGATTCAAACTCAACATTTTTACGGTGTGGATCAGCGTATTTCTTTTGCCTATACTGAGCTGCTACCAGTCTTGTTCTGATTACCCTGATTATCTCTGCTGTCTGCTGTACCAGTTCTGGACCTAGTAGTTGTCTCTCGCCAACTTCATCCCAGTATAGCGGGGTTCTGCATTTTCTTTCGTACAACGCTTCGTAAGGCGGCATGCCAATACTAGCGTGGTAATTGTTGTTGTAACCGAATTCCACAAGCTGTAGGTGGTCATCCTAGTTGCCTTTGAAATTCATAATGCATGCTCTCAACATATCTTCCAATGTCTGGATCGTTCTTTCGCTCTGCCCGTCTGTCTGTGGGTGATAAGCTGTACTCATTCTCAACTGTGTCCCCATGCATTCCTGTAGTTGCTTCCAGAAGTTAGATGTGAAGCACGGATCTCTGTCGAAAACAATTGACACCGGAACTCTGTGCCTCCAAACAATCTCTTTCACATATAACCTTGCCAACTGGTCTAAGTTAAATCTGATTTTGATCGGAAGGAAGTGTGCGGATTTCGTCAGTCGGTCAACGATAACCCATACTGCGTCGTAGCCTTTCTGAGTCGTCGGAAGGCCAACCACAAAATCCATTGTAATGTGTTCCCATTTCTATTCTGGGATTTCCAGGGGTTGTAGCAAACCACTCGGCCTCTGATGTTCTGCTTTTACTTTCTGACAGGTCATACACTTTGCAACACACTCAGCAAAATCGCGTTTCAAATTCGGTCACCAGAAGTGCTGTCGAAGGTCCTGGTACATCTTGGTACTACCGGGGTGTATCAAATATCGTGAGCTATGAGACTCGCTCAAAATTTCCACTTTAATATCTGGCACTGACGGTACCCAAACTCTGTTCTCAAATCTCAGTAGTCCCTCACTGTCTATCTTGAATCTCGGTTTGGTTCCTTCAGATATCTTTTTCTTAACCTTCTCACATTCTTCGTCCTGAAGTTGAGCTTCTTTAACTTTATCCAATAGGGTTGTACCAGTTTGCATCTGAAACAACTTCTCGTCAATCTCCATCGGATACTTCACTTCCAATTCCAGCTTTTCCATTGCTGAAATTAGCTCTTCCTGAGCAGTCAGCATCATCAATTTCTCCCGACCCTTTCTGCTTAAGGCGTCGGCATCCACATTAGCCTTACCCGGATGGTATAAGATTTCACAGTCATAGTCCTTAATTAACTCCAGCCACCTTCTCTGGCGCATATTCAAGTCCTTATGTATAAAAATATATTTCAGACTCTTGTGGTCTGTATATATTTCACACTTCTCCCCATAGAGATAGTGTCTCCAAATGTTCAAAGCAAATTCCACTGCAGCTAACTCCAAGTCATGGGTCGGATACCCCTTCTCATAGTCTTTCAATTGTCGTGACACATATGCAATGACCCTACCGTTTTGCATAAGCACACAACCAAGTCCTTTATGCGACGCATCACTATATACCACAAAATTTCCTGTGTCGTCTGAAATAGATAATACAGGTGCTGAACTCAACCTCTTCATAAGTTCTTGGAAGTTTTCCTCACACTTCTCCGTCTAAACGAATTTCACCGATTTCCTAGTCAAATTCGTCAGCGGAGTTGCGTTCTTGGAAAAGTCCTAAATGAATCTTCTATAATAACCTGCCAATCCAAGAAAACTCCTCACTTCTGACGGTGTTTTCGGCTGATCCCAGTTCATCACAGCTTCGACTTTAGAGGGATCTACCGAAATTCCGTCCTTGTCGATCACATGTCCAAGAAATTGTACTATTTCAATCCAGAATTCACATTTCAAAAATTTGGCATACAACTTCTCTCTTCTCAACGCCTCTAATGTTAACTTCAGATGTTCTACATGTTCTTCCTTGGTCTTCGAGTATACCAAAATCTCATCGATAAAGACCACCACGAATTTTTCCAAAAACGGCTTGAACACTCCATTCATTAAGCCTATGAATACTGCAGGAGCATTCGTTAGACCAAATGACATCACCAGAAATTCCTAGTGACCATATCGAGTCCTAAATGCTGTCTTCGGGACATCCTCTGGCCTCACCTTCAGTTTATGATAACCACTCCTCAAGTCTATCTTCGAAAAGTACCTTGCTCCCTTCAATTGATCAAACAGATCATCGATCCTCGGTAATGGATATCTATTCTTAATGGTGACCTTATTCAGTTCTCTGTAGTCGATGCAAAGCCGCATCGTCTCGTCCTTCTTCTTCACAAACAACACCAGCGCTCCCCACGGCGATACGCTCGGTTGGATATACTTCTTGTCCAGTAACTCTTGCAGTTGTACCATTAACTCTTTCATCTCTACCGGAGCCATCCGGTATGGTGCTTTTGATATTGAAGCCGTCCCTGGCGCTAAATCGATCACGAACTCAACCTCTCTGTCTGGTGGAAGTCCTGGCAGATCATCCTGAAATACTTCTATGAAGTCCCTCACGACTGGTATATCTTCCACTTTTGGGTTTTCTTTACGACTATCGACTATGTAGGCTAAATATCCTACACAGCCTTGTCTTAACAACTTCCTGGCTTAAATCATCATCAGACAACTCGATTGTCTAGGCAGTTTGCTGCCATAAAACATAACCTTTAACGGGGTCATAAGGTTGATACACTTCCTCTGGCAATCAATTACAGCCCCATAATTGACTAGCTAATCCATTCCCAGAATAACATCGAATTCCCCAAGTCTAATCGGGATAAGATCTACGTTCATAATGTTACCCTTAATATCCACCCTACAGTTCTTGTGTACATACTTAACAGGGATCACTTCTCTATTCGCAATCTCTATGTTCATGGGGTATTCTAACTTGTCCATAGGCAATTCTAAGTTCTTAGCAAAGTCATCGGATATAAATGAACAAGTAGCACTCGAATCAAATAGTACATAAGCATTAACTTTATTGATCAGAATGATACCTGACACCACATCGCTAGACTGTACAGCATCCTGCACGGTCATGTTGAAGGTTCTGGCGGTTAGTCGGTTGGTTGGTCGGACCTTTCGTTCTTAACTGCAATGTTATTATTATGCAAGAGTGAGCACGATTGCCCACAAGTATAATAATACAACAACAATATAATAACATGCGAGTGAATCAAAGACATCTAAATAAAGAAACTCAACTTTTGACTCAAGAATGAATTACAGGAATCAAAAGAATGTCTGAGGGTTATAAGACCTTGAACTATGTCCTAGGTTGTAAAGTTTTTATGCTTTAAACCTTTAACAGTCATAAGACTATGGACTGTACTTCTCATACTTAGGGGGATCAGCCCTTAGTACCATACTGTGCACAATATCTCAACGCTAAAGCGTAAATAATCCCCTTTACAGGGTTGTTCATCTCAGTTTTAACATCAGAGTCCGCACCAAAGGAAGTTTGGTTTGGATAAGCTCAATAAGTATTCTAGAATTTAGAACGTATATCAACTATAGACTAGTCGAATAAATAAGGGTTCACTAGTCCTATAAGTTCAACAATAACATCGATATTCAACTTGAATAGTAAATCTCAAGAGTATATAATCGAATAAGTATTGTATAGCTGAATCATGCTTAAAAGAGTTATAGCATCAAATATGAAACCTTTGAACTTGAACAATTAAAAACAAGAGCTCGCTCGATATAGAACACATGTCTAAGACTTGATAAATGAATAACTTAGAATGTTAAGAAACTTGCTTAATAATAATAAGTTAGAGATAGGATACTTGCTCAATGTAAAAGTAAAGTTCGAGTTTAGGAAACTTGCCTCTTGCACAAACTACAATTTATAATTCACGTTCTTTATTAAGTCCTACATATCAACACGTTCACAATACACATTAATCAATAACTTGATATACGTATCGAATCACACACATCGGTCTTGAGCACGTTATTGGACTATATAATTAACGATTCAAGTCATGTAATTAACTTATTAATTACTCACGTAATATAAGTTATTAACCTCTTATTATATGTTTAATCATGTCTTCATGTTTATTACATTATGTTCCAATTACATTTCCTGGACTTGAATAATTAAAATCTCATTTCTAGGCAAAATCTGCCAAGTGGCGCTGCAGCTTCACCATTTGAACTAAAAATGGCGCTGCAACTCCACTGGCGCTGCAGCTCGGACTTTAAGATTAAGTCTGGAGCTGCAGCTCTACTGACGCTGCAGCCCCAATCTTAGGCTTAAAGCTGACGATGCAGCTCCACTGGCGCTGCAACCCCACTCTTAGACTTAAAGTTGGCGCTGCAGCTCCACACGCCAGTTTCAGAATCCGCAGTTCACGAATAACAGAGAACCAGGCCCAAAATTCACCAATTAATGCTACCACAACAATTTAATTGCTACCCATGAAGTATGGACTTCACAGTAACACTATACAATATTTCTAGCATGATCTTAGCATTCTAAATCACGTAATTACACAAGTTATAGCAATCAAATTCACTGTTTTTCATACTTTATAAAGTTTTGAAAGAAAAACAAGAAATTCAATGTTACGGATTCGTTATAACACCGAATCCGTTCGTTTAACTTCCGTTTTGTTCGTTTAAACGTGTATAATTATATTACATCATCAATTTAAGTTAAGTAAACGTGTAAGGTATGTAAATTTGGTACATAAGGGCCATATGGGCCATTCTTATGTTCTAAAACTTTGAAAATCTCAATTACCACATAATTACATGAAATTAACCACTGTAATTTATGCATATATGATATACAACATGTTATGAACATCAATTAATATATATATAGCCATATCATGAACAAATGTAAATTTTTCCATTCTCAGAGAATTTTAAAACACGTAAATGGAAAACTCTGTAACTTTTCAAATCTTTAATTAAAGCATATATTCATGATTTTAATTACTCTAATTCGCAGACAAATCATATAGAATTGGATTATACATGCCAATAAACATATATAATCAATTTCTTAACAAATTGGCCATCAAACTCACTTTACAGAGAATCATGGAGAAGGTATATGAGCATGAACTTAAGAGTTTAGTTTGAAGAATTTACCCTTGCTACTTGTTAAGATGATTCAAGGATAAAGATCCCTCACTGATTTTTCTTCAATTCACTATTTTCCTCACAATTTCTCTCTCAGATTCTCTCTAGCCTTTCTCTGATGAAATTAATATTAATACGTATATGATATAAGATATAAGATATAAGGTCTAATATGCATATACGTATGTAATAGTAGTGGAGTCATGGGTCGTCAGTTAATCCTATAATGGGTTAACTGACCCCAACCCCCAATAAGGCTTTGTTTGTTTGTTCCTTATTCCTCCTTTCCATTTAATTTAATTAAAGCTTTTATTGTATAGTTAATTAATGTGACACCCAATTTAATCAAATAATGTTATTTAAATTAATTAAATAAAATAGCATAAATCCACATTAAATCACATAGTCATATAATTAAAATTCTTTTTTATTAATTATGTCAAATCATTAAATCTCTAATTAATTATTAATTTAATTAGAATAACATTATGCTTATTAATTAATATATTAAATTAATTAAGCTCAATTAAATGCATCATTGAATATAAAAATTTCTCCACATTAATTTAATCAATGTAACACATATAATTAAATTAATCTACCACAGATTCATTAATTAATTATTTAACTCAATAATTAAATCATCAAAAAATATTTATTTAATTCAATAAATATTCAAATTAAATTACAAAAATCTTGTTCGTCACATCATTTCTCCTTCACGTGGCTACACTACTCTACTCATTTTCTCAAAATCAGCAACCTTAGCTAGCAATGATAATGGGGGAGTGGAGAATATGATGAGAATCACCAACTACTCACCTACCATTCCTTACCCATTGTATAATCTAGTTTTCCATTGTTTTGCAAAGTAATGGACTGGTTATCCATTTGTCTATATAAGAGCTCTCCTCCTTCATAATTAACATTGCTGAGATTTTTCTCTAAGTATAGAATTGAGCTTGTATTCTGAGATTTCAATTGAGTTGAGGGAGAGAAATATTGCAGCTAATGCATTCCATAGCAGAGGTATAATCACTACCATTCTTGTTCTTCATTTTCTGTAAACTTCTAAGTTCCTAATTCTTGATTTGATCATAGATTGAGTAATTGAGTGTTTGGAAATGCTTATTTGTTACTATATTAGCCTACAAGTGTAATAGAACTGTTTTACATTGTGGCTGGAATGAAATCTCGTATGAAAATTTTGAGTTGGGCTAGGAACTGCCAAAACTGCACAGCTTATGGACTGGCCGCCAGCCTGCGAAGCTGCGCCAGTATTGCACTGGCCAGCGGCGCAGCTACGCCAAGGTCTGTTCTTGATTTTGGTTTCTGTTTCGTTTTCAGTCCATGCTATCTTGATGGTACCTTGTTAGAGCAAGCATGAAAACTTATTTAGCACACACATATAAGTATATTCACGTAGTATGAGTAAGTATTACAATGTTAGTACACATGATTGACGCAACACTTATAATATTAAAATGAAACTTATAGTTTAGATTGTGAACTTAGACACGTAAGTAGCATGTGCTTATTCTGATTTCTAGAACACGATCGTATGATCTATATAGACATGAGCACTAAGTCTAAAGTGGTTAAACACAATAGCATGCACGATTGCAAGATTTCTACGATTTCAAAGAAAGAAACTTAAGAACTTTGAAAAATGAACTTGACCAAGGCTAGTATCTTTTAGATTCTGACCATATGAGGACGTTTATGTGGTTTAAATATGTGTTTCTAATGCATATGAAATATATATCAAGATACCTTGTTTATACTAAATGACCTTTATGGGCTTAGTGAAATTTTTAAAAGAGAACTTAAGATTTGAAAGTTAAATAACATCAAATACCATGTGAGTCATGTTGTGAGCATACAAGCACAAGTATTAAGATTTTATTATGCCTATAGACGTATTGACATGAACCTCATTTGTTTATTTACAAATTTCACATGTGCATGCTAAATCATAGAAAATGAACTTCAAGTATGAACTACGTGATTAAAGTATATGTGTGTAGTATACTCGAGTATACATATTAAGTATTGTTTAGCCTCGTTATAAGATAGTATGACCGGAGTAGCGAACCTTTGAAGTATGAACTTGTTTAACTTAAGGTTTACCGGCATGAAAACATATGACTTTGAATTGGATTAGGATGAGCATACTAGATTCGAACTCAAGTTTATAAAACTTATAAGCATGTGTGTTGATTTATAACTTGAAGTGCTATGTGTTCAAGCCTATATTGATTCATAGTTACTAGATAATCTAAAGTTATTAAATCTAAGACATGAGTAGATTGACTTACGTGAACTATGTGCTAGAATTATATGATAAGTAAATGTTTGTTAAGTGTAGACTCATATTAGTTTACACATACTAATTAAGAGACCGACTTATTAATGTTAGGTCATTTCAACGCAGTTTAATTAAATCTAGAACTTATTTGTAGCTGAACAATCAGGCAAGTATCCGTACCCTACTTTTATTGTGTTGCAAGTATTCTAAAACCATGCATTACTTTATTTGATAAATCTTGTGAGCAAGTTCTTTTGAACTCGTTCTTGTATTATTATTTTCAAGTTCTATAACTTACACAAACTCTTTATTGTGCAAGTTTCATATCCTTCTCCTATTGTCTTGAGCAGGATTATTGTTGAATTGAAAGTTGTTTATTTAAGCTTGAACTTTATTTCCAAACATGCATTAGGTGGTTTAATTTCTTTACAATTATTCCACATCGATCTTATTGATATTCGCACTTGGTGCACTTGAGTTCGTACGGTCTTGGACTTGTACCTTATTTAAAGTTCTATAATTCTTGAACTACGTCAGATAGAGTCTGAACCCTTGTTCGGTCAGACAATTGTATGAAGTTTTATAAAAGCTATCTAGACCAATTGATGGTATAGATTATTAGACTGAAAAGAACACCCTTTATATATAGGGGAGTACCCCAGGTATCTAGTATAAAGATACAAACAGCAGAGTTGAATGTTATGCATATACATGGCGTACGCGAGGCTGATCCCCTCAAGTACTTATTCTGTAGCCAGTAACCAAAGGGTCAATCAACTATTGATTCCATTGGAGTTTTATAGTTTGAAGTCTACTTGACTATCAGTTATTCTAAAAGCAATCATTATTCTTGCTTCCGATATTTATATTGTTGAATTCATTGTCAGATATTTTCTATTCATCTTGATATATACTTTATTATTGTATTTAAACTTGCTGAGCAAACTTGCTGCTCATTCTTGGTATATCATGACTGTAACGATTGTGATTTTATATAATAATTTAAAATATTTATTGAGTTAAATAAATATTTTATGTGATTTATTTATTGAGTTAAGTAAATAAATCATGTGATTTATGGAGTGATTTAATTAAGTGTTATATATTAATTAAATGAATGTGTAATATTTATTTAATTAATGTATATTAATTTTATATTATAGTTCTAATTTAATTGAGAAAATTGAAATAGTTGAATTATGTGATGAAGTGTTACATGAATTATAATTAGCGAGTAATTATAATTATGTGACAATTTTATGTGATTAATTGATGTTAGATTTAATTGATTAAATTAGTTGATTAATATTTAATTGATTAAAATATTACATTAAGGTATGTGTTAAAATTATTTGTTAAAATAAAAAAAAGGATTTTAAATAATTTTAAACAAACAAGGCCCTTGTTTTTGTTTTAAAGGAATGTTGCCAAACAGAGCCCTTACACTAGCTTAAATCTAAATTACCTAAACCATGGTTAATTTAATAAAATTAGTTTTAAAAACTACATGTTACCAAACATAGCCTTGTGGCTTTTGAATTTTGTAACAGCTAATTTAAATTATAGTATTAAGTAATAGTTAATACGTATTAGTGATATATCAGTTATATATTGTTCCTATACTACGTTAGATTAGAAGTTAGTCTGTATAGCTAAAAATAAAAAGAGAAAAGAAGAGCAGAGAAGTTAGAGAAGAGAAGAAAGAAGAAACTTGTGAATGCTAGAGTTAATCTTTGTATTCTTCTCCAATCATCAAAAAGGTAATTACTATATTATAGTTTTAAAGAATTGTAATTAGTTGTTTTTCCTTGTTTTGGATTTCTGTAAATTTAGTTTTATGTGAATTTCATGAAATTGTAAAATCATGAATTTAATATATGTATTGTATCCATGTGTTGATTGTAGTAATTGTATGACATAAGAGGATTTTCAGAAATCAAATTACAGTAGAAAAATATTTTAACAGAAAATTTATATTTATATGAGTACATATGGAATTTCATGAGTGTGGTTAATTTTAATTGAGAAATTCATGTAATTGATAAGTGTTAATATGCTTATTAAGTAATTACTTGATGTTATCTTCAACTTCGTATATAATGCATATATATAAGTTTGAATTGATGAAGAAAAATAGTTACAGTAGATTATTTTTGAGAAAATATGAGTTTTCATGTAAATGGCCAAATTGGATTTTAAAAACTTGTGATTATCATTATTTAGATGGTTATTATGTTGTAGAAACATGTTGTGTTATGTATTATTGCTTATGTATGGAGTTATAGTGGCTACGTTACTATAATTTTTCATTTGTTGGCTTGTATGGGATGTTCGGTAAAGCAGAGAAGTGTGGTTGTCTGCGTCTGGCCGAGTTTCTGCGCAGCTGCGTCGGCAGCAAGGCCAGGAGCAGTGCAGCTGCGCCGCTTGCCTTTCCCAGATCCTTACCCAGCGCAGCTGCGCCGGTGTCAAGGCAAAGGGCTGCGCAGTGCACAGTACAGTGGCAGTGAGTTTTAATCAAGTGTGCAGTGTGTTTTTATGTTTTCATTACATTATTGCTAAGATAATGAGCATGTATCTAGCTGCTATAACATGTGTTAACATGAAGTTGATAATTTCATAATTCGAGAAAAAGAAAGTTTTGAAAACTTAATATAGTATTTAAATTATAAGATATAATTGTTTAACAGTAAAATAAGTTACTTAATTATAATTTGATTAATTATAATTAAGAGTAAATGTTTAATTTAAATTATAATTATGTGAAATTATAATGTATAGAAGTTGATTTATTGTAATCAATTAGATGTTAATTTAAATTACAATTTATGTAATTATAATTTAATAAATGCATGATTATTATAAATTATAATTGATAAATACATGATTAATTGTAAATTGTGTAATTATAATGCATGATATAGTTTAATTAACTATTAATTATGAAATTTTGATAATTTAAGAGGTAATTATAATTGAGTAATTATAATTAGATTAAGTGTTTAAATTATAATTGTTTAATTATAATTTAGCTAAAATACATAATTGGTTTAATTATGTGAAGATGTATGTGATGTAATTAACTATGTGATAGTTGATTACTATTATTTATTTAATTAGAGTGAGTTAACCATGAGGGTTAACCACTTATGTGAATTAGTTATGTGTTAACTAATTTATGTTATTGTGATTAAATATATATGTGTAGGAAGTATTAAAGTACGTGAATTGAGTTAAGTAGCTTGCGCTTGAGGCAAGTTTTCTAAACCCTAATCTTGTATTAATTTTATGCAAGTCTTCTAAACCCTAAACTCGCTATTTCTACGCAAGTTCTTTGATGTTCATATTTTTATTGTTGAGAATGTCCTTTTCATTTCTGTACTGGAAAATTATTTACTTAACCGAAGAGATCTTGACTTATTGTTCAAGTAAGATCAAGTTTATTATTTTAAATGCTTTAAGTTTACTTCTAAAGCATATGTTAATTCATAATTCTTTTATTTATGAATTATTGGAAGTCGATTCAACTAATCCTTAGTTGATGAACGTGAATTCTAAATTACCATTGTAAGCTTATCCAAATCAAACTTTCTTTGGTGCGAACTAGAATTCAAATTACTAAGTTGAACAACCCTAATTATTAGGGGAGGTTGGTACGCATAGCGTTAAGATGTTTGTGCACAATACATGGTACAAAGGGCTGATCCCCCTAAGTACGAGTTGAGGTCCATAGTCTTATTGACTGTTAAAGGTTTAAATAGAAATATTTATAACCTAGGACAAGAAGAGTTCAAAGCTCTTATAACCCTCAGATAAATTCTATATTCGAATTTTGATATTGATAGAGAATTATTATTCAATTCTTTATTGTTGAAGTAAGCTAAGTTATTCAGATCTATGTAAAGATATTCTTTCATGTATTTATTATTGTTAAACTCCAGTAAGCTGTTGTTTGCTCACTCTTGCATTAAATAACAATTGCAATTAAAGTTGATAACGTTGATGCCCCGTCTACGAGTAAAGGCAAGGGAAAGATGAACAAGTGAAGATTTGTTTAATTATTTTGAAATGATTGTAATAATTTTAGGTCATGTTTTATTCCGCACTTTATTGTTTATGTCAAGGATAGAGTAACCCTGGGATTGAGTTTTGAGAAGGTTGTAACCCTTGTTTTAAGGGAGATTTTATTATTTTGAATTAAGGTTGTAATTCATTTTGAGATATATTGGGTAAAGGTATGTTATAGATAGAAAGTGAACACCAAATCATGTGAAAACGAAGTACCTGGATTTGGGGGTGTCACAATGACTTCTATTGCAGTTAAGCCTGAGACTTCAGGGAAGGACAAGGGTAAAAGAAAGATGTAGGAATAGTTTGCAAGGAGCAGACTTTGCTTTATGATTAGTTTAATTACTGCTATGTAATATGAACCCTAATGATTATTCTAGGGTATGTTTGTATGTTGTATTAAGGCTATCGAATCTTGGGACTAGTAACACCTTTTGAATGAACGACATACGTTTATTATATTCCATATTTAGTTATTGTATGTTGTTTAGAGGTGGATATTTGTATTGTATCGTGACGACCGAATCGGGGTTAAAGAACCCGGATTTGGGGGTGTCACAAATTCAGGTTGCTGGATTGAAGGATTAGTGAATTCAAATTGGAGAATTTATAAATCCAGGTTGCTGGATCGAAGGATTAGTGAATCTAGCATTAGTGAATCCAGGTTGCTGGATTGAAGGATTAGTGAATCTAGGTTGCTGGATTACAAGATTAATGAATTCAAGTTGCTGGATTGTAGGACAGTTGAATCTTGGATTGCTGGATTGGAGGTCAGTTGAATGGCAAGTGACCTAGGAGATGCACAGTGGAACCTGATACATATGGAGGTTGATAGAGATGCTGCTCGATTTGAACTGGCAAAGCTGAAGCATGATATCCAGGAGGAGTCGAGGAAGCGTGCCAGAGCTGAAGAGTCAAGCTTGAGAGCTAATCAACGAGCCGATCGAGCTGAAGGTGAAGCTGAAGCCAAGAGGGCCAAGCTGAGGGAAACAGAATATGCCTTCCATACATCAATAGAAAGAGCTCAGGACCGTGTTTTCTACTACCCAGCTCAGTTCCAAGGTTTACCATGGTATATGGTGGACCGAAGAACGGCATTTCGGGTAATGGAAGAGGAACGCAGAGAGGCTGTGCGATGTATTAATATGCCTAGGCAGTAGTAGAGTTGGTTTATGTGTTGCTTTTTGTAGTAAATAAAGTAAATCCCATAATTTGAGATAAGAATGGGATGAGTTAATAATATAATCCTGCAACTTTTCCAGTTTAGGAAGGATGGTGCAAATGGCAGAAATGCTATCTGATTGATGTCTTTAAAACTACGACTAATGAATAAAAGAAGTCTATTGACGTGCTTGGTGTTCTATGTGAACTGAATTATTTAGAACGTTTAAGTATGAACTGGAATACTTAATAGTTGAATAAAGGGTCTAATAATAATATTTTCTTAATAGAAAATGCCTCCTAGAAGAAGAATAACACGTCAAAACCCCGAGGGTTCGACAAACAACAATAACAATGGGACGAATCCCAACTCGGTTCAGCAGTTGGTGAACCTGTTGACTAGAGCTCTTGCAAATCAGCCGCAAGTACAGGGAACAACGTTCAAGGAATTCAAGGCAGTAGGACTGCCTGAGTTCAAAGGATCGACTAATCCTATCGAAGCTCAGACATGGGTTATGGAAATGGAGAAGGTCTTCGACGTAGCCCGAGTAGGTGAAGACCAGAAGACAGTGTTCGCGGCTTTCATGTTGAAGTCGGATGCTAGCTTTTGGTGGCAGGCTAACAAGACCCGAGAGGGAGAGAGAGTCATCACGTGGGAACGTTTCAAAGAAATGTTCTACGAGATGTACTTTCTAGTGAGTTCCCAGGACCAGATGGAGGTCCAATTCCTAGAACTTAAGCAAGGAGGGATGACGGTGTTCGAGTATGCCGCTAAGTTCAACGAGTTGGCCAGGTTCGCTACTCACCAGGTCAGCACTGACGCTAAGAAAGCGAAAAGGTTTGAGCGAGGACTGAAGCCCTGGCTCTACAGCAAGGTTTCCATGTTCCAGCTGAACACTTTGCGACTGTACTAGAGAAGGACATACTTGCTGAGGGAGGAAGCGAAGCGGTGACGAAGTTCAACCAAGATAAGAAAAAGAAGAATGAGGCAGAAACCAAGTCTAGGGGTAGCAGCACTGTGAACCAGAAGAGGAAATGGAATTACAACACCTCTGCTGGGAGTCAGCAAGGAAGCTAGCAGAAGAGGAAGTTCGAAGCATGTGCTACATGCGGTAAGAATCATACTGGCGTGTGCATGAAGGGGAAGCGGGTGTGCTTCAACTGTGGTCAAGAAGGCCACATTGCACCTAATTGCCCAAACCCGAAGATGGGATCTTGCTTTACATGTGGATCCAAGGATCACATGGCTCGCAACTGCCCTAAAAAGCTGATAGCAGGGTCAACAGGGAGCGGAGGGAATGGAAGCGGCAGTTCCGTGACTATTGCTGCACCATTGCAAGCTGTTCGACCCACTGCACGGACATTCAATATGACGGTGCAGGATGCTATGCAATCAAAAGACGTGGTGTCAGATATTATTTCGGTCAATAGTATAAATGCATATGTATTATTTAATTCGGGTGCTACTTGTTCATTTATATCTGATAATTTTGCTAAAACCCTAGACTTACCTGTAGAAGAGTTAGTTTACCCCTTGAACATAGAGATTGCGAATAGGGAAGTTATTCCTGTTAGGTGTGTTTATAAGAACTGTAGACTGGACATTAAGGGTCAGGAGCTTAGAGTAGATTTAATTCCGATAAAACTTGGGGAATTCGACGTTATACTGGGTATGGATTGGTTGTTCAACCATGGGGCGATAATCGACTGTCAGAAGAAGTCGGTAAACCTTACGACTACGTCGAAGTTAGTGTTCTATGGTAGCAAATCGCCTAAACAAGCGAGTTGTTTGACGATTATGCAAGCCAAGAAACTTCTGACGCAAGGCTGTGTGGGATACCTAACCTACATAGTAGATACGCGTAAGGAAAGCCCGAAGGTGGAGGAGATATCGGTAGTTAAGGAGTTTGTGGATGTTTTTTCGAGCGAATTGCCTGGACTTCTGCCAGATAGGGAGACAGAGTTCGTGATCGATTTAGCGCTGGGAACTGCTTCGATTTCAAAGGCTCTGTACAGAATGGCTCCAGTCGAGATGAAGGAACTGATGGTTCAACTGCAAGAATTACTAGACAAGAAGTATATCTAATCGAGTGTTTCACCGTGGGGAGCGCCTGTTTTGTTTGTTAAGAAGAAAGATGGATCGATGCGTCTTTACATTGATTATAGGGAGTTGAATAAAGTTACGATCAAGAATAGGTATCCTTTACCTAGGATCGATGACTTGCTTGATCAACTGAAAGGTGCGAGGTGCTTCTCGAAAATCGATTTGAGAAGCGGGTATCATCAATTGAAGGTGAGGAAGGAAGATATACCTAAAATGGCTTTTAGGACTCGATATGGTCATTACGAGTTCTTGGTAATGTCATTTGATCTCACGAATGCCCCAGCTACATTTATGGATTTAATGAACAGGGTGTTTAAGCCATTTCTGGACAAGTTCGTGGTAGTGTTCATAGATGACATCCTGGTTTATTCCAAGACCGAGGAGGAGCATACTGAACACTTACGACTAACCTTAGAAGCCCTGAGACGAGAGAAGCTTTACGCTAAATTCTCGAAGTGCAAATTTTGGTTGGAACGTGTGCAATTTCTTAGCCACGTGATTGACAAGGATGGTATTTCGATAGATCCGTCGAAGGTTGAAGCTGTTATGAACTGGGAACAGCCGAAGACACCATCTGAAGTGAGGAGTTTCTTGGGATTGGCAGGTTAATTTCATAGATTTATCCAAGACTTTTCTAGAATCGTAACTCCGGTGACGAATTTGACTCGTAAAATAGTTAAGTTTGTTTGGACGGAGAAGTGTGAGGAGAGTTTTCAAGAGTTGAAGAAGAGGTTGAGTACTGCGCCTGTATTGTCTTTACCGGATAGTTCGGAGAATTTCATAGTATATAGCGATGCCTCACATAAAGGATTAGGATGTGTGTTGATGCAGAGCGGCAAAGTCATTGCCTATGCGTCACGTCAGCTAAAAGATTATGAGAAGGGGTATCCAACCCATGATCTAGAATTGGCGGCAGTAGTATTTACCCTAAAGATTTGGAGGCACTACTTATATGGAGAAAAGTGTGAAATATACACAGATCACAAGAGTCTGAAGTATATATTTACCCAGAAGGATTTGAACATGCGCCAAAGAAGATGGTTGGAACTGATTAAAGACTACGATTGCGAGATACTTTACCATCCGGGTAAAGCTAACGTTGTCGCTGACGCTTTGAGCAGGAAAGGTCGGGAGAAGCTGAACGTGTTAACTGATTAGAATCGATTAATAGAACAGATGGCTAGATTGGAGTTGGAGGTGAAATTTCTGAAGGAATCAGATGAGATGTTGTTTCAAGTAACCACTGGTTTTACTCTAGTAGACAAAGTGAAAGAAGCACAACTTCATGATGAAGAATGTAAGAAGATTTGGAGGAGGATAACCAATGGCGAAGAGTTCAAGTTCAAGATCGATAATGAAAGTCTGTTACGGTTTGAAGGTAGAATCTGGGTACCACCAGTACCTGAGGTTAAAGAGGAGATTCTGAGCGAAGCTCATAGTTCTAGATATTCTATTCATCCCGGGAGTACGAAGATGTACCAGGATCTCAGGCATCATTTCTGGTGGCCGAATATGAAGAGAGATGTGGCTGAATGCGTTACGAAATGCTGAACGTGTCAGAAAGTTAAAGCAGAACACCAGAGACCTAGTGGTTTGCTACGACCATTAGAAATCCCAGAGTGGAAGTGGGAACACATCATGATGGATTTCGTGGTAGGTCTTCCAACGACTCAGAAGGGATTTGATGTGATATGGGTTATAGTGGATCGATTGATGAAGTCAGCCCACTTTCTGCCGATCAGGGTTAAGTACAACTTGGATAAGCTAGCGAAGCTATACGTGAAGGAAATTATTTCTGGATATGGTGTTCCGGTGTCGATTGTGTCCGACAGAGATCCACGTTTTACGTCGAATTTCTGGAAGCATTTGCAAGAAAGTCTGGGAACGCAATTGCGAATGAGTACAGCATATCATCTTCAGACTGATGGACAGAGCGAGAGAACGATTCAGATGCTAGAGGATATGCTGAGAGCTTGTGTGATGGACTTCAAAGGAAGCTGGGAGGATCATCTACCGTTGGTGGAGTTCGCCTACAACAATAGTTATCATGCGAGTATTGGCATGCCGCCTTACGAATCATTATAAGGCAGAAAATGCAGAACTCCTTTGTGCTGGGATGAAGTCGGTGAATGTCAATTGTTGGGACCAGAATTGGTACAATAAACCGCTAAAATTGTGAAGCTGATCAGAACGAGATTAATTGCTGCTCAAGACAGACAAAAGAAGTATGCCGATCTTCATCGACAGAATCGAGAATTCTTATCAGGAAGTTTCGTTTTCCTGAAGGTATCTCCTTGGAAAGGGAAAATTCGATTGGGTAAGAAGGGGAAGCTGAGTCCCCGATTTATTGGGCCTTTTGAGGTACTACGAAAAGTGGGCAAGGTTGCTTACGAGATTGCATTACCTCCGGAGCTCGAGAATATACATAATATCTTTCATATTTCTATGTTAAGACCTTACAAGCACGATTATAAACATGTGATAGAGTATGAACCTTTGCAATTTGATAAGGACTTAACATATAAAGAAGTGCCTATTCAAATAGTTGATAGAAAGGAACAAGTACTTAGGAATAAAGTGATACCTTCTGTTAAGGTAATCTGGAGGAACCACAGTGCTGAAGAAGCTACGTGGGAGCTCGAAGATCTTATGATAAAATCTTATCCGCATTTATTTGCTTAGTAACCCCATGTATACTGATTCTGGGGACAGAATCCTTTTAAGGAGGAAAGAATGTAATAGACAAGAATTTTTTTTATGTGTGATTCTAGGGACATAATCCTTTTAAGGAGGGAAGATTGTAACGATTGTGATTTTATATAATAATTTGAAATATTTATTGAGTTAAATAAATATTTTATGTGATTTATTTATTGAGTTAAGTAAATAAATCAGGTGATTTATGGAGTGATTTAATTAAGTGTTATATATTAATTAAATGAATGTGTAATATTTATTTAATTAATGTATATTAATTTTATATTATAGTTCTAATTTAATTGAGAAAATTGAATTAGATGAATTATGTGATGAAGTGTTACATGAATTATAATTAGCGAGTAATTATAATTATGTGATAATTTTATGTGATTAATTGATGTTAGATTTAATTGATTAAATTAGTTGATTAATATTTAATTGATTAAAATATGACATTAAGGTATGTGTTAAAATTATTTGTTAAAATAAAGAAAAAGGATTTTAAATGATTTTAAACAAACAAGGCACTTGCTTTTGTTTTAAAGGACTGTTGCCAAACAGGGTCCTTACACTAGCTTAAACCTAAATTACCTAAACCATGGTTAATTTAATAAAATTAGTTTTAAAAACTACATGTTGCCAAACATAGCCTTGTGGCTTTTGAATTTTGTAACTGTTAATTTAAATTATAGTATTAAGTAATAGTTAATACGTATTAGTGATATATCAGTTATATATTGTTCCTATACTACGTTAGATTAGAAGTTAGTCTGTATAGCTAAAAACAAAGAGAGAAAAGAAGAGCAGAGAAGTTAGAGAAGAGAAGGAAGAAGAAACTTGTGAAGGCTAGAGTTAATCTTTGTATTCTTCTCAAATCATCTAAAAGATAATTACTATATTATAGTTTTAAAGAATTGTAATTATTTGTTCTTCCTTGTTTTGGATTTCTGTAAATTTAGTTTTATGTGAATTTCATGAAATTGTAAAATCATGAATTTAATATATGTATTGTATCCATGTGTTGATTGTAGTAATTGTATGACATAAGAGGATTTTCAGAAATCAAATTACTGTAGAAATATATTTTAACAGAAAATTTATATTTATATGAGTTCATATGGAATTTCATGAGTGTGGTTAATTTTAATTGAGAAATTCATGCAATTGATATGTGTTAATATGCTTATTAAGTAATTACTTGACGCTATCTTCAACTTCGTATATAATGCATATATATAAGTTCGAATTGATGAAGAAAAATAGTTACAGTAGATTATTTTTGAGAAAATATGAGTTTTCATGAAAATGGCCAAATTGAATTTTAAAAACTTGTGATTATCATTATTTAGATGGTTATTATGTTGTAGAAACATGTTGTGTTATGTATTATTGCTTATGTATGGAGTTACAGTGGCTACGTTACTGTAATTTTCCATTTGTTGGCTTGTATGGGATGTTCGGTAAAGCAGAGAAGTGTGGTTGTCTGCGTCTGGCAGAGTTTCTGCGCAGCTGCGCCGGCAGCAAGGCCAGGAGCAGCGCAGCTGCGCCGCTTGCCTTTCCCAGATCCTTACCCTGCTCAACTGCGACGGTGTCAAGGCAAAGGGCTGCGCAGCTGCGCCGTGCACAGTACAGTGGCAGTGAGTTTTAATCAAGTGTGCAGTGTGTTTTTATGTTTCCATTACATTATTGCTAAGATAATGAGCATGTATCTAGCTGCTATAACATGTGTTAACATGAAGTTGATAATTTCATAATTCGAGAAAAAGAAAGTTTTGAAAACTTAATATAGTATTTAAATTATAAGATATAATTGTTTAACGGTAAAATAAGTTACTTAATTATAGTTTGATTAATTATAATTAAGATTAAATGTTTAATTTAAATTATAATTCTGTGAAATTATAATGTATAGAAGCTGATTTATTGTAATCAATTAGATGTTAATTTAAATTACAATTTATGTAATTATAATTTAATAAATGCATGATTATTATAAATTATAATTGATAAATACATGATTAATTATAAATTGTGTAATTATAATGCATGATATAGTTTAATTAACTATTAATTATGAAATTTTGATAATTTAAGAGGTAATTATAATTGAGTAATTATAATTAGATTAAGTGTTTAAATTATAATTATTTAATTATAATTTAGCTAAAATACATAATTGATTTAATTATGTGAATATGTATGTGATGTAATTAACTATGTGATAGTTGATTATTATTATTATTTATTTAAAGTGAGTTAACCATGAGGGTTAACCACTTATGTGAATTAGTTATGTGTTAACTAATTTAGGTTATTGTGATTAAATATATATGTGTAGAAAGTATTAAAGTACGTGAATTGAGTTAAGTAGCTTGCGCTTGAGGCAAGTTTTCTAAACCCTAATCTTGTATTAATTTTATGCAAGTCTTCTAAACCCTAAACTCGCTATTTCTACGCAAGTTCTTTGATGTTCATATTTACATTGTTGAGAATGTCCTTTTCATTTCTGTACTGGAAAATTATTTACTTAACCGAAGAGATCTTGACTTATTGTTTAAGTAAGATCAAGTTTATTATTTTAAATGCTTTAAGTTTACTTCTAAAGCATATGTTAATTCATAATTCTTTTATTTATGAATTATTGGAAGTCGATTCAACTAATCCTTAGTTGATGAACGTGAATTCTAAATTACCATTGTAAGCTTATCCAAACCAAACTTTCTTTGGTGCGGACTTGAATTCAAATTACTGAGTTGAACAACCCTAATTATTAGGGGAGGTTATTACGCATAGCGTTAAGATGTTTGTGCACAATACATGGTACAAAGGGCTGATCCCCCTAAGTACGAGTTGAGGTCCATAGTCTTATTGACTGTTAAAGGTTTAAATAGAAATATTTATAACCTAGGACAAGAAGAGTTCAAAGCTCTTATGACCCTTAGATAAATTCTATATTCGAATTTTGATATTGATAGAGAATTATTATTCAATTCTTTATTGTTGAAGTAAGCTAAGTTATTCAGATCTATGTAAAGATATTCTTTCATGTATTTATTATTGTTAAACTCCAGTGAGCTGTTGTTTGCTCACTCTTGCATTAAATAACAATTGCAGTTAAAGTTGATAACGTTGATGCCCCGTCTACGAGTAAAGGCAAGGGAAAGATGAACAAGTGAAGATTTGTTTAATTATTTTGAAATAATTGTAATAATTTTAGGTCATGTTTTATTCCGCACTTTATTATTTATGTCAAGGTTAGAGTAACCCTGTGATTGAGTTTTGAGAAGGTTGTAACCCTTGTTTTAAGGGAGATTTTATTATTTTGAATTAAGGTTGTAATTCATTTTGAGATATATTGGGTAAAGGTATGTTATAGATAGAAAGTGAACACCAAATCATGTGGAAACGAAGTACCCGGATTTGGGGGTGTCACAATGACTTCTATTGCAGTTAAGCCTGAGACTTCAGGGAAGGACAAGGGTAAAAGAAAAATGTAGGAATAGTTTGCAAGGAGGAGACTTTGCTTTATGATTAGTTTAATTACTGCTATGTAATATGAACCCTAATGATTATTCTAGGGTATGTTTGTATGTTGTATTAAGGTTATCGAATCTTGGGACTAGTAACACCTTTTGAATGAACGACATATGTTTATTATATTCCATATTTAGTTATTGTATGTTGTTTAGAGGTGGATATTTGTATTGTATCGTGACGACTGAATCGGGGTTAAAGAACCCGGATTTGGGGGTGTCATAAATTTAGGTTGCTGGATTGAAGGATTAGTGAATTCAAATTGGAGAATTTATAAATCCAGGTTGCTGGATCGAAGGATTAGTGAATCTAGCATTAGTGAATCCAGGTTGCTGGATTGAAGGATTAGTGAATCTAGGTTGTTGGATTACAAGATTAGTGAATTCAGGTTGCTGGATTGTAGGACAGTTGAATCTAGGCTTGTTGGATTGGAGGTCAGTTGAATCAAGGCTTGCTAGATTGGAGGTCAGTTGAATCCAGGCTTGCTGGATTGAATGTCAATTTGAATCCAGGCTTATTAGATTGGAGGTCAGTTGAATCCAGTCTGCAGGATTTGAAAATAGTTTACGAAATTAAAATTCAGTTTGAATCTAGGTTGCTGGATTAGGTATTTGGCTTACTGGATTATAAAGAAGAACTTATAAAATGAAAGATTAAGTGTTAATTCACAAGTTATATAATAAAGTAGTGGTATAGTCGTACTCTTTAATGGTTGATGTATAGTATTTGGTCTAAACGATTCCTTCAGGAAGCGGAGGTATATACGAACTAGCAACCTATGATGCCCCCAAATTCAGACCGTCACTGATCTCGAACTCGGTTCATCACGTACTAATTCTAATAACAACTAAAATCTCAAACAATGGAATAATAGAATAATTTACATTGATATAACTTAAATATTCTCGTTCCAAGTCTCGAAACTATTACTAATACACTTCCTAACTTAAACCAAACATTTCCTAATACATAACATTTAAATAAGTCTTAATATAACATAACGGAAACATCCTAATATAGAAAAGCACAGCTACTCCATAGCCTTGCCTTTGCACTTGTCCTGTCATGGGGTTCCACCTTGCCCTGCCCTAACTGAAATGTTTATGGGAAGCAAGAGTGAGCAACAAATTTGCTCAGCAAGTAATACGCCAATAAATGTGAACAGGAATATATACAGTTCTAAATCTCAAGTGAAAAACGGTAATTAATCACTCAGGATTTCAAATAAGAATGTTGTGAACAAAATAAATAGCAATGATTTCCAAATCTATTCCATGAAGTTGAATAAGGACCACTACGACTCGAGAAGTTATTAAAGGTTTTGAAAGTTTCAACAATTTCAAGTGAATGAATAGACATGTGGACCAAGGATTAATAAAAGAATCCAAAGAATTCAAAGTTTCAAGTTAACAAATACTGGATACTGAGTGGTTGCTAAGAACCACGAACTTCTACTAGAATCACCAAAAATATTTCTGGTAACCCAACCAAGTATAATTAGGGGATCAGCCTGTCGTACCTGGTGTTATGCATAACCTACCACACCACTGTCGGCACCCCGACTATATAGTTCCCCTTTTTACAAGGGTTGTTCAACTCAGTCAATTTATAAGAGTCCGCACCAAGGCAATTGGTGTGGATTACTTTCTAATTCATGATATTGGTCTAGCCGAATTAAATGGCGTAGACAATTTCAACAATGTATATAAGAACAATTTATGAGTTCAATACTCGCAACAATAATTCGAAGAATATAATCGTGATTTAAATCAAACTATGAAATATAAGTTTGTAAGACAAGAATTATTCTAGCACCTATTTACTTGTACGACCAAAGTTAGTACAAGCTCGAATATGTGTTCAATAAAGAGTATGAATCAAATACTTGCTCAATAAAAGAGTAGTCAGATACTTGCAATTAATATACAAGAACGGTTTCAAGGAAACTTGCACAATGAAAGAGTATAAGTTAGGGAGCTTGCTTACGACGTTCCTCGAATAAAGTAATCCACAAGGATAGGATACTTGTAACACAATAACAGTAGGGTTCAGATACTTGCACTATAAATGAGTGTAAGTCAGGAAACTTGCACTATAAGTGAGTGTAAGTCAGGAAACTTGCTTACAACGTTCCTTGAATAAAGTAAACACAAGGATAGGATACTTGCAACATAATAAAAGTAGGGTTCGGATACTTACAAATAATACAAGAACGGGTTAAGGAAACTTGCCTTAAGCGTAGTCTATCCACGTAAAGTAAATCAACACTTTCGAATCCCTATCGTAATATAGTTACGTATATATATATATATATATATATATATATATGATATCCATTAGTCATATCATATCATATCTTGGATATACGATCAACACATAAGTTAGGTCTTAACCTTACTACACAGTTATATCACATATAGCATTGTATTAAATTATAACGCTTAACCGATTAGGTCATTATTATCTAGGGAATTCCTTCTCTCAAGTTAAACATCTTCATAGTATGTTATTATTTACTTACACATATGTCATACGAAATTAGATTATCGTGAAATCAAGTAACATAGTTATATCATGTATGGCATTGTAGTAAATCATAACACTAAATTGGTTATGTCTTTATTATCTCTAAAGTTCCTTATATAAGTAAAACAACCTCATATATTATTACTATCACATAAGACCACAACTAGTACCAAACATACTTTATTTAGCAAGTTATGGCATTGCTATAAGTTTACCGTCAAGATCGGATTCAAGTATCATCATATGATATCATATAGTATGTATGCATATTAAAGGATGCCTTCATGCTTCCCAAGTCCATTTAAGTTCTCTCTTTCATGATATGGTTCTAAGTTAACACTTTTGACAACTCACGGTCATTCAAGGTCATGAAAATCACAAAGTCTAACATGCTTGCTTTTTAAACACATAAGGTATTCATATAACTTGTATTAGGCATACTCATGAATATTCATATTATATACATGCAACTAGCATCGTTTTGGTTTGAAAATATGCTTTATTTATACTTAACTTGAATCATGACACCTAATCATGGTGCATATACATGTATGATACATGAGTGAGTCTAAGAGTGCTATCACATATGTCCATAAATTTTAGAATTCAAATCTCAAAGTAGCATGTTAATGTCCACGTTCAAAGTTCGTATTTTGTTTAGTAATGTTAGTCCAACATGTGCATGTTATCTATATACATATGTCAACATGTCCGACATGCATTTCTAGGCCATATAACATGCTGAAAATATCAAAATCTAGAATCCTAATATAACATGTTAAAGTCCATGTTCAAGGCTTGTGTTTTCGTTAGTAACGTTTGCTATTGAGGTCCACATGATCATAGTACATTATGAAATCCATATACATAAATTAATATGTCTTTCTTGCATCTTTACGTCATACTAACATGTCTCAAAAGTCAAAATACTAACATGGCATTCATACATATTAAAGTTTACTTTAAGAACTTATAAGTTCAATCCCAAACTACAAGTCTTTTCATCAATCATCCATGCAACATAATGAAACATGCTTATTTTAGTTCTAATTATCTATATATATAGGTTACTCCCACTAGCATGCTTTATCTAAGTCCTTTTAACACCCTAACATTCACAGTTTATAGCAGAAATTATAGTCTGTTTGTAGAGGCTGGCGCAACTGCGTTGCGCCTGGGTATAAACCCGGCGCAGCTGCTCCGTGTCCAGTCCATGACAGTGAACTCCCTGCTTCGGCAGGACTTAGGCCAAACCTCAAAATTCCTTCACAACAATAGTTTTAAGCAGCCATATTGTAATCCCAACATGCATATAAGTTCATATAACAACTATATAAGTGTTCTACAACCCAATTACAATCCAATTTGGCATAATCAAGAAATTAAAATTTAAGAATAGGAAGTTTTGACAGAGAATGAAAATGAAGAACAAGGAATGTATATTATACCTCTGTAACACGAATTAGCTTGTTAATGCTGCAATAGAAATCCTCCCTCAACTCAATAGATAATCACAGTATACTAACTTCACTTGGAATTCTCAGCAAATGAATTTAGAAGGAGATGTGTTGTATTTATAGAGAAAATGATATCCAGATATTGCCTTCTTCCATTAAATCAAACCATCAGATTGGGGAATTACATAAAGGTTATGGAGTGGTAGATAAATGGTTGGTGAATCAAATCATCAGAACCACTCCCCTCATGATCATGGTAGCTAGATTTCTGAGTTAAAGGAATAGAGAGTAGGCTAGCTTCATGATGTATTCACGTGACGGGAATGTGACTCTATTTTGGGACAAGCAAATCAACTTCAGCATTCTAGCAACACTTATGTTATATATAATATCTACTCTTAGGTTATATCTTATATACATTTTATCCATACATAGGTTATAATTTAAATGCCATAATGCAATAATACTTCAATGTAATTTGTACATATATAATCCATGTACATTTTATCATGCCGGTATAATTTACTCGGATATTATTACATTACATTATCTCCTTTATTATTAAACCTTATTAATTCAATAATTGTTTACAATACATCCATGATATATTATTTTATTGTATACTCATATACACATTGTCACACACACATTTCATGTAACTCTTACAACTCAATAAACTTTACTATATAGTTTATATACATAAATAACATAGTCACATTGCACTTTACACTTCATATAATATATAGTTAACTACTATACGTTATACTTTTTATATCACATGCTTGCACATAGGAATTAATAAATTACTTATATTATCAATTAATTAATAATAATATTAATTAATCCCTTCCTCATCAATCAATGTAATTATTAATCTCCATAACAATTCATTATCACTTATAGGATTAATTACCATATTCAATAAATACAAATTTTATTATACTTATAACCAAGTCACTTATTATCATTATATTATTCGCGATAATAATAATTAACACATTATCAATTAATCATTATTATTATTCTATTTTCTCATAATAGAAAGTAAATAACAATTAATATCGATTAATTGTTCACGTAGTAATTCCCTTATGACTTTACCCTTATAAATTATTATTATAAGACAAATAATCACATTCTCCAATACAAATCTCATTATATTTATAAACTATTTTCTTAATATTATACTATTACTTGCAAAAATAATAAATCAACAGATTATTATTATATTTCTCATAATAATAATTAACAATTAATATAGACTAACTGTTCACTTAATAATTTATTTACTCTATAACTGATCATTATTCATAATAACACTTAATAACATTATTGTATGATTAACTATCACATATATTGCACTCCACAAATAATTAATTAAATATAACTCTTATCATATTCATCAATTACTTACTCGTAAATATTTTGTTATTTATAATAACATATTATTAACAATTACTCATTAGTAGGCTATTTACTAATCACAATGATTAATTAACAATGTAATATTAATTAATCCTTCACTTATCGATTTTCCTCTTGAATTAATTAAACCATCATCTTTTCCATTCTCATGCCACACAAGGCATTCTACGAGTCACAATTCTCCATATTTCCTCAATTATTATAAATTCAATTTAATATAATCAAATTACTTTTCTCATAACTCGTACACATTTATGTTCCAATAAGTATTCAATTTTTTATTATATCAATAATAAAAAAAAATTTCATGAAATTCACGGTTCTTACACAACCGATCTAACTCGCTATGAAATATAGTTTAGACGAGATGGAAAACTAGTTTGTTGGTTGTTTATGGGAAACCACTCAGTATACTGTATTGAACACTGTTAAGTACTCGATGTGTGCTATGTTTAGAGTTGTGAATACGTATGGTGTTAAGGTGTTATTTAATATTTGACTACGCGGTTAAATGTTAGATAATTTACTTATAAAGTAATAGTATTGTGAGATAAAGTATGTTATGCTAATTGAAAGATCAATCTTATAACTGATAGGTCTTTTCAATAAAGAGATTAAATTAGATTGCGTAGCAGTAATCGACGGTACATGCAAGTTTCCCTAATTCAAACTCTAGTTATTATCTCAAATCATGTTAGTGGATAATTATTATTAATTATTCCACATATATACTGATTATTGATTCGCACTTAGTGCATATTGCATATGTTCATCAGGTGTGAAAGGCTGATCACCTTCACTACCATAAGGTTCAGTTAAAGTTGTTCATGGTCCTTGTTGACATTAAACATTATTGATTCAGTCATTTAATTATTGACGTTTTGATTCTTGCTCTTTCACAATTATTATAAATTGTTGAAAACTTGAAAGCTTATTCTTTCTTTCAATCATGATAAATCCTTATTGTATTTAAACTTGTTGGGCAAAGTACTTGCTCACCCTTGCTATTGTTAGGTTTGTAAGAAATCATGACGCAATCAAATTGCAAAAACAGCGGAAGTATGGTAAAATCAGAGTTTAAAATTTCTACAAACCAATTACCCGGATCATCCTTTATGCACGTTATTAATTTAAAACGATAAATAAGAAGTTATGGAATCATACCCTTGTAGAACTAAGCTTCCACATGTACGAGTTCAACTCCTTGTTCTTCGCAATCTCCTTGAATCTCCGGGATTGATTCCTTTCTTTGATCAACGTTAGCCACCCAAGTGTTTGGCCTCTAGAGGTGATCCACCAAGGATGATGAATTGTTCAAGAAGGAGGGTGGTTGGCTAAACCCAAGTTTTTCTATTCTCTATAGAAAAATAGTACTCTCCAACAAATGAAATTTCATCATCTGATATCTAGCATAAGACTTCTCTTATATAGATATTGGTCAACACTTCTAATCTAATTAGAAATAGGGTTTATTTAATTAATTAAACTCCTTTAATTAATTAGGCTCCCAACACATTGGGAATAATTAATTAATCTCTTTTAATTAATTTGCCTCCTAATTTTATTAGGAATACATGAGAGTACTAATATTAAATTAATTCCTAAACTCCTTTAGAAATTAAAATAATAATAATTATAATAATATTAATAAAACTCCTCTTAGTAATTTATATTTAATATTTCTAAAATATTAAATAATAAATATTAAGCTATTTAATTTATTCTATCACCATAGATTAAATTAATTACACTTAACATATTATTACGATTATGCCATTACATTCTTAAATAATTATTCTTCCTTTTATGGTATGACTCTTTAGGTTCTCCATATTAAATCGGTTATGAATAAATATTCTTTCTTTCGCTTTCGCTATGTCTTTGGGGATTTCGTTTAAAGGGTGAATTTTTAGGAAATTGGTACCGACATAAGTGTCGACGATTTTAAAAAGATTGATTTTATTTTGTTGATTGGACCGAATGAGACAGAGTCGCCAGTTGGTATGTTTTAAATAGATGTACCAACTCATCCGAGTTTTAATGGTTTTTTCGCAAGATGGTCCAATGCGTGACTCCTAAAGATTAGTCTTGACACCCGAGATTCGTGGAATCCGGGGGCTGGGTTAAGCGGGGGGAAGGTGTTAGACACCCCCCGACTCCTGTGCAAGCACGGTACCGCATCTTATTGATTTTCTATGCATAAAGTGTGTATGTATGTGTGTGTGTGTTTTATTTTGAAAGCTTTATTAGTTTTTTCCAAGTCCTTATTTTGGGCGACTTGAAAGTAGTGCTGTACCTGTTTTGCGCTTAGGTACGAAGGATTTGATTTGATAAAAAGTTCATTTTAACAAGATATATGAATTGAAATGAGATTTTATAAAGTAAGATTTTTCAAATCATTTGCCCGACTAGGAATCGAGGACTTCGATACTTCCTTTTATTCTTTACATTTATTACATGATCTACCCCGAATTGCTTTATTATGATTGAAAGCTCTTTGCGGTTTTATTAGAAATCATTTTGATGATATGCATGTAAAAGTGTTAAAAAAGGGTCGAATCATCATCGGGCATGTAAGCCATCTCGATGAATCGAGCTCCCGCAATCAAGGTTTTCACTATCACGGGATCTTGAATCCGACATCTCGGGACTAACCCCTCGAGCTCGTTTTCAAGATCAAAATATTACATATACAACGATATTTACGCTATTAAAACTTTACAATATAAAAATCGGTCCATCGTGGGAATCAAGTCAGATCCATTCGGGGATCTCAACATCGGGATTCCTAGGCTCACATTATTTATGCTGGATTAAATATATACAATGTCCTCATCTTTGATATTAGGTGATTTCATCGGTTGAAATCACCGTTTTAAGCCATTTCAGACCCCTTTCGCATCTAAATATAGATTTAGGGTTATACAGGGTAACTGGGACCATTCAAAGCAATAAATCCATAGATCTACCATGAATCTAAGCCACTCTAGCCCATGGGTTAAAGCTTCATGCTTAATAACCTCTCAAAGGCTAGATTTGGCTTAAATCTAGGTAGATCTAGCCTCCGCGGTCGATTTACAATGTAATAAGCACAAGATAATCGATAAAAATGTTATATCTACCAACTATTACACGATATGCTTAAAATACAACAAGTTTAGCTATATTCAAACAAGATATATCATTAATCTAGTATTTGAACAACATTTACAAAGAACGAAGCTAGAAAGTGTGTTGTTTCACCTTGGGGGACTCGGGAACAAGCGTTTTAACTCCCGTAGACAACGTGGAACACTCCCGGGGCTTCAAATAGATACTAGATGAGATGATTAAGCTTTAAGTTGGTGTTCTTGAGTCCCACCCGAGCCTCTCTCTCTAGAATGTCTTTTCTCTCTCTAAAAATCCTATCTCTCTCTAGAATGAACTAATGTGGGTGTTTTAATCTGCCCGAGCCAGCCGCATACATATATGCGGCCAGCTGCATACATATATGCGGCCAGCTGCATATATAGTTACAGCTAGTCCAGGTGGGCCCCATAAAATTGGCAGGTGTTTTTTCGGTCCTGGTTCGACAAAAGTTGACCTCTGCCGCTCGACCTTTCGGACAGTCTTTGATGAACGCAGCGGAAGAAGATTGAGTCTGACTGAATTAGGATTCGGGAAGTCGATACTCGTGGCTGAGATATATCCTCCAGGTCCAGATATCAGTTGATGGCTTATCTCTAATGGCACGTCATTCGAGGTTTGCTGAGGTGGTTTTCGGTGATCACTGTCTCAGCTCGTTGATCCTCGCTCGATTCGCGATATGTTCGAACATCGTTGGTCCTTTGCATCACTCCCGGGGTTGTCTCTGAGATGATCTGGTTCTTTTACCCTACCTCGGGGTTGTCTCCAAGGTAAAATTATGCTTTTGCCTTCCTGCAAGGTTAGTACAAAGAAAGAAAAATTTCGAGTGTCTACAGTCTTGGTTTGTTTTCTTGACTATGATTGAGGATCCTTTTTCCATCTTTCCTTGCTCAGGATTCAGCTCCCCTTATAGTTTTGTCACTCACGCAGTGGGTATGAACTTCTTGCCCTTGGCTGGCCTGAGAGGAGTGACTACATATCATCCATTGGCTATCATGGGACAGTTTTATCAGTATCAGGATGTTCATCCTTTTGATGGAGCTTCAGATCAGCGGTCATCAGCCTTATCTTTGTTAGAGGATGATTTAGCCAGAGTTTATTATTATTGGACCCATTGAGAGAGGGCTAATTTTTGAGCGAGTCATCCGGGTAGCTTCTCAGAGTATTCTGTGTGGCTGGAGGTAGATATTTCATCATCCATGGTTGCTTATTTAGAACCTAGCAATGATTCAGACAAGGAAGAGCCTATGGAGGATCCTATTTCTCCCACAAAGGATGAGCTATTTGCTGGTTTGACAACATCTTTGGTCAGTGACATCCCTAGCTCTTTAGCTGCTGCTGCCCCACCTTCTGTAGAGTCTTTAGAGCAGATGATATAACTTCTGACCTTTGAGAGGGATCAGGCTAGAGCATTGATGTTGACGATCCTTTCCGGCCGGGATGCTGCTTTTGCTGAGAGGGATGAGGCCCGAGCTACCAGGGATGCTTCTGTCGCTGATAGTACTGCTCTCAAATCTTATACGGAGGGCATTGTCACAGATATGAGTGCATTTATGGATGATCATGGTAGCACCTTGCAGATGGCTGTAGATCTTTTAGCTCGTATTGAGACCGCAATACAGGAGCTCAGAGATGCACCTGCATCTCTAGAGTGGGATGCTATGTTGGATTTGTTGTCTCGTTTGATGACGGGTCTATAGACTAACTTTTATTTTCCTGCATAGACTAGGTTAACCATTTTTGTCATGTACATGACACATTATATATATTAAACAGTATTATATGGAAAGGAAATATATTTTGATTCACTTCCCTTTTGCATATATTTTGATCTCTGCTTGATGATTGCCACTTTCTTTGTGACTTGCTGTCTTGATGTATCACGAACTCTTACTTGATGGACTGACATTAAGATGTCGAAGGGTCTCTCAGAAGGGTTTGTTGATCATGGAGGCTTTATAGAAGTTGGGTTTATATAGGGTTTGGTGTCTTGAGACTGGTATTGAATTAGATATTTGAGTTTATGGGTAAAGTGTTTGGCTTTTTCTTTTGGAGGTTAGACCGCACCATAGATGACTGCCTACGTACTCCCGAGGATAGGGGAGATCAGGTCTTTCATAGTTCAGGCCTAGCAGTAAAGACCTGAATTGATTTGGTTTGATTTTTTTTTTCAGGACCAGGATGGTGGTTTGCAGGTGATTCAGATATAGTATCTTTTCACGGTGTCTGAATTGATGAGCTGGGGGAATTCTTCCCCATCCATTTCCTGCAATCTGATGGCTCCTCTAGTCAACACTTCCTTTACAAGAAAAGGGCCTTCCCAGTTTGGGGTGAATTTTTCTTTGGCTTCATCTTGATGGACGAGAATCTTCTTCAGCACCAAGTCATTTTCTTTGAATTGCCTAAATCAGACCTTCTTGTTGTAAGACCGAGCAATCCGTTGCTAATATAAGTATCGCTCTTGCAACCATTGGTCTTCTTCCATCTGAGCATCTATTAACACTCTTAATGACTCCATTTCTACTTCTATAGGGAGTACTGCTTCCATGCTATATATCAATGATTAGGGGGTAGTCTTAGTAGAAGTGCGCATTGATGTTCTGTAAGCTAACAGAGTCAGAGGCAATAAATCAGGCCATCCTTTGTGATTGGCGGACATCTTTTGCATGATCTTCTTGATATTTTTGTTGGCTGCTTCGACAGCGCCATTTGTCTTGGGATGATAGATGACGGATTTAAGATGTTTGGTGTGGAATTTGCTGCATAATTCTTTCATCATCTGGTTGTTCAGATTTTTGGCATTGTCTAATACAATCACCTCTGCTTGTCCGTATCAACAGATTACATTGTTTCAGATGAAACCAATGATTACCTCCTTAGTGACCTTGGGAAAGGAAGTAGTTTCGACCCATTTGGTGAAGTAAACAATCATGGTGAAGATAAATCGATAACCATTGCTAGCTTTAGGATCGATTGGTCCGATCACATCCATCCCCACATAGAAAAGGGCCATGGTGAAGTTATATTATGCAGTTCATTTGGAGGAGGGTGGATGGCATTCCCATGAACTTGGCATTGATAACATCTCTTGATGTGATCGTCACAGTCGGCTTTGAGAGAAATCCAGTAATATCGTGTTCTTAATATCTTTTTGGCAAGTAAATGATCGCTCATGTGTGGACCACATACTCCATCGTGGACTTCATCCATAAGTTTTTGGGCTTGATCTTTGTCTAAGCACCTTAGAAGGCCTATTCCAGCATCCTTTTTATAAAGTGTGTCTCCGCTTAAATAGAATTTCATAGCCATTTTATGGATCCCCTTTCTTTCAGCTTAACTTGCACCAGCGGGCGTAGATCCATCCCAAAGATATTCTTTGATATCCTGGTACCAAGGCTGTTTGATGGGAGGCAGTTCATCTGATATTTCTCCAATGTAATTTCCATAGGCTGGTGCTTTCTGGCTTGCAAATTTGATATTAGGAAATCCCCTCCTATCGGACATGTGGATCAAAGAAGCCAATGTTGCTAATGCATCCGTAAAATCATTTCTACTTTGAGGGATGTGTATGAAGGCTATTTCTTTAAATTTCGTAGCCATCTTGATAACTTGTCGATGATAAGGCAGCAAATGCAACTCTTTGGTGTGATATGCCCTGGTGGTTTGTTTGATGACCAACTCGGAATCTCCAAAGATCGCTAACCGTTTGATACCCATGGATTGGGCCAGTTTCAATCCCATTATACAGCTTTCATACTCGACTGTGTTGTTGGTGTTGACAAACTATAGTTTGATGGCCATGGGATACTGTTCTCCCGCAATAGATACAAGAACTGCTCATGCTCTTGCACCTTCCATGTTTATAGCCCCGTCGAAGTACAGTTTCCAGAATTGGCCGGTATCTTCTTGAATTTTGCTGAATTGTCATTATTCCATCATCTGGGAAATAAGTTTCCAAGCGTTCACAATTCCCTGATGGTGCTTCAGCCAATTGATTCGCAATTCCTTGACCTTTGATGGACTTTTGAGTCACGTAGATGATATCGTATTGCTGGAGGATTAATTACCATTTGGACAATCGGCAATTTAACATAGGCTTGCTGAATATGTACTTCAGAGGATCCATGTGAGATATGAGATAGGTTATGTGCCCACGAAGATAATGTTGTAATCTCATGGCTGCCCATGCTAGAGCACAACAGGTCTTTTCAATCAAGGTGTACTTTTGCTCATCGCTGCTGAATCTCTTGCTGAGGTAATAGATAGCTCTTTCTTTGCCTCTATCATCTTTTTTCCTCAGCATGCAGCCCATAGCGTTGGCTTTGACTGATATGTATATGAACAAGGGAACTTAGTCTCTTGGAGGTACCAAAAATAGGAGCTTCAATCAACTGCTTCTTAATGGAGAGGAAAGCTTTTTGACAGACTTTATTCCATTTTTCGGAGGAATTTTTCCTCAACATCTTGAAGATGGGCTCACAGGTTGCAGTGCATTGAGAGATGAATCTGCTTATGAAATTTATTCTCCCGAGAAATCCCCGTATTTCCTTTTTTGTTAGGGGTACATGCATCTCAATGATGGCTTTTTATCTTGGCGGGATCCAGCTCAGTGCCTCTGTTGCTTACCAGAAATCCCAATAAGTTGTCGGATTTAACACCAAAAGCACACTTGGCTGGGTTCAGCTTCAAGTTGTATATACGAAGCCGGTTGAATAGCTTTCTGAGATGGTCGGCGTGGTCATCTTCCTTTCTGGATTTGATGATGATATCATCCATATAAACTTGTAGACGCTCAAAATTTTTTCATTCCTATTGTAGACACTCGAAATTTTGCGTTCCTGTTACTAACCCTGCATGGGGAAAAATCGCCTTTTAAGCCCCGATCTCAATATCGGGATGCCAACTCAGCCCCGGTCTCAATAACGAAATGCCAACTCAGCCCCGGTCTCAATACCGGGATGCCAACTCAACCCCGATCTTAATACCGGGATGTCAACTTAACCCCAGTCTCAATACCGGGATGCCAACTCAGCCCCAATCTCAATACCAAGATGTCAACTCAACCCTGATCTCAATACTAAAATGTCAACTCAACCCCAGTCTCAATATCGGGATGCCAACTTAGCTCCAATCTCAACAATGGGATGCCAACTCAGCCCCGATCTCAATACCGGGATGTCAACTCAACCCCAGTCTCAATACCGGGATGCCAACACAACCCCGGTCTCAATATCGAGGTGTCAACTCAGCCCTGGTCTCAATACCGGGATGTTAACTCAACCCCGGTCTCAATGCCGGGATGTCAACTCAGCCCCGATCTCAATACCGAGATGTCAACTCAGCCCCGGTCTCAATATCGGGATTTCAACTCAGCCCCGATCTCAATACAGAAATGTTAACTCAGCCCCGGTATCAATACCAGGATGCCAACTCAGCCCCGGTCTCAATCTCGGAATGTCAACTCAGCCCTGGTCTCAATACCGGGATGTCAGCTTAGCCCCGATCTCAATACCGGGATGTCAACTCAGCCCCGGTCTCAATACCGGGATGTCAACTCAGTCCCGATCTCAATATTAGAATGTTAGCTCAGCCTCGGTCTCAATACTGGGATGTCAGCTCAGCCCCAGTCTCAATACCGGGATGTCAGCTCAGCCCCGGTCTCAATACCGGGATGTCAGCTAGCCCCGGTCTTAATACTGGGATGTCAACTCAGCCCCGATCTCAATACCGGGATGTCAAGCAGCCCCGGTGATAACCCCGAGATGTCAAGGTCAGCCCCGATCACTATACCGGGATGTCAAGTCAGACCCCATTCACAACCCGGGAGGTACAGTAACCCCAGCGACAACTCCGGGAGATCCAGTTCAGGCCCGGTCACAACACGGGAGGCCAAATCAACTTTGAAGACAACCCCAAAGCATCACATCATCCCTAGAGACAACCCTAGGAAACCAAGTTTACTTGGGAGATAATCCTGAGGACAAACAAAATCGATTAGGATCCAAACCTCGGAGACAACCCCGGGAAAACAGTCGGAGACCGTGCCAGTACAGGAGACAACCCTTGGAAGGGAAAAATGATTATTTTACCAACTTAAAGTAAATTCGATCAAAATCAAGCCAAATGGATGCCATGAAGGTCAGAAAGAACCATAACATTGATCATGGGTGAAAATAGCGCAAGACAGCTCAACGGACAAACTGTGAAGAATCGAAGACCCGATTATGAACTCATCCTTTTGGACTCAAAAAAGGTTTAGTCCCATGTCATTTTAACATTATCGGCAAGGGCTTTTCAGAAAGGTATAGCACGCCTCAAACGGACGCTTCGATCAAAAGTTAGAAAGTTTTGAATCTGACCTCGCATTGCTCAGAGTGCACGTACTTCGAGACGATGGGACCCACCACCTGGGGCTTGCCATGTGGTGCCGCAGGTAGACCCGTAGTTGTCGTGGGTAGACCCGCTTCCATCGGGTCTTTAAATATAAGTGCACCCTAAGCCAAAAAAAGAAGAAAAAAAAAAGAAAACGCTCTGAAACTCCGCCCATTTCGTTTCCTAGCCTGACTTCCTGTACTCCAAACCTTGTTTTTATACTCAAACACATAGGTATACTTATATACTACCACATATCAAAAATTGAACGGTGGAAACGTCCGTTTAAAGCCTACCAAGTGGCAAAAAGCCCGTGTAGCAGTCCATTGTAAGTATTTTTACGATCAGGAAGTTCCTACTACTTCATTGCTCATTTATACATGTGCACGTTAAGTTTTGTTTTTTGATTTTGCCCAGAACTCAGTTCTATGGCCGTTTTGGCGTACTTTTTAGTACATTTTAGTACATTTACGCGTTTTCTTGCATTTGCACAGCCCAGATCTAAGATCCGCGGCTTTTAATCGCTTTATATATATATAAATATATATATATATATATATATATATATATTAAATTTCTCAGACTGGGTCATGGACTCGTGTCCTTTTTGACTTTATTATGTATATATTTAACTATATATATACTAACTTTTCAATTCTGTCAAGTCCAGATGGCAAATCCGGGGTAGTTACTGCTTTTATATATATAACTATATATATAAAAAATTTTCTGACTTCATTTGGCCTGGATTTGGACTTCATGGCCTTTTTATTGCTTTAATATATATATATATACTAATTGTATATATTAACATTAATATTTCAGTTTGGCCTGGATTAAAAATTCGTGGCCTTTTTATAGCTTATATATATATATATATATATATATATATATATATTTTCATTCTGTCAAGCCTGAAATATTTCATGGCTTTTACTGCTTATATATATATATATATTTAGATTCAGTCAGGCTTGGATCATTCCGTCTCTTTTTATAGCTTATATATATATATTTACATTCTGCCAAGCCTGGATCATTCCGTGGCTCTTTTATAGCTTTTATATATATATATATATATATATATATATATATATTTATATTTCTGTCCGGGCATAGGATTTGAAATCCGTCGCCTTTTATTGCTTATATATATATATATATATATATATATTTCCATTCTGTCAAGCCTGGATTTCTCCGTGGCTTTTTACTACTTTTATAAATTTATATATATATATATATATCTACAATTCAGTCTGGGCATAGGAGTGAAAACCCATCGCCCTTTACAGCTTTTTTATATATATATATATATATATATATGCTGTCGACATTGGGAAAAATCCGGTTTGCGTTGGACCCGAATATATATATATATATATATATATATATATATATATATATATATATATAAGCGGTAAAGGGCGATGGATTTTCACTCCTATGCCCGGAATGGAATGGAAATATATATATAAAAGCTGTAAAAGATCCACAGAATGATCCAGGCTCGACAGAATTGAAATATATATATATATATATATATATATATATATATATATATATATATATATATAAAAGCTGTAAATGGGCCACGAAATTGTCCAGGCTCAGCAGAAAGTAAATATATATATAAAAAAACTGTAAAGGGTGACGAACATTCTATCCTTTGCCCGGACAAAAATGTAAGTATATATATATATATTTATAAAAGCAGTAAAAAGGCCATAGAATGATCCAGGCCAAACTGGAATGTAAAAAGTTAATATATACAGTTAGTATATTTATATATTAAAGCAATAAAAAGGCCAAGAAGTAGAAATCTAGGCCCAAATAAGTCAAAAAAATTTATATTTATATAGTTATATATATAAAAGCAGTAAACTACCATAGATTTGACATCCGGGCTTGACAGAATTGAAAAGTTAGTATATATACAGTTAAATATATACATTAAAAAGCCAAACTCGGACTGGGAAGATAACCCAGTCCGACGAAGTTGCTAGAAACAAAGATATATGTATATGAAAGCTGTTAAAAGTGACAGATCGTCAATCCGAGTTGTAGAAATGCCAGAAAATGAGTTTATGTAATAAAATGTACGAAAACGTAAGCAAAACGGACACGGAACTGAGTTCTGGGCATAATCAGAAAGTGAAACTTAACGTGCAAGTGTATAAAAGTGCAACAAAGTAATATAAACTTTTTGATTGTAATAATACTCAGAATGGACTGCTACATGGGCTTTTTGCCAAATCGTAGGCTTTAAACGTCAGTTTCTACGGGTTAATTTTTGATATGTGGTAGTATATGAGTATATCTACGTGTTAGAGTAATAAAATTTGGGTTTGGAGTACAAGAGTGGGGCTGAGAAACCAAACGGGCAGAGATTCAAAGCGTTTTTCTATATAAAATGAGCTGGGGGTGCACTCATATATATAGAATCGATGGAAGCGCCTATACTTACGGTAGCCATAGGTAAAGGTGCGGCTCCATATGGCAGGGCCCACGTGGCCGATCCTGTTGCATCAAAGTACGTGCACTTCGAGCAATACGATGTCATATTCAAAACTTTCTAACTTTTGATCGGAGCGTCCGTTTGAGGCGTGCGATAGCTTTTCGAAAAGCCCTCGCTGAGAGTGTCGCAATGATGTGGGAGTAAACCTTTTTCCAGTCCAAAAAGACGGGTTCATAACCAGGTCTTCTATTCCTCACAGTTTGTCCGTTGAGCTGTCTTGCGCTGTTTCCACTCGGGATCATTATTATGGTTGGTTCTGACCTTGATGACATCAATTCGGCTCAAGTTTGATCAAATTGACTTTAAGTTGGTTAATTGACAATTTTGCCCCTCCTGGGGTTGCCTTCAGTGCTGGCATGGCCTTCGGCTGATTTCCTGGGGGTTGTCTCCGAGGTTTGGATCCCAGGCGATTCTGTTTGTCTTCCGGGTTATCTCTGAGGCTGACTTGGTTCTTCCAGGTTTGTCTCTGGATATGATGTAAGGCTTCAGAGTTATCTCCGAAGTTTAGTTGGCCTCCCGAGTTGTGACTAGAGCTCGACCTGACCTCCCGGGTTGAGACCGGGGCTGACCTGTAACTCCTGGGTTGAGACCAGGGTTGACCTGTACCTCCCGGGTTGAGACTGAGGCTAACCTGTACCTACCGGGTTGAGACCGGGGCTGACCTGTACCTCCTGGGTTGAGATCGGGGCTGACCTGTACCTTCTGAGTTGAGACTGAGGCTAACTTGTACCTCTCGGGTTGAGACTGGGGCTGACCTGTACCTCTCGGGTTGAGATCGGGGCTGACCTGTACCTCCCGGGTTGAGACCGGGGCTTAGTTAACTATTTTACCCTCTTGCAGGGTTAGTAATAGTAACAAAAAATCTCTATTGTCTATAACCAAACTGAAGAAAATTTTGAGTGTCTACAGATGCCCCTCTTTATCATGTTTATGTAATGTAATGAAATGAACAGGATAAAGATTGCTAGACACTGGGAATATGATGAATGCAAATGTAATGCAATGCATGGCATGATATGTGATGAAGGTTAGATACCTTCGAGGGGAATGGGGCTATCAATGACTGCTTATGTCATTATCTGCTGGGGATGATGTCATTCTTGATAACCCTTGGTGTAGCACTATCAGGCGGTTACTGGTAGGATATCACTTATAGGTTATCAGAGTTAGGTTATCACAGATTGTTCTCGTCTCTTTCTGCTGGGGATGACGTTATCCGTGATGGACCTGTTGACTTTGATGGGGATGATATTATTGATGCTACCTTGGTTTGAGACCAATGGTTTCCCCCATCTGTCAATACTCTCCGTAGGACATATTTTCCTTCGGCTGATGCCATTGTACATTTTTGAAGGCTCCTCCGCTGGGGACATATTTCGATTATCAAGTTACCTAAGTGGGCGCTTCCGATGCCTATCCTGACGATAACTTACACCAGTAGTTTGTCACTGAGGGTTGAATCACCAATCCTTCTTGGTACTCCCTCTAAGGATGTGTATAACAAATTCCATCATCTGTCCTTTGTGGGGATAGATTGATAAACTGTTTTTGCCACCAGATCATTCCCGATGCTTCGCTGGAGTTAAGCCAACAGCTAAACTGTCACCGGTCTATACCCGATGCTTCGCTGAGGTTGTGCCAAAGGCTGAACTGTCATAGGTCAGTACCCGACGCTTCACTGGGGTTGTGCCAACGGCTGAACTGTCATCGGTCTATATCCGACGCTTCGCTGGGATTGTGCCAACGGCTGAATTGTCATCGATCAGTACCTGACGCTTCGTTGGGGTTGTTCCAACGGCTGAACTGTCATCGGTCAGTACTCGACGCTTCGCTGGGGTTGTGCCAATGGCTGAATTGTCACCGGTCTTTACCCTTTGCTTCGCTGGGGTTGTGCCAATGGCTGAACTATCACCGGTCTATTTCGCTGGGGTTGTGCCAATGGCTGAACTGTCATTGGTCATTGTAACAACTCGAGAATTTATAAGATTAGTAAAATCTTAAATGAGTAAATAAAGGTTATACTTATAAGATCTAGACTGGGAATAGAGTTATGGATTTAAATTTTTTATGTGAAAGACTAATATAATTGTGTGATTTTATGTGTGTACAGTATGTGGTTAAGGGTTAAGTATGAATTAGATAAAGGGTAATATGGGAAAACCCTAATGTTATATTAAGAACTTTAATATTCAGATAAGAAACGCTAACTATTGGTTTGAAACCCTAGTTTAGTTGATAAAAACCCTAACCCCAATTAGGAATAGAGATTTGATAGTTAATACAGTTATTATAATTGTATCTATGATTGTGTGTTTGTATAGTAAGGTATTAATGATCAAATGTTGATCAGATAAGGTATAACCTTAGTAAACCCTAATGATAGATTAAAAACCCTGATCTGCAGTTAAAAACCCTAATTCTAACTTTAGAAATCCTAAACCCTAATTTATAAACCCTAATAGTAATTAGCAAACCCTAATGTTATTTATCAAACCCTAAGGATTAAATTTTTAAAGGAAACATAGGAAATGACTGAACTACCCTTAACATTGTGTGGGAAATTATTAGAATAACCTTTTGGTGGCGAAATGACTGAACTACCCTTAAAATTGTGTGGAAAATTATTAGAATACTTTTTTGGAGGCGAAATGACCAAATTACCTGTAAAATTATCTGGAAAAGGACTAAAATACCCTCCAATCCATGTGAACTTAAATCAACCAATTAGAGAAGAGATGATGCAAGCATGATGCAAGTATGACATCATCCTTAAAGAAACACAGATGATGCAAGCATGACATCAGCATTAAAGAAACATAAAAGGTGATGTCATCATGATGTCACCCAGGGACTAAGGTGCAATTAATAAGGTACTAAAGTGTAATTAACCAGAGTACCAAATTGTAATAAGACGGGGGAAAACTGTAAAAAGCCTAGCCCCTAACGTGCAATTATTAAAACTATGTTTTTCTATAAATAGGAGCCATTTCTCTTCATTTTTTTCAAAACCAAAATATAGTTAGAGAGAGAAACAGGAGAATTTCGGCTAGAGAGAGAAAGAGAGAGGAAAGTTTTTGAGTTTCAAGATTTCAAAGGATTAGTTAAAGCTTGCAACTTCAAGAGGTATTTACTCTTGTGGTTATTATTTTTATTATTCTTTATATATTTAGTAAAAATATACTCTTACAAGCAGTTATAATGCCCAAATTATTTTAAGTAAATAGTACAAAAGTCCTATTTACAAGCAGTTATAATGTCCGATTTATTTTTCTTATAAAGTAGAAAATATACTTTTATAAGTAGTTATATTGTTCGATGTATTTCTCTTATAAAGTAGAAAATATATTTTTATAAGCGGTTACTATGTCCGATTTTCTTCAAGTATTTAATACGAATATTCATTTTATAAGGCAGTTATAATGCTCGATTTATTTCAAACATTATAAACGAATATTTATTTTACAAGCAGTTATAATGCTCAATTTATTTTAAATATAGTTGATGAATATTCATTCTATAAGCAATTATAGCGCTGAAATTATTTCATGTATAGTACAAGGAGTTTTATTTATAATTGGTTATATGATTTACTAGTAAGAACTTATAAATAAAAGAATAAGTATATATATTGGGCCAAAGGATAGAAAAATAATACACTGTTTTGGTATTTTCGTGAAAAAGGAATTTCAGCTTCCTGAAATGAACAGTTCAGGGTGCTGAAATGAAAACTGAAAATGTTAGGAAGACAGTTTGATTTCAGCTTGCTGAAATGTAAAATGATAAGGGTAGGAAGGAAAGATAGTTTGATTTTAGTTTACTAAAATAGTAAACATTTTACCAAGTTTTAATTTATTAAATGAACGAGTAAGTGTTAAGTCTAAGGTAGTGCAATCGTACCCTTTAATGGTTGATGTATAGTAGCTAGGCTAAACGACTCCTTCATATGGGGAAGGTATCTACGAATTAGTAACCGATCTCACTCACTGTAAAAACAGTATAGACGAGACGGAAACTAATTTGTTAGTTGTTTGTGGGAAACCACTCAGTATACTATATTGAATAGTATTAAAGACTCGATGTGTGCTAGGTTTAGACTTGTAAATAAGTATGGTGTTAAGGTTATCTAATATTTGACTATGTGGTTAAGTGTTAGATAGATGCTTTACTTTTAAAGTAATAGTACTATGAGATAAGTATGTTATACTAATTTAAAGATCAAATCTTATAACTGATAGGTCTTTACAATAAAACGATTAAATTAGATTGTGTAGCAGTAATCGACGGTACAGGCAAGTTACTGAACTATACTTTTATTATGCAAGTTCCTATACTCTTTTATTGAGAAATTTTCCTAACTCGAACTCGAGTTGTTATGGTAAAGCATGTCCGTGGTTAATCATTGTTGATTACACCACATCTTTGATTATTGATTCGCACATTATGCATGTTTCATATGTTCATCAGGTATGAAAGGCTGATCAACTTCCTTACCATTTGGTTCAGTTAAATTTGTCCATGTTCATTATTGGTCATTCATCATTATTGTCTCGGTCATTCAGTTATGGATTCATGTTCTTTCACAGTTATTACATTGTTGAAAGCTTGTTAGCTTATTATTCTTTTCCATCATGATATATCTTCATTTGAACTTAAACTTGCAGGGCAAACTTGTTGCTCACCTTGCTATATCATGATAAAACTTTCAGATTAAGATGAAACTTCGGATACAGGCAAAGACAAAGACAAATTATAGAATTAGATTGTGTTGCAGTTAAAATTGTAATAGTATTGGTGGCAGATGACATTGTAAGTCATGTAGAATATGAATATGTGTATTAAGTTAAGGTTACCGACCTTGGGATTATGTTGTAAAAGTTATTTTATAAACAATTTATGTTTATATCTTCCGCAATAGTTATAGAAATGATGTACCGTAACGTATCAGGTCCAAGGTTCTGGGAACCCGGATTTGGGGGCGTTGTTGCGCTGTTTACGTGTTAACAAAAACGGACACCAAAACACGTGCAAGTGTACACGGTCGGCAAGTAATAACTCGGTAAGTCGAGATCGTCCCACAGAGAACGGAGTCAGGCCTAATCTATCATGCAACAGTCCATTAATTATCTTTGTCTGCTTAAACGGTTGCCACAGTGTTCTTTAATTAATTATACTAAATTTAAACTAGACTTAACCAATTAATAAGCGAAGGGTTCAAATTAGAGGGATATGGGATCCTAACTTCATCTAAAGCATCATCTAGGTTAAGCACACCTCAAATCATACACGGATAATCATATAGGAATGCTAGCCGGGAGCACGAATGTGAGACTTGGCTATCTTTCAATACACCAAGTCCAAATCATATAATGTCCACAATTAAGATAGAAATCACATAAACATCAGTAAAGCCTAAACCACTATATTTCTATGCGATTTACAAGATAAACCAATTTAAGCACAAGCTCCCATTAGACTACATACAGCCATACGGTATATTTTTATCCGGCTAGCGAATCACAAAACTCAGCCAATGCAAGTTTCACAAACATATGCTAACATGGAAAAAATCTAAGTTTACACTTTATTTTTCAAGTTTATATAAACTGTTAGAGTAGATGTTGATCAAGCATCTAGGCATACGAGCAACCATGTTTGGCAAACCATATATTATCATCCATATATATCAAAGAGATATAAACCCTAGATTTAGCAAATAGAATCCATTAGAATCCCATAATGGAAGTTAGTTCATCACTGAACCTCCCACCATTATGGGATTCAAACTAAGCATTGAGCAACTATGAAATGAGTGAAAAGAGAGAAAGAAAGTGCAAATCTTGTGGTTTCCCCCTTTCAATAGAAGATAGCAAACTCGAGTCTGGACCACAAATGAGTTCCAAGATGAACCCTAGAAATGTAATACTACTAGAGCAAGAAGGAAGAAGAAGAGAAGCCTTTAAAACCTTCACACTCACCCTAGAATATATGAACCAAACTTGAAAGTTAATAATAAGTCTGATAAGTGCTGAGTGATATATCGTGCCTTACAAAACATAAGCCTTTAAATCAATTAAAATCGGGCAAACAAAAGCACCAACTCTGATTTTTAACCTGCACGGCCGCGCCAGGTAAAGGCTATGCAGCCGTGCAGCCGCGCGAGCCTGCTACTTTGGCTGGTTACTTCAATTTTTGTGTTGGCTTCTTTGCGCTGCTTTGCTCCATCTTTTGATGCTTCTTGCTCCTTCATATAAGCTGCATTGAGGCAGCTTTCTTGCGCCCTTTTTCCAAACCAAGTCCTTCTTGCCTTAGCCTCAAGCCAAACCCACATTTGCTTTCTCTTGGCTACTCCATCCTCATGTCATGCTCTCATGCCTTCCATGCTAGCTTTATGCCATTTTGCTCAAATTCATGTACTTCCATGCCTTTACCATGCCATTTCTTGCTCTTTGGAGTTCCTGACTAAAATATGCAAAACGAAGATAAAATGCATTAAAAGACACTAAAGTGCTTGAGTTTAAGCCATAATCACAGTAAGTTAACGTCCAATAAGTAGGTATAAAACCTACTTATCAAATACCCCCAAACTAGAATTATTGCTTGCCCTCAAGCAAAAACACAAATGCAACTACATGATATGCAACTACTACATGAAATTAATCCCACAGTTTCAACCATAACATGAACTCCAGTCAGAAGTGCCTCGGAGAGATAACAAGATAATGAACAATGCATCGGTCCACGCTACAGTTATATAGACAGACAATCTATAAATTATAACCTATTACTCCGATGTAGTGTGTGTGTGCAATGCCATAATCAAGCTTGATATAGACAAAGATTCCACATGCTATGCTTCTAAGGAAGGAAAATAGAGGTTTTAAAATGAGAACTTTTCATTTATCCCAACAATGACCAAACTAACACATAGATACAAGTCGAAGTGCAACTAGGGCTTATTATACTATTATTTACCTGATTGTGCAATGCTAGGCCTCCTTAGGCTTTTCAATGATACCCATTTAACGAGATTTCGACCAACGACTCTCAAACCATAAAGGCCTTAGGGCGCTGGGTGTAGAGACAATCCCCTAGGGCGTACTTGCTCGAGTATCAAAGGCCACGAGACTTCGCTAGCTAAGGCATTTATTCTATTTTTGTATTTTTCTCAATTTCTTTTCTTTTCTTTTTCTTTTTCTTTTAAAAGGAGAGTGCGTCTTACGCTCCATCTTTCCTTAAAGCATGCATACCCAAAGTTTTACAACAGACTTGTATTCCAGTGTTGTTAAGGTCATTATTGCTTTTATTACACCATTCTAGTAATTAGAAACAAAATTTTCCCCTTAGAAGACAAGCATGCACTAATCTAGCCGACAAGCAAATAAAGATACACTGTGCTATCCGGTGACATCAAAGTAACAGGTCTAGATTACATCATGTATAAAAATATAACTAAGCCTAAGCTACTAACAGAGTTCAATAATTTATCATATCTCGATGTCATCATTGGCCAGATCGGAATTCAACAGGCTAAAACAAGGGATTATGCAATGCAATACAATTAAACACAACTAAATAAATAAAATAAAGAAAAATTAGAAAAAATTTTATGCAAAATTTAACTAACACATACTAAAATGCAATGCGACTACTATATACAACCTCACATGCAATAAAAACTACATGAAAATACACTACATGCAAGTACTATGGAATTTACTGAATGCAATTAAACTAGATGCAAAAATTTAAACAAACATGCAACTATTATATACTAACGCCCTATACCCCCAAACTTAAATAAATCAATGTCCTCATTGAGGGTAAAGGGTCAGGAAACTCCCCTACTGCTCGGCATGGCCACCCTCCTCGGGTGGTGTATCTGGCGGCGGATATAACAGCTCAGAATCGAACACGGGCCACTCTAGCATGGTGCCCTACTGAGCAAATGCCTCAGCCAATGCACGGGTCAGCCCATCGGCAAACGTTACAAAGCTGTAATATAGGGAGTCGATCTTCCTCTCAATACGCCGCATTTGGCGACCATGATCTACTGGAGGAGGGGCTGCTGCCTCGTTAGGCTATGGCTGCGGTGGCGGGATTGGCGGAGGCACTGTCACAATGAAACCTTTTCCTCTTGGGTCTTCCTGGCCTCCAGCCCAATCCACAAAGTACTTGATAGTAGCGTGATTGACATCCCCAGCTGGCATTTATATCTGCTCATCAGGCCACTCGAGCCCTGCCACAGCACAGAGATCGGCAATGATGGAAGCATGAGGAATGGAGCCTGTAGTACTGCAGCGCATAAACCTCAGATTACTCTGATGAACTAGGTGGCCGACATCAATGTATATACCCGTAATGATACCCCACAGAATGATGGCTCTCTCAACGGTAACCTCGTGCTGATGCTAGGAGGGCATGATGCTGCCACAAAGAAACAAATTCCAAGCCTTAGCATAACGGTTCATCCCGGAGGCAAGGAATGTGGTGTACTCATTCACGGTATCCTTTTTGATCTTCCAAACTGTGCTGGGCTCACACAAATCACGGGCGAGCCGATCCAAGTCAGTCTCAAATCTCTCGGCCTCAACCCAGTTCACTTGCACAGCCGACACTGATGGTAAATTCAGAATCGCACGAATTGCAGCTGGGCGGTAATCAATGACTTGGCCTCTCACGAACGACCGGCCACTTTGTGTGATTGAGGCGTTGACATAAAATTCATGGATCAATGCCAACGACACCGATGGCGGCGTAGTACAAATACCCTACCAGTTCATTTCACGTATCATGGCACGCAATTCCCCGTCCTCTTTGTTCGGTTTGAACCCCCGTTCCCTAAAAATAGATTTTATCGCTATCCGATAGTATCCGCGCTGAGCCTTGATATTAATGAATTTGGTCAAGTCAACGGGGATATCATCGTCCCGATCATCACCGTCACGGCGAACGGATGAAGTAGATGCGGAAGCGGCGGACCTTGATCTCTTAGGACCCATAGAGAATGTTCAGACACTTTGTAGCAGACAGACCCTTGAAGATGAATGCTGGAACAACAACCCCCAAACTGATTTCAGAAAGCCTTGTGATGATCAAACTCTAACTTTAACACAGATTTATCCCAATTTTGCTTTTTTGATAATCCAAAGTGCAACCCTAACTTAGATGATGAATTTCCCCCAAACTTGCTTCTCTGAAATCTGATGACCAAACCCTCAATTCTTGTGTGTCTGACAATCCCTGCCACTGCAAATAAACCTTAATCTCTGAATGAACTTGGACTGGTATATGGATGCTAGGGCTAATGATGGAGGGAATAAGGATTTATAGGAGAGAAGGTTAGGGTTTGGGATTAGATATGGGAGTAGGAAAGTGAAATATGGCTATGGGATTGATGGAACAATAGTGGGTAAAGTATGGGAAAGTTAGGGCTCGGCACTTGTATTAGAGAAGAGGGAGGTTCGGTTATAAGAAGTATAGGCTATGAGGGCTGAAAATCGTGTTTTAACAAATCAAGTTTGCATCTGGATGGGGCATGGGGCGGGCGCGCCAGATTAAGCCTGGTGTGCCGCGCGACTTGAAAATCTGGCCAAAATGTTTTTTGCTTTATGATCCTGTTCTGCAACAACTTCATGAAGGCATAAGAAGCAATATTTCACACTTAAATCACCTGTACATAGATTAATAAAAATTAAACCTAACTGCAACCCATCCTCAAAAATGCATATGCTAGAGGTATGTACTGTTCAATTCGTAACAATGCTATGTAATCGAATATTTTATATTCGAATTCCCAAAAAAAAGTCATATGCTTATATGCAATATGCAAAAATGTTCAAAATATGTTCAATGGGCTTCTAGCTCCAAAAATATGTGCAACTATGCCTAAGTGCAAAAACATAGGCAATGATTTGTCAATTCCCATAAATATATACAATTGAGTATTTCACTCCCAAAATTTTTATGCTACATGCCTAATGTTCAAAAATGTTGGCAATGAGCATTCCAACTTCACAATGTTCAAAAATAGGTAACCTTTTCAACATGACTAGAATTAAACGGGGGAAGGGAAATGTAGAGATAAGTCACCAGAATTAAATAGGGGAGAGAAATGTATAGAAATGCAATGCAAGAATTAAACATGAGGAAAAGATAGAGATGATGGGGTGCCTCCCATCTAGTGCTTGTTTACAGTCCATAAGCTAGACTCTGTCGGAATTGATCAAGTTGTAGAAAGGATTGAGGCAACCTCCTATCTGTCAACCTCTCCACCATAGTAATGCTTCAGCCTTTGTCCATTGACTTTGAAGGGGTTATCTGGGTTTTTATCGAAAATCTTTATTACACCGTGTGGATATACAGTCTTGATAGTGAAAGGCCCTGACCACCTTGACTTGAGCTTTCCCGGGAAGAGTCTAATTCTGGAATTGTATAACAACATTGCTTGCCCTGGCTAGAAATTCCTTTCCAGAATCTTGCGATCATGCCACCTTTTCACTTTTTCCTTGTACAATTTAGAATTTTCATACGCTTGCAACCGAAATTCGTCCAATTCATTGAGCTGGAGAAGGCGTTTCTCCCCTGCAGCCTTTAAGTCGAAATTCAGCTTATGGATTGCCAAGTATGCTTTATGCTCCAGTTCCATGGGAAGGTGACAAGCCTTTCCATACACAAGCTGAAATGGCGACATACCCAGCAGTGTTTTGTAGGCAGTTCTGTAAGCCCATACTGCATCATCCAGCTTCAGTGACCAATCTTTTCTCGTGGGGTTCACAACCTTTTCCTGTATTCTCTTTACCTCACAATTTGACACTTCTGCTTGACCATTGGTTTGTGGGTGATAAGCTGTAGCTATTCGGTGACTTACCCCATATTTAGCCAACAAAGTTGTAAACGGGCGATTGCAAAAATGGGTACCCTCATCGCTAATGATTGTCCTTGGAGTCCCGAACCTCGTGAAAATACTCTTTTGGAGAAATCTTAGAACCACCTTAGCATCATTCGTTGGTAGGGCTGCCACTTGCACCCATTTAGATACGTAATCGACTGCCAGAAGGATGTACAAGTTCCCACATGATGAAGCGAACGGCCCCATAAAGTCTATCCCCCAGACATCAAAGATTTCCACCTCGAGGATTGTATTCAGGAGCATTTCATTTCTCTTCGATATATTTCCTACCCTCTGACATCTATCACATCTTTGAACAAAGCTATAAGCATCCTTAAAGATAGTAGGCCAATAAAAACCTATTTTCAAAACCTTGGCCGCTGTCCTTTCACCTCCGTAATGGCCTCCATACATTGATGCGTGGAAATCCTACAGCACACTCTCCGTCTCACTAAATGGAATGCACCTTCTAATCATCTGATCAGCACACTACTTGAACAAGTACGGTTCATCCCAAATAAACCATTTCACATCTTGTAGAAACTTCTTCTTTTGATGCCTAGTCAAGTCAGAAGGAATGATATTGCCTACTAGGAAGTTTGAAAAATCTGCGAACCATGGCACTTCGCCTTTCACCACAAACAATTGCTTATCTGGGAAGGATTCATTTATCATAACTTTGTCATTTACATCCCTTCCCGGATTTTCCAATCGTAACAAGTGGTCATCCACTTGGTTCTCAGTCCCTTTTCTATACTTGATTTCTAGATCAAATTCTTGCAAAAGAAGGATCCACCTGATCAGACGGGGTTTGGCATCTTTCTTTGCTATCAAATATCGGATTACTGCATGGTCGGTGTACATAATCACTCTAGTCCCAATCAAATAAGCATGAAATTTGTCGAATGCGTACACCACCGCTAAAAGCTCTTTTTCTGTAGTAGTGTAGTTCAAATGGGCATCAGTAAGGGTCTTGCTAGCATAGAATATAACATGAAAGACCTTGTCCCTTCGCTGGCCCAATACAGCTCCCACAGCAAAATCGCTGGCATCACACATCAGCTCAAAAGGAAGGTCCCAATTCAGAGATGTGATCACTGGTGCCGTAGTTAACTTCTTCTTCAAGTGCTCGAATGCAGTCAAGCATTCCTCATCAAATTTAAAGAGGACATCTTTTTCTAACAAACTGCAAAGTGGCTTTGTAATCTTCGAGAAGTCCTTTATAAACCGACGATAAAAGCCTGCATATCCCAAGAAGCTACGAACACCTTTTACAGAAATAGGCAGAGGCAAGTTCTCAATAGTGTCCAACTTAGCCCGGTCCAGCTCTAATCCTTTCTTCGAAACCTTATGTCCCAAAATGATACCCTCTTGTACCATAAAATGGCACTTCTCCCAATTCAGTACAAGATTCGTCTCGACACACCGTTTTAACACCATCACCAAATTCTCCAAACATAGGTCAAAGGAGTCTCCAAAAATAGAAAAATCATCCATGAAGACTTCAACATTATGCTCAACCATATCGGAGAAAATGGCCATCATACACGGCATTGCACAAACCAAAAGACATCCTTCTAAATGCAAATGTACCATATGGACAAGTAAAGGTAGTCTTTTCTTGATCTTCTAGGGCTATCACTATTTGATTGTATCCTGAGTACCCATCCAGAAGGCAGTAATATTCACGTCCGGCCAGCCTGTTTATCATCTGATCAATGAACGGAATGGGAAAATGATCTTTCCTGGTAGCCTTATTTAGTCTGCGGTAGTCCATACAGACTCTCCACCCCGTCACTGTTCAAGTAGGAATTAGTTCGTCATGTTCATTGGATACCACGGTCATACCCCCTTTCTTCGGCACACACTGCATCGGGCTCACCTAAGAGCTGTCTGATATTGGATAGATAATCCCTGCATCTAACCACTTTAAAATCTCCTTCTTAACCACTTCCTTCATGATAGGATTTAATCTGTGTTGTTGCTCCACTGATGGTTTGCTATCATCTTCCAGCAGGATTTTATGCATACAAAATGCTGGGCTGATCCCCTTTATACCTGCTATGGTCCATCCAATTGCCGATTAAAACTCTCTTAGTACCCGTAGCAGTTGTTCTTCCTGACAAGATGTTAGCGCAACAAAAATAATAACAGGTAACTTTGAAGATTCACTTAAAAATGCATACCTTAAATGATCTGGAAGAGGTTTAAGATCAATATCTGGAGGCATCTCAAGAGAAGGCTTGAGTCTTTCTGATATCTCCCCAGCAAGTTTTAGTGGCTCGATAGGCATCTTAAACTTTCGCATCTTTGGTGCTGTGTCAAGAATTTGCACGTATTCAACAACTTCAGTATCCTCAATATCTGAATCTCCCAATATAGCACTCTCCAAAGGCTCAGTATCCACCAGATTTTGAACTCCTTCATTCATCACTTTATCTATCAAATCAACCCGGAAGCACTCTTCCTCGTCGGTGGGAAACTTTATAGCTTTAAAAACGTTGAAAGTTACTTCTTGATCATGCACTCTCATTGTTAACTCTCCCTGCTGGACATCTATAAGAGTTCGCCCCGTGGTAAGGAAAGGTCTCCCAAGGATGATTGGGATATTTCTGTCTTCTTCGTAATCAAGAATGATGAAGTCAGCTGGGAAGATAAATTTATCCACTTTAACCAAAACATCTTCAACAATACCCCTAGGATAAGTGATGAATCTGTCAGCAAGTTGTAGTGATACATTTGTCGGCTTGGGAGTCGGCAATCCCAATTGATTGAATATGGACAGAGGCATCAAATTTATGCTAGCTCCTAAGTCATAGAGGCATTTGCTGAAAGACAAATTTCTAATGGAGCAAGGTATTGTGAAACTGCCCGGGTCCTTAAGCTTTGGATGTAATTTATGCTGTAATACTACACTGCACTCTTCTGTTAAGGCCTCTGTCTCAAAGTCCTCTAATCGTTTCTTCCTTGACAGAATACCCTTCATGAACTTCCCGTAACCTGGCATTTGTCCTAATACCTCTGTGAAGGGTATGTTTATCTGCAGTTTCTTAAACACCTCCAAAAACTTAGCGAACTGTCTGTCGTCCCTTTGCTTGTGCAATCTCCGTGGGTAAGGAACAGTAGGGTACACAGGTGATGGTTTGATTATGATTTTCTCAGTTATTTCCTACTTATCTGCCGCAACAACCTTTCCTCCATCATTTCCATCAGCCAACACTGTCTTAGGATTCTCTGCATCTTAGCGCGCTCGCGCCAGGTTTTGGCCTTCCTAGGGCTCGGCCGCGCCAGCCTCCAAGTCTGAAGTCTGCCTCCCAGACCTTAGGGTGATTGCTTGGCACTGCTCCTTTCCCTCCCTTTTGCCTGGATTCGTCTCTGTATTACTAGGAAGAGTCCCTTGAGGTTGATTTAGAACCGCATTGGCAATTTGACCAATTTGAGTCTCCATCATCTTGAGAGATATAGCTTGGCTCTTCTCGATTAACTTAAGTTCATCGATTTCCCCTCTCTCCTCCGACTTCTTTTCTGGCTGAGGTACAGGTGGGGGATGATGTGCATACTGGTGGTGAGATTGCTGTGGTTGATATTGTTGTTGAGATTGAAATTGTTGTGGTTGTGGTTGAGCCGATTGATATTGGTGTTGTTGGTTTGATGTATGGTATTGTGGCTGAGATGTTTGAGGATGGGGCTGTTGGACATTCTGGGTATTACTCCAACTAAAGTTAGGATGATTCCTATTGTTGGTACTGTAAGAATTTTGAAATTGATTGTGGGGTTTTTGGTAGTTGCTCACAAACTGTACTGATTCTGTACTAATAGCACATTGGTCTGTTTGATGTGACCCTGCACAAATCTCACAGACACAAGCAACTCTCTTGACTTTTTCTTCTGCCAATGAATCAATCTTCTTTGCCATGGCCGCCATTTGGGCAGACAATGCTGTAATGGCATCTACTTCTAACATCCCTACAACTTTTGGTTGTACCATCCTGGCCGTTGGATTCTGATACTCATTTGCCACCATGGTCTCAAAGAGCTCATACGCTGTCGGAAAATCTTTAGTCCAGATAGCTCCCCCAGATGCAACGTCAATAATTGGCCTTGATTGCCATCCCAAACCATTGTAAAAAGAGTTAATCACCATCCACTTTGGCATGCCATGGTGTGGACACTTCTGGAGCATTTCCTTATAATGTTCCCAAGCTTCATATAACTTTTCCCCTGGATGCTGTGCAAAGGTACTCAGGTCTCTCCTCATTGTAGCAGTCTTGGCCATAGGAAAAAACTTGGTCAAGAATTTCTGAGCACAGTCTTCCTATGTAGTTATTGACCCTGAAGGCAGTGAGTGCAACCAACTTTTTGCCTTATCCCTCAAGGTGAAAGGGAATATTCTAAGTTTCACTGCATCATCGGGAACGTTGTTGTATTTAAACGTATCACATATTTCTATGAAGCTCATAATATGCTCGTTGGGATCTTCAGAAGGCAAACCCCCAAACTGGAGATTGTTTTGTATCATCTGCATTGTTCCTGGCTTTATCTCAAAAGTGTTCGCCGCAATTGCTGGCCTCACTATACTTGATTGCAGATCGGTGAGTTTGGGCATGGAATAGTCTTGAAAGGCCCTATGCTCTTCAGCCATTTGATGAAGTGGTTCAGGTTCTTCTCGAGGATTGGTGTTTCGGCTATTAGCTCTCCACGCTCGACCGTTGATGTGCTCTTGGTGAGGCACTAATTCAGCATGTGAGGCTCGAGTGTGCATAAACTATCCACGAGTACCTGAAACACAAGTAAAAATAAAATTAGAAATGAGGTAAGAAGAGATTTGTTCAAGTCAGTCAAATTTAACGAAAACTGATGTCAATAGAATTAAACTAAAACCGTGTCCCCGGTAACGGCGCCAAAAACTTGTTGCGCCGTTTACGTGTTAACAAAAATGGACTCAAAAACACGTGCAAGTGTACAAGGTCGGCAAGTAATAACTCGGTAAGTCGAGATCGTCCCACAGAGAACGGAGTCAGGCCTAATCTATCATTCAACAGTCCATTAATTATCTTTGTTTGCTTAAACGGTTGTCACAGTGTTCTTTAATTAATTATACTAAATTTAAACTAGACTTAACCAATTAATAAGCGAAGGGTTCAAATTAGAGGGATATGGGATCCTAACTTCATCTAAAGCATCATCTAGGTTAACCACACCTCAAATCATACACGGATAATCATATAGGAATGCTAGCCGGGAGCACGAATGTGAGACTTGGCTATCTTTTAATACACCAAGTCCAAATTATATAATGTCCACAATTAAGATAGAAATCACATAAACATCAGTAAAGCCTAAACCACTATATTTCTATGCAATTTACAAGCTAAACCAATTTAAGCACAAGCTCCCATTAGACTACATACAGGCCATACGGTATATTTTTATCCGGCTAGCGAATCACAAAACTCAGCCAATGCAAGTTTCACAAACATATGCTAACATGGAAAATTCTAAGTTTACACTTCATTTTTCAAGTTCATATAAACTATTAGAGTAGATGTTGATCAAGCATCTAGGCATATAAGCATCCATGTTAGGCAAACCATATATTATCATCCATATATATCAAAGTGACATAAACCCTAGATTTAGGAAATAGAATCCATTATAATCCCATAATGGAAGTTAGTTCATCACTGAACCTCCCACCATTATGGGATTCAAACCAAGCATTGAGCAACTATGAAATGAGAGAAAAGAGAGAAAGAAAGTGCAAATCTTGTGGTTTCCCCCTTTCAATAGAAGATAGCAAACTCGAGTCTGGACTACAAATGAGTTCCAAGATGAACCCTAGAAATGTAATACTACTAGAGCAAGAAGGAAGAAGAAGAGAAGCCTCTAAAACATTCACACTCTCTCACCCTAGAATATAGGAACCAAACTTGAAAGTTAATAATAAGTCTGATAAGTGCTGAGTGATATATCGTGCCTTACAAAACATAAGCCTTTAAATCAATTAAAATCGACCAAACAAAAGCACCAACTCTAATTTTTAACCGGCGCGGCCGTGCCAAGTAAAGGCAATGCACCCGCGCGGCCGCGCGAGCCTGTTACTTTGGCTGGTTACTTCAATTTCTGTGTTGGCTTCTTTGCTCCATCTTTTGCTGCTTCTTGCTCCTTCATATAAGCTGCATCGAGGCAGCTTTCTTGCACCTTTTTTCCAAACCAAGTCCTTCTTGCCTTAGCCTCAAGCCAAACCCACATTTGCTTTCTCTTGGCCACTCCATCCTCATGTCATGCTCTCATGCCTTCCATACTAGCTTTATGCCATTTTGCTCAAATTCATGCCCTTCATGCCTTTATCATGCCATTTACTGCTCTTTGGAGTTCCTGACTAAAATATGCAAAACAAAGATAAAATGCATTAAAAGACACTAAAGTGCTTGAGTTTAAGACATAATCACAGTAAGTTGGCGTCCAATAAGTAGGTATAAAACCTACTTATCAGGCGTCACAGTTGGTATCAGAGCTGTAGGTTATAAACCTTAGGTAGGAGTACCTTAGGCTATAACCAAGAGATAAGGAATAAGAATAAACTCAAATAGAGTTTAAGTTCTAAGCGATGAATTTGGGTAAGGTATTAATAAGTCAATAAGATTCAAAGAAGAATCTTGACAAGTAATAAAGATACAGAGTTGCCTAACTCTGATAATAAAGATGAACAGTAGTAATGAATAGATAGAGTCTAAAAGACTAAAAGTATAAATGGAAAGAAGATCGTAAAACAAAACGATCATAACATAGAAAAGAATCATAATATAATACGATTATAATATGAGATCACAACGTGATCTGATGAGGTTATAAAAGGACAGATGATCAATCAAATGATTGAAAACTTTATAACAAAATTGCTATACGAATATGGTACTATAAAATAGTACGAGTTAAACTCAGGAAAGAGTTGTGAATTGCAGATACGGATTAAATGAATTTTATATTGAACAAGAGGAAGCTGGGATTATGTGGGATTTCAATTGAGGATTCAGGTGATTGCTAAGTTATACAAACCTTTATATGGGCGGGGATTTTGTGCTTGGTCTAACGACTACTTAGTTTATCACATACATAATCATTGAAATGTCAGTGTCGCGCTATTCGCTATATGTATGATGAGAATGTGATTCTTTTCTCATGTGTATAACGGATAGGTAGAGAATATAAGATTAGGTGCGAGTTCTTTAAACTCATATATATGGTAAGTTCGTGACTCATAATCGTATGGTGGAACTCCAGCGAATGGACGACTTTGGTTTAACTAGGATAAGTTCTGAAACCCATATGATTGTGGTAAGTTCTTGAACTCATAACGTGTGGTATGTTTGATGAACTATACGGAGGAATATGAAAATTGTGAATGGAGAATTGAGGATCATAAGAATAGATATAATTATTAAGCAATCGATCATTAGAAGAATTGAAGTTGGTGGTGGAAGCATAGGTATTCTAAATCTTCTAGCTGTGTTAGACTTCAAAATTTTTGACATCAAGATAAATTCGCACTGATGTGCCTTTTTCGAAATAAAATGAATTTTTATTATCTTCAAAACAAGGTGACAAGGGTGTGGAGATGGACTCCGAGCCATTATCACATCGTTACCTGTTGCGGCATGATAACAGCAAAAATAAATTTTTGGTTATCTTCAAAACATGGTTACAATTATGTATGTGTGGACTTCGGGACCCTGACACATCGTTACCTGTTGCGACATGATAATTCCAAAAATGATTTTCAATAGTTTTGAACGGTTTAAAGAAGAGTCTACGCTAATTGTTTCGGCTAGACAAAAAAATTATTTAAAATATCAAAATGTATTTTATATATCATCAATGCATCATGGAACCTAATGCAAGGATGATAAAAATGATGGAGTCATTAATGCAGTATTGCCTAGTGTTGGATGTGATCTAAAGATCGTCAGCCCACTATAGTATATTGTTTTATGACAAAGTCACAAAAATGACGGAATCTTTAACGGACTGTAAATATAGTGCGGTATAATGACGTCATAAAATTATTTTTAGAGTTTTAAAGAAAAGTCAAGTGTCAATTAAATTTGGCCAAACACATGTTTTGATTGATGTTCGAATTATTAGTTTATGTCTAAAGCTATTTGATTCAGCTAGACAATTTTTTATGAAAATTCAAGTATCTCTTTGAGAACTTATCCCGAACCATATTGTTTTGATTCGGACTTCCGGCTGAGTATGAACAACCCCGAAAAATAGGGATATATTAGTTGGATAACGTACATTCCAATCATTGAAAGCATACAGTTGTTCAGATAATTAAGGCCAGCATTTGCAGTTTACCTTCTTCGTGATTGTAAACATATCTATTATTTGATTACGGTGAATACCGTTAAACGCGAGAGTTTATGGTATATATGACCCTCAACATAATTTGAAAAGTTTTTAACTCTTTGGGGAGAAGTCTGGGTAGAATGTGATGATAGAATAATTCCTCATAGAAGGAAGCCGTGTGTACTCATTAAATGAGAATTAAATCAGATAAAGGTTAAGTTGAAAATCTAGTTTTGACGAATAAAGGATTAGGCATTAGTAGGCTGTAATTTCGAGGACAAAATTCTTAGAAGAAGGGGTGAATGTGACAACCCGAGAATTTATAAGATTAATAAAATCTTAAATGAGTAAATAAAGGTTATAATAATAAGACCTAGACTGGGAATAAAGTTATGGATTTAATTTTTTTTTGCGAAAGACTAATATAATTGTGTGATTTTATGTATGTACAGTATGTGGTTAAGGGTTAAGTATGAATCAGATAAAAGATAATATGGGAAAACTCTAATGTTATATTAAGAACTTTAGTATTCAGATAAGAAACCCTAACTATTGGTTTGAAACCCTAGTTTAGTTGATGAAAACCATAACCCCAATTAGGAATAGGGATTTGATAGTTAATACAGTTATTATAATTGTATCTATGATTGTGTGTTTGTATAATAAGGTATTAATGATCAAATGTTGATCAGATAAGGTATAACCTTAGTAAACCCTAATGATAGATTAAAAACCCTAATCTGTAGTTAAAAACCCTAATTCTAACTTTGGAGACCCTAAACCCTAATTTATAAATCTTAATGGTGATTAGCAAACCCTAATGGTTAAATTTTTAAGGAAAACATAGGAAATGACTGAACTAACCTTAACATTATGTGGAAAATTATTAGAATACCCTTTTGGAGGCGAAATTACCGAACTACCCTTAAAATTGTGTGAAAAATTATTAGAATACCCTTTTGGAGGCGAAATGACCAAATTACCTTTAAAATTATCTGGAAAATAACCAAAATACCCTCCAATCCATGTGAACTTAAATCAACTAATCAGAGAAGAGATGATGCAAGCATGACATCATCCTTAAAGAAACATAGATGATGCAAGCATGACATCAGCATTAAAGAAACACAAAATGTCATCATGATGTCACCCAGGGACTAAGGTGCAATTAATAAGGTACTAAAGTGTAATTAACCAGGGTACCAAACTGTAATAAGCCAGGCAAACTGTAAAAAGCCAAGCCCCTAACGTGCAATTATTGAAATTATGTTTTTCTATAAATAGGAGCCATTTCTCTTTATTTTTTTCAAAGCCAAAATATAGCTAGAGAGAGAAAGAGGAGAATTTCGGCTAGAGAAAGGAAAGTTTTTGAGTTTCAAGATTTCAAAGGATTAGTTAAAGCTTGCAACTTCAAGATGTATTTACTCTTGTGGTTATTATTTTTATTATTCTTTATATATTTAGTAAAAATATACTTTTACAAGCAGTTATAATGCCCAAATTATTTTAAGTAAATAGTACACAAGTCCTATTTACAAGCAGTTATAAAGTCCGATTTATTTCTCTTATAAAGTAGAAAATATACTTTTATAAGTAGTTATAATGTCCGATTTATTTCTCTTATAAAGTAGAAAACATATTTTTATAAGCAGTTACTATGTCCGATTTTCTTCAAGTATTTAATACGAATATTCATTTTATAAAGCAGTTATAATGCTCGATTTATTTCAAACATAGTAAACGAATGTTTATTTTACAAGCAGCTATAATGCTCAATTTATTTTAAATATAGTTGATGAATATTCATTCTATAAGCAATTATAACGCTAAAATTGTTTCATGTATAGTACAAGGAGTTTTATTTATAATTGGTTATATGATTTACTAGTAAGAACTTATAAATAAAAGAACAAGTATATATATTGGGCCAAAGGATAGAAAAATAATACACTGTTTTGGTATTTCGTGAAAAAGGAATTGCAGCTTCCTGAAATGAACAGTTCAGGGTGCTGAAATGAAAACTGAAAATGTTAGGAAGACAGTTTGATTTCAGCTTGCTGAAATGGAAACTGATAAGGGTAGGAAGGAAAGATAGTTTGATTTCAGTTTACTAAAATAGTAAACATTTTACCAAGTTTTAATTTATTAAATGAACGAGTAAGTGTTAAGTCTAAGGTAGTGCAATCGTACCCTTTAATGGTTGATGTATAGTAGCTGGGCTAAACGACTCCTTCATATGGGGAAGGTATCTATGAATTAGAAACCGATCTCACTCACTATGAAAACAGTGTAGACGAGACAAAAACTAATTTGTTAGTTGTTTGTGGAAAACCACTCAGTATACTATATTGAATACTATTAAAGACTCGATGTGTGCTAGGTTTAGACTTGTAAATAAGTATGGTGTTAAGGTTATCTAATATTTGACTATGTGGTTAAGTGTTAGATAGATGGTTTACTTTTAAATTAGTAGTATTATGAGATAAGTATGTTATACTAATTTAAAGATTAAATCTTATAACTGATAGGTCTTTACAATAAAGCGATTAAATTAGATTGTGTAGCAGTAATCGACGGTACAGGAAAGTTCCTGAACTATACTTTTATTATGCAAGTTCCTATACTCTTTTATTGAGAAATTTTCCTAACTCGAACTCGAGTTGTTATGTTAAGCATGTCCGTGGTTAATCATTGTTGATTACACCACATCTTTGATTATTGATTCGCAAGTTGTGCATGTTTCATATGTTCATCAGGTATGAAAGGCTGATCACCTTCCTTACCATTTGGTTCAGTTAAATTTGTCCATGTTCATTATTGGCCATTCATCATTATTGTCTCGGTCATTCAGTTATATAAATTGATTCATGTTCTTTCACAATTATTACATTGTTGAAAGCTTGTTAGCTTATTATTCTTTTCCATCATGATATATCTTCATTTGAACTTAAACTTGCTAGGCAAACTTGTTGCTCACATTTGCTATATTATGATAAAACTTTCAGATTAAGACGAAACTTCTGATACAGACAAAGACAAAGACAAATTACAGAATTAGATTATGTTGCAGTTAAAATTGTAATAGTATTGGTGGCAGATGACATTGTAAGTCATGTAGAATATGAATATGTGTATTAAGTTAAGGTTACCGACCTTGGGATTATGTTGTAAAAGTTATTGTATAAATAATTTATGTTTATATCTTTCGCAATAGTTATAGAAATAATGTATCATAACGTATCAGGTCCGAGGTTCTGGGAACCCCGATTTGGGGGCGCTACAGTCATTACCTGACGCTTCGCTGGGGTTATGTCAACGACTGAAGTGTCATCGGTCAGTACCCGATGCTTCACTGGGGTTGTGCCAACGGCTGAACTGTCATCAGTCTGTACCCTATGCTTCGCTGGGGTTGTGCCAACGGCTAAACTGTCATCGGTCAGTACCCGACGCTTCGCTGGGGTTGTGCCAATGACTGAACTGTCATCGGTCTGTACCCGACGCTTCGTTGGGGTTGTGCCAACGGCTGAACTGTCATTGGTCTATACCTGATGCTTCACTGGGGTTGTGCCAACGACTGACCTGTCATCGATCAGTATCCGACACTTCGCTGGGGTTGTGCCAATGGCTGAACTATCATTAGTTTGTACCCGACGATTTGTTGGGGTTGTGCCAACAGCTGAACTGTCATCAGTCAGTACCCGACGCTTCGCTGGGGTTGTGCCAACGGCTGAACTGTCACCAGTCTGTATTTGACGCTTCACTGGGGTTGTGCCAACAGCTGAACTATCATTGGTCTGTACCCAACGCTTCGCTGGGGTTGTGCCAACAGCTGAACTATCATCAGTCAGTACTCGACGCTTCGCTGGGGTTGTGCCAACGGTTGAACTGTCATCGGTCAGTACCCGACGCTTCACTAGGGTTGTGCCAACGGCTGAACTGTCATCGGTCTGTACCCGACGCTTCGCTGGGGTTGTGCCAACGACTGAACTGTCATCGGTCAGTATCCGACGCTTTGAAAGTGGTAGTTTTTGGCAGTTTGGTGCAGTTTTTCTGCTGTTTTTCAGTAGTTTTCATCATTGGTCTCCGGATATTGCTTCGGGATGAATACCAATGGCTTTCATGAAGCTCCCACCTCTGTTAGTAATCCGATGCTTAAACGCAGGATTTTAGGACAAACTGCTCAATCGTGTAGCAATTTTGTTTTTAGATTTAACTTTTTAGCTCATATAAACTCCATTTCAACTCGAACCAAACTGAGTCGGAGGGAGCGGGGCCCACCCTAGGGAGCCGTAGATTAGGGTGAGGTAGCCGCAGGTGGGCACACTTCTTCCTGCGATTTTAAAATGGGCAGCGGGAGCTCTTATAAGTCATTTTTAGTTTTGAGTTTTCATAGAAATCAGATTTTCTTTTTCAGATCTACGGAGTTCGGGCAGCGTTTTTCAGATTCCGCCAGTGGCTACGCGTTCTGCACATCTCAAGTGACGTTTTCATCCCTTCTTTTCCAGTTTTAACTGGTAGAATTGTGTAAACCACGTAGGGTACTTTTGAATGTAATGTACCAAAAATGCATGCATATATGACTTGATAAAAATTTTCTGACTTCATAAGTATGCATATTTTACTGTGATGCACGCTTTGATGTAAGAAAATTTGAATTCTGAGACAGTCAATTTCAGCTCTTTTTGATCAGTTTACTTATCCTTTTTTAAGCCTAGTGAGCCTGGATTTTCAACTAAAAAATATCCATGGTAATTTGGCTACTATATGAAGTTTGTTTTTGATTTTTTTCATAAATATGAACTGTTTCTATTTTTGGGAAGGCGTACTACTAAATGGCCACCTAGACATGCCTGTGTGCATGCGGACAGTCTATTTTACAAAGGAGGCTATGGCAAAAAAATTTCAATAGCTTGAGCATTTAGTAAACATGCAATTTTGTCTCTACTAGGGATTTTGACTGACCTATGCATGTTTTAGGATTTAAAAATGCATAAAATACTGATTTAAATTAATAAGCCACATGTTTTAGGCTTACCTCACCCTTTCTGAGATGATTTGGAGACTTTGTCCATGTGATGCACCGAGATAGACTCGGGAGTTCTAGCAAGGTCATTTCAGGAATTAGACGGAGGAGAGCCTCTGATGTTCCTCAGCCATGGCCAGCCCGGTCGCCTCGTAGATTGGCTGAGTCAGTGATCCGTCTGATCCAGGCTGATCCGCCTGTTGACAAAGATGATGAGGAGGCTCCATTTGCTACTCCTGCCCCAGCTCAGGCTCCACGTGCGGAGCTCCCAGGCATTGTTTGTTGGGTTTGTACGTAACGCAATCATGCAATTAAATCACATAAATAGGGCGGAAGCGTAAAAAAACTAGGTTTTCAAAAATTTATACAAACCCATTACCATGATCATTCTTATGCATCAATTAACAGTGAATGAAGAAGGAGAAAAATAGAATTATACCTTTGAAGATCCAAGCTTCCTCAGGTACAACTTCTACTCCTTTGATTCCTTTGATTCCTCTGTAGTGGCTCCTTCCCTTGATCAATGTCAGCCACCCAAATGTTTGGCCTCTAATGGTGATCCACCAAGGAAGATGAAGAACTCAGTAAGATGGGTTATTGGCTTAACCCTTATTTCTATCTCTATAGAATATGTGTACTCCCAACTCTTGAAAAATTCACGTACCTTATTTCTGATATAAGACTCTCTTATATAGATATTAGGTTAACCCTCCTAATCTAATTAGAATAGGGTTTTATTTAATTAATTAATTAAATACTTTTAATTAATTTATATCCTAATCTTTATTAGGATTGAGAGAGAGTACTGATATTATATTAATTCCTAAACTCCTTTAGAATTAAAATAATAATAATATTAATAAGACTCCTCTTATTAATTTATATTTAATATTTTTAAAATATTAAATAATAAACATTAAGCTATTTAATTTATTCTATCATCATAGATTAAATTAATTATACTTAATGCATTATTACTATCATGCCATTTTCTTCTTAAATAATTCTTCTTCCTTTTATGGTGTGACCCTTTAGGTTCTCCATATTAAACCGGTTGTGAATAAATCAATTAGAACAATTTTAATCTTATTTAAATAAATAAATTAAACTAATAATCTATTTAAATAAATAACATTTATTCTACAATAGGGATAAGCCTCCCTAGCGATCAACGACTTTTCAGATAATATAGATTTTAACATTAATCATTAAAGAACCTGTAAATTAATAGTTACCGTACAATTCAATCCTTCCACCATACAATGTCTCAATTAAATATAAGACATGGATTTACTGTCAAGTCTTAATTTATTTAATCATATGTATTTCGATTAAAAAATGCACAACTCCAAATAATGCAAATTAGAAACCTCTTTCTAATTTCATTCTACCTTGGCCAAGGATTCCTGGGTTGTCATTTAACGAATCACATAGGACATATCTCCTCTTTTACTAGAGGTGGTAGATTCTTTATTGATCATTCATTATCTCCATATGTAACTCATTATACCCAAGCATACCCTATATATGCCTTAAAAGGCCTTAAGGAATTAGTCAAAGTATAATTTGTTACATACAAGATACTATGATGATCTCAAGTCCAAGGATCACATGTACTACTATCACATTAGGAATTTCTATTGACAGGCGAGTAAAACTCCATTAGGTATTCCATAGCGAGTCACGTTCAGTGAACTTATTCTCCAATAAGCACCTACATACTTGCTTTAGTGTCTCCACACAAATGACCATGAGATCAGTCATCCTCATCCAATGAGCAAGCAACATATGTACCAATCTATCCGGATTTACTAATCCCCATTTTAGTAATCCCACAATTGGGAACTATTTTAGTTTTTAAGCTTTCTAAGAATTTAGATCTCATTATCATGATCTCATCATGATTCTAAAAGCATTGCTTAAAACTATGGGTTATTTACATATTATAAAAAACAGCACCATGTAGATAATTATATGCCTTAAATGAATATTTTATTAATAAATAAATAAGATTGTTTACAAAGTATGTGCTTTGTCATCATACATGATTGGCTTGTATGCACACTACTATCAATCTCCCACTTGCACTAAAGCCAATCGCCATGGTATCTCATACCCATCTTCTCTAAGTGACGATCAAACTGCTGTTGTGTTAAAGCTTTAGTAAATGGATCTGCAATGTTGTCTTGAGAGTCTACACTCTCCTCTTTCAATGATTTCTTTAATCAAAGTGCCGCAACACATGTTTAGATTCAAGATGAGACTTAGAAACTATTCCTAGTTCTGTAATGAACTTTGCATCCGAAACATCAACTTACAGCTTCACTTACAGTTATATACTCTGCCTCTGTCACTGAATCAGCAACTGTTTGCTGCTTGGAATTCTTCCAACTCACTGCACCTCCGTTCAAGGTAAACACATACCCTGAAACAGATTTACTGTCATCTTGGTCTGTTTGAAAACTTGAGTCCGTGAATCCCTCGAGTTTTAATTCAGACCCACTGTGGACAAGAAAAATATCTTTAGTCCTTCTCAAGTACTTTAGGATATTTTTCACTGCCTTCTAGTGCTCTTCTCCTGGATTCGACTGGTATCTGCTTGTTACACTAAGTGCGTGAGCAACATCCGGTCTAGTACATATCATACCGTACATGATAGATCCTATTGCAGAAGCATAAGGGATCTTACTCATACGGTCTCTCTCCTCAGGTGTCTTTGGGGCCTGTTTCTTGGAGAGATTTATTCCATGGCTCATCAGCATGAGACCTCTTTTGGAATCTTCCATGCTAAACCTCTTTAGCATCGTATCAATGTACGTTCCTTGGGATAAGCCGAGCATCCTTTTAGATCTATCTCTATAGATCTTTATCCCCAAAATATAGGATGCTTCACCCAAGTCCTTCATGGAGAAGTTTTTAGATAACCAGATTTTAATGGATTGTAATATAGGAATGTCATTCCCTATTAGTAATATATCATCAACATATAATACAAGGAATGATACTGCGCTCCCACTAACCTTCTTGTATACACATGGTTCATCCTCATTTTTTTGATAAAATCAAACTCTTTGAGTGTCTCATCAAAACGAATGTTCCATCTACGAGAAGCTTGCTTCAACCCATAAATGGATCGTTGTAGCTTACAGACTTGATTTGTTCCAACTTTTGAAATAAATCCCTCTGGCTGTGTCATATACACATCCTCCTCAAGTTTCCCATTGAGGAAGGCCGTTTTCACGTCCATCTGCCAGATCTCATAGTCGTTGTAAGCTGCAATCGCAAGCAAAATCCGAATGGACTTGAGCATGGCTACTGGTGAGAAGGTTTCATCATAGTCAACTCCTTGTCTTTGTTTGAAACCTTTTGCAACCAGTCGGGCCTTATAGGTCTCTACCTTTCCGTCTGCTCCAGTCTTTTTCTTAAAAACCCATTTACACCCAATAGGTTTAATACCTTCAGGTGGTGAAACCAAAGACCATACTTTGTTTTCATACATGGAGTCCATTTCGGATTTCATGGCTTCAAGCCATTTTCCTGAGTCTTTATTACTCATAGCCTGTTCGTAATTCTATGGATCATCATCATTTATGATGTGTACCTCATTGTTATCCTCTATAACGAATCCATACCTCTCAGGTATCTTCGGTACTCTTCCAGATTTACGAACAGGGTGTGGTACAGTAGGTTCTTCTACTTGGTTAGGTACCTGACTTTGGTCCATGGTAACTTGTGGTTCTTGAACTTCTTCAAGATATATCTTGCTCCCACTGACCCCTTCATGGATAAACTCTTTCTCCAAGAAGGTAGCATGTTTCGCAACAAACACCTTTTGATCAGTTGGATGATAGAAATAATACCCTACGGTTTCTTTAGGGTATCCCACAAATCTACACTTATCGGATTTAGTCTGTAGCTTATCATTTTTAAACTTTTTGACATAAGCTGGACAACCCCAAGTCTTAACATGCTTAAGATTTGGTTTCCTCCCTTTCCACATCTCATATGGAGTCTTTGGGGCGGATTTGGTAGGTACCTTGTTAGGTAAGTATGCAGCCGTTTCTAGGGCATATCCCCAGAAGGAAATTGGAAGGTCGGTAAAACTCATCATGGATCGAACCATGTCTAACAGTGTTCGATTTCTCCTTTCAGATACTCCATTTAACTGTGATGTACCTGGAGGAGTCCATTATGAGATTATACCATTTTCTCTGAGACAATTGAGAAACTCACTGCTTAAGTATTCTCCACCTCGATCTGATCGAAGTATCTTAATACTCTTGCCCATTTGTTTGTCTACTTCACTTCTGAACTCTTTGAAATTTTCAAATGATTCTGATTTGTATTTCATTAAATACACATATCCAAATCTTGAGTGATCATCAGTGAAAGTAATAAAATAAGAATACCCACCCCGTGCACTTGTTGTCATAGGTCCACAAACGTCTGTGTGAATCAATGCCAACAACTCTGTAACTTTCTCTCCTTTTCCACTAAAAGGAGATTTAGTCATTTTACCCATGAGACAAGATTCACAAGTTGGATATGATTCATAATCAGATAGCTCGAGGAGCCCATCTTTATGCAACTTGGATAATCTTGTCTCACTGATATGACCGAGTCTACAGTGCCACATATAGGTATAATTAATATCATCTCTTTTCCTTTTCTTAATTTGTTCAATTTGAAATATATTTTCTTGTAAGTCAAGTGTATAAAGTCCATTTCGCAAATTTCCAATACCATATAAAACATCGTCTTTATAAATAGAACAACCATTGTTCTTTATAATAACGTCAAAACCTTCCATATACAATACAGAAATTGAAATAATGTTTTTAATAATATTCGGAACATAATAACAATTATTAAGATAAATGGATTTGCCCGAAGGCATTGCTAAACAATAAGTTCCTACAGCTAATGCAGCAACTTTTGCTCCATTTCCCACTCGTAGGATCACCTCATCTTTGTTCAGCTTTCTACTTCTGACCAGTCCCTACACAGTATTACATATGTGAGAACCACAGCCGGTATCCAATACCCAAGTAGAATTATGACTTTCAGAAAAATTAATTTCAATCATAAACAAACCTTGATTGGAAGTCGAAGCTTCTCTAAGCTTTTTCTCTGCTAGAAACTTCTTGCAGTTCCTCTTCCAATGTCCCGGCTCATTGCAATGAAAGCACATTCCTTTAGCTGGTTCAGGTTTCTTTTGCTCCTTTTCTTTCCCTTTTCCCTTAGCCTTCTTAGATTTCTTCTTTTCAGAAGACACCTTGGGCCTCTTCCTTTTATTGGAAGAATCCACCATCAAGACATGGTTCTTCTTGGATGAGAAGTGACCTTCTGCAGTTTTTAGCATGTTAAGCAGCTCAGGTAAGCTGACATCTTGCTTATTCATGTGAAAATTAACCACAAACTGCGAGAAGGTCTCAGGGAGTGACTGCAAGACCAAGTCTTGACTCAACTCCCCATCCATGACGAACCCAAGCTGTCCAAGGCGTTCAATCAAATTGATTACCTTCAGAACATGAGTCTCGACGGCAGTGCCCTCGATCATCCGAGATCGGAAGAGCTCCTTAGATATCTCATATCTAGTAGTCCTACTCTGTTCACCATACAACTCCTTGAGGTGAAGCAGCATAGCAGGAGCATCCATTTTTTCGTGCTGACGCTGAAGCTCGTTATTCATGGATGCGAGCATGATGCATTGAGCCACAGATGCATCATCTTGCCACTTATTGAAAGTGGCAATCTCTTCCTCAGAGGCTATTTCTGAAACAGATTCAGGGATAGTGGAATTTAGGACATAAGAAATCTTTTCAGCAGTGAGAACAATTCTCAGATTTCTTAACCAGTCCTCATAATTCGGGCCGGTAAGCTTATTTGCATCAAGTATGCTTCGTAGTGAGATTAGTGATTTTTACATTTTTAAAATTCTGCATGTGAAAAGACAACATTTTAGCAAACATTCATTTTATTAACTTTGCATACCAAAATAAATTTAGGTCTTTATTTTAAATTGGTATCTCCCACTATTTTCATCAAACTATATTACCCTCACTCATATAGTTCGGCAACATCTAATTAAAGATTTGCTAGTGAGATTAAGGATCCCATTTCAAATGTATATAACCTTGTGGATAGAACAACAAGCGATATACAAATAAATAGGTAGACAACTCTTGTCAATTACATCACCATGTAAATCCTTTTATTTTGCCTCTTAAATCATAATAGTCATGTGTGTGCACATCCGAACTAAAATGATTTAAGTTAAGTCCAGCCTAGCACTTCCATAAATTCAAAAAAGAAAAATTTTCGTCCTTGTGGATAGCACAACAAGACTAGATCGTTCAATTTTCTTGATAAGCATCAAATGTGATTAATTAACATCTTAAATATTCAATACTCGCCTTGTGGATAGCACAACAAACTCATATTAAATATTTAATACTCTATTAACTAATCATGCTAGAAGGCGACGTTCGATATTCCAAATATCATTTGAACGCTTCAGACTTAATAATATTTCTTTGAGGGGTTTGTTATTATTTGTCTCATCTTTTAAGCGCGCATGCACATATATATATAAAATACGCGTCATTTTATTAAACATGCGAAGCATGTTTGTTTAAAATATAATATATATAATATTTAGCATGCAATATAGAATACTATATTCTACCCGGATTGATTATGGACTTTTATTCTAGTTTGGTTCACTAGAGCCACCAAGTGAACCAAAATGTCAAACCTAGGAGTGCAAGAATTTAAATTTAAATATAACTATTACATTTAAACACTGGTTCCATACAAATGAGTCTTCACGCGTTCCTTGCTCCTTGGTCTCCAATTTCTTCAAAATAATTCTAACTATCTCTATTACATTAACTATTTAAAATTAAATAGAAACCTTGATCAGCAGTCAAGGGGAAGTACATAGAAAGGAGATAGAATTTACATTGAGAATAAAATTAGAGAAGACGAGGTACGCAGACCCCATTTTATAAAACCCATTCATTCAAGCATTCAACCAAAATAAAATCCAATCACATTGGTCATAGTCCATAATCAATCCCTTTTATTACCATACATATCATCATACGTATCAATAAAACTTATTCATCTCATGAAAATAAATTCATTCCATATATGTATTAATATCAGTTAATGGGCAAAAGTTTGCTAAACTTTTTTTTTGGAAAAATAAACTCCTTTATTTCATTCAAAAACAATTCCAAATTAAACTCTTTAATTTTAGCAATTCTGAAATCTCATTTTATATAAAATAAACATCTTTATTTTAAACCTTTATTAATTAAATAAACCATTCATTTAATTAAATAAAACAAAAAAAATTTCAGTTCCTGTCCAGTGGCGCAGCTGCGCCAAGAATGTAAAGGGAACCGGCGCAGCTGTGCAGCATGAAAACCAGGAACAGCACCCGGCGCAGCTGCGCAGCAATATAGCCTTGTACCGGCGCAGAACTCGATCCAATCGCATATCATACATGTATGGAATCACATAGACTGATAATTAGCACAAGATTGGCTCTGATACCACTGTTGGGTTTGTACGTAACGTAATCATGCAATCAAATCACATAAATAGGGCAGAAGCGTAAGAAACTAGGTTTTCAAAATTTATACAAACCCATTACCATGATCATTCTTGTGCATCAATTATCAGTGAATGAAGAAGGAGAAAAACAGAATTATACCTTTGAATATCCAAGCTTCCTCAGGTACAAGTTCTACTCCTTTGATTCTTTTGATTCCTCTGTAGTGGCTCCTTCCCTTGATCAATGTCAGCCACCCAAATGTTTGGCCTCTAACGGTGATCCACCAAGGAAGATGAAGAACTCAGTAAGATGGGTTATTGGCTTAACCCTTGTTTCTATCTCTATAGAATATGTGTACTCCCAACTCTTGAAAAATTCACGTACCTTATTTCTGATATAAGACTCTTCTATATAGATATTAGGTTAACCCTCCTAATCTAATTAGAATAGGGTTTTATTTAATTAATTAATTAAATAATTTTAATTAATTTATATCCTAATCTTTATTAGGATTGAGAGAGAGTACTGATATTATATTAATTCCTAAACTCCTTTAGAATTAAAATAATAATAATAATAATAATATTAATAAGACTCCTCTTATTAATTTATATTTAATATTTCTAAATATTAAATAATAAACATTAAGCTATTTAATTTATTCTATCATCATAGATTAAATTAATTATACTTAATGCATTATTACTATCATGCCATTTTCTTCTTAAATAATTCTTCTTTCTTTTATGGTGTGACCCTTTAGGTTCTCCATATTAAACCGGTTGTGAATAAATCAATTAGAACAATTCTAATCTTATTTAAATAAACAAATTAAACTAATAATCTATTTAAATAAATAACATTTATTCTACAATAGGGATAAGCCTCCCTAGCGATCAACGACTTTCCAGATAATATAGATTTCAACATTAATCATAAAAGAACCTGTAAATTAATAGTTACCGTACAATTCAATCCTTCCACCATACAATGTCCCAATTAAATATAAGACATGGATTTACTGTCAAGTCTTAATTTATTTAATCATATGTATTTCGATTAGAAAATGCACAACTCCAAATAATGCAAATTAGAAACCTCTTTCTAATTTCATTCTATCTTGGCCAAGGATTCCTGGGTTATCATTTAACGAATCACATAGGACATATCTCCTCTTTTACTAGAGGTGGTAGATTCTTTATTGATCATTCATTATCTCCATATGTAACTCATTATACCCAAGCATACCCTATATATGCCTTAAAAGGCCTTAAGGAATTAGTCAAAGTATAATTTGTTACATACAAGATACTATGATGATCTCAAGTCCAAGGATCACATGTACTACTATCACATTAGGAATTCCTATTGACAGGAGAGTAAAACTCCATTAGGTATTCCATAGCGAGTCATGTTCAGTGAACTTATTCTTCAATAAGCACCTACATACTTGCTTTAGTGTCTCCACACAAATGACTATGAGATCAGTCATCCTCATCCAATGAGCAAGCAACATATGTACCAATCTATCCGGATTTACTAATCCCCATTTTAGTAATCCCACAATTGGGAACTATTTTAGTTTTTAAGCTTTCTAAGAATTTAGATCTCATTATCATGATCTCATCATGATTCTAAAAGCATTGCTTAAAACTATGGGTTATTTACATATTATAAAGAACAGCACCATGTAGATAATTATATGCCTTAAATGAATATTTTATTAATAAATAAATAAGATTGTTTACAAAGTATGTGCTTTGTCATCATACATGATTGGCTTGTATGCACACTACTATCATTGTTGTGCTCGTCCAAGATCTGCTGGGAGATTTGAGTCACCATCCATCGAGGTTCCATTCATGCCAACGAGTTGACCGAAGTTTCCTTCTTTCTGGATTTTCTTTCTTTCTTTTTCCATTCTCGGGGCACAGGTTTTTGACATGGGTTGACTTTTGATGCAGGTTCCTGGCTTTACACAGCCTTGAGGGAACTGGTTTAATGTGCATTCTCTTTATCACACTCTGCACCAGGACTATAGGGACATTATTGACACCTGGGGGTTTCAGGCGTTCTTTTCTATCCTTCCCCGCCGTTGCCCCTGGGGTTTCATGAGGGCTTTGTCTGAGCGCTGGTTCCACCAAACTCAGTCTCTCCACTTGCTGGATTGCGAGGTGATGATGACGCCTATGGACTGGAGGTTCATCACTGGGATATAGTTTGAGGGTGAGCCAGTGCCTGTTGTGGCTGACACTACACCCGCTGCTGTTCAGTCCTTTTTGGGAGTTCTTGCGATGGCGATCAAGGGTCGGACGGTCCGATCTGGTACCTTAAGTGTAGATGCCCAGAGTGGGGCTTTGCTTGAGCCTCTACCTGATGATCAAAGGGTTAGGGATCGCATCCTGCGGCGATTATTTCTGGTGATCATCAAGGGTTGTTTTCTTGCAGACAACTCAGTAACGGTGTCCTTTGCCCTGATCAGTGCCACTCGACATGTGGAGCACCTTAGTGACTTTGATTGGGGTACCTATACCTTTGCCTATTTTCTCTGAGGTATGTGTATGCGCTCGAAGGGTGTGATGGAGGCTTAGTTAGGGTTCTACCCATTCCTGCTGGTGAGTACATATTTCTTGTACCTTTTTGATTTCTGCATTTATATTTGTCAGTCTTGGTCACTGAGGACTTTTGATATTTACATGGCCAGTTCTGGGCATATGAGAGGATTTCTGGCCTACGTCCCACTACTACTTTGGGCATGGAGACTTATCCTCGGGGCCGGCGTTGGCACCACTCCACTCTGACGGAGGTCCCTATGGTTGAGGGATTCACCCATTCCCGCCTGTAGTTTGAGCTTTTGACAGCAGGATCGATATCATGGGTATCGTATAGCTCAGAATTTTTGGTAGTCGGGTTTGAGGGCGGTTTCCCCACTGGCTGGGAGTATGCATTATCTACCCGCAGAGTCCCATTTTTGACAGAGGGAGGTTGGGAGATCTATTTAGGAGAGCGTGCTATCAGGAGCATCACGGGGCATATCCGCATTCCCTTTATTCTACCGACTTGGCATCATTGGCCACTAGTTCAGTCGCTTACAGACATCCCAATGGAGGGTGTAGATGGCTTTGCCCTGTTAGAGGATCTATACAGCTAGGAGGCATTCAGCAGCTGGTGCAGTCCTCGCACTATTGGGGCTCAAACTTGTGCTACCCAGTTCATGGAAGATATGGTGTCGGGGTCTATGATGATGACAGACTGGATAGCGTGCCTCAGGGAGCCTACCCATTTGGACCAGATTACAGGACTGACCCAGCAGTTGGAGAGAGCTCATTTATTTATCAGGCATCTTGGCAGAGATCTATCAGAGGCACCTTCTTTTGATCTTTTTAGCTCTAGAGCAGGCCCTTCTACAGGTCCATTTCTAGTAGTTATACAGGGGCTGATCCTCCCTTATACCGCCCTGACATTCCTGATGGTCGATACTTTGTGTCCACGGAGGAAATGGAGCAGGTTAACAGCCTGAGTGTAGATATTTTGGATCTTTTTGGATAGCTATTGTAGCTATATCTTTTGATAGGCCACTGTTTTGGCTGTTGGGCGGCTGTGCCCCATTTTGATAGGCCACTGTTAGTAGTTGGGGGTTGTGCCCCATATCCCTGTACTTTTTATTTGCACTTTATTAGCAGACAGAGATGATGCTTGCAGTAGACAGTTTATTGTAGATATGCATTATATTTCCTATTTATTGCATCATTTTTATCATTATCATTATGTATGTATTATGTCATTGATATGCATTTAGACAAATGAGTTCAGATTTAACCCTTGGATGGTCTTGTGATACGGTGATACAGATGTTGTCCTCGATAATTAGCCGCATCGAGCATCTATGACCATCTGTGGTAGCATCATCCTTGAGGTCGTGGAATAATAGCCTGCCCTTCCCATCTAGAGGGACGTGGATCGGATGTTAGGGCATTCATTAGCCCTCGTGGACTTCCAGGTTCCATATGGATTCCTAGATGGACTCTTATCCTGTTGGATACCTGAGAGGCAGGTTTTCCACATCGGGCGACATGAGCTAACTCTGACTTTGGAGGAATACGAACGGCATACTGGTTTGGCTTTAGACTTGCCTTGCGCCCGTACTGCTATTAGTGATATAAGGAGACTGTTCCTGCGGATGTCTGGTCTACGTCAGAGTGTAGTCACGGATGAGATTGTTTTCGAACGGGTGATCTCGATTGACTTCTTGATCGATCATTTTGGTAGACTGGATAGCTATGATCGACATGCTGGGGATTTTATCATCTTGACAGAGGCGTGGCATTCAGCCAGGATAGATGTTTTGCTAATGTGCATCGTGGCCTATATATACATGCCACTGTATTTAGACCTGGGCTTGATGGTCATGGTCCATACCCTTAGACAGGGTAGCACTATCCTGTCAATGATACTAGCCGAGACATTGAGGTCAGCTACCTATTGCAGCACCCATCCAGAGGGATTTTTTAGAGGTAGCTCTGTCCTTATGTATGTATGGCTCATGACCCATTTGCGTCCAATTAATTTCTTCAGACATCAGGGGTACTACGTTTCCCATGAGATAGCTATGTCCTACTCCTTTCAGCCAGCTGAGTGTTCGGATGTAGAGACCTGGTCAGCTTTTCTGTCAGATATTGAGCATCCTTTTCGATTCTGCCATGCTCAGGGCTAGTCTCCCCTTATAGCTTTATCACCCATGCATCTTGCATGTACTACTTGCCCCTAGCGGGATTAAGAGGGGTGAGTACCACATACCATCCGTTGGCAGTTATGGGTCAGTTTGATCAGTTCCAGAGCCTGCACCAATTTGAGGGGGCAGTGGATCAATAGATGTCAGCTTCTTCTATGTTATCAGCCGACCTGATCAGGATTTATGAGTGTTGGACTCATAAGGAGAGGGCTGATTTCTCTACTAGCCACCCGGATCATTCTCTAGAGTACTTAGCGTGAGTGGAGGCCGATATAGCATCAGCTGCATTCATCCAGTCAGCTCTTATTGTGGATTCAGATGAGGAGGAGCCTATGGAGGATCCTCATTCTCCTACGGAGGATGATTTGTTCATGGGTCTGACAACAGCCTTAATTAGTGACCCGCTGATCAATCCTACCGGGACAGATCCAGCTTTGGCAGAGTCACTAGCTAGGATGACCTTTGAGAGAGATCAGGCTAGGGCGCTGATGTTGACTGCCTTGTCTGGTAGAGATATAGCTTTTGCTGATAGAGATGAGGCTCGAGCCACTCGGGATACGACATTGGTCTAGAGAGATGAGGCTCGATCTTCTCGAGATGCTGCTTTTGTCAAGATTGAGGAGACTTTGATTGCCAGGGACGCTGCTTTTGTAGAGAGGGATGAGGCCATAGCTTCCCGAGATTTCCATATTGCCGATAGTACTGCTCTTCGATCATATACTCATGGCCTTGTTGCCGATATGAGTGTTTACATTGATGATCACAGTGCCACTATGCAGATGGCTATGGATGTTCTGGCTCGTATGGAGGTTGAGGGTATTGGACTTACAGCGGCTCCTCCATCTTCAGATAGAGATGCCATATTGGCACTACTGTCCCGTTTATCTTTAGGTCCATAGACTAGCTTTATTTTTCCTGCACCTATTAGATCACCCATTTTTGTCACGTACAGGACACATTGTATATATCAAATAGTACTATATATCAGAGAAATATATTTTGATTCACTTCCCTGTTTGGATATGTATTGTCAATGCTGAGTGATTACCACTTCTTTTATGACTTGCTGTTGTTGATGTATCTTGAGCTTCTCCTTGAAGGATTGACATTGAGATGTCAAAAAACATCTTAGATGGACCTATTGACCAGGGAAACTTGATAGGATTTAGGTTTTATATGATTTCGGTATCTTAGAACTGGATTTTTATTGGTTTTTTGTTTTTTCTTGAAGGTCAGACCGCACTATGAATGGCTGCCTACGTACTCCCGGGTGAAAGGAGATCAGGTCATTCGTAGTTCAGGTCTTGCGTGAGAGGCTTGAGAAGTGTCTCTTTTGAGTTTGGTTTGATGAGTTTTTGAGGTTTTTGTTTGGTTTGACCGCACCAGAAATGGCTGCCTACGAACTCCCTGGTTGAGGGAGATTAGGTCACTCGTAGTTCCATCTTTTAGTGAAAACCAAACTGATTTGATTGATTCGCAGGACCAGGATGCTGGTATGCGTGTGTTTCAGACATAGTATTTGTTTATGCTGTTTGAGTTGATAAGTTGGGGAAATTCATTTTCGCCCATTTCTTGCAATCTGATAGCTCCTCCTGTCTACACTTCCTTGACAATGAAAGGGCCTTCCCAATTAGGGGCGAACTTGCCTTTAGCTTCGTCCTGATTGGCCAGGACTTTCTTCAGCACTAGGTCATTTTCTTTGAATGGCCGGATTCAGAATTTTTTGTTGTATGATCGAGCAATCCTTTGCTGATAAAACTGCCCGTTGAAAATGGCTGTAGTCCTCTTTTCATCTATCAGAGATAGTTGGTGGTACCGATTTTGCAACCACTGGTCTTCCTCCATATGAGCGTCTATCAACACTCTCAAGGACTCCATTTCTACTTCTATGGGAAGTATTGCTTCCATGCCATAGACCAATGAGTAGGGGGTAGCCCCAATAGAAGTGCCCATTGACATCCTTTATGCTAACAGGGTTAGGGGAAACAGGTCAGGCCATTCTTTGTGATTGGCAGACATTTTTTGCATGATTTTCTTGATGTTCTTGTTGGCCACTTCGACAGCACCATTCATCTTGGGCCGATAGATGATGAAATTGAGATGCTTGATGTGGAACTTACTGCATAGTTCTCTTATCATCTGATTGTTTAAATTCTTGGCGTTGTCTGATACGATCACATCCAGTTGTCCATATCGACAGACGATATTATTTCTGATGAAACTAATGATTACCTCTTTGGTGACTTTGGGGAAAGAGGCTGCTTCAACCCACTTGGTGAAGTAATCGATCATGGTGAAGATGAAGAATGACTATTACTGGCTTTGGGTTCTACTGGACCGATCACATCCATTCCCCACATAGAAAAAGGCCATGGGAAACTCATATTATGCAATTCGTTCGAGGGGCATGGATGTCATTTCTATGGATTTGGCATTGGTAGCACCTCTTGACGTGGTCATCACAGTTTGCTTCAAGAGAGATCCAGTAATGCCCTATTCTTAATATTTTCTTGGCCAGCAGATGATCGCTCATGTGTGGACCACAAATTCCACCGTGGACTTCATCCATCAGTCTCTAAGCTTGCCCTTTATCGAGGCATCGTGACAGGCCTATTCCAGCATCCCTTTTATAGAGTGCGTCTCTGCTCAGATAGAACTTCATAGCCATCTTGCGAATTTGCTTTTGTTAGGATTGGCTTACCCCCGCGGGTGTAGCTCCATCTCGGAGATATTCCTTGATGTCTTAATACCAAGGCTGTTTGATAGGAGGAATTTCATCTGATACTTCTCCGATGTAATTCCCGTATGTTGGGGCCTTTTGGTTTGTGAATTTGATGTCGGGAATTCCCCTCCTATCGGATATGTTGATCAGGGAAGCTAAAGTTGCCAATATATCCGCAAAGTCGTTCCTACCCTAAGGAATGTGGATGAAAGTTATCTCTTCAAAATCCATGATATATCGATGACATGCCGATGATAGGGCAACAAATGCAGTTCTTTGGTGTGATATGCCCTAGTGGTCTGTCTGATGACCAATTTAGAGTCTCCAATAACCAATAGATGTTTGACACCCATGGATTGGGCTAATTTCAACCCTATTATGTAGCCTTCATACTCAGTCGTGTTGTTAATGTTGACAAACTGCAGCTTGGTGGCCACAGGATATTGTTCTCCTGTAGCAGAGATAAGGAATGCCCCAGCTCCAGCACCTTCCATGTTTACTGCACCATCGAAATATATTTTCCATGGTTGGACTGCATTTCCTTGAAGACCTTACTGAATTATCATAATCCCATCATCCGAGAAGTAAGTTACCAGAGGTTCGAACCCTCCTGATGGTGCTTCGGCTAGTTGATCTGCAATGCCTTGACCTTTGATGGACTTTTGAGTCACGTAGACAATGTCAAACTGTTGGAGGATCAACTGCCATTTGGACAGTCGACAGTTCAACATTGGCTTGTTGAATACATATTTCAGTGGATCCATGCGGGATATGAGATAGGTCGTATGCCCATACAGATAGTGTTATAACCTCATAGCGGCCCATGCTAAAGCACAACATCTCTTCTCGATCAGAGTGTACTTCTGTTCACTGCTACTGAATCTTTTGCTGATATAGTAGATAGTTCTCTCTTTGATACTATCATCTTTCTGTCCCAGCATACAGCCCATGGCGTTGGCATTGACGGACAAGTACATAAATAGGGGAACTCCATCCCTTGGTGGTACCAAGACAGGTGCTTCGATCAGCTTCTTCTTGATAGCAAAGAAGGCTTTTTGACAATCTTCATTCCATTTTGTGGAGGAATTCTTCATTAATAGCTTGAAGATGGGTTCACAAGTCGTTGTGAGCTGGGAAATGAATCGGCTTATGAAATTAATCCTTCCTAGGAACCCGCGTATCTCCTTTTCTGTCTGAGGTACGGGCATCTCCGTGATGGCTTTTATCTTGGAAGGATCCAGCTTAATGCCTCTATTGCTCACTAGGAATCCTAACAACTTGCCCGATTTGAAGCCAAAAGCACATTTGGCTGGATTCAGCTTGAGGTTGTACTTATGCAACCTGTTAAACAGCTTCCTGAGATGGTCGATGTAATCGTCCTCCTTCTGGGATTTAATGATGATGTCATTAATATAGACCTCTATCTCTGTATGTATTATGTCATGAAATAGGGCCATCATAACTTGCTGGTATGTGGCCCCGTCATTAATAATATCGAAGGACAGCCGCCTGTAGCAGAAGGTTCCCCAGGGAGTGATGAAAGCTATTTTCTCCCTGTCTTCTTCAGCGACCATGATTTGATGGTAACCAGCAAAGCAATCCATGAAAGAATACATGTCGTATTGTGTCGTATTGCCTATCAGGATGTGGATAAACGGTATCACAAAATTATCCTTGAGGCAGGCTTTGTTTAAATCCCTGTAATCTACACATACTCGTACTTTTCCTCCGGGCTTTGGTACGGGAACTATATTTGACAGCCACTCTAGGTATGTTGATACCATAATGATGCCGGCTTTGAATTGTTTGACAACCTCTTCTTTGACTTTCAGACTCCATTCAGGTTTCAATCGCCTGATCTTTTGTTTAACTGGCTTAAATCCATCTCTGATGGGGAGTTGATGGATGACAATGTCAGTAGACAAGCCAATCATGTCTTCATGTGACCATGCAAACACATCCCTGGAACTGTGTTAGGAGTTCGATCAGGTCGACTTTTTGATCTTGTGTGAGGTCTAGGCCTATCTGGATTTCTTTGAGGTTTTCTAAGGTTTTGATATTGATAGTGGTGGTTTGGTCGAGGTTTGGTTTGGGTTTGTCTTCGACCCATTCTTTAATCTCCTCGGGCACCTCAAAGTCATCTTCCTCCTTTTGATCAACTTCCATCAAGTCAAAGTTCAATTCTACATCAAAGTTATAGTCACTGTGACAGGTTGGCATCTCATCAGCAGGGACAAACAAATCTAATCTTGGAGTTCTGAAAACAAAATGATTTCACTTTAATATATACAACTATTTAAACATACAAAGCATTTAGCAAAGCATGACAAAAGTTACTGCTATAGCTGTGCAGTCAAAATAAGCAGTAAATGAAACCATGTTACAAGGAAGACAGATTCTCTGCCCTTTTACCCTTTTTGAATGAGGTAAGGGACGCTGCTCTAGTTGTCCAGTGTCAAATCCTCATGAACAGGAAGGATCAAGGAATTGTGCTCGTCTGCCTCGTCTTGGATAATGACTAAGACATCCTTCAAAATAGGGCCGGGGTTTCTTTGAACTGCCTCCCTTCTCTTTCTTGTTGCGAGGAATTTAGATCTGATCCTTCTAGTCACTGTTGGGGATATCATCGTTTATTCCCTCGTAGTGTATGAGCACACACATGTTACTAAATGGGTCTCGTCCTTCGTACATAAACTTTTCTTTTCCCTTTTTGCTATCCCTTTTAGGCTTTGGGGCTCTTCTCTCACTTACCGGTATGATTGGAGGAAACAACATGGCTGACACAATAACAGGGATCCTCCTCATTGGTTTCACAAATCCAGCATCAGTGAGATTTGGCAATAGTATAGTGGCAGCATGAGCTTTTGGATGCTTATATGGGTTCCGGTGGTTTGACCCAGATAAATAACCCAATCCGACTTTCCTTGACTGACTCAAGATTTGCACTTGGCTTTTGATACCTTGCTGATTCTTTCCTAACCCTTGTTCAGGGCAGAAACCCAAAGATACCATCTCCTGGCCGACTGTCATCACTTCGGGGGAGACCTTAGGCTTCAAGGTTGGTGCCCCAACTAGTAGGTACTGAGTTATCACTTACTTCCAAGGCTTGACACCTAGCAGGTTCAATCCCTGCATCCATACTGATCACCTGCATATCTCCCTGTATGCAGGAAGGATATTCTGGTTCGGCATTCATCGTAATTAGGTTGCCATTGATAATGTACTTGAGCTGTTGATAGAGGGTGGATGGCACATCTCCTGCCATGTGGATCCATGGCCAGCCCAACAATAAGTTGTATCCTGTGGTAATGTTGAGCACCTGGAAGGATACATAAAAAGTGTGCGGACCAATCTCTAGAGGAAGCTCAATCTCTCCCATAGCCTCTCGACGAGATCCATCGAAAGCCCGGATGACCACATTACTGGTTCTGTTTCGGTTTGGGTTGATCTTCATTCTCTCCAAGGTGTCATAGGGACAGATGTTTAGGGACGATCCTCTATCTATTAGTACACCTTCGATCATATACCCGGCTGACATTACTGCTATATGTAGTGACTTGCGATGACCCGTCCCTTCTGCAGGTATATCATCGTCAGTGAAAGATATCATATTGCTGTTAAAGATGTGTTCTATCACGTGACAGAATTTCTCAACATCCACTGTCTTTGGTAGGTGGGCCTCCTCCAGTACTTTCACCAGAATGTTGCGATGATCCACTGATGATAAGACCAGATCTAGGATGGACATCTGCTTGGGTGCATCTTTTAAGCTTTGCACTACCTTGATTTCATTGTGTCCCATTCTACCGAGGAACTCTTTGATTTTCTCTTCGGCCACCTTTTCCTTGGCCTTGATGACTAATTTGTTCACCCGCTGAGGCAGGTACAATGGATTCTCCTTTGGCACAATGGCAATGTTGTTGGAGGTGGAACCTTCATCATGCCTGTAGTTCCATGGGACTCTCTTCAGACTGATCACTGGATACTGGGGTCTGAATGGTAATATCAAAGGTTCAGGTGCCGCCAACTTCACATGATTTTGTGTTTCTTGGACCCCTTTCCCTGGTAGCATTAGGGGTGTTAGGTTGGCTCCTTATCACAGGAAATAACAGCCACTATATCCTGATTCCATGCAGTGGGAATAAAGAGAGTTTCTTCATCTGGGAGGCCATAATCCTGATTCACTCTGATCAGCTCACCACTTTCAATCAGATTCTGAATTAAGCGACAAAGTCCCCAGCAATCTTCAGTGTCATGACCAGGTGCATTAGAGTGATATTGACAGATCATATCAGGCTTGAATATCCTGGATAGAGGGTTTACCAGGGGTAATAGATCTGTAACCACTCCCTCATTGATTAACATTTGGAGGATCTCCTTCATCGACTAGTTTAGATTAATGAAATTCCTCTAAAAGGCAAATTCTCTATCTGCTAGAAACCTTTTTTCGTTGGCCACCTTGTCGGCCCAAGGTTCATGCTCATGAAACCGGTAGTGATCCCTCATAGCGATGGGGTTGATCTCTGGTGTAGGAGGATTCCTTTAGACTAGTTGGATTGGTTTATCAGCTGTCTGGTGATCTGATATTGATATACAACCAGCTCTGCTAACTGTCCAATCTGTTCTTTGATAGACTTAATCTCCTGTTCTATAAGAATCGCCTTTCTGATAACTCCCAACTGTCAGGGCTATTGTTGGTGGATTGAGTTGACTTTTTGACATATCAGAGGTATTTGGATCCTTCTCTATTTTACGTGCTAATCATGTTGACACCCTCCTCTTTGTGCTGAGGGAGGGGATTATCCTGTACGTTCGGTTGCTCAGGTTTAGTCACCACGATCTCTTCATTGTCTATCAAGTTCTGGATTTTGTGCTGAGAGACCAGCAATCTTGTGTATCATGGCCCGGAGATCCGGAATGGTAGGCACACTTCTTATTGGGTCAAAATTCCGTCCACCTGTATTGGTTGGTGGAAGGAGTTACACAATCTTCTTCTGTGTCGTCAACAGTTTTAGTACATTTTCAAGTGAATCCCCTAATGGGGTAAACGTTTTCCGACTCATGGCCTCCAAATTTTTCTGGAATGGAGGGTTTGAAGGTTGTGCTGGAGCTTGAAAAGGAGAATATCTCCTTTTTTGAATGGGCATGCTACTTGAATCCCCCTTCTGATTCTGTCCTTGCAATATTAAGGAAAGTTCTCTGTCTTTCTTCTTTTGTACCCTCCGGGGATTACTCCCATAACTTCCGGATTGAATATGTTCGACAACGGCCTCCAAGGCGGTCAGATATTTTATTTTCCCAGATTTGAGCCCCATTTCGGCCATTTCACTGTGTTTGATCATTTCTGAGAGTGGCTTTCCTATTCCTGCTAGGACCCTTTCATAATACGGGGCTTCTTGAATGTCGATGAAGGTCATGACTATCTCAGACTCAGTCATGGGTGGAATGACTTGTGCCGCCATTCGCCTCCAGCGTTGAGCATATTCTTTGAATGACTCAGTGTTTTGTTTCTTGATTTTGGTTATTCGATATCTGTCTGGAGCCAGTTGAGACTGGAAACTATATTGATTGAGGAAGGCATGTGCAAGCTCTTTGCAGTTGTGAATTTTAGATTTGTCTAGACGGGCATACCAGGCTCTAGCCTCTCCGGTCAGACTTTTCTAGAATCACTGCATTCAGAGTTTCTCGTCTTCTGCATAGGATCTGAGCTCTCCAATGAAAACCTTTAAGTGAGTATAGGGGTCTCCCAATCCATCGTATTTCTCAAAATCAGGAGCTCAAAATTTTTCGGGATAACGAGCCCCAGGAAATATACATAAGTCTGAATAATTGACACTGCCAAATGCCCCAGTCCCTTTGATGGACCGGATGGTTTCTTCCATCTGTTAGACCTTCTTAAAAATATCACCAGCTTCCTACTCTTTGTTAAGGATGGTGATTTTAGGGGTTTTGTTGGTTGTATCCGGATTCTGTGATTCAGGAATATGAGTGTCCTTCTAGGTCTCTTGACTGCCACCGGGTGTTCCTAGTTCTGTGTGACCCTGTGCTTGTTTCCCTTTAAGGGCTTTACTTTGCTCTCTTAGGAAAAGAGCCAATTCGGTTATCTGGTTCTTCAATCCTTCAAACTCTTCCCTAGAGACAGGGGTGGATTCTGGCTAAGCACTGGAAGCCATGTCCGGAGATGGACTTAGTGCTTTCTTAGACTTAGATCTAGTGACAGGACCAATTTTTCACCTATAACCAAATGTAGGCGTGTCAATTTCTTGAGATAGGTATGGATAGCATGCATGCCATGATGTGTTTTTAAGGGTTTTTAATCTTATCATGCAAAACAGAGGTCATTTGTTTTGATGACAGGATAATATGAAAAAATGTACCAAACATGGAATGCACATTTACATTATGATATCTACATTGTGCTATTGAAATTGAAGACTTGACATTGAATTGAAAGAGGAAGGCATGAAGAGGCTTTCCATCGAATTTGGTTAATCAAAGGCTGACCTATCTTAGGCCACTCTCGCGGATTTTTCGGCATGAAGGTCCCCAGATCATCGCAATCTACTAGAGGGAAAATTAATCCGATCTTTCAACTGGAGCGAATCTGAGTGGTGCTTTTTCACGAGCCCCGAAGATTTAGCCGTACTCAAAGACATTACTCTGTCACCGACGGGTTTGCCTCCTGGTGGTGGAATCGCACAACATACATTCACATACATCGCGTCTCACCGTATGCATATGATGACATTGGTGCGAAGCACTAATATTTGTGTGAAGCACTAAAGAAGCAGGAAAGTATTCATTCACATTCATTCTATGTAAAGACGCAGCATTTACGCATTCATTTAATGTAAATAAACTCAGCATTCACACATACATAGATATGCAAGGGAAATGTTGAAAAGATTTGAACGCGGCCTAAGCCCTCTACTGTCCCCAGCAGAGTCGCCACCTGTCGACGTTGGGAAAAATCCGGTTCGAGTTGGACCCGAATCTATATCTCTTTTCCTAAGTTTTGTCTACCGTTATTCTTTTTATTATGAAAAAGGTTTTAAAGGGTTTTTTTAGGAAAAGGCCAACATGTATCATGTCGACAATTTGAACGATTTACAGAGTCGCCAATTGGTAGTTTGAAATGGATGTACCAACTCAACCGAGTTTGTTGAAAGGAAGCCCAATTTGCTGGACACTGTCGAAACTTGATCTTTGAAACCGAAGTTCTAAGTTCGGGGGCTTGGTTAAGTGTAGGGAAGGTGTTAGGCACCCCACAACTCCCATGTAAGCACGATACCGTATCTTTTCAATATTTCCCGTTTAAATCTGCAATGTGTGTGTGATTGCTGGAAGAAATTGGGCCTATGTTTGATTGATTGAAAGTATGAACATGCTTCATTGAACCTATATATGAAGGGTTTGATTTGATTTGTAAAAGTCTCTTTTTTAGACAAGATTATTAAAATGATGTTTTGAAAACAGGTTTTCAAACCCTTATGGTAACATAGGAATTGAAGCATTTGGATACTTCCATTTTTATCTTTTTAGCCTTTTGGCTCAATTTGAATGGTGATTGTCGGGCTGCGAAGCATCCTCGACCACAAATATATATAAGTGTCGATCTTCTCATAGGCATGACAGCCAAAGGAGTGACTCTAACACGACAAACCATATTTTCACTATGTTGAGACCTTAAACCCGGATAACCGTTTTAAGGTCTTTCGATTGTACATTTTACATAAAAACTGGCAGGGTACATTTGTAAAGTGGAGTTTGTCCATCGTGGAAATCAGATTCAGATCAGTTTGATCGTGAATCCCACGATTCCTTAGCTCATAGAGGGAAGCCAATAAAAAACTGCACAGTTCAAATATGTATAGAAATATATATTTACATCCAGATCTCGCCAGAACCAAGGATTCATCAGTAAATCCTGGCTCGCTTATAGCCGAAGAGTCTCGTTCCCACTAGATAGTCATCTAAGGGCTGTGAGGTTGCTTTTAGGACTGTAACTAGAAAAAATGCTAGATTTAAGTAAATCTCAGCCATTCTAGCCTCCCGATTCCGTCTGGACCTATTTTGAACCGTTTGAAAGCTAAAGTTGGCGAGATTTAAAGAAATCTACTTCGCCTGCAGAAAGTCAGTGCCGATTCATATCAAATGAATATTTGAAGCAACAATTTAATCAAAATGAGTAACAACATATATATATAGTTATATATATATGAAAGCTGTAAAGGGCGATGAGTTTGCACTTCGATGCCCGGACTAGAATGTAAATATATATATATATTTATAAAAGCTGTAAAAAGCCACGGAGTAATCCAGGCTGGACAGAATGAAAAAATATATATATATAAAAGCGGTAAAGGGAAATGAGTTTTCACTCCTATGCCCGGAATGGAATGGAAATATATATATATATATATATATATATATATATATATATATATATAAGCTATAAAAGAGCCATAGAATGATTCAGGTTCGACAAAATTGAAATATATATATATATATATAAGCTGTAAATGAGCCACGAAATTGTCCAGGCTCAACCGAAAGTAAATATATATATATATATATATATATATATATATATAGAACGTTTCATGCTTTAACAAATATTAGTCTCGCCAAAAGAATTAGCTGAGACATAACTTATAAACAGTTCAAACACTAGAACAAGAATCAATTGCACTATGTGCTAACAACAATAATCATTATAGATGTGAATAACTAACAATAATTATTCACTACCATGCTTGAAAAATAATAACTCAAGTTGAATTAGGAAACTTGCCTGATTCGTTGACTACTGCTACGCAATTTAAGTTAACTTCTTTTGTAAGACCTATCATTAATAAGATCGTTCTCTTAATTAGCATCGTATATCTTACTCATAATAATTTATCTAACATGTAAACACATAATCATCATTAAAGAGTACAACTATACTACCTTAGACTTGACACTAATATATCATACAACTTATGAATTAACACTTAGTGTTTCATTTTATAAGTCCTTTATAACTAAGTAAGCCAAATACCTAATCCAACAACCTAGATTCAGATTGAATTTAAATTTAGTAAACTATTTTCCAATCCAGCAGACTGGATTCAACTGACCTCCAATCCAGCAAGCCTGAATTCAACTGTCATCCAATCCAGTAACCTGGATTATGTAACAGACCAATCCAGCATCCTGGATTATCTAAACATCTCATCCAGCAAGCTTGGATTCATTAATCCTTCAATCCAACAAGCTGGATTCCCCTTTTTTAACCAAATCATCTTATTATTTTTTTTATCTTTTGTCCACACATAAATACATATATTCCATACACAAAAATAATTTTTTAGGAATTTTTCAATTTCTTTTAGTATTTTTCAAAAATCCATTTCTAGTTAATTTCTTAAGAAATTAGCTACCTCACGCTTAACTATAGAAATTTCCAACTCTTGGCGAGATCTTACACATGTTAACGTGAGCCTCCAGTTTAAATTTCGTAGGCTTCAGAGTTATACAACTCCGGTTATAGCAATTTTCGTCGAAAAAAATACAAATATTGAAATAGTCATAACTTGCTCATTTTAAGTCGGAATGAGCTCATGTTTGGACACAAGATACTTTATCTCATATATTTTCATGTCCCAAAAGATTGGATTTTATTAAATTAATTAAGTTGCCAAAATTGCCCTTACAATTTCCAGACAACCTACTTTTTTGACTTTTTCAGATTTTGCTTCCTTTACTAAAATCTGTCCATACGAAAATCTACAACATATTTTTTAGTGATTCTACTTGGATCTATTAGAAGACTCATATATCTAACTCTAAAAATTGACCACACTCAAAAATTCAAAGTAGAACGAGAGATATGGTCATTTTTATTTCATACTTCGTTTTCCCAAAAATTGATTTTTCAATCTTTGGTGATTTTTAATAAAACTTTCATATTTTCACATAAAACCAACATAGCTCATCATAATACTTAAAATAACTTATATACTCATGGATATACCATGATCTACGATTTATATCATCAAATAATCATCAAACACAAGATCAAACATAATCAAGGCTAAGAAAAATTAGATTTTCTATCTTTTGAAAAATCTAACTTCTATTTCTTAGTTTAGATTCAACTTTCGATTCATAAAAGAGTTGGATCTAAACATAAAACACTTTTAAACATATGGATCAAAGGGTTTTAACTTCAAGATCATAAGTTTACAAAAATCAAAACTCAAATCATAACAAAAGGAAAATAAACTATAAAAGTAGAAATCCCTTATACATTCTCTTGATTCTTTCTCTTCTTCTTCCTAATTTTTGTTGAGGAACTAAGAAAATATCAAGAACTCTCTCTCTCTTTTTTCCTCTCTTGGCTGACTCTCTCTATATTCTCTCTCTCTCTCTCTTAGTTGCTTAGTAAACTAAAGAATGAAATGAAAGAGATGTGTGTAAAGTTTTGTTGGTTAGTAAAATATACATAAATATATTATATGTATGTATACTTATTGCCCACACTCCACTCATCTTATCTCTCTTATCTCTTAAAGGTTGCTTGCAAGATAGAGTCAATGTGTTGGTTGAATACTTATTTGACACATAAGGAGGGTTGGTTAGAGTGGTCACAAACTAAAGCAAAGCAATCATTACATACATCTCCTCCTCCTCCCTTCTTATCTCCTACCCGGCCACATGCTTCCTTATCCCTTCCCTTTTGTTTTATTATATGCTTCTTTTAATGACTTTAATGCCCCTCTTTAAGTGGGCTTGAGTTGGGCATTTTATTTAATTCATTTGGGCTAGCAAATTCTTATTCTTTGGACTTGCAATTTCAATTCTTTTGCCTACTAATTAAAATACACTTGGGCCTCCATCTCTAATTAATTGGGTCACTAGTATACTTGCCCTTTATATATAATATTGGGCTAGCTTAATGATTTTAATTGTTCTTAAATCAAATTAGCTACAAGTCTCATGCTCAAATAAATAATTAGGCTACAAATTAATTCTTTGGGCCATAAAATCAACTTAGTTCCATACTTTTAATTTTTATCTTACCCTAATCATTTAGTTAGGGTTTCCTTACACATATTTGTAAGTTAATTCCTTACTCATATATCTTTAATTTTATAACCCAGTTAGACTTGCTTTACTTAAGTTATAAAATTAACTAATAGAGATGTATAAAATAAATCTCTTAGGGTTAGTATATATTTTAAATACTAACATTATTCCATACAATTCATAACACATTTATCATTGTTGGTAAATTCTTTAAATACTCACTTACTCATATAATCATTCACTATAGATAATTCATATTAGTAATTAATTACTTAAAGAGTATAAATCCTTTTAATATAATAATCAAGGCTAACATTCAAGCTATGTTAATTTCTAACATGACTTATATTACTCTTCCTTAAAAATGATTAAGTACACTTCTTAGTTAATAAATTAACTTTCTAGCATAATTCACATATACACTTATATGGTTCAAATACTTTCTTAAAAAAATTATTCGTAAAAATTGCACATATGATCATGTGAAATTCTCGGTCCTTACATGTTGTGCATTGGCATGGGCCTCCATGAGGTTACAACATTATCTGTATGGGCACATGACTACCTCATATCCCGCATGGATCCACTGAAGTACGTATTCAACAAGCCAATGTTGAACTGTCAATTGCCCAAATGGCAGTTGATTCTACAACAGTTCGACATTGTCTACGTAACTCAAAAGTCCATCAAAGGGCAAAGCATTGCAGATCAACTAGTCGAGGCACCATCAGGATGGTTAGAACCTTTGGAAACTTATTTCCCAGATGATGGGATCGTGACAATTCAACAAATTTGGTAAGAGAATACAGTCCAACAATGGAGAATGTATTTCGATGGAGCAATGAACATGGAAGGTGCCAGAGCCGGGCCAGTCCTCATCTCTGGTACAAGAGAGCAGTATCCTGTGGCTACCAAGGTACAGTTTGTCAACACCAACAACACGGCTGAGTATGAAGGCTGCATAATGGGGTTGAAACTAGCCCAGTCCATGGGTATCTAGCATCTATTAGTCTTTGGATATTCTGAGTTGGTTATCAGACAAACCACTGGGGCTTATCATACCAAAGAATTATATTTACTGCCCTATCACTGGCAGGTCATCAACATATCTATGGATTTTTAAGTGATAACCTTCATCCATATCCCTCGAGGTAGGAATGCCTTTGCTAACGCATTGGCGACATTGGCTTCCCTGATTAACATATCGGGTAGGAGGGGAATTCCAAACATCAAATTCACAAACCAGAAGGCCCCGGCATACGGGAATTACATTGGAGAAATATCAGATGAGATACCTCCTATGAAATAGCCTTGGTATCAAGACATCAAGGAATATCTTCGTGATGGATCTACACCCTCTGGGGCAAGCCAATCCTGACGAAAGCGGATTCACAAAATGGCTATGAAGTTCTATCTGAGCGAAGATGTACTTTACAAAAGGGATGCTGGAATAGGCCTGTTAAGATGCCTCGACAAAGAGCAAGCTCAGAGGCTGATGGATGAAGTCCACAGTGGAGTCTGTGGTCCACACATGAGCGGCCATCTACTGGCCAAGAAGATATTAAGAACCAGGCGTTACTGTATCTCTCTCAAAGCTGACTGTGATGATCATGTCAGGAGATGATACCAATGCCAAGTCCATGGAAACGCCATCCACGCTCCTCTAAATGAGTTGCACAATAAGAGTTCGCCATGGCCTTTCTCTATGTGGGGAATGGATGTGATTGGGCCGATAGAACCCAAAGCCAGCTATGGACATTGATTCATCTTCACCATGATTGATTACTTCACCAAGTGGGTTGAAACTGCCTCTTCTCCCAAAGTCACCCAAGAGGTAATCATTGGTTTTATCAAAAATAATGTTGTCTGTCGATATGGACAACCGGAGGTGATCGTATTAGACAATGCCAAGAACTTAAACAATCAGATGATGAGAGATTTATGCAGCAAGTTTCATATCAAGCATCTCAATTACATCATCTATCGACCCAAGATGAATGGTGCTGTCGAAACGGCCAATAAGAACATTAAGAAGATCCTGTAGAAAATGTCTGCCAATCACAAAGGATGGCCTGACCTGTTATCCCTAACTCTGTTAGCATACAGGATGTCAATGCGTACCTCTACTAAGGCTACCCCTATTCATTGGTCTATGGCATGGAAGCAGTACTTCCCATAGAAGTAGAAATGAAGTCCTTAAGAGTGTTAATAGACCCTCATCTGGAAGAAGATCAGTGGATGCAAGAGCGGTACCAACAACTGTACCTGATAGATCAAAAGAGGGCTACAGCCATTTTCCACGGGTAGTTATATCAGCAATGGATTTCTCGATCATACAACAAGAAAGTCCGAATCCAAAAATTCAAAGAAAATGACCTAGTGCTGAAGAATGTTTTGGCTAATCAAGACGAAGCTAAAGGAAAGTTCGCCCCAAATTGGGAAGGCCCTTTCATTGTCAAAGAGGAGCTATCAGATTGCAAGAAATGGACGAGAGTGAATTTCCCCAACTCATCAACTCGGACACCGTGAAAATGTACTATGTCTGAAACACATGCCAGCCATCATCCTGGTCCTGAAAATCGATCAAATCAGTTTTAGTTTTCATTAGAAGATCGAACTACGAATGACCTGATCTCCATTAGTCCGGGAGTACGTAGGCAGCCATTCCTGGTGCGGTCAAACTAAACAAAAACTCAAAAACTCATCAAACCAAGCTCAAAAGAGACACTTCTCAAACCTCTCACATAAAATTAAACTATGAATGAGCTGATCTCCCTCGACTCGGGAGTAAGTAGGTAGCCATTCACGGTGCAATATGACCTTCAAAGAAAAAAAAATAAAGAACCAGTCCCAAGACACCAAAACCCGATAAAACCCAAATTCTATCACGTCTCCCTGGTCAACAGGCCCTGCTGAGATATTCTCTGACATATCACTGTTAATCCATCAAGGAAAAGCTCATAATATATCAACAACAGCAAGTCATAAAAGAAGTGGTAATCACTCAGCAATGACAATACATATCCAACAGGGAAGTGAATCAAAATATATTTCTCTGATATATAATACTGTTTGATATATACACTGTGTCCTATACATGACAAAAATGACTGATCTAGTATGTTAGTTCCTAGTAGGCACACAATAGATCTAGAAGGGGGGGTTGAATAGATCCTTTGCGTTTTTAAACTCTTTTCCTTTTTATTTTGTATTGCTAAGAAGTTAGCACATGACAAACATAAGAATCATTTCAAGCACAACAGAATAAGTTAAATATCCCCTTCATTGATATATTAATAAACATTAATAAATTGTTCTTGGGGTTAGTTTAGTTGTAAGTAGTTAAAACATACATAGCAGTTATAGCAGTTAAGTATACAATGTAAAGACAGAAAGTAAATGACATAATACAAAAGACACAAAGGGTTTTAAGCGGTTCAGAGACTCAAGCTCCTAATCCACTCTTCTGCACTCTCGCAAGAAATCCACTAAGAAATGGGCAGCACCCTGAATCACTAAGATTCCTTCAAGGCCCTCAGCCTTGGAACATCAGTTCACTAAGAACTCTTCAAGGCCAGCAGCCCTAGAACTTCAGTTCACTAAGAACTCTTCAAGCCTCCAGCTTGGAACTCATTTTGTCTCTCCGGACAAGGACCCCTCAGACCCTGGCTACTCGCTATTGTAGTTGTTGTTGTTGTTTGTGCTTTGCTGCTAAGATGTCTTGAAGCTTGATAATCTTTGTACTTAGCAGCTAGGCTTGGTCCTCAACATTCTGCTTTGAGTCTGGACCTCTTCTCTGGTGAAACTGATCTTCATTCTGTTCAGCTCATCTTCACTTGATGTCAGCTGCGCACCATCACCATATAGGACTGCTAAGGCTTTTCATCGTGGGTCACCTTCTTTTGGTCCTTAGCAGCCCTTGAACCTTTCTTGAATGATATGCAGACATGGTTCTGCATCTTTTCTGGTTCAAGTTTTGGTTCTTCATGGTGATCCATAGAGTGGCCCTTCTGATCTTTTTTATTCCCAGCCACTTTCTTGAATGCTATCTTCTTGGCCTTCTCGGCTCTTAGCTTGGCTGCCATCTTTAGTGGCATTCTCATCCTTGTTGAGTGAAGCTTTAGTCTGTTCAAGTCCTTCTTCAAGTCTGCTTCACTTCCACCTTCGTAGTCTCTCTGGCACTAAGACTTGTTCTGTTTAGCTCAGGTGAAATTTGTAGAGTCAATAGTATAGCATTCCAACAACTCAACAAATCTACAACTCAGCAACAACTCTTATCCTTGAAGATCTGTCAATTAAATACCCTTCCATGATCTTCCCGTTGGAAAGTAGTCATTGGAAGCTATTTGAATTGCTTCGCAGATCTTGAGTTATTTGGTGAAGACTGCTGATGTGATGTGACAGCTCCTTTTTGACTTTACTGACACAGCAGTCTGCTTTCTCACCTACCGCCTCAAAGATGTCACTGTTCCGTGTCAGGCTTGGTAGTCATCTTTATTACTCCTTTCTAATTATTTGATTCGAATCCTTAGGAGTTGTCCTTCTGCATCGATGCTCTAAATCAGCAACGTTCGGATGTCAGTCTTTATATTAATTCATTGCTAGTGCTTCAATACTCAGATGCCCGAACTCCACGATTCTGATGCAGATGTTCTTGGACCTTTATTGTAGTGTGACTTGTTGAATGTTGCGTTGACTGATTGAGACAACACTACGATTCTGAAGTGTGTTATTGGATCTTCAATGTAGAACACCTCTTCCTTTACTTGTGCAGTGCTTCAACACTTATGCTTGCCTTGACTGATCTCAGGAACTGATAGCTTGACTTGTCGTTTTGGCCTCTTCTGAATAGTAAGACACTTTAGATTTGTGGCATACCCAGCTCTCTTTCTCCTGGTGATCTCCCGTTCACCTATCTTCAATGGGCTGACCCATGCTTAATCACTTTTGTTTTGTTCTTCATAAGCTGGCCGGTATCTCTGTATAAACTGTATCAGTTCCTTCTTCGTTTGGCAACCACTACGATCTTGAGTGATTCTCAAGATCGTTGTCTTCTGTTCTCTTGACAGCATCTGCACTTACTGACTTTCTCTGGTCAGCTACTATGTCTGAAGTCTTCTTCTGATTTGCTTATGGAAGACTTCATCCCAAATGGCTTCACAACTTCAATCTGAATGTTGATTGAGTTAATGCTTGTATCTTCTGTTAGCTTACATGCCATTCGTTGAGTACTCTCTGGTTCCCTTGGAATGTATCTTTGTAGCTCAGACCAGAGGCTCCATGCTTTGGATATTCTGGGAGTGCCCATCTGTTGAGAATCGTGTTGACACTACGATTCTTCCCTTAGCGTTGTGAGCAACCTTTTTGGAAGCCTTAGTTCTGCAGACTACGATTTAGCTTTGTTGCTGCAGACACTATGATTTCGAGATCAGATCTTGACAAACTACGATTTTTGACTTTATGCTTGCTGTGCTCGTCGGATCTGGCTCGACTATAATTTCTGCTTTTGATTAGATCCGTAGACTCCATTGCTTCAAGAGTGATCTACGATTCTTGACTTAGCTCTGGCAGACATTCAATCGACTTATAGATAGGATATCTCTATGATTCTGAACATGACTTCCTCAGCAGACTACGGTTATAAGAAAGTTCTTCCCGACACACTACGAATTTTTTCGTTTCTCCCGGCAGACTACGAACTCCGAGATCTACTATCCTTGCAGACTACAATTCTGCCTTGATAGTTCTCGAGTCTTCCTTGTCTCTCCAGGCAGATTGCGATGCTGGTGCAGTGCTCGACGATCAGACAAGCCCGTCTATTACATTGTATAAGATCAACCTAACATGCTTGATCTTTCTATATTTATAGTCCTTGTACATCATTTCTTTTTAAGGACTTTACAAAGCTGTTTTGCTTATGTAAGATCAACCTAACATATTTGATCAATTCATTCTAAGTCTTTGTACATATATTCCTATTATCTATCAAAGAACTTTACAGCTTTTGTCAATGCAAGCATACTTGCTTATTCATTCATTTATATCATAATCAAATTATATATAAATAGGAATAACATTCTCAATGTATATTCCTAACATAGTATGTGCAGGAAAAACAAAGCTAATCTATGGACCCATGGACAAGCGGGATAGTAGTGCCAATATGGCATCTCTCTCTGAAGATAGGGGACCAGCTGCAAGCGCAATACCCTCAGTCTCCATGTGAGCAAGAACATCCACAACCATCTGCATAGTGGCATTGTGACCATAGATTTAAGCACTCATGTCTGCAACCAGGCCATATGTATATGATCGGAGGGAAGTACTGTCAGGAATATGAATATCTCGGGTGGCTATGGCCTCGTCCCTCTCCACAAAAGTAGCATCCCTGGAAATTAAAGTCTCCTCAATCTCAGCGAAAGTCACATCTCGAGAAGATCAAGCCTCGTCTCTCTCAATCACTACCGCATCCCGAGTAGCTCAAGCCTCATCTCTGGCTGCAAAAGCTGTATCTCTGCCAGACAGGGCGGTCAACATCAACGCCCTAGCCTGATCTCTCTCAAAAGTCATCTGAGCTAGTAAATCAGCAATAGCTGGATCTGTGCCGGTAAGAACAATCAATGGATCACCAACTAACACAGCTGTCAGACCCATAAACAAATCGTCCTTTGTGGGAGAATCAAGATCCTTCATAGGATCCTCCTGATCTGAATCTATGATCGGAGCTAATTGGATAACCGCAGCTGCTACTATATCGGCCTCCAACCATGCCGAATACTCCGGAGAGCGATCTGGATGGCTAGTAGAGAAATCAGCCCTCTCCCTATGAGTCCAACAATTATAAATCCTGATCAGGTAAGCTGATGATAGAGGTGAAGCTGATATCCGCTAATCAATAGCCCCCTCAAACTGGTGCAAGATCTGGAACTGATCAAACTGACCCATAACTGCCAATGGGTGGTAAGTGGTCACCCCTCTCAATCCCTCTAGGGGCAGATAGTCCATGCCAACTGCATGGGTGAAGAAGCTGTACGGGGAGACAAGCCCTGAGAATGGCAAAATTAAAAAGGGATTCTCAATATCTGATAGAAAGGCAGACCATGTCGCTGCATCTGAACACTTCGCCGACTGGAAGGAGTAGGACAGGGCTATCTCATGGGTATAGCAATATCCATAGTGTCTAAAGGTGCCAATCGGATGCAAATATGTCATGAGCCATACATACAGCAGGACAGAGCTACCTCTAAAAAACCCCTCTGGATGTGTGCTGCAAAAGGTAGCCGATCTCAAGGTCTCGACCAGTGTCATCGGCAGAATAGTATTACCTTGACTAAAGGCACGGACCACAACCATCAAACCAATATCTAAATGGTCAAAATATAGTGGCATGTATACGTAAGCCGTAACGCACATCAACAGGACGTCTACCTGGGCCAAATGCCACTCATCTGCCGAAATGATGAAATTCCCAGAGTGTCGATCGTTGCTATCTAGCCGGCCAAAGCGATCGATCAGAAATTTGATAGAGATCACATGTCCTGAAATGATCTCATCAGTGACTACTCTATATCCCAGAACCAACGTACGCATGAATGGTCTCCTCATGTCGCTGATAGTTGTGCGAGCGTAAGGCAGGTCTAGTGCTAAACCTATAAGCCGCTCATACTCCTCTAGGGTCGGGGTTAACTCGTGCAGTCCAAAGCAAAAAACCTGCCGCTCAGGTATCCAGCAGGATAGAATGTCGTCTACAAATCTGTATGGAACCTGAAAATCTAGAAGGGCTAAGGAATGCCCCAGCATCTGATCTACTGTTCCTCTGGCTGTATGGGACAGACTGTCATACCACGACCTCAATGAGGATGCTACCAAAGATGGTGGTGAGTGCTCAATGCGGTTGACCTTAGATGATGACATCTGTACCACCGTATCACAAGACCATCCAGGGGTTAAATCTGAACACACCTGTCTAAGTGCATATATATGACATAATATATGCATAATGATAATGATAAACATGATGCAATAGATAGGAAATAACATGCATATCTAAAATAAACTATCTACTACAAGCATCATCTCTATCTGCGTATACAATCCAAAATAAAAAGTATAGGGATATGGGGCACAGCCGCCCAACTACTAACAGAGGCATATCAAAAGATATAGTGAGAAGTGGGGCACAGCCGCCCAATAGCTAAGTAGAGGCCTATCAAAAGATATAGCAAGAAAAGCTATCCAAAGAGATCAAGAATGTCTACATCCAGGCTATTGACCTGCTCCAGCTCCTCCTGAGTCACAAAGCCTCGGCCAGTGGGAATGTCTGGTCGATATAAAGAAGGATCAGCACCTGCAAAGCTGCTAGAAAATGGACCTGATGAGGGGCCTGCTCTAGAGCTGGAAGGAGCAAAAGAATCTGCTTCGGATGGCTCCCGGAAAAGGTGCCTGATGAACAAATGTGCCCTCTCCAACTGCTGGGTCAATCCCGTGATCTGATTTAGATGAGTCAGATCTCGGAGGCGAGCTATCCAGTCTATCATCATCATAGACCCCGACACCATATCTGCCATGAACTGGGTAGCACGAGTCTGAGCCCCAACGGTACGAGGACTCCACCAGCTGTGAAATGCCTCCTAGCTATAAGGACCCTCTGACAGGGTGAATCCATCTACGCCCACCATAGAAATGTCTCTGAGTGGTTGAGCTAATGGCCAATGATGCCAAGCAGGAGGAACAAAGGGAATGCGGATCTCTCCCATGGTGCTCCGAATAGCACGCTCTCCTAAATAGAACTCCCAACCTCCCTCTGTCAAAAATGGGACTCTACGGGTGGATAATGCAAACTCTCGGCCAGTGGGAAAACTGCCCTCAAACCCGACTGTCAAAAAGTCTGAGGTTTACAGGACCCATGAGATCGATTCGGCGGTCAATAGCTCAAGCTACAGACGAGAGTGGGTGAATCCCTCAGCTACAGGGACCTCCGTCAATGTGGAGTGATGCCAGCGCCGTCCCCGAGGATAGGTCTCCAAGCCTATAGTATTAGCAGGACGTAGGTAAGGAAGCCTCTCATATGCCCAAAATTGGCCATGCAAATATCAAAAGTCCTTAGTGATCAAGACTGACATATATCAATTAGGAAATCAAAAGGGTACAAAAGAGATGTACTCACCAGCAGGAATGGGTAAAACCCTAACCAAGCCTCTGTCACACCCTCCGAGCGCATGCGCATCCTTTAGAGAAAATAGGCAAAGGAGTAGGTACCCCAATCAAAATCACTAAGGCACTCCACATATCGAGTAGCACTGACCAAGGTAAAGGACACGGTCGAGGAGTTGTTCGCAAGGAAAAAACCCCTGATAATCACAAAAAATAGTCACCGTAGGATACGATCTCTAACCCTCTGATCATCAGGCAGAGGCTCAGTCAAAGCCTCACTCTGGGCATCTACGCTGAAGGGACCAGAACGGACCGTCCGACCCTTGATGGTCATCACAGGAACTCCCAAGAGGGACCGAACGGCAGTAGGTGAAATGTCCGTCACAACCTGCACTGGCTCACCTACGAACTCTATCCCGGTGATGAACCTCAAGTCCATAGGCATCATCATCACCTTCTAATTTAGCAAATGGAGAGACTGAGTCTGGTGGAACTAGTTCTTAGATAATGCCCTCAAATAACCCCAGGGGCAACTACAGAGAAGGATAAAAAAGAACGTCTGAAACCCCCAGGTGTCAACAATGGCCCTGTACTCCGGATGCAGGGTGTGTTACAAAGAATACACATTGAACCAGTTCCCCTTGGGCTGCATAAAGCAGGGAACCTGCATCAAAAAGCTCACATGTATCAAACTTGTGCCTTGAAATGGCAAAAAAAAGAAGAGAAGAGAAACCAGAATGAAAACTTCAGTCACCTCGTCGGCGTTAATAAACGTCGATGGATGGCACCTCAAATTTCCTAGCAGCTCCTGAAGTGGCACCACAATGCCTGGAAGCTCCGCACGTGGAGCCTGACCTGGGATAGGATCAACAAAAGGTACATCCTTATCGTCCACATCAACCGTCGGATCAACCTGGATAGAACGAATCACTAACTCAGCCAATCTGCGAGGCGGCCGAGCTAGCTGTGGCTAAGGAACATCGGAGACTCTCCTCCGTCTAACTCCTGGAATGACCCTGCTAGCACTACCGGATCTATCTGGCTCCATAACCTGGACAAAGTCTCCAAAGCACCTTAGAAAGGGTTAGGTAAGCCTAAACCTATGACTTATTAAATTAAAGCATTATTTTATGCATTTTTAAGTCCTAAAACATGCATGGGTCAGTCAAAATCCCCAGTAGAGTCAAAATTGCATGTTTATTAAATACTCAGGCTTTTGAAATTTTTTTGTCAGAGTCTCCTTTGTAAAATGAACTGTCCACATGCACACAGGCATGACTAGGTGGCCATTCAGTAACACACCTACCCAAAAATAGAAACAGTTCATATTTATGAAAATAAAAATCAAAAGTAAACTTCACATGGTAGCTAAATTACTATGGACATTGTTAGTTGAAAATCCAAGCTGATTAGGCCTAAAAAAAGATGAGTAAACTGATCAAAAAGGGCATCAATTGACTGTCTCAGAATTCAAATTTTCATACATCAAAACGTGCATCACAGTAAAATATACATACTTATGAAGTCTGAAAATTTTTATCAAGTCATATAGCATATATTTTTGATACATTGCGTTTAAAAGCATACTAAATGGTTTACAACATTCTGACGATCAAAACTGGAAAAGAAAGGATGTTAACATTACCTGAGATGTGCAGAGCGTTTTTGCACTGACAAAATCTGAAAAAAGCTGCCGAACTCTGTAGATCTGAGAAAGAAAATAGGATTTCCTTTGGGATTCAAAACTGAAAATAAATTTGAAAAGGCATAGGAGCTTATCTTAAACTCAAAGGAGGGAGCGGGGCCACCTGCGGCTACCTCAAATCTACGTGCGACTCCATAAGGTGGGCCCCACCCCCTCCGACTCGGTCCAGTTCAAGTTAAAACGGAGTTTATAGGAGCTAAAAAGTCAAATCCGAAAAAAAAAATTGCTATGCGATTGAGCAGATTGGCCTGAAATCCTGTGTATGAGCGACGGATTCCTGACGGAAAGAAGAACTTCATGTAAGCCATTGGTTATCATCCCGAAGTGATATCCGGGGACCAATGATGAGAACTGCTAAAAAACTGCGAAAACCTGCTGAAAATTATCGCTGTCAGAGCATCGAGAAGGTCCGACGGTATGAACGACAGGTTTTGACTGTATCAAGGTATCCAGACTTACTCGAGGGTGTGTTTTGTCAAAAAAGTACCCCCACATCAAAATTAATCAGATTTGACATTTCAGCTGCTAGCAACAACCTTAGCAAAGCATCGGGAACGATTCGGTGATCTCAGCTATTGAAGGCCACTTCAGCGAAGGTCAGATTACCTGACACTATCAGCTACTAGAGACAACCCCAGCGAAGCATCGAAAACGATCCGGTGATCTCAGTCGTTAAAGGCCACTTCAGCAAAGGTCAGATTACATGACACTATCAGTCGCTGGCGACAACCTCAACGAAGCATCGGGAACGATCTGGTGATCTCAGCCGTTGAAGGCCACTTCAGCGAAGGTGAGATTGCCTGACACTATCAGCCGCTGGCGACAACACCAACGAAGCATCGAGAATGATCAGATGATCTCACCCGTAGAAGGTTATTTCACCGAAAGTCAGATTGCCTAACACTATCAGCCGCTGGCGATAACCCCAACGAAGCTTCAGGAATGATCCGGTGATCTCAGCCATTGAAGGCCACATTAGCGAAGGTCAGACTGCCTGACATTTCAGTCGCTGGCGACAACCCCAGTGAAGCATCGGGAACGATCCAGTGATCTCAGCCGTTGAAGACCACTTCAGCGAAGGTCAGATTGCTTGACACTATCAACCATTGGCGACAACCCTAGCGAAGCATCAGGAATGATTCGGTGATCTCAGCCGTTGAAGACCACTTCAGCGAAGGCCAGATTGCCTGACACTATCAGCCACTGGCAACAACCTCAGCGAAGTATCAGGAACGATCTGGTGATATCAGTCATTGAAGGCTACTTCACGAAGGTTAAAGGTTCTGACAGTTCAGCCGTTGGCGGTAACTCCAGTAAAGCATTGGGAATGAGCCTGTGGCAAAAACAATATATCAGTTTAACCCCATAGAGGACATATGATGGAATCTATTATACAAATCCCTAGACAGAGCATCGAGAAAGATTCAATGGTGATCAAGACTTTGCAAGATGTCGTTCGAGTAGGCGTCAAGAGAATTCACCAAAGGCTATCTTAAATGACGTCATCCCCAGCGGAAAATGGCATAAACAGACAATGATAGCCTGGCACCAAGGGTTATCACGGATAACATTATCCCCAACAGAAAATGACGTAAACATTTGGTGATGGCCCCATCCCCTCGAAGGTATCTAACATTCATAATATATCATGCTATGTGTTGCATTACATTTGCATTTATCATATTTCCAGTGTCTAGCAATCTTTATCCTGTTCATTTCACTGCATTGCATAAACATAATAAATAGAGGCATCTGTAGACACTCAAAATTTTTCATTCCTGTTGTATACAATCAAAATTTTGCTTTCCTGTTACTAACCCTGCTGGGGCTAAAACGGTCTTTTAAGCCCTGATCTGAATACCGGGATGCCAACTTAGCCCCAGTCTCAATACCGGGATGTCAACTAAAGCCCGATCTCAATATCGGGATGCCAACTCAGCCCCGGTCTCAATATCAGGATGTCAACTCAACCCCGATCTCAATACTGAGATGTCAATTCAACCCCGATCTCAATATCGGGATACCAACTCAGCCCCAGTCTCAATGCCGGGATGTCAACTTAACCCCGGTCTCAATATTGGGATGTTAACTCAACCCGGTCTCAATACCGGGATGCCAACTCAGCCCCAGTCTCAATACTAGGATGCCAACTCAGCCTCGGTCTCAATACCGGGATGTCAACTCAACCCCGGTCTCAATACCGGGATGCCAACTCAACCCTGGTCTCAATACCAGGATGTCAACTCAGCTTTGATCTCAATACTGGGATGTTAACTCAACCCCGATCTTAATAACGGGATGTTAACTCAGCTCCGGTCTCAATACTGGGATGTCAACTCAGGCCCGGTCTCAATACCGGGATGTTAACTCAGCCCTGGTTTCAATACCAGGTTGTCAACTCAGCCCCGGTCTCAATACCGAGATGTTAACTCAGGCCCGGTCTCAATATCGGGATGTCAACTCATCCCTGGTCTCAATACCGGAATGTCAACTCAACCCCGGTCTCAATACCGGGTGTCAACTCAGCCCCCGTCTTAATACCAGGCTGCCAACTCAGTCCCGATCTCAATACCGGTGTAGACACTCAAAATTTTGTAGTCCTGTTATAGACGCTCGAAAATTTTGCATTCCTATTACTAACCCTGCAGAAGGGTAAAAATGTCAGATCAACCCCAGTCTCAATACCGGGATGTCAACTCAACCCCATTCACAATACCGAGATGTCAACTCAGTCTCAATACTAGGTTGACAACTCATCCTCGATCTCAATACAAGGATGCCAACTCAGCTCCGATCTCAATACATAGATGCCAACTCATCCCCAGTCTCAATATCGGGATATCAACTCATCCACAGTCTTAATACCGGGATATCAACTCAACCCCGATCTTAATAACGGGATGTCAACTCAACCTCGATCTCAATACTGGGATGCCAACTCAGCCCCGGTTTGAATACCGGGATGCCAATTCAGTCACAGTTTCATTACTGGGAAGCCAATTCAGCCCTAGTAACAACCCCGGGATGTCAAAGTCAAACCTTGATCACAACTTGGGAGGAACAATAACCCCGATGACAACACCGGGAGATCCAGTTCAGGCCCGAACACAATCCGGGAGGACAGGTCAAGCCCCTGTCACAACTTGGGAAGCCAAATCAACTTCGGAGACCCAAAGCATCACATCATCCCCAGACACAACCTTGGGAAACCAAGTCATCTTCGAAGATAACCCTGAGGACAAACAGAATCGACTAGGATCCAAAACTCGGAGATAACCCCAGGAAAATAGTCGGAGATCGTGCCAGTACAGGATACAACCCCTGAAGGGGCAAAATGGTCATTTTACCAACTTGAAGCCAATCTAGTTAAAATCAAGATGAATTGATTCCATCAAGGTCAGAAAGAACCATAACATTGATCCCGAGTGAAAATAGCACAACACAGCTCAACGGATAAACTGCGAAGAAACGAAGACCCGGTTATGAACCCATCTTCTTGGACTCATAATAGGCTTAGTCCCATGTCATTGTGATGCTCTCGGCGAGGGCTTTCCGGAAAGGTATAGCACGCCTCAAACGGACGCTCCGATCAATAGTTAGAAAGTTTCGAATTTGACCTCGGGTTGTTAGGAATGCACGTACTTTGAGGTGATGGGTCCCACCACCCGGGGCCTGCCATGTGGCGCCACAGGTAGACCTGCGGCTGACGTGGGTAGGCACGCTTCCATCGGGTCTTTATATATAAGTTCCCCCTAGCCATTATAAAAGAGGAAAAAATTAGAAAATGCTTTGAAACTCCGTCCATTTCATTTCCTAGCCCGACTTCTAGTACTCCAAGCCTAGATTTTATCACTCTAACACGTAGGTATACTCATATACTACCACATATCAAAAATTAACCGGTGAAAACGCCCGTTTGAAGCCTACGAAGTGGCAAAAAACCCGTGTAACAGTCCATTTTAAGTATTTTTATGATCAGGAAGTTCCTACTACTTCATTGCGCATTTATACACGTGCACGTTAAGTTTTATTTTTTGATTATGCCCGAACTCAGTTTTGTGGCCGTTTTTGCGTACTTTTTAGTATATTTATACTTTTTCTCACATTTGCACAGCTCGGATCGACGATCCGTGGCTTTTAACTGCTTATATATATATATATATATTATATATATATATATATATATATATATATCGACTTTTTCAGACTGGATCATGGACTCGTGTTCGTTTTGGCTTTATTATGTATATATTTAACTATATATATACTAACTTTTCAATCCTGTCAAGCCCGGATGACAAATCCGTGGTAGTTACTGTTTTTATATATATAACTATATATATATATATATATAAATTTTTCTGACTTCATTTGGCCTGGATTTTGACTTTGTGGCCTTTTTATTACTTTAATATATATATACTAACTGTATATATTAACATTTACATTTTCGTTTGGCCTGGATCATTTCGTGGCCTTTTTACTGCTTTTATAAATATATATATATATATATATATATATATATATATATATTTCTGCCTGGGCATTGGATTGCAAATCCGTCGCCCTTTACAATTTATATATATATATATATATTTATATTTGGTCTGGCCTGGATCATCCCGTGGCTTTTTACAGCTTTTATAAATATATATATTTTCATTCGATTCCGAGCATAGGATTTGAAATCCGTCGCCCTTTATTGCTTTTATATATATATATATATATATATATATTTCTATTCTATCAAGCCTAGATTACTCTGTAGCTTTTTACAGCTTTTATAAATATATATATATTTACATTCCAGTCCGGGCACCGGAGTGAAAACCCATCACCATTTACAACTTTTGTATATATATATATATATATATATATATATAGAGAGAGAGAGAGAGAGCATTTCAAGAGCATAACTCTTAAAAGACATAACAAGCATAACACCTTTAGCGACAGACCAAACCGTCGTATGTCCGTCGTCATAGTTCCGTCCGACGCCATAGGTCTTATCCGACGGACAATATATAGCGACGGACAGACCTATGGCGATGGACGGACCTATAGCGAAGCATTTAGCGATTGTTTGATCCGTCGCTAAAGGGGAGTTATGCTCTTTAAGGAGTTATGCTCTTTAAGAGTTATGCTTTTGATCCTTGTTCTATATATATATATATATATATATATATATATATATATTCTTTATTTGCTATGATTAAATATTTGTTGCTAATATTCATTGATATGAATTCTTTTTAGATATCAATTCTGGGAAGTTAAATTTCTTTAAATCTAGCTCTTTCTACCTTTCAAACGGTTCAAAATAGGTCCAACCAGAATCGGGAATCTAGAATGGTTGAGATTTATTTAATTTGGCTTTCTTTCTAATTTTATTCATTATTAAAGTAACCTCGCGACCCTTAGATCGCTATTTATTGGGAACAAGAAGCTTTGGCTACGCACATGCCAGGATTTGACTGATGAATCCTTGGTTTTTTGCGACATTTGGATGTAAATATCCATTTTCTGTAAATATCTGTGTTGTGTAGGTTTACTTAGTTTCTCTCTGTGAGCATAAGAATCGTGGGATTCACGACCAAACCGATCAAAATCTGATTCCCACGATTGACAAACTCCACATTACAAATGTACCCTACCAGTTTTTATGTAAAAATATACATCTGAAAAGACCTTAAAATGGTTATCTGGGTTCAAGGTCTCAAATATAATGAAATAATGGTCTGTCGTGCTAGAGTCACTCCGATGGCTGTCATGCCCATGAGAAGACCAACACTTGTATATATTTTGTGGTCAAAGATGCTTCGCAGCTCAATAATCACCATTTCCATTGAGCCAAAAGGCTGAAAAGATAAAATGGAAGTATCAACAGGCTTCTATTCCTATGAGAGCGTAGAGGTTTGAAAACCAATCTTTTCAAAACATCATTTTTAGATCTTGTCTAAGAAAGGACTTTTGCAAATCAAATCAAACCCTTCGTATATAGGTTCAACGAAGCAAAGCACTACTTCCAATCATCAAGTGTAAGCCCAATTACTTCTAGCATTCACACACACACGCACATTGCAAATTAAAAAGGGAAATATTGAAAAGATGCGGTACCGTATTTTCACAGGAGTTGTGGGGTGCCTAACGCCTTCCCCACACTTAACCAAGCCCTCGAACTTAGAACTACGATTTCGAAGATTCAGTTTGAACAGTGTCCAGCAATTGGGCCTACTTTCAAAACAAAACTCGATTGAGTTGGTACAACCATTTCAAATCTACCAATAGGCGACTTTGTAAAACGTTCAAATCGTCGACATGATACATGTTGGCCTTTTCCTAAAAATCCATCACCCTTCATAAAACATATAAAATAAGGGTAGAAAACATAACTTAGGAAAAGAGAAAGATTCGGATCTAACTCGACTCCCATTTTTTTTCCCGACGTCGATAGGTGGCGACTTTACTGGGGATAGTAGAGGGCTTAGGCCGCGTTCAAATCATTTCAAAATTTCCTTTTATATCTACGTGTGTGTGAAATGATGCGTCTTTATATTAAATGGATGTGAATGAATGTTTTACCGCTTTATATTAGTGCTTCGCACAATGTCATCATTTCATACGGTGAGATGCGATGTATGTGAATGTATATTGTGTGATTCCTCCACCAGGAGGCAAACCCATCGGTGTTTGAGTACTAGACTCAAAGGAGACTAAGTCTGCGAGGCTCAGGAAATGTACCACTCAGATCCGCTCCAATTGAAAGATAGAATTAATTTCCCCTCTAGTAGATTGCGATGATCTGGGAACCTTCATGCCGAAAAACCGCGAGAGTAGCCTAAGATTGGTCAGCCTCTGATTAACCAAACCCGAAGGGAAGCTTCTTCATACCTTCCTCTTTCAATTTAATGTCAAGTTTTCCATTCCAATATAAATGTCATAATATACATTCCATGTCTTGTAAATCCTGTCATGTTATTCTGCCATCAAAACCACTAACCTTTGTTTTACAGGATAAGATTAAAAAATCTCAAAAAATAAACACATTGTATGGCATGCATCTGACCAACACCTACATCAGGAAATTAACACACCTACGTTTGTTGTAGGTAAAATTAGTACTGTCACCAAATCAAAATCTAAGAAAGCACTGAGTCCATCTCCAGGCATGACTTCAAGTGCTCAACCAGAATCCACCCCCGTCTCTAGGGAAGAGTTTGAAGGATTAAAGAACCAGATAGCCGAATTGGCTATTTTCTTGAGAGAACAAAGTAAGGATCTTAAAGGGAAACAAGCACAGGGTTATACAGAACCAGGTACAACCGGTGGCAGTCAAGAGACTAGAAAGAAAGACCCTCATATTCTTGAACAACAAAACCAGGATCCTACCAACAAAACCCCTAAAATCACCATCCTTAACAAAGAACAGGAAGCTGGTGATATTCTGAAGAAAGTCCAACAGATGGAAGAAACCATCCGGTCCATCAAAGGGACTGGGGCATTTGGGAGTGTCAATTACTCAGAGTTATGCATATTCCCAAGGGCTCGTTACCCTGAAAAATTTCAAGTCCCTGATTTTGAGAAATACGATGGATTGGGAGATTTATACACCTATTTGAAGGTATTCATTGGCGAGCTCGGATCCTATGCAGAGGACGAAAAGCTCAGAATGTAATTATTCCAGAAGAGTTTAACCGGAGAGGCTAGAGCCTGGTATGCTCATCTGGATAACTCCAAGATTCACAGCTGGGAATAGTTGGCACATGCCTTCCTCAATCAATACAATTTTTAGTCCCAAATGGCTCCAGACAAATACCAAATCACTAAAATTAAAAAACAAAACACCGAGTCATTTAGAGAATATGCCCAACGATGGAGGTAGGTGGTAGCACAAGTCACCCCACCTATAACTGAGTCTGAGATAGTCATGACCTTCATCGACATTCAAGAAGCTCCGTATTACGAAAGGGTCCTAGCAGGTATAGGAAAACCATTTTCGGAGATGATCAAGCACGGAGAAATGGCTGAAATAGGGCTGAAATCTAGGAACATAAAGGATCTGACTGCCTTGGAAGCTATTGCCGAGCATATCCAATCTGGGAGTTATGGGAGTAATCCCCCGGAGAGTACACAAGAAGAAAGATGAAGAAGTGTCCTTAGTACTGTAAGGACAGAATCAAAGAAGCGAGTCGAGCAGCATGCCCATTCAAATGAGGGACCATTACAGGTTTCATGAGCATGAACCCTGGGCCGATAAGGTGGCCAAGAAGGAGAAGTTTCAAGCAAATAGGGAGTTTTCCTTTCAGAGGAACTTCACTAATTTGAACCAGCCGATGAAGGAAATCCTCCAAATATTGATCAACGAGGGGATGGTTACAGATTTGTTACCCCCGGTGAACCCTCGATCCAGGAAATTCAAGCATGACAGGATTTGTCAGTATCACTCCAATGCGCCCTGTAATGACACCGAGGATTGTTGGGAACTTCATCACCTAATTCAGAATATGATTGAAAGTGGTGAGCTGATAAGAGGGAATCAAGACTATGGCCTCCCTGATGAGGAAACACTTTTTATTCCCATGGCATGGAATCAGGGAACAGTGGCTATTATTTCCTATGAGAAGGAGCTAGCCGGAACACCTTTAGTGCTGCATGGGAAATGGGTTCAAGAAGCACTAAATCCTGTGAAGGTAGCTTAGGTCGAACCTTTAATACTGCCTTTTAAACCGCAGTATCCTATCATCAGTCTGAAAAGGGTCCCCTGGAACTATGGGAATGATCAAGGTTCCACCTCAAACAACATTGCCATTGTATCCAAGGAGAATCCATTGTACCTACCCTAGAGGGTGATCAATCCAGTCACCAAGGCTAAAGAGAGAGTGGTTAAAGAGAAAATTAAAGAATTCCTCAGCAAAATGGGGCATAACGACATCAAGGTGGTGCAAAGCCTGAAAGACGCACCCAAGCAGATGTCCATCCTAGATTTGGTCTTATCATCGATGGATCATCGCAACATTCTGTTGAAAGTACTGGAGGAGGCCCATCTGCCAAAGACAGTGGATGTTGAGAAATTTTATCATGTGATAGAACACATTTTCAACAACAATGTGATATCCTTCACTGACGATGATATACCTGTAGAGGGGACGGGACATCGTAAGTCCCTACATATAGGAGCAATGTCATTTGGGTATGTGATCGGAGGTGTGCTTATAGATGGAGGATCGTCTCTAAACATCTGCCCCTACGATACCTTGGAAAGAATGAAGATTAATCCAAATTGGATCAGAACCAGTCATGTAGTTATTCGGGCTTTCGATGGGTCTCGCCGAGAAGCTGTGGGAGAAATTGAGCTTCCACTGGAGATTGGTCCCCACACCTTTTATGTATCCTTCCAGGTACTCAATATTACCAGCGGATACAACTTGTTGCTGGGAAGGCCGTCGATCCACATGGCAGGAGCAGTTCAATCCACCCTCCATTAGCAGCTCAAGTACATTATCAATGACAACCTAATCACGGTGAATGCCAAACCAGAATACCCTGTCTGCGTACAGGGAGACATGCCGATGATCAGTCTGGATGCAGGGGTTAAACCTGCAAGTTTTCAAGCATTGGAGGTGAGCAATACTCAATACCTACCGGTTGGGGCACTAGCCTTGAAACCAAAAGTCTCTCTCGAAGTGATGACAGTGGGCCAAGAGATGACATCTTTGGGTTTTCGTCGTGGAGAAGGGATAGGAAAGTATCAGCAAGGTATTAAGAGTCCGGTGCAGATCTCGAGCCAGTCAGAGAAAGTCAGATTAGGCTATTCATCCTGGTCAAACCACTAGAACCCACACAAGCATCCAAAGGCTCATGCTTCTGCTATACTGTTGCCAAACCTCACTGATGCAAGGTTTGTGAAGCCAATGAGGAAGATTCTTGATGTTGTGTCAGCCATGCTGTTTCCTCCAGTCATACCAATAAGTGAAAAAAAGCCCCAAAGCCAGATGAGGAGAGTAAAAGGGGAAAAGAAAAGTTCCTATACGAAGGACGAGATTCATTTGCTAACATGCATGCTCTCATACATTATGAAGGTATGAACGATGATATCCCAGACAGTGATGAAGAGGATCAAATCCAAATTCCTCGCATTAAGAAAGAAAAGGGGGGAAGTTCAAAGAGAAACCCCAGCTCTAATCTGAAAGATGTCTTAGTCATCATCAGAGATGAGGCAAACAACCACAAATCTTGTATCCTCCCTATTTATGAGGATTTGACCCTGGACAACTGGAGCAGCGTCCCTTGCCTCATTCAAAAGGGTAAAAGGGCAGAGAGTTCATCTGCTTTGTAACATAGTTTCATTTACTGCTTATTTTGGTTGCACAGTTGATAAGTGGTTTTTTTGACCACTTATTCAGATATTAACAAGCTTATTTCACTGCTTAAACTCAAGTATGTTTGTGCTTTCCATGTGTTTTCTCTTTGTTTTGTAGATTTCCTATTTTGGAACTCTCTTGGAGCATATTGAGCTTAAAAGGATAAAATGGTGCCAAAAGGAGCAAGAATGGAATGATGGCATGATAATGGAAGGAGGTCAAGCGGCTAAATGGGAATGTGATGATGCAAAGAGGATCAAATAAGGTTAGTTTGTCTAGCGTAGGAAATGTTGCCAGTTGAAGATGATAAGAGAAGTCTATTGCAGCAGAAGCTAGAAGCAAACCAGCAAAAAGCCAGATTTTCATGCCCGCGCGACCACGCCTGGTTAAGGTAGCAAAGCCGCGCGCCCACGCCAAGTAGCAGAGCAGACAATAATTTTTGGGGACACGCGCAGCAGCGCCAGGAACAACGCGCGGCCGCACCAGCTGGGCTTAACCAGCAGATTGACTTTTCATTTTGGCAGATTTCAACTTGAAGGCTATAAGGGGGGCTCATATTGGCAGAGATTAATGATCTTCTTTTTTGCCCTAGCCCTAGTTCTCTCTTATCTCTTTAATTTCTTGTCTAGATTAGGTTAGGAGTAGATTAAGGTTAGGTTTAGATAGTTAGTTTCTAGGGTTTAATTAAAATTGAAGATTGAAGCATTTGGATAACATCAAAGATCCAAGCTTGGAGAAAGAACACAGATTTTCATTCTCTATCTTTATACTCTCCTTGTTATCATTGTGTATTCGGATGATGTTTATTCAATTTGTGGATGATATATTTGAGTCATTTATGACTTAAACTTATTTTGAGATTTCAATGGAACCTTTTGAGTAGTTTACTTTGATATGCTTCCATGTTAATCTATTGATTGCTATGTGATTGTCTATTACGATTCATGCTTCCATTGCTTAATTGATTAGCTACCAATTATCATGATAATCCATATGGGCTTGAAAGACGAAATGAGGGTTTAGATCTAATCGTAGTGGCGGGCGATTGTATGTTTACATGGCGTTGAATGTATGATTTGTGCTTAGGATAGACATATACCAAAGCGCTGCTCGTAGTCCATTGAGAACTTGGACTTAAACCTTAATTATTTGTAAATCACATAGACATATAGGGGTTTAGATAATGTGGGTGTTCATGTGCGTTCTATCATCTGTGGATTGTATGTGATATGGATTAGGTGCGACTTAGATGAATCATTAGGGGAAATTGGGATCTCATGTCTTCATTATCTGATTTTACTCTAGGGTTAATTAGTTTAAGTTTAATTACTTGTCTAGTTTAATATTTAAACTCTTTACCACTCGTTTAAATAAGATTGAAATGATTATGTGTTAGTGGTTTGGTGTCTTTTATAAATAAATTCTCTGTGGGAACGATATATGTACTTACTCTTTATTACTTGTTGACCGCGTATACTTGCACGTATTTGTCATACCCAATCAGGGACAACAACAGCTATTGCAGTAACTTTTGTCATGCTTTGCTAAATGCTTTGTATGTTTAAGCAGTTTGATATATTAAAGAGAAAGCATTTTGTTTTCAGGACTCCAGGATTGGATTTGTTTATCCCTGCTGATGAGATGCCAACCTGTCACAGTGACTACAACTTTGACATAGAACTGAACTTCGACTTGATGGAGATTGATCAAGAGGAGGAAGATGACTATGAGGTGCCCGAGGAAATTAAAGAATGGGTCAAAGACAAACCCAAAACAAACCTCGACCAAACCACCACTGTCAATATCGGAACCTCAGAAAACCTCAAAGAAATCCAGATAGGCCTAGACCTCACCAAAGATCAAAAAACCGACCTGATTGAAATCTTAACACAGTTCCATGATGTGTTTGCATGGTCGCATGAAGACATGATTGGTTTATCTACTGACATTATCATCCATCGACTCCCCATCAAAGATGGATTCAAGCCAGTCAAGCAGAAGCTCAGACGATTGAAACCCGAATGGAGTTTGAAAGTCAAAAAAGAAGTTGTCAAACAATTCAAAGCCGTCATCATCATGGTATAAACATACCCGGAGTGGCTGTCGAACATAGTTCCCATACCTAAACCAGGAGGGAAGGTACGAGTATGCGTGGATTACCGGGATTTGAACAAAGCTTATCTCAAAGACAATTTCCCGTACCTTTTATCCACATCCTGATAGATAATACGGCACAGTACGACATGTATTCTTTCGTGGATTGCTTTGCTAGTTACCATCAAATTATGGTCGCTGAAGAAGACAGGGAGAAGATAGCTTTCATCACTCCCTGGGGAACTTCTATTATAGACGATTTTCCTTCGGCCTTATCAATGCCGGTGCCACGTATCAGCGAGCTATGATGGCCTTATTTTATGACATGATGCATAAGGAGATATAGGTTTATGTGGATGACATCATCGTCAAATCCCGGAAGGAAGATGATCACATCAACCATTTAAGGAAGTTGTTCAACAGGTTGTGTAAATACAACCTCAAGCTGAATCCAGCCAAATGTGCATTCGATGTCAAATCGAGCAAGTTGTTGGGATTCCTAGTAAGCAATAAAGGCATTGAGCTGGATCCTGCCAAGATTAAAGCCATCATGGAGATGCCAGTACCCCGAACAGAGAAGGAGATACGCGGGTTTTTGGGAAGAATCAGTTTCATAAGCCGGTTCATTTCTCAGTTCACAGCAACTTGTGAACCCATCTTCAAGCTACTAAGGAAGAATTCCTCCACAAAATGGAATGAAGATTGCCAAAAAGCCTTCCTTGACATCAGAAGCAGCTGATCGAAGCGCCTGTTTTGGTACCCCGAGGGATGAAGTTCCCCTGTTTATGTACCTGTCTGTCAATGCCAAAGCAATGGGCTGTATGCTGGGACAGAAAGATGATGGTAGCAAGCAGAGAGCCATCTACTACATCAGCAAAAGATTCAGCAGCGGAGAACAGAAGTACACACTTATTGAGAAGACATGTTGTGCGTTAGCATGGGCCACCATGAGGTTACAACACTATCTGCATGGTCACACGACCTCTCTCATATCCCGTATGGATCCACTGAAGTACGTATTAAACAAGCCAATGTTAAATTGTCGATTGTCCAAATGGCAGTTAATCTTCCAACAGTTTGACATTGTCTACGTAACTCAGAAGTCCATCAAGGGTCAAGGCATTGCAGATCAACTAGTCGAGGCACCATCAGTATGGTTTGAACCTTTGGAAACTCATTTCCAAGAAGATGGGATCATGACAATTCAACAAATCCGATAAGAGAATACAGTCCAACCATAGAAAATGTATTTTGATGGAACGGTAAACATGGAAGGTGCCAGAGCTGGGGCATTCCTCATCTCTGGTATATGAGAACAGTATCGTGTGGCTACCAAATTGCAATTTGTCAACACCAACAACACTGCTGAGTATAAAGGCTGCATAATGGGGTTGAAACTAGCCCAGTCTATGGGTATCCAGCATCTATTAGTCTTTGGAGATTCTGAGTTGGTTATCAGACAAACCACCGGGGCGTATCATACCAAAGAATTGCATTTGCTGCCCTATCACCGGCAGGTCATCAATATATCCATGGATTTTGAAGAGAGAACCTTCATCCACATCCCTCGAGGAAGGAACGACTTTGTAGATGCATTGGCAACATTAGCCTCCTTGATCAACATATCGGGTAGGAGGGGAATTCCCGACATCAAATTCACAAACCAGAAGGCCTTGACATACGGGAATTACATTGGAGAAATATCAGATGAGATACCTCCTACCAAACAGCTTTGGTATCAAGACATCAAGGAATATCTCCGAGATGGATCTACACCCGCTGGGGCAAGCCAAGCTGAACAAAAATGGATTCACAAGATGGCCATAAAGTTCTATCTGAGCGGGGACACACAAAAGGGATGCTGGAATAGGCCTGTTACGATGCCTCAATAAAGAGCAAGCCTATAGATTAATGGATGAAGTCCACGGTAGAGTCTGTGGTCCACACATGAGCGGTTATTTACTGGCCAAGGAAATATTGAGAATAGGGCATTACTGTATATCTCTCAAAGCTGACTGTGATGATCACGTCAGGAGATGCTATCAATGCCAAGTCCATGGAAATGTTATTCACGCTCCTCCTAATGAGTTGCATAATATGAGTTCACCACGGCCTTTCTCCATATGGGGAATGGATGTGATCGGGCTAGTAGAACCCAAAGCCAGTAATGAACATCGATTCATCTTCTCCATGATCGATTACTTTACCAAGTGGGTTGAAGCTGCCTCTTTTCCCAAAGTCACCAAGGAGGTAATCATTGGTTTAATCAGAAATAATGTTGTTTGTCGATATGGACAACCGGAGGTGATCGTCTCAGACAACGCCAAAACCTAAATAATCAGATGATGAGAGATTTATGCAGCAAGTTTCATATCAAGCATCTTATCATCTACCGACCCAAGATGAATGGTGCTGTCCAAGCGGCCAATAAGAACATCAAGAAGATTATGCAAAAAATGTCCGCCAATCACAAAGGATGGCCTAACTTGTTGCCTCTGACTCTGCTAGCTTATAGGACGTCAATGCGTACCTCTACTAAGGCTACCCCCTATTCATTGGTTTATGCCATGGAAGCAGTACTTCCCATAGAAGTAGAGATGGAGTCCTTACAAGTGTTAATAGATGCTCAGATGGAAGAAGATCAGTGGTTGCAAGAGTGGTACCACCAGCTGTCCCTGATAGATGAAAAGAGGGCTACAGCTATTTTCCATGTGCATCTATATCAGCAAAGGATTGCTCGATCATACAACAAGAAAGTCCGAATTCGACAATTCAAAGAGAACAACCTAGTGCTGAAGAAAGTTTTGGCTAATCAAGACGTAGCTAAAGGAAAGTTCGCCCCAAATTGGGAAGGCCCTTTCATTGTCAAAGAAGTATTGACAGGAGGAGCTATCAGATTTCAAGAAATGGACGAGAGTGAATTTTCCCAACTCATCAACTCAAACACCATAAAAAAGTACTATGTCTAAAATATATGTCAGCCATCATCCTGGTCCTGTGAATCGATCAACTTAGTTTCAGTTTTCATTAGAAAATCGAACTACGAATGGCCTTGTAATACCCGAGAATTTCCATATATTATTAAATAAATATATTAATGGAAATGAGAATTTATTTGAATATAAATGATTTTGTGTTATGAGATGAATTAATTCAATTATATATAATTGAATAATTATAATAATTGAGAAATTGGTGGAGTTTGTGATAAACTCGTTGATTGCCTTGTGTGGCACAGTGGCGTAATATAAGAATGATTATATTAATTTAAGCGAACAATTAATCTATATTAATTGTTAATCGAAGAATATTAATTAACTGTTATAAAATACTAATGAGGATCGATTAACAATATGTGATTATTATTATTGCAAGAAACTTAATAATAATGAGCAACGTGTTTATAAATACAATAAGATTTATATCAAAGTGATAATTAATCATATAAGGGTTAATTAAATTGTTATGGAGGTTAACAATTATATTGATGGATGTAGGATATGTGTATATTATTAATTAATATTCAAATTATAAGATGAGAAATTATATGTGCAAGCATGCGAATTAAATGTATAGTAACTATATGTTATGATATGTGTAGGTGACAAATGATGTGTGGATATACATTAAAATAATGTATCATGGATCTATTATAAATAATTGTTGAGTAATACAATTTAATAATATATGATATAATGTAATGTGGTAGTATCCGATGGTATTATATCAGTAAGATAAACGTACCTGGATTATATGTGTGTAAATTACACTTATTACATTATGTGAAGTACATTGTGATTTAAATTATAACCTAAGAGTACATATATATATAACATATGTATACGGTGTGTATATACAAGTGTAGTATTTGCAAATGCTGAGGAGTTAAATCAATTGTCTCATTTTAAGTGTCCCATTTGCTCTTCACGTGCTTGACATACAGCTAAGGCCTATTCCTTCTTCTTCTCCCCAAACTCAGCAACTAGCATTTCATAGCTCATGATTGTGGAGGGAGTGGGATTCATGATGAATCCAACCACTAATTACCTACCCTTTGATAACCTTCATGCATTCCTATAATCCGTTAGTTTGATATGGGATACAATTGCTTTGTCTGTATAATGGGAGTTCTATAAATATAGCCTCATCTCCTTCACATTTCTTTTGCTGAGCATTTTGGCTAAGTGAGACTAGAGAGCATATATATATATATATCAGTGTTATTGAGATAGCAGCAAGCTTAAATCATTTACAGAGGTATAAATCCTCTTCGTATCTTCATTGTCATTTTCTGTCAAAATTTCTATTCGTGAATTCTTGATTTCAGTTGGAAGTTATGGTTTTGTGAATTGAGAATAATAATTAGTTGTTTAAAGGACTTATATATGTGATTAGAATTACTATATATGCTTCATTGCTCTTCAATTTCATTTTTGGTGTTTCCATTTCTGAGATTTCTGTAAAAACATCAAATATCGTGAAATTAGTTAGTGTTCATGAAATTGGGAATTGATAATTGCTATTGACTATTATATAAGCATATATGTACGTGTTAGTAAGTTAAACAAGTCTAATAGCATTTGGGTATGTTGAAATCGATGAAATGGGAGGTTTTTGGTCGGATTTCGCTGCAGTCTGAACTGCAGAAAACTGCCTCGACGCCGCAGCGCCGCAGCCCGCGCCGCAGCGCCACTCGCGCCGCAGCCCGCGCCGCAGCGCCGCACGCAGCGCCACTCGCGCCGCAGCGCCAGTAGTGAGCTGCTGTGCCGCGCCGCAGCGCCAGCCTCTGTGTTCAGTTTTTCTGCATTCTGCAACAAAACTGTTATGAACTAATTGTTTGATTTTTGTTTAAACAAGCATGAAAGCATGATTAATACATACATATAAACCTAATGAGGCAATGTGAGCATGTTTTAGTATATTAGCATGCATGGTTAACCAAACGACATATAGTTTGAAAACGAACTTAAAGTTTCATGAACGACGTTAACATATATGAAGCATGTTAATATTCTGACTTTCGAGACATGTTAGTATGACCTAGAAACACATGAAATGCATACTAACTTATGTATATAGGTTCCGTGATATAATATGGACATGTGAACCCAACTAGTGCACCTTTCTAACAAAAATACAAGTTTTGAAGGTTGATATTGACATGTAAAAACCATGTATACATTCTGACTTTTCGAGCATGTTTATAGGGCCTTGAAATACATGAAAAGCATGTTAACTTGTGTATATGGGTTTCATAAGGAAGCATGAACATGATAGACCTTATTAATGAACTATACTAACAAAGTATAAGCTTTGAACGTGAACGTTGGTATGTTATGACGAGAATTAGAATTTGACATTTATGAACACATGTGATAGTACTCTTAGACTCATTCATGTGTCATGCATGTATATATACCATGATTAGTTGCCATGATTAAAGTTTAGCATGAACAAAGCATGTTTTCAAGATAATAACAATGCTAGCTACATATATGCAATACGAGTACTCATGAGCATGACTAATACAAGTTATATGAATATCTTATGTGTTTAAAAGAGACCATGTTAGACCATATGAGTTCGTGTCCTTGAATGGCTTTAAGTATTAACTTAAGAACCTATACCATGTACGATTGGATTTGGAAAAGTTATACAAGCATGTAAAGTATCCTTTAAATATGAATACATGCTACGTGATATTATATGATGTTACTTGAACCCGATTTTGACGGTTAACTTAAGGAGATGCCGTAACTTGCTAAAATGAAATATATTTAGTATTGATTGTGGTCTTATGAGATATTAATAATATGCAAGCATGTTTGCTAATTGTTGAGATCTTATATTATATGAGAATGCGTTTAAACTCTAAAGAAAGAACGTTAAGGATAGAAATTATATTCTATATAACTGTGTAGCTAGGTAAAACTTAGCTTATGTGTTGATCGTATATTCAAAGAGAAAATGTGAAGTTAAATTATATGACTAATGAATATCATATATATACGTAACTGTATTACGATAGGAATTCGAAAGTGTTGATTTGCTTTTCGTGGATAAACTACGCTAAAGGCAAGTTCTCTTACTTACACTCTTTTAAAGTGCAAGTATCCTAACCGACGCATTTACTTTATGCAAGGAAATCTATGATTGTGAAGGTTTCCTAACTTATACTCTTTTACTATGCAAGTATCCTATCTTGTGTATTGCGAACTAGTTTCCTATTTAATCGGTTGAATCGAATTAGCATACTTGAACTCTTATTTCATTAAAGCTATTATTCATGTTGAACTTAGTATTGTTCTTGAATATTGTGAAAGTGTCTATGCCATTTGATTCGGCTAGACTTATATTATTGAAAAGCGACCCAAACTAATTGATTGGTGCGGGATCTTGTATTTGACTGAGAAGAACAACCTTCTTTGAAGGGAATATATAATTGTCGGAGAACCGACGTGCACACTTGAGTATGGTTGATTGTTATGCATAACAAGGGTACTTTAGGCTGATCACCTGTTGTACCTGTTTTTGTTGGATTTTCAGTTTATTACTGTCAATTCTAGTAGAAGTTCATAGTCCGTAGTGACTACTCAGTATTCAATTATATGAAATCTTGAATTGACTTATTATTGAATCATATTGATATTATCCTGTCCTTAGCGACTGTTATTGAGAACTGTTGATATTCTTGTTATTCTTGAACTATCAAATCTTGTTATACCCTTTCGAGAATTGAGAATCTTATTACTCACCCTTATTGTATATTACTTGCTGGGCAATTTGTGCTCATTCTTGCTTTCCTTAAAACATTTCAGTTAAGGCAGAGCATGGTGAACCTTCGGGCGTTGATAAGGGCAAGGGCAAAGCTACCAACTAGCTTATGTCTGTTATGTTTTAAATATATTCATATTGTATGAAGATGGTGTAGTAAGACTGGATTTGATTATGTTTAAGCTTAAGTTAGATTATGTAATAAGTCGTTAACTGATATTATTAGGTAATCTATTAAGTACTGTAGGTTGCGAGACTTGGGGGAATAATTATAATAAATCATTGTAAATTATTCTAAAATAGATTTTCCGCTGTGATCGTATGATATTTAATTATTATTATTGTGATGTATTACCATGAGCACGTGATGAACCGAATTCGAGAGACCAAGAGGCGGTCCTGGAATTTGGGGGCGTCACAGGTTGGTATCAAAGCTGTAGTTATAAACCTTAGGAACGAGTGTCCTTAGACTATAACTTAGGCGAACTTAGAAGTTAGGAAGGAGATAAAACTCATGTAGAGTTTTCCTTGAGAGACTTAGTCTGTTATGAAATGTAACTTCATTCTATACAATGAACTTATATTTTGTTTAACATTCTAATGGAGATGCTATTTCTTGTCTTGTGTTTGTGAGTGTAGGATGACAGACACAGGGGTACCTAGTAGAGTTGTAGAGGAGGAGCCCAGGGATATACACGTAGTATACGAGGCACCTCTAGAGGCTACACCAGTGCAGGCAGTTGCACCATCCGAGTTTGATGACGAGGATGAGATCGAGATTGAGATAGAGACTGATCCAGAGGAGGAGCCGATGGAGGATGAGCCAGTAGAGGACTCTGATGAGGCTACTATAGAGGAACAGATGTTAGGCGAGTACGAGGAGCGTATTCTAGAGTTAGACTGTAGAGTTCAGGAGCTGGAGGCAGAGGCCCACGAGAGAGAGTCTGAGTTCCAGAAGCTGAGGGACGAGGACCACCAGAGGAAGCTGGCTATGCAAGAGTTAGAGGTGGAGATTGCCTACCGTAGGGAGGCAGGGATCCAGATGGGGACTCTATTTCACAGGTCAGTGGCTAGGAATGTAGATTTGGCAGAGAAGCTAGAAGAGGTTGAGCAGAGGGAGCTGAGTGAGAAGACTGAGAAAGAGGCACTCCGTACTCAGCTAGAGTTGGAGGTGATGGATAGGTTACACTTCGAGGAGAAGTGGGAAGCGTCCAATGAGAGAGCCGACGACCTTGAGGACGAGGTCAGGTGCAAGAAGAGAAAGATGAACAAGATGGGGTATGTGTTCCGTTCAGCTTTTGAAAGGGTGATTGATGGTGTGTACCACTACCCGGCAGAACAGGGACAGACTCTACATACCTTGAGCCGAGAGCTGGTTGCGTATATAGCACAGTTGGAGTACAAGAGCGCAGTGGAGCGCGGGATGATGGGATGAGATTTCCTTAGTCAGTCTAGTGGTAGTACTAGTTGTGTCTTTATGTATTGTATATACTATGTTGTAATCCCGATCTTTTGTGTAAGATGTGGGATGATGATGTAAACCCCGAGTTAGCTTTTGTTAGAGGGGTAGTATGGTAGTAGGTTGGTATATTCCCCGTCTTTTGTGATATTAGGGGATATATGTGATAACATTTATAGCAGTATGCTGGGGAAATCATGTAATGAAATGAAATGGCATATGAATATAAATGGAGTTGATTTTAGAAACGTGTTATAAATTTATTCTTTTAGTATTAAAAGAAATACTTAAGTAATATACTTGAATAATAATAAAATGAAAACTTGTGATGCAGATAATGCCGCCCAGACGTAGATTGACAGCACCCGAAGAATCTGTTAACAATGAGAGAGAACAAGTAGACCCGATCCAGAAACTGGTAGACTTGTTAGGAGAAGCCTTAAGGGGAAGGAACAATGAACCCGTTCGCCCGAACCCTCAAACTGTGCCAGTAACAACCTTTAAAGACTTTAAGAGTGTAGGACCCCCGGAGTTCAAGGGAACTACCGACCCAATCATCGCACAAACGTGGATCAAAGAGATCGAAAAAGCTTTCACTATAGCTAGCGTAGGCGAAGATCAGAAGACGGTGTTTGCCACGTACATGATGAGGGGAGAAGCGAACTACTGGTGGGAGGCTAATCAACAAAGAGCTGGAGAAGGGATAATAGCTTGGGATAAGTTTAAGACACTGTTCTTCGAAAATTACTTTTCAAAAAGTATGAAGAATAGGATGGAGGTGAAATTCCTAGAGTTAAAACAAGGTGAGATGACGGTGGCGCAATACGCGGCTAGGTTTAACGAACTAGCGCGATTTGCGGAGCACCAAGTTGGTGATGAAGAGAGGAAGGCTAGACGCTTTGAACAAGGGTTGAAGCCATGGCTGTTCAATAAGGTATCAGTTCTTCAAATTGATTCCTTTGCAACATTACTGGAGAAGGCAATCATTGCGGAAGGCGGCAGTGAGGCCTTAAGTCAGTATAACAAAGAAAAGAAAGGAAAGAATACTGGAGGAGAGAATCGTACGGGAGGAAGTAGTAGCGGAGGAAGCAACTTGGGAAAGAGAAAGTGGGAGAATAATAACAACAACAAAAACAACAATAATCAATCAGGGAATTTTCGTGGAGGTTTCAAGAAGAGGGCTGAAGGATGCCCGAAGTGTGGGAAGAATCACCAGGGCGAGTGCTAGAAGGGACGTGGCACTTGCTACAACTGCGGACAGGAAGGGCACATCTCGCCTAACTGTGTGAAACCGAAGAAGATACAAGGATGCTTTGCTTGTGGCTCGACGGAGCACCGAATTAAGGACTGCCCAAAGAAGGGAAGTGGCGGGGGTAGTAATCAGCAAGGAGGCAACAAGCTGATGATCGGTGGACCGGCACAATCCAACCGCCCAACCGCCAGAACTTTTAACATGACCGTCCAAGACGCAGTGGCTGCGAAGGATGTGGTGTCAGGTATAATCCCAATCAATGATATAAATGCTTATGTATTATTTGATTCGGGTGCCACCTGTTCTTTTGTATCTGAAGAATTTGCTAGTAGACTTAGTACACCTCGAGAACTATTAGAAAATCCTTTGATCATAGAAGTTGCTAATAAGGAAGTGATCCCTGTAGAATACGTTTATCGAAATTGTCGCGCAAATATTAGTAAACATGAACTGAGCGTAGACTTGATTCCTATTAGACTGGGAGAATTTGACGTAATACTGGGAATGGATTGGTTGTATAACCATGCTGCGATAATTGACTGTCAGAACAAATGTGTGAACCTTCAGACTCCGAGTAAGTCTAAGGTAGTGTTTTATGGTAGCTCATCGCTTAAGCAATCGTGTTGCGTTACGATGATGCAGGCCAAGAAATTGTTAAGGAAAGGATGTGTAGGTTATTTAGCTTACATCGTTGATACTCGGAAAAAGGGAGTAGAAATTAAGGATATATCCGTAGTTAATGAATTTCAAGACGTGTTTCCGGACGATCTGCCTGGTCTTCCGCCAGACAGAGAAATCGAATTCGTAATAGACTTAGCACCGGGAACGGCACCGATTTCGAAAGCTCCATATCGTATGGCGCCAGTAGAAATGAAGGAATTAATGATGCAATTGCAAGAATTATTGGATAAGGGTTACATTCGACCGAGTGTTTCTCCTTGGGGAGCACCAGTACTATTCGTTAAGAAGAAGGACGGATCAATGAGGCTCTGTATCGATTATCGAGAATTGAATAGAGTAACGATAAAGAACCGGTATCCGCTACCGAGGATAGACGACTTGTTTGATCAACTGAAGGGAGCAAAGTGTTTCTCGAAGATCGACCTACGAACAGGATATCATCAACTGAAGGTACGGGATGAGGACATACCAAAGACTGCGTTTCGAACCCGTTATGGACACTACGAGTTTTTGGTAATGTCATTCGGATTGACTAATGCTCCGGCAGCATTTATGGACTTGATGAACCGAGTTTTCAAGCCATACTTGGATAAATTTGTAGTGGTTTTTATCGACGACATTTTGATCTACTCAAAGACAGAGGAAGAACACGCCGAACATCTGAAGATTGTTTTGGAGGCACTAAGGAAGGAGAAGATGTATGCAAAATTTTCTAAGTGCGAATTTTGGATGGAGAAGGTTCAATTCTTAGGCCACGTGGTGGATAAGAATGGAATCTCTGTAGACCCTGCGAAGGTTGAAGCAGTAAGTAATTGGGAACAACCGAGAACACCGACGGAGGTGAGAAGCTTTCTAGGGTTAGCTGGGTACTATCGAAGATTCATCCAAGATTTTTCTAAGATAGCAACCCCGCTGACCAATTTGACTAGAAAGACGGTGAAATTTGTATGGACCGACAAATGCGAAGAAAGTCTTCAAGAACTGAAAAGGAGATTGAGCGAAGCACCTGTATTATCATTACCAGATGATGCGGGAAATTTTGTGGTGTATAGTGATGCATCGCACAAGGGGCTTGGCTGTGTGCTCATGCAACATGGCAAGGTCATTGCATATGCATCACGACAATTAAAGGATTACGAAAAACGATACCCTACTCACGACTTAGAGTTAGCGGCAGTAGTTTTTGCGTTAAAGATATGGAGGCATTATCTATACGGAGAAAAATGTGAGATATACACGGACCACAAAAGTCTGAAATATATCTTCACACAGAAGGAGTTAAACATGCGGCAGAGAAGGTGGTTAGAATTAATCAAAGACTATGACTGCGATATTCTTTATCACCCGGGAAAGGCAAATGTGGTTGCCGACGCTCTGAGCAGGAAAGGAAGGGAGAAGTTGTTTAATTTGACGACTCAGGAAGAGTTGATAAGAGAGATGGAGAAATTGGAGATAGAAGTAAAAGGACCAGAAAAGTCTGGTGAGAAGTTAATTGTAATGGAAGCTTGTCCGACGTTGTTGAATAGAGTAAAGGAAGCTCAGGAAAAGGATGAAGAGTGTGAGAAAATCCGAAAGAGGATCACAGAAAGTGAGGGAGAAAATTTCGAATGGATAAAGACGGTATTTTGAGATTTGAAGGGAGAGTGTGGGTACCAGCGGTAACTGAGTTGAGGGAAGAGATTTTGCACGAGGCACACAATACGACATATTCCGTTCATCCGGGAGGCACAAAGATGTACCGAGATCTAAGGCAACATTTTTGGTGGCCTAATTTGAAACGGGAAGTCGCAGAGTGCGTCAGTAAATGCTTGACTTGCCAACGCGTTAAAGCAGAACATCAGCGGCCAAGTGGTTTACTACAACCATTAGAAATACCAGAGTGGAAATGGGAGCATATTACCATGGACTTCTTGGTAGGACTTCCAGTTACACAGAAAGGTTGTGATGCTATTTGGGTTATCGTGGATCGACTAACGAAGACCGCACACTTTCTACCAATCAAGATCCGCTACAGTTTGAACCAATTAGCAAGCCTATATGTAAAAGAAATTATTTCACGACATGGAGTGCCGGTGTCAATTGTCTCTGATCGAGATCCGCGCTTCACGTCCAATTTTTGGAAGAGTTTGCAAGAAAGAATGGGAACGCAGTTGAGGTTGAGTACAGCTTATCATCCTCAAACAGACGGACAAAGTGAGCGAACAATACAAACGCTAGAAGACATGCTTAGGACTTGCGTGATGGATTTTAAGGGAAATTGGGACGACCACCTACCCTTAGTAGAATTCGCATATAATAATAGCTACCATGCGAGTATTGGCATGCCACCGTACGAAGCTCTTTACGGGAAAAAGTGCAGAACGCCGTTATGTTGGGACGAAGTCGGAGAACGACGAATACTCGGACCAGAGTTAGTTCAACAAACCGCAGACGTGGTGACAGTGATAAGAGCCAGACTTGTAGCAGCTCAAGATCGCCAGAAGAAATACGCAGATTTGCATCGGCAGGACCGAGACTTCAAAGTCGGCAGTTTCGTATTCTTAAAGGTATCTCCATGGAAGGGAAAAATCCGTTTCGGCAAGAAAGGAAAATTGAGTCCAAGATTCATAGGACCGTTCGAGATACTGAAGCGAGTGGGCGAAGTGGCATACAAAGTTGCGTTGCCACCCGAACTGGAGCATATCCACAACGTGTTCCACATTTCCGTGTTGCGACCGTACAAGGCCGACTACAAGCACGTGATTTCTTACGAGCCCATTCAAGTGGAGAAGAACTTGGCGTATGAAGAAATTCCTGTCCAAATATTAGATAGGAAAGAACAAACTTTGAGAAATAAAGTTATTTCATCTGTAAAAGTACTTTGGCGTAACCACGATGTCGAGGAGGCAACGTGGGAGTTAGAAGATAGGATGATGAGGGACTATCCCCATCTATTTGTGTAACCTTGTAGCAATTCCGGGACGGAATTTTTATAAGGGGGGGAGGATGTAATACCCGAGAATTTCCATATATTATTAAATAAATATATTAATGGAAATGAAAATTTATTTGAATATAAATGATTTTGTGTTATGAGATGAATTAATTCAATTATATATAATTGAATAATTATAATAATTGAGAAATTGGTGGAGTTTGTGATAAACTCGTTGATTGCCTTGTGTGGCACAGTGGCGTAATATAAGAATGATTATATTAATTTAAGCGAACAATTAATCTATATTAATTGTTAATCGAAGAATATTAATTAACTGTTATAAAATACTAATGAGGATCGATTAACAATATGTGATTATTATTATTGCAAGAAACTTAATAATAATGAGCAACGTGTTTATAAATACAATAAGATTTATATCAAAGTGATAATTAATCATATAAGGGTTAATTAAATTGTTATGGAGGTTAACAATTATATTGATGGATGTAGGATATGTGTATATTATTAATTAATATTCAAATTATAAGATGAGAAATTATATGTGCAAGCATGCGAATTAAATGTATAGTAACTATATGTTATGATATGTGTAGGTGACAATGATGTGTGGATATACATTAAAATAATGTATCATGGATCTATTATAAATAATTGTTGAGTAATACAATTTAATAATATATGATATAATGTAATGTGGTAGTATCCGATGGTATTATATCAGTAAGATAAACGTACCTGGATTATATGTGTGTAAATTACACTTATTACATTATGTGAAGTACATTGTGATTTAAATTATAACCTAAGAGTACATATATATATAACATATGTATACGGTGTGTATATACAAGTGTAGTATTTGCAAATGCTGAGGAGTTAAATCAATTGTCTCATTTTAAGTGTCCCATTTGCTCTTCACGTGCTTGACATACAGCTAAGGCCTATTCCTTCTTCTTCTCCCCAAACTCAGCAACTAGCATTTCATAGCTCATGATTGTGGAGGGAGTGGGATTCATGATGAATCCAACCACTAATTACCTACCCTTTGATAACCTTCATGCATTCCTATAATCCGTTAGTTTGATATGGGATACAATTGCTTTGTCTGTATAATGGGAGTTCTATAAATATAGCCTCATCTCCTTCACATTTCTTTTGCTGAGCATTTTGGCTAAGTGAGACTAGAGAGCATATATATATATATATCAGTGTTATTGAGATAGCAGCAAGCTTAAATCATTTACAGAGGTATAAATCCTCTTCGTATCTTCATTGTCATTTTCTGTCAAAATTTCTATTCGTGAATTCTTGATTTCAGTTGGAAGTTATGGTTTTGTGAATTGAGAATAATAATTAGTTGTTTAAAGGACTTATATATGTGATTAGAATTACTATATATGCTTCATTGCTCTTCAATTTCATTTTTGGTGTTTCCATTTCTGAGATTTCTGTAAAAACATCAAATATCGTGAAATTAGTTAGTGTTCATGAAATTGGGAATTGATAATTGCTATTGACTATTATATAAGCATATATGTACGTGTTAGTAAGTTAAACAAGTCTAATAGCATTTGGGTATGTTGAAATCGATGAAATGGGAGGTTTTTGGTCGGATTTCGCTGCAGTCTGAACTGCAGAAAACTGCCTCGACGCCGCAGCGCCGCAGCCCGCGCCGCAGCGCCACTCGCGCCGCAGCCCGCGCCGCAGCGCCGCACGCAGCGCCACTCGCGCCGCAGCGCCAGTAGTGAGCTGCTGTGTCGCGCCGCAGCGCCAGCCTCTGTGTTCAGTTTTTCTGCATTCTGCAACAAAACTGTTATGAACTAATTGTTTGATTTTTGTTTAAACAAGCATGAAAGCATGATTAATACATACATATAAACCTAATGAGGCAATGTGAGCATGTTTTAGTATATTAGCATGCATGGTTAACCAAACGACATATAGTTTGAAAACGAACTTAAAGTTTCATGAACGACGTTAACATATATGAAGCATGTTAATATTCTGACTTTCGAGACATGTTAGTATGACCTAGAAACACATGAAATGCATACTAACTTATGTATATAGGTTCCGTGATATAATATGGACATGTGAACCCAACTAGTGCACCTTTCTAACAAAAATACAAGTTTTGAAGGTTGATATTGACATGTAAAAACCATGTATACATTCTGACTTTTCGAGCATGTTTATAGGGGCCTTGAAATACATGAAAAGCATGTTAACCTTGTGTATATGGGTTTCATAAGGAAGCATGAACATGATAGACCTTATTAATGAACTATACTAACAAAGTATAAGCTTTGAACGTGAACGTTGGTATGTTATGACGAGAATTAGAATTTGACATTTATGAACACATGTGATAGTACTCTTAGACTCATTCATGTGTCATGCATGTATATATACCATGATTAGTTGCCATGATTAAAGTTTAGCATGAACAAAGCAGGTTTCAAGATAATAACAATGCTAGCTACATATATGCAATACGAGTACTCATGAGCATGACTAATACAAGTTATATGAATATCTTATGTGTTTAAAAGAGACCATGTTAGACCATATGAGTTCGTGTCCTTGAATGGCTTTAAGTATTAACTTAAGAACCTATACCATGTACGATTGGATTTGGAAAAGTTATACAAGCATGTAAAGTATCCTTTAAATATGAATACATGCTACGTGATATTATATGATGTTACTTGAACCCGATTTTGACGGTTAACTTAAGGAGATGCCGTAACTTGCTAAAATGAAATAATTTAGTATTGATTGTGGT